>OZ025280.1:12177346-13542346 GCA_964019165.1 Mastigias papua
GGAGAGACAATCGATCAGTTTTGTACCCGACTAAGAAAACTCGCAACTCATTGTGATTTTCATGATACCAAGCAAGAAATCAAAGCTGCTATCATCCAAAATTGTATCTCAAAGCGTTTGAGAAGGGTTGCTTTGCGGGAAGACAAGATAACGCTGGATGATTTGCTATCAAAAGCTCGTGCCCTGGAGGCAAGCGAACTCCAAGCTACTGTCATTGAACAATCACTGAGCTCACCGACAACCTCAGCTGCTCAATCAGACTTGGTAAATCGTGTCTCAACACAGTTCAAACCTGGTCATTCAACACGATCACGGCAACAGAAACAAAAATGTAATCACTGTGGATATTCGTGGCCCCATAGGACCTCGCCTTGCCCGGCGAAAGGAAAAAGTTGCAATCAGTGTGGAAAGGCAAATCATTTTGCAAAAGTCTGTCGCAGCCGTCCCATGTCTTCTCAACCTCACCCGTCCAAATCGGCAACACAAGAAAAGCAAAAACAACGGCCTCTTCGCCAACTAGATGTTGCTCCGTCAGAAGACTCTAGCACTGATGATGAATAGTTATACACCGTGAAAGATACCACAGATGTGCCTATCAAAATGATGGTTGATTCGGGTGCTACAACTGATATTATAGATGAAACCACATTTCAAGACCTTCAACGACATACTAGCCTTAAGGTGGAGAAATCCAACACACGAATTTTGCCTTACGGTTCCAATACACCTCTGCCACTCCTTGGTAAGTTTACTGCCCGATTAGAAACTAACTCTCGCTACACTGTTGCGTCTATACACGTTTGCAAAGGTGGAAATGGCTCATTATTGAGTTTTCAAACAGCCACAGAATTAGGTCTTCTCGACGTACGCGTAAACAAAATCACTGTAACAAGCGCTGACATCGAACAATTGGAGTCTCAGTATCCTAAGTTATTCTATGGTGTTGGTGAATTAAAGAATTTTTAATTATAGTTACACATTGACACCAGTGTTCCCCCCGTTGCACAACCCCCACGACGTATTCCATTCCATTTGAGAAAACAAGTTTCACAAGAGCTCAAACGATTGGAAAAGGATGGAATCATAGAAGATGTCAAAGGTCCTACACCCTGGAATTCACCATTAGTTGTTGTTCCAAAGCCCAACGGCAATGTTAGATTGTGCGTTGATATGAGGAGGGCCAACGAGGCCATTTTGAGAGAAAGGCATTCAAATCCGACAGTTGATGATGTAATCCATGCTTTGAATGGTGCCATGCTGTTTTCGAAATTAGACCTTCGATCTGGATACCATCAAATTCTATTACATGATGACAGTCGGTATATCACAGCATTTTCTACACACAGTGGAGTAAAACAAGTCTGGCGGCTCAACTTTGGCACAAACGCAGCATCTGAGATATTCCAGCATGTCATCTCTACACGACTACAAGGTATTCCAGGAGTTTTGAATATCAGCGATGATATACTTGTTTATGGCAAAACCCCCCAAGATCATCACAGGTCATTACAAGCTGTTTTTGAAAGACTTCAAGATCATGGTCTCACATTGAACAAAGACAAATGCCTTTTGTATCAAACAAAGCTGACATTTTTTGGTTTTGTATTTTCTGCTGACGGTGTGTCACCTGACCCTCAGAAAGTTACTGCAATAAAAAATGCACCACCACCCCGTTCCGTCAAAGATGTTCGTACCTTCCTTGGAATGGAAACCTATTGCTCGAAGGTTATTCAGAACTTTAGTGATCTCACACAGCCGCTTCGCGACCTCACGAAAAAGAACACGCAGTTTACGTGGACCACCAAACATAATCTCGCGTTTACCCGAGTCAAAGACGCGCTAACCAGTGATATCGTTATGGCATATTTTGACAATGAGAAAACAACGGAATTAGTGACTGATGCATCGCCTTGGGGACTTTTGGCAATTTTATCCCAATGCACACCAGATAAAGATGATCGCAGGATTGTTGCGTATGTTAGCAGATGCTTGTCGCCCATTGAAAAGCATTACTCACAAACGGAACGAGAGGCATTAGCAGTCGTGCGGGCAATCGAAAGATTACATATATATTTATATGGTGCTAAATTCACTCTTTACACGGATTGCAAGCCTATGGAAATGATTCTAGGGAACAGAACTTCGAAAACTTCAGCTAGAATCGAGCCTTGGAATTTGCGGATTCAGGATTATGAATTCAACGTCATTTTCACAACAGGGAAGGACAATCCGTCCGATTTTCTATCACGTCATCCCGATACGCAGGATAATAGTGTTGACAACTGCTCAGAGGAATACATACACTTCCTATCGAACCATGCAGTTCCGAAAGCAATGACCTTAGACGAAATTAAAACTGCCACAAAGCAAGATCTTACGTTACAGAAACTTTGTGAAGTTATTCGCAACGATACGTTGAAATCATTAGAATTGACAAACCTGCAGGCAAATGATGTCCCAAATGAACAACAATCGGATTTCAGAGCATTTCATTCAATCAGAGCTGAACTAGCTGTCAATGATTCGTCTGATATCATCCTTCGGGGATCATGGATAGTTATTCCAAAATGTCTGCAACAAAGAGCACTCGATCTCGCTCATGAAGGCCACCAAGGCCTGGTGAAAACCAAACAATTGCTTAGAAAAAAAGTCTTGTTCCCGAACATCGACAAAATCGCTAAAACGATGATTGACAAATGTTTGCCGTGCCAAGCAAACAGTAAAGCAAATACACCTGAACCATTACAAATGTCAAAGTTGCCTACAAGACCTTGGGATGTAGTACACATTGATTTTTGCGGTCCATTTCCAACTGGCGAGCTTATTTTAGTTGTTATCGACACATATTCAAAAGTCCCAGAAGTGGATAGTATTCATTCTACCTCTGCTCGGGCTACAATTCCGACATTGGATCGTATTTTCGCCACTCATGGAATACCAAGAATTATCAAAAGTGATAATGGACCTCCATTTGATGGCAAGGACTTAGCCACTTTTATGACTGAAAACGGTATTAAACATGAACGAGTAACACCATTATGGCCACAAGCCAACAGACAGGTTGAAAACTTTAGGAACCCCATTACGAAAGCCATTCGTTCTGTGTATTGTGAACAAAGAGATTGGAAAAAGGAAATTTACCAATTCCTTCTAAAGTATCGATCAACCCCACATTGCACCACAGGATATTGACCGGCGGAACTTGTATTTTCTCGGAAAATACAGAACAAACTCCCTCACCATGAGGAAAATCCAGCCTCCTCGGACATTTGGCAAACGGTAGCGGAAATCGATAAAGCGGCGAAGGAAAAAATGAAGGATTATACTGACAAACATCATAATGCAAAAGAAGGAAATATCGAAATTGGAGATACCGTTCTTGTAATGCAAACGAAAGTTAATAAATTTTCAACTCGCTTTAATCCAACGCTTTATCAACTTATCAGGAGAAAAGGAACTATGTTAACTGCAAAGAGTGTACACGGTCATTACATTACCAGAAACATCTCATTTTTCAAAAAAGTAAACATAGCATATGAGGATGATGATGATGACGACGATATTTGTAAACAAACGCATGAAAGAACACTTCCAGAACCTCGTTATCCAAGAAGGACAAGAAGACAAATCGAACGATATGGACAAACTATTTACGGGACTTAAAATGGACAGTATTTATGAGACTGACTATGGACAGAATAACAGACTTCAAATTTTGTTGGCAGAAGGACCTTTTTTTGCATTGGTATGATTTACTATCTGAAAGTAAAGGAGAGATATAATGTTATGCTAATTTATTCAGTTTTCATGTCACATGATTATTCATTTTATTGTATAAGCCATTTATTGTTTTGAGAATCAGAGTTGATACATGATTTCAAGATTAACACACACAGGCGTATTCTATCATAACTGCTGCAAATATTACAGCATCTAACACACCAGACACTGAAGCAACCTCACACAAATCTTCCTCTGATACAGCCAACCCTACAAGTTGAAATACCAGAAGTGTTTTCACTGACCCGTCTAGCTCTGGAAAGCCTGTAATTAAATATTCGTTTTATATTTTCCACGTATTGTCCACCATAGGGTTTCATTACATGATATCCCAATGGAAAAGCCTCATCTGCAGTAACCACATAAGGACACTTTGTGCTGGTGTTGGACAAATCTATGTCTTGGGGTAGGGATAACTGTCCATTATAGACGGCACCTTTCATTCCAGACCATTCAAATATCCCTCCATCGCTTGCGCTACCGATAGCTCCTATGTTGACCATCAGATATAAATATTGTGCACTGCAAAGGACCATTAAAACAATGCTGAACCAACCATGAAAGTTGACGTACAGCGTTCCAGTATTTGCTGGACATTGACATCTGACATGCTTGCCATTGAGGGCTCCAATGCATAACGGACACTTCCTTTTCTCCCAAAAGTCCTGGGCTACCTCCTTCCACTCCTTTTCTGTTGATGGACATTGAACATAGATGGGGGAAAGAGCCTTCCAAATTGAATCGCATGTATCTGGGATTATCTTGTTCACTGTGGAATGGCCTAAGCGGTAGTTGAACGCAATTGTTTGATGAGAATCCCCAGTTGCTAGATACCCTAGGGTAACAGCGAGTTGTTCTGCAGGTTGACTTGAGTCATGGTTCAGGTCTGATTTTATGATGAATGGTGCAACTACATGTAGCAGGCTTTCGAACACTTCTGGAGACATGCGAAAATACTTGAAGACACTTGTGTGATCTCCGAGCTGCATTTCTCGAATTAGATTTGCATAGTCTCCTTGTTGTTTCCGTTTTCGATTAAAAGGGCGAACCCAAAATCGTTTTCTATACTTCACCTGTGTTCTGAGCTGTCTCCTTCTTATCAGTAGCAATAGCAAAAGTTTTCGTAGAAAGGGCGGCCATGTTGTTGTACAATAATTTGGGTTTGGCGCCTATATCCTCATATAAGAAACCGTGCGAACAACCTTTGCACTGAGTATTGAATTCGGAACTGTTCGCAAATCGTGCATCGCAAATCGCATGCGATTTGTGATTTGCAAATGTACTGGAAATGGGCCTTTAGCAATCAGTGCTTTTCAGAAGCCAAAAGATTTGAGCATCTTGCATCTTTAGATCTTGCTGACGACTTTATCAATGATTCGCCTGTTGATGTTCAAATTGTGATTGGTTGTGATGTCTACCATTCTTTCTTCATTGGAAGAACTAGTTACAGAGGCAATGAAAGTCCTACTGCTAGTGAGTCAATTTTAGGATGGGTATTAAGTGGACCTACTGGATGTGCTGCTCCAAATTGGGGGAGTCATTGTATGGAATCACATGTTTTCAGGTGTTAAACACATGAAAATGATGTTTTGAAGCAAGAGCTTAGTAAGTTTTGGGAAATTGATAAATAGTGGTGATAGAGATTCGGATGTTGTACACAGTTTTCAAAGAGATATTGCTTTTAATGGCAGTAGATATGTTGTAAATTGCCTTTTAAACCAGATCATGAGTTGATACCTGACAATTTTGATGTTTGTAGACATAGATTAAAGTCATTGAAAAGGAAGCTTAATGCGAATGAAATGTTTGAGAATTATGGTTGTATTTTTGAGGATTATGAGAAGGCTAATATAATTGAAAAGGTGGTAGAGTCCGATGTTGAAAAGGATGCTGGCCAGGTACATTATCTGTCTCATAGGCCTGTAGTGAGGGAGGACAAGGAGACTACAAAAATCCGTGCAGTATTTGATGCATCATGTGGGAATAATGGCCCTTCGCTTAATGATTGTTTGTACCCTGGTCTAACTATGCTGTCTAAGATATTTGACATTTTAGTCAGATTTAGATTCAATAAGGTGGCTATTTTAGCTGATATAAAGCAAGCTTTTTAAAATGTAGAAGTTTCAGAGGAACATAGAGATTTCTTGAGATTCCTGTGGTTTGATATGAATTGTGAAGGAGAGCATATTGTTATATATAAAGTTTTGAGGGTAGTATTTGGTGTCACTAGTAGTCCATGTTTGTTGAATGGAACTGTAAAGAATCATGTGGAGAAATATAAATTTACTGATGAAGAGCTAGTTGAAAGGTTGAAGGAAGATTTCTATGTTGATGACTTAGTGTCAGGGTCTGATAATGTTGCAAGTGCTAAGATTTTTGTTGACAAAGTCTCAAAGATTATGTCTGAGGCTGGATTTGAATTGCGAAAATGGGTGATGAACAACCCTTCCTTGAAACAATTTCTTAACTTAATGAATGGAGATTTTCCTAGATGAATTCTGGTTGCATTGATTTTCCCCGTTTGAAGGAGGAAAAGCAAGTTTTAGGCTTGGATTGGATGGTTCCGATGATGAATTTGTTTACAATTGTGACAAATGTTTGACTAAGTGTGATGGAATGACGTTAACAAAGCGAAATATCTTGAGTGTTGCATCTTCTTTCTATGATCCCTTAGGATGCATCTCTCCAGTAACAGCTCATATTACGGTTATTTTCCAGCTCCTCTGTAAGAACAACCTTGAAAGGGATGATGAAGTTTCTGATGATTTACAATTGACTTGGTTTAAACTTTTACATACTTTAAGAGTTTTGAAGACAGTGAAACTGAAAAGGTATGCTTTTAGTGATGCAGCACCATCCCGTGTTGAGTTGCATAGCTTCTGTGATTCTTCTTTAGAGGTTTATTATGCAGTTGCTTACTTGAGAATAGTTTCTGATGAAGGCATAGCAGTAACCTTCTTATGTGCAAAGACAAACATCACACCGTTGAAATCTTTGACTATTCCTAGACTGGAATTGTTAAGCTGTCTCGTACTATCTACCTTGCTATGGGAGTGTAAACTGGCTTTAAAGAGAAAGGTTAAGATTGATCTATAGACTGTTAGTATCATGTAGTTCTAGTTGAGCGATCCACCTGGAACTTGTCCATAAACTTACTTCTGCTTTATTTATTAATGCTTTCAAACGTTTTGCAGTGAGAAGAGGCTATCCGAGTATTGTCGTGCATGACAATGCAAAAACATTCAAAGCAACTGGAATGAAACTAGGTTTTGCTACTCATTCTACAGAGAGCAAACCGATACTGCCGATGTCTCCATGGTGGGGAGGTTTTTATGAAAGACCTGTTCATTCAGTTAAGTTACCACTGTTAACAGTCGCAGGTAAAGCACTTCTTTTGTTTGACGAACTAAATAATTTTATGTGTGAAAATGAAATGTTCATTAATAGTAGGCCTTTAGTTTACAATTCAGAGGATGATGTACATGAGTCGTCAACTCCTTTCCATTTGATGTACGGAAGAGACATTTATAAATGTGAGAAAGTTGAGCCTATTGATGATAAAATTTCTTGCTTTGACTATAGTAATCATTATAAATGTTTGGTGAACATTTTGAGTAAGTACTGGAATCGTTCCATTAAAACTTATTTGCAAGAACTACGTCAGCATCATATTTATCGTAAAGAAAAGGCTAAATCGGACATTAATTTGTGCAAAGGTGATGTCGTATTGATTATGGACGACAACAAGCTGCAACCGAGAAATAGTTGGAAGAAAGGTATTATTGATGAAGTTATCTATGGAAAAGACAATCAAGCGTGCGGAGTAAAACTTATTAGTAGTTCAAAACTGGATTACACTCACCATGTTACCGACCGATACAGAAGATAATTCCATTTGAAATTGCGAACAAATGTGAGAAAGCAGTTAGTATGGAATCGAAAAGTGAAGATAGCAGTGAGCGGAATGAACTCGAACAAGATCCTACAAAAAGATCTACAAGAAAAGCTGCGATAGAAGGTGAACAACTAAGACGCTTACGAGAAAAGTATTATTGACTACACAATAATAGAGGGGAGTGAGTATAAACTGAGATATTGCAAATGAGTTTTTCATTTATTGTAATGTTTTGTTTGGTTTATGATAAAAGTGGGTGGCGTAGAGACGTTGTACTTTTGTCTCAATATCTATTATCATGCAACGAAATTGTACACAGTTTTTACTTTCATTATATATGTACAAGTTTGGAAATTTTTTCTTACAATAACTTTATTCATACAATGGTGCTCGAAATGTAAGTGTACTGGTGAATCTTCCCTTGAGATATTATTACCTAATGTATTTGAAAGATTTGTTATCAAAAGTTTAAAATCTGTTGTAGCAGTAAGTGTTCTCTTCCATCTAAGGAACTCCACAGTGAATAACTCTCCTCTATTTGACACAACCTCAAGAAAATGTGGCTGCGGCAAGACATGGTTGAGCTCAATGAAAGTGCAATTGAAGTGCAATACTTTGTCTTTCCCCATTAATAACTATGTAATAACTATGTACACAGCATTTCCAGTTTGTATTTAATCCCAGTAATAGCCAGGATACATCCATAGATGTATTGAATTATTTCATGTTCAGATAATAGATTCGACTCATACTTAAAAAGCACCAGCTGATAACCTTATATATAGTTTCCATGTTCAGTTAATTGTTAAAAATGTATTCTAAATAGATGTTATTCCAATAGTAATAAGTAATCAAGAACTCGTTTTCTGCGAAAGCTGACATTTTCAATAATAGATTTTCACCTCGACTTAAATTAAGTGGACATTGGGAGGTTGCATTATTTGATATGGCAGTACATAATAATATATCAAGAAAACCAAACCTGAGCAAGAAAGTATTAACCAAGAGTGACCTTCCTGTATTATCGGAGGAACTAACTTCATGGTCTGATCAGCATATAGTACTATTTATGGTGAGAATTAATTTTGATAGAATGGTGAAACAATCATTTGACGGACAGGAAAGAGAGGTTGACTTTTCAGAACTTGATAATGTGGAATCAACCATTAAGCTAAGGAAGGCTTTTAAAGCATTTCAGTATGGTAATAATCGAGGGTTTGGTACACAATCATCACCGTTTGATAAATGGAGTTATGAATTATCTTCTAAAAGGCTTCTAGACATGCATGACACTTATATAGGTGTATGGTGGCCCATGAGTGCCATCGAGTATCTATTGCAAAATGTTATAAGTGTATGGTGGCCCATGAGTGTCATCGAGTATCTTTTGCAACATGTTATCAATCATGACATTCACAACATTAGAACTATGCCTGTTTTGATTTTTGTCCTTGCAGAAATTTAAATTTCACTAGAAAAATACAAAGAAAACAAAGAACAATCTTGTCAGAAAAATATCGTAAAAACTTTCCACATTTTCTACTACATGTGGTGGCCGATGAGTGCCATTGGACGAGCAAGGCGATCAGTATCCGACGATGCCATTTTCGTGTCATAAAATCAAATGGAAGATGGATTCTTGGAGAAGAGCTGGCAATTTCAAAAGTGATCTCTGAAAGTATGCAAGGAGAAATCTCAAGTGCTTAGAGATCCTGGACTTTTACAAAAATACCCAACATATTCATGGAGTCTCCGTACACTTGCCAGGCAAGTGAGATATTGTGACATTAAAGATGTAAGGCATGACCCAGATTTAGGCCAGGTTGAAGAAGCTATTAGAAAAGAAATGAATGGACTCCTATAATGGCTATATATTATTTGCATCATATATTGTTGTTGTTATACTTAGTATTGGTAATAGGTTGATTTGTTATTGGTCCTCAATACAGAGATCAGATCATACAATTTCTCCGGATGGCCATGACAAATTGTGTGGATTTCAAAAGTCTATGTTTCCACTATGTATCTATGGATACATTTAGTGGTAGAATGAATCTACTCTGTATCTGGACTACAAAGTACATGCCAGAACTTGTTGGCAAGTTCTATTGTGAATATTTGCTCATCAAGGTAAGCAGATATGATTTGGCAGAAAGTGTATGCCCCTTAGACAGTGGCATGCTGAAGAGCTTTTGAGTGGGGCGGGTATGACAAGAGAAATTTACCGACATGGTTGATTGAAGATAGTTAGTCATAACATACAGAGGACAGATTTAGTTTATGTCTTCACCAAAATACTGACACACTATTATCATTGAGAAGACATTTACTGACAAGGCAAAAACGTACAGACAAGGCACAAAAGTAATGACACGGCACAAAATTACCGACAAGGCACAACATTACTAACAAAGTATAGAATTACCAACTGCTTCTGCAAAAAGTGGTGGTGAGATCCCAACACCCCCTACTTTGGCATACCCCTGCCCTTAACGTGTAAATATACTTATTAGTCAAATACTTTGGAGAGTATTTTCAGAAGTAAAGAATCATTCAAAAAGCATAACAGAACAAAATTACTATAATGGCAGTTCACATTTACGATCATAAGTTATAGAAAATCCCTATTAGATTCTGCTCTCAGCCAGGGGACTAGAGTCACACGTCTGGCTGACAGATTAGAATATCAACAGGGTCCATGAAGGTCTCAAAGACTCAAAAATCATAAATGAAGAGGACTGTATACTTTCAATTTAACACACAAGATGACTAAATATATATATATATATATATGATAGGTATCAATAGAGAGTTTACGCAACACGACGCGCCTGCTCACGACGAGCCAAAGAAGTCTAGAAACGAGCGCGGTCACGCCATCCTCTCGCAAGCCAGGTCGTCAACATCAATTTTGCACCACAGAATTTTTAAGAGCACGTCATCGTGACAACACTGAAGTTTTTTGTGTAAGTAGAACACTCGAAGGAGATATTTTAATGAGATTTCAATACATTTTTTATTCGTCAATCGAAATTTGTCACTTCGTTCGACTGTTTGAGTCTCAATACTTCATTAATCGTTTAGATTTGTTCATTGTGGTGGTGAAGCAACATGGCGCAGCAAAGCAGTCAACAAAATACTTGAGAGTTTGTGAACCTTACAGTACTACTACTCTAAATTTCCACCGATTTTGAATGCTTCAAGCATAGAGGACAGCAAACATTCTCGGCAGTGTCGTCGTGTACTTCCTGTAGAATACTGATGCCAAGGCCAGCCCTCAGAATCTAGTTTTCGAAACCCGATTATTGGTCTTAATGAACTATCATAGTTCAATTGTAAACACCATCTATATACCGATATGTTTGATTTAAAAGTTTTTAGCCGCTAAGAGTACATTAAAGTATCTGGCAATAGAACGGAAATATTATTACACAAGAACTTCTCAGAATACTGAAGTAACAAGCACTCAATGTCAGAAACTGTGCAATTGTTATCAAATTATTAATTTACTTCTAGTTGTGCTTTGAGTTATAAAGCGTTATGATTTATGGGACATTCGTACTGTTTTATGAAACCTTATTTACAATCACCCCATAAATTGCAAAGATGCATTCTGTTTCATCACTTGATATCATTGTCCCATATAGATTTGTTTTCAGAGATTACTTGTAGGTTTTCCCTTACAGTTCATCTTATTGATGCATAATGCTTTATTTGTCCGCATGTTAGTAGATTTTCATTTCTGTTATTAATTTGTTGTATGTATATTTTGTTTCCATTATTTTGTAATACTTAAGTATGGGTCTCTGCTCATTATAGATAGCTAGATAGTTAAGCACTTGGTAGAAAGCTGTTAGTAGCTGAGTAAAGAAGTTGTTTTTATTGTGTTTCATCTGATAGTCTGTCATACAGGCCAAAAATGATGTGGACAAGTGAGCATGACACTCTTCTGTGCAGAGAGATTCTAGTTGAGGAGCCCTTTCGATTCAAACTGGGTACCCGGGAACGTGGAAATTGTTGGGATACAGTTGCCAACACTTTGAATAAAGTTGGCAATCCACGTTTTTGGGTGGACCAGCGAGCAGTGAGGGACAGGTTCTTGAAATTGGAAAGGGGCTTTAAAAGAAAAATGGTAGAAGAGGAGCGAGCTAGTGGTATCAGTCCCCCAGAGCCTACAGAGGTAGAAACAGCAATAAGGGAAATTATTGAAAGGGGGGAGGAAGCACAAAATGCTGTGGCTAGGGGAGAGGAAAATGCTGTGGAAAAAGAAAGGGAGACAGCATAGTCAGTGAGGAAAAGATCTATGGAGAGGTTGGCTGAGACAAGAGAGAAAGAGAGTCAAGGGTGTGGAAAGAAAAGAAGGAAAAATGATGGAGATAGGGAAGCACTTGATTGTTTCAGGTGGAAGTATGATAGGGAATTCAATTTTAAGAGGGAGGAGCTGGAATTGAGAACAAGAGAAATGGAGATGAAGGAACAACAGGAGAGACAGTGGGAGATAACAAAAAGAGAAACTGACATGAAAGAAAAGGAAATGGAGAGGCAATGGGAGATAAAGAAAAGAGAATTTGAAATGAAAGAAAGGGAATGGGAGGTCAGGTCCAAGAGAGAGAGTGAAATGATGGCAGTAATGCAGCAACATCTAAAAGAGCAGCAGGACTTGCAAAAGCAAATGCAAGAACAAAATAAGCTTATGCTGGATATTATGAACCAATTATTTGATAAGTTTATGTAAAAATGTTATATTAGTGTACCCTGAACTGTTATGATTTATGTATATTTTTTAAATTTTAGCTTCATACTTCATTTTATTATTTACAATTGCCATAGTACTTGACCAAAATTTGCATCTCCCCTAACCCAGTTGAAAAGAGTGCCTCATACAACAGGTATGATTACATCTGTAGGCATCTGTAGGCAACGGTTCAAGTTCCAAAGGAAACCTTGTGCTTTTTGGTCAAAAATAGTTCATACCTTAGAGCATATGAAGTTGTGAATAGGCATGAAATCTTTAGCTACCATTCATAAAATGTGATTTAGACTTATCTTTGCTTTATAAATGTCAATATCTAGCCTCTTCAGTTTTTGCTGATGTAGTGTTGGAGACTTATCTTTACCAAAGGTCATTTGCTTATTCATGCTGAAACTCTCACTGACACTACAGTTTCAATAGGCTCCTTTGCATGATGTTAATCATTGTCAATTCAAAGAGACATTAAAGTAGTAAAAAAAGTAATATTTCTATTCACGTTCATGTGCAAGTAGTAGTTTGTAGTCATATCTGGCAAATGTGGTAGTTTTTAAAAAAACTGTTCTGCATATCGGACGGCCTTGCTTCATCAATGTGCAGTATCAAATCAAGGTTTAAACCACATCCAGAATCTACAAGAAGTACTCATTCAGTGCTGGGGGGTCAAGCTGAAAGAAATTTGAAGTGCTATTGCCATACAAGCATGTTAGGGCATTTCTTAGTAAAGCACTAACAATGTAGAACTTGCCCACAGCACTGAGGCCAATCTTTAGATTCTTTTTGAAGTCTATAAACTTGAAATAGTTTATTATATCCCCAAAGACCCACTCAACAGCTATTCTAACTTGGCTCATAGACTGATTGAAAGCCATTTCATCATGTGCGAGAGCTGCTCTTCTTGCAAAAGGGCGTTGAAGGTGAAATCTATGTGGGTATGCAGGGTCTCCGTATATGCAAAGGGCTTGGCCATCAGGTGAGAAGGACTGTTGCTCTAACTGGTCCAATAGACCAGACATAGCTAGCATCCTGCTGTCATGCCTTCTACCCTCAATAGGCCCAAAAAGGTTAGCAATCATGCCATTTGCTGCCGCAACTGATTGACATTTCAGAGCATGTACTCGTTTGTGCCCATTGTAAACAGCTCTTTGGTCATGCTTTGGCTTACATATAGGCCTAACAGTGCCATCCACAAACCCCCAACAGTTGTCCAATGCAGCACCTTTGTTGTGGACAGCAGTTGCAAATGATTTCAGGTTTTCTCTACACAGCCATGGCTGGCTGAGGTCAGTCAGCAGATGTGAAAACCTGTTGTAGATATCATCCACTACAAGGTTACATATCATGCAGAGTTGTGGAACAGGCCTACCGAAACGTGGAACTAAATCGGCATAACAGCAAGGGTAAGCAAAAC
This sequence comes from Mastigias papua, assembly GCA_964019165.1. NCBI lineage: Eukaryota > Metazoa > Cnidaria > Scyphozoa > Rhizostomeae > Mastigiidae > Mastigias > Mastigias papua. Next base: position 12,191,183 of record OZ025280.1, read on the forward strand.
GCTTCAGGCATACACAGAGAGCTTCCACAGAGTCAATGTTTAATCTGTTATGGCAGCAATACACTTGTGGCAAATTGAGGGAGGCACAGAGTTGGTAAATGTCATTTGTCCTAAAAGGCAATTCAACAGAACATTCTTCATCTGTCATTTCCTCCAAATTAAACCTGTCATACTTCCAATATGGCAATTCCAAATGTAAATGTACGTTATTTACTCCTCTTTGTCGTAGCAAAAAATAATCGTCTTCCTCCATCATGTTCTCTTCCATCATGAAAAATAACTCCTCCATCTCTAAACTTTCGTGTCAAAAGTAACGCTTTGGCGCGAATCTAAATATCGCGCTAGTTTCTAGACTCCTTTGGCTCTTCATGAGCAGACGCGTCGTGTTGCGTAAACTCTCTAATGTCCAGTCTTTGTCTTGATTTCTTCTCTGATATCATTCCAAATTAAATATACATATATTGAAAGGTGTCACCTCCATAGGTATAGTTCTTCTTGTTACAGTTCGTTCTCTTTATCTGTCACTTCAGTAGTTCGCAAACCCTTCTTTCACTTATGCATGATCTGAACTGCATATCATCATCATCATCTCAACTCCACTTAACTGTCTTAGTAACCATCACATTCCATTAAAATGGGGTGGAAATGAACACCTATCAATCAGAAAAAGTCAACTCAATAAATGATACAATATATAAATAAAGTGAGAAAGAATAGAGGTCAGAGGTTAGCAGCCACTTTTCCCACACTCTTCCCTTGACCAGCATACTTAAGTTTATTCAACGTCATCTTAGTTATTTGTACTGGTCACTTATATCTAATCGTTCTTTGGCAATCATCTTGGCCGCACATATAGGTCTTGTGAATTTTATGTCAGTACCCTTTCCTTCTGACTTCTCCACAGATGCTCTCACTTCCATTGGGAATACTTTCTGGATAGGCCTATCAATGATATTTCCATTTCCCAATCTAAGCCTTTCTCCGCTATCCTCTTCGTCAGTACCCATTAGAAGCTCTTCTACTCATCTCAATTCCCATATGCGATGCATTTGTTCCCTTGGACTTTATGCGGTGGTTCTCTCATAGGTTTATAAGGTATTCCATTTTTCCATTTTGCAATAGCCTGTGTCCCATCAATAAATGTGATGGTGTAAGTGGTTGTTCAATGTCCCATTAATAAATGTGATGGTGTAAGCAGTTGTTCAAGATCCTTTAGATAAATAGATGTCAATGGTCGGGAGTTTAGGACCCCTTCTATTTCAAGTATTATGGTGTTTAGATCATCATAGGACAATTTGCGGTATCTATCATTTTCTTTAGGCATGTTTTGACCGACACGCTCAATCGTTCATAAAATCTTCCCCACCATGGGGCCTTGGACTGATTGAACGTCCTTGTAATACACCTCTATGCCATGTATGTATTAATGTTTACTCACTTAAGACTCTTAATGAGCATCTTGGAAAAGTTCTTGAATGTCTGACATTCTCCTGTGATTTATGAACCTTCAGAAGCATACTGTTGCACTAATTCCAGGTGAACAGCCTGAGATGTCCCTCATGTAAATAATGCAAGATAGACCTTTTCACTCGCATTTGGTGTCCGAACGTAAAGAAGACACGCAAAGTTAATGCCCACTAATGAAAATGTGTTTTCTTCCCGAACCGTTAATTCTGGGAACTGTCCTGTTTTGTGAGAGAAATAAGCTATACCTTGAATTCTTTTACAAAGTTTACAATTTTGCAGGACCCCCTTAACCAGTTGATGCCCTTGATTGACCCAAAAACGAGACCTTTGCTCTTGTAGAGTCTCATTTGTTCCCTTGTACAATAGTCTATGATGACAGTCCCAAATAATCAGTTCAGTAATGTAATGACCTTTCCGCTATAGGGCTGGAAATTAAAAATATTGGAAAAAAAATTTTAATTTTTGTCTTTTTATTTTTCTGGAAATATTTAAATTTCTGCAAGGAAAACAAACTAAAAGAGCATAGTGTTACTGTTTTGAATTCATGATTCATAAAACTGTGCAATAAATACTCAATGGCACTCATGGGCCACCATATAGGTGTGTCTAGCTGGCAGCTAATAGATTATTGGAAAATGAACCAAACAGAACAAACATTAACACAAATGTATGACCTATTAACAAATTCCTTACAACCAAAACTAGTGAGGGCACAAAAATATATTGAAACAGTTTTCAACAATGCAACTGGTAAACTAATTGTGGCATAACCACCATATTTCTTTGCACCTGAACTAAAGTATCTAAATGGATATATAAATATAACAACTTCCTGGTATGTGTATAAAGTATATCTTCATCCACAGTTCCAAGCTATAGTACCTTAAGAGAAACACAATACCTTACAGAGGGTGAAGGAGGAACATTGTATGAGTTTAATATAGAGACGTATTCGAACACCAACAAGAATGTTGCAGAATTATATAGGAGATGATACTTCAAGTGGTAGTAACATGTAGTTGCTTAAAATAAAGGTACCACATATTCTAGAGGAAACTGTTGGACAGGTAAGTAGATCCCAGGCTCCTAGCAATCACATGATTCACATTATATTAATCTATCGCATGTGAAGGGAAATCAGTGTGTCACCATGATATATTCGAAGATATATGTGAGATATAGTTACATTATGTGTGTTTTTTATCTGTGCCCTACTCTTTCCTGACCCAAGAATACAACATTTGGTGCCAAACTTAAGGGGCTAGGAAGGCAAGGAGACTTTAGTTTAAGAATGGCAACAGAGTAAGAAAGTGATGTGCTGAGTAACGATTAGATTATTACCCCTGCAACAACTATCGATACACAATGTATGAGAATACAGGCTCTTGGAAGGGGTAACTGAAGTGTTGTTTCAAAACTCCAAAAAGAAGTTACACAGTTACTCAAGAACTATGTTATCTTTGCTTGAAGACCCGGCCTATAGGGCACTGGGAGGATTATCATTGCAGGCAGAAAACTATCAGTCAGCAGTTGATATCTTGAAGGCAAGTTTTGGGAAGAACCAGAACATCATCAATGCGCATATGGATGCATTGCTCAAAGTAAAGCAGTAACCAAATGACACTGTCGACTAACTTCGAAAAATTTATGACAGCACTAATGTCCATGTGAGAAGACTAGATTGTGTGGGCATGTCCTCAAAAAGGTATGGCAACCTTCTCATTCCCATAAGTATGTCGTGAATGTGGAAGGAAATAACAATGCAGGTTGCACATATTACTTCAGAACAAATATGGAATATAAAAGATATTCTCGAAATCATATGCAAAGAAAGTGAGGCTGCAGAAATCAGTGCCAGACTTATTGCAGCAGAAAAGAAGACTGAACAAAAACCTGCTAAACACTTGGTAGATGGAACAACAAAGGCATTTGTATTAAGGAGAGAAAGTAGAAAAATCAGTTGTTAGTTTTGCAATGGAGAGCACTCCTCTGAAGTATGTCAAAAGGTAACTAATGACAGGGGAAGGAAATACCATTTGATTGAGCAATGGCGATGCTTTTTTGTTTCGAGAAAAGTCATGTATCAAAAAACTGCAAGAGTAACCTGAGATTCCGAAGGTGCAACAAACGGCATCATACATCTATTTGTGACCCTCCAAAAGAACATGAACAATCAATGAGCAATCAAACAAGTACGATGGCAATGAAAGAATGTGCGAGTGTCTTGCTGCTGACAGCAACTGCATACGCCTTAGGAGAAGACCATGAAAAGAAAATAAAGGTCAATATACTCTTTGATGGTGGAATCAAGAATAGTTATATAGCCGACGACCTGAAGAAACGATTATCCTTGAAGGCCAAGAAAACAGAGAAGAGTAACTTGACCATTTTTGGTTCAGAGAAATATACTTTGTGCACTTGTGAGAGCATAAAACTTCATGTTGAAGTAGAAAGTGGTCAGGTAACCCCTATCAGCATGCTTAGCTTCCCTGTAAGTTGTTCGCCCGTATCAACATGTGTATACATTAAGGACTATCCGCACTTGCAAGGATTGAGATTTGCAGATACTTTTGATAGTGATAAGGATATTAGTATATTAGTTGGCACAAGTTAGTACTATGACTTTGTTACAGGTGATATTATTAAGGGTAGTTCAGGGCCCACTGCTATTGCCACCAAACTTGGTTGGCTTCTTTCTGAGCCTGCTAATATATCATGTTCTTGAAATGAATCTCCTCCTTCATGTTTTAATATTAATTCTAATCTTGCCATAGATATATTGCCCTCAAGAGAGGATATCATCAACAAAAGTGTCAAAATCTTCGAAAACTTAAAGAAATTTTGGCAACATGAGAACACAGGCTCATAAAGGACAATGATGGATCTCTCAGGGAAAAGATAGTGATAAGGGCATGGAAAGCCATGACAATGATGGATCTCTACGGGAAAAGATACCGATAACGGCATGGAAAGCCTTGACAGCAAGACTAACATGCATTATATGGATGACACAGGACGATACTAGGTAAGCCTTCCTTGGAAGGATGACTTTGTTGATCCTTTTTCTTCTCATTTCGAATTATGCAAAGGTAGATAGGTAGATTATAAAGTCTGCTGTTTATGTCAATCTTTAATCTAGATTTGCCAGCATATCGAGTTGACAATAGCTCACCGTTCCCGCACGTAAGCATTAATTTTTACAGGGCCATTACTTGCTAACAATAAAGGTATACCTATGCTTATTTACTTGTGCTTCCACAAGGGCTGTTCATCTAGAAATGGTAAGTTCTGTGAAAGTAAATGAATTTATTTGTGCATTCAGATGTTTGTCAGCAAGAAGGGGACTTCCTGTGACTATCATAAGTGATAACGCAAAGACATTTAAGAGTGCAGTGAAGGGAATAAAACAGTTGTGCAGATCTCCGAGGCTAAACGAGTATTTAACATCAAATTGGGTGAAATGGAAATTTAGAATAGAGCTTGCTCTGTGGCATGGTGATATGTGGGAAAGGTTGATAAGGAGCACAAAATTCTGCTTGAAAAAGGTCATAGGTAGAGCCATGCTACCTTACGATGAGCTTTATACTATACTAATAGAAGTGGAAGGGATTATCAATTCGCGTCCACTGACATATATATGTAATGATACAGATGGCATATCGTACCCCCTTACTCCCACTCAACTTATCAACGGTAGGAACTTGAATGTTTTGCCAAATGACAGTAATGTTGAAATAATAAGTATTTATGAAAGCTTAGCTAGCAGAGCAAAGTACCATAAAAGAATTCTAAATATATTTGCTTCCCGCTGGAAGAACTATTACTTAGTTAGTTGTTTAGGAGCATACAGGCCTAGGGATGGAGGAAAAGGATCTACAGTCAACATTGGAGACATAGTTATTCTGAAGAACAACTCAGAAAAGAGGAACTTATGGAAACTGGCAAAGATATTGAAATTATTCATAGGAAAAGATGGTATAGCATGAGCGGCTAAAGTACAGGTAGTAACAGAGAAGGGTAAAAAGGTTTTGAATTGTTCCGTACAGCATTTGATACCACTTGAAAGTGAAGCAAATAATAATGCAAGTGCAAGCGGCAACAATAGAGAGTTTACGATTTGCTACACAGCTCACTACGACACCCTTTAGAGGCCTGAACACTAGTGTGCCTTGGGGAATGCCCTGGACTATGTGTAGTCAATTGCAAGTTTACTACTCAGAGTCGACTAATTCTACGTAGTGATCACTATGTAGGTAAGACTTTACGAATTATGGTTTCTTTTGCCTTCAATCTTACCTTTTGTTGCCCCTTTGGCATAAACAACTCTTTTTCAAATGTTAGGTGTAAGGTAATGTCTAAAGCTTCTTTGCTTTACAGCAAAACCTCATCAAGACATAGAGAAATGGCCTACTTTACAGAGCCCCAAGACTCCCAGAGAAAGACACGAACATTTGCAATTAAAAATCGAAAAAGTTAGAGTACTTTAGTGCCCACTCATAAAGATATATTGTAATGGACAATGTACGCAGTATAGAGTGCTCTTCTCGAAGTAAAGTTGTAGCTATCGTTGGAAGCGAATTAGACATGTTGTTTTTACTTAATGAGTACGTTAGAAGCCTTTTAGCAGAGTTGGTGTGTAAGTGGTGTAAGCGGTGTTGAGGTACAATAAATGCGAAAGTAAGAAATTTATCTCAGGTGTCATTTTCTGATCAACACTTAACAACCTTGTCACAGTCTTAGAAGTACTGCATGGGCATTGCAGCTTATTATCAAAATATCTACATTATCAATATCAATATAGCTAGGCAAAAGCAATGAAAACTTGGCATGTTAATGTAGTTTTGAATGTTATTTTATGGTATGTATCTTTGCTATACTGGTGATTTGATTTTTCTGTCCATATCTCATATGCATCACAAACATTCCTTGGCTAGACATAAGATGGTATGGAGTACAAACCATGATGTGCTGCTATGCAGAGAGATATTGATCGCAGAGCCATATAGATATAAGGCTGGGACAAGTGAGAGGAGCCAAGTGTGGGATAAAGTAGCCCAGGCACTTAATTCAATAGAAGGAATTCACTTTGTTGTAGACCAAAGGGCTGTTAGAGAAGGCTATGCCAAATTGGAGCGGAACTATAAACGAAAGATGCCGCTGAAGAAAGAGCTAGTGGGGTAAACCCTGAATTGACAGAGCTTGATGAAGCTGCAGCAAGCATAATAGAACGGAAGGAAGGAGCTGAAGAGGAACTTGCACGTAGAGAAGAGAACAATGCAAATTTGATGGATAAGGAAAGAGAGACTGCTGAAAGTGTCAGGAAGAGATCTATGGAGAGGCTGGCAGAGACAAGAGAAAGAGAGAACCAGATGAGTGCAAAGAAGAAGAGGAGAGGTAATGGGGAGGAGTCAATAGAATTTCTGAAAAATAAAAGTAAAATAGAAATGGAAATGAGGAGGGAGGAAGTAGAGATAAGAAAGAAAGAGCATGAAGCCACAGAGAAGAAAGCTGAACAGGAGATAGAACTAAAGAGAAGGGAGCTGAATGTGAGAGAAAGAGAGCAGCAGGCAAGGGAGAAAAAAGATGAAAAAATACTTGAAATTTTGATCCAGTAGCAACAGCAACAGCAGGCAATGCTGCTACAAATGCAGCAAGTAAATCAAGCTCTATTAAGTTTGATAAACAATATGAAAGAAAAGCAAAATTAGCTTAGCACTGTATGAATGGTTCTTGTAATTTCCTATCCCTTACCTATTTGTTATACTGAAGCAGCAGAACATCATTTCAAACATGAAAGTGCCCAAATAGTGGGTTGTGCAAATTATTCCCTGAAGGAATGTATACACTGCATAAGTAAGTGTGCTTGCTCTCTTAATGAACCATTTTCCAAGTACTGAGTTAAATGAATTTTCCAAGTACTGAGTTAAATGATTCATGGCTGAAAAGTGTGAAAGGGGCAGTGTAGTGGTGGGTCTAGAACTTTTGTGAGGCACATTTAAGGCAAATTGCTACTTTTATGATGTTTATATATTTGTTTTGCATACTATGATGTGCAATATGAGTTTGTGGAATAACTCCACTTGTGACACTTGATGGTTTTTTAAACAACCATTTATATGCACCCGAAAAAGGCTATAAAAATAGTAATGGAGGGCAGGTGGCCTCAGGTTAAAGTATGATGATGTTGTTGACCCATAGAGACATGTTAAAGCATTTCTTAGCAGCGCACACACACAATAAATCTCCCCAACAGAGCTGAGGCCAAGTGTAAGGTTTATCTTGAAATCTGTCAACGTGAAATAGTTCACAATGTCTCCAAACATCCACTTTACTAATACCCTTGCCTGACTCATTGTCTGATTGAAAGCTTCTTGCTATTCTGTCAATGGAGCTCTTCTTTCATATGGACACTGATGTTGCAGCCTATGGGGATATGCTGGGTCACCATATATGCATAATATGTCCCCTGCAGGTGAGACAGAATGCTGCTCAAGCTGAGGTAAAAGACCAGACATTGCCAAGATAGCACTGTCATGTCTCCTTCCCTCAACAGGCCCATATAAGTTTGCAATTAAACCATTTGGAGCAGCCGCAGATTTAAATGTAAGAGCATTACCTCTTTTGTAACCATTATGGACTACTCTCTGATTTCTGCCTGGTCTGCAAATAGGTTGACATGTCCCATCAACAAAACCCCAACAGTTCTCAAGTGCAGCACCACTGTTTTGAATAGAATCTGCAAATGTTTTTAGGTTTTGTGGAGAGAGCCAAGGTTGATCAAGATCTGTGAGTAGGTGATGGAATCTATTGACGATCAAGTCTGTGATAACATTGGCAGCCATACACAGCTGCAGGACAGACCTCCCAAACCTTGGTATCAAATCTACGTATCTACAGGGGTATGCATACCGTTTCAGGCAAATACACAAAGCCTCCACAGATATCGGGGAGTCGGAAGATTTGAGCTAGTGTATAAATATCGTCCTTCTTGAACCTAAACTCCACTCTACACTCAGTATCATCCATATCCTCAAGGTTGAAATGCTTGTACTCGTAAGTGCCTAATTGCCGTCCCCCCCCGCTAATTAATTTTTGAAAATTTTTCCAACCCCCCCGCTCTTATTAGGACCCCCCTGGTAATTATTGTTTAACATATTTTGCATTGTCACTTGACTATTAGAATTTGCAACACTTAGCGTCCTTAAGAACAGAAAACGCTACAAAGGTATATCGTCAAAGGAGGCATTCCTAGGCATAGCGCAATGTCAGTCAGTTTGACGTGTTGTATACATTGGCAGAGAAGCAAAAGCTCTGGGAATGCATTGAAATGTTTAAAAAAGAATACAATGCTCAAGTGGAATATGTAAGGGAAAGACTCGATACGATGCCAAACATAAAAGTTTACACCACAGGATATTGGGACTTTATGTTACACTTTCATAGCTACATAATTGCTCTATTGATATTGTTCAAACTGATTTTCCATCATTGGTTACTTCTTACGTTGAAATATTAAAGCCATAGTTGCTAAGGAAATGTCCTCCCTAAAATAAATGGAGAAAGCAAACCAGCTTAGAGTCCTTTTAAAAATCCATTTAGTAACATGGTTGCACAAATCCAGCCTCCCCTGCTAAGTCCGACACCCATTACTTGAAGTTTCCAAACAATTCCAACCCCCCCCGCTAATTCTGACCCCCATTAATTGAATGTCCAGAAAACTTCCAACCCCCCCCCCCGTTAATTCCGACCCCCCCGGCAAGTAGGCACATAAAGAGTAACACCAATATGGTACGTCAATGTGGAGGTTTCTTCTTGGCCTATGAGCATCTAGCAGTAGGAAAAGATCATCATCATCTATAACGTTGTCTCCATGCAACTGAAGAGCGAGGTTTTGAAGTTCTACGTTGGCTTCCATTGCTAAGTGGCACTTCACTATTTGGCGCGTAACGTGCTGAGTACTCACCTGTGTGTTGTGTTTCATAACCGAACTAAAGAGACTACAGCAACACAATCCAGCCGTACTCATTTCTAGACCTCTAAGCGTCATCATAGTGAAATGATTAGCAGATTGTAAACTCTCTAATGGCACGCGTAGTAGCACAGAAATAAATACTATATGTAAAAGTAATCCAACATGTGTATTAGACAGGCCTAGACAGAATGCTGCGTGCATCTGAGAACTGTCGAGAAGAGACATTATATCTTAAACGTATCTAGATGGACGATTTAGTTATCATAGTATGCTGCTAGTCATATTGCTTAATGTATTAAAGTCTACTTGTAACTTGCTCACTTTCGTGAATCAAGCCGGGGGAGTGTGTTGCAAAGGTAAGTAGATCCCAGGCTCCTAGCAATCACATGATTCATCTTATATTACTCTATCACATGTAAAGGGAAATCAGTGTGTCACCATGATATATTCGAAGATATACCTCAGTTAGAGTTACATTATGTGTGCTGTTTATCTGTCTCCTACTCTTTCCTGACCCAAGAATACAACAGAAACGAAAGTGGAAACAAAAGTAGGAGTATAGAGAGAGTCTTTGTTATGCATAACTATATGGAATGCTAGACAGGTATATAAAGAGTTCAAGTTTCCAATATATGTACCACTCAAATATGGGATTATTGATGATTTTGATATGAAAGTAAGAAATTCAAAAGGAGATAAGGTAACTGATGAATTTTTTGAGGAAAAACATTACTTCCTGTTCTATACTGACATGCAATTTGGAAAAGTTGCTTTACAGTTTAAAACAAAGTGTTAGAAACTGGTAAAATACATACTAATTTCTTGAAAAACAAAGGCCGTAGCAATAGTAGAACTAGAATGCGGACTTATGACTGCTAATGACTGGTAAAAAGATTGTTGTTGTGACTGATCAACAACTATGAGAAAGCGATTTTCTCAAAAATGCTGAGTACATGTTAGTTTTGGTGACTGACACAGCGGATCTCACTCAAATAGGCACCGTATTATTACATAGACACTGATGGATCCAACGTCATTCTCGATGGTAAGTTGGTTTTTCCAATGTCTTCAGCAGTGGAGTATAACAAATGTAGACTATAAACGATGAATAATGAAATAAAACACGGTCATGCAGGTTTACATTGGTAAACATACTCTCACCTACCATTATCATGAATGTAATATCGTTTCGTAAGTGTCAAGTGTGGAGGAATCGTCAAACTTGGAGTGAATGCACATAGCAGGTCCTTGGCTGAGCAAATGCGACAAACAGATCCTTGGCTGAGCGAATGGGAAGAACAGACCCTTAAGATAACAAAAAATATCCAATATAAAACATAAAGTTCTTACTTTATTTATAGGTATCCACTACTGACTGCCAAAGTTTTGGGGAACAACCATTCAATGGCATTGGTATTCCCTTAAATTGTTAACCATCATTTACCAAACTAACCAAAACTATCAAAGTCTATTTGAGAGTTACAATAACAACTTGGAATTACTTAAGTAATGTCTTTTGCATATAGAAAGTATTTATTTTTGTATAGTCTGTGACATTTTCAGTTTTTGTTTCATTGTTATAAGACTTTTGTTTTTCTATTCAAGCCTACATAACTATATATTCTCTGTTGTGTGTTGCAAATGGCATTTCCTCCTTCTGCGTATAGGCTGGGTTACTTTACCGCCACCTAGTACTCGGTGTTACCATTATAAGAAATCCTCAATCATGTTGAAATAAAATTTGCTTTGTTAGCTTTTGTCACATAGATGATCTATTTCTTTTTAAAACTCTTTCTGTGAAAACTCTACCAAACTGGTGATAAAATAACAGCATTGTTTGACAATGTCACATATAATAATTGTAATGTGATCATCCCTTAGGTTCAAATCTATTATGTAATGTTCTCTGCTATGATCACTGATGGATTGCAACACTTTATTTTTCACAAAAGCAATCTGATGTTGAGAATGTAAAAAAGTCCATTATTTTTGACGTTTTGGCTGCATTGAATGCAGCTCCCACAATGACATAAAGTGCCCGACTAGGCTGTAAACGACCTCAGCCAAACAACCATGATTCTGAAGATGATTGTTTATCTATCCATCCACAGGATGATTATCCACTTTCGGATATGATATCTGAGGATGACCCTGGTCATTTACCAGGAAGTCTTTCTTTCAGACGGTCAAAAAAGGGGAAAACTGACTACATGTCTGATCTTTTCCCACATAGTGTTAGAAACCAACACTCAAAGCAACTGAGTGTGCTGATAATCCACTCAATGTGGTAGAAGACATATTACATCCCAGATGATCTAAAACTCGCTGACATTTCTTCGCTTTACAAGAAAGATGATTACATGAGAAAACAAAAGTATAGGCCTATAAGCCTACTTCCAGCTGTTTCTAAGGTTTTTGAACGTATCATGTATAGTCAGCTTTTTGATTACATTGGCACCTTTTTCTCTCCACTTTTGGGTGGTTTTCGAAACGGATATAACACGCAGCACGTTTTGTTAAATGTTTTACAAAAATGTAAAGCAAGTCTTGACAATAAGGAACTAGCTGGAGCAATTTTGATGGACCTTTCTAAAGCATTCGATTGCATAAATCACGATCTTTTGATCGCAAAACTAGCAGCTTATGGTCTCGGCTGGGATGCTCTCACGCTTATCACAAACTATTTATCAGAGAGGAAACAAAGAGTCAAAATAAACAGCTCATATAGTAGTTGGAGAGATGTTACGATAGGGGTACCACAAGGATCAGTTCTAGGGCCTCTTTTATTCACTATTTTCATAAATGACATTTTCTTCTTTGTAAATAATACCAACATTTGTAACTATGCTGACGACACCACTATCTATGCATGCAATTCAGATCTCAATACTATAATTAATAGATTAGAAATAGACAGTGCAGTACTCGCAAAATGGTTTGTAGAGAACTACATGAAACTTAATGAAGACAAATGTCATCTTATGATATTTGGTAACAAATGTAAAGGCTCAGTAGCCAACATTGGAAACTCTACAAGTACAGAAAGTAATTATGAAAAGCTTTTGGGAGTTACTTTTGATAAAAAAGTAAGTTTCACAAAACATGTCAAAGACTTATGCAAAAAGGCAAACCAAAAAGTGCATGCACTTGCCCGCCTCTCTAATTATACGGACCCTGTCAAATTAAAGGTGCTGACGGATGCATTTATCAAATCACACTTCACTTACTGTCCACTCGTATGGGATGTTCCATGACAGGACAATCAACTCTAAGGTGAACAAAAGTCGGGAAAGAGCATTGTGAAGTGTGTGCAGAGATAGTGGAAATGATTCTGTAAATAACGTAAATAGTTCTGTAACCACACACCAACGCAATCTGCAGTTGCTTATGATAGAGATTTTCAAAACAAAGAACGATCTTAACCCAACTTTTATGAAAGACATTTGTGCAGAAAGAGACAACTATTATAGTTTGCGGAATATAAATCATTTGCAACTGCCGAAAGTAAGGACAACAATATATGGTACTGAGAATATTCAATACAGAGGCTGCTTTTTATTGTCCTCACTTCCAAGTTGTTTGAGAGACTGTAGCACAATTCAAGAATCAAAAGAAAAATAAAACAGTGGAATGGCGATTCATGCACCTGCAGATTGTGTAGAGTTTTTATAAAAGATTTGGGGTTTTTGGATTAATTAATTTTGTCTTTTTTTAGTGTTGTTTGCATTGTAAATTATAAGTTATTGTCTTTTCGTTATAGTTGGCCTTACTTAGCTGTTATTTTAGCTATTTCAATTAGAAAGCCAACTTTAAATAAATCAATAATAATAATACATACACCACGTTGAAGAGGAGCTCTCCCCTGAGGAATACCTTGGGGATAAAGTGATTGACAGCCTTGCAACTAGGGTTGTGAAGCACTTCAAGACTGAACCATCCTCCATTTCTAAGGATGCTTTTAATAGAAATAAACTACCTACCAACTGTGCAGATATTTCTGTCCCAATAATCACTCCTTTAATAAGGGAAATGAAGCCATTTCAAAAATTTCACACAATGACCGGAAATTGTATAATATCCAAACAAACATTTTGAGGGCCACCTCAGCTGTAACCAAGATAGCACACTCGATACTCCTTGCTGATCAAAGTAGTACAATGGTGAACTCCAAGGAGGCAGTGCGTACCTCTCTTGATGAACTTACACTCTTGGGACTTGCACAATGACAGCTAAATGCTGCTAGAATAGCGAATGTGAAAGATATTCTGTCTGACGTAGTCAAAGGCATCTGGATGAAAAACCTACCAAATTCTTATTTGGGGATGATTTGTCAAATGACTAAAAGACACAACTGAAACCTACAAAATGTGCTCTCAAATGAGCAGAACCAATCAAACTAGGTTGAGGGGTGCCAGTGCCAGTAGAAGTAGTTCACCTTTTATGAGGCCTCGGCAAAACTATACGGAGAATGCCCCTGGCCAAGGAAGCACTCACCACATTGCACACCACACTTCTTTTTTAGAGTGAGGCAGAAAACGAATGAGAACAAAATGGAACATATACCACAAGTGAATCAAATTGTGCATACAGAAGCACAGGTTCTACAGGTAAATAGAAGTAACAATATTTTGTTGCTTACAAATGCTATCAAGCAGAAAGTTGAAACATTCCATGCTGGTTGCATAAGTTCTAAATTTAATTAGTGGGAAAAACTGAAAGGTGATTATGAAGTTTTAGAGACAGTTCTTTGACTTAACCTTGACTTTGTATGTAAGCCAAAGGAAGTTTCTCCTAGTGCTATAGATCAGCAAAAGTTTGGTAATGAGCAACACTTATTTCATAGAAAGGACATAAAGCAGCTCCTTAAGAAAAATGTGATTAAAATCTCACAGGATGGACAAAGGTCAGTATATATCTCCTATTTTTCTGAGGCAAAAATCAGATAATTCCTATAGGCTAATTCTACATTTAAAGAAACTGAATAAGTGCATGCCATACATTCATTTCAAAATGGATACACTCTGTTCCGTTTTACAATAAATCAGACCTACTTGTTTCTTGACCTTGTTGGACATAAAAATGCATACTACTTGGTGCCTATCAAACAAGAACATAGGAAGTACCTAATGTTTGCACACAAAAGTATTATATATAACTTTACATGTTTGCCAGATGGCTTACGTTGTGGCCCTCGGAAATTTATCAAAGTGGTAAAGCCAGCCCTATCCACTCTCAGAAAGGAAGGTATAATAATATCAGCTTACTTGGATGATTTCTTTTTGATCAATAGCGACCAATAGCAGCTTTATCAACAGACTATCAGATGTGTAGATTTATTTGATTCTTTGGGGTTTGTAATTCAGCCTGACAAATCAGCATTTGTTGCAATGCAAGAAATTGAGTATTTGGGGTTTATTATCAAGTCTAGGACCATGACCATACGATTGACACAGGCAAAAATGGAGAAAATACAAACATTTTGTCAGTCCATTTCACTCAGCAATATTGTCTCAATAAGAGACATGGCAAAACTTCTGGGTACTCTAACCAGTGCATTCCCTGGAGTTGCTTATGGTCCACTACATTATAGACCATTAGAGAGAGAAAAAATTTATGCTTTGAAACTAGCTAAAGAGACTTGTAATGCATGTATGAGGTTGGGGCTAGAAGCATGATCAGACATCCAGTGGTTGATTGATACCATTATGATATTTTATAATATCATTGCCCATGAAAATCCCACAATTATGATTACTACAGATGCGTCTAACACTTGTTGGGGAGCAACTACCACAAGTCAAACAGCTACTTCTGGGAATTGGGGTGACGAGGATAAAGGGAAGCACATACACTTTCTAGAACTGAAAGCAGTTTATTTTGGTCTGAAATCACTTGTGGATGACGTGATTATAAAAATTCTGGGTACAGTAATAAAACTTTTATCTGATAATACTACAGCTGTTGCATGCATCAATAAAATGGGTGCAACACAATCAAGTAGCTGTAAATCACTAACTGGAACACTTTGGCAATGGGATTGCTCTCATAATAACTGGTTAATTGCCAGTCACATCCAAGGTATATTGAATGTTGAAGCAGATAAATTAACTAGGAGGAATACCTTACAAACAGAGTAGAAATTGCGTGAAACTATATTCCAACAGGTCTTAAGGCCCTGAAACACGGTCAGATATTCGATTTGAAATCTGATCATATACTGAGGGATACGATATTGTAAGAATATCTGTCTCGTGTAATGTACAAAAGATATTCCTAGAAGGATTAGGAATAAAATCAGAATATCTGATGAAATATCAGAAGTTTCTGATGGAGCTATGTACTGCAACCGTCCATGCATGTGAAAAATATGTCATGGTTCACGAGCGAGAGTACATTCTTGGTGGCATACTCCATGTAAATCAGGAGTGAACAGCAGAGACACTGAACAAATGTCTTCACATTCTTTCCCTTTATTGCATGTTTTCCTTTTCTACTCCTCATGTTTACTACAGCAAATGCATCAATAACAACGAAACGAGATTCTTTCTCCTCGGCATAAGAAGTCACCTTCAAATGACAAGTATGCTTTTCGGGTCAAGGATGGTCTGTGATTATAAGTGCAGAGTAACTACCAAGGCAACAGGCTCTGCTTCATGTAACAAAGAAACAGTGTTAGCACAGACCAATGTGCGAAGGCCGGTGATGATGGAATATCAGAGGGGCCGGGTGCCAATCGCCACTTTAGCACCAAGCCCAGACTGCGCCTCAAACCACATGGAAGAAAATGAATGAAAACTTTTGCTTTCATCTTATGTTTCATCAGATATTCAGAATAAAATCAAAACAACGTGATCTTATTGGCAAGCTTTTTTAATCCTTTGCAAGATTTCTCGAAATATCTCAAGAATATCTTTTGTCATGTTATGTTGGAAGATACCCCCGGAACAGACTTCCTATTGTGTAATGATTCTTTTATATTCCTTTCATTCTGCGATAGTTCTTATCAAATAACCAACAGAAATATTCTCATTCGAGTTTTGCCTTTGGTCACTGTTACACGATAAGATATGCAAAAGATATTCTTACGATATTTTTTCCTTCATCACCTGATCAGATATCTTATGAATATCTTACCGTTTATCGGGGCCTTTACAACACTTTAAGTGCCAACCTGAACTTGACTTGTTTGCCTCAAGGATTAATAAACAACTCCCAAAATTTGTCTCCTATTTACCAGATCCCAAAGCAGTTACTATCAATGCTTTTTCTATTGACTGGAAAGGGAAATTAATTTATTCTTTCCCACCTTTCTCTTGCATTCAAACATGCTGAATACAGTAATTACTGATAGTGCTGAGGGAATAGTCATAGTCCCTACTTGGCCCATTCAAATTTGGTTTTCCTTTTTATATGATATGTTATTAATGCCACCTTATATTATTCCACCTAGCAAGCAGCAGCTGCACCTCCCATCAGAACCAGGTGTGTTGCACCATCTCCACAAATCTTTGGAATTGCTGGCGTGCCATGTATGCGGCAGTCCTTTGGGAAGCAGCTATCAGAAAATACCATGAAGCTTATAATGTTTGCATGGTGTAAGGGCACACAAAAGCAATATCAAACCTATGCTACAAAGTGGATGCAATATTGTACTTTGAGACATATTGATTTCGTGAAAGCCAATGTAACTGAGGCTGCTGAGTTCTTAACCACCTTATTCCAGGAAGGATTGCATTACTCTGCACTAAACACTGCACAGTCTATACTCTCAGCAGTTATGGAACCTACACATGGTATTACAACAGGGAATCAACCTTTAATAAAACGACTGATGAAAGGTATTTTCAATGAAAGGCCATCTTTGCCCAGATATACGGTAACTTAAGATGTGAATAAGGTGCTGCTGTATCTGCAGTTGGTTGCTGCTGTTGACGAGTTATCTCTAGAGGACCTTGCAAAAAATCTTGTAACATTACTTGCCATTTTAAGTGGACAAAGATCACAAACGCTAACTGTATTACACTTGTGTTCGATGCATGAAGACTCCGAAAAATCACCTATGTTGATTCGCCATTAAAGACTTCAGAGCCATCAATCATCACTTGTCATCAAGAACCAACAAAGTTTATTAAATACCCAGTGAATGAAAAGATGTGTTGAGAAATACTTGAGGGACTACATTAACAGCAAAAAAGCTTAAGAGGGCAACATACTCAACTTCTTATATCATATAATAATCTGCATAAACCAATCACTACTGGTGCTGTTGCAAGATGGATAAAGGATAGGCTTGGAAAAGCTGGTATTGACACTGCTGTGTTTTAGGCACACTCAAAAAGATCTGCATCGGCATCTTTGGTATAATCGAAAGGGCTCAGTGCTACTGAAATTGCCAAAGCTGCTGGCTGGACAAATTGCAGAACATCCGCACAATTTTATAAAAAACCAATAGAAGCTAACTGTGGACAGGTGATACAAGAACAGACGAGCGTACAAGATTTGTAAGTACTTGAATATTTAATACCTTTCATTGTTTATTCTCTCACTGTTTGCCTGTTTTGAAAAAACAAATCGATGCATGTCTTTTGCTTCCTTTTTTGTCAATTCATGTTTGGATTTATGAATCTTAACTGCAGCTTCAAAATCTCATATGGATCTAGTCAGTCTGGCAACTAGTGGGAAATAATTCAAAATTAAACAAGCCCAGAGCTGTTTGATTGGATCTATTTGCCTTACAGTGTTCCCCCTGACTAGTAGTCATATGTCCACCTCACCCACCGCAGAATCATAGCAGTCAAGATGTACAATCCTTTAAAAGAGGGTCTCCTGGTAGCGTGGTCATTCTCATATGAATACTGGTCAGGGGGGAAAACCATAGGCACATAAGTCCAATCAAAAAGCATTGGGCTTGTTTAATTTTTAGCGTTTCCTGTATAAGAATGGACTTTTGATGTCTCAGAGTCTTAACACAATGCTGCAGCACATTCATTACAACGTATGGAGTCAGACACTTTATTCACAATGTAACCAAAAATGTACTGGATGACATCTGAGTGCCAAATAGTGGTTGTGAGCAACATGTCAAAAACTCTTGGGTCAACTTTGCTCAAGTCAGATTCCCTCATGTTGGACATTGCAATACAAGTAGCAGTTGAGGGAGACTCTATTTTATTCTTTAGAAGTAACTGTCTAATGGCATATTTCAGCTGCAAAGTAGTGGGATTATTGTTCCAACCAAATCTACTTCGGATTTTAGCAAAGTACATTTCTAGCTGATCTTGGGAAAAGTGATATGTAAGAATGTAGTTGAATGGCTTACTAGAGCAGTTCAGTACTTTTCTACTCATTTCTAATATCGATTGTGAAGATATATAAAATCCAATGACAAATACTCTTCTTGGGCCATATTGTAGAAAGATCCCTTTTTCATCTTTAAGTGATTTAAGTATGTCCATAGCATTCTGTGTGTGCCCTTCAATGCCAAGAAAGTTCTCTGTAGTAAGTGGTGATTTGTACTTTTTTACTAATTTGCTTTTACTATCTAAAATGTCAAATAAAGTGTTCATTAGTAATATAAAGTCGCTTGTAGCCCTACTGTCCTTTAACTCTTGAAGCCTAAGGTTTCTTAGAATGTTATGGCTGCCGAAACTGAATGGCTTAAAGTATGTGCAGCAACACTAACTGTCATTTTGTAAGTATGCCACTGACTATGGTTTGTTTTCAGCTTGTACCCCAAATGCAGAACATCATTTTGCTGTGTTCTATATAGGGCCTTCAGAACTTCCCATGAAATCTTCTCTCCAGTTGGAGTGCAAAACACTTCTAAATGTGCAAATGCATTTCTGGCCAGTTTGATCATATGGCATACATCCAGGATGACATGTATTCTTTCCCCAGGCTTTCCAGGGTAATCAAAGGAGCCATCTAGTTCTTTTATGCTGCAGCCTAACTTAGCTGCCATTGAAAGATTTTTGGGAGCACTGTTAAATGCTATGGCATGGACATCAGCACCCTTTTCAGATATTTGTTTATTCAAGAATGAGCTCTTTCACTATATCCCCATTAAGGCTATGGGTTAAGAACTGGGCCACTGGAACTCACCATGGCTTTTGAAGACCAGTTACCATACACACTAGAGTGTTGGTGGCCTCTGTTTCCAAATTCTCAGCCTTTATTCCCCCATAATCAACCCTACCAACAAAGGTGTTGGTTTTTCTGTCCCTCTGAATGTGGTTTCTGATTGTCATGGCATCAATCAGCATGACACAATCCTGCTGATCCTCTGCCATTTTCTGTTCGATGTACTTAAGTGGCTTTGAAAGGAACCCTGGCTCACTGCTAATGTTGACACACCAAGATCTTAAAGTTCCAGCATGTGGCAGGTGTAGTGATTTTCTCACAAATCTGTAAGCTGTGGGGCTATAGACATGGAGAGTCAGGGCACACTTGTTTATTTCATCTCCATATCTTGATCCACAAGATTTGGTGATGTGTTTTGCCTCATTCCTCATAAGCTCAGTGGTAATACTACCAAAATTTTCAATCAAAGTAAGGTAATAAAAGTAATAAAAGGTGGTTGCTCAATACACTTGCTGCTTCTAGCTTTGACACATGACCTCAAACATTTTTAGTGATTCTTGATTATCACTTTGTAGAATGGCTAAACATATGATAAAAGATTTTTATGTATAAGTAAAAGGCTCGATCTCACCCGATGTAGTCTTGGCTTTACTATCGCTTGTAGGATTGAAACAAGGAAATTTCATAGATGTTCTTTTATGTGTTAGTGTGAATTTCAACTGACTCTTTTACAATTTGAATTGTTGAGGGAACGTTAGTATAAAAATAGGCCTAACAAAAGGGGCAAGGTGGTATGATGCAATAGAATGTTTGTGTGATGTTAGTTTAGTGTTAGCGGAGAGGAAGTGATGGCAATGAGTTGTAGAAAAAAAAAGAATGAATGAATGAATGGAGTGGAAGATAAAGTAACTAAAAATGTAATTGCTACACATTCTTCTCAAATCGCATTTTCGTCTTCCTTAGTTGTTTCAGTCTGTAGTATTTCTGCATTATCTTTCTGTGATATAGTGCACAGAGTTTTCGTGGTAAAGTTTCACAAGGATATGAATGGTCAGGTTTACACTATTTTTAGACTCATTTTGAAGTTTCGTTGACTTTGCTGGTAATGAAGGAGCGACTGATTCCTCAGTGCTACACCTCTTAGGCAATGGGTGAGTTGTCTTAACTGACCTTATAAGATGGTCCAGGAAAGTAAAAACAGACAAGATGGCCTCTCTTGTAAGATGTTTGTTTCCTGTAATATACTAACCTATCGTTGGGGGAGATTGTAGTCACCGGGAAGGAAATGGTTTTCACAGATTCACTCGTATTTGCTGGGGTCCATTTGTCACAACGCATTGCTTGCAACCATTTTTGTAGAAGATCTTTGTTAGCGAGAGGGCATCTGCAGAATAATATTTTGGAAGACAATCTATCTGTGTGGCTACATATTCTTAAGCTTTCTTGATTACGAATTTGGACTAAGGACCTTAGTAGTTAGCTTTAAGATCACTTGCAGAGAATGTACACGGGCTATTGCCCTATACCACACTACTTACTGGTGAAAAGTAGGATTCTTCTTTAACGTCCATTTGTTTTCACAGCCGTATGCAGCACATGATACCACCACTATTGTTTTTGATGATATTACAAGCAGTAAGTGCAAATGCCGAAATTGGAAAATCCACTTGTTTATTGTCTCAGTTCCTGGTTGGGTTTCCCACATCTTTCTACCAGTCGTTAGCAGCCATTATGATTTTACATGGATGCCCCTGATCACGTGACCTATTCCTCCTTCTAGTCTTACTATTTCTATGACGAAGGCTTTGTTTCAAGCAAAATTGACCCTTGAATTTTTAAAAGGACAGTCAACAAAGATCAGGTCATTGTTCTATTTCGGATAGATTACATTATTCTGCAGTGAAAAAGTGGAATTGATTTCAGCAACAAAGGGCTTACTACATGACGAGTTTCAAATGGATGACCATGGACCTTTAGAACTATTCCTAGGTATAGACTTCAATAGATCAGATAATGGAAGTTACTTATGAGTCAAGTTACTTATGAGTCAAGAAAGATATAGTGAGGCTATTCTAAAGCATTTTGGTACGACAGAATGTAATTCTATCAGTACACCAGCTCAGAACATATACTTCTTTTTTCCGAAGGAAGAAGACAAGGAATAACAAAGTTTTCCTTTTTGATAAGCAGTTGGAAGCCTTGTCTATTTGTCAACAGCAACAAGGCCAAATTTAAGTTGGATTGTTTCAACATTATCACAACATCTTGGCAAACCATCTCACTTACATATTACTGCAGTTAAGAGAGTATCTCGCTATGTAAAAGGAACTCAGTCATTTACAAAAACAAGATGTAAGAGCTTATGCTGATTCTGATTGGGCAAATGACATGGAGACTCATCGTTCTATTTCAGGATTTGTTGTTACACTTGGCAGTGCGCTCACTTATTGGAAATCACAAAAGCAATCTACAGTTACATTATCTTCATGTGAAGCGGAATATGTCGCACTTGTATTAGCTACGAAGAAGATCATTTATCTATGGTCTGTATGTTCTGCTATGGAGATTCTGATGTCCAAACCTACGATTTTGTTTTGTGACAATCAGAGGGCTATTGCTCTTACCACTGAAAGATCAAACCAACATCAGTGAACAAAACATATTGATTTACAATGTCATTTTGTTAGAGAGCAACCTGAAGTCACTTTCAATATGTCATCACTGGTGATAACATTGCAGACATTTTCACCAAAGCCCTCAGTATACCACAATATTACAACATTCTTGAAAAACTTAAGATTGTGGGGGCATGTTGAGAGACCAATGTCAAGGCGGTTTATTAGAACAGTGAACAGATGTGAACTGCTGGTATAATCTCATGCTTAATCACATTCTCTATATAAGCCTGGTTCACACTTGTCGTACTTTGTGCAAGAATCAGAAAGGTCGGCGACTATCTTGCTGCTTATGCATTTTACGATAAGTGTGAACGTGTTGTCATAACCTGTTCCTGAAGTTGCCACCTTCGCTGCCAAGTAGAAATGCATTCTATTTGAAACAGGCAAGTCCCCGACTTCCATGATTCTTATGCGACTTACGACCAGTGTGAATGCTGTGCATGATAGTCACTGACTTAACTGCCACTTTCCTAGTTACCAAGCCACCACAGTCTTACATCAATTCCTAAATCATAATGGCGAGTACAGAGCACAATAAGTTCCTTTCTCTCACCAAAAAGTCGACACTGGGCGACGATGATGCTTTCATGGATATTATAAAAGAATTTCTGTGCATCTATAATAGGAGTAATGCAGAATTTAAAGATCAAAGCATCAAATTAAATGCTTGGCAACAAATAGCATCTCTACATTGTGGCAAAGAGGGTGCTGAAGCATCCATTGAGCCCTTCAAGCAACGCTATGAGTGCATACGCACTGCTTTGTCAAGGTACCTAAAGAGAAATAAGCCTCCATCAGGATCTGGAGTGAATGATATTGTAGTAGACCAACCATTCTAAATCTATGATGGCTCAGACATGTCATAAAATCAAGATCTTCTGCTACAAATCTTGGTGATTTGTCAGACGAAAACAGAGCTATGTTTGAGGCAGCCACACCACTATCAGCCCAAACGTCTCAGTTTTTCAGAAGAAGCAACAACGATTGGCGACACCAATAAGGATGTTGAAGAGGATGCAGAGTCCACAAGATCATCTCATTTATCCTTGGAAAGTATTGAAGCGCCACCGGACAGCAGGTAAATATTGGCCTATTTGCATGTTTTGCTAGTGATACCCAGAGACGCCAGAGAGTGGGGCTATCGCCCCTCTTGCTTTCATTTGGAGGGACAGGGGGCATAAGGTTCCTTTTGTTTACTTGCATTCAGGATGTGACAGCTTTTCAACAGGCATCATGGCCGAACCCTTCAAGTCACAAACTTGTAATGAATTACTACATTGGCAATAGCTACCATATCGTTGTGATGACACCATGTTGAAACATACCCATGAAGCATGACTGATATTCGTTAAATATTTTGGACAGTATTTTAAGCCAGTTTTAGGGCTTGGCTGCATAAAGCTGAAGGGCATGGCTCCATTTTAGTCAGCTCATTTGCCTCATCTTAGGTCACAGTTGCCCTTTCATTCCTAACTGCCCCCCTCTTTGCCCTATTGTGCCAGCATCCCTGATGATACTCAGGGTCGGATCCAGCCTAAAATCTGACTGAGTTCCAAATACTTGGAGGGGTGGGGTCAAAGAGTGGTAAGAAACGTGTAACACCAAGCCCTTTCATACAGCAAGCACCTGCCCATTTAGTCAAAATTGCTGATAGACATTAAGGGGAAACCTAATGACTTCCTGTCCCCATAATGCTAAGGTGTATACTATTTCTCAAGGTAGACGTATTATGGGATGCTACCCATTTATTGTTACAGGGTTTGAACAAATACAAAATTGCTTAAACAGTCAAAGTTAAGGCCTTAAAAGCACTTGGAAATCAATTGAAATACTGAATATATACATAGAATAGATAATGAAGCAGAAATTATCATATCACAACTGTGGGAATCATATAGATTTCTGGACAATTAGTGTTTTCCATTTGCAGGCAATCATTCATATGGTGGCAAAGTTTACTTTAGATACAGGTTTCCCTAGATGATCTGTAATGGTCTATAGGAGAATCAACATTCTTTCCCAACTCGTAGTTATATAACCTCTCTCCTATGGATATACTTTATACATCTTTTGATAAGTCTCTAAGTCTAGAGGATTATGTTGATGGCATGAGTATATGTGGTCCCAGAAACAGGTGTGACAGGGTAGTGAAAGGTGCCAGTGCTTGGAAAAAGTCCTTAATTTGACAATTTTCCAGTCACCATAATGATAATAATTAAGTAAAATTTGTTCATAGGGGCATGCTGTTCGATACAGAAGTTTTCAATATGAGCAAACTGTAAATGATAGGCCTAAAAGTAATGTGCATCCAAATACACTCATGAGACTAGGTGCACACTCACACGTCTGGCCTTTTGCTCATGCACTCTCGAAATCTGTACTCAACTCTGCAGACTTGTCCTTAGCGAAGCTCACCGTGACATCTCGATCTCAATAACTCAATGACAAGCCCAAAAGCCCAGCCTGACTTTGAAATAACCAAACTTTCTTACTGTTATTTCTTTGTTTCCATGAAACCCATCAGGTAACTCTGTCTATGATTCTTGATGGCAGCAGATACAGTTGGTACATGCACTACAGGTCACCATTTCAGAAATCAATAGTGACTTGGAACGGGATGTGCCTAAACAAAGATTACTTCCAAACAATCGTAGACCAATCAACGAGTTCTTACTTACTGACTTATTGTTTCTGATACAGTTCATTTCCGAGTTCCACTATTGTGTCTGACTAGGTTCCATCTGAGTTCCAAATCGAAAATCTATTGTCTCTTTCTGATCATTTCTGATGCCCAAGGATTTTATTTCTGAGTTCTGTGAGTTCCCAAGGATTGTCCATCACAGATACAAATCACGACAGTGCTCCGCATAGCTAATATTATTTTTCAAAGTGTAGGCGAGAGAACCGGGAGAGAGAAACAATAGTGGTTTTGACTGTCAATGAAATAAATCATATAACGTGTTGGAAACTTGATTGTAACCCATGATATATCTAGCTAACTGTGACTTAAATGTAATGAAGTATCATTTTATTTTGCAAAATCTGACTGAGTTCTGGGCAGCAGGGAACTCGGTCTGGATCCGCCACTGATACTAGTTTTACTTGTATTTTCTTATTCAATAATCTTGAAAGTTTCTTATTTCTGCCACTTAATTGCAAATTTCAATAAAGATATTGGAGAATCTTGCTAGTTTCTTGATGTACCCATGCTTATGAAGTTTTCATGATCAGGACAATGCTGATAATAAATTATGATATACTTTATTTCCTAGAAACCAGAAAGTTACATCAAACAGGAATGGAAAAAAGGAAAACATTATGAAAAAGGTATTGAAAAGACCTTGGTCAAACGTGCACAAGGGACCTGATCCTAATCTGGAACTATGCAAATTCATGCACAGTTTTCAGAAATCCCTAAATGAATCCACTGCTACAAAAGAGAAAGAACCCACAATGAATGCAGATACACATAATTGCTTAAGTCTTGCAGAAAGGATTAGCAACTCAGATAGCAGAACCAAAGCATATGTTCGGCATCAAGTTGAAAATATATTTTGTGACCTGGAGTTTGGAGGACTTCAACAATCCATGGAACTTTCCATGCCGCATGTAGGTTTAACCAGACCAGCATCTGCCAGGGCTACAACAGCACACCCTGTTGAACAACCACGTAACTGTCTGTCCTTTTTAGATGGATGATTGGTAGCATCTACAAAGTGCATGACTAAAACACTTTTTAAAAAAACTTCTAAAAGCTTTTTAAAACATATATATTATATATATTATATTAGATTACTGCTGCATTTAAAACTTAAATTTAGTGTTTTCTTTATGACAAATGTTGTAACAGGAGTCAGAGTCTTTCAATCATTCATTTCTATGACAGTGCATTTAAAATAAATGGTCTTTCTTGTTGTAGACAGCCTCAGCAAATGTTTCTCCACAGTTTTGAATACATTTTGTCTCCCACTGCACAGAGCCTTCTTTGCTGTTGACAAACTTTTCAAATCTTGCCCTCATTTCTTGCGCATTCTTGCCATATTTATTTATGCTTCCTTGAAGCCGTACCATTCCTGCATCATTATGTGTCATACTTCTCCAATCTCCTGGCAAAAACTTCCCACACTGATCTTGATAATCCACAAAACCATGGGGCACATACTGAGCATTGTGAGTTAGCCGCAAATACTTATGCAGGCACAAGCATGCTTTTATTATGTTATCAACATATTTTGGCTGAGATTTGATAGGACCTTGGAATATTCTCCATCTGGCAGATAAGATGCCAAAAGCATCCTCTACTAATCTTCGACAATGACTGAGTCTATAATTGAAAATCCTCTTTGGATTATTCAAGGCATTTCCAGTATATGGCGTCAGTAAGTATGGCTATAAAGCAAATATTTCATCTGCAATGATGACATATGGCAATTGATGGCCATGTACTAAAGATGGTTCTGGAATATTGAATAAATCTGCTGCAAACCCTTGACCAATAACTGAGTTAAATAACCAATAACAGTTGCATCATTTTCTCTACCAAAGCTTCCAACATCAATCATTGTGAAGCAGTAATTTCCATCACAAAGAGCAAGAAGGACTATGCTATGGAACCCTTTGTTCATGTAAAAATCAGAACCTCCTCTAGCAGGGCACTCACTTATTATGTGTTTGCCATCTAATGCCCCCAAACAAGTTGGAAAGTTCCACTCTTCATTTATTACATTTGCAATATTTCTCCAATCTCGTGAGCTCTTTGGGGGCTTTAAGTAACCATCTTTTGGAGCTGCCCACAACCCAGTGCATGTGTCATGAAGTATTCAACAGACTGTACTCCTACCCAAACGAAAACTAAATGAAAGTGACTGTTGGGATTCACCAGTGGCTAAGTGTCTCAATGGTATGACTAGTCACTCTGATGCAGATATTGAATTTCTAACCTTTGTATTCTCTTTCTGTATATATGGAGTCACAAGTTGAAGTAGATGCTTGTAGCGTTCTAGACTCATTCGTATATATCGTAAATGGAAAATAAAGCCTAAAAGCCGAATAGCGACTGGCACATATACCAAAGGTGTTTTCTATTACTCGCCTAGCACGACTCAATCTATAATTAAATACTAGTTTACTTTCACAAAGGTGTGAGAATGGATAGGGCTTCATCATATGCCTTTTTAGGCCAAATGCGTCATCTCCCACAAAAACATAGGGTACTACTTTTGATGATCCACTAATTTTTGCATTCGGGGGGTACATTTAGAAGTTTGTTTTCAATAGCATAGCCTAGATGGCTGTTTGCGTATACACTGCCATCAATTTGTATTTTGCATCACAAACTCCCAACAGCACAATGCTGTGGGTCTTTTTGTAAGTGAAGAAGCTTGATGCTTGGCCAGCTGGTGCAAACATCTGCACATGCTTTCCATCAATAGAACCAACCATGTTTGGGAAATTCCACCGATCTTCAAACTCTCTTGCAATAGTTTTCCACGCATGTACAGAGGATGGTGTTCTAATGTGGCCTGCTTCTTTTGGCTTATCCCAAAGTGAATTACATTTTTCACTTATGATCCTGCCACTAGTTGTTGGACTTATTCTATAAGTAGCCGCAATAGTAGTGTGGGCATCCCCAGTTGACAGATATTGCAGTGTCACTAGAAGTCTCTGATCTGCACTAATAGGCTCTCTCATTTTCATTGCTTTCTTGTTGATAGCCGGAGCTACTAGCCCTAGTAGTATGTCAAAGGTTTCTGGCAACATCCTGAAATATCTGAAAAACATCTCATTATCATGCAACCATAAATCACGTACAAGTTGCCTATATTCACCCGTATGGTCTCTCTCTTTGCACAGCCTTCGAATCCAGAACCTTCGACACTTCCGTTTGGACTTATTTGTCCTCTGTCTGAACGCATGCAACAAAAGTACCTTTCTTCGAAGAAACAAATATTGGAAAAAACAGTGATTGAATTGTGCCATTTTACTTTAAGCTTTTCAAAATGATGACAGATATACGACAGCTTGATGATCTCATTAACGATTCTATTTCCAACTGCGCATGTGTCTTTGCAAATTTTTCCGCCGATCATCACAGAATCTGTCTAGTGGAGATCTGCCTTACTATTGTGTTACTTCTACATTCACATTTGTGGGCTTTTCCCAATTCACCCCCCTCCTTGAGCCGCGTTAGCTTGCTGCGGGTCAAACATAAGCTTTGACTTCCAACGCGCATCCTTAGCTGCTGCCCTACTAGGTCTGTCCCTCCCAGGGCTTTCATGTTCCTGGCTAACTCCTCCCTGAGCATCTCTCACAGTTTCCTCTCCATTCTTACTTTCCTTACCTTCGTTGTTCATGCAACTCTCTAGTGGATAAAGTTTTTGAACTGGTCTGTTCAAAATATCTGGCTTACCTTTTCCACTTTTTCTTACCTGAGCTCCTCTGATTTCTCCATCCTTTCCTTTGATCAGCTTTTCGACAACTCCAATTTTCCACAGATTCCGCTTTACATTATCTTCTTGAACAAGAACAATGTCTCCTTCTTCAACGATGCACAACTTTCTCTTTTGCATTCTGTGAGCCTCACGCAAATCTGTAAGATATTCTCTTCTCCACCTAGTCCAAAAGTGATTCAACTTCCTAGTAACATACATAAATCTTCGAGAAAAATTTTCTGGTGTTATACCTTCATTTAAGTCACTATTAAGATCAACGAATTCAGATAATTGCGATAGCCTATGTTCTAAGATCAAATGAGATGGAGTCAATACCTTCTCTCCAGTCTCTTCATAGCTATAAGTAAGCGGTCTTTACTTTATGGTATGTTCTACCTCTGCGAGTACAGTACTAAGTTCGTCAAAGGATAGTTTAGCATTTCCAAGTACTTTACATACACATCTCTTTATGCTACCAATCATTCTCTCGAAATGACTTCCCCACCCAAGGGGTACGCTCAAGATTAAATTTTCACAAAATATATCTAGCTACAAAAAATTCACCAATAGGTTTCTCATTTAGCAACGTGTACAATACCCTGTTGGCAGCTTTAAACATCTTACCATTGTTTGATATGACCATTCTGGGAGTCCCTTGTCTAGCACAAAATTGTCTAAAGCGATTGAAGAACATAGATGTTACTAAATCACAAACTAATTCAACATGAACCGCTCGGGTTACACAACACGAAAACAAAACAATATAACACTTCTTCATCTACCCATTTTCTTCTTTTACCATCAATGGACCGGCGAAATCTACTCCAACACAACTAAATGGAGGAGACTCTGTTACCCTAAAGTACGGCAGTGCTGCTTCTGGTGGACTTTCAAATGGTTTCCCTTCAAGTGTCTTACAAACAAAACAACCATTCAACAACATTTGCACAAATTGTCTTCCTTTCGTCACCCAAAATCGAGATCTAAGTTCAGCGAGTGTGCTTCTAACTTTACAGTGATGAACTTTCTTGTGGAAATCTAAAACTATTAGTTCTGTTAACTTATGCTCCTTAGGCAAAATAATAGGAAACTTCTGTCCTACTTCTAGATCTGAGTTTTCCAGCCTTTCCTTGCACACTAATAAGTCCTCCATTTCAATCACTCCCAAACAGGTTTTTACTTTCTGAAAATCCTCTTTACTTCTTAGAAGCTCTTGAGCATCCTTAATCCACATTCTCTCAGTGTTCGCTATTTCTTCCACCCTAATTCTATCTAGCATCATTGCTCCCTTTCTCTGTTTTTGCTTCAAATTGTGGATGACCCTTTTGACATAAGATGTCACTCTGAGTAATTTGTTAAGTGAACTGAATCTTGTAATATCTATGACTTCTCCTACGCTATGTTTCTCATTGCTCATGATACTCATTACATTTACCTTCTTTCTCTCATTTGCTACATCTTGTGAATCCTCAAGTAGTACATTATTGGGCCAAAAATTTTCTCCTTTCTTTAACCATTCTGGTCCTTCCCACCACAACTTGCTTTGACATAAGAAAATTGAATTCACTCCCCTGGAACCTAAGTCTGCAGGGTTTTCAGAGCCACTCACATGATTCCATTCATCTTTTCTAGAAAGCTTCAAGATTTCTGCAACTCGAAATTGTACTCATTGCTTCCACTCACCTTGGTTGTATACCCAATACAGAGCAGTTTTGCTGTCCAACCAATACCTTACTTACTTATACTGATCTAGCTTTCCAAGGCCTTGATGACATTACCCATAAGCACAGCTAAAATTCTAGCAGACAATAATTCTAGCCTAGGTATACTTAGATTCTTCAATGGGGCAACTCTAGACTTGGAACATAGAAGTTTTGCGTAGATCCTTTAAGTGGTTCTGTAAACAAGATATATAACTGCACAGTATGCCTTCTGACTAGCATCCCCAAAGCCATGCAGTTCATAACTTAAAATGGTACCATCTGTCTGACTAAAACCACATCTTGGAATAGAAATAGTTTTACATTGTTTAAACCATGAAGCCATGTTTCCCACCTAGTAACCTTTTCCTCAGGCAATGGGTCATCCCAATCTAATTTCTCTACACACAATACCTGGACAAGAATTTTGGCACTAAGTCCTATAGGGCTAATCAAACCTAAAGGATAAAAAAGCATTGCCAATGTACCTAAAATACCTTTCTTGCTAGGTCTCTGGCTTTCACTATTCTTACCCAACTTTGTCAAATCAAATTCAAGGTTGTCCTTATTATTATCCCAAATAATCCCAAGTACTTTGGTCTTCACCCCTAAACCTTCTGACTTTTGCAATGTTTTCTTTGCATATGTCATCTCTTCTTCCTTATCATTCCTTTCACAATCCAGTGTTTTCCCATTCTGAAGAATCATTTCTCTCACACTCTCATCATTCGTTTTCCATTTCCTAAGTTGGAAGCCTCCTTTTTTCATTCTTTCCTTAGCCTTAGCATAAAGGGTACATGCTTCTTCTACATTAGGAGCCCTTGTCACTAGGTCAGCAACATAACATGACTGTGACAGTTCCTTCACAAATACTGGGTCAACACTCTCAAAAGTAGAAAGGTGATGTCGCAAAACAGCATTCAACAAATGTGGAGAACTATTTACTCCAAAGCACACATGATTAACAGCAAGCACAACAATGTCTGGGTCATCTTTAGCTAAATCATCTAACCATAAGAACCTAAGACAGTTTCTATCTGCAGGGTCAACTTCAATGTTTAAGAATGCCGAATGCCTGTTCAATGTCCCCACAAGGGCAATTTTCAAACCTCTAAACCTCAGCAAGATATCAAAGATAAGAGGAGACAGAGGTGGTCCTACATGGAGACAATCATTAAGGGACGTTCCAGTTTGTTTATCTCTGCATGAGGCATCAAAGACAACTCTTAACTTAGTTGTCTCTGCATTTTCTCTAATTACTGCTGAATGTGGAAGATAGGAAACCTTCTCTGGTGTATCCAGTGCAGGAACCTTTGACACAATACCCATTTCAATTTACTCTGAAATAATCTCACCATATTTTGCAAAAACCTCTGGAACCTGTTTCAATTTCTTAACTTGACTTTTTAACCCTCATGAGAGAATTTGTGTACTTACAAGGGATAGGACCATGGCCTGCTTTCCATGGTAGTGACACCGAGTACCTATCACCCGTGAACACAATGTTGTCTACAAAAACTTCCTGAACTTCACTCTCAGGACAAATAACAAGTGCATCTAGATTCCATAGTTTATTAACATAAATTTCTACCTTCCTCTTTTCAGTGGAAAGCAGAAAATTAACATTTGCTACAGATGACTATTTCTTACCTTTGAGTGGGCCTGACAGAACCCACCTCAAAGATGTCTTCACAGCAACGGGCTCATCAGGCCCCCCTCGTATTGTTTCACCAGCTTGAACATTCCAAAAGACGTCTGATCCTATTAAGATATCAATACTGAGGGTATCTTGGTGCCTAGCAACATCTGAGAATCAAACCTTCTGTAAATGAGGATAAGATTTCTTGACTATTTCAATGTGTTCATTAACAATGTCAGTGATTTCCTTTACTACGTAACATTGCATCTTAACTCCCTTTCCTCCTCTCAATGAAGAAAGTGAAAAGTCCACTACATCTCTTATTTTCTCTTCACTCTCATTACAACCAAACGCCTTAATGGCTAAGTTTTCTCTGCTCACTGGCCTCAAGCCCAAGGTTTCTACAGCTCTGGCAGATACAAAGGATTTGTGGCTACCTGTTTTGAACAATACTCTGACAGTGCACTCTTTTCTCTCATTCACCTTTGCAAGATTTGTTTGTAAGGCCACACTGTTCCCAGATAGGCACCCTGCCCAAATAGGCACGTTAGCATTAAGCATAAAGGCAGAATTTACATTAATAGGAGCAGATGCAGATTTTGCTTCGCGATCACTTGATTCTTTATTACTTATACTACTGTGCTTAGGTCTATTCGCTGCACAAATCGAAGAATGATGCTTAGCTCTACAAAACTTGCATCTTAATTTTGAACAACAGTCAAAAGATCTATGGCCACATTTTAAGCACAAAAAACATTTAAATGATTTCTTTAAAATACTCTTTCTTTCTTCCAGCTCTTTTATTCCACAGTCGTTTGGCTGATGTCCTTCTTGTTTGCAAAAGCAACATTTCTGGAGATTCTCTTCTGGAGTAAATAACATGCTAGCAGTACTTACCGGTTGTTTCTGTTGTTTAGGCCTATCAACTGCATGAACTGGTTTCAAGAGCGAATCGTGACTCTCTCTTGCCTCCATCTCTTTGTCCAATGCACTCACCAATTCATCTAGAGACCAATCAAGCATACCCTTTTTCATTGATCTAGCCATACCGATTCTGAATTCCTTAGGTAGCTTCTCCATAAGAATTGGGACGACGAATGTTGAATAGAACTTTTTGTCAACATTGAGAGCCTCTCACCCACAAAATTGAGTCTCTATTTGGTCTCGAAAGTACTTCAGCCTTTTGATATTGTCTTCGCTGAACACTGGGGCCAAATTGATTAGCTGATTAATATGCGCATGCTGGATTACACTGGGTTTGGTGTACCTCTTCTTTAAGAGTTCCACTGCGGTATCATAATTTGACACAGTAATCTTCAATCCTGACAGTACTGATTTTGCAGGCTCCACCAAAAACGATTTCAGGTACTTCAGCTTGTCAACTTTTGCTAACTCGTCGTTTTCATGAAGTGCGCTGCAAAACCCATCCCAGAACTCTTGCCAGTGATGTATATGACCAGCGAATTTCTGTACTTCCAATTTTGGCAATTTTACTGCTACTCTTCTTCTACAGCTTTCTGAGGCATTTGAGGCTCCACTTTTCCGCGAGGCTACTGAAACTAAGCAGTCCTTCAAGGCGACTGACACCAAGCGTTCCTTTGAGTCAGTTCTTTCAATTCTGGTGGAATATCTTGAGGCATTCGATCTGCTCTCATAACTCTCTCCAAGTTCCATTCAATTAAAACAAGGGCCTTTTCTACTGTTTTGTTGTATTCACATGTTTCTTGGACTTTGTTGTCACACAAGTCTCATCTTCATCATCTACCATCAATCGCAGTATTTCTGCATCTAGGGCTTTTAGTTCATCTTTTGACTCCTTCAGTTCAACTAGGTATGTTGTCCGTTCTGCTTCGGCGACATTGTCCTCTTCTGCTAATTCTTTGTTTAACGTGTTAATTACTATCGTCGCATTTCTTCTGAAAACCCGTCTTCTTTTTCGCAGTTTCTCGACTTCTTCCATTTTTCCAGTTCAACTGTCCCTGGCTCATGGTGGACCAAGTGTTAGGACTTACACTGCCCTTCTTCGTGGATTCAAGAGATAAGTTTGAACCAAGAAGAGAAGGCTATGCCAAATTGGAGCGGAACTATAAACGAAAGATGCCGCTGAAGAAAGAGAAACAAACAGAAAAGTCAAAAAACATCCTATGCCAAAAAGATACTTGACTTGAAACATAAGGGAGTTGAAGAAATAACTGGCCCACTTCTTAAGCAGCAAAAATCTCTTTCAGCAAATTGTACTTCAGAAGGGAAGAAAAACTGCTTTTTAAATTTTAACTTAAAAGAAAGTGAAAATCTTGTTAGTCAACAGTGGATTGCTAAAAATATGGAGGAATTTCACAAAAGTATCCAATACAAAATACACCAGTGCTCTGTATGTTTTTAAGCATGGCCAAATAACATTGTTTTGCCGAGAAATTATAACAATTTTATTTGTGATAGGTGTAAAACAGACAAGAGACAAGACGAGATATAGTTAATGTTAAAGGGTATAGTGGAAATGCAAGAAATTTATTTGTTCGAAGATCAATTGTACTTAGAGCTTTACAATGGTTAATGGCAAACAACCCTGTTTACAGCGATGTTCACATTAACTATCAGATTGTTTCCACTTTGCCACAAGATGGTGTACCAGATGAGCTTAAGAGCATAGATGCTGAATTTTCAATCAAGCCAGGTATTTCAGAAGTTAGTATTCCAGAGGATCAACAGATATATGATACATCTTCAGAGGTAACCAGCTTCTTTCCTATGTCTGTTGATAAGCTGCAGGAAGTGCATGCAATTGAAGAGGAACTTTCTAATGGTACATTAACTAGTATTACTTTGCCTAGTACTGAAGGTAATCCTTTGAATGAGTATAAAACACCTTACTTAGCAACTATGGCATTTCCAACACTATTTCCTGGCAGCAAAGGGGACCCTACAAACTTATCTTTATGTAGAGAAGCTTCATTTGCAGATAGAATAAAGCATTTAATTAAGTTTGGAGACATTTCTGATGGAAGACTAGCATATAGGTTTGCATGTCATCTCCGATTTTCATATTGGGCTTTGAATATGATACAAAGAAAGCGAGCCCTGCAACAAACAGCAGTTTATCTGAAACAGAACCCAGGAGACCCTCATATTTTCTTAACAGACATAGAATAGTTAAAACAGAATAATTAGTTAGAAAGAATGGCGCAGAACAGTTCAAGATATACTGCTAACATCTTAGGCTCAAATGCATACTGGCAAAAACAAAAAAGTGATTTAAAAGCTATAGTTGCAAAAAAAGGAGCAGGAACAATCTTTTTCACATTTTCTGCTGCTGATTTGCACTGGCCTGACCTACACAATAATATAGTTGGAAATAGCTGCAGCTTGACACCTAGAGAAAGAAGACAGAATGGTATTGACAATCCACACTTAACTGATTGGTTCTTTGTTCAACGCTTGGGACATTTCATTAAATATTGGTTGTATGATACCCTTGATGCTGAATGGCATTGGTATAGATTTGAGTACCAAGCACGTGGAAGTGTTCATTGTCATGGCATTACAAAATTGAAAAGCAACCCTGGTTTGTGTAGGCTTTCTGAAATTGCTCTATTGGGTTTCAAAGCTCAAGAAAGGTTGAAAACATCATCATGTACAGATGAAGACAACTTACTTAAAAGTGAGGGGGAGAATGCATCAACTATACTTTGCAATTATGCAGATTGGTTATTGTCAACAGAAAATCCACAACCCCCAGAAGAAGGGACTTGGGTAAAACCACAACATCACCCATGCCAACAAAGACCATGTGAAACAGATAAAAATGCTGATCTTGCTAATGTTATTAACATAGTACAAAGGCATACCCACTGCAGCACTACGTATTGCCTCAAAAAAGTCAGTGAGTCAGAGCTACAATGTAGATTGCAACTACAGACTTGGCGTGCAAATTGTGACATTCAAGTGATTACACGTTTCCGTGAATGCAATGAATATGTAACAAAATATGCTGCTAAAGGTCAGCCACGGTCACATGCTGTGAAAGAAGCATTTTGCAGTGTGATGCAGACAAGCAGTAGTGAGAGTTGTGTTAGACAGGCCCTAAACAAAGTTATCATGAAGAGCTTGGGTCAACGTGATTTTTCAGCTCAAGAGACAATGGACCATTTGCTATCATTGAAATTAGTTAATTCAACATTCACAGTAGTTTCAGTTAGTTTAGATGGTTCATGAAAAGTTAATTCACAAGTTGAAGGTAACAATGATCAGATTACCTGCAACTCACTACTAGATTTTTACGCAAACCGCCATATGTTTAGAGATTTAGACCAAGACATGATGCACATGAACTTTGATCAGTTTGCTACCAAATATCGTACTTGTGCTGGAAAGATTGTGAAACAGCAAAATAATATTGTAGTGACATTTTTCTAACACATTCCATCAAAAGCTGACTCTGCCACATATTCCTTGTTTTGCAAATATCAACTGATTCGATTCAAACCATGGGCCTTACATATTCATAATGCATGGGATAACAAAGTAGACAATCCCTCTACATATCCTGAAGAATGGAGAGCATTCTTGAGTACAGAATATGCAAAGGCTACTATTGTTGGTTGGAGCAAACATGTGGAACTCATAGAAGACCAAATGGCTAAGCATTTAACTGTATCATCACATTTAGCATGCATCAATACCCAACATCAGGAACAAGAGGAGTGGATGCAAGTAGCAAGCTTTGTACAACACAGCATTGATCAAAGCAGCCAGGTTATAACAACTGACTCTCATAAGTGGCCAGAAGCTAGAAATAACTATACCACACAACAGCTTGGTGAAATGCCACAATGGATAACTCAGCAAAAATCTCATGTTCTTGTGATGTGGCAATCAACACAAGTGCTTAGCACACAGTCTTTCACTGCTATGCAGCAAAAGGCTTATGGGTCATTCCATGTCAATTCACAAGATAAAAAGTGACATTGACACCCAACTCCTGGGATTTTGCTAATTTTCGGTCTAATTGCACGCAACACTGATGCTAGTACTATATTGAAATTTCAGCTCAATATCTTTATCCATTCATGACTTACTGGACTTTCAATTTTGCTCTTATTACGGCCTAAAATACTCATTGGCAGCCATTTTGAATTGAACATAAATGTTCATGATCATAATTTTCTTAATAATTCCAGAACCATCCATTCATATTCATTGAAATTCTATATAATACCAATGTGAGACCTCCTGAATTACAAAATAACAACTAAAAGTCCATAACCTCAACACATCATGAGCTAAGTGGCTTTGGAAACTCAATACAAAAATCTTTTCAAAAACCGGAAGTTTGAAAGTACTGGAAAGTAAGTAGAAAAATTTTAATGTGGGTCACACTTGATCTTGATGATTTTTGGCATGCCTCTTAATCACATACCTAACGCAATTAGTATGGAGTATGAACTTTGAGAATCACCAGGTGACAGAGATACAGGATTCTGAAATATGTGGATAAAAATTTGTGAAAAGTTACACTGGAGCTGAAATCACACTATTGATGTATTGACTTAAGTGGGCTGTTTCCAAAATATCCCTTCCCTAGAGTTAATGATATACAAGCTGTGTTTTATAATTGGTAGGTGGTGCCTACTGCTAATTGCTTTATCGCCTTATTGACAACGTGGCTATCTGCAAACTTCAGTAGGAGTGTTGATGTAAAGAGCTGACCTACTCAACAAATGCATGTCATCAAGGTTATGCACTTGTGTGTGGTCTATTAATTCTGATTCTGAAAGGACATGTTAAGTACACTTGTTAGAAACCTTTTAGGTCAGTCTTCAGCCAGGGGAAAGATGTCTTCAGAGGAGATTGGTAGTACCTGTTTCATTGGGAGTCAGTTGTCACAAAGTTGTCATTCCTTTCTCTATACAAGGAAAGCTGGCATAAAAAGAATTAGTTCACTAGATACAAATCAGATTAAATTAATAGCACTAAGAACAGGGTTGGATAATATAGAAGATAAGACCATATGCTTTCATCATGAGCAAACAGTATTATCTAAGTACAGTCATTCACAGAAGAAATGTTCTGATCCTTTCTCTAAGCACAAGAAGGAGGTTAAGGCTGGCTTAAGGGGAAATCACACTTGAAGCTTGGGCTGATTTTCAGAGTTTAAGTGTATCTGTTATACCAGGCCAGAAAATCTGCCCAACATGCCAAACAGAGTTATCACGAAAGTTGAACTATTTTGATAAAGAATCAAAGGAGATTGGAACCCCAGCCAATGGAAGTGATACAGAAGTAGAACATTATCTACAATATCAGCTGACAAGAGAGGGCTTAGATTCAAGCCTACTTGACATTGATTTAAGTCCATTGAAGCTGCATGCTATTGCCTCGCATTCAAAGGTCTGCTATGGTAGAAGAAAACTACGACAGGTTCAAGCAAAGTTAAAAGAACAAGAGGAAAGCCTTCATAAAAAAGTTGCAGAGGCAATCTGTGTTATGCCAGAAGATCTTGAAGTTAGAGAAGGAGATCAGCTCCAAAACATGAAAGTGATCCAACAGAAGGCTGAAGATCTAGATGTACTTGTCCAATCAATGAAAGACAAACTGAGGGTGTCAAGCACACGGAGAAAGATTCAAATATTGACAATTGCACCTCATTCTTGGTCTATTCAAAAAGCAAAGGAAGAGTTTCAAGTTTCTGAATACATTATAAGACAAGCAAGGAAGTTGGCTTCAGAGAAAGGCATCTTAGAATTACCAAGTCAAAAACAAGGCAAAATAATCTCAGATGAGATACAGAATTATGTTAGGAGCTTTTACAATGATGATGAAGTTAGCAGGCAGATGCCAGGACAGAAAGATTTTGTGAGCATGGGAAAGAAGGTACACATGCAAAAAAGGCTTCTTCTGTGTGATTTGAAAGAGCTTTATTCTGCTTTTAAGAAACAATATCCAGATGTAAAGATTGGTTTCTGACAGTTTTGCAGTTTGAGGCCAAAATGGTGTATTATTGTGGGGCAGTCAGGTACTCATTCTGTGTGTGTTTGCACAATCCATCAGAATGTGACATTGATGTTAAGTGCTATCAAACTTGATAAAAAGAGCCATGAATTGATGAGCATGATGGTATGTGACTGTGATTCAAAAGAATGCATGGTTCATCGATTCCAAAATTGCCCAGGAAGTGCTGTTCTGGCAGACTATTTACTGTTGAATTTTCGCAGAGTAGTGTCAAGAAAGTAGAATTATACTTCTGACTTTTCGTTATTTCTTCTCAACTAAAAATCGCTTAAAAGTATTTACAAAATGGGGTTTATATATGTTCTCAAAAATGTTCGGGAAAGTTCTAACAGAATATACTGGAAGGATTCCATTCAAATCTAACCTTAGCAATGTAAACAAAGTCTAGGAAAGTTCTTGATTGTTCCATCGAACGTTCTATTTACTAACGTGAATAAACAAATGTCTTATCGTAATCATATTAGAAATCTCTGGAAAGTTCCAGCAAATGTCTGACAAGAGTGCAGATTTTCAACACTCCTCCTCACTCGCAGTTAGATATATCAACAATTCCAGACATGCTTCTCAGTT
Organism: Mastigias papua; assembly: GCA_964019165.1. Lineage (NCBI taxonomy): Eukaryota > Metazoa > Cnidaria > Scyphozoa > Rhizostomeae > Mastigiidae > Mastigias > Mastigias papua. The sequence goes on from OZ025280.1 coordinate 12,230,728, forward strand.
TAGCAAATTGTCCTTTACACAATCCTTTCGTCATCATATCAGCAATCATGTCGCTACTTCTACAATACTTCAGTTCGACTGTCTTGGCTGTAACTTGCTCTCTTATAAAATGAAACTTTATGTCAATATGCTTTGCTCTTCCATGGAACTGTGGATTTTTCGTCATCGCAATCGTTGACTGATTATCTTCGAAAATCGTCATTGGATTAATTAGACATTCGCCCATATCACCAAGTAATCGTTGTAGCCAAATCGATTCTTGTGCTGCCTTTGCCAATGCAATGTACTCAGCTTCAGCTGTTGACAATGCCACACACGTTTGTTTCTTGCTGTTCCAACTTATGACAGCACCACTCATCATGAATACAAATCCTGATGTTGATTTTCGATCATCGTGATCACCAGCCCAATCTGCATCTGAATATCCAGCAATATCACCAGTACAACGATACATCAATCCATAATCTAACGTTCCATTCAAATATCTCATGATCCTTTTGACAGCAATCCAGTGCACTTTTGATGGTTTAGATGAGAAACGAGCAACATTTCCAACAGCATATGCGATGTCAGGTCGAGTTTTCGTTGACAAATAAAGCAAACTGCCAACTGCTGATTGGTACAACTCGGTGTCAACTAATTCATCATCATCTGTTGCTTTCACTAACTTGTTTCCACTTTCGACAGGCGTTGCCACTGGTTTAGAATCATCCATACCAAACTTCTTCAAAACATCTCTCACATACGTTGGCTGTCCAATCCAAATGTCACCAGAGTCAGCATATGTAATTTTCATACCAAGAAAGTGATGAAGTGTACCCATATCTGTCACATCAAACTTCTCTGCAATCCTCTTGATGTACTGTTGAACAATTTCCTCTGTCTTTCCAGCTATGATGATATCATCTACGTAGACTGCAATAACAACAATCTCTCCTCCTGAATGTAACATGTAGATGCACGGGTCATAATTTGACTGCTTGAAACCCATCTTCTTCAAATGATTATCGAGAGCTTCATTCCAACATCTAGGAGACTGTTTCAGACCGTAAATGCTCTTTTTCAGCTTGCAAACAAGATGCTCTTTACCTTTAACTGCAAATCCTTCAGGTTGTTTCATGTAGATTTCTTCTTTTAGCTCACCATTTAAGAAGGCTGTAGCAACATCCAGCTGATGAAGATGAAGCTTTTTCTTTGCAGCTAATGCAATTAGTGCTCGAACGGACTCGAATCTCACTACAGGACTAAACGTTTCATCATAATCAATTCCATGCTTCTGATTGTATCCCTGAGCAACCAATCTTGCTTTGTATCTTTCTACATTACCATCAACATCATATTTCCGTTTGAAGACCCATTTACTTCCAACTGCTTCCCTTCCTTGCGGTAGTTCACATAAATCCCACACATCATTTTTGTCCAGTGAATCCAACTCGCTTTCCATAGCATTCTTCCATTTCTCAGCATCTGGACTCGATAAAGCCATTTTCGCAGTAACAGGATCTTCCCCATTGGCAATGTAGACCCATTCACCATAGCGGTTTGGTGCTTGCCTTTCTCTTTGTCCCCTCTGCGGCTCTTCTTCTTCATTGTCTATGATATCCGCATCTTGTCCATGTTCAATCTCCACAAATGATGGCTCATCGTTTGTGTTCTTTGCCATTTCATCTTCTTCAGTTGATTTTACCTCATTGAACGTGACGTCTCTGCTGTAGAAGACTCTCTTCTGTGCTTTATCGTATAGACGATATCCTTTCACACCATTACCATATCCCAAGAAGATACTTCTTGTGGTCTTGGAATCCAATTTACGTCTTTCATCTTTAGGTATGTGAGCATAAGCATCGCATCCAAAGATTCATAGGTGGCCAACATTTGGTTTGTTGCCAGTCCATGCTTCATATGGGGTCTTCCCCTCCACTGCATTCGTCGGACAGCGGTTACGAAGGTACGCTGCAGTAGATAATGCTTCTGCCCAAAAACGTTTGGGTAATTGCGAATCTGCCAACATTGATCTGATGCTTTCCACGAGTGTTCTGTTCATTCGCTCTGCCACACCATTCTGTTGAGGTGTCTTCGGAACTGTCAGCTCATGTTGAATACCATGCTTTGTCAGATAATCTTCGAATTCATTGGATGTATACTCTCCACCATTGTCTGTGCGTAACACTTTCACCTTCATGCCACTTGACTTCTCCACCATTGCTTTCCATTCGATAAACTTCTTGAATACCTCATTTTTGTGCTTCAGTGGGTAAACCCAGACGACTCTTGACTTGTCATCAATGAAGGTAACAAAATATTCTGCTCCACTAAGTGACTTCGTTTCAATCTTTCCACAAATGTCACTGTGTACAACACCGAGTAGTTCCTCAGATCTTTCTCCTCCTGTCTTTGGAAATGACATTCTGCACTGTTTACCATCAACACATGGCTCACAAAAGCTTGGTGTCTTTGCTGCATCGTAGTCAAATCCATCAACAAGTTGCTCCTTTGCAATTCTCTCCAAATTTCTTGCTCCAAGGTGACCATATCTTCTATGCCAAATCCACTCCTTGGTTTCGTCACTCTTGCTTGCACACTTCATTGCTGCTTGATGCTGTTTGTTGTCTTTTATGGATCCAACGCAGTTGAGATAGTAGAGGTTACCATATTTTGTAGCAGTAGCAATCACACCGTGCTTGTCATCAACCACTTTACATAATGACTGCTCAAATTCAAACTTCTTGCCTGTAGCTGCAGCTTTTGATACGCTCAATAGATTGTAAGACAAATCTTTCACCAGCAATACATCTGCAAGTCGGCATCTCTTTATCTTCCCATTTGGTAGATGCATATCTAAGATCACATTGCCTTTTCCAGTAGCTCTAACGGAGTATCCATCACCCACCGTGATATCTTGTGATACGTCCAACACAGAGATATGGTCAAAAGCTTCTTCATCATTGCACATGTGACAAGTCGCACCAGAATCTACAATCCAGTTGCTCATCTTGCTCGTAGCTAAAGCATGTTCAACCACCAACCCAACGATCTCCTCATCCTCGTCAGTCTCCTCCTGCTCAGCAGCACATGCTTTCTGCTTCTTAGGTGGTTTCTTGACGACGTTTCTTTGATGGGCATCGTGGTCTTTTCCAGAACTTTCTGCGAGCTTCCAGCATTCTCTTTTGATGTGTCCAATCTTGCCGCAGTGATGACATTTTGGTCCCTTTCCAGCTTTTCGATGCTTCGACAGCATTGCTTTCATCTCGGCATCCTCAGCAACTTCCTTTTCTCTCCGTTTGCTTTCTTCGTGCAGCAATCTTTCTGTAACAACTTCCAGTTTTGGTACCTCAGGACTTGCTTCCAGAGCTGTTACCAACATATCGTATGATTCCGGCAAGCTTGCCAGTAAATGGACGACTTGGTTCTCTTCATCTAAAGGGTCCCCTATGATGGACAGCTCGTCAAATATTTCCGTCAGGGCTTTTACGTGTTTCTGCACTGACTGACCATCCTTCAGCTTTAAGTTGTGCAATTTTCTTCTCAGTGTCAACTTGTTTGCCCACGTTTTCTTTTGAAACTGGTCTCCAAGTTTCTTCCATACAGCGACTGGATCTTCAGGGTCTGGTCCAAGCAAATATAAGAGCTTTGGTTCCACCGACAAAACAATTGTCGCTAATGCACGATCTTTTCTCAGCAAGTACTTTGCTCTGCCATTTTCAGCATCAGGTTCACCTTCGGCTCCTGTGACAATGTTCCACAGTCCGTCTTTTATCAGCGCCATTTTACACTGGACTTTCCAAGTCGCATAATTGTTGCCATTCAACGGTTTGATCAAAACTTTCGTCGTTTCTGCTGCCATAATGTAATGTGGACTCGCCTTTCCAACGTCGTACGTTAACGGCTATTCTCAATCCAAGTACTCTGTGCAAACGATGTAACGAACAAGCTGACCAAAACAAACAAGCCACGAACTTTAACGATGGCGTCTGCTTCAAGGTATGTACCGCACGTTAGGCCTACCTTTTTCACCAGTCTCTGGTGACTGGGCCCATAACCTGTTGACTTTTCGCAGAGTAGTGTCAAGAAAGTAGAATTATACTTCTGACTTTTCGTTATTTCTTCTCAACTAAAAATCGCTTAAAAGTATTTACAAAATGGGGTTTATATATGTTCTCAAAAATGTTCGGGAAAGTTCTAACAGAATATACTGGAAGGATTCCATTCAAATCTAACCTTAGCAATGTAAACAAAGTCTAGGAAAGTTCTTGATTGTTCCATCGAACGTTCTATTTACTAACGTGAATAAACAAATGTCTTATCGTAATCATATTAGAAATCTCTGGAAAGTTCCAGCAAATGTCTGACAAGAGTGCAGATTTTCAACATTTACTACAGCATCTTATAAATGAAGACGATGATTATGAAGACAATGAAAATGGAGAAATGATTCAGTGTCAACAGTGGACAACATTTGATCGATTCCAGTTAGTGCAGCAATCACTACCTGTCAAAGAGTTTGTTGACGTGCTTGTGGACATAATAAATGACTTAACAGGACATTCATATATAGCCAAAGCCCAAGCCCAATATTCCAAGAGATGTAAGGAGGAGCTAGCAGACGATTCAGTGATCATACTTGTAGACTTCGCAGAGAACTATAAATTCATCATCCAAGATGAAGTTCAAAGCTATCACTGGAACCAGCAATCATGTACACTCCATCCTGTTGTTGTCTATTTCAAGGCAGATGGTATCCTCAAAAGCAGCTCTCTCTGTTCCATATCAGATGACCTCAACCATGACACATCTTTTGTATACAAGGTCATGTGTTTGACCATGGGTTACATAAAGGAAAACATCATGGCTAATGGTAGGAAAGCTAGGTACTTTAGTGATGGCTGCACAGGTCAATACAAGAACTGTAAAAATTTTATCAATTTGTGCCTGCACCAACATGATTTCTCTGTAGACTGTAGTTGGACATTTTATGCCACCAGCCATGGAAAATCCCCTTGTGATGGGATTGGAGGAACCTTGAAACGATTAGCAATGAAAGCAAGTCTACAAAGGCCCCTTTCAGATCAGATTCTGACAGCATAACAAGTTGTGGAGTTTTGTCAAAAGGAAGTACATGGAATTATTGTATTTTTTATCTCACAAGCAGAGATGCAAGATGTTCGAAGAAGTGTACAGGAAAGATTTAGCCATACAAATACAGTGCCTGGGACAAGAGGATTTCACCACTTCGTTCCTCTATATTCTAGTGTCATAGCAGCAAAAAGAGTGTCAGAGGACAAAGACTTTGCTCTAAGATTTGACTTAGTACTTGGCAGCAAATCTGAAAGAGTAGCAAAGCTGGTAATCTCTGATTTCATCATATGCTTATATGATGGAAGCTATTGGATTGGTTTAATAGACTATGTGGATGATGAAAATGAAGATGTTAAAGTAAAATTCATGCACCCTCATTTCCCCTCGAGATCATACTGCTGGCCTAGGAGAGAGGATACGTGCTTTGTACCAATGGTAAATGTACTTTGCAGAATTGAGCCTCCATCAACCAGGACTGGGCGTCAATACAACTTAGAAAGCAAGGATATTAAAGCCATAGAGGATACATTGAGAAAAAAGACTATAGTGGATAGCCTGGTTTTGCAGCTTTAATTAAGGTAACAGACCACCTTCATGGAAACTGTCAAGGAAATTTATTTCTATTAGCTAACTCTTGCTTCCATTTTCATCTCCAGTGTAACTTTTCACAAATTTTTATCCACATATTTCAGAATCCTGTATCTGTCACCTGGTGATTCTCAAAGTTCATACTCCATACTACTTGAGTTAGGTATGTGATTAAGAGGCATGCCAAAAATCATCAAGATCAAGTGTGACCCACATTAAAATTTTTCTACTTACTTTCCAGTACTTTCAAACTTCCGGTTTTTGAAAAGATTTTTGTATTGAGTTTCCAAAGCCACTTAGCTCATGATGTGTTGAGGTTATGGACTTTTAGTTGTTATTTTTTAATTCAGGAGGTCTCAAATTGGTATTATATAGAATTTCAATGAATATGAATGGATGGTTCTGGAATTATTAAGAAAATTATGATCATGAACATTTATGTGCAATTCAAAATGGCCGCCAATGAGTATTTTAGGCCGTAATAAGAGCAAAAGTGAAAGTCCAGTAATTCATGAATGGATAAAGATATTGAGCTGAAATTTCAATATAGTACTAGCATCAGTGTTGCGTGCAATTAGACCAAAAAGTAGCAAAATCCCAGGAGTTGGGTGTCATGGCCTTGGTGAACTGACATAGAATGACCCTTATGATATTGTTAGTAGTCACTATCAATCGTCAGTTAGAGGAAACAGTGTTGCACTTCGAATTATTATAAATGGAGAAGCAGGCACTGGCAAAAGCTTTCTTATCACTGCATTGAAGAACCTACTGCAGGGCAAATGCTGTATCACTGCAACAACAGGCAAAGCAGCTCACAATGTAAATGGCATTACTATACACTCATTGCTGAAGTTGCCTGTTAGCAAACAACAGGCCAAAGCTTTACGTGGTCAGTCACTGATACGACTACAATATGACTTAACAGTCACTGAATATATTGTCATAGATGAGTATTCCATGTTGGGCCAGGCTACTATGGCATTGATTGACAGGCGTTGCTGTGAAGCAACAGGAAAAGAGAATGATATCTTTGGTGGTGTTTCAATTATAGTGGTTGGTGATCCTGCACAACTTCCACCAGTTGCTGACAAGCCTTTATACTTTCCAATGCCACATGATTCTCTTTGTGAACAAGGTTACTATGCTTATTTGTCATTTGACAAAGTTATCAAACTTGATTGCAACAAACGAATTAGTGACCATGAATTGTCGAATACAAGACAATTTGTGAGCATCTTAGCATCTCTACGCAAAGGAAAGTGTACAGAAAGTGATTGGACATTATTACTTACCAGGCAACTGCATTTTGTACAAAACTTAGTTGATTTCAAATATTCAACACGATTGTTTTTCAAGAATGATGATGGTGCATACTTTACCTATTGTCAACTCAAACAAATGTAGACACCAATAGCACTGATCAGCGCAAAACATTCAAGTGAAAAAGCAAAGCTGATTCATCCTGATGACATGGGTGGCTTGCAGCCATCAAGTTGGCTTGCTGTAGGAGCTAAGGTCATGCTGTCATCGAATCTGTGGACTGATGCTGGTCTTTGTAATGGTGCAACAGGCACAGTTACAGATATTATATATGCACAAGGGCAGAAGCCACCTGTTTTACCCATTGCTGTTATGGTATGTTTTGACAAGTATCAAGGACCATCATTTTGTAACTGTCCAAACTGTGTCCCCATTTGTCCTGTGACAATGTCTCAACATCCCTATGATGGTCAACATGAGAGGCAGCAGTTACCCTTGAAGTTGGCATGGGCTATTACAATTCATAAAAGTCAGGGCCTCACTGTAGAAAAAGCATGGATTGATTTAGGACCAAGTGAAAGAGGTCCTGGAATAACAACTATTGCTATAAGCAGAGTTAGGTCTTTGTCGTCGTGTGTCATTGAGCCAATGTCACTTGAAAGGCTGCAAAACATAGGGAAATCACCAGCTGTCAAGTATCGTCTTGCTGAAGAAGAAAGACTGCAGGATCTTGCTATAAACACAATTGTCTAGTTGTTTTGTTACATATAGCTACCGCAAAATCTCTTCATACCTGATCATCTTCTCTTAGTTTCATTACCTGGAAAGTGAAAACTATTCTCTGTGACACAAAGGAAAGTACTTCACATACTTCAATTATGACTTGTAGTACGTGGACAAGGAGCACTTATTCTAGACTAACTATTCTAGAGTGTCACTATTGTGTAACATTAGCAACAAAACAATTGAAATTGGCATTTTCCCAAAAAGATCTAGGTAAGTCTCAAGTCATTTTCCGGTAGCTGTATCTACAGAGTACAATTTTATTATGGTGATAAACAAGCCAAAAATATTCCTACATGTTTTGCATAGCCAAGTAATTTCTATTTTCAAACTATAACCTATCTTTTATGAAACTAGGTTTTTAGTTATCTTAATCACACTTTTTATTTTTAGTATTATCATATTAAATGTGCAGTTCCTTATTTATAGTCATTGTGAATACAAAATATGCTCCCACCTTTATATAGCAATAAACACACCGTCAATGTGGCCATACCCACCTCAATTCACACATTCTCCATATGGATTCAACAACCCCTAGAATATGTCTTTCATTTTGACATACTGTCCCATCCTGTCAGAATTCTAACTTGAGGATTGACATTGATTTATGGCTGATCATGTGATTTAGTTGTTTTGCAATTTTTCAATCATCATTACACATTCTTCTAAAGGATGCAGCACTTGTCAGTACCCTGTAGGGTAGTTTAAACTTCAATCGTGACTTATCTACCTACTTTGAGGTTTATATGCTAAATAGTAAGCACCATATACAGTTGGGACCAGATGACTTAGTGTCCTTTCCCACTGTGTGTGTTGGAAACAAAGTACATTGTAGTTTCTTTTACTTTATATTTTTTGTGATAAATAAAATCATGACTTACACTTTGGCCTGTGCATTTATCTACCACAGATCCCATTTCTTTGTGTATATCAGGAAGCAATACTAGATTTTTCTTACCTTCTGGAAAGTCATTTCAGTTAGGATCCACTGTACCTCTAAAATGCATTCTCTGCAGCAAGTACTTTGTACAATGCTACTTTTTTGCCCCAAATGAGTATGTTATTATCTTTATCCAGCTTTGTATTGAAAATAGATTTGTTTACATATTGAAACTTTTATCATATATCTTGTTGGTAGACTTTCTTGCGTTTGATACTAAGATATGTCTTTTCTTCTTGTTTTTCCTCTTTAATATCCTTACTTCTGCTCACTTCCATCCGGTTTAAAGAAGAGGCTGTATTACAATAACACTACATGAGCACGATATTTTTTTTTACATTCATCAGCACTAAGTATGGTGTCATATAGCTGCACGCAGTTGTATAAGGATAGTTACTTCTAGTCAATAAGCTCTATCTATGATCCACTTGGTCTTGCTGCCCCTTGTTTATTACAAGGGAGGAAAATGCTACAAGAGCTGTGCAGCGAAAAGTAAAGGTGGGATGATGACTTATCCGAACAGCAGAAAAGTATAAGGTTAAGATGGGGACAGGAGCTTCCTCTTTTAGAACAGCTTGAAGTACAACGCTGCTATAGGCCAAAGTAATTTGGCAAAGTTGTCTCTGCCACATTTCACAATTTTTCAGATGCATGATAAGAAGGCTATGGTCAAGCAAGCTATTTAAGTCTTGTTGATGATAATGGGAATGACGTGAGTTCTTCAGAGAGAGATTTGGACAAAGAATACGATGTGTTCTCTTTGTGTTCCGAATTTCAAGACTGAATTCAAATTGATAGAGCATATGATAAGAATCATACAATTGACGTCAATGTTAACTTTGTTGTGCAACAGCCTAGTAATAATCCAGGTGTTGATTAACAATACCCAGGTATTACACCATTCCATCCCCACTTTTACCATTAAGCATGCTACTGAGTAACAAAGTCCCCAAACCACACATGGGGTCTCATGACTTGCCTCAAGTGAGTTGGACGTTGAAATAGTTGAAGGCCTTCGTGTTCTGCTAGAACCCCCCTGTTTTCTCCTTCAGGTTCGATCTCCCTAGGTAAGAACTCTACTTCCCCATATTCCTTACCAGGGCAAAGGGTTTTCCCCTTGTCATAAGGAACAGGGCAAGCTTTGACATTGTTGTGGTGAACAACCCTGTCTTCCCCTTCTTTAGATCTGATTATATATTTGAACCCGGTCTTGGCCTGAATTTTATAGGGGCCAACCCACCGCTTGCTACACTTCCAAGTCTTGGCAGGGGCGGATCCAGGGTAATGGACAAGCCTTACGTAAGGCAGTCGAATTTCGAGAAAACTCTTCGTAAGTCCCCCTGCAGCATCGTTTGGATCTTTGTGTACCCCCGTACCTGGCTCGTTATCACTTTTGTGCTGAGTGTTGAGAACGAATTGAGCATTCCATATTTGGCTCATTGCTCATTGTGTGTGAATTGTAGCCTGTCAGAGTACTATTGTGCTGCGATAGGAGACATTTGTAAGGCGCCCAAATGGATTGTGATACAGTAGAATCTATTGTGCAGCATTACAAGTTTGATGTGCTGCACAAACCATTGTCGAGAATTTGAGATGCTGCACAATCATCTGACATTTGAGATAAAAGAAAACAATCCTGAATTCAAATCACCAGTAATCCGCACTATTGTTCCGTTTTGCTGCACGATTGTCAGGCTCTGCTGCACAAGTGTTAGTTGTCGCTGCACAATTGCAATTGTTTCATTACACTGCACAATAGATTCAGTGTCTTTTGTAGCTGCTGCTTCAGACTCAGAGACGCTATTCAACATTTTGATGAGTTGGTTGACAAGTCTTAGGCCCTGCATGTCTCTAGGTACAAATATTGTTCATTCCCTCGTCGAAGACAATATCGGAAGCATATATTCAAAGACACTGTTCGTGGATTTCAGAACTGAGGGGGTGATCAATGACTACGGCATGCTTTGGGGGTAGGTAGTTCTACACGTGGCTCGTGATTCTTCGTAACTGTCTTTATGTTTTAAGCATCAAATGGAAAGAAAATCATTCTTTGCACTGCAGAACAAGTATCAGAACCAAGAGATCGCTGCTGATGGGATAAACAGCACAGCCGAACAAGGACAGTGCAACCTCAAAGGTTGGCAACCCACTTTGAACATCATGCTATCGATGACGTCAACTTTTGTGCCGAGGAAGGGAATATTTTAGAAATCGGTTTTAAAAGTGGAATGCTTGTATTTATTACTATTGATAAGGAACCAGTTTGGACAAACGAATGACAATGATATATTTTTCATCCATATTAGACCTCTTTTTACGATTTCTTTGTTAGCACTTACTGTTGTTTCAGATGATGTCTATTGTGTGTTTCAAGAGAGAACCACTGAAAGAGAAGCAAATAATGTGAACAGCTGAAAGATATGTGTGATACTGACAAAACTAGGTGTGGCAACCAGCCAGCTTTGAGCCATGCCCTTGTCTTAAATGTTTCCTATGTTGTGCAGCAGTCAGTTTTATTCCTGGATCCGCCCCTGCTTGGGGCGGCGCAGCCAGACCGACTGACCAACTGCAAGGGGTTCAAATGTAGCTGGAGATGGACCTGTTGCTTTCTGATTATACTGCTATCTTCAAGATGTTCTCTAGCTACTTTTTGTACACTATGCAGGTGTTGTCTGACTGATTCTGAGTATTCTGTCTGACTAGCAGGATATTTAAGGGGTATGCCTACATCCATCTCTACTGGTGATCTAGCAACTCTACCAAAACCTACCTCATAAGGACTAAAGCCTGTTAACTCATAACTACTTGTAGTGTAAGTGTAAACAGCAATATCTACCCATAAGTCCCAGTCATCCCGTTGAGAAACAAAAACTGATAGCATATCTTGAAGAGTACGATTTCGCCTCTCCACCAGGCCATCACATTGGGTATGGTAGGCTGTGGTCCAAGATTTATGAATGCCCAGTAGGTTACAAATTTCTTTCATTAAGGTGCTTTCAAAGTTGTGACCTTGATCAGAGTGTAGTACAGCTGGAGGACCAAGCCTACAGAAAACACGTGAGACCAGAATGTCAGCAACAGTTTTTGCTTTTTGGTCAGTTGTGTGAAACACCTCACACCACTTAGTGAAGTGATCCATGACAACAAGGAGGTGCTTATTGCCACGGGGAGTCTCCGGTAATGGTTTCATGTAATCCATTGCCCAGAAAACAAATGGTTCATTTACCTCACTTGGCTGCAATGGTGCCCTTTTCTGATTAGGATCAAGTGTGCTCTGGGCACACAGGGGGCAAGTTCTGACAGAATTGCTGACCTGTGTGACCATACGGGGCCAGTAAAATCTACTCTGTGCCCTTAATAAAGATTTCTTAAGTCCTAAGTGGCCAGAGGCAGGGCTACCATGGATGCCTGACAATACCGATCCGACCATGCTAGCAGGAATAACAAATGCATAATGTGGGCAAGATTTGTCCACAGTTAGGTCTTTTACAAGTAGCCCATTTGAGATGAATAAGTCATATCAGCAATGCCAGTAAACTCGCAGCACAGGATCTTTGGACCAGACAAAATAAGGTGGTTTGGGTTGGTCTGATTATGTCATTTCAATAAGTGTACTTATTGCTGGGTCATCAAGTTGGGCCTGTTGCAGATTATAGCCCAGTGTCATGGTTGGTCATGGTTGTTGCACAAGTATACAATGTAAGATCCTGAGGCAGGCCGGACAAGGCATCTGCATTTTGGTTTGCTGTGCCAGGCCGGTGCTTGATATCAAATGTATACACTTGCAGATCCATGACCCAACGGGCTAGCCTGCCCTCTGGCTCAACCTAGTTAAGCCAGCGCAAAGCACTATGGTCAGTAATCAAGGTAAAATGTCTGCCTAACAAGTAGACTCTGTAATAGTCTGTGGCAAACACAACAGCTAGGGCTTCCTTTTCAGTAGCAGAGTACCCCTTCTCACATTCTGTTAAAGGCCTACTAGCATATGAGATGACACACTCACTGCCATCATGATAGGTTTGAGTCAATACAGCTCCTAAGCCTAAATCCAATGCATCAGTTTGTAGGACAAAGGGATGATCAAACCTAGGATATGCACGACTAGGTGCTTGACAAAGTAAGTCTCTTAGCAAAAGAAATGATTCCAAATGTTCCGTAGACCAATGAAACTTGGTGCCCTTTTTGGTGAGTGCAACAAGTGGGGCAGCTAGCATGGCACATTTTGGAATAAATTTTCTGTAATACCCAGCTAGACCAAGAAATGATCTTACCTGTTCAACACTTTGGGGCTCTGCAAGCAAGGAAACAGCTTTTATTTTTTTCTGGATCAGTATGGACACCCTTAGCTGAGACCACATGACCTAACTAGTTAACCTTGTTTGCACCAAAGGTACACTTGGCTGCTTTAACACTCAGATTGTGTGTACAAAAACGTTCTAACACCATTGCCAGATGATCACATTGTTGTTGTACGTTTGATGATGGAACAATAACATCATCAAAATAACAGAGGCATGTCTCATATGTGAGACCTGACAAAGCAATCTCAATAGCTCGTTGGAAGGTGGCACATCCATTAGAGACACCAAAGGGCATGCGTTGAAATTCCCAGAGACCTGATGGTGTCACAAAAGCAGTTTTGTGCTGGTCTTTTGGGTCTACACTGATCTGCCAGTATCCAGAGTGTAGGTCCAAAGTGCTAAACATGCAAGGGCCCTGAAGTGCATCTAGAAGATCATCAACCCGAGGAAGGGGATGGGCATCTTTTTTTGTAATGGCATTGCGTTTTCGATAGTCAATACAAAAACAAACAGTGCCATCCTGTTTCTTGACTAACACTGCAGGGGATACCCATGGAGAATGACTAGGTTTTATTACCCCTTGTTGGAGCATCTCAGATACGTGCTTGTCTGTCTCTTCTCTGTAAGCATATGGTAAATGCCTAGGATACTGTCAGATAGGGGCTGCATCACCAGTATCTATTTCATGAGCAATAACAGTAGTGTGGCCAAAGCTGGGATCAAAGACATCAGAATGTTGCATTAAGGTCTTCAAGAGGGTATGGCGTTCAGGTAAACTCAATGATGGACTAAGGGCATTCTCAAGGTCAGCCTTCACATCACCTACAGAGGTGGTACTACATGTCATACTCATGCTGGTGGGAGAAAAACAGTCAGATGGGTCATCAGTAAGTGGGGATTCAACAAGTGGGCAAAATCTACTGACCTTTTGGCCAGCCTGCAAGTCAATGTAACCATTGGAACAATTCAGTAAATGTAAAGGTATGTGTCTACCTTCTGCTTGATTAACTGAATACGCTGGAAAGATACTAGCTGATAACGGTGAATCATCCTCGATATGTGCTACAATACCTAACTGGTCTTTGAAACTCTTAGGAAGCTGGCAATTTATTAAAACGTCAGTTCTACTGGGAATGCACAAGCCTGTACTCAGTGAAACATTAATGGGACCCCTTGAGGATGATTGAGCGAGTAAACAAGAAGATATATCAGTTGTTCTGGCCTCACAACCCAAAGGCTTGTTGGTACTGGACATGGGGGGGAATATCCTGGGTTTTAGGGTAAGTGGGGTCAACCCATGCTTTCCTGCAAGAATGTAGGCCCCTTGGCCCTTGTACAGCACTTGTAAGGCATTAGACGTCAGGAAGTCCCATCCCAATACACACTGCAATTGCTGAAATAAACGACCAGAAATGAAACATTTACCTGTGTATGACAATGAGCCACTGCTGGGGAAGGAAAGGGTAGCTTGCACTGTTCCTTCCACTTGAAGTTGCTTGCCAGTGATGCCAAAACATCTCTGATGAGTTTCTTATAACTCTGGCATAGGCCGTATATCAACAAACACTTCATGGGAAATAAAGGATTTCGTCAAACCAGTGCCTACTAAAGCTTGGACTTTGACCCCACCCAATGAACACGGAATAAGAGGCTGGCTGGTAGGGAACAAGGCTTGTTGAATCTCGACAGAGAAAATACGGGGGTGATGTTCAACTCAGCCCTCTATTGAGGCACCCCTTTGAAGTGTAAAGAATCTGCACTCACCTCAAAAGCATGACCCCTATTATAACTAGTGGCACACTGTCCTTCGGTGTAATCCCACCCATGCCATAGCGGGCAGTGGGGATCGAATGGGCACAAGCGGGCAAAGTGTCTGATCAGATTGCAATTGAAGCAACATCGGTTGATGTCATTTCCATGTTTTTGGTGAACATTTGGCCATCTTTCAGATGAAGTTGACGTTGAGGCTCCTCACCCTCCTGGGTTCCTTTAGAGTGGTGAAGGGCCAAGGGAAGCACACAGGTCTTTCTGATCGACGGCAAGAGCTGTGACTACAGCGGTAAGCTTGTCAATAGCTGCATGTAAAGTGGCACCATCTATCATGTGAGCAGGCTGGGGCATGGTGAGTGTGGTAAAGCATGGTAGTGAGTCATCGCTGCCATGAATGGCTTGAAATCTCTTGACAAACTCCGACATCTCCTGCACCGTTGGTGTAGGATTGTTATCCAATACTTTTAGGTGCAACGAGTGGGGAAAACATGTCATAAACTGATGGGATAGTAAGGCAGTGTGCGCACCATCCTCCAGGGTAGGGTCAGCTTCGGTCAAAATGTCCTTGAGCTCCCAAAGAAACAAGGAAGGGTCTTCATTTGGACACAAGATGTGCTCTTCAAAGTATGAGAAAAATTTCTTGCGATCAAAGTCTTCGCGGGGTTGTCATAGGTATCCGTCTGCCCATCCTCTAAGGTGTGAAAGTATGTAGCGGAGGTAGGACTTTACCTTTTTGGCATCATCCCAGGAATTGGCAGTAGCACAGACCTCATATTGATGGAGCCAAGAAACAATGTCACCCGAGTCGAATTTTTCTGGCGTGATAGAAGATGACATGGTACAATAAACGTCCAGTTCTCAGCTCTGTCCTCTGTCACCAATGTCACGGGTTCTTCAGAGAGAGATTTGGACAAAGAATACGATGTGTTCTCTTCGTGGTCCGAATTTCAAGACTGAATTCAAAGTGCTAGAGTACATGATAAGAATCATACAATTGACATCAATGTTAACTTTTTTGTGCAACAGTCTAGTAATAATCCAGGTGTTGATAACCATACCCAGGCATTACAGGGACATTAATTGTTCTTTGATTATGGTAAATCACATGTTCCACCACTGAAGCAAATACTGATTCCAAGAATGTAACTTACAGTGGCAACAGTGTCAGCTAAAGTTGGTGCTGTATTGACAAGAGAGCTTGACATGGCAGATTGAAAACAGATATTCTGGACAGATAGCCAACTTGTGCTATGTTATATTGCAAATGAGACAAGATTTAAGACATCTGTTGCAAAGTGGGTTCAGATAATTAGAGACCTTTCAAATGTAGAGGAATGGAAGTATGTTGCCACGAATCAAAATCCAGCTGATGATGCATCCCATGGTAATCGTGTATGTGCAATATCAAAGAACTCACGCTGGTTCAAAGGACCAGAATTTTTGTGGAAATCAGAGAACAAATGGCCAAGAGAAAAGGTGAAACCTTTGTTGAATGATGATGATTTAGAGTTAAGGAAAGCTATTAACGTGAAGTGTGCTACAGTTGTCTCACAGGACAGTGTCTTAGTTGAAATTGAAAATATATATTCTGATTGGGTTCACATGAAACGAGTAGTTGCACTTTTACTAGAGTTTATTTCAAAATGCAAAGGAAAGAAAAGAAATAAAGAAGAGATTGTTTTATCAAAGGCCAATAATGAAGATAGAATAATAAATGTAGAAGATCTACAGATGGCTGAAATTACAATCATGAGGTTGGTACAAGAGGTAGCATTTGAAGTTGAAGTGAAAGAACTAAAGGAAGTTTCAACAAATGATAAAATCTCACGATTTGAAAGAAGAAACCTTAAGAAGTGCAGTTCTTTATTCAAATTGGATCCTTTTCTTGACAAACATGAAATACTTAGACTAGGTGGACGATTGAGTAAGTCTTGTTTTGATGACGATGGCAAACACCCCATTATACTACCAAAGAAAGGGAAAGTTATTGACGTCATAATTGAATAGTGTCATCGAGCAACACAACATGCAGGAAGAGGAATGACATTGAATGAAATCCGGTCAAATGGATGTTGGATAATTAATGTGAAGTCCAAGGTTCGACAGTTATATCAAGATGTGTTAAGTGCCACTTTCTTAGGGGAACGCTAGGTGAACAGACGATGGCAGATCTTCCTGAGGAACGGGTACAGGAAGCGCCACCTTTTACATACTGTGGAGTAGACTTATTTGGTCCGTTTGTCATCACAGAAGGAAGAAAAGACTTGAGAAGATATGGAGTGTTATTTACATTATTTGGAAGTCGTGCGATTCATGGTAAGATAGATTGTTATGTTCAGAGTCACAATGCGACTTGGATCTTATGAAAGAGGAACCCCCTGCAGCTATTCATATGGGAGGAGTTTGGGAGCGACAGATTTGATCTGTTAGAGCCATACTCTCATCAATGCTAAAGAATCATGCACATGTTCTTGATGATGAATCCTTGAAGACAATAGTAACTGAATCTGAAGCGATAGTGAATTCACATTCTCTTACAGGTGAGATAATGAGTGATCCACACAGCATTAGACCATTGACACCACATCATTTGCTAATGATGAAATCTAAAGTCATTATGCCCCCTGCAGGTGTATTCCAGAAAGCTGATTTGTATTGTCGAAGGAGATGGAGAGGAGTACAACATCTTTTGAATGAATTTTCGTCCAGGTGGAAAATGGAGCATCTCTTGTGTCTGCAACAAAGGCAAAAATGGGCAGAATGCAGAAGGACTTTTCAAGGTGGGGATGTGGTTCTGTTACAAGAGAGTAGTCATCGAAATGACTGGCCAATGGGGAGGGTTATATCTGCAAATTATGATCGTAATGGATTTGTGTGGCATGTAAAGCTATTGATGGGAAAAAATGACACTGAAAATGGACATTGTACAATAGATAGACCTGTTACTAAAATAGTACTGCTGCAAGAATCCAAAGAGGTTACTTGATGACGAATCAAGATATATTACATCTTGAAGGGAGGAAGATGAAAATGACATTTCTATTCAATTACTTGGCTTTTCTGTATAAGTATTTGCTTGTCTGTACTGTGTTGATGTGACACTTGCTCTGCTGGATTGTATGGTCTCATTGTGCTATGTATGGCATATTCAATAGGGATTTTGTGTGTTATGCTACCTTTTGACACATTACTAGAAGTATGGAAGCATTAAGGAGTTGGGTAGTTTGTTTGTGCTGGTCGTTCACTGGGGTATTGCTCTTATAATGGACATTACTGAGATTCAGTAAGTGCTAATCACCCTTATACTATTTCCATTGTCTTATCAACCTCTTTATCGTTACTTTTCTTTCTATTTGTTTCGTTTTATGACTGTTCTGTCGAAAGTTTAAGTCTAACGTATTTATATGTGTTCTTTTTCACTTAGCGAATTCGCAACATCATGAATAAAATATCAATTTTACAAAACTGACTATCTTTGTTGTTGTTTTTGGCTGCTATACTAACATAATGGTGCCGTGTGACTTGGAGGATACTTTCGTCATTCTGCTTCCAGTGTAGTGCTTGGTTTGCTTGATTTCAATCACTAAGGTACCCTACCTTTCTTACTACATTATGATGAAATTATTACGGCATGTTTACTGTTGTACTACTTGCTAGCTTGGAATTTATTCATTGGTTTTGTCGCATTTACGAATGATGTAGAATATGGTAATGTTTGGCGACAAAGTCTTGGTATGTGGAATGCTGTCACTGAAGTATGTATAGGGCTATTTCTGAATTTGGTTAGCCTAATTTTGCAGTCTTTGCTTTTGTCAGTCTGTACAGTGAACTGCAAGGGAATTCCCACGTTCATCTCATGATCACAGATAACTGGTGTCCTTTGTTTCGAAATGTATTTGGAGTCATTTGAGGGTGATTCCATAACTTTGCTTTAGGTTACTTTTCACTTACTTTTCTCTTCTATAGTACCGTTTTGTTACTGCAGAAGTAGTGTTATGATATTGATGAGGTATTTAGTACAATAGTTGCTGATGTACTAGGAGCTTCTAGCTTGCTATTGAATCTTAGTATATGAGCGTGAGTTGGAAGTTAGGATGTCTCTAGAGTTAGGCCACTTTGTTTATGTTTCAGATATTGCCCTTCAATTCGAATTTACTCTTTGATTTTATCATACACATTTTAAAGGCAAACACTAGGATGTTACCAACTGTATTCTCAGCTCAATAACTCGTGTGTCATTTTGTTTCTGCTGTATTTACAGTAGGCTTCATAGTTATTTCCACTATAGATGGTAGAGTTATTTTGGTGAAGTCACATCTTCTGTTGGGACACAGTTGCAATTCTTTCTGAGATCATTTGTTATAAATGCCATTACCGAATTCCATTGATCATTCTGCAAGTGATGATTTACTCTTAAGGGATGACTTAGTACTAGATATGACCATCATTTTTATTGTCAACCAGTAGGAGACCTCAGACTGTCAGACTGTCAGTACAATCTGTATTATGACACTCCTACACTGACTGGCCAACTAGCTGACAGTAGTGTCTGTCAAGATCTACAGCAGGCTGCTCTATCCATACAAATATACCTACTGGCCGGTGTTAGACAAGGACAACGAGATGATGATTAATATGTATGACTATTGCGAGATCAGAATACCAACACGAGGTACTCCAATGAAGACCTTTAATGGTTAATGAATATGGGCACTTGTCACACTGAAAAATGCACGCGACTACATTCGCGCTATCTGGGTCATGTTGTTGCGAGGTGTCTATTAACTGATGATATCAACAGACTACTCGAGTCATCACTGAACGGATTACGATTGTTCCTGGCCAATACACTGCTACACAGAAGATTGGAACATTTTCCCATTGCATTCATATTGACTACGGGCACTCACAAGAATGGTGGCACACACCAGCAGGCTGTATACTTCAATCACAAGCACAGAGCTTACTTTTTTGACTCATATGGTCAAGTACCTAGACCAGAAGTCAGCCGATTCATAGATGTTATCATTTGATTTTCCTATCTTCATCAGAAGTTTCACGATACGCCCCTACGTCAACTGTTATCAGATGATCTGTTCACGGAGGAAGCCATGACCAGAGCAAACGACAACAATCTCTAGCCGATAGATGTTACGGCTATTTCCCGTATCAGATTCAGAACGATTCTAGCAATGTATGCAGAGAGTATTCACTGCTGTTTTTGTACAATATAACGCAATGCAGAATGCCGTGGAATGATGCCTACAAGTACTGGGAACAGTTTTATCTCATACCCACAACATCATCTGATTCATGTCCCTGTTGTCTGCCGGGAAATGCTGCAAGAAGTCAAGGACAACCCCTCACTCGAAGACAACAAGAAGAACTACCGAGACTTGACAAACAAATTAGAACTATTGTCTATAACATGTTTCAATTCTATATAGGTACTGTTATGTCATAAGAATGTAAACAAATGTTATGTTCACATTTAACATTTGTGGTTGCATGTAGTTTTGCTTGTCGTTATCTCGAGGTCATCATCATCCTCATCAGTTGTCTCATCATTACTGCTGCACTGCACAGAAAAGAGAACAAAGTAGCATGTGACATATTACAAGTATAAAAATATTGTCATAGCTTGTACGACTTCTCATCGGTAGCAGTCGCAGGTGAGCAAGGATGACAAAGACAACAAGAATGGCTGAAATAGGACAACCTATACAACAGTGTTTAGAAGAAGCATATGCACACTTGCTGAATACAAGCAACAATGAAAACAGATTGACACAAGACAACCTGCTATTGGAATGGCTACCATCATTGACACTGTGAAACCTAACATACACATTGTCGGAAGCAACAATCGTCAGTGACAAATACTATCAATACCACATCTATGATCTGATCATGTTCAACAAACATATCAACAATACGGATGACAGCTATCGTTCTGTATACACAAACAACGAAAATGCATGTGTGAGGATGTGTGAGGAATGGGAATGAGTTAGGTAGTCACGCGAGAGAACAGAGAAGGAGTAGTAGGGATAGAGAAGTGAGAGGAGAAGGACGTTAGTTGGTAGCTGGAGATAAAGTAAGGATATCGTTGAGGGAACTGGGTTAAGAGATATTGGATTTGTGTATATATTGTATATATGTGAAACTGTTTTTGTTTTTATGATTCGCTTCTATTATTGCACCGCGGCTTAGTCACACATGCACTCAAAATTGATGACAATCCAGCTAATAGTTTGATATCTTAGAGCAAAGAACAGATAGAAAGAACACAGAGAACAGTTTCTTCAGGACAGTGGCCTTAAAGAGAAACTATCGGTATGGTAGGTATTGTACTGTACAACGGTATGTCACACATCTCCACAAGAATATCTAACGTTTATGTGTACTTACGGTCTGGCCTCTGGAGGCTGCGCTATGGGCTGTAATGAGGGTAGTGTCATTGGTGGCTGTCTAGTCTCTGACAGCAAAGATCAGTTTGTAGCCTTAGAAGTTGATTGGACGGAGCGACACTCTGAAGATACTGACTGAGATGATGACAATACTATGAGTGGTAACGGCAAAACGAATGGAGAAAAAAGAGCCGCTTCAGCAACAGTAGATGTCATCGATTGTGCAGACGGTTGCGATAACATCAGCGATGAGAACACGTTGGACGACAAAAGTGACAATTGTCCCATCGTCTTGTCTGATTATGCCACTTCTGATGAGCCACCAATCGCCTCTATAACTCCAGCACAAAGTCGATCACAGGCACTGTTATCGGATAAGAACATGCGCACAGAGTCGGGATCTTTGAGAGGTATGTCGGCTCCACCATGATCATCATCTGCAAAATCTGAAAGAAATACAAACATGTCATTAAACAATAGAGAACGACAACATCTACAACAACTAACTACATTCAGAGCACATGGTCAGTGCGGACATCACAGCTTGTCAGTAATAGCATGAGATCTGTATCCACAATCGGATTGTATCATCTATCACTCACACACTACTCGCAGCCTCTCTCAGTTCATCGACAGAAAACAAGAAATGCAAGACCCTCATTACAGAGTGTCTGAGAAATATATAGCAGTGGAATATGGGGGTATACCCTCACATTGCCTCACAAAAACTCAACAACCTTCAAAAAAACCTCATTCGAGGCAATGCAAGGGATTTGAGGTAAATACAATAGATCACACGGGTGATAATCCAATAGATGGGTGTATAATTAATACATGATAAGCCACATGTACCCACAATTTGGGAACATTTACATTTTGGAAATGTATACTTTGCCAATGTGAACATGTATATGTTGCCAACCTCCCGATAAAAATGGTTATGTCACCACTTGCGCAAAGGTGATGACAAGATATTGAAACAAGAACTGAATATAAACAAGCCAGCTCTGTTCGATCAACATTCGATCATGAATACTCAGAGAGAGAATGCAGAGAAGCTTACGAGAGAATAGAAGCAGATATCAGAGAAATAATCGAACAAGAATAAAGACTGATCACAGAAGAAAGGTCAAACGAGGTGTACGAAAAAGATCCAACCGAGTAATCAACTGTCGACAAAACCAAACTCACTAAGGGACAACACCGTAGAACAAACAAAAAGATCCAACTGAGTAATCTACCATTGACAAAGCTGAACTTGCTAAGGGACAAGCCCGATATGACAGACTACTTAAACTTGGTGAGTACCCATTATGAGCTTGTATATTTCTGACCAATGACAAGGACAATGAACAAAATAAAGAAGAGAGCTTTAAACAAACTTGCTGACTTCTGCACACAGAAGTACAATCTTTTTCAAAGATATGATGACTGATTATGAGAAATTTTCGAACAACATTTTGACAAACAAGTTCAGGTATATGGAGATGACTACTACTGGACACCAGAGCCACAGCAAGATTACTGGTTACACACAAATTTATCCTCTACATCACTGCCAGCTGATGACAATGTAATAGAGCTTTGGAGAGAGAGAAAACATTTGGACAGACCATTTATGAAACTGACTGAACAGAAAGAATGACGTATGTTCTGCACTGCTGTACTATAAATTTCATTTTGTATCAGAACCACATCCAGTAACAAAACTACGAGTGAACGTATGGAAGAGTATGATGCAATGACACACAACATACCTGTTAATGAACAAAAGCACCACAACTGTACAAAATAGACCGAGATAAATATGACTGATGGATAACTCACATCAGATACTAAGTACAAAACGCATTATGCAAAATAACACTGAATGATACTGACTGTTACAATATGGGGAGTGCGTAAGAACTACAGCAATAGACAAGTACTTTCAAGCCAAAAAATCGATCATACCAAGTCGCTGCACCTTTGTTATTTTATCATCACTAATAACACGACCGAGATGAGGAGCAGTGTATTTAGATGGGAGCAGAATACAAACGTGACCAGCAGCTATAGGTACCAATAGATGGAAATGATGAACATGATACTATTGACAATGCAAACAATTCGAAAACAGATCAAGACTTTGTAAACGGACATAAGTCTCTTGTTATTACAGCAGCATCACTACAACACATGAAGAGATCCACGTAGAAGACAGGAATACAGATAACAAAGATGAGGAACAAGAAATGGAGCACAATAGAGACCATTTCCCTCAAGTGCATGGTGATGAGATCTGTTGACCACCACCACCACCATCAGTAGCACCGCCACCACCACCACCATCAGTAGCACCACCACCACCACCACCACCACCATCAGTAGCACCACCACCACCACCACCATCAGTACCACCACCACCACCACCACCATCAGTAGCACCACCACCACCACCACCATCAGTGGCACAACCACCACCACAACCATCAGTAGCACCACCACCACCACCACCATCAGTAGCACCACCACCACCACCACCATCAGTACCACCACCACCATCAGTACCACCACCACCATCAGTACCACCACCACCATCAGTACCACCACCACCACCACCACCATCAGTACCACCACCACCATCACCACCATCAGTACCACCACCATCAGTACCACCACCACCACCACCTCCATCAGTACCACCACCACCACCATCAGTACCACCACCACCACCATCAGTACCACCAGTACCACCACCACCACCACTGTAGTAGTACTAGCATTACCCCCCGGAAGTTTATTACTATTAGCTGTAACATTGTGCAATCTGTCATTCGGCTATAGTTCTCTAGTAGAAAACACAAATCAAGTTTGCTCCTTGTTTGTTGTATCCTACATTACTATAGCCGAATGCTGACAAAATGGAATCCACATGTAAAAGCTTTGATGGGAATGGAAATGCGAAAGTATTCGTTGAGAAAGTTCAGTTACACTCAGCATTGACAGGATACACTGGAGAAAATTTGGCGAGCCGCCTAGAGGGTAGAGCCTTCGATGTTTATTTACGGCTGTCTGACGAAGATAAGAAGTCCTTTGACACGATAAAGCAAGAATTATTAAAGGACTTCGATAAAGGCCATATGGACAGGGAAGAAGCGATTAGCACATTAGCATCTCGGTCCCAAAATGAGGATGAATCACCTCAAACCTTTGCGTACCATATCCAGGAATTGGTAAAACTAGCATACCCATCATTTGACGAGGACATTCTAAAAACATTTGCCAAGGATTATTATGTCAATGGAATGCACCCTAGGATGCAGGTAGCTTTACAATCATTATCGAATTTCGACTCGTTCGATATAACAGCTTTAGCAAATGAGACGACGAGACTAACCACTGCTGGAAGTCAGTCATTTATGTCTAAGAAAGGAGATCACTGCAAATCTATTGTGGAACCAAATTATGATAGTCTGGTTGACACTGTCGCTGATAAGGTCATGGAGACATTGAAGGACCTCTCCCTGTGCCACTCTGCTGAATCAGAAAGCCCACCAAATGTAAACTACATCACTAACCGTGTAAGCAGAAATCCCAGGAAATCAAACAATAATCGCTATTTTGGCCAAGGACATAAGTATTGCGGAAAGCCTCAACAACAACCCAGTTCAGGGGGTAACTCACACCTGCGTTGCAGATGCTGTCAAAGCACCGACCACCTGGTAAGAAAGTGCCCCTTACGGTTCTGTCAAGCGTGTGGGAACAAAGGACATGACGCTTGGGATCAATCCTGTCCGAAATACCAATGACTAGGCCACTCTTCCACAGCACATGAAGCACCTAAGTAAGGTACTTTTTCAGCAGTTTTGAACGTAAAATTTAACAATATTTCTATTAACGCACTGATAGACACTGGAGCAAGCTGCTCCATCATTGATATTGGGAGTTTGCAGAGGATACAGCCAAATACGTGCATTCAACCAATGTCCAATCCCCTAATTGACGCTTCTGGTAACTATATGAAAATTTCTGGTGCTATTAATATCTCTGTCGGATTGAAGGATGTTATCTTAGAACACTGTTTGAAAGTCTTGGATGTCAACTCGCACAGAAATGTCATTTTGGGTAGGGACATTTTGTCGAAATTTTCAGTGGTAGAATTTGATCTTTCTCGCAATGCTATCAAACTAGGAGACCAATGGCACAAATGTGTGGATATCAATGATCAATGCACTGTGGGCCTAGTCTCACAGTCTACTCTGGAGCGTCGTTCTGAAAGCATTGTTACTGTCCGCTGTGACCCGTCGTTTTCCTTAGTGACAGCCGATTTTGAGCCTGACATGTCACAAAAACTTCCTGGGGTGTATGCCCCCAGATGCAGAGTAATTCCAAACATTGACGGTTATTTTCAAATGTCCTTATTAAATACTACGCCTTCTCCTGTGTCACTTGCAGCAAATGAATGTCTCGGTTCCCTGGCTAAAATAGATACACCTGTCGATCAAGTCCACTATTCTGCAGTATTGGAAAAAAGAAATCGTGGGAAACTGATACACTTTGGAGAGAACCTTTCAGCGCACCAAAGAGAACAAATATCTAACATAGTTTCTCAGTTTCCTGACATATTTGCTTCTAACCCAAAAAAACCAACTCGTGTCAAACACATTGATGATGTCAAACACACATCCACTACTGATGGTGGTGGTGGTGCTACTGATGGTGGTGATGGTGCTACTGATGGTGGTGGTGGTGGTGGTGCTACTGATGGTGGTGGTGGTGGTGGTTCTCTGAAATGCTAAACAGCGACATCATACGACCATCCTCATCCCCTCGGAATGCCCCAGTGATTTTGGTAAAAAAGAAAGATGGGTCAATGCATTTTGTGTGTGATTTTCGGGGATTAAATGATGTAACACAGAAGGACACGTACCCATTACCACACATCCGTGATGTCCTGGACAAGATGCACGGAGCCAAAGACTGGTCGACCCTTGATGTAGCTTCTGCATACTGGTCGATGCCCTTGAATGAAAGAGACAAGGAAAAGACTGCCTTTTCTATGCCTCACGGAAAATTTGAGTTCAACGTAACACCGTTTGGGCTCTGTAACGCAGGAGCCTCTTACCAGCGTTTAATGGATATTACCTTGTCGAGTCTGTCTTCCAGTCGCATTTTGGCATACATGGATGACATTGTGGTTTTTAGCAGATCGTTCCCAGAGCATTTGTACGACCTTACAGAGATTGTCCAGCGCTTACAGACTTCCAACATTTCCTTAAAGCTATCTAAATGTCTTTTTGCTAGTTCAAAGGTTGACTTTCTAGGCTATGAGCTTTCGCGCAATGGAATACAGCCCCAAGCTCGATTGACAGATGCCATTCGAACCTATCAAAGACCCTCAACCAAGAAAGAGCTAAAGGGATTCCTAGGGCTTGCAGGTTTCTACAGAGCTTTTGTTCCTAACTTTTCAGTGATTAGCCAACCTTTAAACAAGCTAACCAGCGAGTACTCCCAATATGTCTGGACAGACGACTGTGAACAGGCATTCTGCCATTTAAAAGACTTATTAACCTCCAAGCCAATCCTTCACTTCTCTATATACTAAGATGCCTATATGATAATTTATGCCAAACCAATCAGATTGCTCAGATTTGTACCACGTGACCTGATTCCGCCTACACGATCTCCTCCCAGGGTATTTGTCCCATGGCCCCCAAATTTCTGTTGAGGGTAGCCATTTGGGTCTACTACTTACATAAGAAGAGATATCATGTTTATCATTTTTTTTCGCCGAGTTATTCCACTTTCCTCTTATCGCCATTACCAGCAATTCTGTTGCTCCTCCCTGCTGGACCACGTGTTGTCAGTTTTGCGAGCGGTCCAGTAGGACTAAGTAACTGTGTGTGTTATCGCGAGGAGACTTTGGTTGCAGTTCTTCCAGGTAAGCCAGCTCTAATTTCCTGAAATGGTTTGAGTTAAGAATTCCTGTATGTCCTTTGTCCATTTCATCTGTATTCTACTGTTGCCAGCCATTTATTTCCATATCTTTCAATGAGATTCAGCCACCTTCCCTCGAGTGAATTACCGCCATGACAGTTCTTCTCAAAGTTGTTCGATTCTGTGTACTAAATCACCGTGCTTTTCCTTCTACATTGTGAAAAGATATTCAACATATGTTTGACTTTGTATTCCGTGCTAGATTATGGCAGGTTGTTTCCTTTTCATGCCTATTTAGATGACATGGAATGGCGTGCTTGCTGCTTTCAGTTGGCAATGTTTTGATTAGGACTACTGTATAGTTGTCCTGTGACTTGGAGGAGAATTTCGTCGTTCTGCCTCCAGTTTAGTGTTTTTCCGCTTGATTTCATTCGCTAAGGTATCCTACGTTTCTTACTACATTGTGATGAAATGATTATGTAATGTTTACTGTTGTATTCCTTGCTAGCTTGGAATTTATCCATTGCTTTTACCACATGTATGAATGACATAGGATACGGTTGTGTATGGGGATAAAGTCTTGGTATGTGGAATGCTTTCACTGAAGTATGTATAGGGCTATTGCTGAATTTGGTTACCCTAATTTTGCAGTTTTTACTTTCACTCTTTACCTTTGTCGTAGTGTGTACTGTGAAATGCGAGGGGATTCCCAAGTTCATCTCACGATCGCAGATACCTGTTGTCCTTTGTTTTGGATTAATTGCGGTCTTTTGAGGGTGATTCCATACCTTTGCTTCAAGGGCAATAAGATCAAGGCAGTTCCCCTCAATTTTGCTTGATTTTCTCTTCTAAATTACCGTTTTGTTACTGCAGAAGT
The DNA here is from genome assembly GCA_964019165.1 of Mastigias papua. Classification (NCBI taxonomy): domain Eukaryota; kingdom Metazoa; phylum Cnidaria; class Scyphozoa; order Rhizostomeae; family Mastigiidae; genus Mastigias; species Mastigias papua. Next base: position 12,258,655 of record OZ025280.1, read on the forward strand.
ATGGTTATGATATTGAGGAGGTATTTAATGCAATATTTGCTGATGTACTAGGAGCTTTTAGCTTGCTGTTGATTCTTCGTATATGCACATGAGTTGGATGTTAGGATGTCTCAAGAGTTTGGGCACTTTGCTTACATTTGAGATATTGCCCTTACAGTCGAATATACTCCTTGATTTTATCATACACGTTTTACAGGCAAACACTAAGATGTTACCAACTTTATTCTCAGCTCAGTAACTCTTTTTTATTTTGTTTTCACTGTATTTACAGTAGGCTTCATAGTTATTTCCACTATAGATGGTACAGTTATTCTGGTCAAGTCAAATTTAATGGGTTCCACTATACTGAATGTTCTTCTGTTGGGACACAGTACCCCTTCTTTCTGAGATCATTTGTTATAAATGCCATTACCGAATTCCATATATCATTCTGCACGTGATGATATACTGTTAAGGGATGGATTAGTACTAGATATGACCATCACTTTTATTGCCTAGACTTAATTTGACACCCCTTGCCCCCACTGAGGTAATGCCTTCGTTTGACATCTGAGTTGATGATACAGGATATGTAGTATTACTCATTTCAAAGAATTACTGACTTCCATAGATCATTCTGCATATGATATTATAGTTTTTTTAGGGATGAAGTAGTACTAGATAGCAATATTTGATTTATGGGGCCACTTTCCCTATCCAATTACAATTATTGGTTGAATTCTGAATTTCACATGGTTGTAACAGATAATTTAGTACTGGATAGCTGCATTATTTGTTTTGTATAGCCATAACCTATGGACTCCCCCAAGAACTTTGGCTGATATCTTATATGATTCACGCTGCTCAATCGTGTTTTTTACAATCTGCTATATATTATATACATGTGTGATATAGGAATACTAAGCAATATTCGTTTGTTTAATCACCTTGAGCTACCAAGTCCTATCACAGATTCCAACTGCATAACACCTACGTTTATGGATCAAACTTGATTGTGTACCTCTGTGGACAGGATTAGTGGTCACCTACATGATAACAGAACCACTCATACCTGCCAATTCGTGTGCTATATTGTATCTGGTATAACATCTTAAAATTATTTCCAAGACTCCTTAAGTTAGAGTTGAGTGAAGCAGGAGACAATATGTCGTGTAGTTTCATTAGTGCCTCATTGTAGACAGCATTGTAAACAATTCTGTGCAATCAACAATTCGTATAATAGAGACTAGCTTAGTACTGATAGCCCGCTACACGCGGGCTTCCCTAGCCCCAGTTCAAAGGTTGCATATCAGCCTTGGAAAGACTAACGCTGTGCCCCCATGAAAGTTGCTTGGTCTGGTCGCATAGGATCACGAGAAGGTGACGTCATGGGCCTGTGCGATGGAGCACGTGACTTTCGGCCTTGCGTTGTGCAAAAATCAAAGAAAATTGCGAGAAAAAATTGTGCAAAAAATGCTCGGATACCTGCGCTAGGCTACGGGGCTTCTTGATTTTCTTCCTTTCCCTTTACTGCCCCGTAGCCTAGCGCAGGTATACGAGCATTTTTTGCACACTTTTTTCTCGCAATTCTTTGATTTTTGCACAATGCAAGGCCGAAAGTCACGTGCTCCATCGCACAGGCCCATGACGTCACCTTCTTGTGATCCTATGCGACCAGACCAAGCAACTTTCATGGGGGCACAGCGTTAGTCTTTCCAAGGCTGATATGCAACCTTTGAACTGGGGCTAGGGAAGCCCGCGTGTAGCGGGCTATCAGTACTAAGCTAGTTCCTGATCTAAACAAGCCCTTTACACTGGAAGTTGATGCCAGCAATTTTGCGGTGGGTGGAGTATTATCACAGCTCAGCTCTGACCATAGCTTGCATCCTGTCGCGTATTTTTCTACTGCCCTGCAAGGATCCCAGCTGAACTTGTCTGCAACTGAACAAGAAGCGTATGCATTAGTAACAGCAGTATGACATTGGCATGTGTATTTAGTGGGAAACCATTTCACTTTATGCTCCGACCACGATCCATTGACCCGCCTTTGTGCATCTAAGAATCCGCACCAGAAAATCAGTCGCTGGCTATCCGAATTAGAGGAATATAACTATACCATCCACTGTATTCGCGGTGCCCTCAATAACAAAGCAGATGCCCTATCCCGACAACCTGGAGCATCTCAAATTCAGCCACCATCAACATTTGAAGACCGGATTTTTGCACTGTTTACCGATGGTATCCACTTTAAGAGTCAACTTCTGGACACCCAGTCAACGGACCTACTGATAAGTGGTGCAGTTAAACACATTAATCAAAAGGTACCACTTTCCACAGGTCGTCTCAAACGAGTTCAATCCCAGTTACGGCTTCAGGACGGCGTATTAACAAAGTCTGGATGACCTGTTCTTCCTGCAGCTTTAAGATCTATTGTAGTGCAAGAGTATCACAATATTGCGCATTTGGGTATTGACAAAACATACAACACTATCTGGGATCGTTTTTATTGGCCCAATATGATCACTTATATCAAATCGTTTATCTCGCGCTGTGAAACCTGCCAACATACCAAATGTGATACTCGACCTCCAAAAGCACCACTTACGGACATGTTTGTACCCAGTGCTCCAATGCAGTTTATTTCAATCGATATTGGATATTTACCTAAAGACAATCATGGATATCAGTACATTTTACTTATTGGTGATATCTTTTCCAAATTTGTACAAATCGTACCTCTAAAGGATCAATCTGCCCCAGTTACAATTGATGCATTGTTATCTTCATGAGTATTTGTTCATGGAAAGCCTCTATATTTACTATCAGATCAGGGCTCCAATGTTTATGGCCAAGTCATGCGCAATATCTGTAATGAGTTAGGCATTGAAAAATGGCGCTCCTCAGCTTATCACAGCCAAGGAAATGGCTTCGCTGAGCGACATATTCGCATTATTAAGGACATGCTTCGGGCAGTCATCCTACATCGACATCTTCCCCAAACGAGTTGGCGACAGCTATTACCAAGTCTCATCTTTGCCTTAAATACCAGCTTGAGTAAGGCAACCAACTGTATACCGTATAATGTAGTTTTTGGCCGTTCAGCCCTCCTACCTCAAGATGTTGCGTTCGGACATGCTATGCCAGACCCATGTGACCACCAGTCAGTGATTGATTATGAACATACGGTATCAGCTTCACTAAACGATGTCTTCCATTTCGTTTGTGACACCTTGAAGGTAAGCCAATTGTCTATGCAAAAACATTACAATCGAAATACACACTTTATTAATTACTCACTGGGGGAGAGAGTGTGGTTAAAAAAGAAACACTATAAAACTGGTGAAAACAGAAAATTGGTGCCACGTAGAGACAGCCCTTGGACGGTAACTGAATGTCTGCCAAATGGAGTAAACTTTTCGAATAAAACTTCTAATGGAGAACGGAAAATAGTTCACCATGACCGATTGATCCCTGTCTCAAAGGAAGAACCTCCTGATGATGGGGATACACTAACTGCAGCAACAAGTCAAGATCCTTATCAGGTAAATGATCGCAACTGTTTATCTGATCACTATGAGTCATTGGAAGAACATGAATCAGATGAAAGTGACTATGAAGCGGAAGAAAATACCAGCTTGGATTCTAACAATGAGGAACAGGAACAAGAAGAAATTGTTGCATGTCGCTACCCTCTGCGCAATAGACAAACCAGACACTTGACTGGAGTTGTCCCTTGGGACACCATTTCTCTTTACCTTCATTTCTATTTGATTATTAGTATTATAATATTATTATTACTTTGTTTTGTTAGAGGGGGAGAAATGTAGTAGTACTAGCATTACCCCCCGGAAGGTTATTACTATTAGCTGTAACATTGTGCAATCTGTCATTCGGCTATAGCTCTCTAGTAGAAAACACACATCAAGTTTGCTCCTTGTTCGTTGTATCCTACACCACCACCATCAGTACCACCACCACCACCACCACCATCAGTACCACCACCACCACCACCACCATCAGTACCACCACCACCATCAGTACCACCACCACCACCACCACCACCACCATCAGCACCACCACCACCACCACCACCACCACCACCACCACCACCACCACCACCACCACCACCACCACCATCAGTACCACCACCACCACCATCAGTACCACCACCACCACCACCACCACCACCACCATCAGTACCACCACCACCACCACCACCACCACCACCATGTATTTTTATAAAGCAGCCAAGTCAGAGTTCAACCGACTACATCAATAGAAAGAGCAGGTATTCACTGAATGTCCAAGCCACCTGTGATTTCAGATATTGCTTTCTAGATGTTGTTTTGTGGCCTGGAAGTGTTCACAGTGCACAAACTTTTACAAATTCAAACCTCAATAGTTTGCTTCAAAATGGCTCAATTCCTCCTTCTCCAAAAGTTATTGTTGAAAATCAAGAAAGTGTGCCTGTGTGCCTTCTTGGAGATCCAGCATACCCTTTGTTGCCATATCTGATGAAAGAATATGCGGGGGAGGGGAGGGTGCAGTATGGATGAACAGTTCTTCAGCTATCGGCTAACAGCTGCAAGAGTAACAATTGAATATGCATTTGGCCACTTAAAGGGAAGATTTGGACTATTGCGCAGAGAAGTAGATGTATGTCAGAAGGACCTGCCTTTTGTGATTTACAGCTGTTTTGTCTTGCACACCATTTGTGAAATACAGAAGGATAAGATACCAGATCTATCAGTCCAGGCAGCAGTTCAATATGACCAGTGGCGGCTCATGCTATTGGGCATATTGGGCAATGCCCCCCAGAGAAAATGAAACCACACCCTTAATCTACTTTTCAGCAAAAATTTCATTATCGGTATTGTTCATTGCTTTTACTCCAACTATATACCCACTTAAGTGTCCTCTCTGTGCACACCTTTCGCGTAGCACCAATTTTCAGGGGTCATTGTTGCTCACACACGATTGAGACTACTTTCGATGATGTAATCTATGGGCTATGGGCAAACCTGAATCTGCCCTTGAAACAGCCTGTCACACGTGCGCATCAACAACCTTCAGTTGTAAAATACTATCTCTGATTGGTTGTTTCTGATAATTTGTGGACAAGAAGCGTTTTGCCCTCTCATTTTCAACAACAACCACATTTAATTCCTAGGGCGCTAATGAATAGGTACACCAGTTTTCTCGAAACGGGCATTTGATTACAGCTGCACTTTCTGACTATGAATACAGTTAGGAATCTTCAACTCCATCCCTTTACTCGCTTGTCTCTTGAGGAAAAGCTAGAAGTGAAGCGGTTAGGCCCAGATAGACCAGATTTATCATCATCTATAACATCGAAATCAACTCGTTGGTTTACATCAACATGGTACTCAAGGTACAATTGGTTGACAGGTTGCCTTGAATCTGGAAAAGTTTACTGTTTCCCTTGCATCTCGTTTGGTGGTGCATTATGGGAAAAGGCATGGATTCAAGTCCGGGTGAGTGATTGGAAACATTTATCTGACAAGGTGAAGCGCCATGTTAAATTTTGTAGCCATGTTGAAAATTGCTTAAAACTTGCATTTTTTGGTTGAAGCAATATAGCAGAACAACTAAACCAAGAGCACAATAATGAAGTAAAGAGAAATCACCATGTGCTTTCAAAGATAATAGAATGCATTAAGGTCTGTGGGGCTTTTCAGCTTCCATTAAGAGGCCACGATGAGACAGAAGACTCTGACAACCCTGGTGTATTCCGTGGATTGGTAAACTGTACTGCAGCCTTGGACTCTGTTTTAAGCCAGCACCTAGAATCAGCAACTGTATTTAAAGGTACATAACAAACTATTCAAAATGAACTACTAGACATTATGTATGAAACAGCCAAAACTGAGATTAAAAAAGAAATAAGTAAAGCCAAGTTTGTTGCAGTTATCTCAGATGATACAACAGATGTTTCAAGCTATCAACAAAATGTTGTTGCCTTCAGATATATTGTTGATGGAAATTTGTGGAGAGATTTTGGTCATTTGGAAAATTGCGCTAAGGTGATGCTGAGACAATATCAACCCAAGTGCTTGGCTGCATAGGTGATGTGCTCCCAAAAATTGAAGATAAGCACAAACTCATTTCCCAGAGTTATGATGGTGCACCAGTCATGAGTGGTAGTCAGAGAAGTGTTGAGGGCATTGTGAAGGAGACCTTTCCTAATGCACACTATGTGCACTGCTATGCACACCAACTAAACCTTGTTCTCCATCAAGCTGTATCACAAAGTCCAAGCTTCAGAATATTCTTTGCCAATCTGACTGGATTCACACACTTTTTCTATCGGTCTACCAAAAGGATTGCATGCCTTGATGAATGTGCTGCTAAGAGGATTCCACGATCAGTGCAGACAAGGTGGACCTTTCAAAGCAGACTTGTCTTGAAGCACCATGTTAAATGTAGTAGCCATGTTGAAAATTGCTTAAAACTTGCAGTTTTTGGTTGAAGCAATATAGTGGAACAACTAAACCAAGAGCACAATAATGAAATAAAGAAAAATCACCATGTACTGTCAAAGATAATAGAATGCATTAAGTTCTACGGGGCTTTTCAGCTTCCATTAAGAGGCCACGATGAGACAGAAGACTCTGACAACCCTGGTGTATTCCGTGGATTGGTAAACTTTACTGCAGCCTTGGACTCTGTTTTAAGCCAGCACCTAGAATCAGCAACTGTATTTAAAGGAACATCAAAAACTAGTCAAAATGAACTGCTAGACATTATGTATGAAACAGCCAAAACTGAGATTAAAAAAGAAATAAGTAAAGCCAAGTTTGTTGCAGTTATCTCAGATGATACAACAGATGTTTCAAGCTATCAACAAAATGTTGTTGCCTTCAGGTATATTGTTGATGGACACTTGTGGAGAGATTTTGGTTATTTGGAAAAGTGCGCCAAGGTGATGCTGAGACAATATCAACCCAAGTGCTTGGCTGCATAGGTGATGTGCTCCCAAAAAGTGAATATAAGCACAAACTCATTTCCCAGAGTTATGATTGTGCACCAGTCATGAGTGGTAGTCAGAGAAGTGTTGAGAGCATTGTGAAGGAGACCTTTCCTAATGCACACTATGTGCACTGCTATGCACACCAACTAAACCTTGTTCTCCATCAAGCTGTATCACAAAGTCCAAGCATCAGAATATTCTTTGCCAATCTGACTGGATTCACAGACTTTTTCCATCGGTCTACCAAAAGGAGTGCATGCCTTGATGAATGTGCTGCTAAGAGGATTCCACGATCAGTGCAGACAAGATGGACCTTTCAAAGCAGACTTGTCTTACCAGTATTTGAGCACAAAGCTAGTTTGATCGAATGCTTTGAAAAGATAACTCTCATGTGGAAAGGAGATGAAGTGTCAGTGCACAAGGCAAGTGGACTTCTTCGGTGGCTCAAGGACAAAGAGTTTTTATTGTTTCTAAAATTTTTCAGCCAACTGATGCCACATGTTGATATTTTGTATGCACAGCTGCAAAAACGGCAAATATGTCCAACAATAATCAAGGAAAACATAAAAAATTGTATTCAGGCCATCAATAATGTTAGGAACAAGATTCCTGACATTCTCACAAACTACCAGTCAGCTCCTTCTGCAAAACGGCCGTGCCTAAGAATATCTGATGAGGTAGATTTGATGACTTTGAGGATTTTCAGTGACGTTTATGACATTATCTCGCACTGCTGCAAGAGGTTTGCATTCACTGACCATCTTGGTGCAGCTACCCTTTTTGAAAGCCACTTGTTTGCCAAGTATAATCAGTGCTTCCCAACTGAAGTTGTGAGAAATGCAGTAAAATCATTTCCTTTACTTGATGGAATAAAGCTGCAATCAGAATTGAAAGTTATATATAGCCGACAAGAGTTTCGCAGCTGTTGTGGATCAATAGCATTGCTTCAGTTGATAATGGAGAGCATTTTTGCAGGTACTTTCTCAGAAACTGTGGAACTTTTGAAGGTATTGAACACTATTCCAATGACTTCATGTGAAGCAGAGAGGTGCTTCTCAACCCTTAAAAGAATCAAGACATGTCTAAGAAACACCATGGCAGAGGAAAGGCTCAATGCACTGGCAATGCTATCAAGTGAAAAGAACCTCATAAGAGATTCTGCTCATTTCAACAGGAATGTGATTGATTCCTGTGCTAATCTTAAGAATAGGAGAGGTAAATTTCTCTTCAAGAAGTAGTATTCATTAGTGTGACTCTTAAGCCTTGCTATGAACCTAGATAGCTTTCTGCTTTCATTTTTAATGGCATCACTTGACATTTAATGGCCATTGATTGCCTCCTTGATACATCTAGTAACAGATTTTACACAATTCAATGTGCGAAACAGCATTAGAAAAAATTGCCTAGTATGCTAAATAACTGTAATGTGAATTGTGAAGTGACAGCTGTACATCAGCAAACCTTTGAGGGGAGTTACTCCTCTCACAAAACCTTTCTCCAAAAATGCTGATACTCTTTCAGTGTCTCCATCTTTCCTGTTTGCTTAGATAGTATAGTGCCATTTGTTGATAAATAGTTTGCAATTACAAAGTGGTTGGTTGTTGTGATGCTATTGTTTGCTACATCTTTAAACTAGCATCACATGATTTTATTACGCAAATTTTGTTTATTACATCATTTGCAGTGTACAGAAGCAACCTGCATAAAAGAACATAGATTTTTCTTGGGCAGCCTGGATAGGCTCTTAAGTAATGGGTTGGTATTATCATGTCCAGCCTGTAAGGTTCTTATCAAGGTTCCTATTATATCAGTCTTAGATAGTGGTCATTGCAAATTATGATTGAGAGCCACTGTTCTATAGAGTACATGTCTTGAACACATTAATACTGTTTCCAACACAAGAAGTTGTGACACTTCTTAAGAATGTCTTTTGGTTAGACTTCTTGCTTAATAATCTTGCAATATGTTGTGCAAACTGAAAATTCTTAAAAAGTTTTAAGGATTCTTGTAGCATTTGAATACCAACTGTGTGTGGCACTGTTTTTGTAGAAAATTGGTCAGTATGCAAGCAGCCTATATATACTTTAACTCTTGACTTTTTAATGTACACAATATGAAACCTATTATACAAGAACCAATACCAATTTCACCCTCTGGGGTTCTTAAGTGGGGACTCACAGGGCATAATTAAGCCTCAAGGTTTCTATAAAAGCAGATTCTTTTATGCAAGTTTCTGCAGTATTATAGTGCTCAGGACTATTTATCTGGAAGGCTATTGAGAGGTTGTAGTTATTCTGCAGCATGCCACAAGAAGATGCAGAACCTATATCCATCAAGTTGGTCAGCTATTTGGATAATATTGTTAATTTATGTTTGAAATCTTTGAGAGGAAATACATGTGATATTGAAGTTTGTAAGTATTATCACATTTTTCTCAGGGTTGAATTCACTAAATATCTTGGTTCAACCAACTTTTGTGAGTGATCCTTGTCCAGTTTTAAGGGGTGCATCCCAACCATAGTTGTAGAAAATGCTGTGAAATACTTTCCTGTCCATGATGCTGGCTTGCCACATTCAAATCCTTCTATGACATATAGCAGTTCCATTACCCCCAACTTGTAAAAGCCAGCCTATCTTGTAGTTTCTCTCAGACTGGGCTGTTGTTAAGGGTCAGTATCACAAGTCCTTTAAAATCCTTTAAGCAAGCAGAAATTTTTTAGTCCTTTGAGGGCAAAAGGTGAAAGTGGAAAATCTTATGTCAGAAAACATACACAATGTTTCTACCACACTTGCCCTACAATAGACTTCAACCAAGAGTAATTGATATTTTTGCTAACGCAGAAATAGCAGAGCTAATTCCCTCATTTACTGGACCAAAGACCTCTAAAAGTGAAAGAAAAGTGAAACATTCGTAAAAAAAGCTTTGATACTTCTTATATCTGCTTATATTGTCAGTATTCTCTTTAAATTATTGTCATGAAAGATGCACAGGTCTTGACTTTTTTTATTTATTGCAACCTTCAGAATGACTGCTTTCCATTTCAAAAGCAGTTTCGCAAGTAGTATCTTGCCACACTTAGTTCTTCTCTAACCACTAGATATTAAACTGCTACTATTGGCATGTTATCCTTTGATCCAGTTTAAATAATGAGGAGGCAGGGTGATTGGAACATACCTCCTTCTCCTACAATTTTTGTCAAATGTAGGTAGGATGAAATCATGGCAGCATTTAGGGCGTGGCTCAAAAAATCTTTGGGCTACGCCCAAATGTTGGGCATTTGCCTCACCAAGAGACAATGTCACCAGCCTCCACTGAATATGACAAAGGTGTCCAGCCACCATTGGAAAAGCCCAAAATATCAGCAACAGGAACACAAGCAAAGACAATAACAGATGTGTTTAAATTTAAGTTGTATTTTAGAGAGTAGTTCTCTGATCAAATAATACTATACAAACTTTCTGCTTTCAAGTTCTATACCTGGATAAGTCTTGCTATTTTGTCACACTCAGCCTTTACAGTTTCTTCAGTGTTTCTTGGCATTGAAATATGCAGGCAACAGCTCACATGAGCAAAGCAGCTTTTCAACTTTACTTGTGCTGTTCATGCTACTTGTGCTTCCTTACTCGTTCTTAATTTTTGTCAAATAAGAGCCTCATGTTTCTTATATTCTTGTTTCTTATGAAAAATTGTATCTATGTTTATTCTGTTATATGTCAAGTCCTCTAAGAATGTAATCCAAAACAGCAGGACCACATTGCCTTCACTATAGTTTCAAGAAGACACTTCAGTAATGAATAGCTCTTCTGACTTCACCTTGATTGGACTCAAACTTAGATGCAAGACTGGGAAAGGGTTGCATGATGTGTACTAAATTTTTGAGAATTTTTGGATCATCTCAACATTCTACTCAGTCAGCTTTATACATCTGCTCCTCAAAATTCATGGGACATAGTTTGTTCCCTTTCTGTATTGCAAAATAACCTATTATTAATCAAATCACACAGTATATTGAAAGAAAACAGATGTATTGTAATCTAACCTCAGCTATATATCTAAATCATATTTTTCAGCTATGTCATTGATACTTTCTATTGCAAGTTTTGTCATTGTTCCTGTTCTAAAATGTTTCATCGTCATATATGAAATTTATACAACATCTTTCTCCATGTCTTTGGCGTTTCTGTTATGCCAGACTTCATTATGAGCTCTATTCTGATTCTGCTGGAGAAAACACTGCATCATAGCAAAACCTTGGGACATAATGGCGGATAGGTTAGCTGAAAACTGCTGCATTGTCTCATTGAATTGCATCTCTGGTTGTTCTAAATGAGCCAGTAGTTTTCTTTTCAGTTCTAAATCTTCCTTGTTTGTTTGGGCAACTCCCTTAATTTGTTGGAGAATCTGCCCTTGGAATGGCAATTGCTTGACCATTTTTGAATTTTTTCTTTCACTTAGAAATGTAGACTTAGACTCTAGTGTCTGTTTCACTTTTTTCAGACGTATATCAGATTCATCAGCACATAGTGTTGCTGGGCATTGTCTTTAGATTTTTCCCTCTCTTACATCAGATTCCATAGTCTCATCACAGTTTAAACCAACTGAAGAGGATGTATCACTCTCGATAGAGAAGGAGTTTTCATTTTCTTCATATGTACTGTCCTGTGCAACATGTGAAGGGCTACTGATAGCATTCACTGAATGTGTTTCAATGCCATTTGAGATTCGCTCTGCAGCAGGGCAGCCCACCCAAACGTCATAACAATCGTCATATAGGCTAAAGACCACCTTCCCTCCTCCACTCCTTCGTCCAGAGTCTACAGCTTTTCGAAAGTTGTTTTTAAGTGTTTTTTTAGACAGCTTTTCTTTTGTGAAATCTTTTCTGGTTTCAAACCTCGGAAAATCTTGATTTCTCCCTTCCTCACTAGCATAACTGACAATAAAGAGTTCGACAAGGTCTGAGTACGTCATTCTGATGGAGTCCCAATCTTGTCTGTTGCTCATTTTCTGTGCCTTGTAGTCGATAATGACCTTCATTAACAGGGCATTTTCACCATCCCTCCAGGTGAATGACTTACTCACTGATTTCGCCATACTATTCTTTCCCATACCACTTCAATACCTCTCTCTGGTTATCGCTTCTTGGAGGAAATTGGCGCCACCTACTTGAGTTGCTGTTGCTGTGCACAACAAAAATGCGCATGCGTATGTAAGCAGACAAAAAGTGGATCAGATCCAAAAGTGTCATGTAAATGCAAGGCCTATCTGTACCAGAACTGGATCTGCTAGATCTGATCTAGTTCAGATCTGATCCACTTTTGCTCATGAAAAAACGTAGCTTTAGACAGTATAGAACTTGTTACAGAATCATGCTAATTACTTGAGGACTGTTTAAGATTTATACTGACCTATTCAAAGCTCATATCGCTGAACTTTACCACTATGGGACTACATACATTGGTGTCACTACCACTGGACTTCCAAATGCATTTACCATTACATAAACCGTTGCGATAATGACAAGGTCTCGTGAACTTTATCACTACAGTGGGATTATCGACATTTTGGACTCTAACTATTCTGAAGACTTTGAAAGATGATAGCATGCATCTGTCTGCTCTGGTAATTCTTCAATGAATCTGGCATTGAAATAGTACTATGAAAATGGGATGTATTGCAGTGATGATAAATTTGAAGAAGATGACTGTGCAGATGAAGCATCTCACAAACAGACAACATAAAGATACCTATTACATATGAGATTCGAGAGTGGATATTGGACTACTTGGACTTACAAGGTATTTTACAGTATATTCATATAAAGCTGAAGAAGTCTCAAAATGGGTGATTTTAGACTAGTAGACTTTATGACGTATATTTTCAGAGTATATTCTCAAGTGGGAACTTTTAGACTAGCAGACTGACGACATATATTTCCAAGTATTCTCTTTGTAGGGTAATTGTAGTCTACTAGATCGAGATTTAGGTGGTAAGTGAGCATGCTCTTGCATAGAGATCTTAGTACTCAACAAGGGTTATCACTATAGGTTTGTAGGATAAACGAGAGCGATTGTGGAAGGTGATCATCCAACTTGCATCATGCGTTGGTCATACCACTGTCTCTTCTCCGCAATTGTCTCTCTAGGTAAATAGGGTTCACGTCCATCCTCATCTCTACATATCCAGCAAGGACTATAGATTCAGCAGTACCCTCTCCCATAAGTAACCATTGTATATATGGATTGAACATATATCAGGCCCTTTATTTCCATAAGGTACTGTCAGTGTTCATATTTTTGCTAGATAGCCATCAAAGATAGGTCATAGCAGGACATTCATGTTCAACAGCAGCTCCTTTTTTGTGATAAGTTGGAAAAGCCTGTCATAACAAACCGACTTTTGATAGGTAGTAGTGTTCACTATTTGTCCAAGTTTTCCAGCAAGAGCTTGCGTATGTCCAGCATTACCTTATCTTCTAATTGTCCATAATTCTCCACAGTAATGTTATCGTCTTTGATAGGAGGTGTGAGAGTAGTAGTAGCAGTGTATTTGTGTTAGTCCTAGTTTGGTTTTATCTTGATCATGATTGAACATTAGAACAGTTATGCAATCTCTTTTGTCATGTGTCAGGTGTGGGTTGCAGTCCAGAGCACATTAGTTCATAAGATCGTTGACTGTTCTGTTGCTACTTTGTCTTTTCTTTATGGAAGTTGTAGGACATAAGACCGTTCACTTTAGTTCATAAGGTAGCCTGATTTGTCATTTGGTAGTTATTGTCTTTTTTCTTGAGGCGAGTTGTAGGAGTACTTATTTTATAGTTTTGTATTGACTAGACAGGATTGAGAGGAGGTTAGGTACATCTTCTTTGAGAGTAGTTGTCTTATCGTAGCACCTTATGTGAGTGTAAACCAATTGTCTTGCTAAGTTCTCTTGTCAGTTATGATCACATTTGGTCATTCATGTTCCACAGCTATGTCTCTCTGCATACATGTCTGTCATGTACATCCTATCTGCATGCATCACAGTCACAGTGCCTGTGATGCATTTAGTACATTGAACACTTTTCTCTCTACTAGTCTGGCTTATATGTTGTGTATTTGCCATATCAGGCCATTCATTTTCAACAGGTCCATATGTGACTTCAAGTAATCCATCATATTATTGCCGGTATTGTCTGTACTTCTCTCCCTCTAAGGGTGTGGTGTTGTTTCAGGAATAGATTAGAGTAACCTTACGTATGTGTAACCTGATGTATGCCATAGTTTGTTGTTGAGTCATAAATGTAACCCAGTTCTCTGGTCATTCATTTTCAACAGCTGGTTTTGTGTTGTTTGTTCCATACTTCTCGTACTGACTTGCAGCATCGATAAGGTGTCTGTGTTGCTCTTACTTAATCTTCTTCTCATCATGTTTGGTATCAACTGGCGTATGTGCATCTGCTTTTCCACCTTTTTTCTGCAAGTGTTTTGACTTAGTATGACATATCACCTAATGTTCGTTGGTAGTAGGAATCATTACACCATAGCGGAGTTCTACATTTGTCATGACTTAGCGCCTGACACAATTCTGCTTTTCCAATTTCTCTACAAGTATATTCTGATAGCATTCATCCTTCGTATTGTTAACAATAGAGCATACCTTGCATCACAATTCAGCGTTTTCTACAATGATCTGGTTCTGGTTCTAGATGCCTGTTAGCAATTTTTTACCATTGTGTGCATTTTACTGGCTGGTATGCAGCCAAAGACGTACTGGATATCCAATAAAATCATGATTTAAAGACAAAAGATATTCTGAGCCCCCTTGGTCTGTAGAATCCTCAATTTGAATGGGGCTTGGACCATCCATGAGAAATTTTCTGGCTGCACGTGACTACAGAAATCGTTTAGTATCCAATCATCTGTTAGCATCTTGATCGCAAAGCAATCAATATTCCGAGTCCCCCCCTCACCTGTAGAATATGCAATGTATTTTAAGCCAGATTCATTCAGATATCGACAACAAAGATATTGACACGGATATCGACATGGTCAGCACAAGCAACCTTGCCTTTCCCCCAGTCCCCTCATCAATGAATACAGGGAACCACCATTACATCCCCTTTTGGGTTTTCAAAATACATAGTAATAATTTGCATCAAACACATGAAAAGAACAAAACAAAAACCAAACAAGAAAATCCATATGTCCACATAGTCAATAATGTTCAATAAACCTTTTGGGTGTTTTTATCACCCCTCCACTCTTGGATATTACTGGTTCACCTTGCAACTTGGTGTCTTCAGTTGATTGTTCTGTAGTTATATCATCTTTAGCTGCCTCACCCTTTTCTGGAAGATTGTTGAAATGTTTCCTGTTCCTTATAACCTCTGTACCTTTCTCTGCATTGACATAGTAACTCCTTGTAGCTGCCTCTCTGGATTGTTCCTTTAACTTTAAGATCAGGTATCAAAACTTGGTTTCCAGCCTCTAGGGTTGGACGTTCTTTTGAACTATGACAAGAATCAAAGTTTCTTTTCTCTCTTTGTTTGATGCGTTCATCTTTTTCTTTAAAGTTTTAAGAATCAACAAAAGAAGGTTTCAATTGACCTTGAACTATGGGCAATGTGGTTTTGAGATGTCATGACATCAAAAGTTGAGCTGGCGAGAAACCATGTTCCAGTGGTGCTGTTCTGTATGACAAAAGACCCAGATAAGGATCGGAAGATTTCTCCAAAACTGACTTTATTGTCCTGACAGTTCTTTCAGCTAGTCCATTTGCTTGCGCATAATGAGGACTGCTAGTAATATTGTGAAATCCATATTCATTGGCAAATAAACCAAAGGTTCTAGAGGCAAATTGAGGACCATTGTCTGAAACTAAACAATCAGGAATTCTGTGACATGCAAACGTTGACTTAAGATGGCTTATAATAGCTTCTGAAGTGGTAGAAGACAGCTTTGCTAGTTCAACATACCTTGAGACGTAATCTACCACTAGTAGATACTGAATCATTCTAAACTCCAACAAATCTGTAGCTACTTTTGCCAGTGTAAATTGTGCCATTCTGTTGTTATGAGAGGTTCTGCTTTATTGACTATGTGCTTTCTACAGACACTGCAACTGGTGATAAGCTCTTCAATCTGATGACCTAAACTTGGCCACCATATTGATTGTCGTGCATGCTGTCTACAACGGACTACCCCTAATTGTCCAGTATGCACCTTTTCTAGCATATCAATCCTCAGAGCAACAGGTATAATGATTCTACACCCTCTCATCAACAAGCCATGTTGACCTGTTATCTCAGCTGCAGTGGGTTGATACTATTTGACAATACCTTGTACTTTTTCTGGCCAGCCATGGAACCAGTATCTGTACAACAGCTGGCATATTTCCTCTCTTTGATGTTGTAAAGTATTATCAATGTGCTCATTTGAAACTGGTAAATCCTTGACCACTTGGTCCACAAAGACTTGACTAACAGAATGCAACTCTGTTTCTTGTCGCCCTATTGGTGCTCTAGACAAAGAATCAGCAGTAGTAAGCTCTTTCCCTGGAACATACACTTTATTGTAGCTAAATCTCATTAGACGTATGCGAAATCTTTGCACCCTTGGAGGTAAAATGTCTAGATCTTTGCTACCTAACAATAGAATGAGAGGTTTATGATCTGTTTCCATCTTGAAATTAATACCAATGAGAAAGTCACTGAACCTTTCACAGGCCCAGGTACTTGCCAATGCCTCTTTATCAATCTGGGGATAGCGTTTCTCTGCTTCTGTCAAAGATCTTGAGTTGTATGCAATTGGATGCCATGCCCCATTTCTCTGCAACTGAGTCAGACCTGCACTAGACCAAACGATGATGCATCTGCACTGACCACTGTCTCTGCACCTGGATCATAATGTGCAAATGTTTTCCTAGGATCACTCAATTCTATTTTTAAATCATTAAATGCCTTGTCTTGTGAAGGACCCCAATGCCATTCATTCTTTAAGCTGAGTAACTCTCTAAGAGGCTTTGTTATTTCAAAAGATTTACTTGGAAATTTTCCAAGTTGGTTAGTCATGCCAAGAAATCTCCTCAGTTCAGTTCTATCTGTTGGCTCTTTCATCTCCACTATAGCTCTCACTTTCTTTGGATCTAGATGTACACCCCCAGCATCAAGTACTTGTCCTAAGAAAGTTACTCGTGATTGTGAGAACCGACATTTTTCTTTGTTTAGTGTTAGCCCTGATACTCTAAGTCTTTCTAATGCAGCATGGAGCCTGTTATCATGCTCTTGCTTATCCTCGACAAACATCAAAGTATCATCTATGAGGCACAAAGTACCTGGTAATCCACTGAGGATTTCAGACATTCGCTGCTGGAAGTGTTCCGGTGCTGAAGTAATAGAGAGTTTACGATTTGATATATAGCTCACTACGACGACCTTTGGAGGCTTGGACATGAGTGACACTTTGGGGATACCCTTGTGATTGCGTATTCAGCTATAATTCCACTACTCACATTTGCATCTTTTCACGTAGTGATCAGTAGGCAGGTAAGAATTCAGTATTTATGGTTTCCTACTGCTCCAGTTTCACTTTATTTTTACCAATTCGTACAAATAGGCCTGAAATCTACAGTTTAGCTTTTACAGTGCTCCCTCTTTTGCAGGCAAGAGACATTTGCTATCTTGAAAATGGCCTATACTACAACTTCAGTTGACGGTCAAAGATCTACACAACCATTTGTAATTGAAAATCTAGACTTAAGCCCGGTTCATACTTTGTAATTTTACTCAAACATATGTGCTTAACACCGGGGTGGTGCCAGATTGTCTGCTCCATAATCCGCTGTAAGGTCCTTGCCATGCTTACGCAAAAATAGTGGAGGCGTGATGCAAATCCTTCGATCCATAAGCAACAAAATTACGGAGTTGAAACTAGTTCAACTTTCTCATTATCCTTAAGCGCCTTCACATACAAAACGCAGCTCCCGGCCACATAATAATGCACTTGTAGCATTCCAATCCATATGAATCACGCACTTCCATATGCACTTCCTTTTCTGCCCTCACGTTGCCTACCACATTTTTAATATGGACAATTTTGAAGCAAGGCTGAGCGAAGAAGTACAAAACTACCCCCATTTATATAATCATATGCTGAAAGAATACCGGGATTCAATCAGAGTTCAAAACTCCTGGCGTGAAATTGGTGAAGCATTAATGCTCGATTCAGAAACGGTAAAATAGAAATGGAAATATATAAGGGAGTGCTATGTCAAATTGAAAGAGTCTGTACAGGGAAGGAGTGGCAACGGTAGATCAGGGAAACCCAATAAATACTATGACTTGTTGGCGTGGCTATCACCTTTCATAAAGTGCAGAGCAACGGAAAGCAACATGTGAGTATTTTTTAAGTATATACTCAAAAGCTACAAGATCTGAGAAATTTTGTATAGACTTCAAGAAACAGCTTCAACTTTTTAAAACGTTTCAACGACTTGTGTCTCCATCAGATATCAGCTATACATACATAAATATATATACATATACATATATACTCAAAGCCACAATGTCTAAGAATGTCTTTTTATATATATATATACATACATACATATTTATACATATATATATACTCAAAGCTACAATCTCTAAGAATTGTATATGTTATTAGCGAATGTTGCTATTAGCTTATCTGCGAATGTTCAGTACATTTTATCAATAGGTAATGAAAATATTTCAATTTTTAGAGTTTAGATTTTGTGCTTGCATTTCTTTTTCAAGGCCTATCGAACCGGAATCCATGCATAATGATGGACAGCAGAGCATTGCTGAGCATGATTTATCTCCCCTTGGCTCTGTCAGATCCATTTCTCCTGCACCTAGCACAAGTAGCAGCACGAAGATTCAATATGAACAAGTAAGGTTCCACCGCTTGACACCTATCCTTTGGGTTGTGAAACTCAATTAAATCAGTGCATGCGCTTGTAGATAGGATCTAAATATACCAGGAACTTTCTGTTGTAGAGGAAAGCAAGGAAACGCCCAAAAATGAGGTGGATGATGCCATACTGCAAGCTCTTCAAGAGAAAGATGTTGAAGACGAGTTTGCCACTTATGGGAAGGCTGTAGCAGATACAATAGCAAAGCTGCCAAGAATTTCACAAATATACGTAAAAAGAAAGTAAATGACGTATTATTTAAAGCAGAGGTTGGGGCCATGGGAACTGCATCTGGGGATGGGCCAATTTCTGTTGCAGAACATTTTCAAAATTAATTACCTAGATCATATTAGATTGAATGATGACTTGTTTGTTGCAAGTTCTCAGTTAATGTCTCTTTCCTCTTCTAACAACATTTTCTTGCCAAGGACTTTTCCCAGTCTCTGAAATGAAGTACTCTTTAAATTTGTCTCTAATTGCAAATGCTTGACATGAAGCCATATTTGATGATACCCTGTTTACTCCCTGCATATTGTTATCCCTCCACTGCGCTGTCACATTATCTCCAGAACTGCTCCCATAGTCAATTGAATATGGGGGGATGTACCTGGTTGCTGCTGTGTTTCTAAAGTCAGTGGAAGCTAAATAATTATGTAGAGCGATGCAAGCTTTAGTAATAACAGCAACATGCTCCGGAGTGGCATCGATTGGGCCTTTAAAAATCCTCCAAGGCGTAGATAGGATGCCAAAACCATTTTCAGACATTCGTCTTGCACGAGAATGGCGATAATTGTAGATTTGCTTGTCCTCCTGCAGATTAGAGCCTGTCAGAGAAAAGCTAGTCATAAACAACCCTCAGAGCATAGTATATTTCAGTTGAAAAAAACTAAAGGTAAATGTCGTTCACTAGCTATACATCGATTTTCTGCTGCTTTTCTGTTCAGACCATAAGGCAGAATACATTTATAATGTTGAACATCTAGTAAAAGTTATAGAAACAGTTATGTATATACCTGGATATGGTCGCATCATATTCTCCTTTAATGGAAAGGCCTGGTCACCCACAAAAACATATGGCATAGCATCTTCACAACTTGCAACAGGTTCTGCAGCAGGTAATCTCAAGAGCCCACCATTCAACCTCCTGCCGAATTCTGATTTTGCCAGAACCCCTCCATCACTCTCTTGTCCGTACGCTCCAATGTCCATCATAATAAATCGATATCTAGCATCAAGTACTGCTAGAAGCACAACCGAATGAAATCCTTTATAGTTAAAATAATCACTATCTGAGTTCTTTAGGGCTTTTATCACAATGTGCTTACTGTCAATGGCACCGATACAATGGGGGTAGTTCCAAAATAATTCAAAGTCTCTAGCTATTGTTCTCCACTCTTCCTCAGTACTGGGGAACCTCACATAATCTGGGTAGAGACTCTCCCACAACACAGCACATGTTCCATACATTAGTTTATTTACTGTAGATTTGCCTATGCGGTAACTAATAGCAATCGTTTGTTGTGAATCACCCATTGCAAGATAGCGTAATGTCACAGCTAACCTTTCCCTTGGCAATATTGGGCAACGATGTTTTCCATGGTGAATGAGTTGATCTTCGATACGTAGTAGAAGTTCATCGAATTGTTCTTTTGACATCCTAAAGTATTGATGATGTCTCTCTGAATCAATATCTCGCAGCTCTTGTAACAGGGAGTGGTATTCTCCACTTTTGCATCGGGAAGCATTAAGTGTACGCATGTATGACCTTTGCCGTCATTTATGTAGTGCATACAATGCGAGGACGTTTCTCAAACTTCTCTTCGCTGGCATGATCACAAGCATTGGAATCAATTTTGCTTAAGGCCTTAGTATACGGAGGCGCAGTTTGCTTAAGGACATGAATGCATTTTGCTTGTGCACTAACGGCAGATAATTTCTCCTTAATCCTTTTAGCACGTAAGCATTAATTTGTAAGTATGAACCAGGGTTTAGAATGTGACTGTAATATTGGCAGTCAAAATTAGTGTGTAACTCAGCATACACCATAGAGTACTTGACTTACCATAGATTGACAAAGTTCACTGCAGAGTTGCTTACAGTTCACAAGTGTTAGCAGCTAAAATCTATCTGTGAAAAGTCTGTTGGTACTACAGAACTTCACTACAGCACGAAAAAGCGGTACCATGTTTTAACCATACTGAAAAGCTTTTTTTCGTCCGACACTCGTCAGAGTATGAAACGTCGGATAGCGACCGAAAGGTGAACCGAAATTTATAGCCAGATATGCGGGTACACGTGATATGATGAATAAACTGGACACATTATTCATCATATCATGTGTACCCGCTTATAGATATAAGGTTGGGACACGAGAAAGGGGACAGGCATGGGATAAGGTGGCAAATTCATTAAATGCCGTGGAAGGTTTGCGTACTTAGAAAGAAACTGTAAAAGAAAGATGGCAGCTGAAGAAAGAGCAAGTGGCATTACTCCTGAGGAGACAGACTTGGATGATGCCATTGATAGCATCATGGAAAGAAAGGAAGGAGCAGAAGAAAAAATTGCACGCAGGGCAGAGCAATACAATGATGATGGAGAGGGAAAGGGAGACTGCTGAAAGTGTAAGAAAGAGATCGATGGAAAGGTTGGCAGAGACAAGAGAGAGAGAAAATCAGAAGATTGCAAAGAAAAAGGAAAGTAGTGGTAATGGAGAAAGCACTATGGTGTTTATGAAGGAGAACTGGAGAATAGAATTGGAGTTGAGGAAGGAGGAGTTAGAGATAAGAAAGAAAGAATATCAAGCCAAAAAGAGGAAAGCAGAACAAGAAGTTGAAATAAGAATGAGAGAGCTTGATTTGAAAGAAACAGAGCAGCAAGCAAGAAAGAGGAGAGATGAGAAAATGCTAGAGATTCTGTCTCATCAGCAAAATCATCAGCAAGGTATCCTTTTGCAAATACAGCAAGGAAACCAAGCACTGCTAAGTATGTTTAATATGTAAAAGAAAAGATTAATTAGTGAGCAAGAAAATGAATTCCTTCTGTCAAATTCTATCCCCAACGATGCACATGATGGAAACAAAATAGCCAGATCTTGTAAGCATCAATAAGTAAACTATTCTGGAGCTCTAATTTCTTGCTGTTGTGCTTAGTGTCACACCACACTGTATTCCAAAAAGTACTTTGCAGAAACTTAGTGCAGAATTACTAAAGGAAGTTGTAACAATGTTGTTTTACAAAACTGAAACCATGGCACTGTGAGACAAGCCATGTTACTCATTATATTGTGGCAAACAGGCTGCATATTATCATGTGGACAATAAGGCATAGGATTATTTTTACTGGTGTTATTTGGTGGTTTTAAAAACAAACTGTTTCAATGCACCCAATAAAACTATAAAACGTATTCGCAGAGAGCAGGTGGTTGCAAATCAAAGAATGTTGATGTTGTTGAACCAGAACTGAAATCGCATCATATAGAAAACTAGCATATGTTGAGATTTTGATGATATACGTTAAGACTACAATGAAAATTCCTTATGATTGTAATTCAATGACATTTCTGTTTTTCTAATCTTGGACATGCACATTACATCATGTAAAGGTTAGTTACATATCAGTGTGCTTAGAAGCACAAGCAAAATCTGTCTTCTTATCATCTATGGCATCTCCAGCCTTAATTTGAACAGGTTATGGGCCCAGAACATGCCTTTACTTTAATGGAGATCTGTAATCTGTCCAATTTGGGAAACTAGATTTATAAGCCACTTATACACTGTGGACAAGACAGTACATGATACCATTACAGGAGAAAATGAGGGAGATGACTTCAATGACTGCAATTGACTGGCCTACACAGAACTGTTCCATGTTTTCAATAAATGCTCTTTTTACAGCTGATAGTGCATGACACAAGGAATGGCATAAAAGCAGCATTCAAAATCGTGACAGACCATTATGCTACTACAGAAAAGCCTCAAATGTTAGCATTGTATGAAACACTCATGACACGTGCAATGAACACAGAAGAAGGTATCACAGGTTGCACGATCAGAGTGGACTTATCGGCAACAGGGCTTGGAGCAGCTGGTGAGCAAATAAGAGACAACCTCGTCATTCCAATGATCCGGAAAGGCCTACCTGAATCCTATAAACTGTTTGTTGTTATATGTTCTCAATTAGATAGATGCGAGACTCTTACAGACCTTAAAGCAGCATTACTCTCAAGTGCCAAATAAATGGGGTCCTAATAAACAGGAGGATCAAACAAATTCTGAATTTTAATAAACAGGGGGGTCTATGGGGGATATTTGCATTGTTTGCTTGTTTTTGCTGTGGTATCCAGATTAAAAGTGTAAATGACAGTATATAAAGATATTAGTAGTCTGTGTTTTTAAGTGTTGATTTCTGTATAGTGATTTACTGTCTCGTTTCATTGCCCCAACAGTGCTTATAATATCGTGTATGCTTTAAGTCAGTTCAGTTGGTTGGTAGCCTTGAGTGGTAGAGTGTTAGACGTTGTGTTCGATTGGATTCATAAAGAAAACATATGATGTGTAATTTCTGAAGAGGTTTCTATTCTGCGCAAGATCCAATCAGAGGGAAGGTTACCCAACAGGGTCAGAATAAATGGTGGAGGGGTTGGAAATTGAAAAAGAGCTTAAAATGGCTATAAAGCATGAAAAAAACAAAAGCAGGTTGTCATATTTCCAGGCTGCCATTGCAACAGCACTTTTTCATGACATTTCTTAGAAGTAGTATGCCAGAAAATATAATCACAGAAGTAGTTTTCACCAAAGTTACTTTACTATGTTTTGAGATCAATTGACATATGCTTTGATACTATCAAGTCACTTGTTTTGATAATGCTTTAATTGACGCATTCAAATGCTTAAGTGTGAACGGTACTAACAAAGAAAGGAAATAGAACTAGGAGCTTGTAAACAATTTGATTGTCTTCCAACGTAATCAATGGGGGTCCTAATAAGGTCCAGGGGGGTCAAAAACAAACATGGGAGCCCTTTGCTTTGCCTAGGCCAATATCAGCAATGACTAGTATAACTCAACATATTATTATTATCTAGTATATCTGCTTAATGCACAGGCTGGTGGACTTGCCATAGCTTCCTACTGAGCAAGCCACTAACAAAGGGCTAAGGGTCAATAGGTAGTCAATTACTCTAATACTCAAGGACTTTCCTTAAAACTCGTGCTGTCCCTAATAAAGCAGTTTTCTGTATCAAAGGTACATTTGGTTTTATCCCAAGTTTGTCAATCCAGTCATCAAATCCTTTTGTAACACATCCCAGTGCACCAACTACAACCGGTACTACCTTTACACATCTCAAGTTCCATATTCTTCCAATGTCTCTCTTCAAATCCTGGTATTGTCCAATCTTTTCCTTTTCCTTTTCACCCACCATAACATCTGAAGGTATCGCTATATCTACAATTAAGCAGCTTTTTCTCTTTTTATCAACAACAACAATATCTGGCCTTCTCGCTTCTATAACATTATCACATTGAATCGACATGTCCCAAAGCAACTTGATATCATCATTTTCCAAGGCTCCTTCTGGTTTATGCACATACCACTTTTCACTTACATCAAATCCATACTTTGCGCAAAGCTTCCAATGAATAATTCTAGCAACATTGTCGTGTCTTCTTTTGTATTCTTTTTGAGCAAGTTTCTCGCAACCACTTATGATATGACATACACTTTCAACCTTGACTCCACACATGCGACAAAGCGGACTATCTGTAGTTCTGTCGATGCTGTATTTAATACTATTTGATCGTATAGCTTGTTCTTGAGCAGCACATGCTTCTGTTGAAGCCTTCAAGCCACTCTGCAAGAGCCACATCCAAGACTTTTCTTGATCAACATCATCTGGCATATCTCTAAGGAATTGACCATACATTGGCTTCTCTCTCCAATTTCTTTTCAATGTCTCCTTTCTCTCTCTTTTGAAGATATCCTTCCTCACACTATTGTCAGAGTCAACAATTCCTGATTTCCTAACCCCCTCAATTAACTTTTCATTAGATTTCTTAATATACCAACCAATGCAATTTTCCTCTCCTCTAACACATTCCTCACATCCAATTAGTCCTCTTCCACCTTCCTTTCGTCCCAAGTAGAATCATTGTACATCACTTTTTGGATGAAGTGCTCCATACATTGTCATATATTTACGCGTCTTTCTGTCCAGACTTCGCAACTCCTCACAATTCCAATCAAGTATTCCTGCCCCATACCGCAAAAGTGCAACTGCCCAAGTATTTATTGGTATACTTTTGTTTCGTCGATTTAACTTTGATTTTAGAATGAGTTTCAGCCTTCTCTTATATTCTCTATCAATGTTTTTCTTGATTTCTCATTCTTTTCTTTTATCCAATTCCACAATTCCAAGATATGTGTATCCTTCCTCAGTAACTTCCTTCATCAATCTATCATTAGGCAGATGTATTCCCTCTCCTGCTATTAACTTGCCTTTTCTTAAAACCAAACTACCACATTTCTTTAACCCGAACTCCATCCGAATGTCTTCACTGAAAATTTGGACTGTCTGTACAAGAGAATCGATCTGATCCTTGGTTTTCCCGAATAACTTTGAATCATCCATAAACAACAGATGATTGATTCGATATTGTTTATTTTCCCATTCGTAATACGCCTTTGTTTTCCTAAGCACTAGGGAGAGTGGAATCATGCATATCACAAAGAGCAATGGCGATAAACTATCACCTTTAAATATTCCTCTTGTCACTTTAACTTCTTCTAAATTTGTTCCGTTTGCTGTAAGGGTTAACTGCCAATTTTTCACACTATTAGCAAAAAAGTGCCGTACATTCTCCGCTATACCAAACATATCCAAGCATTCACATATCCAACTATGAGGAACAAAATCAAATGCGTTACGGTAGTCAATCCATGCCATAGCTAGATTAGTGTGTCATCTCTTGCAATCTTTTAATACTGTTTTGTCAATCAATAGCTGGTCTTTTGTACCGCAACTGATTCTACGGCATCCTTTCTGCTTCTCAGGTAATAACCTTTCCATACTAAGGTGGTAATATATATCATCTGCAATTATTCCAGTGAAAAGTTTCCACATCAATGGCAAACATGTAATTGGCCGGTAAGTATCTACCAAGGTTCCTTTTGTTGGATCTTTTTGGCACAGCACAGTACGTCCATATGTCATCCATTCAGGCACAGTCCCTTCAAGAACTAGATTCAACTGTTGTGCAATCCTCTCATGGATATTGGTTAGCTTTTTAAGCCAAAAGCCTTGCACACCATCTTTTCCTGGAGCCTTCCAATTTAAGATCTTCCTGCATTGTTTTGTTACCTTCTCATGATCTATAACTACCTTCTGCTGTTTTTGATGTTGATCTACTGTCAAATTTTTCAACCATTCAGTGTTCTTGTTATGCTGCTTCTCAGTACTCCATATGTCACTCCAGAATCTTCTGGTTTTACCAGCATCAGGCACCTCACATGTTCTACCTTTACTTCCATTAAGCTCATTGTAAAATTCCTGTTGATCGGATTGGAATAATCTATTTTGTCTGTACTGAGCGATTCTTTGTTCATACCTTTTCAATTTAGCACTCTTTGCAATCATTCTCTGCTTTAATTCCTCTACTACTGTTGACAATCCTTTCTGCCTGATCCCATATTTCTTCTCTAATCCTTTATATTTCCTCTTTCCTTCATAATGCAACTCTCCTTTTCTTTCCCGTTCTAAGATGTTTACCTCTTGTCTCAAACTTTTGATGTCACCTTCTATGCGCCTTTTCCACCACGGATCTTTCTGAGATCTTTTTACACACTTTTTAAGACCTAACTGTATAGCTACCCACGCACTTACTGCCCTTACAAGATCATTAGTTTCAGTTATATTATTTGTGGGTTTGTCCTTGACAACTGCATTTGCTTTGGGTGTCGCTTCATGCAGTCTTTTAAAATCAACCTGTTTGAAAGAGATACCATCAACATTCTTACCCTCGTTCAATAATGCTCTGATTTCATTCATGATGACTTTCTCCTTTTCATTTAGATCTACATCACTTAGGGTATGTTCATTCTCAACATGTTCAACCTCTATATCATTTGCTTGCCTTAGGTGTTGATCCTGAAGCACTCCTTCAGTTGTTACTCCTTCCATATCATGCTCATCCTGAGTCTCATTACTAATTTCTCTACGGATTGTTTCTAATTCAAGATCAGATAACCAGCCATTCTTCCTAATAGCTCTTGCTTGGTCACACAATCTTTGTTCTGTTATTTCAAAACCTCCCAAATCCTGCCATATTTTGAACATCCTCTTCCTGTATCCTCTTACTGGTTTTCCCTCATTATCAAATACTTCACTAAGATAAAAACACTTCATAATAGCTTTATTAATCTCCTTTGTCCATTTCATTCTAGCAGTAACAGGATGACGACTGGGCCTGTGCTGCTCACCCACAGGACACCTGCCGGACGAGAGACCTTCACTACAAGTTCCAGTCTCATTCACGTCGTTATTTGAAAATTTCTATTTGACATTACACTCATTTGAGAACGTAGTTTTAAGTTCCTAACAACCAGTGTTTTTGTCGAGACACCATCTCTAGGGAGGTTGCCAACCAAGGCTAAAGAGCCCTCCCTACCCATGAGACAGACCAGCCCCCTCCAGACGCCAACCTGGTACTTCATAGTCTCAGGGAGAGCTGACAGGTTCTACACCTTGCTCAAGGGTGACCTGGAGGTAGTTGTGACAAAGGGTAACCTCATTACCCCACGTCACTCATGGAGGTGCAACAAAAAGTCATCATTCAATACTGGTGAAGGCTTTAATGGTAACCAAAGACTTCATGATCAAACTGAATCGATAAAAACTGATGATTCTAAAAATATTGGTATATCAAAGTCTCCGAGTACTTGTAATCACATAAAATGTTCTTGTGGAAAAGTATGTAAAGGACTGCGTGGTCTAAAGATGCATCAATGGACTTGTCGGGTTATCAAGGATCTAGCAGATGAAACATTTGAATTTGTGCAAGACGATCTTATCGGTTCATACAACAACGATGATTCTAGTGAAGAAGCAGTTGTTTGATAGCCCGCTAGACGTCTCCCCTACCCCAACCAAAGCTGGAGATTAGCCTTGGAAAGACTAACGCAGTCGCCCATTGAAGCAGCATGGTCTGCATTTTCGATACGGATCATGGGAGGGTGACGTCATGGGCCTCTGCGATGGAGCACGTGACCATCAGCATTGCATTGGTCAAATCGAAAAAATTGCCAGACAAAATTGCCAGACAAAATTGTGTTAAAAATGCTCGGATACCTGCGCTAGGCTACGGGGCTGTATAAGAGGAGGCAGAAACGAAAAGCCCCGTAGCCTGGCACAGGTATCCGAGCATTTTTTGCACAAGTGTTTCTCGCACTTTTGTCGATTTGACCAATGCAATGCTGATGGTCACGTGCTCCATCGCAGAGGCCCATGACATCACCTTCCCGTGATCCTAATCGAAAATGCTACTACTCGCCACATTGTCAACGAATTAGTATATAACTTTGTAGCATAAATTTGACAAAGTGAGCTAGTACAGTGGAGAATTAGAATGCAAATTGTATGGGTAATGAGGAATGCTTAGCTACTGAGATGCAGAGTAATATGAAATTTAGTTCTCACGGATATTACTCAGCAAAAACATACAAATAAAGCCTAGTCCTGCACAGATTAATGCTGCTAATACCATACAAATAGTTCTATCCAACTGAAAGTGAAAAATCTGACTGATTTGAAACGGAAACTCAACAGAAACTTGAGGAGCGTGTCTTCGTCAACAAAGCGCTTGAGACAAAATGGTAGACAATCGCCAGAGCGTTAGTACAGAGCCTCATCTACACCTAGCAAACTCAGACATTCAATGGGGCAAGCACTTAGCAAACTAAATCGAAACTTTTAAAAGAAAATAGGCACCTAACTCGTAGCAAACACATGAAAGTTCAGTTCCCATGCCAAGAGCAGAATCGCATCTGTGGAAAACCCCTCAGCCACGAACATGCGGTCTAGCAAACAAACCATTGTTCACATACAAAAGGATTGCTCTCGTGAGTTCAACTTGGGGAATCATCTCGAATTACATGAGAACATCTAAAACAAAAATGGAACTCTTTTACACTGGAAAGCTAGAGGTATTATACCAAGCATTGCAATGAAAATAGTTTAGCACACGTCATCCAAAGGCTCGCAAGGAATAACGGTCACAATACATAAACCCACCCCTGGGCATTGGCTCTGATGTGCTTTACACTGATCTTGGCAAACCCCACAAAGGCGTTCATTCTAGAAACAAAATGAAAATGAATAACAACTATTAACAGTTGACATGGATGATTTAACAGATTTTACAGCAATTCATAGTACACAATACATACCCTGTCACTGAGCAAATGTTGTTACTATATGATCATGGAATTTCGTTGAAAATCTCCGCCAACTCCAGCCGAAAATCTAGAACAAAACATGAGCAGTGACAACACAGGAAAATACGTAACAACATTAGGATCTTTTACCTCCATGTACAATGACTAATAGCACTAAAAACTTGCCATGTCAAGCAGTGCGACATACCATTGAAAGCTAGGGCACTTTCGGCGAGGATCCCTGGTAGCTGTGTATCAAAATATACAAAAACACCCTGAAAACCATAACAGTACAGTAGCTTCAATGGAATAGAATAACTGTCCACAAGTTAACACTAGATTGTCATATCTACAAACATACTGTAAGGAAGTGACAAAAGAAATCAAATTAAGGTGAAATAGCATAAAACTCGCAGAGAAACCCCCTTCTTGTTATGGCTAGCATTGAATAACTATCACGCCACACTTTTAGTACTAAACAACGGCTTTTTAGGCAACGAAATCACAGCTGGGCCTCGAGGAATCTGGCATCACCAAATACCCCCGATGCAATCTCGTGCGACGTCTTTTAAAATCCATAGCGCAGCAATAGAAACAAAGTGGATGGCAAACGTAGATTGATACATGTAAGAGCATAGAAAGTACTCACCTGGCCCTGTGTGAAGACGACTTTCTCCTCCGTTAGGCTACACAATTCTACTGCATGGCAGCACTCCCTACACTGGCAGCGTTCCAGAGCTCTCAGCACATGGACATTCAACACGCAATCTAACGCAATCAACTACAAGGGGAAACTACAGTAAGTAGAGTGACCAGGAACAAATTGTGGAAAAGCTACAACACAGCAAACGTACACCCCCTGAAGCATATGAGCTACAATGAGGAAGGAGCATTTATGGTGCATATTTTGCGGCTGGAAGACAAAGGGACCAAGCGAGGAGACAAAAGGAACATACCGCGTGACGGAAACCGCACAGACGCATGCTCGACCTGAGAGCTTCGATCGAGGAGAGATGAAAAATCGTACGCCCAGTTTAAACAATAGCTGAAAAAGAAAAGTTGAATATCTCAGCAAAAGATAAAGATATCAAAAAAAACTCCTTATTACAAATCACAGCCAGTTGGGTATCCCACACGCAAAGTTTGGGCTCTATCCACCACCCGCTGTGAGCTGTGGCCTGTGGCCTGCTAAATACTGATGTCCATCACGTGGTACAATTCGAGCCCTGTGATTGGCTTGGCATAAATTATCATATAGGCATCTTAGTATATAGTGAGTTAAACTATGATATCAGTTCCTTGTTACCAAATATCAAACCCGGAGTTAAATTGGCTAAATCTGATAATCCATGGAAAGCTGCTAATTTACATTTCATGGTTTTGCTCCTGATTTGTGGAATTAACTCGTCGAATATCAATGATGCTATAAAACTCATGAACTCAACGGTTTACAATTACTGTAAAGAAAAGGTTGGCTACTCAGAGGACTCTATTAGCAGTTGATAAATAAATACAAGGACATGCCTAAACGATCATTAAAAGTTAGTTTAAACTTTTTGAAACAGTCCCAGGCCTCTCCCAACGAAATTAGGTATGTCTCTCGTTTATTACGTAATACTATACGCACTTTTGCTGACGTTCCACTCTCTGAATTCAATCACGATATCAGGAGTCAAAACAACTTTTGGAATTATGTAAAATCAAAGCTAGTCTCTAGTCCCTCATCTTCTCCATCATTCAGCATGTCAGCTTGCACTACCTTCTTTCATGATTTTTTCCATGCGAGACATCTGGTAAAGTGCTTCAAAATCCCAAGATGGATTCCTTCCCTTCCTCAGCCTTCCGTACCATATAATATGTCTCCGCCTACGTATCAATAAATAACGAAGGTTGTCCGTAGAATGAAAGCTTCTGGTTCTCCTTGTCCTCTTGACACGATTTCAATTATTCCTTTCAAACGCTGTCCCCACCTCTGAACGTACATAACAGAAGTATTTTCCTTACTTTGGAAATCTGGTGAGATTCCTGATGATTTGAAACAGGCTTGCACAGTCCTCGTTCACAAGAAAGGTGATATATCAGACCCAGCCAACTTTAGGCCAATAACACTTGAAAGTATTCCTCTCAAAATCTTTACTTCTTGCATCCGCGACTCGTTATTTTCCTTTTTGAGCTCTAATAATGTTATTGAGCACAAAATCCAGAAAGGTTTCCTTCCTAAACTAACAAGTACATTTGAACATACTTCTCAAATGGCAAATATCATAAATAAAGCAAGGTTGAAACAGCGATCACTTGTCATCATGTTGCTAGATCTCAGGAACGCATTTGGTGAAGTCCACCACAATCTTATTCAGGAAGTGCTACAATACCATCATATCCCATTACATATTCAGACAATAATTGGCAATCTTTACTCTAATTTTCGCACATCACTTGTTACCAAATCATTTCGACCTCCATTCATTAAGGTGGGCTGGGGTGTTCTTCAGGGGGACTGTCTCAGCCCATTAACCTTTAACCTATGCTTTAATACCTTTATTAGATATATATCTGATCCCAAGTTCACTCACTTTGGCTTTCCACAAATTATCTCAATTTACTGCATTGGTGTCAATGTGCCGATGACGCAGCCATTATTACCAGCCTAGAAGATGAAAACCAACTATTGCTACATCACTTCTCGAGATGGTGTACTTGGGCTGACATGATAGTTCATGTAGACAAATGTTCTTCATTTGGAAGTAGGAAATCTGCAACTTCATCTGTACAGTTCCTTCCTAAACTCATCATTAATAAAGATCTTGTGCCTACTGTTAAAATTGGTGAGTCATTTAAGTATCTTGGTTGATATTTCTCTTTCTCTATGCAGAATTTTGAACATAAAACTATTCTTTTGGGCACCATTGATGACTTATTTACTAAAATTGATAATATTCCTTGCCATCCAAAGAATAAACTTCTACTTTACCATCGCTCTGTTCTCTCTAAGATCTCTTGGCATTTTACTATAGCAGACCTAAGCAAAACATGGGTAGTGGAAAACCTGGATAACATTGTTGGAAAGTATGTGCGAGGATGGTTTGAACTACCAATTAGCGCCACTTTAAGTACTCTCATTATCAGCAAATCAAACTATGGCTTAAATCTCGTTCTTCCCTACACGAAGTTCATTCAGTGCCAAATTATAATTCGAAACGCTTTGAAATCTTCTCCTAACTCTGATATTCAATCTTTATGGCATGATTCAAATACCTTTACTAACATCCAATATGATCAATACAGAAACACCAAGCAAGTTCTCAAATCTATTCAAAGCCATCACCACCATCGTATTACAAATGACTTAACATCGCAGGGATTAGTTATTTCATCCATCCTTAACTTTGCTTCTCAATCTACTACTACACTATGGTAAATTGTTCATCAGAAAATGCCAAAGAACATCTTTAACTTCACTCTTAAATATTTAAATAACACTCTAGCCATTCGCAAAAACCTCTGTAAATGGTCCATTGGTCAATCATCAGCATGTTCTTTCTGTCTTCAGTCCGAAACTTTACAACATATTGTATCTAGTTGCAGGATGTACCTTGAACACGGAAGATATACTTGGAGACATGATTCTGTTCTTAATTTCATAGCCAAGTCCCTGTCTGTAATACAAGATTGTTCACTGTACGCTGATCTTAACTCTTTTCCATCCCCTTCTATCATCACGGGTAGTTCCTTCCGGCCTGACCTTATCTTACTCACTAACGATAACATCTTATATATTCTTGAGCTCACCATTGGCTTTGAAACTAATATCAAAATCAATAGTGATCATAAGGCCTCTAAATATTATCCTCTAAGACAAACTTTACTCTCAAAATATAATCAAGTCTCATTTATTAACCTTTCACTAGGTGCCCTTGGTACTATTGGTGCGTCCTCTGAATCTTTTGTTAACTTTCTCAAATCTTTAGGTTTTAATAACAATTCACAAAAACACATTCTGTCCCATCTTATCAACATCACTATTAGATGTACTTACTTTATATTCTGTTGCCGCAATACATCATGGACAAATCCCGACTTATTAGAAATATGAAATCATTATTATTATTATTTTTATTTTTACTTACTTGTTTTTTCTATACTCGTTACTATTGATGTTATCTATTTTATATATATTTTTATGTAATCTATGCTTGTTTAGTATACATGACAGCCAGTTGTACGTTGCCTAATTTAGTGAGATGTATGATTGTAGTATTTAGTTGATATATTTTATAAATTTGATGTTTAAAAACAAATTATTATTATTATTATTATTATTATTTATTATTTCACATGTTTAAGGAGGGTAGCCCTTCAGCATAGCTGATTTTCAATGGGCCCTCCATTTACAAAAGCTTACAAAATAACTACTAACTATAACTATATTAACCTAATCACAATAGAACTATGACAATTACAACAATACTAATTACAATACTATAAGCACCCCTATTAAAACCCTATTAAAAACTATTCAAGACCCCTGTGAAACCCTAAAATAAATATCTGTATACAATAGAAGAAAATCTGAATGGCAACACCTATCTACAACTTAACAAGACATTGTTTAAAGCTGTACAGGGAGGATGCCTGCTTACACTCAGCTGTAAGGCCATTCCAAGACCTTGCACCTCTAACAGAGAAACATTTCTGTCCATTTTTGGAGCTTTTCTTAGGTAACCGTAGGTCAGTTGCTGTATTCCTAAGATTCATGGAGGTCAGCTGGGATGTTTTTGTGAAAAGATTACACATGTACTGTGGAGCCAGCTCGTGAAGAGATTTGAATACCATGATGTTAGACTCGATAGCAATTAGCTCATCAATGGTCTTCCAGCCAAGTTTCTTTATGAGTGGCATGCCTAGGGCATCAAAACTGCTGCCAGTTACAATACGAGCAGCTCACTTTTGTAAGTTTTGCAACTGGTTGATCTCAGTCACACCACAACAGCCCCATACAGAACAACAATAGCGAAAGTATAGCTCCACAATACCTGTGTACATAGTCCTGAAGGTTTCCTCTGGGAGAAAGGATTTTGCATGTGTCAAAAAGCCAGTTCCCCTGGTGACCCAGCAAGACACTGTCTTAAAGTGATCCTTCCAATCCAGGGTGTTGTCAATCTGCACTCCAAGATATTTGGACTTTTGAACAACTTCAAGCTCCTTATCCAGAATTTTTAGCTTCAAAGACTCACCTTGATTTTCCAGAGTTTTATGCTTTGGTTTTGTGAAATTTGTAGCATAGAATGTGTTTTCATTACATTGAGAGACAGTTTGTTGCCTTTAAGCCATTTTTCTACATGTGCAAGATCACTGTTGATGGCCTCATTCAGCTGAGTGATATCATAGGATTGATGGCAAAGGCTCGTGTCATCAGCATACATGGACATGCTTGATTTGTGGACAGCCACAAAAATCCGCACAAAAGTGCTTTAAGACATTACAGTGTCTTTACTGTCGAAAAATGTGGCATAAATTATGAAACTATAGATCCAAGTGAAAACTGGGCTGAAAAATTGTTCACAAAGTACTCAGCAGAAGGGACGGCAATTATGCACCATAGAGTAGCTCGGCCAATATCCATAGCATGGTAATAATGAGGATACAATTGTAGGGCAGTTCAAGATACTAATACATATTGTTTTACCTGCAGTAGATTAAACATAAGTAAATCATATGTGATGGTAT
The DNA here is from genome assembly GCA_964019165.1 of Mastigias papua. Taxonomy (NCBI): domain Eukaryota; kingdom Metazoa; phylum Cnidaria; class Scyphozoa; order Rhizostomeae; family Mastigiidae; genus Mastigias; species Mastigias papua. The sequence goes on from OZ025280.1 coordinate 12,293,689, forward strand.
TGTAGATTTACATCAAATTACATTGTATGTGATGGCATTACAAGTATCTGTGTAGTTTTGACTCATAGAGATGTACACTTGCAGGTTATAAGCTCTCTGCGTAGTTATCTTTTCTGCGATTCGAGTCTACCTTAACTCTTCAACGTATCTACTGCATCTGAAATCCTACATCGGCTATCCTACTAGAGATCTAGACAATCCTCATTGCCAATTTCACCACCATGATGCATAAAAGTATGTACTTTTTTATCGATGTCTGCTGTTGTTTACTTTCATGGCCTTTGCTGAGGTGTCTTCGTGATTTGGAAAGCAATTTTGCTCCTGAGCTGCTACGCCTCAGCTCAGCTAGTGCTCAGTCTCCCCTGAGGCGTAGTAGCTCACCGCATAGTGTTTTGTAAACTCTCTACTAGCAAAAAGCAGCACAACTCCACAAGTGTCCGATTCACTGCATTTTACAATGGAAACAGAATATAGCTTGCTTTATCATCTCGTCGCTTATCTCTTTCTTACCAAAGCCATAGAATACTGTAGCTGTAGGAGATGGAATTTAATGAAACGGGCATTCTTTTTGTGAGGAGGCAAAGGATTTGTTTAACAACATTACTTACTAACAAACTAGCGTTCCTGGCCTTATCTGAAGCTTATTTGTTGAGAGAAGCATAAAGCTTCTTGGCAATTGAACAGCCTCAACTTTGGTTTGAAAATGCGTGGAATGATGTACAATTTAACGATTTGCATGACTATTGGCAAACGTTATCTATGCTTCCCTCTGTGTTATCACAGTTGTGAGGGTTTTGAAATTTTCTGGCAAGCCTTTCAAAACCATCGCTACCAATAAGCCATTGCTGATACTTTCTTCTGCTGATTTCAGGGCGGTCACCGTTTCTCCGCTCGCAAAATGTAGTCTGTCGTGGACTCAGTTTCTCTCAACTTCAACGAAGTCAGTTCCATGTACAGAGCAATCAGTCTTGGTTTTCCTTTGCCCTGGTAATGTTCTCTTAGGACTGCTAAGGCCTTTCACACGTCATCTTTGGCCTTCCGAATTAGTAGAGCCAAACTTTTGTCATCCAGGCATTGAACCAACTCTGCAAACGCATTTGCATTTTTCTCTGCATCGGGGGCATTGTTTTCTCCATCTTTCAGGACAACTATGTCATATAACTACTGAAGACGCAGATGTCCAAGGAACTTCACTTCCATATGTTCATACTTGCTTTCATCGCCGTTGAAGATAAGCGTTCTCCTGGGCCCATAACCTGTTAGACTCATTTGGCCCCGAGAGATGAGATCAGAGATACAATAACTTTCTGTTGAGAATCATTTTGCGGAATCACACAACTTACACAGTGTTCAATTTATTTATATCAAATGCCATATTACTCAAATGCATGACCTTACATGTCATCGAGATGGCGTTACATATCATCAAAATTAAATGTAGATTAGTCACTATTTTGGCTACTTCATACCTTGATCAGAGCACGTATCCTTACAATTTCACCCATAACTGCCCCCCAACCAGTCATTGAAGCATCCAAATAAATAATCGCATCCACTGGTGGGTGACCAATATCACAAAAACTAGTTTCAACATTATCCAACCACCATTGACGATTGTCTTTCCCTTTCTGAAATATACTCATTGTGCGGTTATAAGTTCCTTTTTGTATCTGCAAGGCTCCTATTTTATCCATTTCCAGGTCTCGATAGTGCAAAGCATCATACTGAACAGCTGGTAAACTGGAGACCATTAAACCCAAGACCCTTGCAACACATTCCATTTTTAAATGTTGTGCATTATTTAAAACAATATCTATGTTATCTTTAAGCTTCAAAATTTTATTATGTGGCATTTTAACTGAATCAATGATAAAACCAAGAAAAACAAGTTGCTGAGTTGGAGTAAAGATGGATTTCTCTGGGTGTACAACAAGCCAAGATTGTCAAAGAGATTGATAGTGTCTGTTATGGAAGATGCACAACCTTCATAGGAATCATTTATCAAAAAGAAATCATCTATACACCCGCTTACTGTGTGACCCTTACGGTATAACACAGAAAGTTGTACTTTCATAAGTTTTGTGAATCTTCTGGGACAAAAGGACAAGCCATTTGGGTAACAAGTAAATTTATACATTTGACTTGCATATAAATTTCAAATACTTTTGAGAGATCTCTGAAATAGGGACACTATAATGGGCATCCTTTAAATCAATAGACCCATGTGTAACAAGGTTAAGGATGAAGTGTATGCTTTCCATTTTGAAATCAACATATTCAAAATAGGTGTTTAACTTCTTGAGATTTCAAATAAGTCTAATTTTAGCATCACTCTTGGGAATAGAAAAGATAGGAGAAATAAACTGTCCTGCCTGATTGTCTGAGTGCACACTTACTTGTTTTTCAATTAGAGATTTTAACTCCTTCTCAATAAGTGGTACATGTCCTCTAGAAACAGAATTATATTGGTATGATATCTGGACAGGTAAAGTCTGCTGAAAAGTAATAATATCTCCCCTTACAATCTGCAAAATAGTGTTATCAGATGTAATTTGTTTCCAAGATTCAATATGATAGGCAACCTGTCCCGCTTTAAAAATACCTAACTCGTTTCTTCAAGTACGAAATGAGGTTGACATTAGACAGACTGGATGGTTTACTCACCGGAGGTTGTGGTACTAATTCCCCCCTTATCGTTTTCCTTGAGGCGGCTTCTGTGGGAATCAGTTTTGATTTGGGCTTTGCCTGGGAGACCAATTCATCCCCCCCTCTGACCTAACAAAGTAGGCCTGGATAAGGAGCTTGTAGCAGTAAAACCAGATGTCCTCATTCTGGCCTGTTGAAAATTGGTTGTGACAGACTTGACCAGGCGGTTTGTTGTTCTCAACTGTTGAATAACCTGCGGTAAATCATCCCCAAAAAGAAAAGTTCCCACTTCTATTTTACGGGAACAGGCCTGTGTAAAATCCTGACTCAGATTAGGTCTGAGTAACTCTCTTCTCGTAAATGAGAGTTCCTTATTCACATGTCCCAAAAGAGCAACAGAATCAATGATTTTAGCACTTAAATGCTGATAAGTGGGTGTTTCTTTAGACTGTCGAGCAGACAAAAGGTCGTCTATAACTGAGGATATGGAGCTAGTAATGCAAAGAAGTGTGGCCTGCTGTGTAAAAATGGCCATAGCTCCCCATTTAGCATGTGCAGGGAGTTTCTGCCAAATGTCTGGATTGACCTTTGGTACTACAAAACTTTCACACTTGCGTGGAATTTTGTATTTATTCAATAATTCCTTCCTCTTACTGGTATCAAACTCCACTAGATATTTTGCATTTAAAATCTTAGCGAGGTGTTCTGAGAGAGGTGGGTCCGCCTCCTCTGATAATATCATGGAGTTATCAATAAATTGTAACAACTCAGTGTTATCAACTGTGGGTTGAATACCTTGCTGATCAAAATCTCCACCCCCATATGGACTGAGAGCATCCTCTTCAGAAGATCTGATGATATCTGTTGCAGATGGCAGTATGTCAGCTACATTATGGACTAACTGAGCATCAAAAGTTGGTACTGACAAAGCAGCCACATTCTCAACTGACTGAGCAGCAGAGTTTTGTGCTAACTGAGCGGCAGGATTCTGTGCTGACTGAGCAGCTGGGGTGCTTACAGACTAAGCTGCTGCTAAACGTAACCTTTTTGAAGGTGACATGCCATCATCTTGCATGGAGAGTGCGGTGCCCTGTGCATCAGCAAGTACATGAGCAAGCATTATTAGAGAGTTTAAGCACCCACAACGGTAACGGAAATGGTAACGGTAACTGATTCATTTCGTTAAAGTGCGCAGGTGCCAGTGGATATCCCCATTCTGCTAATCTGTTGGCTAACTGTTCTGGAACCTTAACTGAGCATCCTTACCGTTTTGCCAGAACGTTAACTTTCTATCGCCTTTCTACGGAATTATTTAGACACCATGGATTCCGAACGAACTTCATCTGCATCAGGGAAGGCTAGTGGGTAAGTCCTGTGGTTTTTGCCTGAATACTTTCATAAAATATTTTTTGTTTATCATGCTTTAGTTTTTAAGAAAATTAGGCCCAAGCAGTTCGTAGAGCACAAATATACGTCGGTAAAAATACTTGTAACCATAAATGTATTTTAGGAAATGGTTTAAATGGTCAACAAAGCACGACGATCTGATGCTGAGAGAGGTTTTAGCTTCTGAGATTTGGAGTATGAGAGCAGGGAGTTTAGAAAGAGGAGACAAATGGAAATTAATTGCAGAAAAGTTAAACAATATCGAAAATCCTAAATTTGGTACAAATTCAAGAGCTGTAAGGGAGCGATTTCAAGTTCTCTTTGATAAACGACAAGTTACAAATAGAGAAGAAGAAAGGGCAAGCGGGATTTCACCAGACGTTACAGAAATTGACAAAGTGCTGGATGAACTTATCGAAATGTTTGAGTCTGCTGCAATTGAACAAAAGGCTGCAGCTAAAGATAAGGCGGACAAGATAGCTTCAGATGTAGAGAAAGGGCAAGAAATGAGAAGATTGAATATGGAAAGGATGAAAGAATCTGCAAAAAGAAAAAGTGGAAGTGAGTGTGGGTCAGGAAGGGAAAAGAGAAAGAATATTGGAGTGGAGACTGCACAATATTTGAGTGAAAAGTTAACGTTTGGTATGGAGTGGAGAAGGACAGAGCAAAAGTTGAAAGCACAAGAATTGGAGGAGAGAGCCAAAGACAGAGAAGCTGCTGAGCAAGAAAGAAAGAGGCAAGAGGAAAATGAAGAGAGAAACATTGTAAGGATGTTAGAAGGCATGAAAGAGCAGCTTGAACAACAGAATAATTTACTGATACAATTATTTCAGCAACTGCAGCATCAAAATAATTTGATAATGAACATGATTCAGCAAATTAATAAGAAAGACTAGACATAATTTATTAGATCTTGTTGTAATATTTGTGTATTCTTCATAATCATTTAATGATCATTCAAATATATACAGTTTCCCTTAATGTACTTATGGATTTTCAAAATATTCATGGATATTGGGGGGCTCTAATTCAAAAAACTTTGAGGTAGCACTTCCATAACAACAGTTTCTAGCCTTTTTTAAAATAGTGCAAACTACATACATTTTTCCAACTGCACTCAGCTGAATTTTTAAGTTCGTCTTAAAGTCTATAAACTTAAAATAGTTTACATTGTCTCCAAATAGCCACTCTACACTGACTCTCACAGCACTCATTCTTTGATTCCAGAGCTCTTGATCTTCTTCCAAATGTGCATCTCTAAAAGGAGCTTGTAGCTGTGGCCTGAGTGGATATGCTGGATCTCCATATATACACATGAGATTGCCATCAGGGGGAAACGAGTGCTGCTCCAGTAACCCAAGAAGACCAGACTCTCTCACAATTCCACTGTCATGCCTTCTGCCTTCATATGTATCATGAAGAAATGCAACAAGCCCATTAGGAGTGGCTACAGATTGAAATGTACTGGCATGTACTCGTTTATGCCCATTCTATAGGACACGCTGGTTGATACCTGGTCGAGAAATGGGGCGTACAGTGCCATCTACAAATCCCCAACAGTTGGTGAGAGGGGCACCTTTGGCATGAATTGCATTCGCATAAGTCTGCAGACTTTGCAGATTGAGCACTTCTCTATTGAATGATGTCAACAAAAATCCCCATTGCTCAAAAATCATATCCATGACAGTATTGCTGATCACACACAGTTCTGGCACTGGTCTACCAAACCTTGGAACCATGTCCAAGTATCTGCATGGATAAGCAAATCGTTTTAGAAGGCAACATATACCTTCAATTGAATCAACTTTAAGTCTATTGTGCGTAAGAATTTGTTCTGGTAAATGTAAAACATGTGCAAGCTCATAAATGTGTCTTTTCTCAAATCTAAATTCTGCTCTGCACTCGTCATCCTCTAGGTTGTCCAAGTCAAATTTTTCGTACTGCCAATATGGAATCACCAAAGCTCTTTGTGGTCTGTTTATTTCTCGTAAAAGAGCAAATTCTTCATCATCAATGACATCAAGCATATATGCTGCTTCTATTTGATCGTTTACTTCAATCAAATTGGCCATACTTTCAATCGCGCTTTAAAAAATATGAAATGACTGTGGCTTGCCTATTCGAGGAATAAAAAATCTCTACAGCTTAAGTCCCAAGGCCTGCGGAATTCCTGCCAACGTCATGAGCCCGTGCCCTTCATAGTGTGAGTCATGCTTAAATGAGATTTAGCAAAACAATAACGGAAACGATAACCTTAGTCAGCTAACGTTACCGTTTCCGTTACCGTTGTGTGTGCTTAAACTCTCTATTAGCATCTAGGCTACATCTTCATTAAAACTGACAAGAATACCATAGAATTTTCCAATTTGCTAGAGAGTCAGAGGCCATGTCAGGCCAGTTCCAAAAACACAAATTCTAAGAGGATGCAAGTAGGATACAAGTATATACACTGTTAATCAAATGAAAAAGTATATATATCAACTTATCCTTTATTCCTGCAACATCAATTTGCAGCGATGTAGAACTCTTCTGAAGATTCTCCAACGACTTCGAAAGGAGAAGTAACTTTCAAACATCTGGCTAGCATGAGGCGTGCACAACTGGTTGGCTCTTGCGCTACGCATACTCGCACAGCTATGTAATGACGTAGGCTGATGACAAACTAGAATACCCTTCCAATACAGCTGTAGGGTTTGCTGCAGCTGAAGACTAGTATGGTATTATATACTGGTAAGCCTAGAGACTTTGCCAACTGTTATAAATAGTACTCTGGCACCTTATATACTGCAGGAATAAGAGCTAGCTGTATACTAGCTAGACTACGGGCCTTTTCACATGGAGCAAACTGGCTCACTAAAGTGGGCTGGCTCACCTAGGCAAACTGTTTTACATCCTGCCTCAAATGGGAGTTATACAGCCGAGCCAGCTCGCTTAGCAGGCTTACACATGATCATTTGGTGCCAACTGCCCATAACTAATAAGCAACATGGATGTCAAGAAGTGGCTGCTGATAATGGAATGTAAAACTTTTCACATAATGTCTATAATCTCGTTGATTATACAATTAAATAGTGCTTTACTACAATATATAATGCATCAATGAAAAATAAATGGTACAGTTTTGGAGTTGCTTTTGGCGATGAAAAGGGGGTTTTCATGATAAATGAAGCTAGCTAAAAAGAGACAGATTACACAGAATCATAGATTATGGAATAAACCTGGAAGAACAGACTTGTGGTAGGAAAACCTTCTTTGAGGAGTTGCTCTGAAAGACTTTTGGAAGAAGAATCTCCAACTGACTCTGATACACTGGTTTTTGAACTTGTTGACTATTGTTGCCCCTCTATATTGCCAAATCCAAATTCCCCAAACACAAGAGCTTTCGCTGCAGAAAAGAAGGTAACAATTGCACTATATTTCTTAAAGGACTCTGGATCTGTCAATATGACTGCAAAGTCATTTGGCATTGCAATTAACACAGCATCAAGTATAATCTTTGAAGTGTCTTATGCCATAACAAAATACTTAGGTCCCAAGTTTCTGCATCTTCCAAAAACTGAGGATGAAATGAGAAAGAGAATATCAGAGTTTGAGGCTAAATTTGGTATGACCCAAGCTTTTGGGTGTGTAGATGATACACGTATTCCAACTTCATGCCCTAGTAAAAGCTCACATGATTACTATAACTACAAACATTCATGAATGTTGAATGCATGTGACCTGGTAGTGTTCATGATGCAAAAGGTTTTGCTAATTCATTTATTAACAGAGAACTCTGCAATAAACATATACCATTCATATATCAAACAATAAGTCATAACCATATTATGGTTTCTAATCATCTCATAGGTGACCCTGCTTATCCTTTGATTCCAATTGTATGAAAGAATATGCAAAAATAATGAAGAAGTAATTGTCAATGCAATGGTACGAAGTGCTCAAAATCCAATGGAATGTGCATTTGGTCGCCTTAAGGCAAGATGGCAAATTCTGACAAAACCAATCACCTTGAAAATAGAGCATGTTCCTTTCTTTATTTATGCTTGCTTTGTTGTACATAACTTTTATGAGCACAATAAAGTGAATATTGATGATGAGCAAGTATCTTCACATATTGAATGCATAAGAGCAAATGAGGTAAATCACTATCAAAGACCAGATCATATTTTCTCATGTAATGGTGAAGAAGGAGAAGTTATTTGCAGGACACTTACACAATACATATCAGAGAACATAGAACAATAAAATAGCTTACTAAAAAATTAATATTGATAGATTTTTAAAAAGTAAAATATTTTTGTTGATTGTTCTGTTAGTTTTATATCAACCTTAATATTCGAGTTTACGGAATTGTTACTTTTGTCTATGTGATAAACGGTTACATAAAGGCTTTATTTTTGTTGACTTGAATCTGCTTGTTCGGAAAACATTGCTCATTTTTCTTCACGATTGCCCAAATAAAAAAGGGGTCTCAAAGAATCGATTTTATAAAATCACCGCGCGAATAATTCAAGAATAAGCGAACATATATATATTTACAATAATGTACAATTGATGTAGTCCAGTTCAATGCTTCCTCGAAGCGAATAGTCCTGTGCTCTTTTCACGACTCACGATAGTAATAACGTTATATTCTAGCTGCTTATTCAAATTAACATCTAGATCTCTCTCATTTCTTGTCAACTCTCCACTCTCTCCTCTCAATTCTTCTCGTGTCTCCTTCGCAACGTCTCTTGTCACGTGCTCAACTACTCTTTTCACAACACACTCTGGCCCGCGCAAAAGATTGGCTTGCCAATCATTTCAGTAATGTTACAAATATATAGTAATCATGAATAATTCTCCATTAGTTCCTTTACTTCCTCATCTGCAATAAATTGTATCTCCGGTTCAGATTTATCTGCAACCTGACTCTGGTGATTCTCAATAATATCTTCTGCATCTATATCTTCTCCAATCTCTACAGGATATAGTCTCGCTAACGGTCTTCTGATCGTACTGTTTCTATGACCAGCCTTGTTTACCCTCACAACTGCACTTCGAATTTCTCCATCACTACTGGGCAATAACTTTTCAATACGTCCTAAGCTCCATCTCTGTCGTGGTATTTTATCTTCGAAAATTGTTGCGACATCTCCTATATTAACTGGTCTTCCTTTCTTTGGCTTCTTGAATCTCTGATGCTCTCTTAACTCTGTAAGGTATTCTCTTCTAAATCTATTTCGAAAATGATCTAATACATTTCTCAAATGATTTGCTCGCTTTCTGAACTCTGTTGTCTCTGGATCTCGCTTAGAAGTTCTCATTACATCGTCAATTGGGCTTGGTCGATCTAAAATCCGTTTACCAATCATCAAGTGTGATGGTGTAAGAATCTCCCCCAGCTCCTCGCTACTATAAGTCAAAGGGCGTGAGTTTATTACACCCTCTATCTCTGTCAAAACTGTACAAAATTCCTCGAATGTGAGTTTTGCATTCCTCAATGTTTTACGTAAACATCTCTTCACTGATCGCACTAATCTTTCAAAAAATCCTCCACTCCAAGGACATTACTCTACATTAAAGTCCCATCTTATTCCATTCCTCCGCAAATAAGTACGTATATTTTTGTCTTTAAACGTTTTACCATTGTCACTTAGAACATAATTAGGCACACCTCTTCTGGCCTGAAATCTGCTTAAACCGTTCACTAGACTAAATCCTGTTAAATCGGGAACAAGTTCTAGATGTACTCCACGTGTACTAGCGCATGTTATTAGCAATATATATGCTTTGTGTGTCTCATTATCATTTCCATATATATTTTTTACATAAACTGGTCCCGCATAGTCTATTCCAATTTTTGAAAACGCGTGATCGTCACTTAATCTGAATTTAGGCAAAGGGGGTGGCTGAGGAGTTTGATAACTCTTCCCCTCATAATGCGCACAAGTCTGACATTTGGCAATACTCTTACGGACATATTGTCTACCATGAACTATCCAAAATTTCGACCTCAATTGGGCCAACGTTTCTCTGGCTCCATCGTGCTTAACGATCTTGTGTGAATCCAAAACTAATAGCTTCGCCAGATGTGTATCTCTTGGTATCAATACTGGAAATCTTGTCTCAAAAGGCAATGATGCATTTTCTAATCTCCCCTTGCATCTCAACAGTCCACTTTTATCCTCAAACAAAGCCAAATTCCACTGTAAATTCTTATAATTTGCGCTATTTCTCAATATGGATTGCTCAGCTTTTATCAACGTGTTTAACGCAGCGTTTGTTTCCTCAGTACTTAAATCACCTGTCAACGGTTCCTTCTTTTTAATTTTCGCCATCAAATTGTAGACAAATCTCAACATGAATCCAACTACTCGTAAAAGCTTATGCAAATTGCTGTATCTCGTGATGTCCATCAATGAATAAATATTGCCATCCTTTTGCGCGTTAATCCTTAACACGTTAGTACTTTCACATTCATAATCGCTAGTCTCTCTTTCAGCTATGTCGATATCATCAATATTGTCATTATTTTTGAAGTTCTCATGGTTAGGCCAAAAGGAAGGGAGCTTTTTCAAAAATGTAGGACCTCCCCACCACACTTTTGATTCTTTCAATTTCGATGCTTGAATTCCCCTAGATGCTAGGTCCGCGGGGTTTTCTTCCGTTGGGCAGTATTTCCATTTCTGTGGGGGAACAAGTTTCCTGATTTGACTAGCGCGGTTTTGAACATATAGTTTGTGCGTCTTCTCAGTTTTCGATATCCAAAACAGTGCAATTTGAGAGTCTGACCAACAAAGTATATCTTTTATATCAATGTTCTCTGCAATAGCCTTCTCAACATATGAAATTAACCGAGCTAAAATAAGTGCGGCTGACAATTCTAATTTTGGTATAGTCTGACCATTAATTGGAGCAACCTTTGTTTTTGCAGCAACTAGTGAAACAACTGATTCTCCTGTTTTCATCCTGTAAACAATATAAACACAAGACCCATAGGCCTTCATAGAAGCATCAGAAAATCCATGCAGTTCTACAGAATCTATCAGCTCTCGTGACTCAAAACGTGACAAATAATATCTGTCAATGTCCATACTTTTTGTAGCTTTCAAATCAGACATCGTTTTCTCAAAACTCTCCTTTATAGTGTCTTTTATAGCCATATCCCAGTTACATTTCTCTTTACAAAGTTGTTGAAACAAAATCTTTAGATTGATAGTTATAGGACTCAAAATACCTAACGGATCAAATAACTTTGCTGTTGAACTCAGAATAGACCTCTTTGTAACGTTTTCCAAGGTTACATCTCTCAAAATTTCCTCGAAATCAAACTTTAAATGGTCCTCTGTTTTGTCCCAAATTAGTCCTAACACCTTTTCATCACCCTGATCTTGTTCATATAGTCGGGAAGTTGATGGTTGTTCGAATTTATCTGATTCAATATTATTTTCAACTCTCGTTATTCGTTCAGATAATAAGGTTTCAACGTTTGACTTCCATTTTCTCAGATTCAACCCTGCATCTCTGAAACAATTCTTTAAACTACTATATTGGTTAAAAGCCTCTTCCTCACTAGCATAACTTGATACAAAGTCATCACAGTACAGGGATTTAATTACGTTATTTACAAATTCACCATTTTCCTCTCTGTATTTCTCTAAATGGTGTCGAATTGTTGCATTTAGCAAATACGGACTGCAGATAGCTCCAAACACAACACGGGTGAAACGATAAATTTCAGTTTTAGGTTCTGCGCTCTCTACGTTATCAACCCATAAGAACCGTAAAAAGTTTCTCTGTTCTGGGTTAATGGAAATGTTCAAAAAAGCTTTCTCTATATCTGAAATTAATCCAACTCTGTTTAGGCGAAAACGCAATAAAATATCGATTAAGTTAGGCAACAATGATGGCCCTGCATGCATACAGTCATTCAAACTTGGCCCTTCGGGGTTCTTGGCTGAGGCGTCAAATACTACTCTAACTTTCGTTGTCTCTTTATTCTCTCTAATTATGGCCTTATGAGGTAGATAGCAAACTTTTCCAACCTCAACAACTTCATTCTCATCAACCTTTTCAATTACTCCACTCTCTAATTGGCTGTCAAGTACTTTCTGATACTCTACAGCAAGTGAAGGGTTATTTTTCAGCCTTTTTATTAAGTAAGTCAATCTCATTTTAGGTAAAGAGTAATTATCCGGCAGGGTAGGATGCTCATCTTTAAAGGGCATCTTTACTTCATATCTCCCATTCTCAAATTTAATTTCTGCTTCAAATTCATCTTCTATAGCAATGTCTCTATCACAACCTATATTTTCAGTCTCCCAAAATTTGTGTAACTCATTCACAATTGGATCTACCTCTTTAATAGTTTCTGCATCAACTCGGAAACAATGAGAATGTTGGCTACTGTTCACTCCTTCAACAGGGCCTGAAACAACCCATCCTAGCTTAGTTTTCATGGCTACAGGGCCAGTGCCATTACCTCTCAATATACCATCTTCAACAAGCAACCAAAAAGAATCTGAACCTACCAGTAAGTCCACTGGTTTGTCTATATTCAATTCATCTCCCAGTGTATAATCTGCTAACTGAATATCTCTCAAGTGCTCGTACCTTTCGACAGCTATGCTCATAACTTGGTTGGTAATCGGCGAACAAATATTCGAAACAACATAGGCATTTATGTATATCTCCATACCGTCTAATGACTTTACCGCGATTTGAACAATTTCACACTCTCGAGTACGTGGAGTTTCGCTTCCAAATGTTTTAATAAGGAGTCGATCTTTCCCAACAACTTTCAAGTTTAATGATCTCTTAACTCGCTCATTAATGTATGTTTTCTGGCTACCAGAATCAAAAATAATGCGAATATTTTCTGTCTTACCTCCTACTCCAGGGGCACTAACATCGGCTCGTGCGGTCTGCAGCAAAACAGAATTTCTTCCGGAAATGTGCATATTAGTGGTTGTTTGTGTTTCAACATCTTCGTTGGAATAGGCGTTTGCGGGCATCTCTCCTCGGTGCTGAACACTTTCTCCTCTTTTTACATAAGAATCACAAAGCGTTGTGTGATGCAGTCCTCCGCATCTGTAACAATTTGCATGTGACTTACACTTTCTCGCAAGGTGACCACTTTTCAAACAAACATACCATTTACCTTTCCGCTTCACGATATCCCTCCTTGCTCTATGATTGCTGACAATGTTATATTTGCTCGAAGGATGATCTCTATCACAAAATACACAGGCTGGAATAAACCTGTGGCCTTTTCTATCCGTTTCTGACAACACTGTTGCCGCTGTAAACTGACTTTGTTTAGGTGATACTCTCGCCGCCGTGTAGTTAAACGCGCGTACGTTTTCTCCTGACTTCCGCTCATTATTATTCATTACAAAAAAACATTGTTCTCGAATATTTAACTCAGATTTGAGTTCCTGTAAGAGTAGCTCAAGGTTCCACTTCCCTTCTAATTGTCTCATTAGTGATGTACGAAGCTCCTCGGGGACTTTTCCAAGAACTTTTGGCGTCAACCAAGTCTCGTACGATTCAGTAGCAATTCCCACGCTTTGTAAACTCCTCACATTTGATTCTATCTGATCATAAATATTTCGCAGCCCATTCAAATCTGTAATATGTCGTACTGCTTTTATTTCGTCGAATTTATGCATATGACTAGAAATTATTACCTGTTTGTTTCCAAATCTGTCAGAGAGCATCTTTACAGCTTCTGCATAGTTGTCACTGGTCGATGACAACCCGTCGTGTGCGCGAGCTGCATTTCCGTACAGATATGACTTTAAATAATTGACTTATTGAACATCGTCAAGCTCTTTGTTACTATGAATAGCAGAAGAGAATGAGTCCCAAAATGCTCCCCAATCTGTAGGATTCCCTCCAAACTTCTGCAGCTGCAAGTATGGCAATTTTACGGCATGAGATTTCATGACAGGAGCAGCGCGCTCCGTTGTGGGTGTGTTTGCAACCGTTTTAGACTCGATTTTCGCTATCACTACTCTGTGACTCGATGCAAAAGTTCTGCTCTCAACAACAAACTTCTCGATGTCCTCCTCCTTAATTATCTTGAGTATTTCCGAGTCTAACTTCTTAAGTTCTATCAAAGTATCTTTTAAATGCTGACAATGTGCTATCAGTTCATCCCTTGCATTAGACGACTAATTCTCAAGCTTCGCAGTCGCCTCATTTGCGACTCTCTCAATATCAGCGTGGAGTCCATTTCGTATGATCGTTTTCCTTTTCAAAGCAGCCATCTACTCTATTTATTATGCTTTATATTAACAAATCTGTTATTCCCGAGCCACAGCACCATGTTCGGAAAACATTGCTCATTTTTCTTCAAGATTGCCCAAATAAAAAAGGGGTCTCAAAGAATCGATTTTATAAAATCACCGCGCGAATACTTCAAGAATAAGCGAACATATATATATTTACAATAATGTACAAATGATGTAGTCCAGTTCAATGCTTCCTCGAAGCGAATAGTCCTGTGCTCTTTTCACGACTCACGATAGTACTAACGTTATAGTCTAGCTGCTTACTCAAATTAACATCTAGATCTCTCTCATTTCTCGTCAACTCTCCACTCTCTCCTCTCAATTCTTCTCGTGTCTCCTTCGCAACATCTCTTGTCACGTGCTCAACTACTCTTTTCACAACACTGCTTCACCTTGTTCTCTGCCTTGATTTAACATACTTGTATAATAACCAGGAGTTTCTGGAATTCCAGCTGCTGGTACATTCTGGTAAAAAAGATTTTGGTGAAGAGGAAAAGGCTGCATCTGTGGTGCTGATTGATGGGACATAATTGCTCTAGATAAAATTTTCCTTGGAGCTAGTGAGGCCCCTGCTTAGATCTGACATTGATTGGCTTATTTCTTTTATTGAAGATGCAAAATATTCATTTGAGTCCCTGATTGCTTTGCTTATACCTCTTTTGAAATCTGCATCATTCTGGGCCTCCTTCATTAGAGTTTGATCTCTTTGAGAGGTAGACAATGCTATGTCCAAATGTTTTCCCTTATTGTCAATGATTATGGGGACAGTAGACGAAGATTTTTTCTTTCAGGTGATGTGGACCTTGGAGTGGATACAGTTGTATCTTTGTCTGATGAATCATTTCCAATAGCTATTTCATCATCATCATCACTGCTGCTTAAACTTTCCCCACCATTAATGCCAAATGAAAGTGGTTCTACATGGGCTGAACCTCCCCAGATAGATACTAGCTGGTCATAATGCTCAAAAACTAACTTTCCACTTCCCTGTCTGCTACCTGAAATGACAGCTTTCGAAAACTTTTGATGAATCTCTTTGATTTTGTCCATTACTCTGCTCCTTCCTCTAGACCATAGGTTACTCTGTTGTGTGAACTCTTCTTTTCAATCACACGTTCCTCTTCAGATAGATCATTGAAATCTTCCAGTAATGATGGTACACTGATGGCGCCAAACAATGATATATCATCAGGGTACAAAGCAGCCATAGATTCCCAAATGCTGGTGTACTGTGCTGTTTTGTCAGCATCAAAATCCAGATTTTTAAACTACATTATCGATTTAAAAGACTTAAGGCATTTAAGTAAATTTTCTATCATATCTGACCTTCACTTAAATTGCTTGACTTTCACACTGTGATCAATGGCAGCCATGTTGAAAAATATCTAGTTAAACATGTGCACTACATTCATTTTCATCCAGGTTGACCGGGCTGGCTCACCTACATGTGTTCACATGGGACATTTCTTTCTTTGCTACCTGAAAGCTCGGCAGATCAAGGTGAGATCTTGATCAGGTGGACTGGCTCGTTTCTCATGTGAACATAAGTAGTGGTTTAAGTACTGATCACTATGAAGCTGAGATCTCACCTACTCTCCAGTCCAGAATAGAAGGGGGGTGGCAATAAGCGGGGGGGGGGGGATTGGAAAAAAGTCTGAAAGTAAATAAGCGGGGGGTTGCAATAAGCGGGGGGGGGTGGAAAAAGCTGAACATCTATGGGTTGGGCTGTTATAAATGGATGTGGAGAGAAGACCAACATATGCATTGGACAAAAAACGTTAACTTTTTGAAGAAAAATTATTACGTTTATTACATATTTCTTACATATATTTAATACAGTATAAAAATGTATCTATCATCGTCGTTCATAATGTCATCATCATTGGCATAACTGTCGGCTGCATTTTCAGTGCTTCTTGCAGCAATTACGCATTTCACAATAGCATCTTTTCAGCGCAACAAACATTCACAACGAGCTACTTTCGCCGGACAATTCTGGGTCTGGTTGGGAAAATTTCCTCTTGGCTCAAAACTAATAAGCAGGGGTTTGCAATAAGAATGTCCTGGTGTGCATTTTTTGAAAAACTAAATAGTCGGGGGGGGGACGTCTATTCCGGACTGGAGAGTAGGTGAGCCAGCCCGCTATACTGAGCCAGCTCACTCCATGTGAACAGGCCATAATGTTATACATAAAATTTATAACTACTATATCCAGGAACAATCATCATACATCCTTAAAATGACTCCAACCTCTGATTACGATCAGAAATTTGGAAAGAGGTTATCACCTCTAAATGTGAATGTTATGCAAAAATCTTGCCTGCTCAAGGGAACATATTGAGTAGGCAAGACATTCAATATTGATGAAAGAAAGATTGTAAAGTGATTAAGTCTAAGGATAGGCTTATTTGGGAATGTATGTTATCGCTGACCTTCTCAACTGAACACTACTTGGGACAGGTGCCCCTGGGGTGACCCTTCATTGGCTTTTGACAATTTCTGCACTTCCTAGCCATTGTTTCTGTTGTGGCTTCATGTTGATGAGGCAATTCATCCCAAAGATCTGCTTGCTCTGCAGCTGCAAGTGAATAATAATTGCAAAGTTACTAAGTTAAGGCTCAAACCTTCATAAAGTGTATAAACAGTGGCATAACACAATAAAAGCATGTACCACACCCACCAGTTGGATATAGTTGAATCACATTTGACCTCCTTTGAATTTTATAGGCAACTGCAACAGCTCTTGATTTCCTCTCTGTAACTTGTGATGTGAGAGTATCGGGGACATCCTTCCTATATAAATCAACAGCTTCTTGCATATTTTTCACTGACTTGGACATCAAATTCTTTATTTCTTCAATGTAAAGAAACCAAGTAATAATATAATTCAAGGATTACTTCTTAGTTTATAAGTCTTTGGTTGAAAATTGAAAAGCGTAAAAAAATGCACAGTCACAAAGGATAATTATTACATGGTAAGAATCTGGAAACATAACATACCATATGTTGGAGGAACAGCAACTTCGCAGACAATGTCATCACCAACTTTAAACGTTGGGTCTTACACACTGTAATAGACTTCACCATCCACAGTTCTCTGCTTATCTCCATGGATGTTTTCATAGAAGTGCAGAATTGCCAGGTCATATCTACAACATAAAAGGAGTTTATAATAGTCATTCAATACGTAAACTATGTATTTTAAACCCATACATGTTATGCAGATATAGTTTATTAATGTATATGAAGATAATATAAGAAATTTATCACAAATATGGAAAAAGTCTATGAACACAAGATCTTCTTTACACATATTTCAACACATTGGACATGAATGCAATGCTCAAAGTATCTTACCTGCAGTTTGTTCCAAGCCAAGAAAAATGAGTCATTTTTGGATGCCAATGATTCAATAGAGAGTGGAAGCCTTCTAGACAACTGGTTTGTGCATCTGATGAAAGTTTCTTGATTTCTTTCAAGATGTTAGTATTTGTCAAGATACACTTCAAGGCGTCATATGCTTCAGTTCCTCAACAAATGAGAATGTAAATGTAAGTTATTCATATAACATACCTCTATGCACATATGTAGTGTATAACAGGCAGGCAATGATAACTGTTATCTCTGAACACATTGGCATGCTGAGGGTAGCTGGCAGATGTTTGTGTAAAAGAACATTGATTCACATCTCAATTATTGACATTATTACACAATGATTTACCATTGGAAGACTTGAGACAGTCACATGACTTTAACGCTACAATCGTTGCCAAAATTGTTGGAACGAATTGCAGATTTTTCACACTTTTCCATACCTAGCTTCCCCCCTCCCCCGTACAATGTTGTGTTACTGTGATATACGCGTGGCATCTCGTAGAATTCGATCGTTTTCACACGTAGCAACATCTTATCTACAAAATCCAACATTGTTTTTGGGGGGGAGAGGGCTTTAAGTCACTTAAACGGCTAGCTTAGTATCAGTACTATTTGAGTCAATGGCCTGCCTTTAAATCTCAGAGATGTGTGGTGTTCCAAGTAATTTTGGCAACGATTGTCTGAGGGGGGTAAATTTAAAATTTACTGTGTTCTTTGTAACCTTCCTGTATTCTAAGTAAAACTATGCCGTTGAATCTGAAAATGGCATCTAAATTTCAATTTGAGGAATATATGAGGAGATCTGACGTCATAATTGCTGATAGGCTATACATGTACTCTAAAAGGCTATGCTACCTCTCCCTGCTATAATTTAATGTCAACAGAGTGCAATCTTTAACTGTAAAGTTCTATATATGTTTAGTAGTGTATGTTTACATATATTTGGTACGACATAGTATTCGGGGAAGCTTTATCAGCTGCTAATCAGTTAGAAACAATACCAAACTAGAAGTTAGGAGGATATGAGTGAAATCTTAGTGCTAGTAGCAAGCTAATATGAAAGACCCTCAGTATCATGTATTGGTGCCAAATGTGTGGTAATGATAGAAGACTTCTTAGCTCAGGTGTAACGCGGATGAGGTTGTCATGGAGTGTTACTCCAGTCCTTAGTGAGAATGGCCAGTGCTATATTTGTGTGTAGGTCATGCTGCTAAAGTTCAGTGTACAGTTATCGTCACCCTACAGTTTCATTATTGGTTGCCTGGTAACTAATGGCCGCGAATGACGTTTCAGGTCTGAATGCTTTAGGGGGATATAAGACCATTTCTGATTATAGAAAATATGGAAATGGCTTGGTGCGTTTTTGATTTTCAATGGAACGGATTTGGATTTAGAAATAGTCTATAAATGTGAAGTAGAGTCAGTAACTTTCAAGGAGTACGGTGGAGGGTCTTTCGCTTGGTTATACGTATGAGACGTACTATTTCGACTGTGAATGTCTGCAAACTGGGCCAATAAGGTGGACAGAGATAAAAGATCTGTAAATATCATATAGGTTAGGTGGCATCATTTCAATTTTGCTATCAGTTAAAGTGGAGCGAATGCAAAGAAGTACCAAGCTGTCCAACATGCCTTGCATCATTTATTGTGTAAACTAAAGACTATTTTGCCTTCATTTCTCCCATTACAAGCACGGCATCTCTGGGGGCTGGGGACTTGAGCCCCCCTACTTTGTTCCAACCAGCAATTTTCCAACAGCAGTCTTCCTTAGGCAATGTTATGCACTGAGTAGCCCCCACTTCTTATGTGGTGGCGCTGTCCCTCATATATAGCTATCTTGTACAGATTTGGTAGCTCGCACGGTTTCCAACGGTTACCAGTTTAGTGAAACCCTTCATTATATGCTATAGGTAGTTTATTCAATCTAAAATATACCTCAATGGAATTGATATTTCACTGGTGGTTATGAGGATGCCCCGTTATGCACTTCCCCCTTGCGCATTGGAGAGAAATACCGAATTCTGTCAGCTTGCCAACGGTTTCCACTCACAGTAAAAAGGATACGATATTCACTTCCTCTTTCCTCCATAATCCTCCGGTAACCGTGCAACTGTGCAAAAAACTCGACGATCTCAGTCGAGCGTGTGGACTAAACAGTGCAGAAATACTACCTAAGGCAGCCCTAACATCACTGGACTATCTTTGCCTTAAAATATAGCAGAGAGACACATTTACAAGAAAACTATAGTGCGATATATAAGTGGCAACCGTTGTGGTAACCGTTAGCTTTGCCATCATAGTCTATTTTTAGTAGCATTGTAGTATAGTAGTGGACGATCCATGGTTCCTGTAATGAGTGAATAGTATGCGCGATGTAGAGTTCTTTCCTACTATTTTCTCCCTAAGTAATTTAACACAATTTAGGGCTTTATTGCAAAGCACTAGCCCTCATCTTTCTTATTCTGCAAGGCAGAATACTCATAAACCATAGAAATAGTGAAATTAGAGGCGTTCATATGCCATGGAAAGAGAGAATTCAACTCATTTAGACAGAATATTAGTGTTCATATATAAATTAATACTTTGTTCTATTTCCTCTAGTTTGTACAATACATCTAAGTCGTTTAGGTATAGTGTCAATTGTTTTCTTAATCAGGTCTCCATTAACACAGAGTAATGCATTTGATACCCTTTGCAAAAAAGAATTATATGGTTCATATGTTATTCTTCTTCTCAGCGATTCTTCCTGCAATGCCCTTTTTACATTATTGAAAATGTTCTCGATGGTGTTCAGGTCTGGTGATTGTGGGGGTATTCTTAATAAAGTAGCACCAATGTCCTTCAATGCTTCCCGTGCAACTTTACTGTTCTGACACAGATCGTTGTCCATGACAAAGACTTTCTGTATTCGACTGCTTTGTGAAGACATGCGTGCATTAATAAAGGCATGGCTGTAGCTTTTTGTATCCAGCAGTATTTAAGAGGCGCACAAAAGATCTATAGCTTCCTCTCATCATGTCACTTTCTACCATAACAGTTTTGACTGTAGGATTTTGTCCATCATCTCTGAGTTTTTGGAAAGTTCTAATAAACTGCGCTGCATCTCGATTCAATATAGTTCGTGGTCTCCCTCTTTTTGCTACTTTAACAGTTTCTTCTGTCCTGTTCCTTCCTTGCAACAGCGATGTACAGAGGATAGAGATATTTTTAAGCTCTTAGCAACTTCTCGGTAGCTCTTCCCTTCAGAGGTGACCTTCAAATATGCTAAAGCTCTAGTTTTCCGCATAAGTTTCCTTTGACTGTCATTGCTGTACTGTGCGGTGATTTGAGGTGGAACCTTCTTTTATACATATAGCCACCCATCTCTTATAGTAATACGTGTAATGGAACGCTATATTGCAGCCCTTCTTCTTATCATAACGTCACTATTGACTAACAGGTTACCACAGCCTCATTCCCGTCCTGGTACACTTTCTGATATCCAATCCGAACGTTGGGCCACGAGTGTGCAATCCTCACAATAAAATGGTCAAAAATAATTTAATTACTATGTACGTCCTTATGTTACGGACACACGTTACCTTTGGCAGTTAGTGAAAGACTGCCAGAATACTAAACCTCGTTCCCATGATGGATAGTGGACAAATTGGCGTCGCAATGTCCATAATAACCGAGGACTTCTACGTGCTTTATCTCAAATATCCATCTCACATTGCTATTCCATGTTATCTCGGGTCATTTTTATCCTCTATGTGTGCATATTTCCTAAGACACTGAAATGATAGCACTCAAGTGAAATAGTGTGAAAAATCATGAATTTTCACCTGTACCGGTGCCATTTCCACACTAATGACACATTTTACGTAAAAACTGACTTCAAATTCAGAATCTATGATGTCATTTTACCCTAATATGAGTTTATCTCTCACATATCTAAACAGTTCTCCTCCACCCTCTTCAGACAATCGTTGCCAAAATTGTTGGAACGAATTGCAAATTTTTCACACTTTTCCATACCTAGCTTCCCCCCTCCCCCGTACAATGTTGTGTTACTGTGATATACACGTGGCATCTCGTAGAATTCGATCGTTTTCACACGTAGCAACATCTTATCTACAAAATCCAACATTGTTTTTGGGGGGGAGGGGGCTTTAAGTCACTTAAACGGCTAGCTTAGTATCAGTACTATTTGAGTCAATGGCCTGCCTTTAAATCTCAGAGATGTGTGGTGTTCCAAGTAATTTTGGCAACGATTGTAGATAACAAAACTTGTTTTGTTGACATTTAGTTAGTCTGTTTATTCTGTTAGTTTGATTGCATACACATATCTTTTATTGGTGTTGTTCTCAAATTCTATAATCTTACCAGTTTGTTAAATAACGGCTCTTCATATTAAGTGACATAGTAATGAAAAGCACTTGCTAATTTTTTGTAGGTATACTTTAGCAAAAAGAGTTCATAGCCAAAATACCTGTTGGAATCCACTGATGGGGTGCTATATCTCCATGTGCACACTTGGCAAACAAAGGATTGGGATGATCATCATGCTTATTGGATATATGCCCCATTATTGATGTCCATTTGGCAACAATCAGATCTCCAAATCCTTGTTGACAAAACACTCCAATACAAATGGCTGCAGATACCCTTCACCCAAAATCTAATTGCTTCATTGCCCTTCTCTGTACATACTGCCAGCAGTTGTTTTGTGATGCTCTTTGCAACATGCCAAAGATCATGGAAGTGAGTTGTTTCAGGCTGCGTGGTTCTAATCCATTTGGCAACACTTTTGTGTCTGTCACTTATGAAGTATGACATTTTTAAATTGGCAGTCTTCAAATGTTCAAAACACTGTTTCAATCCAAGTAATTCCATTGAGTTGCTACTGCCTGCCTGGTATGATTAGAATGGAAAATGTCTTTGCAAACTTATGAATCATTTTAACAAACCAAGGACAGCCATGAAATTCACCAGCAACAAAAATGTATCACCTCAACTGCAGTACATATCTGTATTTGTTCACAATGACCACATTGTGAAATTGAATTGCAAAACACGGTGTATGTTCCATACTTTACATTTTCTCCCATTGAATCAAAACCCCCATCACCAGACCACTGAGCATCTTTCACCAGTCTCAGTTGTTCTATCAGTGAAGTTTGATGTTTCTCCCATTGCAACAGAATTGATGGAAATAAGTACGTATGTTGATGCCATACTTTACATTTTCTCCCATTGAATCAAAACCCCCATCACCAGACCAGTGAGCATCTTTCACCAGTCTCAGTTGTTCTATCAGTGAAGTTTGATGTTTCTCCCATTGCAACAGACTTGATGGAAATTAGTACGTATGTTGATGCTGGAAAAATGTTTGAACAGATATTGCCATAACACCAAGGTGTCTAAACATGAGGAGCACCTTGCTAATGCACACACCAGATGTCAATATGGCAAAACTCATCATTAGGTTCACTGCAGGCATTTTCCCAAACAACATTGGCTGACTTCTCCAATGGTAATCCTTCTTGTACTGTTTGCAGGACTCCATTACAAGTGCCATAGATCCAGTTCTTCTCACTTCCACAGTTGGATGGCTGCTCTTGCAGTTGTAACAACTGTAATAATAGGAATTTGTGGAAATAATTTTTGCAAGTAGCACCAAATGACATTCTGATAGCTTTTAGTAATATGCTACTGAACATATTTTATCTGCAGCAAACTCCTCCTTAAGCTATCAGCCTAAGTTTTACCACTTCCATGAATACTGTAAAGACATACTGACTTCTCATCCTAGGGTCAACTATGTCTTCCATGTCATTGTTCTCATCATCATCAGATGCAGCATCAATTTCTTCTTGGGACCAGTCAATGTCACTTTCATTGCGGTCTCCAAAAAGCTTGTCCTCTGAGTACCTGTTATCACTCAACTCTGAATCCGACTGCCCTGGGGCTTCCCCAACTTCATCTGTTACCTTGGGCAGAATAAAGAATCATTTATGAGTGTAACCTCCAATGTTTCCATACAAAAATTATAGCTCTGTGCCTACATTGTATTGGACTTCATATGTGCTTTGCTTTGGATCAAGTAATGGTTCCTCAAGTCTAAGAACAGTGTGCTCTTCATTGAAAGCAAATCCTGCATTGAAGGCAAGGAAACTAATTATGGGGGGCTGCAAATAATTGCAAAGAACTATTATTCAGCCACTCACCTGTGACTGTGCCTTTGAGGTCTCTTTCAGGTTAGTAATTTTCTCTTTTACTCACTATATTTTTCCTTAAACATTTAATCTTATTTACATGTAGCAAGCAATTTTCACAATTTGGCTCAATGGCCACATTGTCTGTTGCACTGTAATCCTCGATTTCATTTTTATCCACCAAGACATCTTTGTCATAGGAGATAGGCTGGTATTCTGTATCCTCAGTGACCGGAATGTCTTCCTCTTGAGTAACATTGCAGAGAATCTAAGGTATGAATTAAGAAATAGATCTCAGTGAAAGATGTTGGGGCGAAGACAAGGCCCCCATACACAAAAATTTTGGATAAAGAATACCACTATAATGAAATTGATCTGCTTTATTTATTATGTCCAAGTTTCCATCCCACTGCTCTTTTTTAGACCCGCCCCTGATGGATTGTAGAAATGAAATAAACTGTACAGTTGTTACATAACGACTTTAAATACCCACCAATAAAACAAATTGACATTGCGTTAATAGCATCAGAAGCTAAGGCCTGCTTAAATGGATTGTAGAAATGAAATAAACTGTACAGTTGTTACATAACGACTTTAAATACCCACCAATAAAACAAATTGACATTGCGTTAATAGCATCAGAAGCTAAGGCCTGCTTACCTTTCTCCTTTGACACAGTCCTTGACTTTTATTATCATCTGGTGGTTTGTTTGCTGTGCCTATTGTGGGCACTGCTGGTTTAATCAGTCTAGCTTGAATGCCAAGTGAGCTGACGATATCTCTTCTGAGATGAAAGCAAGATTCCTCAAAATGAATACTGCACAAAATTGCTTTATCACTAGATGGGCTCCAAGTAGGCTGATTCTGGCGAACAAAGTGTACCCACAGTCTAAACCATCATGACTCTTTTTTCCCGTTGGGAAATCTGTGTATAGATATTCCAGCCGTATGCTTATTGTTTCCACAGCTTACACCTTCTTGTCCACCCACTACGCAACGTTGTCCATGGTGAATCAAAAAAGATGTTGTACAGGCTGCCATTAGGAAACTTAGTACAACACCTAGTATTTATGTCACAAGCACACTATTTCGAGCGTTAAAAACTCCCGCAAATAGTGGTGATTTTCCCAACTTTGGGTAGCCACAAAAGGAAAACTATTAACGATATAACGATTCTGTGTTCTTGATTCCTTTCAAAATAGAATTATGTTTTAAGTATAGGTAAATACTAAAAAACTTTTTTCACGATGCATACACACTTTAATTAAGAGATTTTTCCACAGAACTGTCAGATACTGTAAGACCACTGTCATTTCTCTGAATTTGCTCAGTTAATAAATTGTCATTTGCCTTCCACTTATGGAGCTTAAATCCCCCATCACTCGTTCTAACTTTTGCATTCTCATACAACAAATAAGCTGTTTGTCTATCCCTACAAGAAGTGACTTAATCATCTAAAAAGAAAGAGTTGATCAAACATTCAACAAACTGGGGGTCAACATCCTGATACTAAGTAATATGATGACAAATAACCGCATTACATAGGAAGGGGGAGATGTTTACCACAAAAACTACCGAATTAAATCTGTAAACAACTTTATCTGGGTCCTTGCATGGATGTCTATTTTATACTCAATTAAAATACAAAAGACAAAAGTACAACTACTGTGCCAATCATGGCAAGAATAGACACTAGGTCATTGTAGTTTCCACCATGAAAGGCACTTACAATTCATAATCTGACATTTATGAGGAAAACAAGAACAAAAGTTTTTTCTTTTTTTTTTGATGTCTGTCTCACTTTTGATGTCAGGAAATAATATCAGTGGATATGGAGGATTTGGACAAGTTTTGGATGTCTCTGACCCATAAAAAGATAAAAAAATCCCTATCTTCTGCATGCACATTGATGTTCAGGAAGGCTTTTTCTATATCACCAACCTACACAACTGGTTGCTCCCTGAATCTTATAAGTATGTCAAACATCAAGGGGGTTAGGGGTGACCATACATGTAGGCAATCAGTAAGTGAGGTATTTGAAATCCTGTATTTATGGGCAACTGTAAAATGCAGGTCACCAGGTCATGTAAAATGCAAGTCATGCCACAAAACAGGAAGTCACTTGGAACTGTACAAGTGGCTAAGGCTACAGGAGCAGCTTGCAGCCATCTGCTATATTTTTCATTTGTACACAGTTTGCAAGCAATAGCTGATTGTCAAGAGAGGGAATAGAAAATGGGAAAGATAAGGTAAACCAGTCTTTGAACAAATGAAGAGGGACACAATGGCACAGAGAACTTGAGAGGCATACGTACGCATATAAGCATCGATCATTGGGGATTACAGGATTGTTTTTATAAGGAACAGGTTTATACGAAACACTAAAATGTAAGAAACATTTGTAACTACAAGGAAAGAGTTAAGAAATGGTAGACCTTTACATACTTTCTAAGTTTCGGAACCCCTCTCCCCCCTTTTCTCTACAGATTTAAAAAATGTCCCAATACAGTATCGTTATGCCCTTAACCTCATGAGCAATACTAAAGACTGCTTTCCATTCTGCTTTTGTTGTCACTGAAACTTTTTCTATCGACTTACACAACCTTTAAGAAACTTTTAGAACAAAGCCTAGACAAAAGGTAGGAAACCTTTACTACTAGGCCTTGAGCCAGGTTTCTTATAAAATAGAAAAGTGTATGGTGTACGAGGGGGGGGGAGTTGGTGTTAGTCTAGATCACTGGTTTTAAACAGTAAAACATGTGTTTTGTAGACAGCAATGGTGAAAGGTTGTATTCATATTGATTAGAAGTATTCTATTTGGAAGTGCATTATTAAAATGTTTTTGATACAAGTATGCCAAGACATCATGGAGAAGATGAAAGTAATTTCGGAGATCATTAGAGAAACTGCTATAAGGTTTACCTTTTACCCTGTTTTCTGGCAAATGTTCCAAGTCTGGGGATGAGTGAAATGCCTGTAAAGACAATGTATCTCAAACATGATGCAAATTGCATTCCATTTCAAAATGCGGTGTATCATGAGACAACAGACAGAGTTCAACATACCTGATTTTAATTGCCATAAAATATTGACTCAGATTGTTCCTAGAAAAGTGTTGCAAAACACAAAATGCCCAACCAGTTACATGGCAATCTGATAAGTGCATATTGATATGAACATGCGTCATCCCTGCCTGACAAGTTATGGAGTTGTCATCCAGAAATATTTTCAGATTCATTGATGGCTTCTAGCCTTGCTTCCTTTTTGGGATAGATTGAACTGCATGGCCTTCTCAGAAAAGTGCAAATGGCTACCAGCGTGGCCTGCATTTTACATTACCTGGTGACCTGCATTTTACTATTGCTGTGTCTTTACATGATGCATCATATACGATGGGAACCTTGGTGGTCTCTGCATTATCATGTATACTTGGCTGGTGTGGCAAATATGAAACTTTGCTTACCTGCAAATCTCTTGGGACTTCTTCAATGATGCCATCTTTTAACTATTCATGGATAATGCTGTCATACTGCTCCAACACTTCAGGTGCTTTAATTTATTCAGTTGACTTTTAAGCCTCACTATTGCATTGCCGTAATTGGATGGTACAGGTTCATGTCCAGTTTTCCAGGGCAGGCCTACTGAGTAGGGCTGTCCATCAAACGAAATAGTATCACTTACTTTCTGATGAATATCATTATTAATTCTAACTCTAACAGTTTCTAGGTCCAATAGCCTATTAAGATTTTTATTGACTTCCAGAATGTCCTCTCGTCCAGCAGGTGTGGGCTCAATGACAAGAGAAACTAATGCATCAGAATTACAGCATATATACTTGGCACTGGTCCAGACAAGC
This sequence comes from Mastigias papua, assembly GCA_964019165.1. Lineage (NCBI taxonomy): Eukaryota > Metazoa > Cnidaria > Scyphozoa > Rhizostomeae > Mastigiidae > Mastigias > Mastigias papua. Next base: position 12,321,426 of record OZ025280.1, read on the forward strand.
TCCATCCAAGCAATGTATTGACAGCAACTGGCTCTTGCTGCCCCTCTCTTATCACATCCCCCAACTGTAACTTCCATGCATACTCTGAACAGATCAATACATCAATATCTAGAATGTCTCCAGACCTGCAAACATCTGAGAAATCTTAAGTAGAGGAGACTCACAGACCTTTGATTTGAGTTCTCCGAGCCCCCTTGTAGCATCGAGGTCGCTGTGCAATGCACAGTTTGATTCTTTCTAACTAGAGATATGATCCTATTGGTCATTCCAGCTCGCTCTTGACAGCAATATATCAAAGTTTATAAATATAAATGTAGTTGCCAATGCCCTATCCCTCAGTATTTTACAGCAAAGGCCAATGAAAAAAGCCTGTAGAGAGGAATGCGATGGATGGGCAAGGGAGGGTGGGTGCACAGCGACCTTGATGCTACGAGGAGGCTAGGAGAACTCAAATCGGAGTTCGTTGAGTCTCCTCCAAGTAAGATTTCTACCTCGTCTCCTATCTGCATCGAGGTAGCTGTGCAATGCACAGTTTGATTCTTTCTAACTAAAGACTTCAAAGAACCTTAGCAGTCCTCTTGCAAAAAGTGTAATGTGAGGCAAGCAGTAAATCATTAAAAAAGATCAAACAGATATGTAATGAGATTAAAATATGAACAAAACAAGGGTTATGAATAATCAAATAGAGTCATGAAGCCCACATGCGGTAATTGTTGTTGATAGCTCATTTGAAGGCAGAGATTTATGCATTCGATTATAATGCTTGTTAAATGTCCACAAAGATGACCAGTCTCCAACTGTCAACACACTGTCAATGGACGCGTTATGTTCTAAAGCAAACGAAGAGGACGCCCCTTGGACACTGTGTGCACCAAACACATGTACATTTATTCCCAAGTCTTGCATGACCTGGCGAATCCAACATGCTAAGGTATCAGTTGTGACAGGGTTGTGTGGAGGGTGCCAGCTTAATAATAAATGATGATGGCCATGACGACAAAATTGTTCTGTTTTCTCTAAGTAAATTTGACGAAGTTCAACAGTCCCCAGGTGGTCAATGTCTGAAGGTGATGGAAGCGCCATGATAAAATAACTTCGTGCACGGGGGACTTTCAAATCACTAAAAATGTACATACAAATCCTAGACGATTGAAACTGGATATAACGCGTGTCGAGCAAAGTTAACATATGGAGCCTTTGAGCTGATACACAAGCGAGAACTGTAGTAAGTTTTACAGAAATATCTTTCAATGGAGAAGATGAAGTAACTTTCCAGTTTGCAAGATATAGTAGTAATTCTTTGGCATCCCATAGAAAGGGGTATTTTGGCTGTGGGTTTCTCAAGTTCTTAACTCCATGAACAAACCAAGAGATCAATGGAAGTTTCCCAATCTGCACATGTGGACATAGGGCAGATAAGGCACTACGAGCTTTGTTACTTTGCGAGTATCCAATACCTTGTTCATAAAGCGACGTTACAAAAGATAAAACGGAGGTTACAGTAGGTTCATTGGAATTACATCCTTGTTCAGAACAAAACGATAGCCATTGATGAAGGATGGAAGAGTAGTTTTTCTGCGTACTTTTCTTCCAGCTGTGCACAGTTTGTCAATCTATAGATCACACACTACAGACTCACAATACACACCAGTTTGCAGTTCATGGTCTTGAGGAGTTTTTTATATGACTTCAGTTTTATGCAGAAATGTAGATTTCTGCATTCTTGTTTCGTGCATGACACATGGGCAATATTACTTTGTCTAATGTTTTGTCAAAAAATAGGTTTTGCATGGTCTATGGTCGATATGTTCTGCATTGAGAGTAGGCTGACAGTTGCGGAAAACTTGCCTGATCACCTAACGTGGTTCTACATCCCTAGAATTTTTGTTGTATTTCTCTAAATCCAGATTTGGTTATACTCTATAAAATATTGATTCTTATAGTATATACATTAGGGAAACAGTATCTATGTACGTAAAATGTGTCCAGAATCCATCTTTTGGGTGCAATTTGAGGACAAAAACAAACTTTTTTGAGGATTTTCTGCAGACAAAATGTTATTTTGGACCCCTCTGATCTACAAAATCGGACAAAATCTGGGACAATAAGGGTAAAATTTATCTAAAAATTAGGCTTTTGCATGATCTGTGGTCAATATGACGTAATTCCTCTCCCTTAAGAGAGTTTTTGTTTTGTTTGAATAAGACATACTCTGTATTGAGAGAAACCGCAAAGTTGCAGAAAATTTGCCCGATCGCCGAAATTTATTCTATGTTCCTGCAATTTTTTCTCCATTGCTCTTAAACCGGATTTTAGTATACTACACACATTATTGGTTCTTATAGAATATTCATCAAGGAATCAGAATATATATTGTTTATATATGTCCAGAATTCATCTGTTTGGTGCAATTTCAGGATAAAAAGAAATTTTTTATGGGTTTCGTGCAAAACATATTGTTATTTTTGACCCCTCGGCTCTCCTAAATCGGACCAAAGCTAGGAAAGTAAGGCTCTAATTTATCTTAAAACTATGCTGTTGCATGATCTGTGGTCAATATGACCCACTTCCTCTGACTTGGGGCAGTTTTTATTTTGTTGGAACAAACCATACTTTGTATTGAGGGAAGCCTCACAGTTGTCAAAAATTTGCTTGATTGCCGAAATTTGTTCTATGTTCCTGCAATTTTTTCTGTATTGCTATACAACCGGATTTGGTTATAGTATATGACTTATTGATTCCTATAGCATATTGATCAATGATTCAGAATACATATTGTTTATATATGTCCAGAATTCATCGTTTTGGTGCAATTTGAGGGTGAAAGCACATTTTTCATGTATTAAATATCACAATATTGAATATCTTGAGCACCCAAATCTTCTGAAAGAGGCCCAAAATGAGCCAATGACAGGCTGAACTGTCAAACAATGAGGTTTTTTATGACAACAATAAACTTGTATTATCAGAAATAGGCTATGTGTATGGAAATTTGTGAAACGTTGTTATTGTGTATGGAAATTTGGGAAATTTGTGTTATTCTTACAGTTATTTTCACATTATACTGAAATTTTTATTCAGCTGTTTGACAGCTTTACTTATTGTTAGATTCTATAGATATTCTGAATTTTAAATTGACACACCTTTTCTCATAGAAATGATATTCAGGCCATTTTTTGCATTGAATCATACATTTAGTCTAGTTTTCAGAAATATAAACTCTTTGTTAATCCTATGATAGCCATTTTTGCCCACATTACCACCCCTGGGCCCACTGTGCACCAGCGGGTAACTGTGGTAGGGGAGCTCGAGTCTAGTGAAAGCTAACATATTACGTAGGCTCTGGCTCCGGGGTGCCCCAGGTACAGACATGTCTGTGCCAGCAAACAGAAAATTTCAGAACCGCAACAACTTTCACCCACAACTAATGAGCTTGCACATCATTGTAAACGTGTTGCATATACCACATGGGTAGTTAAAAGGGCTATTGGGCAGAATCTGGGTGTTCCATCTCAATGTAGTTTAGGATGGAAAACAAAAAATCATACCTTTAAAATCAATTGGGTGACAGACAAACCAACATCAGGCTCAATACTCGAGTCACTTGTTACAGCAAAAATTGTAAGGACACTACACAGAGTTGTGTTTGCTTTAACCATGGCCTTAGATGAACAGACATATGTGGTTCCACAATTCGAAGCAAAGATGGTGAAGATGATGATTACGACAGTGGCAAAGATGAGGCAGCTCAGGATTACACTAATGAACACTGCGAAAGGTGTGAAGACCATAGAAAAGCGAAACGAAAAGCTGTGTTCTCCTAGCAGCCAAATTTTGCACTTGCTCTAGTGTTCACTACAATATGTCAGAAGCTAATAACTACTTTTAAACTTTCTTTCATATGCAAATGGTATAAATGAATTTAAAGTTGTCAATTCCAATATTTACATGCCTAGTCATGGTCAAAGCAGAAGTTTCAATGTGAATGCTCTCCTGTAAAGCCCTCTTTGGTAGCCACTTCAAGACCTCCCCCACTTCCCGTTTATTAGGTGTTGAAAATGTTTCCAGCCACCTGCTCTTGTTGAGACATGGCTTGCCTCCAATTGAATTGATTTTGTAAACCACTTTGATTTTGATGTTGTGATGGATAAAATAGATTCTGATTCACAGACTGAGGTTGAATGTGTGTTTTTGAGTTTGACATGGCTTTTGATAACATTTCATTGGATTTGTTAATGCTATTTGCCTGCCCTGTGATACATCCACTGATACTTTGTATTGCTGCATTGAATGAGGCAGATGAATCACACGTTGCATTGCCAAGATCCTTCCTCAGTTATCTCTCTTCTATTGCCTCCTTCATCAGTAATTGGTCCCCTTCAGCAGCTGTCAGCTTTCGCTCAAAATGTTTTCTTTTATTATGAACTAATGATGGTATCTGGCTTAGTGGCTGCTCTCTTTCGATTAGCCAGAAGGTAGTCTCTCTGGTTACTTCCATCATCTTCGATCGCATTCTCACCTTCTTTCTCACTTTCAATACCTTTGGCCATCGTTGTTTGCTCAGATTCATCAAGAATGAAAGCTCCCGGTTTCCACCGCAGAAGGTAATGGCTCCATGGAAGGTGAGCCTCCCAAATTTCACATAGCTTGTCATAGAATTTGATTACGATTTTTCCACTGCCATTCTGGGTACCAACTGTGACTGCTTTTGCAAATCCTTGTCGAATTTCCTTTATCTTTTCTTGAACACACTGATGGCCTTGTTGAATCTGACTATTCTCTGTTCTCTTGCATTTCAAATTGTTTTCTATAGTTTTGTTGTTAACAAGACTGACCAAATCTCCAGAACCTTCCTAAGAATCCTTGCAGTATTTAAGATAATAGTTTTCTGGAATTCACCGATGTTAGTTTTGACACCGATGTCCGTCATTTGTTTTGGTAGCATCTTTGGGGTAGTTCCTAACACTCCTATTACTATCGGAATAACCACTATCTTCATGTCCCACAACTTTTTAAGTTCTCTTGCTAGATCTTGCACCACTGGTTGATGTATGTTTACAAGTATGATATACCATAACATCCATTAAGAAATAAAATATACATCTGATATCCAAGATGGTATTATGAACCAGAAGATAAAGAGACAACCATTCATTCATTTATAAAAAGTTTAATGACGTTGAAAACCAAAAAGATTTATATGGTGAATTTACAAATCAGAATCCCCCCGCAAAACTTCAAATATATGTTGATGATGATTATATGTGTATCAAGGTTGTAAAGGGAATGGATTTTGACAATGAAATGGTAATAGTAAAAATGGACAAGGAGCAGTACAAGCATTGTGTTTTGGGAAAATAGCACAATTTGACACATACTTTAAGGGACGCCTACTTCCAGTAAAAGATGGGGAAAGATCTTTATGCATATTTGATGAAACAGACAGCAAGATAAAAATAAATCACTTCTTCAGACTCCTTATATAACAGACACAGGATTTAATCCAACAGACAATTCACTGTTGGGGGTTATATTCAAATCTACCGAGAAAATCATGAGAACAACAAGAGATGAAAAGAGGAGACCCAGAGTTCTTAACATTGAATGCTGGTTTATTGCAGCTACAAGACTTGGCAGCATAGAAGGAGTTACAAAAGTACTAGATATTGTCAATGGAGACTCACATGAGAATACTGATCTTAAATATATAAAGTTGGAATCAAATGTTATTAATTCTATCTTTGTAGATATTGTAGATTCCATTACAAAAAGATCGATTAATACTACTGGAAGACCTTATGTTATTGCTCAGTTTAGACCCAGAGTGTTTTAATTATTATTGTTTGAGAAGAAACGTTGAAAAAGAACATTTGTGTGCTGTTTCTACAGGTTTTTATAAATACAACTGCAGAAATACATTAAACAGTGTTCATGACATAATGTAAAAACCAATTTAAAACAATTTACACAGTGTTTGTGAAATAAATGAAAAACAATCTATAGTATAGTCTATCATCATATTCATCATCTCCATCATAATAATAGTTCTGCATCCACCACAGTTTGTCATCATCATCTTCACCATCATATTCAACATAGTATAATGAGCCATCTCGCTCTTCGGATTTTAGTGAAATGCCGTCTTCTTCAACCATGTTGCTCCAGTTTTTTCTAGCTCATCAGCCTCCTCCTCTTCATGTATTATACTTATGTCTTTATTTTCCTCTTCACTTATTATGTTTTTGTTATTGTTAGTAACATTGTAAGAATAAGACATCTTTTTTGCTCTTCTTAACTCATTTCTTCCATCTCTTGGTTTTTTATGATTTTGATGTACTTTCACTAGTAAAAAAAGTTTTCTTTATAACATCCATGAGTCATCTCCTGACATGATCTAGCATCATCTCCTGATGTGATTTAGCATCATCTATTGACGTACTTGTCCACGCCATCTGTAAGGATGTTTCAAGAGAGATTTTTGATAATCCGTCATCACATCACTTTCACCACACTTAAGAAATCATCTTCAAAGTCAAGAAATATTTACAGTCATGATGGTATCCAATGCTAAAATACCAGCAAGTTATAACAGCAGAACTGTATTCAATAAAGCAAAGGCAACATTCATGAAAGCAATAAGATCGAATATAGAGTGGGCTATATCAGCCCATTTGTTGCAAGTCTACCAGGATCATCCTGGCATGCATTGCAGTCTTTTATCAAATGCTGAAAAGTTTGATTTGATGATTCAAAAGATGAAAGATATGGTCTCCAGCCGAGATGTTGGCAGCATGCTAGTAAAAGATTTCCTGCCAAACGTCGAGGAAATGACAAGTCAAGAAGAAGTGGAAAGTCAAGAGGAAGACGTGAAAATGGAGGAATATCCTTCAATGGTGGTAAAACTAGAGCATTCTGAGATAAAAGAAGAGCTTGTGTCATGGCAAAAGAAGAGTATCCTGTCATCATAAAAGAAGAATGTCCTGTCATGGTAAAAGAACAGTATCCTGTCATGGTAAAAGAAGAGTGTCCTGTCATGGCAAAAACAAGAGTATCCTGTCATGGTAAAAGAAGAGTATCCTGTCATGGCAAAAGAAGAGTATCCTGTCATTGTAAAAGAAGAATGTCCTGTCATGGTAACAGAAGAGTATCCTGTTATGATAAAAGAAGAGTATCCTGTTATGGTAAAAGAAGAGTATCCTGTCTTGGTAAAAGAAGAGTATCCTGTCATGGTAAAAGAAGAGTATCCTGTCATGGTAAAAGAAGAGTATCCTGTTGTGGTAAAAGATGAGTATCCTGTTGTGATAAAAGAAGAGTGTCCTGTTGTGGTAAAAGAAGAGTATCCTTTCATGGTAAAAGGAGAGTGTCCTGTCGTGGTAAAAGAAGAGTGCCCTGTCATGGTAAAAGAAGAATGTCCTGTCATGGTAAAAGAAGAGTATCCTGTCATGGCAAAAGAAGAGTATCCTGTCATTGTAAAAGAAGAATGTCCTGTCATGGTAAAAGAAGAGTATCCTGTTGTGGTAAAAGAAGAGTGTCCTGTCATGGTAAAAAAAGTGTATCCTGTCATTGTACAAGAAGAATGTCCTGTCATGGTAAACGAAGAGTATCCTGTCTTGGTAAAAGAAGAGTATCCTGTCATTGTAAAAGAAGAATGTCCTGTCATGGTAAAAGAAGAGTATCCTGTTGTGGTAAAAGAAGAGTGCTCTGTCATGGTAAAAGAAGAGTATCCTGTCATTGTACAAGAAGACTGTCCTGTCATGGTAAACGAAGAGTATCCTGTCTTGGTAAAAGAAGAGTATCCTGTCATGGTAAAAGAAGAGTATCCTGTCATGGTAAAAGAAGAGTATCCTGTTGTGGTAAAAGATGAGTATCCTGTTGTGATAAAAGAAGAGTGTCCTGTTGTGGTAAAAGAAGAGTATCCTATCATGGTAAAAGGAGAGTGTCCTGTCGTGGTAAAAGAAGAGTGCCCTGTCATGGTAAAAGAAGAATGTCCTGTCATGGTAATAGAAGAGTATCCTGTCATGGCAAAAGAAGAGTATCCTGTCATTGTAAAAGAAGAATGTCCTGTCATGGTAAACGAAGAGTATCCTGTCTTGGTAAAAGAAGAGTATCCTGTCATTGTAAAAGAAGAATGTCCTGTCATGGTAAAAGAAGAGTATCCTGTTGTGGTAAAAGAAGAGTGCTCTGTCATGGTAAAAGAAGAGTATCCTGTCATTGTACAAGAAGACTGTCCTGTCATGGTAAACGATGAGTATCCTGTCTTGGTAAAAGAAGAGTATCCTGTCATGGTAAAAGAAGAGTATCCTGTCATGGTAAAAGAAGAGTATCCTGTTGTGGTAAAAGATGAGTATCCTGTTGTGATAAAAGAAGAGTGTCCTGTTGTGGTAAAAGAAGAGTATCCTATCATGGTAAAAGGAGAGTGTCCTGTCGTGGTAAAAGAAGAGTGTCCTGTCATGGTAAAAAAAGTGTATCCTGTCATTGTACAAGAAGAATGTCCTGTCATGGTAAACGAAGAGTATCCTGTCTTGGTAAAAGAAGAGTATCCTGTCATGGTAAAAGAAGAGTATCCTGTCATGGTAAAAGAAGAGTATCCTGTCATTGTAAAAGAAGAATGTCCTGTCATGGTAAAAGAAGAGTATCCTGTTGTGGTAAAAGAAGAGTGTCCTGTCATGGTAAAAAAAGTGTATCCTGTCATTGTACAAGAAGAATGTCCTGTCATGGTAAACGAAGAGTATCCTGTCTTGGTAAAAGAAGAGTATCCTGTCATGGTAAAAGAAGAGTATCCTGTCATGGTAAAAGAAGAGTATCCTGTTGTGGTATAAGATGAGTATCCTGTTGTGATAAAAGAAGAGTGTCCTGTTGTGGTAAAAGAAGAGTATCCTTTCATGGTAAAAGGAGAGTGTCCTGTCGTGGTAAAAGAAGAGTGCCCTGTCATGGTAAAAGAAGAATGTCCTGTCATGGTAAAAGAAGAGTATCCTGTCATGGCAAAAGAAGAGTATCCTGTCATTGTAAAAGAAGAATGTCCTGTCATGGTAAAAGAAGAGTATCCTGTTGTGGTAAAAGAAGAGTGCCCTGTCATGGTAAAAGAAGAATGTCCTGTCATGGTAAAAGAAGAGTATCCTGTCATGGCAAAAGAAGAGTATCCTGTCATTGTAAAAGAAGAATGTCCTGTCATGGTAAAAGAAGAGTATCCTGTTGTGGTAAAAGAAGAGTGTCCTGTCATGGTAAAAAAAGTGTATCCTGTCATTGTACAAGAAGAATGTCCTGTCATGGTAAACGAAGAGTATCCTGTCTTGGTAAAAGAAGAGTATCCTGTCATTGTAAAAGAAGAATGTCCTGTCATGGTAAAAGAAGAGTATCCTGTTGTGGTAAAAGAAGAGTGCTCTGTCATGGTAAAAGAAGAGTATCCTGTCATTGTACAAGAAGACTGTCCTGTCATGGTAAACGATGAGTATCCTGTCTTGGTAAAAGAAGAGTATCCTGTCATGGTAAAAGAAGAGTATCCTGTCATGGTAAAAGAAGAGTGTCCTGTTGTGGTAAAAGAAGAGTATCCTTTCATTGTAAAAGGAGAGTGTCCTGTCGTGGTAAAAGAAGAGTGCCCTGTCATGGTAAAAGAAGAATGTCCTGTCATGGTAAAAGAAGAGTATCCTGTCATGGCAAAAGAAGAGTATCCTGTCATTGTAAAAGAAGAATGTCCTCTCATGGTAAAAGAAGAGTATCCTTTCATGGTAAAAGAAGAGTGTCCTGTCGTGGTACAAGAAGAGTGCCCTGTCATGGTAAAAGAGGAGTATCCTGTCATGGTAAAAGAAGAGTATCCTGTTGTGGTAAAGGATGAGTATCCTGTCATGGTAAAAGAAGAATGTCCTGTCATGGTAAAAGAAGAGTATCCTGTCATGGCAAAAGAAGAGTATCCTGTCATTGTACAAGAAGAATGTCCTGTCATGGTAAACGAAGAGTATCCTGTTGTGGTAAAAGAAGAGTATCCTGTCATGGTAAAAGAAGAGTATCCTGTCATGGTAAAAGAAGAATGTCCTGTCTTGGTAAAAGAAGAGTGTCCTGTCGTGGTAAAGTACTTCTGTCCTGTCATGGTAAAAGAAGAGTGTCCTGTCATGGTAAAAGAAGAGTGTCCTGTCATGGTAAAGGAAGAGTGTCCTGTCGTGGTAAAAGACTTCTGTCCTGTCCTGGGAAAAGACGAGTGTCCTGTCATGGTAAAAGAAGAGTGTCCTGTCATGGTAAAGGACTTCTGTCCTGTCATGGTAAAAGAAGAGTGTCCTGTGATGGTAAAAGAAGAGTGTCCTGTCATGGTAAAAGAAGAGTGTCCTGTCGTGGTAAAAGACTTCTGTCCTGTCATGGTAAAAGAAGAGTGTCCTGTCATGTTAAAGGAAGAATGTCCTGTCATGGTAAAAAAAGAGTGCCCTGTCGTGGCAAAAGAAGAGTATCCTGAACAGTGTGATTTGATGAATCAAAAGATGAAAGATATGATGTCCAGCCGAGAAGTTGGCAGTATGCTAGTAAAAGATTTCCTCCCAAACGTCAAGGAAATGAAAAGTCAAGAAGAAGTGGAAATTCAAGAGGGAGAACTGAAAAAGGAGGAATATCCTTCAATGGTGGTAAAACTAGAGCCTTCTGAGATAAAAGAAGAGCTCGTGTCATGGTAAAAGAAGAGTATCCTGTCATCATAAAAGAAAAATGTCCTGTCATGGTAAACGAAGAGTATCCTGTCGTGATAAAAGAGTGTCCTGCCATGGTAAAAGAGGAGTATCCTGTCATGGTAAAAGAAGAGTATCCTGTTGTGGTACAAGATGAGTATCCTGTTGTGGTAAAAGAAGAGTGTCCTGTTGTGGTAAAAGAGGAGTATCCTTTCATGGTAAAAGGAGAGGGTCCTGTCGTGGTACAAGAAGAGTGCCCTGTCATGGTAAAAGAAGAATGTCCTGTCATGGTAAAAGAAGAGTATCCTGTCATGGCAAAAGAAGAGTATCCTGTCATTGTAAAAGAAGAATGTCCTCTCATGGTAAAAGAAGAGTATCCTGTCATGGTAAAAGAAGAGTATCCTGTCATGGTAAAAGAAGAGTATCCTGTCATGGTAAAAGAAGAGTATCCTGTCATTGTACAAGAAGAATGTCCTGTCATGGTAAACGAAGAGTATCCTGTCTTGGTAAAAGAAGAGTGTCCTGTCATGGTAAAAGAGGAGTATGTAGTGACACGTAAACATTGTAACATAGGCCATTCCATAGTCAATACCGATTTTCTTCTTTTCATTCATTCTCATTCACAACACCACACACCTGGGACATGACCATACGTCACTCCTGTCATCACACACCTGGTCATTCCTCTTCTGTTGTTCCACGCACAAGCATTGCCACATGAATCCATTCAATAAACAACTAACAACCACCTAACCCTTCCTGTACGTAACTCGTGTTTATTTCGGTGGTTCTCTGTTTATGTATATATCACTGTTATTTGTAATGTAAAGTTCAGTCAGAGTAGAGTCAGAGTACTGTCAACAACATCGTCTCCTCTCTCTGCCTCCGTGTCCTCAGCACGTTAAATCTGATACTCGCAACAACATGGATCAACGAAGGATGTCACTTATCGAACAAGCAGTCTATAGGAAGCACACAAACTCACATTCCTATAATGGTGACCGAGATGTGACAGAGAATCCTTCGTTGATCCAGCTTCAACAAGCAAGCAAGCAAGCAACTCGCACTCGACCCACTGTAGTGCCTAAACAACTCACTCGTCAAACGCCGACATTCAGGTTCCTGGTTGATCCTACTCACAAAACCTCGCAAGCACTCGTCGAACGCTGACATTCAGGTTCCTGGTTGATCCTACTCACAAAACCTCGCACACAATCGTCGAACGCCGACATTCTGGTTCCTGGTGACCCAACACACAAAACCTCGCAAATCACAACCGTCGAACGCCGACACGCTGGTTCTTGGTCATCCAATACACAAAACCTTGGCAACATCATTTCGTGGCCGCCTCAGAAATGGACATTTTTATAGTATGTTTGGACATTTCGTATCTATTCTTCGTAGTAATTCATTTTATTGTTCGTGTACAACTTCTGTTATTATATATTCGCATATTTTCAACTATTACCGTATATGTAGCCCTTCGTAACACTAGTCAGTATCACTAACATCTAGCTAGGATAACTAACGCTATTCTAACATTTCGTCATCTGCTCATCTCCCTCTCCTACAATGTTTACACTCCTACACTGCTTTCTCCCTTACGGATCGAATGCTTCTCATCCGCTTGCATTCTAAGGGGGGAGCTCTTGTAGTGACACGTAAACATTGTAACATAGGCCATTCCATAGTCAATACCGATTTTCTTCTTTTCATTCATTCTCATTCACAACACCACACACCTGGGACATGACCATACGTCACTCCTGTCATCACACACCTGGTCATTCCTCTTCTGTTGTTCCACGCACAAGCATCGCCACATGAATCCATTCAATAAACAACTAACAACCACCTAACCCTTCCTGTACGTAACTCGTGTTTATTTCGGTTGTTCTCTGTTTATGTATATATCACTGTTATTTGTAATGTAAAGTTCAGTCAGAGTAGAGTCAGAGTACTGTCAACAACATCGTCTCCTCTCTCTGCCTCCGTGTCCTCAGCACGTTAAATCTGATACTCGCCTACAACGGATCAACGAAGGATGTCACTTATCGAACAAGCAGTCTATAGGAAGCACACAAACTCACGTTCCTATAAGTATCCTGTCATGGTAACAGAAGAGTATCCTGTTGTGGTACAAGATGAGTATCCTGTTCTGGTAAAAGAAGAGTGTCCTGTTGTGGTAAAAGAGGAGTATCCTTTCATGGTAAAAGGAGAGTGTCCTGTCGTGGTACACGAAGAGCGCCCTGTCATGGTAAAAGAAGAATGTCCTGTCATGGTAAACGAAGAGTATCCTGTCATGGCAAAAGAAGAGTATCCTGTCATTGTAAAAGAAGAATGTCCTCTCATGGTAAAAGAAGAGTATCCTGTCATGGTAAAAGAAGAGTATCCTGTTATGGTAAAAGAAGAGTGTCCTGTCATGGTAACAGAAGAGTATCCTGTTATGGTAAAAGAAGAGTATCCTGTCATGGTAAAAGAAGAGTATCCTGTCATGGTAAAAGAAGAGTATCCTGTTGTGGTGCAAGAAGAGTGTCCTGTCATGGTAAACGAAGAGTGTCCTGTCCTGGGAAAAGACGAGTGTCCTGTCATAGTAAAAGAAGGGTGTCCTGTCATGGTAAAGTACTTCTGTCCTGTCATGGTAAAAGAAGAGTGTCCTGTCGTGGTAAAGGACTTCTGTCCTGTCATGGTAAAAGAAGAGTGTCCTGTCATGGTAAAAGAAGAGTGTCCTGTCGTTGTAAAAGACTTCTGTCCTGTCATGGTAAAAGAAGAGTGTCCTGTCATGTTAAAAGAAGAATGTCCTGTCATGGTACAAAAAGAGTGCCCTGTCGTGGCAAAAGAAGAGTATCCTGACAAGTGTGATTTGATGAATCAAAAGATGAAAGATATGATGTCCAGCCGAGAAGTTGGCAGTATGCTAGTAAAAGATTTCCTCCCAAACGTCAAGGAAATGAAACGTCAAGAAGAAGTGGAAATTCAAGAGGAAGAACTGAAAAAGGAGGAATATCCTTCAATGGTGGTAAAACTAGAGCCTTCTGAGATAAAAGAAGAGCTCGTGTCATGGTAAAAGAAGAGTATCCTGTCATCATAAAAGAAGAATGTCCTGTCATGGTAAAAGAAGAGTATCCTGTCATGGTAAAAGAGTGTCCTGCCATGGTAAAAGAGGAGTATCCTTTCATGCTAAAAGGAGAGTGTCCTGTCCTGGGAAAAGACAAGTGTCCTGTCATGGTAAAAGAAGAGTGTCCTGTCATGGTAAAGGACTTCTGTCCTTTCATGGTAAAAGAAGAGTGTCCTGTCATGGTAAAAGAAGAGTGTCCTGTCATGGTAAAAGAAGAGTGTCCTGTCGTGGTAAAAGACTTCTGTCCTGTCCTGGGAAAAGACGAGTGTCCTGTCATGGTAAAAGAAGAGTGTCCTGTCGTGGTAAAGGACTTCTGTCCTGTCATGGTAAAAGAAGAGTGTCCTGTCATGGTAAAAGAAGAGTGTCCTGTCGTGGTAAAAGACTTCTGTCCTGTCATGGTAAAAGAAGAGTGTCCTGTCATGTTAAAAGAAGAATGTCCTGTCATGGTAAAAAAAGAGTGCCCTGTCGCGGCAAAAGAAGAGTATCCTGAACAGTGTGATTTGATGAATCAAAAGATGAAAGATATGATGTCCAGCTGAGAAGTTGGCAGTCTGCTAGTAAAAGATTTCCTCCCAAATGTCAAGGAAATGAAAAGTCAAGAAGAAGTGGAAATTCAAGAGGAAGAACTGAAAAAGGAGGAATATCCTTCAATGGTGGTAAAACTAGAGCCTTCTGAGATAAAAGAAGAGCTCGTGTAATGGTAAAAGAAGAGTATCCTGTCATCATAAAAGAAGAATGTCCTGTCATGGTAAAAGAAGAGTATCCTGTCATGGTAGAAGAGTGTCCTGCCATGGTAAAAGAGGAGTATCCTTTCATGCTAAAAGGAGAGTGTCCTGTCGTGGTAAAAGAAGAGTGTCCTTTCATGGTAAAAGTAGAGTGTCCTGTCGTGGTAAAAGAAGAGTGCCATGTCATGGTAAAAGAAGAGTATCCTGTCATTGTAAAAGAAGAATGTCCTGTCATGGTAAAAGAAGAGTATCTTGTCATGGTAAAAGAAGAGTATCCTGTCATTGTAAAAGAAGACTGTCCTGTCATGGTAAACGAAGAGTGTCCTGTCCTGGGAAAAGACGAGTGTCCTGTCATAGTAAAAGAAGGGTGTCCTGTCATGGTAAAGTACTTCTGTCCTGTCATGGTAAAAGAAGAGTGTCCTGTCGTGGTAAAGGACTTCTGTCCTGTCATGGTAAAAGAAGAGTGTCCTGTCATGGTAAAAGAAGAGTGTCCTGTCGTTGTAAAAGACTTCTGTCCTGTCATGGTAAAAGAAGAGTATCCTGTTATGGTAAAAGAAGAATATCCTGTCATGGTAAAAGAAGAGTATCCTGTTGTGGTAAAAGAAGAGTATCCTGTTGTGGTAAATGAATAGCGTCCTGTCATGGTAGAGGAAGAGTGTCCTGTCATGATACAAGAAGAGTGTCCTGTCGTGGTAAAAGAAGAGTGTCCTGTCATGGTAAAAGAAGAGTGTCCTGTTGTGGTAAAAGAAGAGTGTCCTGTCATGTTAAAAGAAGAATGTCCTGTCATGGTAAAAAAAGAGTGCCCTGTCGTGGCAAAAGAAGAGTGTCCTGAAAAGTGTGATTTGATGAATCAAAAGATGAAAGATATGATGTCCAGCCGAGAAGTTGGCAGTATGCTAGTAAAAGATTTCCTGCAAACGTCGAGGAAATGAAAAGTCAAGAAGAAGTGGAAATTCAAGAGGAATAAGTGAAAAAGGAGGAATATCCTTCAATGGTGGTAAAACTAGAGCCTTCTGAGATAAAAGAAGAGCTCGTGTCATGGTAACAGAAGAGTATCCTGTCATCATAAAAGAAGAATGTCCTGTCATGGTACAAGAAGAGTATCCTGTCGTGGTAAAAGAGTGTCCTGCCATGGTAAAAGAGGAGTATCCTGTCATGGTAAAAGAAGAGTATCCTGTTGTGGTAAAGGATGAGTATCCTGTTGTGGTAAAAGAAGAGTGTCCTGTCGTGGTAAAAGAAGAGTATCCTGTCATGCTAAAAGGATAGTGTCCTGTCGTGGTAAAAGAAGAGTGCCCTGTCATGGTAAAAGAAGAATGTCCTGTTATGGTAAAAGAAGAGTATCCTGTCATGGTAAAAGAAGAGTATCCTGTTATTGTAAAAGAAGAATGTCCTGTCATGGTAAACGAAGAGTATCCTGTCTTTGTACAAGAAGAGTGTCCTGTCATGGTAAAAGAAGGGTATCCTGTTATGGTAAAAGAAGAGTATCCTGTCATGGTAAAAGAAGAGTATCCTGTTGTGGTAAAAGAAGAGTATCCTGTTGTGGTAAATGAAGAGTGTCCTGTCATGGTAAAGGAAGAGTGTCCTGTCGTGGTACAAGAAGAGTGTCCTGTCGTGGTAAAAGAAGAGTGTCCTGTCATGTTAAAAGAAGAATGTCCTGTCATGGTAAAAGAAGAGTGTCCTGTCGTGGTAAAAGACTTCTGTCCTGTCATGGTAAAAGAAGAGTGTCCTGTCATGTTAAAAGAAGACTGTCCTGTCATGGTAAAAAAAGAGTGCCCTGTCGCGGCAAAAGAAGAGTATCCTGAAAGGTGTGATTTGATGAATCAAAAGATGAAAGATATGATGTCCAGCCGAGAAGTTGGCAGTATGCTAGTAAAAGATTTCCTGCCAAACGTCGAGGAAATGACAAGTCAAGAAGAAGTGGAAATTCAAGAGGAAGAAGTGAAAAAGGAGGAATACCCTTCAATGGTGGTAAAACTAGAGCATTCTGAGATAAAAGAAAAGCTCGTGTCATTGCAAAAGAAGAGTATCCTGTCATCATACAAGAAGAATGTCCTGTCATGGTAAATGAACAGTATCCTGTCATGGTAAAAGAAGAGTGTCCTGTCATGGTAAAAGAAGAGTATCCTGTCATCGTAAAAGAAGAATGTCCTGTCATGGTAAAAGAAGAGTATCCTGTCGTGGTAAAAGAGTGTCCTGTCATGGTAAAAGAGGAGTGTCCTGTCATGGTAACAGAAGAGTATCCTGTTATGGTAAAAGAAGAGTATCCTGTCATGGTAAAAGAAGAGTATCCTGTCATGGTACACGAAGAGCGCCCTGTCATGGTAAAAGAAGAATGTCCTGTCATGGTAAACGAAGAGTATCCTGTCATGGCAAAAGAAGAGTATCCTGTCATTGTAAAAGAAGAATGTCCTCTCATGGTAAAAGAAGAGTATCCTGTCATGGTAAAAGAAGAGTATCCTGTTATGGTAAAAGAAGAGTGTCCTGTCATGGTAACAGAAGAGTATCCTGTTATGGTAAAAGAAGAGTATCCTGTCATGGTAAAAGAAGAGTATCCTGTCATGGTAAAAGAAGAGTATCCTGTTGTGGTGCAAGAAGAGTGTCCTGTCATGGTAAACGAAGAGTGTCCTGTCCTGGGAAAAGACGAGTGTCCTGTCATAGTAAAAGAAGGGTGTCCTGTCATGGTAAAGTACTTCTGTCCTGTCATGGTAAAAGAAGAGTGTCCTGTCGTGGTAAAGGACTTCTGTCCTGTCATGGTAAAAGAAGAGTGTCCTGTCATGGTAAAAGAAGAGTGTCCTGTCGTTGTAAAAGACTTCTGTCCTGTCATGGTAAAAGAAGAGTGTCCTGTCATGTTAAAAGAAGAATGTCCTGTCATGGTACAAAAAGAGTGCCCTGTCGTGGCAAAAGAAGAGTATCCTGACAAGTGTGATTTGATGAATCAAAAGATGAAAGATATGATGTCCAGCCGAGAAGTTGGCAGTATGCTAGTAAAAGATTTCCTCCCAAACGTCAAGGAAATGAAACGTCAAGAAGAAGTGGAAATTCAAGAGGAAGAACTGAAAAAGGAGGAATATCCTTCAATGGTGGTAAAACTAGAGCCTTCTGAGATAAAAGAAGAGCTCGTGTCATGGTAAAAGAAGAGTATCCTGTCATCATAAAAGAAGAATGTCCTGTCATGGTAAAAGAAGAGTATCCTGTCATGGTAAAAGAGTGTCCTGCCATGGTAAAAGAGGAGTATCCTTTCATGCTAAAAGGAGAGTGTCCTGTCCTGGGAAAAGACAAGTGTCCTGTCATGGTAAAAGAAGAGTGTCCTGTCATGGTAAAGGACTTCTGTCCTTTCATGGTAAAAGAAGAGTGTCCTGTCATGGTAAAAGAAGAGTGTCCTGTCATGGTAAAAGAAGAGTGTCCTGTCGTGGTAAAAGACTTCTGTCCTGTCCTGGGAAAAGACGAGTGTCCTGTCATGGTAAAAGAAGAGTGTCCTGTCGTGGTAAAGGACTTCTGTCCTGTCATGGTAAAAGAAGAGTGTCCTGTCATGGTAAAAGAAGAGTGTCCTGTCGTGGTAAAAGACTTCTGTCCTGTCATGGTAAAAGAAGAGTGTCCTGTCATGTTAAAAGAAGAATGTCCTGTCATGGTAAAAAAAGAGTGCCCTGTCGCGGCAAAAGAAGAGTATCCTGAACAGTGTGATTTGATGAATCAAAAGATGAAAGATATGATGTCCAGCTGAGAAGTTGGCAGTCTGCTAGTAAAAGATTTCCTCCCAAATGTCAAGGAAATGAAAAGTCAAGAAGAAGTGGAAATTCAAGAGGAAGAACTGAAAAAGGAGGAATATCCTTCAATGGTGGTAAAACTAGAGCCTTCTGAGATAAAAGAAGAGCTCGTGTAATGGTAAAAGAAGAGTATCCTGTCATCATAAAAGAAGAATGTCCTGTCATGGTAAAAGAAGAGTATCCTGTCATGGTAGAAGAGTGTCCTGCCATGGTAAAAGAGGAGTATCCTTTCATGCTAAAAGGAGAGTGTCCTGTCGTGGTAAAAGAAGAGTGTCCTTTCATGGTAAAAGTAGAGTGTCCTGTCGTGGTAAAAGAAGAGTGCCATGTCATGGTAAAAGAAGAGTATCCTGTCATTGTAAAAGAAGAATGTCCTGTCATGGTAAAAGAAGAGTATCTTGTCATGGTAAAAGAAGAGTATCCTGTCATTGTAAAAGAAGACTGTCCTGTCATGGTAAACGAAGAGTGTCCTGTCCTGGGAAAAGACGAGTGTCCTGTCATAGTAAAAGAAGGGTGTCCTGTCATGGTAAAGTACTTCTGTCCTGTCATGGTAAAAGAAGAGTGTCCTGTCGTGGTAAAGGACTTCTGTCCTGTCATGGTAAAAGAAGAGTGTCCTGTCATGGTAAAAGAAGAGTGTCCTGTCGTTGTAAAAGACTTCTGTCCTGTCATGGTAAAAGAAGAGTATCCTGTTATGGTAAAAGAAGAATATCCTGTCATGGTAAAAGAAGAGTATCCTGTTGTGGTAAAAGAAGAGTATCCTGTTGTGGTAAATGAATAGCGTCCTGTCATGGTAGAGGAAGAGTGTCCTGTCATGATACAAGAAGAGTGTCCTGTCGTGGTAAAAGAAGAGTGTCCTGTCATGGTAAAAGAAGAGTGTCCTGTTGTGGTAAAAGAAGAGTGTCCTGTCATGTTAAAAGAAGAATGTCCTGTCATGGTAAAAAAAGAGTGCCCTGTCGTGGCAAAAGAAGAGTGTCCTGAAAAGTGTGATTTGATGAATCAAAAGATGAAAGATATGATGTCCAGCCGAGAAGTTGGCAGTATGCTAGTAAAAGATTTCCTGCAAACGTCGAGGAAATGAAAAGTCAAGAAGAAGTGGAAATTCAAGAGGAATAAGTGAAAAAGGAGGAATATCCTTCAATGGTGGTAAAACTAGAGCCTTCTGAGATAAAAGAAGAGCTCGTGTCATGGTAACAGAAGAGTATCCTGTCATCATAAAAGAAGAATGTCCTGTCATGGTACAAGAAGAGTATCCTGTCGTGGTAAAAGAGTGTCCTGCCATGGTAAAAGAGGAGTATCCTGTCATGGTAAAAGAAGAGTATCCTGTTGTGGTAAAGGATGAGTATCCTGTTGTGGTAAAAGAAGAGTGTCCTGTCGTGGTAAAAGAAGAGTATCCTGTCATGCTAAAAGGATAGTGTCCTGTCGTGGTAAAAGAAGAGTGCCCTGTCATGGTAAAAGAAGAATGTCCTGTTATGGTAAAAGAAGAGTATCCTGTCATGGTAAAAGAAGAGTATCCTGTTATTGTAAAAGAAGAATGTCCTGTCATGGTAAACGAAGAGTATCCTGTCTTTGTACAAGAAGAGTGTCCTGTCATGGTAAAAGAAGGGTATCCTGTTATGGTAAAAGAAGAGTATCCTGTCATGGTAAAAGAAGAGTATCCTGTTGTGGTAAAAGAAGAGTATCCTGTTGTGGTAAATGAAGAGTGTCCTGTCATGGTAAAGGAAGAGTGTCCTGTCGTGGTACAAGAAGAGTGTCCTGTCGTGGTAAAAGAAGAGTGTCCTGTCATGTTAAAAGAAGAATGTCCTGTCATGGTAAAAGAAGAGTGTCCTGTCGTGGTAAAAGACTTCTGTCCTGTCATGGTAAAAGAAGAGTGTCCTGTCATGTTAAAAGAAGACTGTCCTGTCATGGTAAAAAAAGAGTGCCCTGTCGCGGCAAAAGAAGAGTATCCTGAAAGGTGTGATTTGATGAATCAAAAGATGAAAGATATGATGTCCAGCCGAGAAGTTGGCAGTATGCTAGTAAAAGATTTCCTGCCAAACGTCGAGGAAATGACAAGTCAAGAAGAAGTGGAAATTCAAGAGGAAGAAGTGAAAAAGGAGGAATACCCTTCAATGGTGGTAAAACTAGAGCATTCTGAGATAAAAGAAAAGCTCGTGTCATTGCAAAAGAAGAGTATCCTGTCATCATACAAGAAGAATGTCCTGTCATGGTAAATGAACAGTATCCTGTCATGGTAAAAGAAGAGTGTCCTGTCATGGTAAAAGAAGAGTATCCTGTCATCGTAAAAGAAGAATGTCCTGTCATGGTAAAAGAAGAGTATCCTGTCGTGGTAAAAGAGTGTCCTGTCATGGTAAAAGAGGAGTATCCTGTCATGGTAAAAGAAGAGTATCCTGTCATGGTAAAAGAAGAGTATCCTGTCATGGTAAAAGAAGAGTATCCTGCCATGTTAATAGAAGAGTGCCCCCTAACTGACTTTGTGAACTGTTTTAGTTTTAACATGGATGAGGGTGATATACCCTCTTATAATGATATAATGGCTTTTCTCGATAGTTTAAATTAATGCGATATATACTTACTATTTTGTTTTTAAGGAGGTTTATTCACTGTCTTATGATGGCACTTCGTTTTTTCTTTAATATCTTCATATATAGTGCGACCAAGGAATCTGGAAAAACCTTTCTTCTAAGAAATATTGTTCCTTGTTAAATAATCTTTATCATAAAGGATCTTCTATAGAAAAAATCTTTTTATTAAAACCACAATTTATCATAAAGGATCCCTTTTGGAAAAATCTTTCTATTGAAACTAAAACATTTGAAGGACATCATTTGCTTGGTTATTCATTTATTAAGATTCAGGGCATATGTCACATGACTTATATTTAGCAAAGTTTTTTGGCAGGATTGGCGTCAAACGAAATGCTACCTCCATTCAGTATAGATTGGATGCATAAGTCATGTGAGAACTTTTTACGTCAAGCCAAATGCTACCCATTTACTTTAGATGGGGTGTGTAAGACAGTCAAAGACTTTTGAGGGGCTGCTTGCATTAGATAATTGTGTAGTGTCTTGCATTATATAATTATGTAATTTTACATATTGAAAGAATTTTTATTTGGGGGGCAGATGTCACGTGTGTTTAATATGAAACTCTAATTGGATGAATGTTATCATAGAATCGAATGTTATCATAGAATCAAAATGTGATTAGATTAATTGTAAAACAATTTCATGATAAACATTACCAAGCGAAATGAAACTGCAAATAACAACTACGTAAAGTGGAAAGACGTGCTATCTCATGGGTGCCTCTACACGCACTAGTGGCTCACATGGTGCTGTAGGGTCAGAGAGTAATCCTGGACCTAGATGAGCTAGGTCCAGGAGGCATTATTTTTATTACTTCAAGGGATGTTTTTTCCTCATCTCATTTATATAGTTTAAATGTTCTGATACAAAATGGTTGTACTATTTACAATTAATTTCTTCTTCTACTTTTTAGAAGGCAGACTATTAGAGGCATGAGGCCATTGTCAGGAGCGCCTTCACTCAATTTATCAGAATGAAAGAGCATGGTATCAAGCACAACAAACTGTACATTTTTGATAAGGTTCTTAGCTTATGAGTACACATCTTTTTTGTTGATTTTTACAAATTATTTCTTGATAACAATAATTAAAATTTGCCTTTTCATTTACTTTAGAACAGATTGAGAAGAAGGTGCCAAACACAAATTAGACAGGAGAGAAGGAGGGAGGAATTATTACACCAGTGGAGACAGAGACTAATGAATAGGCGGAGGACTGCCTCATTTGTGTTGACAATGTTTATAAGGACTTTCACTGCCAGCAATGTTGAAAAGGGTTCCACTTCTCTTGTATGCTACAGTGGGTAGCATATGCAAGCGAAGTGGGGGGGGGGTTATTTTCTGTCCTCATTGCAGACATATGCCGGCATCTTTTGTGCCTGTATAGAGGGTGGAAAACAACCCATTCTGTTTCCCCATTATTGACAATGCATATTCCTTCTCAATGTTGTGAGAAACATTTTGAGGTTCGTTTATCTTCATTAGAACCTGATGGTGATTACAAATAGTTTTAATTTATAGTTCAAAAAGTGTAAATAGTTTTAATACTTATTTCAAATGGTTTTAAATAGTTTTTTAATTGTAAATAGCTTGTTAAAGTATATATTTAATATAACTAAGTAATAAATATATATATATATATTATAATTAAGTAATAACAGAAGACCATATATTTGATTTGCGCTATAATATGTGGCATTTACCATGGTAAGTATCTATATACATTTTATTCCATACATCAGTATTATCCAACCATGGTTTTAGTCATCTGTTGTAAAAGTCATTGAATTTATCCAAGACTTCCGTCTTCCCAGCAACATTGTAAACAACTGCATAAACAATGTAACCATATGCAGAAATACTTCTTCTGACATTGATGTGATCTCGGAACATCTCTTCCAGTATATTTTCAATAATGCTAGATGCACTGTGTTTGCTAGTTTCTCATACATATTACTTCTCAGAACTTCTTCCTTTCTTATCTCAGTAGTGATGGCTTTTGCAATTCTTCTTTCTTTAGCTGACTATTGTCTCATTATTGTTGTTCATTAAATCGATAACACATTCTATAAGCTTGTATTCATCCATGGCTTCTGAAACAACTAAACATAGTCGCACTCATTATATATGGGGGGGGGTGAGATTTTTTCTTACAATAACTTTTTTCATATGGTGGTGCTCGGAATGCCAGTAGAACATGTGAATCTTTCTGTGAGACATTATTAACTAATGTATTCGAAAGATTTGTTATCAAAAGCCTGAAATCTGTTGTTGTAGTGATAAGTAGTCTCTTCCATCTAAGTATCTCCACAGTTGGTAACACTCCTCTATTTGACACACCTTCAAGGAGATGCAGCTGTCTCAAGACAAGAGTAAAATCAACTAACATGCAATTTAAGCACAATATTGTTTGCCTTTCTCCATTAATAACTATCTCTATATACTAAGATCCCTAAAATGCAAATGAGCAAAGATCAAATGGGCCGCCGGTCAGCTCGTGGTAAAAACTCCTCCTAGGTCTTCTGCTCGATTGGTCTCTAACTTTCGCCGAGGGTCCCGTCCTATGTCTAATTGATATTCATGATTTCATATTAATTTTATCTATTTTTTTCGCAAAGATATTCGGCAGTGTCTGATCGACTGCGTGGGGCTTTGTTGTCGCCCTTTTGTTCTCCATTGTAATCATCCGCAAGGCAAGCCTCCCTCAGTGTAGTGTCATGTCGCACTGGTTGAGGATGATTGTTTAGTCCTTGGGAAATTTCGTCTTTGTTATGGCAGGTGAGTGACTGTTTTCTTTTTTTCATGTTTGCCTGTAATGCCTGCATGGACTATCGGTGGTTTCTTTTGTTTTAGGCAATGTATTTCCATGTTTGAGCGAGAATCCAATGCCTACCCTCGGGGATGTTATCGCCATGACAGTTGAAGAGCCAATTCGAGGAGAATTTCGTTCTTTTCCTGCCAGGTGAGTCGCAATTTTTGTACAAAAAGTTTCAATTAGAGTGTGTCAATTAGTCCTTCGTTGGATGTGTGCATTGCCTACTATTATCAGCTATGTATTTCAATGTTTTCAGCGAAACCCCACGAACCTCGCTTGCTGTATTATCGCCATTACAGTTGCTTCTCACCCCGTTCTAATCTACTCCCTAAATCACATTGCTGTTCTCGCTAAATTGTTATTAAGAAGTTTACAGTTATATT
Organism: Mastigias papua; assembly: GCA_964019165.1. NCBI lineage: Eukaryota > Metazoa > Cnidaria > Scyphozoa > Rhizostomeae > Mastigiidae > Mastigias > Mastigias papua. The sequence goes on from OZ025280.1 coordinate 12,345,457, forward strand.
CTCTGCTATTTTAGTGTGTATTTGGCGGGCATATACTGGAGATAATTGCGATCGGGTAGCTTTTAGGTTGGACAGTGCCCTCAAGGTCACAGTTTACCCTTTGACTTGGAAGGAACTATTGTAAGTATTTTCTACCAGGTGAGTGGTTTTCTAAAGCTATTAAGTTTGATTTCAGATTGCCTGTCTTTGCTCTGTTAACTGCGTGTAATTTCTATAGTATTTTCGACACTTATGTTCTCTATTGTCAGCGAGATTACAATCGCCTCCCTCGGGCATTTTCCGCCATGACAGTTCTTCTCCAACACGATTGATGTGTTTCGCTGTGTCCGGGTGACTTCAAGCGAACTTTCATCCTTCTGGTACCAGGTGAGTCGTTTTACATGCAATGAGGTATTATTTCAGATTGCCTGTATTTTTTTGTACAATATACGCGTTTGATATAACACAGGTTAAATCAGAGATTCCTCGAGCTTCCCTCAGGGGTATGTCGCCATTACACTTCCTCTCCGATCAGATTGATTCGAGTCTTTAGATCGCTGTGGGTCTTTTACAACATTGTGATGAAGTACTTATCATATGTTTACTGTTGTATTCCCTGCTGGATTGCTATATTTACTCCTTGAATTTAATGGGTGCATAGATGGTATAGGAAATCGTTATGTTTCCTGATGAAGTATTCTATATAGGCTGCTGAATATGGTCATTGCTGAATTCAGTTGGGCCTATGTGTTTATTTGTTTTATGTGACTGTGATAAGAGTGTACGTTTTTATGGGTAATATAACTGTTATCAGAAGTGTTCATTTCCCCCCAGTTCAGCCATGGAAGCAACTGCTCTGTGTGTTTGATTCTCATTGCCAGCAGTCAAGAAACATCTAAATACGTTTGTACAGAGATGTTCAAAGTGTGTATAATTTATTTGCTAACTGTTCTTAATAGTATTCCTATGATATTTTGGTATTCTTGCACGCTTTATTTTGCTGTAAGTTGTAGTTAGAAATGCGAGGGGATTCCCAACTTGAGATCACGATCGCAGAAACCTCTCATCCTTTGTTTGCGAACAATAGTGTTTACACAAGGCCGCAAGGTTGCAGTTGAGGGCGTGTTTACAAAGTGGATGGATATCTTGCAATTCTTCGTGGAATTTCGTCTCTTTTCTATAAGGTAAGTGGCTTATTTCATTGACAAGGTTTCGATATAGTTTTGCCTGGATTGTTTTGTTTAGAATGATCGCTACTTTCCCAGCTAGACGAGATTTAGTGCGATGTTTTCAGGGAGATTCCATAGGATTGCCTCGGGGGTCATATGATCATGGCAGTTCCTTTCATGGTCGCTTGATTTTCGCCTGTAACTGACTGTTTTGTTACTATTGAAGTTTCGGTAAAGTATTAAGGAGATGCTTACTATATTATTTACTGATATACTAGGACTTTTAACGTGCTGTTTGTACTTTGTCTTTGCGCGAGATTGTCACTGAATTATAACTGAATAGTTAAGCCGCTTTGCTTACGTTTGTGATGTTGTCAGTCATTTCGTCTTAGCTCTTGCTTTTTAGGATACAGTTGTTGTAAGCTGGAGCTAAGATATCGTTCAAATTATTCGTTAGATTATTGGACTGTAATAGCTCTCTTTCCCGTTCACTTTTCTTACAGTATTGTAAGAAAAGTACTACCTGACTCTGTCTAAAACTTTGAGGGGTCGTGTCGTAGTCATCTCAGTCATCTCAGTCGCAGTTCGTTATTCCCATTAGTACACTTTGTTGTATTCTAAATCGCTGGCGTATTTATAGTTAAAGGTGCCAAGTCTTGTACGGATATTTTATCTACTAATTCGTTGATAATTTCGTGTATAGTACCATGCGTTTTCCAGTTGTTCCTTCTTGATTTATTTACACTGATATTGTATTATAAATTAGGTTTATATTCAATGCACTTAAGTAACTTATTCACGAGGCTTTATTCAGTATAGTACCATGCTGATTGCCTATATATTTACAGCAGTGTAACGGTCTTCATTTACAACAGTCTAATAATTGTGTTCACTATAAATTTTACTTTTATTTTCCTCGAATCAGCATATGGGTACTTTTATGCTAAATATTCGTTTCCTGGCTAACCAGCTCTCTGCCTTTATCAGATCATTTGTTATAGACGCCATTAATGATTTCCATACCTCATTCTGCACATGATAATATGGTTTCAATGGATCTATTAGTGTTAGATAACAAGCATTTGTATTGTGTAGACTTGAGTCATGGAGCCCCACCTTCTAGCTCCCACACCACTTTACAGTATTATTCATAATCAAATGTTATGAGGGGCTTGCTATAAGAGATTATTATATATAACAGGTTGTGTCCAACTCATATATAGTTATTGAGTTTGAAGTCATTGTTGAATATGTCATAGCATCTTTTAGAAATATCCTTTAGTATCTAGGCACTTAAATTATGGAGTATCATTATGCATTGCCATTTCAAAAAGTCTACTTGAATGCCTCATCCTAAATATTATAGCAGTTTGACAGTGATTACTGTGTGTTCCAATTGATGTCCTTAGACAAGATTTGTAGCAGTATATTACTTGATTACCCTGTCTGTATGATGTTTTTCACTAGCCTGTATCACTCTCAGATATCAGTTGTCACCATTTGCAGTATCACTTTTGATATATCATTCTGACTGTGGTGATGTTATTAATTTTTTCTATTAGTTACAGCTAGCAACCTTATTTGTATTGTATTGACTATACACATAAAGCCCCCCCCCACCCCCTATCTAACACATAACTATTCTTTTAAATTTGATTTGATGATGCAAGCTCTAAATTATATCACTCATTCTTAAGAGTTATAACTTTATGTTTTTGACAAGAGTTTAGCATTCTCTTACATGATTTTGGCCCATAGTATTGTTACCTTTGAGTATGCTGTAGCATTACAAAGCAATAGTATTTTAGATTTGAACACTTAGACCATAATATTCTGAGGTAGTGTTATTGCATAAAGCCTACTTTAATGCCTAGATGGTATTAAATGATGCTTAAGACAATACGTTATGCTTTTCCTTTAATAATTTTTTGCAATAATCATTTGTGCTACTTATCTACTTTATTTATATACTGGAGACTAGCGGTTTTTTTTGATAGCCCGCTAGACGCGGGCTCCCCTACCCCAGTCACCCGCTGGCCCTGTCAAAATCAATGTGCAAATTAGCCTTGGAAAGACTAACGCAGTGCCCCATCCAGGTTGCATGGTCCGCATTGTCGATCAGCATGGATGAAAAAGCTCGCATAGGATCAAGAGAAGATGACGTCATTGGAGCGTGTGACATCCGGCCTTTGCAATGGACAAATCGATTAAAATTTGAGAGAAAAAGTTGTGCAAAAATGCTCGGATACCTGCGCTAGGCTATGGGGCTTTAGAAGATGAAAAAGAATGTCCAAAAGCCCCATAGCCTAGCGCAGGTATCCGAGCATTTTTGCACAACTTTTTCTCTCAAATTTTAATCGATTTGTCCATTGCAAAGGCCGGATGTCACACGCTCCAATGACGTCATCTTCTCTTGATCCTATGCGAGCTTTTTCATCCATGCTGATCGACAATGCGGACCATGCAACCTGGATGGGGCACTGCGTTAGTCTTTCCAAGGCTAATTTGCACATTGATTTTGACAGGGCCAGCGGGTGACTGGGGTAGGGGAGCCCGCGTCTAGCGGGCTATCAAAAAAAATCTCTATATACTAAGATCCCTAAAATGCAAATGAGCAAAGATCAAATGGGCCGCGGGTCAGCTCGTGGTAAAAACTCCTCCTAGGTCTTCTGCTCGATTGGTCTCAAACTTTCGCCGAGGGTCCCGTCCTATGTCTAATTGATATTCATGATTTCATATTAATTTTATTGATTTTTTTCGCAAAGATATTCGGCAGTTTCTGATCGACTGCTTGGGGCTTTGTTGTCGCCCTTTTGTTCTCCATTGTAATCATCCGCAAGGCAAGCCCTCTCTCAGTGTAGTGTTATGTCGCACTGGTTGAGCATGATTGTTTAGTCCTTGGGAAATTTCGTCTTTGTTATGGCAGGTGAGTGACTGTTTTCTTTTTTTCATGTTTGCCTGTAATGCCTGCATGGACTATCGGTGGTTTCTTTTGTTTTAGGCAATGTATTTCCATGTTTGAGCGAGAATCCAATGCCTACCCTCGGGGATGTTATCGCCATGACAGTTGAAGAGCCAATTCGAGGAGAATTTCGTTCTTTTCCTGCCAGGTGAGTCGCAATTTTTGTACAAAAAGTTTCAATTAGAGTGTGTCAATTAGTCCTTCGTTGGATGTGTGCATTGCCTACTATTATCAGCTATGTATTTCAATGTTTTCAGCGAAACCCCACGAACCTCGCTTGCTGTATTATCGCCATTACAGTTGCTTCTCACCCCGTTCTAATCTACTCCCTAAATCACATTGCTGTTCTCGCTAAATTGTTATTAAGAAGTTTACAGTTATATTCTCTGCTATTTTAGTGTGTATTTGGCGGGCATATACTGGAGATAATTGCGATCGGGTAGCTTTTAGGTTGGACAGTGCCCTCAAGGTCACAGTTTACCCTTTGACTTGGAAGGAACTATTGTAAGTATTTTCTACCAGGTGAGTGGTTTTCTAAAGCTATTAAGTTTGATTTCAGATTGCCTGTCTTTGCTCTGTTAACTGCGTGTAATTTCTATAGTATTTTCGACACTTATGTTCTCTATTGTCAGCGAGATTACAATCGCCTCCCTCGGGCATTTTCCGCCATGACAGTTCTTCTCCAACACGATTGATGTGTTTCGCTGTGTCCGGGTGACTTCAAGCGAACTTTCATCCTTCTGGTACCAGGTGAGTCGTTTTACATGCAATGAGGTATTATTTCAGATTGCCTGTATTTTTTTGTACAATATACGCGTTTGATATAACACAGGTTAAATCAGAGATTCCTCGAGCTTCCCTCAGGGGTATGTCGCCATTACACTTCCTCTCCGATCAGATTGATTCGAGTCTTTAGATCGCTGTGGGTCTTTTACAACATTGTGATGAAGTACTTATCATATGTTTACTGTTGTATTCCCTGCTGGATTGCTATATTTACTCCTTGAATTTAATGGGTGCATAGATGGTATAGGAAATCGTTATGTTTCCTGATGAAGTATTCTATATAGGCTGCTGAATATGGTCATTGCTGAATTCAGTTGGGCCTATGTGTTTATTTGTTTTATGTGACTGTGATAAGAGTGTACGTTTTTATGGGTAATATAACTGTTATCAGAAGTGTTCATTTCCCCCCAGTTCAGCCATGGAAGCAACTGCTCTGTGTGTTTGATTCTCATTGCCAGCAGTCAAGAAACATCTAAATACGTTTGTACAGAGATGTTCAAAGTGTGTATAATTTATTTGCTAACTGTTCTTAATAGTATTCCTATGATATTTTGGTATTCTTGCACGCTTTATTTTGCTGTAAGTTGTAGTTAGAAATGCGAGGGGATTCCCAACTTGAGATCACGATCGCAGAAACCTCTCATCCTTTGTTTGCGAACAATAGTGTTTACACAAGGCCGCAAGGTTGCAGTTGAGGGCGTGTTTACAAAGTGGATGGATATCTTGCAATTCTTCGTGGAATTTCGTCTCTTTTCTATAAGGTAAGTGGCTTATTTCATTGACAAGGTTTCGATATAGTTTTGCCTGGATTGTTTTGTTTAGAATGATCGCTACTTTCCCAGCTAGACGAGATTTAGTGCGATGTTTTCAGGGAGATTCCATAGGATTGCCTCGGGGGTCATATGATCATGGCAGTTCCTTTCATGGTCGCTTGATTTTCGCCTGTAACTGACTGTTTTGTTACTATTGAAGTTTCGGTAAAGTATTAAGGAGATGCTTACTATATTATTTACTGATATACTAGGACTTTTAACGTGCTGTTTGTACTTTGTCTTTGCGCGAGATTGTCACTGAATTATAACTGAATAGTTAAGCCGCTTTGCTTACGTTTGTGATGTTGTCAGTCATTTCGTCTTAGCTCTTGCTTTTTAGGATACAGTTGTTGTAAGCTGGAGCTAAGATATCGTTCAAATTATTCGTTAGATTATTGGACTGTAATAGCTCTCTTTCCCGTTCACTTTTCTTACAGTATTGTAAGAAAAGTACTACCTGACTCTGTCTAAAACTTTGAGGGGTCGTGTCGTAGTCATCTCAGTCATCTCAGTCGCAGTTCGTTATTCCCATTAGTACACTTTGTTGTATTCTAAATCGCTGGCGTATTTATAGTTAAAGGTGCCAAGTCTTGTACGGATATTTTATCTACTAATTCGTTGATAATTTCGTGTATAGTACCATGCGTTTTCCAGTTGTTCCTTCTTGATTTATTTACACTGATATTGTATTATAAATTAGGTTTATATTCAATGCACTTAAGTAACTTATTCACGAGGCTTTATTCAGTATAGTACCATGCTGATTGCCTATATATTTACAGCAGTGTAACGGTCTTCATTTACAACAGTCTAATAATTGTGTTCACTATAAATTTTACTTTTATTTTCCTCGAATCAGCATATGGGTACTTTTATGCTAAATATTCGTTTCCTGGCTAACCAGCTCTCTGCCTTTATCAGATCATTTGTTATAGACGCCATTAATGATTTCCATACCTCATTCTGCACATGATAATATGGTTTCAATGGATCTATTAGTGTTAGATAACAAGCATTTGTATTGTGTAGACTTGAGTCATGGAGCCCCACCTTCTAGCTCCCACACCACTTTACAGTATTATTCATAATCAAATGTTATGAGGGGCTTGCTATAAGAGATTATTATATATAACAGGTTGTGTCCAACTCATATATAGTTATTGAGTTTGAAGTCATTGTTGAATATGTCATAGCATCTTTTAGAAATATCCTTTAGTATCTAGGCACTTAAATTATGGAGTATCATTATGCATTGCCATTTCAAAAAGTCTACTTGAATGCCTCATCCTAAATATTATAGCAGTTTGACAGTGATTACTGTGTGTTCCAATTGATGTCCTTAGACAAGATTTGTAGCAGTATATTACTTGATTACCCTGTCTGTATGATGTTTTTCACTAGCCTGTATCACTCTCAGATATCAGTTGTCACCATTTGCAGTATCACTTTTGATATATCATTCTGACTGTGGTGATGTTATTAATTTTTTCTATTAGTTACAGCTAGCAACCTTATTTGTATTGTATTGACTATACACATAAAGCCCCCCCCCCCCACCCCCTATCTAACACATAACTATTCTTTTAAATTTGATTTGATGATGCAAGCTCTAAATTATATCACTCATTCTTAAGAGTTATAACTTTATGTTTTTGACAAGAGTTTAGCATTCTCTTACATGATTTTGGCCCATAGTATTGTTACCTTTGAGTATGCTGTAGCATTACAAAGCAATAGTATTTTAGATTTGAACACTTAGACCATAATATTCTGAGGTAGTGTTATTGCATAAAGCCTACTTTAATGCCTAGATGGTATTAAATGATGCTTAAGACAATACGTTATGCTTTTCCTTTAATAATTTTTTGCAATAATCATTTGTGCTACTTATCTACTTTATTTATATACTGGAGACTAGCGGTTTTTTTTGATAGCCCGCTAGACGCGGGCTCCCCTACCCCAGTCACCCGCTGGCCCTGTCAAAATCAATGTGCAAATTAGCCTTGGAAAGACTAACGCAGTGCCCCATCCAGGTTGCATGGTCCGCATTGTCGATCAGCATGGATGAAAAAGCTCGCATAGGATCAAGAGAAGATGACGTCATTGGAGCGTGTGACATCCGGCCTTTGCAATGGACAAATCGATTAAAATTTGAGAGAAAAAGTTGTGCAAAAATGCTCGGATACCTGCGCTAGGCTATGGGGCTTTAGAAGATGAAAAAGAATGTCCAAAAGCCCCATAGCCTAGCGCAGGTATCCGAGCATTTTTGCACAACTTTTTCTCTCAAATTTTAATCGATTTGTCCATTGCAAAGGCCGGATGTCACACGCTCCAATGACGTCATCTTCTCTTGATCCTATGCGAGCTTTTTCATCCATGCTGATCGACAATGCGGACCATGCAACCTGGATGGGGCACTGCGTTAGTCTTTCCAAGGCTAATTTGCACATTGATTTTGACAGGGCCAGCGGGTGACTGGGGTAGGGGAGCCCGCGTCTAGCGGGCTATCAAAAAAAATCTCTATATACTAAGATCCCTAAAATGCAAATGAGCAAAGATCAAATGGGCCGCGGGTCAGCTCGTGGTAAAAACTCCTCCTAGGTCTTCTGCTCGATTGGTCTCAAACTTTCGCCGAGGGTCCCGTCCTATGTCTAATTGATATTCATGATTTCATATTAATTTTATTGATTTTTTTCGCAAAGATATTCGGCAGTTTCTGATCGACTGCTTGGGGCTTTGTTGTCGCCCTTTTGTTCTCCATTGTAATCATCCGCAAGGCAAGCCCTCTCTCAGTGTAGTGTTATGTCGCACTGGTTGAGCATGATTGTTTAGTCCTTGGGAAATTTCGTCTTTGTTATGGCAGGTGAGTGACTGTTTTCGTTTTTTCATGTTTGCATGTAGTGCCTGCATGGACTATCGGTGGTTTCTTTTGTTTTAGGCAATGTATTTCCATGTTTTGAGCGAGAATCCAATGCCTACCCTCGGGGATGATATTACTGATGTCCATACCTCATTCTGCACATGATAACATGGTTTCAATGGATCTAGTAGTATTAGATAAGAAGCAGTTGTATTGTGTAGACTTAATTCATGGAGCCCAACCTTCTAGCTCCCACACCACTTTACAGTATTATTCATAATCAAAAGTTATGAGGGGCTTGCTATAAGATATTATTATATATAACAGGTTGTGTCCACCTCATACATAGTTATTGAGTTTGAAGTCATTGTTGAATACGTCATAGCATCTTATGGGAATATCCTTTGGTATCTATGCACTTAAATTATGGAGTATCATTATGCATTGCCATTTCAAAAACCCTGCTTGAATGCCTCATCCTAAATATTATAGCAGTTTGACAGTGATTACTGGGTGTTCCAACTGATGTCCTTAGACCAGATTTGTAGCAGTATATTACTTGATTACCCTACCTGTATCATGTTTAGAAGATGAAGAAGAATGTCCAAAAGCCCCATAGCCTAGCGCAGGTATCCGAGCATTTTCGCACATTTTGTTCTCTCAAATTTTAGTCGATTTCTCCATTGCAAAGGCCGGATGTCACGTGCTCCAATGACGTCATCTTCTCTTGATCCTATGCGAGCTTTTTCATCCATGCTCATCGACAATGCGGACCATGCAACCTGGATGGGGCACTGCGTTAGTCTGTCCAAGGCTAATTTGCAAATTGATTTTAACTGGGCCAGCGGGTAACTGGGGTAGGGGAGCCCGCGTCTAGCGTCTCTATATACTAAGATCCCTATATGATAATTTAAGCCAAACAAATCAGATTGCTCGAATTTGTACCAGGTGACCAATTTTTAGCCCGATTTTAATGACACTTCTCCTCCTAGACCTGTTGGGGGTTATGACCAAACTCGGTGTAGGGGTTCACCTTGGGGTCTACTCACTCATAAAGGAGGGATTTTTCCATATCTGTTCTTTTCACCAAGATATTCCATTTTCAACTTATGGCCATTGCTTTCCTATACCCTCCACCATGCTCACTTGACACCTCTGCGCAGGACTGTTGCTTTCACGTTGGCGAATGTTCATGTAGGAGGGTGTTGATGTGTGTGATCGCGAGGAGACTTTTCTCACTGTCTTTCCAGGTAAACCGACTCTGTTTTCCGTAGATAGATTTATTTAAGATTCCATGTATGTCCTTTGTCCATTTCATCTGTAGTCTTCTGTTGCCAGCCATTTATTTCTATATCTGTCAACCAGATTCAACCACCTTCCCTCGAGGGTATTGCCGCCATGACAGTTCTTCTCCAAGTTGTTTGATTCTATGTGCTAAATCACCGTGCTTTTACTGCTAAATTTTGAAAACATATTCAACATATGTTTGACTTTCTATTCTGTGCTAGACTATGGCAGTTTGTTTGCTCTTCATGCATATTTTGATGACATGGAATGGCGTGCGTGCTGTTTCAGTTGCGAATGTTTTGATTTGCACTACTGTAATAGTGCCTTGTGACTTGGAGGAGAATTTCGTCGTTCAGCTTTCAGTTTAGTGCTTTTTTGGCTTGATTTCATTCGCTACGTTATCCTACTTTTCTTACTAAAGTGTCATGAAATGATTACTGTATGTTTACTGTTGTATTCCTTGGTAGCTTGGAATTTATTCATTGCTTTTACCGCATGTACGAATGGCATAGGATATGGTTATGTTTGGCTATAAAATATTGGTATGTGGAATGATTTCACTGACGTATGTATAGGGCTATTGCTGAATTTGGTTACCATAATTTTGCAGTTTTTACTTTCACCCTTTACTTTCGTCGTAGTTAGTATGGTGAAATGCGAGGGGATTCCCAATTTCATCTCACGATCGCAGATACCTGTTGTCATTTGTTTTGGAATTTAATTGCGGTCTTTTGAGGGTGATTCCATAACTTTGCTTCAGGGGCATTAAGATCATGGTAGTTCCCCTAAGTTTTTGCTTGAATTTCGGTTCTAAATTACCGTTTTGTTACTGCAGAAGTATCATTATGATATTCAGGAGGCATTCAATGCAATATTTGCTTATGGACTAGGAGCTTTTAGCTTGCTCTTGATTCTTAGTATATGCACATGAGATGGATGTTAGGATGTCTCAAGAGTTAGGCCACTTTGGTTACGTTTGAGATATTGCCCTTCAACTCGAATTTACTCCTTGATTTTATCATGCATATTTTACAGGCAAACACTAGGATGTTACCACCTTTATTCTCAGCTCAGTAACTCTCTTTTCATTTTGTTTTTGCTCTATTTACAGTAGGCCTCATGGTTATTTCCACTATAGATGGTAGAGTTGTTTTGGTGAAGTCATATTAAAGGGGTTCTATTAAACTAAATATTCTTTTGTTGGGACACAGTTGCCCCTCTTTCTCAGATCATTTGATATAAATTCCATTCCTGAATTCCATAGACCATTCTGCACATGATGATATACTCTTAAGGGATGAATTTATCTTGCCCCCACTCAAGTAGTACCTTCATTTGAAATCTTAGTTGGTAATGCAGGATATATATTATGACTCAATTCAAAGAATTACTGACTTCCATGGATCACTCTGCATATGATAGTATAGTGTTTTTAGGGATGAATTAGTACTAGATAGCAACATTTTGATTTATGGAGCCACTTTCTTCTATCCAACTACCATTATTATTTGAAATCTGAATTTCACATGGTTGTAACAGATAATTTAGTACTGGATAGCTGCTTTATGTGTGTTGTATAGCCATAACCTATGAACTCCCCCCAAGAACATTGATTGAAATCTAATATGATGAGTCATGCTGCTCAATCATGGGCTTTACACTCTGTTATATATATAAAGCTGTGATATAGGAATACTAAGCAATATTCCTCTGTTTTATCACCTTGAACTACACAGTCCTATCACAGATTTAAGTTGTATAACACCTACATTTATGGGTCAGGCTTGACCCTTTACCTCTGTAGACAAGATTAGTGGTCACCTACACGATAACAGAACCACTCATACCTGCCAATTCATGTGCTATATTGTATCTGTTATGACATCCTAAAATTATATCACTAGATGTTACAAAACTCCGTACGTTAGAATTGAGTGAAGCAGGAGACAATACGTAATGTAGTTTCATTAGCGCCTCATCGTAGAGAGCATTTTAAACAATTCTGTGCATAATTCATATAATATAGACTAGCTTAGTACTGATAGCCCGCTAGAACGCGGGCTTCCCTAGCCCCAGTTGAAATGTTGCATATTAGCCTTGGAAAGACTAACGCTGTGCCCCCATGAAAGTTGCATGGTCTGGTCGCATAGGATCACGAGAAGGTGATGTTATGGGCCTCTGCGATGGAGCACATGACTTTCGGCCTTGCATTGTGCAAATCGAAGAAAAGTGCGAGAAAAAGTGTGCAAAAAGTGGTCAAATACCTGCGCTAGGCTACAGGGCGTCTTGACTTTCTTCCTGTCCCTTTACTGCCCCGTAGCCTAGCGCAGGTATCCAACCACTTTTTGCACAGTATTTTTCTCGCAATTTTCTTCGATTTGCACAATGCAAGGCCGAAAGTCACGTGCTCCATCGCAGAGGCCCATAACGTCACCTTCTTGTGATCCTATGCGACCAGACCATGCAACTTTCATGGGGGCACAGCGTTAGTCTTTCCAAGGCTAATATGCAACATTTCAACTGGGGCTAGGGGAGCCCGTGTTCTAGCGGGCTATCAGTACTAAGCTAGTGTAATAACTATGTACACAGCATTCCCAGTTTTTATTCAATCCCAGTAATAGCCGGGACACATCAATAGATTTAGTAAAGGATTTCACGTTCAGATAATAGATTCGACTCATACCTAAAAAGCATCTGCTCATTGTCTATATATAGTTTTCATAGACAAAAATTATTTTGAAAAACTTATTGTAGATAGCTGTTACTGTACTATCAAGAGTTAATCATGAATTCGTTTTTTGCAAGAGCTAACATGTCCAATAATAGATGTCCCCCCAACTGAAAGTAGATGGATAATGGGAGGTCGCACTATATGATATGGCATTACATTATAGCAAACCGAATAAAAACAATCCTGTTGAGACAATAATTACAAAGAGTGACTTTCCCATTGTAATATCTTTGTATTTCTCTTAGATGCCTATCTGGTAGTTTTTATCACAGAGATAAACGCATGTGTGATCTTCCAATCATTTGCCATCAATACTTCTTACAATCATCTTTTATCAATCCCATGATTCAATGGATCACGTGATTGCTATATTACATCACCCTTCTTTTCAAAATTTTTTTTTTTTTTTTTAAAACTAAATTATATACACAAATCAATGTACATAAGCATGATGCAAAGTTTGTATTTCAATGTATCCCAAAATAAAATTCAGTCTGTTTTCGATTCCTCACAGGATAACGTTTTGCGATTAAAGTTCTGTCCTTTTCAAGTGCGTAATCACAATCATCCTCTTCTTCTTCCATTTGCTGCTTGTAGGGCAGTTTCTTAAACCACGATGAATTTCTCGTAATTTGATGTCCAGGCCTGGCAGCAGTTATCATTGATCCTTTAATATCAACAATATGGTACGGTTTTGGGTCATAAAAAGTTTTAAGTTTACCTTTGTTTTGCGATTGTACCAAAACTCTATCTCCGTTCTGGAAGTCATGTACTTTGTGTTCCTTTTTACGTTCCGCCTTTTGTTTCATAATGTCTTTCGCTGCTGCATCTTTTTGTCGGAGGGCTTGATCATTTTCCGGCTTTTCTGTATATTGCGGCAATTTGGTACCAATAGTATGACCAAACATAAGAAATGCTGGCGTTTGTCCTGTGGACGAATGAGGCGTTGCACGATAATTGCGTAAAAATGTGAATAAGTCGTTTTCCCAACTTTTGTTTTCACACTGTGCTGCTTCGACGGTTTTATTCAATGTCCGCATAAAACGTTCTGCTTCTCCGTTTGCACGAGGCCAATGTGGTGTTATTTTATGATGTCGAAAACCAAGTTCATTACTAAAATCTCTAAAGCAATGTCCTTGAAACGGCGATCCATTATCAGTCTTTACGACGCGAGGAATACTGAAGGTAGAAAATATACGATTGAGTTTCGGCATAACAGTTTTTCCACTTGTAGAACGAACGATTTCAAGCTCGGGATAACGAGAATATTCGTCGATAACAACGAGAATATATTCGCCATTCGGATATGGTCCACTAAAATCGATGGATACTTTGTCCCAAGGTCCTTGAGGTAATGTTGACATTTTGTACGGCGCTAGTTGTTCTTTAGCAGTAGATGCTTGGCAAGGAATGCAGCATTTTACAACATTCTCGACCAAACAATCTATTCCAGGAAACCAGACCTTTTCACGAAGTAGACTCTTTGTCTTTACGATGCCTTGATGGCCTTCGTGAGCGAGTTCTATTACACGATTTCGAAGGGTTTCTGGATTGATCCTTTCTCTGTTAGAACTAGTTCGTCCTGTACTTTGGCATACGTTTGTAATTCGCGTACGTTGACGTCAGGAGCGAAACGATTTTCTTGTAGGGGCTGTTGCAATTTTCCGCTAGTGATGAGCATTTTCAAAGCACGTAACGTAGGATCTTTTTCTGTTGCTTGTAAGATTTCGTCGTAGCTCAGAGCAATCGGTACAGCGTGTCGCTCTAAGAAATTGACATATTCTTCCGCTAAATTGCGACACGTACGTTGCACTTGAGTAGGATGTCTGGACATAAAATCTGCAGGGTTATCCCGACCTGGTCGATAACTGACTGTGAAGTTGTAATTCTGCAACCGTAAATTCCATCGTTCTATCCGCACTGGGGGTCTTGAACTGGCGTTGCCAAATATCATTTCCAAGGCTTTGTGATCCGTTACGATATTAAATTTTTCCCCATAAATGTATAGATGAAATTTCTCGCATGCCCAAACAATCGCGAGGGCTTCCTTTTCTGTCTGGGAATACCTCCGTTCGACGTCGGACAAAGTTCGGCTTGCATAAGCACAAACTTTCGATTGCACTTCTCCATGCGATAAAACTGTTTTCTGCATCAAGATGGCACCCAATCCAACAGGGCTTGCATCCACTATGATGTCTGTTTCCTTTTGTGGATCAAAATACGCAACAACACTTTTGCTAGTTAACGATTCTTTCAATTTGTCAAAGGCAAGTTGATGCTCAGAATTCCATGTCCACTTTGTTGACTTTTTCGTCAAATCGCGAAGAGGGGCTGCAATAGTGGCGAAATCTCTGATGAATCGAGAGACGTAGTTTACGAGACCTAGAAACGAGCGAAGTTCACCAACATGTTGAGGTACTGGCGCATCTCTGATAGCTTGTAACTTTTTGTCGTCAGCTTTCATGCCATCTGCTGAAAAGGTGTATCCATAAAAGTTGAGATTCCCTTTGTTAAAAATACACTTGGAGCGATTCAATGTAAGTCCTTTGTCACGTAGCCTTTGAAAAACACAGCGCAGGGTTGTATCATGCTCTTGCTGAGTTTTGCCATAAACAATAATATCGTCACTTAGATTTCTGCAACCTGGAATACCAGCAAGGGCTGTTTGAATTTGGTACTGAAAGATTTCCGCAGCTGAGGTAATTCCGAAAGCAAGACGTTGATAACGATAAAGACCACGATGTGTAGCAAAAGTAGTGATTCCACGGCTTTTTGGATCTAACTCGAGTTGATGATAACCTTTGTTTAAATCTACCTTTGAGAACACACCGGCTCCATTAAGGTCATGCAAAATTTCTTCAACGGTCGGCGTTGGATGTCGTTCACGTTGGATAGCTTTGTTTGCTTGTCGCATGTCGATACAGACTCACACTTCGTCGGGATTATTCGGCTTTGGAAATACAACAAGCGGGCTGACCCAAGGTGTTGCACCTACCGAGGGTTCTATGATGTCATGTTCCTCTAGTTCATCAAGAGCTTTGTCCAGGGCTTTCCGAATGTGAAACGGGATTCGGCGAGCAGGCTGAGCGACCGAGGGCACATTTTCGTCAATGTGAAGCTTGATTGTTGTATTGTTGAGTTTTCCCACGCCATTAAACAACTCCGAGAATTCTTGCACAAGGTCTGTTGATAAATTACCTGTATGAGAACTGTTCTGTTCTATTTTTGTTGGGGGCGTTAACTGATGTTGACCAATACTCGCATGGTGCACTGTGTCGACGTTGACATGTAAAAGCTTTAAATCAGTGGCAGATTTGAAACTTAATAGGTTCCCCTTTGAGTTGGCTGCAACGTAAAAGGTACCAACAGTGACGGCATCTTTGGTGCTAATCTCGGAAGTAAATTTACCAGCAAGGGCTAAGGGGTTATCTGAAGCATATGCAAATACCTTGGTGCTTGAAGACAACAACGTAATGAATGGGTTGGTCTCTTTGATCTTGACGAAGGTTGTTTTATCCAAAATATTGATGCTTGCACCGGAGTCAATAAGTATCTCAACAGGGCAATTTGCAATTGTAATAACAGCTTTGGGTAACGGTGGAAATGCACCAACACCAAATAGGAATTCCGTCTCTTGATCTGAGGAGTCTGATAGGCTGTCCATTTGCTTTGCAATAGGTTCTCTTACCGTTTGAACGTGTTGACCTTGTTGTAGTGGTGGAACTGGCTGAGTTGTGTAGCGAGACTTGGATTTTGAACTCCTACACACTTTTGCAAAATGATTCAGCTTGTTGCACGATCTGCATCTCTGTCCTTGGGCTGGGCAAGGTTGCTGATGAGTGTGTGGATAGTTCCCTCCACAATTAAAACAGGTTTTTTGTTTCTGCTGTGGGCGTCGGGGATGACCAAATTTTGCGTGCATTGGTTGGCGTTTGGCTGTATCAATTTGTAGTTTGGCTACATTGATCTCCTTTTCAATGCCTGTAGCTTGATCTTCTGAAATCTCGATTGAACGTCCAAAAGCAAGGAGTTCTAGTAGTGTTAACTTTGGTTCTCGCAGGGTGTGACGACGAACTCTTTTCGATGAGCACCCCGAAACAAGTTGTGACTTAACTTCAGCATCCTTATCATGAAACTCACAATATGTCGCTAGTTGTTGTAGCCTAGTATGGTAAGTGTCTAAAGTTTCACCTACCTGTTGAGTTGCTTGGCGAAAGGTGTACTTTTCGTGTTCTATGTTCTTTTGTGGCTGGAAATATGCTTTCAGGGCAGCAGTCGCTTTCTTGTAGTCTTTTGCCTCTCCAGTCTCAGGCAAAGTTTTGAATATTCTGTAGACATCTTCCCCACTAAAATGAAGAAGTAAGGCCCTCTGGCGGGTAGGATCTGTGATATCCATTGCAAGTAAGAAATTGTTGTATCATTCAACATATTCTGCCCATCGCTGACCAAGACTAGACAGGTCACCACGAACATCAAATGGCGGAAAATACAGCGGTGCTACGGAAGACATGAGAAGCGTTTGTCAGCTTTCTTTATCCTCGTCGCCAATGTAATATCTTTGTATTTCTCTTAGATGCCTATCTGGTAGTTTTTACCACAGAGATAAACGCATGTGTGATCTTCCAATCATTCGCCATCAATACTTCTTACAATCATCTTTTATCAATCCCATGATTCAATGGATCACGTGATTGCTATATTACACCCATATTATCAGAAGTAGGAAGAGAATGGCCTGACCAGCATGTAGTACTATTTATGGTGAGAATTCCTTTTGATAGAATGGTGGGACGATGATTTATCGAAGAGGAAAGAGAGGTTGACTTTTTAGAGCCAGGGGATGTGGACGCAACCATTAAGCTTAGGAAGGCTTTTAAAGCATTTCAATATGGTAATAATCAAGGATTTGGCTCACAATCATCACCGTTTGATAAATGGAGTTATCAATTATCTTCTAAAACGCTTCTAGACATGCAAGAACCATATGTAGCTGTCTCTAGCCAGTTGCTAATAGATTATTGGAAAAAAAGACCCAAACAGAAAACTAACAATAACACAATTTTGCGATTTATTAACAAATTCTTTGAAACCAAAACTTGTAAAGGCAAGAAAATACATCGAGACAATATTTAAAAATACAACAGGTTAACTGATTGTTACGTAACAACGTAGGCTGATAACGAAATAGAATAGTAAATTAAACGATACTTACCAGAATGGAAAGTTGAAGTTTGAGTTTAAGTCTATGAGTCATCAACCAGGAGTGAAGGAGTTGGATGAAAGGGAGCGCAGAGCATGCACCAGCCAGACTTTAGAGATAGAGTAGTGATGCAATGCTGGAGTGAAGGAGTTTGGGCGGGAAAAAACAAATTGGGTAGGCGTCCACCTCCTTCACTCCTGGCTGATGACTCATAGACTTAAAATCAAACTTCAAATTTCCATTCTGATAAGTATCGTTTACTTTACTATTCTATTTCATTATCAGCCCACGTTGTTACATATTTGTACAAGATTTTAGAGCGAGCATTGTATCACAACTCCCAATGAGCAAAGGATGGGAATCAAATGAAAACTTGAATGAAACTTTGTGGGATAGATTTGACATACATTATTCTTGAATAGTCTTGAAGTCGGAACAAAGACTGGAGCACTTGTATTTACAACTTCTAGAGTAGGGTTGTCCAACCTTTTTTCTCGGAGGGCCACTTTCTGAGTTAGGCCATAGACAGAGGGCCACTTATGTAATACATATCATGAAGATGAAAATTTCTAGAGAAGATGGAAAAATGAGTATCTTAACATCGCAACAAGAAAGTGTGCATATATATATATATATATATATATGTATATATATATATGTGTGTATATATATATATATATATATATATATATATATATATATATATATATATATATATATATATATATATATATATATATTTCTATATATATATATATATATATATATATATATATATATATATATATATATATATATATATATATATATATATATATATATATATATATATATATATATATATATATATATATATATATATATATATATATATATATATATATATATATATATATAATGAAAGTATATATAAGAGAGTATATATATGTTCCAACCAATGAGCAATGTGAACTTCTCCTGTGTTTGCAACCGTACTAAATAGGATGTACTTTTACTATTGCACCAACATTTTACCACCATTTATTTTTTAAACACCTTTTATCTCAACGCGGGCCACACCAGACAGCATGTCAGGCCACACTGTGGCCCGCGGGCCACGTGTTGGACAACTCTGTTCTAGAGTACAAAATGGAGAGTGATTCTGTTGCAACACATGTTTCCAAGTTACAGAAGCTCTGGATAGAGAATCATGGAGAGTGGATAAATGCAAAATCCCAGATACCTTGTTAATGATGCGAATATTGAGTACATTGCCAAATGAATACTTTGAGTTTCGTACGACTTGGGAATCTGTTCCTAGAAGTGAAAGGACAGTTGAATATCTGCTTAAGCGACTCACAATGGTTGAAACCCGCCTGTCAAAGATTAATGAAGCTACAACTGTAAGTACTGACATGTCTGCTCTTCTTGGCAAGAAACCATCAAAAGTTAAATATAACAATAGTAGTTCTTTAAAGCCAAAGAGGGACATGGGTAAGGTTAAATGTTATGGGTGCAAAGAGTTTGGAAATTTTAAGAATAAGTGCCCCAATGTTAAGTCTGCACCTTCAAAGTCTAGTGCCAGTGATTCTGCATTGTTTGGTGAGGTGTTGTTGACATCAGACTCAGGGGCAACACAACACATGACAAAATCAAAGGATTATTTAGTGAATTATACAAGCTTTAATACACCAAAACCTGTGACCTTGGGACACAAAGGTGTCATGATGGCATATGGAGAAGGTGACATTGAGGTGGAATCCTTTGTAAATGGTGTATGTCTCAGTCATACATTGAAAAAGGTGTGTTATACCCCAGATGTAGTCAAAAATCTGTTCTCAGTTCCAGCTGCAGCAGACAAAGGCATTACATATCATCTAGACAGATTTCAGTGTTCACTTGTAAAAGAAAACACAACTCTGGTTGTTGGTGAAAGACATAATGGGCTGTATAAGCTACATTTGCATGCAGTTTTGCCAAGCAATCCAGAGAAGGTATTGGTTGCAGAGAAGGCTGAAAAGTTGAAGGTATGGCATGAATGCTTGAGTCATCAAAGCAAACAATATGTTGAAAAGTATGTAAAGAAACACAAAATCAACTACATCAAGGATGAGGACTTTTGTGAAAGTTGTGTTCTGGGCAAGCATCGCAGGAAAAGCTTTGGCACCAGACCAAGTGTGGCAGCAAAGCCAGGAGATTTACTTCATGCTGATGTGTGTGGTACAATGGACCATGATAGTTTCAGTGGATGCAGATATGTTTTGTTCAATGATAATTTCTCAAAAATACTGAAGCTGTTGTTGTTGAGGACGTTGCATGCCTTTTCACCTGCTCGTAAAAATGTGGAAAATATTGCTTATTTTGTTCATATTTACTGAGGAAACATTGTTATGCACATTGTTTAATGTACAGAGAAGCAACCCAAACCTATATCTTCGAAAGAGAGATCAAGATGGCATAAATAAACATGGATTTGAAATGATCCACGACCTTAGGCCCTTAGGCCACTTTGAGAGGTCGAGGCCAAAGTTCAACAAGACAAGGATTAGCTACTATAATGGGAGCACATCGTGTTATCAGTTGGAAAGAAAGGTAAATGTGTGCGAATTACTTTTCATATCTGGGGACATTGAAATGAACCCAGGGCCAGTAAGAGAGCCATGCAATAATTGTAGAAAAACTGTCACAAAGAGCCACCTAACATGTGAGAGTTGTGATAAACAGTACCACATAAAATGCAGTGGCATTACACCACGCCACTACAAGGAGATCAAACGAACAGCACATGCTACTTGGACATGTCCAGCTTGTCTAAATATGGCAATCCAACAGAACGTAATAGAAATAGCCCCTTTAGAAAATATCGATAGTACTATCAATGCTTGCCAAGATCTGAGAGCTAAAACACAAGGTCCAGGAATAGTGGTGGCACATATAAACGTTCAGAGTCTGGTAAGAAACATCAATGAAGTCAAACTACTGCTGCAACATACAAACATAGATCTTTTATCCCTAACAGAGACCCATCTAACAGATAAGATCGATGACTGTGAACTGCATATTGATGGGTATGAAATAAAACATAGTGATAGAAAGGATAGAGAGGGAGGTGGAGTTGCAATCTACTTCAAGGATAACTTAAATATAGTTGAGATGGAAAAATACCAAAGTGAGAACATAGAAGCTATATGGGTAGAATTGTCACTAAGCTCACAGAGGATGCTTAGTGGTACAGTTTATAGGCCACCTGATAGAGATGATTTCTATACACTGTTTCCCCCAATATTAGAGCAAATATGGCAAACAAGGAAGAATTTACTGATCATTGGAGATCTGAACTCTGATCTAACACCAAATGGTATGAATGATAAGGGAAGGAGATTACAAATGATACTAAATAAGTACAACCTTAAAAACATGATCAACGACCCCACAAGAGTACCTGAGACAACAAAGACTGTATTGGATCTTGGTATAGTTAATGATACATCCAAGGTGGTAACCAGTGGAGTTCAGGATATCTGCATCGCAGATCATAAGTTGGTTTATCTAAAGTACACCCTGAAGAAAAGTAAAACAAAACCAAAGATTATCACCGTCAAAAATTACAAACATTTAGATGAAAAAGCATTCAAGAATGATATAGAGAATGCTCCATGGTGGGTATGCTCAACATGTGATGATATAGATGATATGATGTGGTGCTGGTCAAAAATGTATGAGAATATAGTTGAGGACCATATCAAGAAAAGAAAAGCGACGATCAGGCCTGACTCTTTACCCTGGATTGACAGCAAGATCAGAAAGATGATGAATTATAGATACAAACTTCTAAGAAAATGCGATGGAACACCAAGGATGTCAAATGAATGGAACGAATATCGGAGGGTAAAAAATGAAGTAAGGAAACTCCTAAGGAAGGCAGAAGCCAGATATTGGAGAGAGCAGTTTAGTGAGGCAACCTGTAAGCAAGATTTCTGGAAGATTTATAACAAAGTAACCAATAAGGTAAATAGAATGAAAATAGGCCCATTAAAGTCGAAAGAGGGGGAGCTAATTGTTTGCAACAAAGAGAAAGCTGAAGTTATGAATGATTTCTATGCAAATATTGGCAAGGAGATATCACAAACATTCCCACAAACTAATGGCAAAGAAATCGAACATATCTATAGAATAACTCCCACAGTACAAGATCCAAGCTACGACAGAGATGCTCTCTTGAAGCAGTTAAGAAAACTTAATCCACATAAAGCATCAGGGCCTGATTCAGTCACCAGCAGAGAACTGAAAATACTTCAAGGCAGCATTGTAAACAGCCTAGAGATTATTTTCAAATCAAGTTTCCAGCAGAGTGTATTTCCAAGCTGCTGGAAGATAGCACGGATTAAATCCTCTTTCAAGAGAGGAAAGAAACAAGAGAGAACGAATTACAGGCCTCTCTCAATGTTGTCCATCCCATCAAAGCTACTAGAGAGTCAAATCTGCAAGACTGTCGATAGCCATTTAGATGATAACAAGAGTGTCACTAACATGCAGTGGGGATTCATTAAAGGAAGATCTACGGAGGGTATCCTCTTAAAACTAATAGAGATATGGAAAAAATCAGTTGACAACGGTTTGATTGTTGGTGTAGTGTTTATAGACTTCCACAAAGCTTTCGATACAGTTTCCCATGAAATCTTGTCATATAAATTGCAAGCAGCTGGAATTTCTGGAAATTTGCATGCATTGATTATGAATTATCTTAAAGACAGGACTCAGTATGCTGAGATTAATGGCGAGTGCAGCTCAACAAAACATGTTAGGTTTGGTGTTCCCCAAGGATCCTTACTAGGCCCTAAGCTGTATAGTTTACATGTAAATGACTTGCCATCTGCAATTACGCAAGGTGAAATGTATCTCTTTGCAGATGATACAACTGTTTATTGCACAGGCAAAGACTTAGAAAGTGTTGTAGACACATTAAACAGCATAATGGAAGAGATACATAGTTGGTGCACACGGACCAAGTTGAAAGTACATCCAGGAAAATGTGAGGCTATGTTCATGATGAGGTCCCCCTTCATAGGGCCAATGAGACCCATTTTGTATGGAGGCGATCACATAAAGATTGTACAGGAATCAACTTGTCTTGGATTACAAATAGACAATAGGCTAGATTGGAAACCTCAAGTACAAAATGTATGTAAAAGTTTTTCCAAGAAACTAGGTGCATTGAAAAGAATGAGATGCCTACCAACAAAAGTCTTAGAAGAAATATATTACACAACAATCATAGCCAGGACAACATACTGCATTTCAGTTTGGGGGAAATGTTCTGAAGCTACATTTAATATGCTGGAGGATAACCATGCTAGGGCAGCAAGGCTAATACATAATCTACCTCAAAACTTAAGCAATGAAGAGAGCCTTGCAAGAGCAAAGTGGCAGCCAATCTCATTTTTATACAAACGGAGGCTGCTCACATTAATGCATCAGGTATACCATGGAACAGCTGACAAGACACTTGCACAGATGTTTCAGAAGAAAGACCCGGCAAAACAGAGAACAAGACATAAACTGCAGTTCGAAGTGAAAAGATATAATACAGAGACTGGGAGAAATAGTTTCACATACAGGGCAGCAATGATTTGGAATTCTATCCCAGACCAAATTAAGGATGCAGAAAATGTACAAACTTTCAAAACAAGATTAAAACATGTGCGTCAGACAATAAATGACTTCACTTTTCAAAAAGGATTAACTGGATTTTTAACCAAAGATAATGATTTTAATTATAAATAGACTACTATTAAAAAATTTAATTTTTTTTATCCTTTACATGATGTAATAATTATTTCCTTTAGCCTTTAATTTATAGCAGGTCCACATCAGCTCTTTTGAGTTGCCAGACTTTTAACCTGCTTTGAGAAATAAAAAATGTATGTATGTATGTATGTATGTTTACTTTCTGAAAAGGAAAAGTGAAGTAGTGGATAAATTCAACATATTCCTAGCAGAAGCAAAAGTTTTGGGACATACTGTTACAGAGTTATTAACAGATGGTGGTGGAGAATGTGATACCAAAGAATTCAAAAAGGTGACTGAAGACATTGGACTTCAGCATTGTTTCAGCATGCCGTTTACACCTGAGCAAAATGTATCGGTAGAAAGGGAAAATCGAACATTAGTTGAAGCTGCCCGTTCAATGCTTCACAGTAAAGAAGATTTACCTAGAAAATTATGGGCTGAAACTGTGAATACAGCAACTTATGTTATCAATCGCACAGGACCTACCAAGTTGGGTACAGAAAGAAACACCTTATGAACTATGGTTTGGGAGACAAATTTCCACTGATCACTTGAAGATATTTCGAACTGACTGTTATATACATACTCCAAAGCAAAAGAGACAAAAATTTGATCCCAAAGCTCAGAAAGGTTTTCTAGTTGGTTATTGTGGTGACAAATATGGTTATAGGATTTATATAGCTGAAAGAGGTACAGTCATTACAAGCTGTGATGTGATTTTCAGAAAGGAAACTACCAACCCCAGAGAAACAGGAGGAGTATCTGATCTGAATGAATTTGTTGAGCCAGTTGATGAAGCGATGATGCCTAATGAGTCATTCAATGAAGAAGTGGTTCCTAATACGTCAGCCAGAGGACCAGTATTGCATGATCGCGCTCAAGTAAAACCACCCAGTAGATATACAGACTTTGCTATGTTAACATACAATGAACCAAACACTTTTAGTAATGCCGTACATTGTGACAATGCTAATGAGTGGATAAATGCTATGGATAGAGACATGCAGTCACTGAAAGAAAATGACACTTGGGAATTAGTTAACAAACCTGATGATAGAAATAGTGTGTCATGCAAATGGGTATATCGTATTAAAACACATGCTGCTGGAGAAATAGACAAATTCAAAGCCAGATTAGCAGCAAAAGGATATAGTGAGGAAGAAGGGATTGATTACAAAGACACTTTCAGTCCAGTGACAAGGTTTGATACTATTCGTGCCATGATAAGTATAGCTGCAAAAGATAATGACTCTTACTCATTTTGATGTCAAGACAGCATTTTTGTATGGAGAGTTAGAGGAAGTAACATATGGGTCATTCCATATCAAATCATCAAGGTCATGAACCCTCCATCTCAAAATTGGCCAATTGTTTTACTGCAGATACTAGACCATATGAAGGCCTGAAAGTGGAAATTTCACTTCAAAATTTATTATAGTTTAGAAGTTATGTGCATTTAAAGTTTAGCAGAATTTGCATTAAAGTGTTAATGGCGGCCATTATGACTTAAGTTTATTGTTACAATTGTTTGGGATGACTTAAGTTTATTGTTAACTTCACAATAGGTTGCCAATTGCCCTCAAAATATGCATGCTCCTTAATTCATATATGGTGACTTTGAATATGAATTTCAGATTTTGCCTTCTTTCTGTCACTTCCACACAAATTTTCCTTTTCTCCCTAGTCCCATGACTTGAAAATTGGAAAAGGCAGTGAGTGACAAGTTATATTTGGCTCAAATTTGAACCATAGAGTAATAAGACATAGATCTAACCCTGATTAAAATTTGATGAGGGTCTTTTTCCATATTTTGGAGAGTGCTGAAGTATCCCAAAACAACAGTACAGAGCAAGCAAGACAAGAAGTGCAGCAGCAAAAGGAGACAGCTGAGTTGATGAGAAAAAGGGCCATGGAAAGGTTGTCACAGACACAAGCTAGGGAGGGGGAAAAGAAGAGGAGACGTTTAGAAACAAGTGACTATTTGCAGTACTTCAAAGAAAAGCAAGTAGTTGAAACAAAAATGAAAGAAGGTCAGATGGATGTGGAGAAAAGAAAAGTTGAGGTGGAAGAGAGAAGACTTGAAATGGATGTGCAGTTAAGACAAAGGGAATTAGTATTGAGAGAGAGGGAGTTACTTGTGCAAGAGAAGAGCTTGGAGGTAAAAGAAAGGGAATTAGATGTAGTGACAGAGAGATTGGATATGTTGAAAGGAGGGCTACTTATGTTACAACAGCAGCTCACTAGAATTGAGAAACAAAATAAAAACATAATAGATAGTTAAAAACAGAGCTAAAGGGATGTAAACAGTTTTCCATATATTTGATGACCAATGATACTTCTTGAAGTGTCTTCTCATACCACATGAATCTTGCCAGCACAAGCAACCATGTCTTTTAGGATTATATGTATTAAAACAATTCAAAACATACAGTGCCTTGATAACCAAGTTATTCCTGTAACTGTGCAGACATCTTTTGTTCTGGGGTAATACCTAATACCAGGTCTGATCAAACAGATGCAGGATCATTAGTATCTGCATAAGTGCAAATACTTGGCCTAATGGAGAAAATGATCACTGTTCCATAAAGTATATAATGTTGTTATTGCATTGCTAAATTTCCTCCCTTACATGTCATTTCTCAGATGTTTAGTGTGTTCATTTGATGTAATCACACACTACAATAGCCATGAATGCTACATTTTGTGTCCATTTTACAGCATCATTTGCACATGTGTTGACTTCACATTGGCTTTACCAGTCCCAAAGTAAATCCACAACTATTGTTGAGTGCAGTGCAGTTATTCTTGATATGGACAACATACATACACAGTTAAGAATAGTTCATAGAGGTACGGCTGCCCAAATTTATTCACACCTCTGCACATATCAGAGATGTACAAGTGCAGGTTATAAGCTCTCTGTGTAGTTATCTTTTCTGCGATTTGAGTCTACCTTAACCCTACAACATATGTACTGCATCTGAAATCCCACATCGGCTATCCTACTACAGATCTAGACAGTCCTCATTGCCAATTTCACCACCATGATGCATAAAAGTACGTAGTTGTTTTATCAAGTTCTGCTGTTGTTTACTTTTGTGGCCTTTGGTGAGATGTCTTCATGAGTCGGAAAGCACGTTTGCTCCTGAGCTGCTACGCCTCAGCTCAGCTAGTGCTCAGTCTCCCCTGAGGTGCAGTAGCTCGTCACGTAGTGTTTCGTAAACTCTCTAGTATTGTGGATGAGACGAGGAGACAAGGTATTCTACATTCAGTTTACAATACATGTGCAGGAGGAGAGTGTCTACTCAATACATTTACCATATGAGAGACAACATTTTTTTGAACTATGCTCTCTCAAGGTAATGGAGATTGTCAAACGTATAACCTATAACCGAATCACAGCTATTGTCATCCTCCTCAAAATCAGGCTTGCTAGCAGCATGATGAGAAGCCACTCACTTTTATCAATCAACTTCCACAACTTCCACTTTGACCACCCACTTTTCAGCACACATGATACATGTGATCAAGAGAGTCAAAGTGATTGGTAGCCATAAGGAATGATTTCAACTAACAGCAATGTATTTCCCTACATGTTTAATTCGCTATCTGAAACAAAGGCAAATGTATCACTTCATTTTCTTGATAAGTTCCTCATCAATGGCACCAAACTCTCACATCACTCTAGATTTAAAGTTGGTTTCATACAGTGCACTCTCAGGGAATTACATTGACACTTGGAAAGTTTTTGATGCTCCATTTTAATTCGCTTCACTCTTAATGAGCTGTATGACCTACAATGGCCGCCAAAAGTAGTTGGAACAGTAGCGTGGAATTGCCAGGAAATAGATATTTCACGCTTCATTGTCGTATTTCACACAAACAGCCCCCCTTCCCCCCTGAAACAATGTTGAGAAGACGGAGGAATATGTCCCAGGATGTTTGGTGTACTTGGTCAACTTAGATCTCAATTTTTCTTCATTTCCTAGCCATATTACAACATTGTATAGGGGGGAGGGGAGATAGCGTACAGAGATAAGAAGCATAGTGTTCCAAGAGTTTTGGCGGCCATTGTCTTTTTCGTTTCTTTAAACGTGACTGATATTGAAATATCACAGATGGCTATCCTGGGGTAATTGGGGGTCGCGAATTCAATGGAACGAAAATTAAAGCTGTATAACGAATCGGTGACGTCATATTTAGTTCAACTCTAATATTCTATATTATCTCTCTATAAACAAATGTTGCTTTCATGTCTGAATACACTGGAAGGTACTTTATAGTTATTGGTTGTTTAGATAAATAACCTATTTTCATGCAGAAACAATGGGGGGCGGCGGGTGTCCCTGATGACTTCGGTTTCCCATGGAACTGGGGTATTTAAATAAGCATCAAATGTCAATGAAACCGAGGCTGCATATTCTCATCCTCTTAACTTCATCGCTTTGACGCAAATAATGAACATGTTTATAATATAGCACACGTCAATTTATTTTAAATATAATAAAATGTTTACGGCAATAAAGGTAT
Source organism: Mastigias papua (assembly GCA_964019165.1). Lineage (NCBI taxonomy): Eukaryota > Metazoa > Cnidaria > Scyphozoa > Rhizostomeae > Mastigiidae > Mastigias > Mastigias papua. The sequence goes on from OZ025280.1 coordinate 12,373,542, forward strand.
TCTACAATATATGTCAAACAGGATAAAGGAATGTAACTGTTTGTGTATGGAGCGCGTAGTACTCATGTCATTTCACGGAAATTGCAATACCAGGTAACTGTTTACACTGAAACCTGTACTAAAAACATATCTGTATATTTGTAGTAAGGCTGGCAGCATGAGAACGTCTTCCAGCATAACTGCGCGGCTACATCTGTAATACATTTAAACAAGAAAAATAAGGATCGAAAACCACGTGATATAAACGAAATCTGTTCTTGGCGCCCAAAATGTAAGGGAAACCTTTGGCGCCCAAACTGTAAGGGCGAAAACTATTGGCGCTGAACCACAATGAAATTATCTTATCATGTGGTTGTCGATCCCCCATTGTTCACAGTTCTGTATATATATCTGTATATTTTGAAATATAAGCGTACCTATATAGTGTTTCATCTGCTCTGTTCATCAACAAGTATGATATTCAGAAGGAAAATAGCCGACAAGACAAGAGCGTATATCCATTTATTGAGAATGGAGGGAGGACTATCGTTAAGACAAATAAGCCGGCGTTGCCAAATCTCCGCATCATCTGTCCTGAGAATATGCAGAGAGGGCATAATGGCAAAGGATAAAGGCGAAAATAACATGAAGAAACTAAAACCTGGTAGACCACGCATCTTTACGGACAGAGATAGGAGCCGATTTCTACGAAAGTTTTTGGCTATGAGAGAGGAAAACCCGAATGTGACAGTGCTGGAGGTTGGTAGGGAGGCGGGAATGACCCACGTCAGCCGCAGGACTTTAATACGTGCCTTGAACGAAGCGAATTATTATAGACTAACGGCAATAAGAAAGGGCGTCTTGTCTGTAGAGGACAGGAAAAAACGCGTTAAATTTGCGAGAGATGCGTTGAACAGATATGATACCAAATTTTGGAGTGATAAGGTCTTGCTGTATTTAGATGGTGTTTCATTTGTTTACAAGAGTAACCCGTACAAAGAAGCAGTTTTAGCTCAGGGGAAGGTATATAGAAGAAAAAATGAAGGACTTAGGGTGACTGCGAAAGGAACAAAAAATCTTGCTGGTGGGAGAAGGATCCATTTTCTAGTTGGCATAAGCAGTGGAAGTGGCGTTGTTTTACTGGAAGAGTACACAAAAATGCAGGGACATTATTTTGCAAAATTTGTACAAAACACGCTGCATTGTAGGCTACTGCAATTGGCAGAGATGAAAGGAAGAGAGGAGTTGATCTTCGTAATGGACAATGATCCTTGCCAGACAAGTAAAGTGGCACTTGATGCTATAGAAGAATGCGGCTTACAGTTTCTTAATATTCCACCTAGATCACCAGACATTAATCCCATCGAAAATGTGTTTCACATCGTAAAAGTGGCATTGAAAAAGGAGGCCATGGAACAGAAGATTTCAAGAGAGTCGTTTCTTCAGTTTAAAGAGAGAGTTGTTAAACATTTAAAAAACTGTAATGTATTTACCATTGATAAAACAATTGCCTCGCTACCTAATAGGCTAAAAATACTGTCACGAAATAAGGGTTATCGTATAAAATATTGATAATTGTAGTTATACCATTTTATGTTTTTAACTGTCAGTATATAATCAATCTGTGAAGACAAACATCTATATTTATTGAGCGAATATCTTTTACTCTGAGCAGGACGTTATTGCGTGTCAATAGATCCATAACACTGCACCGATTCAATTCATCCATCTACAGATGTAATAATATCTACGAGCTTAAATCGCCAATTGATATATTTATCCATGCATGGTAATGATGACAGGAGCGTGATGGCTATCGATTTCTGCAACGGTCTACGGTGGCAAAATGAGAATGTTTACTCTAATAAAAGATGACTGTTTGCATCAATCTCGTTCAAAACTACCAAATAGACGTGCATGACGATATAGTATCTTCCTGTGAATTGTGGCGGCGTAAAATGCATCAGAAGTTACGTATTTCAAGAAGAAAGGCACGGTCTACGCTTTTTTCAAGAATGATATATCTGATGATGTAATTCATATACAAATTTGCCGTAGACCGTGACACTTTCGGGTCTATCGTCCGATTACTACACATTTGGCCTGAAATAGTTCATCTCTTATGTTACCTACATCAGTGCACGCTTGACAAGTATGTTATTAATTGACAATATTGGAAACAACGGATGTTTTCTGTACTTTTCGTACCGTAGACCGTGGAGAAATTTCGTAGACCGTGGCTAAATTTAGAACAAACGAGGAAGCATAAGCAACAGCAACACACCCTGTAAGATAACAACAGGCTTGCAAAGCAATGTCCACAAAGGTGAACAACTTTTCGTTTATCCAGAGGTATTTCATTGCGGAATGTAAAAATACGCCATCGTACAGTCATCATTTCAGTCTCGCGCTCGTCTAGGAGACCATTCTTTACGAAAGTAATGGGTGCTTTGGCTGTCGCAAAAATTGGAGTGTCTTTCTGGACCAAGATAGCCTCGCTGTAAGATGTTTTGGGAGCTGCGAAATGGACGACGTGGCCTTCCAATAATAACAACATATCACTCTTTGGTATAATTATCGAAAAGCACCTGAAATCATTCAGGAAAATGATTTCTTTTTCTTCTAATCCCAGCCAAGCATAGGAAAATTTGGCCGGAGAACGAAAGGACTTATAAATGATGTGACGGGGATCTAATATACATGTTTTGCCACAATTCGCTGGCCCACATATATTTATATCTATATATTTCTGCCCTTGCCTCCACCCATTACAAGAAGCTTAATACTGGCGTCAGAGAAAACTGCCCTATTGACATCATTATTGTCCAAAATCCCCAAAGCGCAGCACAACCACTGGCCCTCACTCACACATGGTTCCTTATGTTATATTAACATTCCAATGTATTTCATGTGACACTGGCAGTATAAAAGATTTGTTTCAGAAACATGCAATTACCGTTGTTGGATAAGTAGGAAAGACGGACATAGTATGATTGATATTAATATAAATCTAAGTTTTCTACGGACAATCTTGCAAAACATATAAAATATGGCATTGAAAAACAACCTTTTAGCTATTATGACGTCACACACCATTCCGATCAAAATTTAAACTTCACCAATGAAATCAGCACCCCAGAAAACCCCCATGTCAACGTTTTTTCTGATTTCCTAAAGGCCGTTTTCGATATTTTGAAAAGACAATGGCCGCCAAAAGTAGTTGGAACAGTAGCGTGGAATTGCCAGGAAATAGATATTTCACGCTTCATTGTCGTATTTCACACAAACAGCCCCCCTTCCCCCCTGAAACAATGTTGAGAAGACGGAGGAATATGTCCCAGGATGTTTGGTGTACTTGGTCAACTTAGATCTCAATTTTTCTTCATTTCCTAGCCATATTACAACATTGTATAGGGGGGAGGGGAGATAGCATACAGAGATAAGAAGCATAGTGTTCCAAGAGTTTTGGCGGCCATTGTAGGCCTTAGAGCACAATGTTTTAGTGGTTGAAGGCATGGAAAAGTCTTGTAAACAAAGAAATTGACCCAGCCAGTAGAGGCAGTTTGAGGTTTCTTTGGGTTAGAGAGGATGGTGGAGAAGTACCTCCAGTTATTTATTTGACTCACCATTTAAGGACTGAACGATTGACTTACCTTTCAACGGTTCTGATAGTACCCAATCCAGTTCCATTTTTACTGCCACTGGTTTGTTCTTTTTCCCTATTACCGTCTCTTGGCCTTGAAACTCCCACAGGAAATCCACTCCCACTAAAACATCTACCCTTATGTGACTCACAGGCTACAGAAATTTAAACTCATTTTGATACCAACTCACAGCAGACTATCTTTATCACATGTTATGTTGGCCATACAGATAACGGTTTACTGTATAGAAAATAAACAAAATATACTAACATTATTTCTACACAAAACGTAATGAATGGCAAAGCAACAGCATAAGTATGCTATCAAATGATACATAAAAGAATTATTAATGCCAATAATAATATACTTACAATCCATGTGTCCCTGTAGCTTGTTGAATGAAATAAATATGTCCCTACCAAAGCACTAATAACTCAAGTCATAGAAATATTTTGCAAAATAGTGTGAAGGACTTTTACACAGTGAGAAGCAAACCAAGCTAAAATGCTAAAATCAACCAACTGAAACTACTGCTTGAAAAATGCCAATCAACCACGAAACAAACACAGTAGGTACTATACCAATTAATAACAAGACAACTACAAAGGGCTGCTTTAGCAACACAATTCCAAGTTTATGTGTAATAGTCTTACAAAAGAAATAAGTACGGAATTCAGGCGCAACATCGTAAACAATCCTCATCAGAAACATCTGACAATTCAATACTGACTAAATGTGGATATAACATTGGCACATGTTCTACATTGCACTTGGCTACATCACATATCTTTTCCAAAACGTATGCTTCTATTTTAACTCCCTCCATTCGTCATTAGCTCTCAAATCTGATTCTACCACATTTCTCACTTTTCCGTCGATTTCTTCACTACAGACTGTTTTTATTCCCACAATTCCCTTCCTCACATTTCTTAGTTTTGCCTTCTCCACTACGTTTCTTGTAACAACTATTTTCTGGCTACCACTGTCAAACAACATGTGCATGGTATTCTCCTTACTCCCATTCACAACTGCTTGAGCAGTTTGCAATGGTACACAACTAGTTGGCCTAAGCTGTTGGTGCAAGATGTTACATTCCCACTATCTAGAATAGATCCAATGATAGGGGGAGCAGTGTCATTGACAGGGTGCATGCTTTTGCTAGATTGCAAGTCATTGTTCCTCTCACAAAATGCTACATGATGTCTACCATTACATACTATGCAAACTAGTCTTGATCTACATTCTACAGCTGTATGATCTTTTTGTGATACAAATGACGGACTTGCCATATTGTATATCAATACTTTTCCTGGCATTCACATTTGTTACCTAGTCATGATGCTCTTCTTCATGTTCTTGCTCACGGAAGGAATGCCGTTTTCTGGACCTGTCTGCTTGGAATGTGTGCAAGGCCATTGCCATTCCATCACTCAATTTTTCTGGAAATCACCTTGAGGGCTGATGTCCGAAAATTGGAACCATTATTTCTCAAACTTACACCTCTTTCTTCAGATTTTCCAGAAATTTTCCCACATTCCATTTCAAAGTGTCAATATCAGCTGCTTGGATCATGTTCAATCAAACACATTGAGGAATCTTTCCTAGTAGAACAGGCACAAAATGCTAGCATATGTCTCCTCATCTACTTCCAATGATTTCAATCCTTGGTAATGTTTTTCTACTTTGGCACACATAGCACACATCTTATCTATCTGTCTTTCATCACATCTGTCCTTGATATTCGTCATTGCATTCATGTGTGCTCATTTGATTAAAGTAGGTTTCGCATAGCACTGTTGTAATAGCTCCACTGCTACTAGTTTGATATTGTACTTTTGAATCCAGAAATAACCCACCTGGCTGGTTTTAGCAAGGATTTTCTCAAGTATTGAGACTTTACTGCATCTGGGAGGTCTTTGTCTTGGTCTATAATGCTGCTAGAAGTGTCCCAAAACTCAGACCAATCTTGGGGTTCTCTGCTAAATGTGTGCAGTTTTAATTTGGGTAGCTTTCTTTGCAGCTGCTCCCAGATAATGACTCATTTTCAATCTGTGCTTGATGAAGCATGATCGCACCCATTCCCAACTGTTGTTTGCTCTCCACCAGTATCTCTGATACGTCCATTTAAATTGATTCTGATTCTTCAACTTCTTGAATACATGCTTCCCTATCAATTTAGAAGTTTCTTGTACTTCAACAAATCCTTTTTGTTGCCAACTATCCAGAACTTTTTTATGCACTCTCTAGCTGCCAGCAATATCCATGTAACATACGCTCTGTGCGCCCCTCTCACCTTCCATAGCTTTTTCAATTCCATTCCAATACCAACACCATGTTCATGCAACAGTTCTGATCCATTTCCCTCACAATCATTCTATCCAGGTGGTGCTTCCTATTGTGTTGGGACTAGTACCACTGCCGATACCCCAATCTAAAATTTAATGAAGGCATAAGTAAAGAAAACAAAATTGTTGCAAGAACTGTAAGATGGATCACAGTCATTCCATTTCTACATCTACTACATGATTGAAATTACTTGTCATTGAGTCTATAGCCCTATTTACACTGTGAAAACTAACCCAGGGTGAACCTGGGTTCAACCCGGGTAGTTATCCCACGTAGGATTTTTCATAGTGTAAACACAAACCTACCCGGGTTGAACCCAGGTACACTTAACCCACTTACGCAGGTGGGTTGACCCCTGGTTCAACCCAGGTAGAGTTTTACAAAATGCTTTGTAAATGCTAAGCAGGGTTGAACCCAGGTAGCTTTTTTATAGCGCATGCAGAGTAGAGGTAATAATCGAAGTAGGCCCCATTATTTGAATAGAAATGTTTGTGCTAGTTAGTTAGATTTTGTCTCATAATGGTGAACTTTGAAAGTTAGTAATGCAGATGCAGTAAATAGTGTAAACAGAGGCTCCTCTTGGTCGGATGAAGAGGTACACCTGCTTGTCAGCATCTGGGCAGACGAAAAGATACAACAGCAGCTTGATAGCATTGTTCGTAAGTGACCGAGTTATGAGAAGATGGCCACGTGCCTCAAAGAAGAAGGTAATCTTGATAGAACATATTTACAAGTAAAAGAAAACATAAAGCAATTGAAGAAAACTTATAGGGGCAGTAAAGAAAATAATATCACATCAGGAAGGAGCAGAGGTGGATCGAGACCTTCTCAACATTTCAGTTGAGAATGTCAGATTTTCTAGCGTCCAGATTTTCGAACCTTACCAACCTGTCAACTCAAATCAAGTCTGATTTCTCAAGGTTGCTGACCCCCGTACCCACTGATATTTGCTGCACACTTGGTATACCTCTACAAAGTGGTAACCTAGCAATAGTGATTAAGTAATAAAATCGCCTGCACAAGTGTCAATAATCCTGAAAGGTATCTAGGCAGTTGCGAATGTTTATGTGTAGTTCCCATGCCAATTTGAGAAGTTCCTTCGCATCTTGAGAATGTACTACGCAATTTTCTTACTGCGTGCGCATCGAAACAGTACTGATTTGTGGTCACTTTAGAAGGTAGGTCTGCGCTGGTTAGATGAGGTCCAAAATACATAGCAACGGCTTTTTCTTGGTACTCTTTTTATATGAGGTAGGCCTGAACGATTTTACACTAACTCCTTGTGCGCCCTGAGGAGAAGGTTGACTGAGAATCTTGAGGATTCAGGGGGTGGGTATATGTGACTGTTTGGACTTTGCCGTGTACCCTGGCATGTAAGTTATCTGTTGGATGAAGTAGCTCAGAGCGGGAGAACACTATTGTTTGTTAGCAATCTATCCGAAATAATGGAATTTTCAGAAGAAGTCAAGCAGCCGTTGACGAAGAGAGATGTTGAACAAAGTATGATGGTATATGAAGGTATATAGTGCTAGTATGCAGCTTTCTCTAGGTAAGTGTTGTCACACAGGATTGCTTGACCGCAAGTAGTAGTGGATAGTCATACTTTGTCACAGGCATGCAGGCAGATTCTCTACTCCCGGTCCATTGAGTAAATATGGATAAAGGAGAAACTGCCCCCCCTCTCAATAATGTATGGCTATATTTGCCCTTTTTGGCTATTTTATAATCGTTCACAGCAGTCTGTATTCGCATATGCACTTATTATCGACAAGATTGCTGGATGAATACAAGTCTGGCTGATGTCAGTTGACATTGGGTATATACAAAGGGTCGGAGAGTGGAGGGTTAAGGTCAGGCTGGGTTGTGTGTTAGAAATACTATGGGTCCCCACTGGACAGATATGATGAGGAGTCATCCTAACTTCCGCTTACACGATCACACTTATGTTTGTAGATGCTGTAGGGGTATGCACACAAACCGATTAGTGTTTCTCCATTGTATTCATTTAGAGACAACCTTTGAGAGACACGTAGTAGCTAATCTTTGATAAAGGGGACCTTTTCGCAGCAGAAGCTCATGATAGTTCAGCTTTGATATAGAGACACTTGTTCTAACAGACTGACACAGTGGCTCGTGGGACTTTGTTTTGAATGCCATCAAAGTAGAAACCCAAGTGCTTCGCACAGTTGTTGGCACTGTTGTCATGTCAGTTATTTCTTTATGTTAAGAACTCTTCTCTGGGATATCAAGTGGAAGTCTGAAACATGGGTGATTCCTTAGTGTGGGGTTCCAGCTGTAGATAGGGCAGTGATGCCTTGTTAAAAACTAAATTTCCTAACAATAGTTTTTATTGAAGTAGAGGTTAGTTTTGATTCTGTAAGTAAAGTGCTTTTGAAATTTCAATAGTCCTTGATCTTTCAGGCAGAATTATCAAAACTATGATAATTGTTTGGGTGTGGTCTTTGGGTATGGTTTTATTTATTGAACCTTTGAGAATGTAAAAGAATGTGCTGAATCTACCGCTGGGAAGGAGGAGAACTTTTAAACCTTTTTAGCAAATTGACGTGTTCATGAGGGAGAGACCAAGTACACAACCAGTGAGCAGCCTGGAAAGGTCAGATGTGATGCCTTGAGAAGCAGCAGAGTTGCAAACAGTTGAGAGTGAAAGTGAGATATTTGCAGATGAAGAAACAAGAACAGATGAATTAGGTGATTTGGATAGTGAGTTACAGATCTCTGACAGAAGTATTGGTAAGCTAACTTATTTACAGCCTTTAATTCTTCTCGACAGAAATGATCCATGATATGACATTATCTACCCTAAATGAGCTATTTCATGGCTATCTTCAGGATCAGTTACACACTATAGTATTTCCAATTTTCAAAAAATGACACAGTTTGTTTGAAACTTGTTCCACACATTTTACTTTAGATTCACCATTGTCAGCCAGCTCAGCCATATGCAAAGACTCTCAGCCAACAGAAAGTGACCCTGCTCTCAACAAAGCCCCACCAGTATCCAGAAATAATAATGAGAGAGAAAAGCCAGCTGATAGCAGTATAATTTTGTCATTAAGGCGAGGAAAGAGCAGAAAAAGGACAAGGAATGAGATGTACTTGGCCAATGCACTGGAAATGATTCAGAAGCACCAGGAAGAAATAGATAAAAGATGTTCTAAATTGGAGGCAGAGAGGCAGAAGCAAGAAGTGCAGCTTGAGGAGAAGAGAAGAAGGGAGGAAAGGTGTTAAATCTGTATTCATGACGGAGGTAAAGTCCAGTAAGGTAAACTCAGAGAAAACTTATAGAACTATAGATAACATAACACACTCAACATAACAATATTCTATATCTGCCATCTTGCTAACTGAACTAAAAAACGTGGTGCATGGTCAGAGGACTATGCACCACTAAAAGGATAATGTTTCATATTAGTTATCGATAGGTAAGTATGAGTCACATCTCAACATCCCAACTTGACATATATTCATCCAAATACAATCTGTCCGAATAGTGTCAAAGAATGTTTCTTAGGTGGCTGTGTAAATAGGTCCACCATGTTCAACTCTGAGCGTACATAGTCAATAACAATACGATTGTCCTTGTAACAGTCTCTAACAAAATGGTAACGGATAGCAAGTTACTTGGTGCGAGATCTATTCACTGGATTTTTGATAACCATGGTTGCTCCTTGGTTGTCACTACGAATGATTGTTGGCTCATAAGTTTTAGGCATAATGCCAGTCAATAGCTGTTTGAAGACAATAGTTTCCTGGCAAGTATTATTATAGTGCCATATACTCTGCCTCACATGTAGATAAGGCTAAAGACGCCTGTTTCTTGGACTTCCAGCAAATAGGTGGGCCTTCTTCATTTAGACTGATATAATACCCAGTGATACTGCATCAATCATCCTCAGAAGAAGCCAAGCCTGCGTCACTATAGGCGGAAATTCTCAATTCGTTTGTTCTTTTGTGAAAGGTAAGTTTATAATAAATGCTTTGCTTGATATAACGAAAGACATGTTTTAGCATAGTCCAATCACTATTGTCTGGTTTTGATAGATGCTGTGAAAGTTTGGTAACACAGTAACTACAGTCTGGTCTGGTGCAGCTCATTGCGTATATAAAGGTGAATCTCCAAAAATACATGTATCAACTGCAGCAGTGACAAGGACTGGCTCATACTCTAAAGTGTATACCATGCCATTTGTTGTCATAAGTTGGAGGTTCAGATAGGCCACTCCATCAATAGCAAATTTATTTCCTGAGATGCCACTTCCAGATACATTAACCGGTGAAAGTGGGGGCTTATTAACAAGCTTTTCATACACTTGCCTTGGCATGATAGGGTGCTGGCTGCCAGTATCATACAAGAAATCTAGTTCTTGTTTGCCAATGCTTACCTTGACAGTTATCCTCTTCTCAGGCACAACTGACTGTGCTACTCCTTTTCCATAAACCGTTTCTACATGAGATGCTGCAGAATGATTTTCTTCCTTACTTTTGCAAAATTTTGCGATGTGTCCTACTTGATCACACTTGAAACATTTCTTCAACTGAAAACAATGCGATTTGTCATGGCCTGTCTTTTGACAATGCTCACACATTTGTCTTCTGCCACTTGCAGAGCCTACCTGGGATGTTTGTAAACTATCCAACTTGTCAATAACATTACTCATCATTGTTTCCAACCGTGAAAGGCGATCTTCATTATTTCTGTGACTTTGAAATGAACCTGCTGTCTCACGACAAGCTGAAATGTTAAGGCCTAAACTATTTCCTTCTAGCTTTTCTGAGATTAACTCCAAAATGCTCTCTAACCGTACATTTCCTGCCAGCTGTAAAACTTTGGTCTCTTTTCTAATAGTGTCATCCAAAGTTGACATGAGATGGTTACTTGCTATGGAATCTATAGAATCCTCATTGTTCAAGCCATACAACTCTTGAATGGTACTGCAAAGATCATGGACAAAAGGAGCAATCTTAGTACCCCTTTTGAATTTCAGATTTCTCAATCTCAGTTCTAGGGCTCTCTTATAATCTGGGCCACAAAACCTGCTCTGCAAAATGTCTTTTAAACCTGCAAAAGTCAACTGATTGTCAGTGTCGATTGCTTTAGATGCGACAGTAAAAGCATTGTCTTCCGTGTATATCAATAACAAATCGCGTCAAGCATTGTCTTCATCTTCAATGTCAAAAGCACAAAGCTGAGCTTCAAACTGCGAGCACCATCTCAGAAAACTTGACTCGTTATCTCCTCTAAACTTCACGATCTGCGGGAATTTCGGCATAATGATAATGATAACAGCAGGAATATTCACACTCATCTCGGTGGGACCTCCAAACTGTTGTATATTTGTGTGTTATTTATCCTTTGTTAAACGGTAGGTGAGATCTGAATCCCGAGCGAAGCGTACACAGAACAAATAGGCCAATACAACAGAACAAAACAATTGGATATTATATATTATAAGTATGTACAGCAATAAGTTAGTGGTAACAGCAACAGCATAAGTGTATCCAAAAACGAATCCCAACTTCTAAACCAAGACTTGTCCTCAGTTCACATCAATTCTAAAACTCCAAGTGTAATTCCTTTCCATAACTTTCACCTCCATGCTTACTCCAAAAAAAAACCCTCCTTCCCCATTCCTAGGCAACCACAAATATAGCCAATTACAATACATACTACTACGTCATCTAAACGTTAAAAGAACGAACAAAACAATGCAATAGTAACAACACAACAGATGACAAGTGTAGAAAAAATGCCTTAAAGGAGGAATGGGACCTTGCAGACCTAGAAAGTCATAGGAGAAGAGCAGAAGCTGCATTAATGGGAGCTGCAGCACTGAAAGAGCAAAGAGAATATAAGGTTGAAAGACTAGAGCCTGGCAAATTTTCAAGAAAACATTCCACCAGGGAAAGAATACAGAAAGATTCGACAAATGACCAATTCAATTGTTTTAGGTGTGGAAGGCAAAGATGCCACATAGTGAAATGTCCTGCATTGAAGTCTTGTTGTCATATTTGCAACAAGAAAGGACATTGGGCAGGTTCTTATTTATGTTACAATCAGCTAGAAAAAGAGCAAAAGAGAAGAGTGTATGGCAAGACACTGTAGCATCTCTCTCCTCCTATACAAATAATGTCTTCCATAACTATTCATATCCATTCATTTTCACACTTTGTTTTATTCCCATAACAACTCATACCATTACTTCATTCACACATACCTATGTGCAACCACATCTTGCATCAAAATCATTGTTTGGTCCTAAGTTCTCCCTACTCAGCATTTTCTAATGCCTCATTATTACTTTGTCATCCCACACTGACCATTATGTAATCTTTATAATATACAGTATATATATATGATAGAGAAATCAGTTATTAGAGACTTTTATATCAGAGGACAAGAATCATATAAGAAGAAAACAACTGCTTCTATTCTGTGCTTACACATTCTGAAGGCAAGACCACAAGTGGTATGTTCTATATTCTAATTACAAATTAGTAGTTCATATATAAAACAAACCTCAGCCACGTAACTACTAAAAAACAAAGAGTCAAAGAAGATTCATCTGGAAGCAGTACCGATGGGGAATCTTCAGTTTCTACTACAAGTGAAAGCTCCTTGGATGCAAAGATTAACACTGGTAGAAAATCAGTTCAAAGAGTACACAAAGTAGTTAGAGCTCAGGGTGTTCGGCATGCCTCTAAAAATGGAAATAAAAAGCATTTCATAACTATCAAGTCAAAGTCGCTGTGCTTGGAACAGTTATTAGAGCAACGACAGACACTGGCACTGAAATCATGCCAGACGGTCGGCAGACAAACTTAAACTTACAATAGACAAGTCATGCTTACGTATCAGTCCTTTTGGAGCAAAACCATTCCATGTTGTGGGAAAATATGAAGGTTCGGTAGTCTTTGGGGATATGGTGACATCAGCAACCTGGTATGTTGTACACAAGAATAACACAGAACCCTTGATTAGTGGATCAACAGCTGAGAAACTTGGTATTATTAAATGTCAGTCAGACATCTCTCCAGATGAAGCAAAAAGTCAGATGATTGTATATGTTTTAAACTTACTCTCTAAAGCATTCGTAACAGCACAGTACTTAACACTAGACTGAATCTCTATATACTAAGATCCCTATATGAGGGTAGTCATTTGGGTCTACTACTTACATAAAAAGAGATATCATTTTTATCATTTTTTGTCGCCGAGTTATTCAACTTTCTTCCCATCGCCATTCACAGCAATACTGTTGCTCCTCCCTGCTGGACCGCGTGTTGTCAGTTTTGCGAGCGGTCATGTAGGACTAAGTAACTGTGTGTGTTATCGCGAGGAGACTTTGGTTGCAGTTCTTCCTTGTAAGCCTGCTCTATTTTCCTGAAATGGTTTGATTTAAGAATTCCTGTATTTCCTTTGTCCATTTCATCCGTATTCTACTGTTGCCAGCCATTTATTTCCATATCTTTCAACGAGATTCAGCCAGTGTATTACCACCATGACAGTTCTTCTCAAAGTTGGTCGATTCTGTGTACTAAATCACCGTGCTTTTCCTTCTAAATTGTGAAAAGATATTCAACATATGTTTGACTTTGTATTCCGTGCTAGATTATGGCAGGTTATTTGCTTTTCATGCCCGTTTAGATGACATGGAATGGCGTGCTTGCTGCTTTCAGTTGGCAATGATTTGATTTGCACTACCGTAATATTGCCGTGTGACTTGGAGGAGAATTTCGTTGTTCAGCTGTCAGTTTAGTGCTTTTTTCGCTTGATTTCATTCGCTACGTTATTCTACTTATCTTACTACATTGTCATGAAATGATTACTGTATGCTTACTGTTGTATTCCCTGGTAGCTTCGAATTTATTCATTGCTTTTCCCGCATGTACGATTGGCATAGGATATGGTTATGTTTGGCGATAAAATAGTGGTATGTGGAATGCTTTCACTGAAGTATGTATAGGGCTATTGCTGAATTTGGTTACCCTACTTTTGCAGTTTTTACTTTCATTCTTTACTTTTGTCGTAGTGCGTACTGTGAAATGCGAGGGGATTCCCACGTTCATCTCACGATCGCAGATACCTGTTGTCCTTTGTTTTGGATTTAATTGCGGTCTTTTGAGGGTGATTCCATTCCATACCTTTGCTTCAGCGGCAATGAGCTCACGGCAGTTCCCCTCAGCTTCGCTTGATTTTCTGTTCTAAAGTACCATTTTGTTACTGCAGAAGTATGGTTATGATATCGAGGAAGTATTTAATGCAATATTTGCTGATGTACTAGGAGCTTTTAGCTTGCTCTTGATTCTTAGTATATGCACGTGAGTTGGATGTTAGGTTGTCTCAAGAGTTTGGGCACTTTGTTTACATTTGAGATATTGCCCTTACAGTCGAATATACTCCTTGATTTTATCATACACGTTTTACAGGCAAACACTAAGATGTTACCAACTTTATTCTCAGCTCAGTAACTCTTTTTATTGTGTTTTCACTCTATTTACAGTAGGCTTCATAGTTACTTCCACTTATAGATGGTAGAGTTATTCTGGTCAAGTCAAATGTAAGGGGTTCCACTATACTGAATGTTCTTCTGTTGGGACACAGTAGCCCTTCTTTCTGAGATCATTTGTTATAAATACCATTACCGACTTCCATAGATCATTCTGCACGTGATGATATACTCTTAAGGGATGGATTAGTACTAGATATGACCATCACTTTTATTGCCTAGACTTAATTTATGAAGCCCCTTGCCCCCACTGAGGTAATGCCTTTGTTTGACATCTGAGTTGATGATACAGGATATATATTATTACTCATTTCAAAGAATTACTGACTTCCGTAGATCATTCTGCATATGATATTATAGTTATTTTAGGGATGACTTAGTACTAGATAGCAATATGTGATTTATGGGGCCACTTTCCCCTATCCAACTACCATTATTGTTTGAAATCTGAATTTCACATGGTTGTAACAGATACTTTACCACTGGATAGCTGCATTATTTGTTTTGTATAGCCATAACCTATGTAATATGAGTCGTACTGCTCAATCAATAGCTTTACACTCTGTTATATATTATATAAAGATGTGATATAGGAATACTAAGCACTATTCTTTTGTTTTATCACCTTGAGCTACCAAGTCCTATCACAGATTCCAGTATAACACCTACGTTTATGGATCAGACTTGATTGTGTACCTCTGTGGACAGGATTAGTGGTCACCTACATGATAACAGAACCACTCATACCTGCCAATTCATGTGCTATATTGTATCTGTTATAACATCTTTCAATTATTTCCAGGACTCCGTAAGTTAGAGTTGAGTGAAGCAGGAGACAATATGTCCTGTAGTTTCATTAGTGCCTCATTGTAGAGAGCATTTTAAACACTTCTGTGCATTCAACAATTCGTATAATAGAGACTAGCTTAGTACTGATAGCCCGCTACACGCGGGCTTCCCTAGCTCCAGTTCAAAAGTTGCATATTAGCCTTGGACAGACTAACGCTGTGCCCCCATGAATGTTGCTTGGTCTGGTCGCATAGGATCACGAGGTGACGTCATGGGCCTCTGCGATGGAGCATGTGACTTTCGGTCTTGCATTGTTCAAATCGAAGAAAAATTGCGAGAAAAAATTGTGCAAAAAATGCTCGGATACCTGCACTAGGCTACGGGGCTTCTTGAGTCTCTTTCTTTCCCTTTACTGCCCCGTAGCCTAGCGCAGGTATCCGAGCATTTTTTGCACAATTTTTTCTTGCAATTTTCTTCGATTTACAATACGATAGTACAATACTAAAACACGTGGTCTACATTCGCGAGGAGTGCGTCACATGACAAGAAAACACAGTTTCCAACACTCCCCGGGATTGAGCGCTAAAGCTTACTTACAATAATAAAACAAACAAAAGAAACATTAGGAATATAAAGCATATTAAGAATAAAGCGTTAAACTATCACGTATCTCTACGAACTAATTCACCCACAACTGCTGTGTTGCGCCGGCGCCTATTTAATGCTGTTTGCTGTGCTTTGCTTGCGCAAGCCTTGCTATTTGCTATGTGTGCAGGCGCTGCGATCGGTTTTGCATTAATCTTTGAATTGACTGACTGCTTTGTTGACACTTCAATAGGCACAAGGTATTTTAGAGGTCTGATAAATTGTACTTTACCTTTATCATTTGGTACTGTTATCCTTGCAGTCCTGATGTTACCATCCCTGTCCTTTAATAACTCTCTAACCCTGCAAACTTTCCAGAAAGATCATTTAGTCTGGTCATTCTTTAAAATAACTATATCTCCTATTGATATTGATGGTGCTTTAGTTATTTGCTTTGATTTGAATGCTTCCATAAGTCCATGTAGATACTCACCCTTCCAACGTTTACTAAAATCCCACAATAGCCTAAAATGATACTTTTCGCGCTTAGAAAGTGTTTCATATGTGCTTACAATTTCTGAGAATCTGGCATTAGGCTCTTGAAGTAAGTTTCGTCCATTGAGCACATGAGATGGAGTTAAAGGGAAAGAAACACCTTCAGTATCATCATATATATATGTCAATGGCCTCGAGTTAATAACTGCCTCTATTTCAACTAAAATAGTGCTTAGTTCCATGAAACTTACCATAGCTCTTCCAACACCTTTTACAAGACAGCGCTTTATACTGCATACTAGATGCTCCCAGATCCCTTCCTTCCCAAGGGCTCTTTTCAGGGATAAAGGTCCATTCAACACCCTTGTTGGCTAGGAAAGCATGAAGCTTTGGGCAACGCAATAATTTCTTAACTTCTATAGATGTAGTTTTAAATGTCTTAGCATTAACTGACAAGACTTTGGCTGGCAATCCCCTACGAGCTGTGAATTTTCTGACAGCTTTACTAAAGATTCTGTGCTCAATGATTCTACCAGTTCTAAATGAATAGCGCGTGTGGTATCACAGGTGAATACACATATATAAGATTTAAATGTATGTTGCCCACATAAATCGTCAACTTCTAAAGGTCCTGCAAAGTCAACAACTACGGCATTAAATGGAACACACTTTTCAATCCTTTCCAATGGCAAACTTGGAGTAAGAGTAACCTTAAAAGGTAGACCTTCAAGTTTCATACAAACAATGCAATTTCGAATATGAGCTTTGACAAGGTCTCTTCTTCTAAAGGTGAATCTCCACTAGGCGGAAAAAGTCGAGCGATTCGACTTTTTGAGCTCTCGCACATGCGCAGTTGCTACTTGACATAAAATCGCTGCTGAAAAAGTCGAGCACGTCCAAGTAGAATCAAGTTCTACTTTTCGCCGAATCGCTTTGCTTGTCTCTGCTAGAACAATAACTCCAAAAGTGGGCCTACACCCTGGACTTCTCGCCACATGCCGAGATGGCAGGAAAAACCACTTAAACTTGTGATAGAACAATAGTAAGAAACATGAATCACACCCCAAGACAGTCGATTTATTGGCGCAATGTCTGCCCTTGAAGAAAACATACTGCCATCAACAGCAGACCAAATCCAAGGCCATGATACTTTGGAAGAGGAGAACTGAACACTGTGTAATATCCTGTGCTATGTAACGCACTAGTTCCTCTACTTTGGATGGCAGCATACGGAAGCACAGAAAGAACTATTCATGATCATGGAGGTGAAGTTCTTGTACAAGCATGCTGAACTCTCCTTTTGCATCTCTTTCTCTATACATTTCTCGCACCCAAAATCTCCGTCGTCTTTGCTTCAGCCTTGTCAACCAATACCGTCTTCTATTATATGCATAAATCAACCTCCACCGAAGTGAAAACATGTAACGACTGTTCACAGCAGCCATCTTTGTATGTCGAGAGATAAACAGTGCAGGAGATAAAAATCGCTCAATATTTTCCGACTAGTGGATATGGCATGCTGTTCTCACATAAAATCGCCACGAAATAAGTCAAATCGCTTGACTTTTTTCGCCTAGTGGAGATTCACCTTACAAACCCAATACTTTTGGCGGAGACAGTTTAGAGTTTCTCTAATCCCATTAAGAAAAACCCTACCGTGTGCTTCAACAACTACTAAACACGAAAACGACTCATGTGCTGGTAACAAGATAGGATATTTCCCACCTTCAGGAATATCTACATTACTCAACCGAGACTTGCATCTGAGAATACCATGTTCATCAATAAAAAGATTGAATTGGTTTACTTTTATTGGCACTTTAATACCGTTACTACTCTTAGATGATAAGAATTGCACTTCATCCTTGAATTCATTTCCTTGAATGGCTCTAATTGTCATCCTTTCTGCACTCTCAATTTCATTGACTCTTAGGTCTTTTTGGTGTTAACCTCCCTGTTACTTAATGCTGATTTCACATTGTGGACAAAACACAATACCCAAGCAATGGTTTGTACCACCTTATGCTTACTACTAAATCGTTGAAGGTCAATGATATTAGTGACTGAACCCATTTCATCTTGAATGTTGACCATAGCATGTGTGACTTGAATAGGACTTTTAATTTCTTTTGAATAGGCGGCACTTTCTTCAATTACCTTACTATTATTGACTTTTTGCCATTCTGAAGGGGGAAATTCTTAAAACTTTGGGCCTTTCCACCGCAATGAACTGGTGGACTTGATACATTGACATATGCCCCTTGAAGATAAATCAGCAGGGTTTAAATATCCTGGGCAGACATACCAATCCTCTCGAGAGGACAATTCTAAACTTTGAGTTACCCTTCTGTGCACACATTGTGTCCACTGCCTATTATTTCCAATCCAGCTCAGAGTAACCATGGAATCTACCCAAAAGTAGGTACTAATAGTCGT
This sequence comes from Mastigias papua, assembly GCA_964019165.1. Lineage (NCBI taxonomy): Eukaryota > Metazoa > Cnidaria > Scyphozoa > Rhizostomeae > Mastigiidae > Mastigias > Mastigias papua. The sequence goes on from OZ025280.1 coordinate 12,392,344, forward strand.
TTTGTAACCTAATTCTTCCTGCAAAGTACAGCTAATTGTTGAAACACACTTGGCCATTAAAGTGGCACTGATAAGCTCAAGTCTAGGGATACTTTGCTGTTTCAAAGGTGAAACTTTGGCCTTAGCTGCCTTTCGTTACACCCTCTAATGTCGCAATCTCACTGTGTACTGTTGGGTTATTTGACGAAAATGTGCACAGATTGAAACCTGCTTGTTCCATAAGTGCTTTAGACTTGTGCATAATTTCGAGTACCTCACTGGCGCTATCTGCTCCGCAGGATAAATCATCTGCATACATACGTTGTAATGTCTGCGCAATATGGGGCTCTGTATTCTGAAAAAGTGATGCATGTTTGTTAATTGTCGCCCCTAGGATGAACAGACTAGGCTTTAAACCAAAAGGAAGCCGACAAAAGCGCAATTGCACAACAGCTGGCTCTGGTTTAGCTACATCATCAAATTGTCCTCTAAGAAAGTAATCTGGTACATTTGGACAATTTCCACAGTGGTTCTTCATTTACAGAACCATCCTGTCCCTCAGAGGAGGAAAGATCACTGTAAAGAAAAACAGACCTGTCGTCTTGCATGATTGTTTGTTTTGGATAAGCCAAAGCTGAAGTATCCCCTGACCTAATATTAATTCTTTGTTCAAGTTCCTGAACTGTCTCAGTGAGGGTGGCTATGGATAATTGCATACTTTCTAGAGGATCAGTGAGCACTATTTCCTTGTGCGAAACTTTGCCATAAGTGTGCTCCTCTGTCATTTCTGGGAGACTTGTAGAAAGTCAAAAAACAGAGAAATTGCAAAATATGTGTATTTAAGAAGAAAATAGTTTTACTTTCCTGGCTAATGTGGTTGATGATATTGGATTCAGCTTTGTATATAGTACTGTCGCCAAAAACTTTCTTGATTCATCCTGGGAAGCCTCCCGAATTGGTTCTTACAGGGTGCATGCCCTGTATCTCACCTATTTCTTGGAATGGGGAATGAGGCTGGGGAAATAATCAAAACCTCCTCTTCTACCACATGTCTACTTAGTATCTAGCCCCCAACCACAATAATATAACAACAGTACTTACCATTGCTAGGATAGAACGTATAGGAGTGACCCTCATTCTATACTCTTATCTCCCTCATCCTATCAGCATACATTTTACTGAGAGTATAATTTTATCTATTTACCTTCCTGTTCTTATGCCTAATTCCACATTCCTTTTGCCTCCTACTTCTATGCCAGGTATGAACATTCAGTCTGATTTGGACTACCAACCTGCCAGTAGTCACTTGGGAAGTGTTTGGATGATGACATTCTAACCTTTAGTAAGTTAATGTGTATTTTAGTAAGTTATGTCAAGGAAAGGCCAATCGAGCCTATAACAAAGCATTGACAAAGGAAGAAGGAGAAAGGAAAGTTAATTAGATAAAAAGATGAGATCAAGCTTGTTGATGCTAGATTTGAAGATACGTTGTAGGATTCAGGAAAGGAAGTAGGAGGTAACGTGTTCTAAAGTTGACAGGTTCTTGGAATGGAAGAAGATTTGTAGGAAAGTTCATGGACGAAGTTCATTGAAAGAAGATGAAATCTCCAGTTCATGGCCACACATGAAAAAAGGGGGAAATCGTGGTGATGTATACATAAAATAACAATCTGTGTCATCTTCCCCTAATTACACTTAATACATACGTTATGTTTAACTTTAGCTTTTGATTGCAATTATGTAAAATTGACTTTTCATGTACAAACCAACCCCAGTTAGAACATTGTAATCTTGTACAGCAGAAGTCTTTTAACCAACTTGGTAAGCCAAAAGGATTATTATAGTAATACAGGTTAATGGAAAAGAAATGGTAAGAGTGAAAGATGGGTAGAAAACGTCCCTACATTTGCAAATGATCTCTTTTTGCTTAAAAACAACATATATGTTTCATTGTAAGAACTTTTTGAATTGTGCATAGGATCACAATTTCTGATACACCTCATTTGCCAGGGGCAGTCTACCTGACCCTTTTCACTATGGACGTATTCTCTAAATGTTGATCTGGTATTGCCAGCATCAAATGTATAGCAGTTTCAAATAATCTGATTGACATCTATAAGCTCATAATTTTCAGCTAACTCTTTGCCAAATACCAGGACAAGGCCTAAAATAAGTGTGGCTCTGACTCATTTTGTGGTTTTGTAAATTAAAACTGTGGTTCTGTAACTGGGGAAAGTGTGGACTTGAAAAAAAGGCAAAGTAAATACCACTCCAGGTCACGCATGACTCCATCCCCAGTCCGATCATATGTTTTATACTAGACATAACAGTAGTAAGTGCCGCGTTTTACCATTAAAAACAAACTGAGCCAACCTGTTTGCATTACAAAATACAAAAACTCAATGCCTTATTTGCTTGATGGTCAACTGGCCATGTGTGTCTCCCCCCGTCTAAGCCTTCTGTTGACGACAGTTAACAGCATTCGATTAGCATTTTGAGGCTCAATGAATGACTACCCCTGTTGTAGCCTTGCAGCGGAAGACTCTGTTGTCATGCTTCTCCACATCCCAAACAGGTTGCAGCAAGCCGCATTTCTTTTTTAAGTTTTGATTCTTTCAACTGCAGAAATTTCCTAAAAGAAGAACATTTTCTTTGCTGCACCGTTTCGCATTGGCCTCTGTTTTGCACCAATCCCGCCCCGCATTAGGCTGCCACTGCTTTATTGTTTATTTTGCATTGAAAATTGCAGTCGTTGCTCACAAAAGATCTTTTCTGACCATAACTGAAATTAGACAAATGCACATTCCAAGAGGCTTTGACGTTTTCGTGATTGTGTGACACCCCCTGCAGCAGCCAACTGCCAAACGTACTTCCGCATTCTAATAAGCTGCAGATTTTCGATTCAAAATCATATCATTAGACTGATTACATGTCGTAGTTGCGCTCCTTTGTGTTTTGAAGCATAGTGCCATGTGCCATGTGATAGTGTGATCATTCAGTTCAAAGAACGAAACGGAATCTGGGACCGATGTAAGTTCGTCTATTTCTCTTGGTCTTGACACAAAAACATCGTATGAGGATATTCACAATTCACATTAGATTATCATTTGCTTTGCTTGAGATGGATCATTTTTTGATAAGAAAAGTCAAGTTGGATGCTTCTACCGTACCAGCAAATATACAAGAGGATGAGACGAGTGAAAAGGGCAATGGCGAGGAGAAAAGTGCATGTGAGAATCCAGAAGGAGAACCAGTGAGTGAGGCAGGAACGTCCACAGAGCAGCAAGACAAGGTGACCAATGCTGAACAAATGAAAACTAGAAAGCAAGAGCAAGTAAATGTATTCCAAAAGCTGCCGTCGGTCAAAGGCGTAAATAGAAAGTTGGTACGCTGTAGTGTATGCTATCGTAACATAGAAACAGCCAAGATTTATGCGCCAAAGGGAAAGGTGCCAGATATATGCCAAGAGCTTGGAGTGGTCTCCCGAGCAAGAATTTTGGATAACCACTTGCAATCAAAAGTGCACGTGGAGTGTTTAAAGGCCGACAGACTTCGTGTCCTTTCACCACCAGAATTAGCTGTTATGGCTCCAATGGACAATGCACTGACAATTGCTAACAAGAACGAGTTACGTTATGTTGGAAAGTTAATGCACACAATCTACAACGACGCAAAAAGGGGTACATTGAGTGCCTATTCCTGGCCATCACGTCATGCTGCCTATAAAATCAGCAGAAAGTTCCAGATGGACTATTTTCGACCATTCTCGCCTAACGAAATTGAATTAAGATACATCAACCCTGTTTACTACAATGAACTGCTAACATCAATTGTGGATTCATATAAACCCATCATGCATGCAGAAATAGATGAAGCCCTTGCAGTAAGTTTAAGGTTTGATGGATCCATTGACAGAATGCAACTGGACAACGAGCATGTCATGGCACACATTGTTGAAAAGAATGGAAACGATACGTTGATTTTTCTTGGGTTTTCCGAACCGCCAGAGAGAGGAGCACGTGGTAGTTTAATGGCAATCCAAGCAGCTGTCAACCAAACCCTAGATTGGGATACAGTTTTCGGAAAGGTGTCATCACTTGCTTCTGACGGTGAAAACAAAAACACTGATGTAAAGAATGGCTTGTGGTCCAAGTTAGATGAAATGAGAAAAGAAAGTTCCACTGAACTTCCACTTCTAAAACTCTGGTGTGCTTGTCATAGATCAAATCTTGCCTGGATATCTGTGACAAAAAGTGTGCCAGAAGTGCAGAAGGCAAGTAGAAAAGCTAGCGCTGTGTCCACTTTTTTCCATCAACATGGTACAAGATGGAGAGAGCTTAGAAAGGTGGAAGAAGAAAACGATCTGCGGGCCATGAGACTGCCATGCTTTTTCGAAGTCAGATGGACCCAGTACACAGCACAACATTTTCACAACTTAATGTCAAGCTGGTGCGCACTGATGACTTACTTTAACAAGAGCACTGAGCCTCAAGAACAAGGATTTTTTGAGACGCTACGAGATTTTGACTCTCTGCGCTTGATATGCTTTATGGTCGATGTGACCTCTCTGTTCAGCCGATTTCAGAAGAAACTTCAAAGCGATAAAGTGATGGTTTTTGACATTGGAGAAGCATTAGAGAGATTCATCTCAAGACTGCAGCAACTAAATGATGGCAAGACTCTTATTGGTGGCTTTGAAGAACACCTGGTTGCACATGTTAGCGAGGAAGATGGGGAGAAGATCCTTCATGGATATATCCTACGTGAGAAAATAAGAAGAAGCAACATACATAATTTCAATGTATCAGAAAGAAGAAGCTATAACGCCATTCGAAATGAAGTACTTCTGAGCATCAATACATTCCTAAGATAAAGATTTGATGATAAAGATTTTGCAGACCTTGCTGCCATTAAAAACCTGCCATCAGCAAAAGAAGAAGACTTGAGAAAACTTCATGCAGCAATTGTTCCAAACTTTGGCTGATTTTGTGCAGTCATGCCTTGACGTTGGACAGATGACAGAACTTAACACTTCTGACCCAAGGCTTTTGCTAAAGGCTATAATAGGAGACAAGAGTATGAAGTCATTACATGTGGCTCTTGCTAGAATTATTGCAGCAAAACCACAATCGGCCGATGTAGAAAGGCTGATCTCGACATACAACAAGATCAAAACTGATGGGAGAAGCAGCATTTCACCAGAAACACTTTGCAAATACATGTTTATTGCAATAAATATGCCTGATCTTGCAAGCTTCGATTTCCGCTCACCTGCAATGTTATGGCTTGAAAAAAAACGAAGACGTCTCAATCATGCAACTGAAAAGGCTGGGATGCAAGATTGGTTCAAGGGAGTGTTTGAAGGCGCAGGAATGCAAGAAGAAAGCCCTGAAGAAGATTGCAGCAACCATTTAAACGTGTTTCTTTTAAATAAAGTAAAGCCACGCCCAATTTTCAGCCTTAAGTGCAGACCACACCCAACTTTTACAAATGTGCACTTGTAAAAATTTGTTAGTTTAGGGCCTGTACCAGGAAGTATACTGCCGCTACTGTCTTCACAATCAACAAAGCCACTTGGTATGTATCCAGAGTTCTCTGTTAGTCACAGTTATTGTGAAGGCATACTGTTGCTTGTGTAATCTTATCTACCAAATCAACATTTGCACAAATAGGCCTTCTGAAAATTTGCTATTTTAAGAGCGAATGCCAAAAGGATTCTCTATGGTGTGCCAAGCTCTAGAAAGTCTATAATTGTAGACTTTCCCACATTCACCAAGGTGCTTTCCAAGTAAAGGCTTCATAAGCCAGGGCCCAAGAGGGAAAATATCATCCCCAAGTACAACAAAAGATAGGCTCTGATTCGTATATGGGCTAGGTCCAGGTATGCCCAATAGAGTATTTTCAACGATGTTGCCTATAGCTGAACTTGACAGAATACTAGCATCATTTGTGCCCCCATATGCAGCAATTATTGTGAAGGCATACTGTTGCTTGTGTAATCATATCTACCAAATCAACATTTGCACAAATAGGCCTTCTGAAAATTTGCTATTTTAAGAGCGAATGCCAAAAGGATTCTCTATGGTGTGCCAAGCTCTAGAAAGTCTATAATTGTAGACTTTCCCACATTCATCAAGGTGCTTTCCAAGTAAAGGCTTCATAAGCCAGGGCCCAAGAGGGAAAATATCATCCCCAAGTACAACAAAAGATAGGCTCTGATTCGTATATGGGCTAGGTCCAGGTATGCCCAATAGAGTATTTTCAACGATGTTGCCTATAGCTGAACTTGACAGAATACTAGCATCATTTGTGCCCCCATATGCAGCAATATCTACAAATGTGAAGCAATACCTGCCATCATAAACTACTAGCATCATTTGTGCCCCCATATGCAGCAATATCTACAAATGTGACGGAATACCTGCCATCATAAACTACTAGCAAGACAATGGAGTGGAACTTTTTATAGTTGTAGTATGCTGATTGTCCATTACATGGACACTATATCATCACATGTTTGCCATCAATGGCACCACTGCAATTTGGAAAGTTCCATAGATCATAGACCTCATTGGCACTGCACTCCTAGTCTTCAGGAGTTGTTGGTACCTTAACAAATGGTTTTTTTAAAGCAGTCCATATAGCCTCACATGTCTCCATGATAAATAAAGAAACAGCAGTCTTTCCTATTCGTAAGTCAAAAGAGCAAGATTGCTGGAAATCGTCAGTGGCAAGAAACTGTAGGCTGCATTCACATTGCACTATCTCTTGCTAGTGACTATACGCGCTTGCCAATGTCCGCTATACTGATCCCTTGTCGTGTTCACATTGCGCACTTCGCACCGGGTGGTAGCGAGCGCACTTATGCTATAAAGCTTTCTAGTAAGCTGACAGATAAGTTACTCATGCGGTAGACATGGACCTGCTGTTATAAAAGCATGGTAATAAAGAAATTTTTTAGCTGATTGTCAAACTAAACATACAATGGTCATCTAGGTACACCGTTTTTATAATACAGGCTTGTACTTCGGTAACTTCTTAGCTTTTTCACAATAATATTTCAGCTTACAAAATTTCTCTTCTAATAAACTCTTCTGTGGGAGCTAGTAACGCAAGAACATACCTTGTTTGTGGTATGTATCAATGTCCCAGTGCATGTTTTCTTATCATCCTTACCTTGGGCAGGTATTTTCATTTCCCCTAGTTAAATTTTCCTGTTATGATGATCTGCTCGCACCTTGGTTTTCTATGACAGTCGGTTTGAGAGTTTTCGGCAAGTCCTACATGATTTAAGTTCACAGAATGATTTCTGAACCTATTCATTGAAAGGAAAATGAGAAAGTGTATTCATCGTTCCATAAATCGCGCTCTTTGAAACAAGTTGCCAATCTGAACAGGATAATCGCCAGCTGTGCGCACTGTTCCCTACTGTGTTAAGACGCCAGTAACAAATTGTGCAATGTGAATGCAGCCTAAGGGTAACTATGAGCTTTTCTGCCTCTAAAACTGTACTCCTTGATCTATATGGTCACCCGGCGATAAGTTGGCCAACCAAAGAAAGAAGGTGCTCAAAGTGTCCAAGGGACATTCTTGTGAATCTGAAAAGACATTTTAAGATGAAAACAAGTTGTCTACTTTCAGCCAAACCACAATGTAGAGCTAACTAAATAACTAGGGGGGCTCATGTATAAATTCCAGTAGCTCACAACAAGGCTATCTATCTTATTCAAAACGAAGCTACTCAACAATGAAAGCAATTAGTTAGAAGTAGTGGCGCTTCTACAGTATATCATTGAATGGAAATCATTAAAACTAAATAGTGGCTAGCTCCCTCTTTAAATGAAAGCAAGAACATTAATGAAAACAAATATAAGACAAATGCCCACTTTAGAAAGAAGATGACTTAATGCTATGGCACATTGTGATATAAAGGAAGCTGTTGAAAGAACTGTCTGTAGAGAAAGTATCATATGGTAATGGTTTAGCAGAGCAGTTGCTGAACTTTAGTCAAATCACAGATTGATGACTGTCTACATTTCCTTGTTCTGTTGTCACTTGCACTTTTATGCTTCTGAAACCATTTTGATGTAGCATATTTGGCATCCCACAGGTGAACATGACGTCCATTTATGCTGATAAACATCAAAGAAGAAAGGTGTTTGATTGTCATTGGAGCTCTCATCTTCGAGCAAATCATAGTAAATAGAATAGGGGCTGCTTAGGCCTGGTTTTCATAAATCGTAAGTCATCAGCGATTATCGACGATGGAGCATCGGCAATGATCGCCGATGCTTAAGACACCTTATGATGTGTTAAAACTTATGAAAACAGTGTTGTCTTAAGCATTGGTACCATCGGTGATGATTGGCGATAGACTTTGGAAATTCAAACAGTTTTTGACTTTAGAGCTCATCGGCGATGATTGCCGATGCCTTACGACATAATGTTTTTATGACAACCATTTTATGACAATGTTGTTAGAAGTCCCCACAGATTTCCACAATAATTATGCGTTCACACACAAACATTTAGTCGGATCCAGACTCCGTATTAATTTTCAACAATCCACACCTTACAAAACTGGCTAACTCAAGACACAAATTGACACAAAGTGAGGAACACAAATTAATGATATGGCTTTTATGGATTTAATCAGGGATACCCAACATCAAGCAACCGAAGTTCTTGCAACAAACTTTTTGTGATATGAAATGCTGCAGGGGTAACCGGCCTTTCATCTTCGTTGATAGTTGAGTTGGAGTCTTATTTAACGTGCAGAGAACACGGAGCCAGAGATAGACGATGTTGAGTTAAGGTACTGATCTACTGACTGATTATTCCATATAATTCTACAGACATATATACACAAATGTAGCTGATGAATCATTACTAAATAGATATAAAAAGGTGGTGGGCTGAGTAGGTGGAATGGACATGTGAGATAAACAAAAGCAAAGGAATGACCTGTAAGATGTGATGACAGGGATGACGTAAGGTGATGTCCAGATGTGGGATGACTTAGCAGAAATGGAAAAGGTCGGTTGAGAATGAATGATGAAATGAGGCCTGAGTTGACAGTTTTGTTCCCGGTGTTTAGGGTCACTACAGTAGCTCCCCCCTGGAATGCAAGCGATGCGAAGCATTTGATATGTAGGATGGAAAGCTATGCACATGACGATAAACACCGGAAGAAACAAGATGAATAAATGTAGTAGATGTGGCGCAGAAATGATGACAAATATGGAACTACATGCTATGGACAAACATATAAGTACAACAGACAAAGTATATAGCGAATACTTGCAACAACAACAAAAAGTGAATGAGTTCACATGTTCAGGTTTTCGTTGGTGACTGAGTCATCAAGGTTTTCTACATTGGATGACCAGGAACCAGCAGTTGTTTGAGCGCCGAGTGAAGCGAGGAGTGAGCAAGGTTTTTGCGTTGGGTAACCAGGAACCAGAATGCTGACGAGACGAAGGCAGCGAGCAGCACGTTGATGTGTTGACAAGCTGCATAGACAATGAGGCAAGAAGGGCCATCCGTATATGATGCGAGGTGCCGTGCCGTGAGTTGTGTAGATGCAGTGGAGAACACATGTGGAACGAGTGCCAGATTGCTGAAGCCTTGTGTCGTGGATGGGCACTATGGTGAGTTGAGTGCCGCAAGGTGAGCAGTTCAATCCAGAAGGCAGTGTTCGTGGCTCGGTTACCACTTTTGGTGATATGTAATGCTTTAGTGTGTCAACTGGCCTATCCTCTTTGATGGTTGTTGTACATGTAGTCTTATTTACCGTGCAGAGAACACGGAGCCAGAGATAGACAATGTTGAGTTAAGGTACTGATCTACTGACTGATTATTCAATATAATTCTACAGACATATATACACAAATTTAGCTGACGAATCATTACTAAATAGATATAAAAAGAAAGTGGTGGGCTGAGTAGGTGGAATGGACATGTGAGATAAACAAAAGCAAAGGAATGACCTGTAAGATGTGATGACAGGGATGACGTAAGGTGATGTCCAGATGTGGGATGACTTAGCAGAAATGGAAAAGGTCGGTTGAGAATGAATGATGAAATGAGGCCTGAGTTGACGGTTTGGTTCCCGGTGTTTAGGGTCACTACAAACTGCTAAACCACAACTTCTTTCAGGTTTAACTAGAGAATATATACTAATACAAATGATCAACTTACGACCTTTCTTAACCTTGGCGTGTCTTTTATTCTTTAGTGAGCAGCGGGGTTGGCATCTTATAACTTTCGTCTTGCGTCTTGTATCAATCCTAACTTAATTAGTTAACTAGGTTTGACTTTCAACGGGCAACTCAACTCTTGCCTTTAACTTAATAGCAGCTTCTTCTCTAGCATCAGGGTCGTCGTCTTCTTAACTCGGCTTAATTCTGTTACGACTACTGGACTGGAGGGCGAGGGGTCCTAATTATTAACTAAACTGGCACGTCTAATAATACCAAATATGGTAAATAGAACAAATCTAAAATTATTGCAAATAACGTGGTAAAATAGCCAAAACAATAGTCAGTAAAATTCCCAAGTAACAAAGCAGCAAGCTATTAAGAGCCCTGGCACTGATTTCCGTCACGCGAGCGATAAACGTACAGTTGTAACTGTTTACGTGTTCGATATATGTTCAGCATTGCTCCCCCTTTTCGAAAACAAGCCTCCTGGCTTGAAGCAGACACATTTGCGAATCGAAGTCAAATACCTTGAGTAATGGCAGGAGCGTGAGTATCCTCCGGAGGAGTAATAGGAGGTTCCGTGACGGGTTTGCTAGGACGCGGTGAAGCGGTATTATCATCATCGGTATGAACATCAAAACTGTCACTTGGAAGATCCGTGTCCTCGAGATCCGAAGAATTGTCAGTGTTTGACGGTATACTGACTGGATGCACAGATGGATCATAGTAAGGCTTCATACGATTAGCATGGACGGGCACAGAAACAGGTTTATTATCAAGAGTGTGCAAGCGAAAGTGAACCAGCGAAAGTTGTGCTATAACACGATATGGTACATGGTAAGTGTGTGCCAATGTTTTGGAAAGACCTTTGCGCGATTTTGGCATGTATACCCATGCTCGGGAGCCAATGTCATATGTGACAGGACTACTGGTTTTGTCATATTGGTATTTCATACGTTGTTGAACCACTTGTGTATTAGAGTCCACGATGCGCTTAGCGGTCTCAAGAATCTCAATAACACGCAAACGAAGTTCGGAGACGGAAGAAAATAGACTATCACTATCTGGTGTGTAAGGCATGGAATGATGTACACTCATAGGAGCCAACTGAGGTTCAAAATCAAAGTTGATAATGGCATCCTCAGGACATAACTCTGTGAAGGAACCAATACTTGTACCTTTATGTAAAACAAGCGATTCACTGGTTGGGTTTAGCAAACGAAAGGTAACATGGCCATCACTGTTGCAGGTAGATAGAGATGAAGCAGCCAGAAGACGATGACGAGAGGACAAACTAGGCACAGCTTTGATAAATCCTATTACAGGCTGAGAGGAAAACCGGGTGAAACCAGGTGGTATAGCAGTTTCAGAATTGCCATCAATCACAAATGTGTGTGGTGTACGAACATCTACCGAGAACTACATTGTATGCTAGTCCAGAAACGAGGGGAGCTTTGCAAATGTAGTCCGAGTTACCAAGTGTAATGGGACAAAAGGCACAGCCAGTGACAGAAACAGTGGTCCCATTTGCTGTACGAATACAATCAACAGTGTCACATTTTTCAAGTAAACATCCTGCATGCAAAATGTCATTGAAACACTGCTCACTTATAACAGTTACTGCAGCGCCAGTGTCTACTAATACCTGAAATGCTTGGCTTAATACTACACCCCAGATCAAAACAGTTTTCTTTTCTTCAGTTGCATTATTAACATGGGAAGAAATCGCAGGGACTTTTGGTGCAATTTTTGCTTCTTTGGCATATATAACATCTGAATGGCATCTGTTTGAAATGCTGTCAGAAGGGGGCTGCTCTTTGTACATAGTCCTGTCCTTTCTAACGTGTGCAGGACGGTGCTTGTTCATACTATTTGGTGGGGTAACATCATACATATGAGGGTCTTCATTATCCCCACTCGTGAAGACGCTGTCTCGTTTAAATTAAAACTGGTCTGAGGGCTATTTCCAAATCCTGGAGGTGGAAAGGTGCGCTGAGCACTTTGGATTTGGTTGCTTGCGTGAAAGTGATGTTTTCGACAATAGCGCGTGACATGTCCAACCCACATGCAATTGTTACAGATAGGCTGACCATCCGTTGTTCGTAAGTTTCTACCCCAGGGCACATACATAGGGTGTGACTGACGAAATCGCTTGAGAGAACGACTAGGTACGTTTTGTTCAAACCGAGCATCAATAGCAGCCAGTATATCACTTTTCACCTTTTGTAGTTTGTTCACTGATAATGCTGATCTGGGATAGGATCTCCTATAGTGTTTTAATAGTTTCCCCGCAGATTGGTGCGAAAGGCTGTGTGGCGGCTTTCTTATGGGTGGCTAACAAAATAAGGAGGTTCACTTGGCCTTTGAGTTCCTTAATGCGCTGTTCTTGCTGAGGTAACTTTGCACTAGGGGAAGAAGAAGTAAAGCCGGGGGTTCGTTTTACTGCATCTGTTAATCGAGCAAAGTTCTCAGCTTCGGCAAAGTTTTTTGGCTGTTTTAGAATGACACTGTTTCGTAGCCTTTCATTCAGCCCGTTAATACATATGTTCATCAAGTCGTTGTCGGAAAGAGAGAGCCGCTGGCATCTTGTAATGATGTCCTCCGTATAGGTTGACAGTGGCTCCTCTACCCCCTGTTTCCTAGAATAGGTCTTGGTGAAACAAGAAGTCTAAGCTCTCAGCTCCAAATCATTCCTTAAGTGCGTCTAGAAGGCTTTCTAAATCGCTTGTGGTTTCCTCGGGGAGGGTATAAAACTATGCACATGCAGGGCCATCGAGAGCAAGTGGAATTACGTTACTTTTACGGGTGTTACTCCAACCATAAAACTTGGAAATCTGTTCAAATTTCTTAATCCACTCTCTAACGTCTTGCTGTGGACATCCGTGACATGATGATAGTTTAAAGAGATCAGAGTGGGAGGTCCCCTGGATCACAGCTTGCATACCGGGTGTTTCCTGATTTGTGTCAGCCTGCTCTTGAAGCATCACATGATATTAGGAAATCAATGCACTTATAGCCCCAATACTCAGAAAATGTCTGTAAATGTTTCTAAACTAAATAAGTGGGACTACTAAAACTTAAAACCTAAGATGCAAACTCTAAATCTAATTTTAATCTAAATCAATGTAAAGTGAGTCTATATGTTTCACTATAAATTCGCCTTGGGGCTCAAACGTTAGATTCTACGTAAGTTCAACAGCTAAATAATGAAAGTCTTCAAAAATTTAAAAAAAGTCAGTATATATTTCCTTATCCAATAGCTTCTACTAGTAAGTGGCAACGACAGCTTTCATTCGTATCATATATAGTCAAAATAGCAATCTGAATGATCTTCAGTACATCAAATCCAGTAATTCGCGAAATTGAAGATTTCCTCACTTGCTTCAGATAAACTTGAACGTCACAATAAACACAATAACAACAGTGTTCTTCGTCTCTTCTTCTTCAAGGTTGTCATGTCTCGGTCACCAGATGTTAAACCACAACTTCTTTCAGGTTTAACTAGAGAATATATACTAATACACATGATCAACTTACGAGCCTTCTTAACCTTGGCATGTCTTTTATTGTTTAGTGAGTGGCGGGGTTGGCATCTTATAACTTTCGTCTTCCGTCTTGTATCTATTCTTAACTTAATAGTTAACTAGGTTTGACTTTCTACGGGCAACTCAACTCTTGCCTTCAACTTAATAGCGGCTTCTTCTGTAGCGTCAGGGTCGTCGTCTTCTTAACTCGGCTTAATTCTGTTACGACTACTGGACTGGAGGGTGTGGGGTCCTACTTATTAACTAAACTGGCCCGCCTAATAATACCATATACGGTAAACAGAACAAATCTAAAATATTGCAAATAACGTAGTAAAATTCCCAAAACAATAGTCAGTAAACTTCCCAATTAACAAAGCAGCAAGCTATTAAGAGCCCTGGCACTGATTTCCGTCATGCGAGCGATAAACGTACAGTTGTACTTGTTCATGTGTTTGATATATGTTCAGCAAAACTGTGGAACAGCCCCTTTCATTCTCGTTCTTGACAAATCTCTCAGACCTAAAGTTTCTGTCTCTGGTATTGTTTCGTCTTAAAAGTGCAATGATTAAAACCAGCTTTGCTTGTAAAAGGAGCTGCAGGCATGTTGGATTTACTTCTGCCAGAGGAATTTGGTGCCTAAATAAGTAAGATAGTGTGATTACAATGTATGAAAACTGTATGTTGCAAGGTGTCTTAAGCATCGGCGATAATTGCTGATGAATTACAATGTATGAAAGCCAGGCCTCAGGAAAGTCACCAATAGAACAAAAGCAGGCTTTGTGGGATGTTGAATTTCTGGTGCCATGATGAGGAGCCGATAAGGGAATCCAACATTATGGCGAAAAACACTACAGAAGTGTATGTAAACAAGTTGGAAGATGATTGTGCTTTTTCAGATTCCCTTAGAGGCCATTCACATGAGAAAATCCAACCCAGGTTGAGTTTCAACCCGTGTTGAAACTCAACACAGCTGCTCAAAACACCTCTGGTCAGAAACCCTATTGTCTTTGCAAGCCGTTCACATGATTCAAACTCAACCCATGTTGAAGTCAACTCGCTTTTTCAGCCCGTGTTATGATTTTGCCTGAGTTGAAATTAACACCAAAACATTATGAAACGCAAGCTAAATTTCATCCTGGGTGAGTAGCTGCCTGCAATGTATCCTGGGACAGATTTTGTAAACATTTGGCGCACTTTCCTCTTTGCTCTTGACTTGTTACAATCGTCAAAGCATTATCTTTTTAGTATCAACTAGAAAATGAATCGAGCTGAAGACAAGACACTTGGAATAAGAAAAAAATGAGTGTTAAAACCAAACTTTTGTAAAATATCGTAAACATTCCTTCAAAGTAATACTTGACCTCCTACACATAGAGTACGTTGAGACATAATGTTTGCTCTTGGTAAAGTAGCACAATGCCTACCACATTTGTTGAACGTCTTTTTCACTGTCACTACCACTACACATTGATACTTTGTTTGAAACTTATCTTATCGATAATTTAGTTGACCTTTTTGTTGTGAGATGAATACACTTTTTAGATTCCCAAAACCCTAGTGTTGTTTGTTGATTGTTGTTTATAATCTGTTGTCTTTTCTTAATGGCCTAGATTTTATTGTTATTATAGCCTGAAGAGACCAGCCGCCAGCCAGGTTGTCATGCACTATGCAGCCCAATATTCTGCTGGCACTATATCTGATAATGAAGATGATGTGTGTACCCCCACAACTTTCTTCAGAGATACCTGTTCTAGTAGAAAAAAATCGGCGCTATTGCAGAATCGTACCTCTCCTAGAAAAAGACGTCCTACTGTAACATACTATACACCATTCGATAGCTCTTGGTAAATGGATTACAATGATACCCTCATTTACCCCATAGCTCAAAATTTCGAGGAGTTATTGAGTTTTTTTCTAACAAATGTGGCTGCCATGTTTGGCCGCTACATGGGATAGGGGCTAGGGTTAGGGTTAGAGTTAGTATTTAAATCACCTCAAATGTCAATGTGTCTTCAGAGGAAAAGAGGCACGTGTATAGTTTGTCACACTTCCTGCTCCCATATTCTGTCTTCAATGCACGTGGAACTGTCACTGACATGAAGAAATCATGATTTGAAGTTTTGTGAAGTATAGTCTATTGTAGTCGGTGTTCTGTTTATGCTCAAAGAGTGGGTGAAATCGATTTTGCAATATACCCCTAACCACCATACATATTAGCACATAGCTGGGTCCGTGTGGGAGTAGATGCATTTGCAAAATAGCCTTGCTTTGCTATTCCTACCTCTATAGTGGGGCAGGTAAAGAACCCCAAATCATTAGGCTCTGAGCAATGAACACTTACCAATATGATATGTAGGTCAATGCAAGTCATTTATAGGCTTACCTATGATATCACTGGATTCACTACTGTCAGTATATTCTGAAGATTTCTTGTCTGCAGCATTGTCATCCTTTGCATGAACATAGATTGTTTGCTTTTTGTTTTTCCAAGAGTTACTGTTCAAGAAAACTGCCTTCTTACTGCACCTCCAGGCAGTTCAGCAACTGGACACCCAAGAGCAACAGGTTGGATGACAGAAGAAGGGTTTTCAAAATACATAAGACACTTTGTTAAGTATGCCAAACCCACAGCTGAGCAGCCACTATTGTTGTTATTGGATGACCATAGCTCTCACATTTCTGTAGATGTGATAAATTTTGCTAAAACAAACAATGTGACAATGATGAGCTTTCCTCCACATTGTTCCCATAAGCTACAGCCTCTGGATGTATCTGTATTTGGTCCATTCAAAGCATATGTGAAAAAACATATGTGAATCAAGCACGTGATAATTGGATTCTACAAAAGGAAAATGCTGGAAAGTCAATGAAAATTCATGTCATTCCTAAAACTGTGTCCTATGCATGTCCTAAAGCCATGACACCAAGCAACATTATGCCTGGGTTCAAAGCTACTGGAATCTACCCTTTTGACAAAAGTAGTTTTCAACCAGAACATTTTGTGTCTGCATACTCAACAGATAGGCCATTGCAAGAAGCAGTCATGGGAACTAGCTCACCATTGAACTGTGCTGACATTGAGGAAGTCAACGCTACTAAACCAAACCAAATCATAAGCAAGGAGAGAGTTGATGTTTCGCAACCAAGCACTCCAACCATTATTGAGCAAAGCCTGCCAGAAGAAAGACGACCAAGTGCTGAGCAAGTGAGACCATTTGGGAAACGACCTCCTAGAAGAAGAAAGGTAAATCCCAGGTTTTCACAGATACCCCAATTAAGAAAGCAATAGAAGAGGAAGCTATCAGAAAAACCATAGCTGCTGTTAAAAAACAAGAAGGACTTTAGCATCAGTGGCGTAGCGTCAGGGTATTCAAGGTATTCAGTGAATACCCTACAATTTCCAGAAAAAATAATAATTTGCATTATGTTGCGATAACAGTACTGTTTCTCAAATGCTCATTCAAATGGCACATTTAACTCCTTTTAACGAGTCTACCTGCCTTAATATTCAAGCTGTGTAAGTGTGCAGACGTGAATCGTTTGGAAGCAAGCAGATTTGTGAAGATAATGCAGAAGACAGAACAAGAACTTCATGTTAAACAGACGTTCGTCACGAATACGCAGTGAATCCCGGTAGGGTGTTTCCACCAATCAAAATGCTCCATTGTATGAATAAATTTTTCCTTAATGAGCGAGAACAATCTCAAAATACACTGAGAAATGGCCAGCGTCCAGCCTCATACTTCTAAAACCTCACATAGAGGCTAATAAAGAATAAGCCTGAGTACTTGGAGTGGCGGAGTAGTTACCGAATACGAAGTAAATACGACACGTGACATTTGTAATAGGAGTTGAAAGACTGACTTTTTAGCAAGAAAGTTCTGGTCAGATGTACATTATGTTATGTTGCAGCAGCAGCAAGAAAGACAAGTGAAAGGTAGGTAGCTCGTAGAGGTTCAGTCGCACGTAGGCCACGTTCCTCAATGTCTCATTTTGCGGTGTTAGGAGGAGCCTATAGCAGTTTTAATTTCGTGACTATCATAACGATAGACGTCAAACATTCCCCCTATATTTCTAAATATATGTAAGTTCCCTAGCTTAGTTTCTTTCTGTTTACCATAATGCGTGCTGCTAGATTTGCACAATCCAAAGGTATGCAGAGTCATGTGATGTTGTCCCTATCAACATTCTGACTTATTAGTCATTCTCTGCTATTGTCCAGTTGCTATTGTAAAGAGTGATCTTTTGTTAGGGCTTCGATAATATTCTAGGCTTTGTTGTTATAGGCCCTGTTCATGATTTGCTAGATGGATTTAACTTGACTATGGGGAATAAGCGGTGGGTGATATCATGACATCGCTGATTCAAAACTCATTTTCACAATTATCACTTGCTGAAAAAAGAGGATTATTGATAAGGGGAGGCCGAAGCCTTGCAATAACGTCACACAGTCTAGATACAATGTCTACTATTACTTTTTGGTTCCTTTCTGTTATGTGACCTCGACCAACTGATGAATACAGCGTAGGAGATTGAGTTTTTTATAAGATATTTATGTTCAAGGCGATAAATGCCACGGGACGTTAATTAGCCACACCCAGCCACACCCTATGATAGAATACCCAGTCGAAAAAGTCACGCTACGCCACTGTTTAGCATCTTCCTTTATGATTACAAATGGTTTCTGGGGATTTTAAGGAAAAGAAATCTTCACAAAGCAGAGATAAAGTAATCATTTCTGATGACAGTGAGTCTGATATTAACCATGAAGATATCTGTAAGGGTGCAAGTGATAATGAGGTTAGCGAACCTGAAGAGAGGCAAATAATATGTTCTCCACCATTGAGCACTTGGATTTAGATGATCATACTTTTGTGATGTTTCGTAGAAAGAAAAGTGTTTGCTATTATGTTGGAAGAATGATCAACGTGCATGCAGAGGACAATGAAGTTGAGACTTCTTTTATGCAAAGCAGGTTTTCTGTTGATGGCAAAAAAGTTTTTCTTTCCTAGGAAACAATGACAGTTATCTTCATTCAATAGAAGACATAATTATGAAGCTACCTTACGCAACCACTGGTCAGACAAACAGAGCTGCAAAAACTTTTTCATTTTCACTGTGAGAAACAGAGTGACATTAAACTTTTAAAAGGGTCTGAAAACTTTTGTATTTTGGTATATCATGCTAGATCTATCGTCTACTGTGGTATTTTTCAATTTTTATTGGTGACAGCTTACCCCATGACCAGAGACAACAAGCCCCGTTGCTGGGGCATGTTGTTGCGATCAAAATGAAATATTAAAGTGAAAAAATATATGTACTGAACATCAATAATTACAAACTACTGGGCATTTTCGGAAGAGGCAAATAAAGGTTACAACACACACACACTGTTTAATTAAATTCGTACATTTAAGAAATTATGGGTTATTGAGTAATTTTGCGACAACGTAATGCCTGGGTATTGTTAATCAACACCTGACTTATTACTAGGCTGTTGCACAAGAAAGGTAACAGTGATGCCACTTGTACGAATCTTATCATTTGCTCTAGCACTTTTAATTCAGTCTTGACATTGGGAACATGGAAAGACAACATCATAGTCTTTGTTCAAATCTCTCTCTGAAGAACCTGCGACATTGGTGACAGAGGACAGAGCTGAGAACTGGACGTTTATTGTACCATATCATCTTCTATCGTGCCAGAAAAAGTTGGCTCTGGTGACATTGTGTCATGGCTCAGTCACTTTTAGGTGTGTGCTGCTGCCAATTCCTGGGATGATGCCAAAAAGTCAAAAGTCCTACCTGCCTTTCTTCGGGGACCTGCTACTATGTACTTTCACGCCTTAGAGGATGGGCAGAAGGATACCTATCGCGAAGACTTTGACCCAAGGTGTATGTCCCACAGTTGATCACGAGAACTTTTCTCCGACTGTCAAGAGCAAATCATGCGTTCACATGACGATCCTTCCTTGTTTCTTTGGGAGCTGAAGAACATGTTGACCAAAGCTGATCCTACCCTGGAGGATGGTGTGTGCACTGCCTTACTATCCTGTCAGTTTATGAAAGGTGTACCCCACTCCTTGCGTCTAAAAGTATTGGAGAGCAATCTTACACCAAAGGTGAAGGAGATGTCGGAGTTTGTCAAGAGATTTTGTGCCATTCATCGCAGCGATGACTCACTGCCATGCTTTACCACACTGCCTGCACCCAAACATGCTCACATGATAGATGGTGACACTTTACATGTGGCTATTGACAAGCGTACATCTGCCGTCACAGCTGTTGCCATCGATCAGAGAGACCTGCGTGCTTCCCTTGGGCCTTCACCACTGCAAAGGAACCCAGGAAATCAATAGCATTATACACTGTGTATCGCGTAGTTGGCATGTATATAAGTAAAATAGACTATTTGTCTAAAGATAATGATTGCCATGATGTCTTTTGCATCACCATCACACAATATGTTGTGTTACAGAAACAAACAAATTGCAGCTTTTAGATCTAGTTGTTCTGTGCAGTTCGTTGATCGAATTGACAATGTACATGTCAAGCCTTTTTAGATACAGAATTTTGTAGAGTTGAAAATGATTTGCTGTTCTGAATTTTGAGCATAGAACAGATAAGCAGAACCATCACATCAGGTAGTGAACAGTGTCCAGATCTCATTGTAAATTGTTGGGAGAGGGCTGGTGAACTTTCTTGCAAATAACTGTGATTGATCATCAAACAGTTCACTCTATAAGTTCATTGCATTGCTCGTGTAGGATTTTGGTAAGCAAAGTCAAGGAGTTTTCAAGAACTATTCGAGGACTAAAATGCAGATTTTCAAGGATCTTTAAATTGATAGACCTTTGTTGGTATTTCATGTCTTCTGAAAAAGTTCAAATAAACATTACGAATTAATACACATTCCTAGTGTACGTACATAGAGCCACAAAAGTAATGATTTAATGTTTGCATTGAATCTGGACTCTGAGATTACATTCCTAGTGTATGTACATAGAGCCACAAAAGTAATAATTTACTGATTGCATTGAATCTGGACTCTGAGATTATCGAAAGTATGAGAACGATTTTAAAGGTAACACTGCTTCAAACTCTGGTCCTTGCAAATGAAACAAGACTAAAGTTCTTGTATTCTGAACGAGCCAAGTCATGTTATTGCGCACTGCTATATGGCTGTTTGGAATGTTTTACCTAAGCAGAAAACGTGATTTTTCCAAAGGTATCAAAATGTGAAGCAGATGAACAAATAGGTATAG
Source organism: Mastigias papua (assembly GCA_964019165.1). NCBI lineage: Eukaryota > Metazoa > Cnidaria > Scyphozoa > Rhizostomeae > Mastigiidae > Mastigias > Mastigias papua. Next base: position 12,413,316 of record OZ025280.1, read on the forward strand.
TAATAACATTCAACATTTTATAGAGCACGAAAATGGTTGCTAAAGTTTGAAAAATTATGCTACAGACTTCACACTTGGAGCATTTACGTACTTCCCAGGGCATGACTCGATCCTAGAAGCCATGAGAATATACCTTATTAGGTTTAATCTGTTATTGCTCAAAACAGAAAATCTAGACTCCTCTTCCATTTTCCTGCAGAAGGAATTTGCTGCCTACAAAGCTACATGCTACACTTTTGTGGCAAAACATCACTCTGGAACAAGTAGTACACAATATAACATACATATATACATTCATGGATATCATGCAACATTCCGCTCAGCATTTTGTCTTGTAGGATCACTTTGAGTATATTGTCAAGAATCTATAATAAGTACAATCTGTACAATCTGTACTATGCTCCTTCATACACAAGTGCCTACATAACGAAGATATTTGTAGTGACTTTAGGGAGTACTACATGATACAAAAAACAAACGCAACTACAGGATGCAATGGAACAAAATTTGAAATCCCTAGAATAAAGATGGAAGCAGTGCGGAAATCGACCTACTAGCAAGGAGATATAGTTTTTAATGGACTTCCCAAAACACGAGGAAAGAAACTGACTTTAGAACTTTTAGAAAGCAATTAAATTAGTATTTTAACATTTACTTATAACTTATGGCACATAGATTTATTTTCCTTCTTTTTTGGTTTATTTAACAGGACTTCTGTGATAACAGTATATATATGTACCTAGTGTAAATATATGACTGTGGGAAAATCCTGTATAAAGATTTGTTACTTTTTTTAAACTTCTCATTGAATATCTTTAATTAAATACAATAATACACCTCTCAAGTAAATGGCAGTGTAGAATTGGCTTGCTTGAAGAGAGCATAGCATAAAACATAAAATGAAACAAAACCAGTAGAAGTAAACGAATAAGGAATAGGGATATTAAATAGTTAAAAGTTCTGGGTTAGTCCAAGGCTTGTTTCGACGACAGAAAATGTAATAGCTGGATCGAATAGAGATGTTCATGGCTTTCATTATAATTCTTTTTGTGATAGTCTTATCAAAATGTAGCTCATGTTGTGAGGATAGAAGAGAATTGCAGGAAGAACCCATAACCCCAAGTGCACCCATAGAGAGATTGACGAACACAACTTTGCTATATGAAGGAGAAAGGTCATTTATCCGTGAACTATATTTCACAGTTTTACGATCACTATTGTTCTGCTTAATCGTTTCAAAACCGACAGTAAGCTCAAGGATATAAAGTATCTTATTATCTGTAAGAAGAAGAAGGTTGGGACGAAAAGAATCGAGATAGGAAGGAAGGTAGATCAGCATATACAGTACATTTGTTAAGTGATGAGAATGTGCTTGCGAGAAAAAGAAGACCAGACTTATGTCTTCAAGTGTATCTACCCTCATCTAGATATGACTTGCAGCTGGATAGAACATGTTGTAAAGTTTCTGACTGGAGACAAAAGGAGCAAGTAGACGACTGAGAAAGTGCCCACCTACAGAGATTTTTGCGAATAGGAAGAGTATTATTAAGATACTTTACAGAAAAATTGAAAATGGTCCTAGGCAAGTTCTGCTGGACACTTGACCATAAGCCTTTTAAATTCTGGCATGAATTCTTGATAATATACGAAATAACTAAACCTTGGGATAGAAGGGTGTTGTTTATTCGCTCTTCATGGTCATGTTGAATAGACTTAAGAACTTGCTTAGTATTTTTACGTTGGTAATATTGAAGATTTGTACTATAACTAGTCTCAGCCCAAAGATTCTTACTATCCAGGTTTGGAGAAGATGGTAATGCATTGCATATAACAGTCTGACATTCGATGAATTTAGTAGATGGAAGGACAAGGTTGATACCCTATCTAGACTTGTGTAAGATGAGAGACTTAATAGTAGCAAGTATGGACAGTTCAAGCCACTTCCTTACATAACTTGTAACGATGTTATCTAGATTATCAACAAACCAAGTCTTGCTAAGATCTGCAATAGTTAAATGCCAAGATAGCTTAGAAAGCACAAATCGGTGGTAAAGTAGGAGCTTGTATTTAGGGTGACAGGGAAGGTTATCCGTTTTGATCATCAGATCCTTAATTGTGCTGAGAAGGGTAGACATGTGTTACTTATTATCCATATTGAAATTGAAATAGCGCCTGAGATACTTAAAGGATTTATGACTCTCAACAGTAGGAACCAGTGAGTTGTTCAAAGTAAGCTTTGGAAGGAACTGGACTGAGGATGTGGCGGATCTTTTTATGCCAAATGTGACACATTTGTCGACTTTGATCTTCATGCCTGCCCAGTTACACCAACACGTAAAATGATTAAGAAGACTCTCATTTTCTTTTTCAAGACCAGTAATGACAGCGGCATCATCTGCAAACTGAAACCAGTGAGTTGGGTTACGAGAATTTAACGTGAAACCGAATTGTTGAAATGTTTCATCTGCTATATATCGAATGAAAGTGCTGAAGCACAGGTTAAAGGTGAGTGGGCTAAGGGAATCACCCTGGAGAACGCGGCGATCAACTTTGATAAAAGGAGAGTGAAAACGCTCAGATATGATAGAAGTGTAGAAATCAGAATAAAGATTCTTAATGAGCTGTTGTATTTGATCAGGAATGTGATGATATTTCAAAACTTGCGGAATAAGGGTATGATGGACTTCACCAAACGCATTTTTGAGATCGAGAAGTGTAATGACCACCTAGCGATGTTTTATCCTGGCTTTGTTGATGATATGTGCCATTTGAGCTGTATGCTCATACGTACCGGAGAGTTTAGGCATGAAACCTTTTTGAATACTATGTTCAATATACCCATTAGCAGACAGAAATGCGAACATAGAGTCCCGCACAGGCAAATGCCACTTACATGAAGCTACAGGACATTTACAAATCTCCTTCGATATTTCCGACTTTACACAATTTTTCTATGTCATAAGTATTGAATTACTTCATAGAAGCTGTCCCTGCAGACAGCAAATTAAGGCAAGAATTCAAGTCTCTCCGAGAATCGTCTTTCCAAATGTTTAAAGCCGGGCATGTGCAGGATAAGTGTGTAAAAGCGGGATTCCGAACACTGATAATAATGTCATCGTGTCTGCCAGAAATGCATAAAGATAAAATCTATTCAGTGGTGATAAGAATAGAAGTTTCAACAGCAGATATACACTTTGCTAAATGCGAGTGCACCGCTTGGATGGGGCCTAAAGCAACGTGTAAACACATCGCTTCACTGTGCTATGCAATGGAAGACTTTGTGATAATATTCCTGCACCAATATTTCAATAATATTTCCCCTTTTTCCAAACATCTACCTGGCTTAGTTCTGCTTACTTGCCTTTTCTTACTCCTTCCATCGAAATGCTGGCTACAAAGTCTGATGTACTTGGATATTGGAATATCTCTGCTCTAGATACTTAGCAAAGGTAGTAGTTTTGTCAAAGCTGTTGGGTTCCTCAAGGGAAGACAATGGACCTTTATGCCACAACCTGGCTTTGCACGGCATCCACAGATAGCACAAGTCAACACCATTTCTGCACTTTTTAGGCCCTGTTCAAACCAAATAATGTGCCCTCCAAGTGGTTTGAACCAATCAGTATCAAAGGTATGTAATGGTCATGTGACATGTCCTTGTAGCTCATTCACGCTCATAGCACTGCTACTCGAAATAGAGTATAGTTCCAGGATAATATATAAGTTTATGTGCGATATGCTAAAATGTTCTATTAGCTGTGCTAATGAGCTTCTGATGCTGAAAATGGCATGATTGATAGAGATATACAATGAATTGATACTCTTAGTGACACACATACCTTACTCACCATCCAGCTGTATTTCACTAAGGTTCTTCCCTTGCCATTTACTGGCATGCCCTTTATCTACTGCTAAGAGTACTTTGCTAACTTTTTTCAATTCGGGAGTAGATTCTTGAAGCCTATAGTATTCTCGATGAACTGCAATGTCATGACCCATGTGCCTTGCCAGCCAGTCAAGCTCTGAACTGTTTAAATCGATACTTTGTTGCTTGGCGGTGGTATAATTTCTCAGCTCTGTGCTTTTGACTGCTGCAGGGTTCTTCAGGTCTTATTGTTTGACTATAGCACTCAGACAGTCTGGCCCACATAAATAGTCCTTTGATCCTCTGATCGGAGCGGCAAAATGTATTTGTTTTCTCTGGACACACTCACTACACTTCTTGTTTTAAGTAATACATTTATCACCTGGACAACTTCCCCTCTCATGAGGACAGGCACTTTTCTGCCCTGTTCTCTCACACATATACAAGATCCAACCTATAAGTGAAAAATTGCATAGAACCAGTCAAGACTACCAATGATAGTTGCATTGGAGCAGATCAGAGAGCAGAATGATAGCCTATGATAAAATATCAAAGTCGCAGAACTTGGCAGTAGTATTAAAAGTTGTTTGCAATGGAATGTCCATAGACAATTTCCAGTGGCTTTAATGATTGTCCCATTTCATCCATTGAAGCTTCTGACCATTTTGGTGTATCACATACTGAGGACTTTCAATTGGTAAGCCTTTGCTTCCTCACCATTTATTCAAAATGACACTTCAAAAGGAGAATGCAATGAAGGATACTTCATCCTGCCTCATTGTGGCAAGGAAGATAGTTTTAAAGCTGTCAGTAATACTTTCTATACAGCCATAAAGAAGCAACTCACCTTCACATTGTATTTTGCGATGTGATTGCTCATCATTATGAAGTCTGCCATCTCTAAAAGGACCGCTCTTAGTGTGCCTCCACAGTTCTTGTTTTTAAACAAACCCAAGGCAGTACTTATATGTCATAACTTGTTTGTGTGATGTCTCTAGATGCCTCCGTAACAACCTGCAACGTCCCTCTACATTTTAATATTGTAAGATTGTGATAGACGGTTCCTTTCAAGTGTAGGCAGTCAAGTTCTAATGCCCTCTCGTTCAGGCTTGCCAACCTCCCCAGTTTACTAACATCTGGCTCTTCTTTATGCCTTGTTGTTGAATGGCGGGGCAATTTAAATGTGTCTTCAGAGCAAAGGAGGCATGTGTATAAGTTGTCATAGTTTCTGCTCCCATGCTCTGTCTTCAATGCAAGTGAAACTGTCACTAAAATGAGGAAATCAATATTTGAAGTTTTTGGAGTATATTATATTGTATTCTGTTGCCTGTTTATACTCAAATATTAGATGGAGTTGACTTTGCAAAATACCCCTAACCATCATGCATATTAGCATGTAGCAGGGTCCATGTGGGAGCAGATGCATTTGCACGATAGCCTTGCTTTACTCTCCTACCTCTCTAGCGGGGCAGGTAAAGAACCCCAAATCAGTAGGCTTTGAGCCATGCATGATTACCACTATTACCGTATTTCCTCGTAAGAACGCCCGGGGCGCTCATTTAAAAATCAGCTTGCAAGGGGAGGCGCTCAATCGAGGGGGCGCTCATTTGAGGGGGGCGCTCATTTACAAGTCCGAGTTTTTTGGGGGCGCTCATTTTATTTTGTAGACATTTAAACACAATAGAAATACCACAGTAAAAGAATAGATCAAAATTACGTTCCGTTACGTTACGTTAAATTACGTTAAAATTTCCAAATAAGGTCCAAAGTAGGCCTACTAACAAATTACGACGTTATAAAGTTAAAAAATTTCAATCTCGTCTTCATCATCAATGTCTATGAGTCTGGATTCTGGCGTAGCCTCATCAATATCTTCTGCAACCAGCCTATCAAAGGGATTTGTGTCTGGTTCGCTTAAAATAGCCAATTGCTCCTGAAATATATCTGCTCCAGAATGGCATGACTGACCTTCTTTCAAGCAATGGATCAAGCTGTCCTCATTTCCATCCACTGCTAAATTTAGCCCGCAGACTTTAAAAGATTTGGCAATTATTGTGCTGTCTAAATCTGCCCATGCACTCAAAATCTAACTGACAATAGCTTGTCTTGTCGGCGATTTCAAATGTCCCGCATCGGTAGCTTGGTGACTTCCAACATTGGAAAGCCATTCGTCATATTGATGGCTCACCTTGGCTTTGAATGGCTTGTTCCACGAAACGTCTGGCGCTTGCAAGTATTTTGTGCAACCTCCAGGCACAATCACCTCTTCAAAATTTTTTGCCTTTAAATCAGCAGATACGGCCGATTGAATATGGCACTCAAAGCTGTCCCATGCCAAAAGTCGTTTTCCAAATGAAAATGAGCCCAAAATATTCATGTTGAACTGAAGTGTCAGTTCTGTGTTCATCCAACCGTCAGGAGACGATGCTACAACACATCGTCCCCTACATTCGTTGTTCAACCAGACTGCCTCTCGCTTAGCCCTTTGAAAACAATAAAGGGTTTTAAGTTACTCCCGTCAGCTTTTGCACACAAGCAAACTGTCACCCTGGCTTTTTCGTGCCCTGTTGATCGCATGAGAACTTCTTTGGCCCCCACTTTTTCACCTGTTGTCGTTGCCACCATATCTTCCCACACTGGCGTTTCGTCCATTGCGTAGATATTGCTTGGAGCAAATTTGAACTTGTGCTGTAGCCGTCGAGCTTGGATCAAATAGGACACAAGTCTGTTGATCAACTGATCTGGATCCTTTTGGGCTACTGATGTTCGTTGCCTTAATGACAAACCATGGCGCTTCATGAACTTTTCCAGCCAACCCCTTGTAGCCTCACATTTGCTTGCCTCGTGATCTAACATTTCATCATAAAGTATCTTCGCTTTTTTCATTATCATTATTCTTGACACCCGAAGCTTGTTTGATCATCTGTCAATGATCCACTGAAACAACGTTTCTTCCATTTCTGGGGCAAGTGGTTTCCTCCCACAACCGTCCAATGTCTTGCGATTTTTTCCGTTGACTTGCGTTTTTTGCTTTGCAATAGCCTCTTTTTTTTGTCGCCATTTGCGAATTCGCTTTGGATCAACTTTGAAAAACTGGGCTGCATTTCTGTTTGAAGTTTCCTCAGCTTTTTTATCGCTTGTAGTTTGAACTCCATCGTATAACTTTTCACTTTCATACCTTTATGGGACTTCATATCGGCTACTACTTTACTACCTTCTGATGACATGATGAGAACAGATACTGAGAACAGATGATTAGAACAGATGATGACAAGTCGCAAATCACAGAAATTTTGAAGTGGTCAAATCAAAACAAGCAGTGCCAACACATGTTTTGACACCAACCAGTGGAGAACACATGCTTAGAACAATGAAGTACGGTAATTAGGGACCTAAGGCTATGGTACTGAAGTGTAAAGATTCCTTTGTCACAGTGAAAGGGTAAAACGTTGGCGTGTTATAGCTACATGGCAACCAGCCTTCTAACAATTTCTGAACAGAATCCAAGTTGAAATACTATCAGCAGCAACTACTTTCATCCTTCCAAAAATGACTTGTGCTACACCAATAAATTTTACTTTTACAATGGACTACAAGTTGACTTTCAGTGCAGCAATAAGGGGACACCACGTTTACAACGGCAGCTGGACTCCAAGACTAAATGAAACTCTGTGCGTCAAGAAAGATAATCGGCAAGAAGCATTATATTATGACACTCATGCCATAGGTGTGTATAAAGCAGATGGGACATTGGTCGGACATGTACCAATCGAACTTTCAAGGATTCTTGCTTATTTTGTAAAGCAAGACGAAGGCAATTTCATCAATACTCAAGTAGCTGGCAAACGAAAGCGCGAAGTCGGTCTGGTTGTCCCCGCTAAATATACAGCACATACAAAAGATGAAAGAACTGCCAATAGTTTACTAGAAGAGTTAAAGAAACGAAAGATACTTTTCAGCCATTTCGATGTTTCTTTAGAAGATTTACCTGTAGCGAGTTTTCCGTCAAAATTGCCACTGGTTTCTAATTGATATGATATGTTTTATTTTAGTCGCATTATTTGTCTTGTTTTTTGTGTGGGGAGGGGCGTTCATTTAAGGATGGCATTCATTTGAAAATACATATTTTAAGGGGGCGCTCATTCGAGGGGTCGCTCATTACAAAATAGTTACTTCAAGGGAGGTGCTCATTCAAGGGGGGCGCTCATTCGAGGGGGGGGGGCTCTTTCGAGGAAATACGGTATATGTAGGTAAATGCATACTAATTTATAGGCTTACCTATGATATCACTGGATTCACTACTTTCAGTATACTCTGAACATTTCTTGTCTGCAGCATCGTCATCCTTTGCAGAAGATGAACATAGAGTGAAACATGTGTAAATACATGAATAAAGATAAGTAGATTATGCTGTAAAAGAAGTATCATTGTTGCACATGGATTTGAATAGAACCACACCATATTAACAATACAGATACAATGCGGATACTCCTGTTGTTCACTAGCACATGCTGACAAATACTTCTCACTTTACAGTTTAGCATTGTGGCAACTGTTATTAAATGATATTCTTTAACAGCTAACTACTTGGCTCATGAAAATGTTCCTATTGAGTGCTGAAGGAATACTTTCAGCTCCCTGGCATTTGATACTTGTATGCTTAAATAGCTTAAATGTCATACCAAGCCTTCAGTACATTATGGCCCATATAGAGGAACTGAGAAAATACTTGTTTTTCAAATGTGTATTCTCAATCAATCTTGTAATGAACAGAATGATGAATTTAAAAAACCTATTAATCACCATAGAAATCCATGTATAGTATTAGAAATTCACACCTAGATGTACGTGTTATAGTGGTTTACCTGGAATATCAGATTTCTTCATGTTACAATCTGTTTACTCTGGTGTTGTGCACTTGGAAATATCTGAGGAATAATTAGTAGAACTGTTTGATGATGACCTTGTGTGAGGGACTCAGAAATACTCGCTAGATTTAGCTTAGTTGTTTTCTTGCTGTATATCAAAAATGGGTGATTTGTCATTATTTTAGAATAGAATACTATTTTGCTCTCTGATTTCATCCTACTGTGTGATTATGTAATGGCGTAGGAGTATGTAGTAATCTACCTGTACGTAAGGCCCAACATTAGCTACCCCTAGTGTATATAAGAGAAAGCAACACTAGACAAGCAGAGAGAACATCAGACAGCAGATGATAAGATGATTACTCGCACAAACTCACAAGTAACACAAGAATCTCATCAGTGGAGAGGAATGTTGCTAGTCATTACCGTTGATTTTAATTGAATTGATAAAAATATAAAACAATTGTATAGACATCCTTGGACCTCTTCTGTTCCTATGACACTCTCGGGCTCACCTGTTACACGTGCTTGAAAATCAGGATCTTCAACTGCATTGTCCTCGTCCTATTGAGAATGTTCAAAGAAATAAATGATACTTTGTGATGTAGAACTGGTTTGAAAATCTCATTGAAAATTATCTCTTTAATAGTATAACATTCTACCATAAATGTAGAGCATTTCACGATGTGAAGGATATTGCTACAACCTTTAGCCTACTGGCAAACCTTTCATTAGTTGACAGATCCTCGATCTAAAGAAAAGTCAACCCAACATGATTGTATGAATGATATAATACTAACCAGCAATCAGAAGCTAAGAAGACAACATGATTCAGAAAATTTGTTCTCATCAGCAGCTGATTTATATTTTATGAAACGGCCATTATACTAGTATATAAAATCAACCTACATATGATGGTTCCTCATCTGTATCTTCAATTTGTTGCCAGTCGCCTTTTATTCCTGAGTCATTGAAAATATCAGTCTGCAAAGAGAGAACAGGGTCAAGGGACAAATGACACTTCATAACATACGTTATTTGAGATGGTTAGCATTGTTGAGACGAGAGCAAGTATGAGCAGTATCATCACTGCTGGATATACTTGTTGTATATAGTGTTGTGATTTCATCCTTAGGCCTAGTTCATACATCGAACTTGTGTCGAGTTAACTTCAAGTGCCATTAAGTCCAACATAAACGCGACAAAAGTTCGGCTTCAATTCATGCGTCAAATTTATGTGAGATGTAATGCAAAAATATCACCGGGCTGGGGCGAGCATTGACGTTGCCTTGGTGACAACGTAGCCACAACAATTTATCACGCCTTCTGCCTTAAACGCTTCAACGTGATATGTGCACTTTTGGAAACTCGACTGGTTTGGGTTTAATATTAATACATATAGCTTTACATTCATCAACTTCATCGTGTGGCCTGTCATCTTCAGAACAGCTTTTTTGAAAGCTCTTGTAAGTATTGGGCTCTGATAGGCCACATAAACATGTTGTCATTCAACAGGAAGATAGTGGCTCTCCTTTCAACATTAAGTAGGCAAAGGCTACGACAAAGGTTGTCTTTGCAAAGAGCAAGTCTTCTTTTGGTGGTACGAAGAAGACATGTTTTACTAAGAGTGACAGGTCTCTTAGTTGAATTGCTGACAATTCTGGAAGAAAGTAATTCAGTTCCCAACCCAAGATCAGGCCGACGTTTGAGGAGAAACGGTGGATGGTGGGACCTTGTATGGACCACATACTCTGATGAAAGGTTCAAAAAGACATTCCGTGTTTCTAAGGGTACGTTTCAATTTATCCTTGAGAGGCTTTATGCATCCTTAAAGAAAGAAACAGTGACGGAAGAACCCATAAGTCCTGAATGTCGCCTTGCAGTTTGTTTGTACAGACTGGGGAGGGGAGATTACATATACACAATTTCTGAGCTAGCTGGTATTGGGGAGTCAACTGTGTGTGGCATCATTATAGAGGTTTTCCAGCTAATCGTTGAAAACTTTTGGCAGGAGTATGTAGCAAAATTTTGGCCTGATACTGAAGAAAAAGTGCAAGAACTTATGGAGATGATGGATTCTGAATGGCACTTTACATCTGCCTATGGAGCAATAGATGGAAGTCATATTCCAATTCACTGTTCACCTGGGGGTGCAGAGGCTGCCAAAGAATACCATACTTTCAAAAACTTTTATTCTGTGGTATTAATGGCCATTGTGGATGCAAAATACAGAAGTATCTGGGGGAGTTGTGGCTATCCAGGTAACTCACATGACTCTTTGATATTTAAGTCAACAGACCTTTATGCAGAATTAAGTTCAGGCAAAATGCCAAGCATTGCACACAAAGAGGGAAGTGTATTGATACCTCCACTACTTCTTGGTGATGGAGCTTTTCCATTTCATTCATGGCTAATGAAACCATACTCACAGGCAGTCTTAGCAGCTGAGGAAAAATACGTCAACTACAGGCTAAGCAGAGCACGCATGGTGACAGAAGGGGCATTTGGAAAATTAAAAGGATGTTGGAGGATTCTTTCACGGAAATGTGAAAGCACAGTTGACACAGTTAAAGCTATGACTTTAGCATGTGTTGTCCTTTACAACCTGTGCATAGAGAGAGGTGATGTCTCCTTGCGCCATTGGGACATGACCCAAGACCCAGAAACCAATGAAAGAAGACCAAGTGAAGGTGTTAGAGATCTGTTGCATATGACCTCTAACGCACACGTTTGTGACAGTAATAAACAAGCAGGAAAAATCAGGGAGGCATTGAAAAAGAAATTTTTTAAAGAAAAACAAGACAATACACTGTGATTCAACTTGTTACATTCAGTGATTTTAATTTAAATGAACACAATTTTTCATTATATGATGCTTTTTGTTTCAATTATAGATTAAATATTCTTAAAAAGTGTATTGAACTTGCTAATCAAAATAAGTGTTCATAGACAGTGTTGCATTCTGTTTGTTTTTCTGCAATATGTGCATCTAAATGGGGAGGCTGCGGCAACATTGTCTGGTAATAACCAGTTGATCCAGTTGAACAGCTCATATCCACTGTGCCTTGAGGGGGAGGGCTTCTGTGATAAGACATTGGAGAGAATGCCTGAGTTTGCTGCCCAAATATCATACTGAATAGCCTCATTTCATGCTGTCGTGCTTTCTCATTTTCAAACAATTGTATCAGTTTATCAGTTGGGTCTTCTTCCAATGTTTTTGTAAGCTTACCAGCTAAGTCAGCTATTACCTTTGCAGTCTCTCCCTTTGATTTTTTCCTCATTTTTGTAGGAACAAACATCTTCTTTGCTGTATCATCTTCCTCGTCATTACCCAGAGAACAAGCAGAGGTGTCTATGCTGCTTGATAGACTGCTATTTTCACTTGAAATACAACTTCTTTCTTCTTGACTCTTTTCTCTTCTTCTTCTGGTAAAAGACCTTGGCTCTATGGCCTCTTCTGGCTGGCAAGATACCCTGCTTTGAACTAGAGGAAGCAGTTGATTAAACGACTTCCCATAGCCCTTGTCTTCCTGAAACCTCTTAATTCCAGATGCAGTTTTCAAGGTTAAACCTGCTTTTTTGCATTCAGAAATGCAGCGTTTAAACTTTTCTCTTGTTTGACTCACAGCGTATGTGACATTTTCACCTCTTGACAAGCAACGTTTCCTTATCTCTTTTATAATTTGTTCATAGTAACGTCCATTTTTTGCTGTTTTCACGTTTGTAAAAATAAGCTTTGTTTGATAAGTTTCATTATTACAGATAATATCCACTAAGTCATCTGTACAGGCTTCACTCCACTGGGCCTTTCTGCCAGCCTTCTTTAATTCAAAATCCTGCTTTGAAATATGCTTAGGCTTACCAGTATCTTCTGAACTGCATTCATGAACGCTGTTCTCAATCCTTGCTTCATCCTCGTCTTCTATCTCTTGTCTATACCTTTTAACCAGCTGCTTAAAACTTGTTTTCCCTGAATATCCTTCTTCTGAACATTCTTCATCGCTGGCAACTTCACATTCTCCGTCAATAACATACTTACTAGCCATGTTTTCTTTGCAAGATGAAAAATCGCGCGTTCATCTTAACACTACTATGCATGCTCGCAACCTCGCGATTGGTGCAAATGCCGGACCAGACTCAAAATCACTTGAATTGGACTCAACACAAATCCAGCGTCTGAATCCAGGTCACACTTGTGTTAGATCATCTAAGAGAGCATCATAAGCTTGACTCACGTTTGAGTCAAGTTTAGCAAGTGGATTCATACGATAGATTTGTCTTGGATGTGTCATACATTTAATGCAAATAAGTGAATTTAACTCGACACACGTTCGACGTATGAACTAGGCCTTACACATTCAAATGAAATTGTGGCTTGCAGGTGTCAGTTGGTAGAAATGTGCATATTATTGTACCCTCCATATAGTCACCTCATCAAAGCTTATGTCTGCAAGTCCAGGTAGTATATCCTTCAGTACTGTGTTGGAGTCTGTTGTGTTGACCATTTCTTGGATCTCCTTGCATGCAGACAGTGAATTCTGCTAAGGCATATAAATGACAATTTTATAGGCCTGTTGTAGTTACAAATTGAAATATATATTGAAATGTGAGAGTCAGCACTCTGCATTATGATTTTTACATTATATATATGAGAATAGTTATGAATGTACATTCAGAAATGAAAACCTGTTTTTTGAATCTACGAATTTTCTAGAGGTTGTTATTCACAGCTGATTCAATAGCAAACTGTAATCTTACCACTTCTGGAGTACTCTGTTCCACTTTTCTCTAAAAGTAATATGAGATAGCATATTCACATTCACACTATTAAAAGTGATCCAGTACACTTTTGTACCTGTTATCAGGACTACTTTTGAACCTGCTAGGGAGAAGGTACAATTGTGTATCTGTGCTGGTTTACAACTATAGTGATACAATGTGAATGCTTTAATCTGTATCACTTTTGTTGCTGATCCACAATGAGGTGATCTTTTTGTGGCAAAGGAGCTACAACAAAATGTCCTTTGTCGAATGTTTGGCAGTCAAATACAATTTTACTAGCACTATACATATGAAAGCAGTGCAGTGAATCCAAACTTGAAGCACAAACGTACTTCAACTTTGTTGATTGTTCTCAGTCAACTCAGTGCTGCATTAGTGCTAAATGCTCAGCTGGCTAGTATCGTCCATTGAATTCACAGGAGAAGAAGACAGTGTTTGATGTCTTTGCTAGATGTAACCACCAGAGTTGAGAGCATTGGCTGACAACCAGGAAAGAGTCAGATTTTGGGTAAGGATAGGAAGAACAAGTGCTTGTTGGAACAATTGTTTGCTTGGAATTGTGGTCCCAGAAGGATGGAGAGCAAACTCCCATATGCCCAAGGGGAAGTTTATGAAACTGTGACTTTGTCAGGCCTTTTGTAGAAAAGCAAACTACCAGCTTCTGTATACCAATATCTGTGAAAAAGCTAAAAAGCTGTCAACTGCTGGCGATCCTCCTCATATTTTGATGCTTTCTTTGTACAATGCAGATACAACTCTGCCCTCTACAACTCTAAAAGTTGACTTTAACTGTTTTCATTCAGCAAATGCTGAATGCATAAGGCAATGGTAATGATAGTGCCCATAAGTAAAATCGATAGAACTAACCATCAGGAGTTGATGGAGGCTGAGACTGTTCATTATGTTTAATTTCTTTGTAGACTTATTGCTCAGCATCGTCTAATAAAGTACAGAGTAATAACTACACTTGGAAAAATGCAATTTCCAGAATAGGTTTCTAAGTAAATGGTATAAGTAGAATGACATTCTTTCCTGCATTTTTCATACAATAAAACCAATAGTAATATGGCTTCGAGTGTTCAGCAGATGGTGGTGCTCAAAGCACTTTTACTGATAGTGCCCACAAGTAAAATCAATGAAACCAACCTTGATCAGGAGATGCTGATGTAGCTCTTGGTATTACATGAGTCAAGGCTGTCCCATGTATTGCAGGTTCGGTCATTTAAACAGATTGATGCTTTGTCTTGAACTTAACTTTTTAGACTAACAACACTTAAGAGCTACTATATGCAACTGTTTACAGCAACTACGAACGATGAACTCAAAAGACAATGATTTGACACACATACATAAAACAGATAGGATTAGCGGTCTGTGATTATTTTACTTGAGTTATCTACATTGTCACTAAATGGTGCCTTCGTAATTTCCTCATAGTGTTTAGCATCAGGGGTTCCCATCATGAACCCTACACTGAAGGCCCATGATGTTCATTATCGTTGTACACCTTTCTCTGGGCATCATCTAACTTGGTATAAGAGCTCTCAATGGATTCATTGGACATTATGCTGCTGTGTGAAATTATGCCTTTAGTCTAATGACATTTTGTTACAGACTATACTTTTCTGTGCTGAAATTTTGAATCTCGTAGAAATTCTAGTTGGCAGACATAGGCCTACCTTTAATTATTGTGTAATTGATATTTTTAGTAGATTCTGTCATTAATTCTAGTAATGCTGATTAAGGCTTAAGGAACAGTCATTGTGTACATAGGTATCCACAACAACATTACGTAATGATTAATTGTGATAGAAAAAACATGATGTAATGGTACTTAATTTATATTCTTAGATTAGTATAAATACATGCAAATGAAATGAGTTAGGGTAGCCACACATCGGGTGTACAACAGTACGTTGAAAATTGATTAGTGAGATACAAGAAACCCGTTGTTATTTTCTTCTGGGAATCTGCGCAAGGTCAGCCATGAGAGAGAAGCTCATACGTTACGCAAGTATTGTCTGGGACAAACATCTAGTTCCCGACAAACTGGCACCCCAGATGGGAGATTCATGTTGGGAGAGTTAAAAGAAGAGAGAAACTAAATAGTCAAGGAACGAACAGCAAAAAAGCCACAGCCAGAGAGAGATGTAGACCGAACAGCAAACACAGGAAAAAATGCCGTGAAGCCTGTTGAAAGACATCTAACAGCCATCGAGAGTCACCTTGATGAAATACACGATCTAAAGCTGAGAATGCAGAAACTTAAAGTAGAGAATGGCGTCACAGTAGAGCAAGTAGCCGAATGGACACATGGGATCGAGGAGCAAATTTCTAACTATGAAGGTACAAGCAAGTTAGAGACATGGATAGGATTTCAAGGAACAGGAAAGAGAAAAGGAGAGGAAAAAGGAAGAGGCTATTGAAGAAGAAAAGAGAAAGCATCAGTTCAGCTATGAACTAAAGTTAGAAGAAGCCAAATAACAGATGAAAATTGATCTAGAGAAGAAGTCTAATAGTCCTAAAGAAAAACCCCCTGCAACGTCAGAACGGAAAATCAAAGTGAAATTGCTGAAGCTGGAAATAACAAACTTCCAGGGAACACATTTAGACTGGCAACATTTCTGGGGACAATTTGAGGCAGAAATAGATAAAGCTGACATCACCCAAGTTGCACAATTTTCGTACTTGAAGGAGCTACTGGAGAAAAAGGTATGGATGTCTGTTGATGGTTTGCCATTTTCTTCTGAAGGGTATGAGCGGGCCAAGAATATCCTCAAGACCAAGTATGGAAAGCCAAGTGAAGTTGCAAATGCTCATATACAGAGTCTGATGAGTCTACAGACAGTGCATGGTACACAGCCGTGGAAAATACATGAGTTCTATGACAAGTTGGTGATCAACGTTCAAGCATTGGAAACAATGGGGAAATTGATTGAGGTCAGTGGGTATGTGAGACTTGATTTGGATAAACTTCCTGGGATAAGGGCAGATGTGGTCAGAATGGACGACGATTGGCAGGAATGGAAATTCCCTCAGTTGGTTGAAGCACTTAGAAAATGGTGCGAGAGAAATCCAAATCCACATGCAGAGCAGACTGCCGTTGATCATGGTAGCAGACCACCAAGAAGAGAGAACTTCCTCCACGTGAAGAAACATGAAAGGACAGTGAAGGTCTGTGTGTACTGTAGTTCTAGCAGCCATAAGTCAAGTAATTGCCAAGCCGTTAAGACTGTGACCGAATGAAAACGGCACCTGAGTCAAAACAAGCTGTGCTTTAACTGCACTGGTTCAAGGCATAGAGCAAATGACTGTCATAGTGCTATCAGTTGTCAGAAATGCAGAGGGAGACATCAACCCTCAATAAGCGACCAGAATAACCAGCAAGTGATGGTAGCAACCGGAGAGCAATCTGTCATCTATCCAGTGGTCGTTCTAAACATTGATGGAATCAAGTGCAGAGCATTGTTAGACACTGAAGCAGGAAGTTCCTACATATCTGCAGTATTAGCAAGTCACATTGGGAAGCGGCCCATTCATAAAGAAATGAAGCAAATTGACATGATGCTACATTCAACCAGTCAGACGATTGAAATCTACGATGTCCAGATATCAAAAGTGAAAGGTGACTTTGACTTTTCAACCACCGTCAATAAGATCAACAAATCAGTGTTGCTTTCACTGCCCAACCCAAGGTACAAGCAAATACTTGAAAGATACCCTCATATGAAGCATGTCACAATGGAAGACATGGACCGAAAGCCAGAAGTGCCTATTCATATAGTACTTGGTGCAAGTGACTATACAAGAATAAAAACGAAGAATTTGCCAAGAATAGGAGAAGTAGGCGACCCAGTTGCTGAACTCCCAGCGTTAGGCTGGACCATAATGTCACCTGAAAAAGAAATGGAGCTAAGCAGCATTTACCTCACAAAATGCTCTACCTCAGGCTACGAAGATCTATGTGGATTGGACGTCTTGGAACTTTAAGATAGGCTATCATCTGATGAAGACATAGTATACAATGACTTCCGAGAGCAACTCATTCGAAGCCCCAAAGGTTGGTATGAAACAGGCCTGCTATGGAAACCCTCTCATGCAATACTTCAAAACAACAAGGCTGGCAATCCTGGTCGGTTATCAAGCCTGGTTAAAAAATTGAAGCAAAATCCAGCTCTACTCGATCAGTATGATGATATAATGCAGCAGCAGTTGATCCAGAAAATTATTGAAAAGGCCCCGGAAGTTCCATCCAACAAGGAAGTCTACATACCCCACAGGCTGATGGTTAGAGAATCAGCTGAAAGCACAAAAGTGAGAATCTTGTATGACGCCTCTGCAAAGCCAAGTGAGAAGAGTCCATCATTGAATGAGTGCTTGGAAACTGGACCTCCATTACAAAATCTGCTTTTGAACGTTTTGGTGAGAAATAGACTCAAACCTGTAGCACTTGCTGGTGATCTAAAGCAGGCATTTCTTCAGATCCACATTAAAGATGAAGATAGAGATGCTATGAGATTTCACTGGATTACGGATAAAGATCCTTCAAAGGTGGAAATCTATAGGTTCACCAGAGCTATGTTTAGATTAGTTCAATCTCCCTTCCTGTTTGGAGGTACCTTAGAGCACCATCTGAATAGTATGAAAGATCATCATCCAGAAGAAGTAAGTGAAATACTCAGAAGTTTATATGTAGATGACATACTTACAGGCATGAACACAGTGGAACAAGTCAAGCATCTAAAGAAATCTGCTGTCTCTATCTTTGGAGAAGCCCAGTTTCAATTGCACAAGTGGCATTCTAACCATAAAGAGCTGGAAACAGAAGATAGTGGTGGTGAAGTAGAACAAACTTTTGCAAAAGAACAGCTTGGAGTGAAGATTGACGGGACAAAGCTGGAACAAAACTAACGACACGCTGACAATAGAATTCTCAAGGACAGAAGTTGAAGCTTTGAAGAGAGGTATACTACGTTACCTTGCTGCTATATTTAACCCTCTTGGAGTTGTTTCAACCATCAATTTAAAAGGAAAGTTTGTCTTCAGAGATGCTTGTCAAGCAAACATAACATGGGACAAGGAGCTACCCATGAGCCTACAACAACAGTGGAGAAAGTTTGAAATGCATTTGCCAAGCCAGTTTGAAATACCTCGCAGTGTAGTAGCTTTTCAAGAAGAAATTGAAGCAATTCACCTTCATGTAGTCGGAGATATAAGTGGATCAGGAACAGCAACAGTGATGTATGCCGTAGTCTTCCAAACATCTGGAATAAACCAAGGACTTGTTAAGCCCTGGCCAAATGCTCTCGACTTTTCACTATACAAAGCTCGACATGTCGCTGAAAAATCGAGTGAACGTATAGCGCTGTGAAAGAGGGGTGGCTAAACGCTCTTGACATGTCACTAGATTTCACACATTGAAAAAGTGATTAGCCTCGATATCAGATTTATGGTGCCAAGACAAAAGTAACACAGTGAAGTGGGTCAGGAGAGGATCGATGTGTAACAAATGGCAACACTGAAATGAAAGGCAGCAGCTGCAATTCTTTTGGCAGAGCTCATACAGGATTACGACGAAAGGGTAACTAGGGGAAAGACCAGGCGTTGGATGAAGAGAAGACCAGAGAGGGGCTATTTCAGCACTTTAAGTATGGAGTTAAGTGCAGAAGATTCCGTGAGTTTCAAAGAGATGATGCGAATGTCAAAAGGAGATTATCTCTACATTCTCAAGCAAATTGAAAGGGACATAACTCCAAAGAAAATCCTAGGGGGGAATGAAGTCATAAATGCTAAAGCAAGACTTGTAGTCACTGTACGGTTTTTTGCCACAGGCAAAACCTTTAGATCACTATCATTTCAATTTCGAATATCTCATGCAGATATCTCATACATTGTCCTTGAAGTGTGTAAAGCACTTGTTCGTCATATTGGGGAGATTCACCTTCAGACTCCCAGAGGATGTGAGGAGTGGCTCAACATTGCAAAGAAATGTGAAAATAGGTGGAACTATCCTAACTGTATTGGTGCAGTTGATGGCAAACATGTTGTCATTCAGCCACCAGCAAACTCAGGTTCCATGTATTACAATTATAAGCAAACTCATCTGTCGCTGAGTATGCTAGTAGTATTTAGAACATTCTAGACATTTGCTTAAGTAACAATAATTACCTCGAAATATCTGTTTGCACGCTTGCTTAGTCATGATTAGGTAATCCCAACAATTGTAGTCGCTGTTATCACAATATCGTAGGTAGCCATTTTAGGCCTAGTCACGCTTCCTATGTAAACATAGCCTCGATTTCGCTAGCAACCTTCTAGAAACTTTGGGGGCATCGGGAACATTCTCTAAGGGGTATATTTAGAAATTTAGTCATATTACGTAAAATGCCTCATGATTAATCAGGACTTAGTAGCTAGAAATTTCTGTAGGAATAGTATATAAGCAGACATGCATTATACAAATAGAATCAACTAGCGAGAGTGAAGTAATCTATCATTGTGAATTAATTACAGATAGATTGATTCTTTGCATTCAATCTGTGAGAGTTTATTGTCACAGATAACAAGAACAAATTCCCAACAAAGTGGCACCCCAGATGGGAGTATAGAAACAATTACTAAGAGAGGGGCATTTTAAGGAACTATTGGAAATCAGGATGGCTAATGTCGTTGAAGAAATTAAGAAGATACAGAAGAAATTCAAAGTCCTGAAGTTTAACAGGGAGGAAGTGACGAGAGTACCAGAGAAGAACCTCACAAAAGCATTAGAAAGATATATTCGGGGGTTCAACCAACAAATAGACAATGTACATGCGCTAATAATGGCTGTACAAGAACTGAAGATTGAAGCAGACGAAGACCCTGTAGAAATACGAGAGTGGAGCCAGAAAACTAAAGATGAACTGGCCGAATATGACAGCTTTCTGGAGGAGCTTGAAGCACACAAGGCGGAACTACAAAGAAGGGGAGCAACGAATTATTCGGGAGGAAGAAACACAATGGGAAGAGGCGAGAAAAAGCGAGTTCAACGAAGCTTTACAACTGGAACAAGCGAAATTAGAGATGAAGAGAAAGGTCGAGAGAGAAATTGCAGAACTACATCAGAAGTCAAAAAGGGAGCAACAGAGCAGAGTGAAACTTCCAAAGCTGGTGATATCAAAGTTTCAAGGAACGCACATCGACTGGCAGAGATTTTGGAGTCAATTTGAGACAGAGATTGATAAATCAGATATCCCACAAGTGACAAAATTCTCTTACCTCAAGGAAGCTGTGGTATTCAAAGTTCGGTCAACAATTGATGGAATACCATTGACAACTGAAGGCTATGAACGTGCAAAGCAAATGTTGACAACAAGATACAGAAAACCCAGTGAGGTAGCCAACGGCCACATCCAAAACATCATCTCTCTACCGATTGTTCATGGAACTCACCCGGGGAAGATTCTAGACTTTTTCGAAAAGCTTGTAACTAGCATTCAAACCCTGGAAACAATGGGAAAACTTAAAGTTATGGCTGGGTACGCAAGAACAACACTGGACAAGCTGCCTGGGATTTGAGCAGATCTGGTTAGAACAGACGATGGCTGTCAGGAATGGGGATTCACACAGCTTGTAGAAGCATTGAGAAAATGGTGTGAAAGAAACCCTGTTCATTCAGATGAACGAAGCAAGCATCAAGGGAATCAAAGACGTGATAAAGTTTGTCAAACAGATGACAAAATGGGAAAGCCAAGAGGCTGTGTCTATTGCCATGAACCAGGACACAAATCAGCCGACTGCGATAAAGTCAAGAGTCTGACGGAAAGGAAGAGACTGCTGAGTGACAGGAAGCTTTGGTTCAACTGCACAGGTGGAAAGCATTGTGCTGCAGAATTTCAGAGCAAGATTAGATGCCAGAGGTGCACTGGTAAGGATCACACGTCCATTTGTGACCAAGAGCAACAGCAATTCTTGATAGCCAGAGAGCAATACCATGCTACAGAACTAGTGACATATCCTGTGGTAGTAGTCAGTGTGAATGGAGTGAAATGTCGTGCATTGCTAGACACTGGTGCAGGGAGTTTGTACGCATCAAAAACACTACTTGATCGAATCAAATTAAAGCCTATCAAGAAGGAGAGAAGAAGAATAGACATGATGATGCAGTCAGTTACCCAAAGGATTGAAGTTTACAATGTAAACATTGCCAGCATAGACAACAAATTCAGTCTGCAAGCATTTGTGAGCAAAGTGGAAAAGGATGTACTTCTGTCATTACCCAACCCCAAGTACGGCAGTATTATCTCAAGATTCAACCATTTGAAAGGAATAACCATGGACGACAAGGACAAGAAGACTAGCCTTCCTATACATTTGATTCTGGGTAATAGTGAATACTCAAAGATAAAAACAGAGGAAAAGCCAAGGATTGGAAAATCTGGAGAGCCTGTTGGGGAACTTACAAGCTTTGGATGGACCATTATGTCTCCAGGAAATGTGAGCCAATTGGACAATACTTACTTCACAAGAAATTCATCAGCAGATTATGAGCAACTCTGTAGCTTGGATGTTCTTGGACTTGGTGCCAATCCAGAAAGTGAGTACCAGCCTGTTCATGAAGATTTCAAAGAACAGCTAATTCGTAGTCCTGATGGATGGTATGAAACTGGGCTGCTGTGGAAAAGCAATCATGATGCTCTACACAACAACAAAAACGGTAGCATTGCAAGATTATCCAGTCTGGTGAGAAGATTACAGCATAAGCCAGAGCTGTTGGAAGAATATGATACCATCATTCAAGACCAATTGAAGCAAGGCATCATAGAGAAGACAACACAAGAGCCAGGTGAGAAAGAATTCTACATTCCATATAAGACAGTTGTCAGAGAAGCTGCAGAAAGCACAAAGGTACGGATTGTATTTGATGCTTCAAAAGCAAGAGGATAGATCGCAGAAAGGAGACCCTAATCACTGCACAAACAAAGAAAGCCATCAAATACTGGGTGACTAAAACACAGAAAATGTTTGAGAACACAGAAAAGGTCAATGAGCATCAAGAAAGACTCAATCTTGTAAAGGATTCTGAAGATATCTTCAGATGCCATGGCAGAATACAAGGTGAAAAGCCAATGTACCTGCCCTCAAGTGCAAAATTTACAGAAGAACTGGTGAAAGATGCACATATTCAAAGTCTTCACGGGGGAGTAGGATTAACAATGGCCAGAGTCAGGGACAAGTACTGGGTACCACGATTAAGGCAGCTGGCAATACGGCTCATCACATTGTGAAACGGATGCAGGTTTCACAGTAAGCCTTACGCTACTCCACCTCCAGGAAAATTGCCGCAAGACAGAACAGAAGGCCATCGTCCTTTCCAAGTCATTGGCATAGATTATGCGGGACCAATCCTTTGTAAAAGAAATAAGATTGACTGCAAGTCCTATATTTTGCTTTATGCATGCAGTTTAACAAGAGCCATTCACCTAGAGTTGCTGCCAAACCAAACCGCAGTAGAATTCCTTCTCAGCTTGAAAAGGTTCATTGCTCGACGGGGCAGACCAGAAAAGATTTATTCAGATAATGGGAGGACATTTGTTGCGGGAGCCAAGTGGTTGAAGAAAGTAATGCGAGATGAAGCAATACAGAATATGCTGGCAAGGCATGAGATCAAATGGCAGTTCAACCTTAGCCAAGCTCCGTGGTGGGGAGGACAGTTTGAGAGAATGGTGGGCTTGGTTAAACAGGCACTATACAAGGTCACTGGCCGTGCTGTCCTGACATGGAAAGAATTAACAGAGGTAGTGTTGGACATTGAAATAGCATTAAACAATCGCCCTTTAAGCTACATGGAAGATGACATACAATTGCCAACTCTAACTCCAAACGTCCTGGTATACGGAGAATCACACACTATCCCAGAGCAAGATGCTGATGGAATTGAAGATAAAGATCTGAGGAAAAGGGCAAGATATCTAAAAAGATGCAAGGACATGTTATGGAACCGATGGATAGGGGAGTATATTAAAGCACTTAGAGAAAGGCACAACATGAAGCACAAAACAAAGAATCAGCAGATTACAGAAGGTGAAGTTGTGATCATCAAGAACGAAGAGCGTAATCACGGTAGATGGGATCTTGGCATCATTGTAAAGCTCATTAAAGGTCGTGATGGTGTAGTGCGAGCAGCAAAGCTAAGAGCGGGGAAGTCATTCCTGGAGAGACAAGTTCAACATCTTTACCCTCTAGAGCTATCCTGTGACATGCAAGATGGATCAATCCTAGCTTTGAATCCTGATGCAAAGGAGTTCAGATCGCGAAGAAGAGCAGCTCAAGTCACAGAAGAAGCAATCAAGATCATAACTGAGGAGGAGGACAATTAACTGTTGACGTACTATTTGATCGCTTCTCGATCAAATAGGGGGAGTGTGTCGCTGAGTATGCTAGTAGTATTTAGAACATTCTAGACATTTGCTTAAGTAACAATAATTACCTCGAAATATCTGTTTGCACGCTTGCTTAGTCATGATTAGGTAATCCCACCAATTGTAGTCGCTGTTATCACAATATCGTAGGTAGCCATTTTAGGCCTAGTCACGCTTCCTATGAAAACATAGCCTCGATTTCGCTAGCAACCTTCTAGAAACTTTGGGGGGCATCGGGAGCATTCTCTAAGGGGTATATTTAGAAATTTAGTCATATTACGTAAAATGCGTCATGATTAATCAGGAAGTAGTAGCTAGAAATTTCTGTAGGAATAGTATATAAGCAGACATGCATTATAAAAATAGAATCAACTAGCGAGAGTGAAGTAATCTATCATTGTGAGTTTTTTACAGATAGATTGATTCTTTGCATTCAATCTGTGAGAGTTTATTGTCGCGGAGAACAAGAACAACTTCCCGACACATTCAATTGTTCTCATGGCTGTTTGCGACTACGAGTGCCTATTTGCTGATGTGGGGACTAATGGCAGAGTGTCTGATGGTGGTGTGTGGAATAAATGCACATTAGCACAGAAACTATCCAATGACGAGCTTCACCTTCCACCACCAAAGTGCCTTCCTTGTGGCATAGAGCAGATTCCCTATGTGTTTGTTGCAGACAGTGCATTTGCGTTGAAGCCCAACATCATGAAACCATATCCTCAGTCTGCACTTACAGAGGATAAGGGAGTGTATAACTATAGGCATAGCCGAGCAAGGCGTATTTCAGAGAACTTATTTGGAATAATTGTTAATCGCTGGAGAGTTCTAAGATCAGTGATTTTCTTGCCACCAACTACAGTAGAACACCTGGTTTTGGCAATATTATCCCTCCACAAGTATCTAAGAAAAAGTGGATCAAGGAATATTTATTGCCCCCCAGACCTGACTGATGTTGAAGACAGGAATGGCAATGTGATTGAGGGTAGCTGGCGTCAAAGCTATAACTCCAGCAGTATCCAGTCTATTCGTACACAATCTGTAGGAAACAATGCAAGCATAAATGCTAAACAGATTAGAGACACTTTCAAAGGCTATTTCAGCAATGAAGGAGCAATACCATGGCAGTGGGACAAATACTGAAAAGGAGTTATAGTCTAATTCAAGGGTCTACTTTGTAAACAAAGTAGGCAGACACATTCCCCTGCTGCAAAATACAACAAATACAGGGAAAGGCTACCACAATAAATATCCTTATATTTATACTAATTTGTGCAGTATTGCACATCTCAGTTGGAGACAAAGTGCATTTCACAGCAAAAAGTGGCAAAAAATTTTACAGTCTGCTTCCACTTCAGCAGAATTAATTTCTCTCTAATCTCACACTGTTTGTAAGGAGGAAAAATGATAAGGAATAGTCACAACTTTTGCAAACAAATTTATTTAGCTTATCTTTAAACATTCAAGCAGGTATTAAACAGGTAATCATTGTAACATTGTAAGAAAATTTGATTGATTATTAAGTTGAACTGAAGCAGACTGATCATCCATTTGATTTTGAATCGTGCCACTCATATCTGAAACATAGTCTGACCTTGCTTGCTCACTGAAGTTTACTTCAATATCAAAGAGTACATCACTTATTCTCTTTTCAGCAACTGCTCTTGTTCTTGGGTCAAATCTTGACAGCTTCTCAGCCACATAAAGTGCAAAAGGATTGACCTTCTCCTCATTATCTTTCGTGGGCTCACTCAAAATACCAAGACACTTAGTTAGAAGCAACTCCTTAGATTCCATTACAGATTTTTTTCTGCTTTTTGTGGGTCTGTTTATTACTGCAATGTGGGATTCATCATTATTGTCACCAGACGATGCTTCACTTTGTTGTGTTGGAGAATTAGGAAAAGAACTAGACTCTATTTAAATGTTTTCCAATTAAATGCTATCCCTACTTCTCCCTACCTGCATTACAGGTTGCAGAAACTGCAGCTGTTCCCAGTAGGGCCATGTTGTCTTATATAGTTCACTTGTAGACTGGCCTGAGCTTGTTCTTCTCAGCTTTGCGTTTTCTCTTCCAAGCTGAGACCGAAGATTTAAAATTTTTGCCTTTATTTCCTCAACAGAGACATCAAGCTCCAGTTCAATCTCATTAAGGGCTCTTTCTGTTTTCTCTTTAGAGTGGTACTCCTTATCAAAAGCATCCCAAAGACAGGCTCTGCTCTCGTAACATTCAATTAATGTCATATTTCGTCAACATTATGAAAAGTATCGATATGTTTAATTGGCAAGATCATTTAAACAAAATTGCATGCCCTAATGAGCAGGTAAAGTACTCAATGATGTCCTCTTGAACATTTATTCTAACTTCATTCCCAACCAAATTAAAACTATTAGGCCTCGCCAACCACCGTGGATAACAAAAAACATTAAAAACTATCTTAGGAAAAAGAATCATGCCTACAGAAACTTTGTGAGGTGGGGTCAGCCAGATGACAAGAGGGAGGAAATACTAAAGATGGTGTCTGATGGTTCAAAATTGATCGAAGATGCAAAACGAAATTACTTTTTGAAAGTAGGGCAAACTTTGGCTAATCCTGTAACCAGTAGCAAAACATATTGGACATTGATAAACACTGTTCTGAACAAAGTGAAGATTCCTATAATACCACCCCTTCTAGAAAATGGATTATTTGTAACTGATTTTACGGAAAAGGCACAGCTCTTTAATGACTATTTTATACTGCAGTGCACGACAAGTGACACGGGTAGTGAAATCCCACATGACATGCTAGTACCTGTTGCTCTGATAAATGAGTTTTCTATCTCTGATGAAAAGATATTGAATATCATAAGATCCCTAAATCCTAATAAAGCTCATGGCTGGGATGAAATATCTGTAAGAATGATAAAGTTAAGCGATGCTGCATTAATTACTCCATTAAAGATAATTTTCACAAACTGTCTGAGGCGCGGTTTATTTCCGGAAACATGGAAATATGCAAATGTAGTACCAGTTCATAAGAAAAATGAGAAAAACGTTAAAGGAAACTATCGTCCAATCTCTCTTCTCCCAATTTTTGGCAAAATACTCGAAAAACTCATGTACGATTCTTTATACTCACATCTTGTTTCTCATGAACTACTGAACCCAAATCAATCAGGTTTTCGTCCCAGTGACTCGTCAGTCAACCAATTAATGTCCATAACGTATACAATCTTTGAAGCATTTGACTGTAATCCACCTCTCGACGTTCGTTCTGTATATCTTGATATCTCGAAAGCATTTGATAGGGTATGGCATGAAGGCCTCGTTTATAAACTAAAACGATGTGGTGTTTCGGGTCAATTTCTATCTCTTATCCAAAGTTTCCTTAAAGGTCGGAAACAGCGAACTGTTCTGAATGGTCAGAGCTCAAATTGGGGAGATATTTCGTCGGGTGTGCCCCAGGGTTCTATTCTGGGTCCCCTGTTTTTTCTTATTTATATAAATGATCTTACTGCAGGCTTGAAGTGCAATGTAAAGCTCTTTGCTGATGATACGTCACTCTTTACGATAGTGCAGGACTCTATCACAGCTGCCAGCGACATGAACCATGATTTGGAGTTGATAAAGCAGTGGGCAAATGATTGGAGAATGTCATTTAATCCTGACCCGCAAAAGCAAGCAGTTGAATTAATATTTTCAAGGAAAAGAATTGAAATTGATCATCCGGTGGTCTCTTTCAATGATGTTCCAGTGGAAAAAGTAAATGAACATAAACATCTTGGGATTATCCTAGATTCAAAACTCTCATTTTCTGCTCACATCAAATCCGCTATTTCTAAAACAAGAAAGGGTATCGGCCTCCTGAAATATCTCTCCAAATATCTTCCCAGGCATACCTTATATGAACTATATAAGCTCTATGTGAGACCTCATCTGGATTACGGGGATGTAATATACCATATCCCAGCTAAAATATGCGACTTTAGTCAGACTACCTTTCTCCCGGATTTAATGGAAAAGATAGAGTCTGTTCAATATTCTGCTGCACTAGCTATAACTGGTACATGGAAAGTGACTTCGCGACAAAAGCTGTATGCAGAGCTTGGCTGGGAATCACTAAGTTCCCGTAGGTGGAGCAGACGACTTACCTTGTTTTACAAGATCATAAATAATCTAGCCCCTGATTATACAATGGTTCCAATCCCTCACCTTCATCAGACTCATTACTCTCTTCGTAAGCGGGATGTCGTAGGGCGAATAATAGCAAGGACAGAAAAATTCAAATCTAGCTTTTATCCTTACTGTCTACGTGAATGGAACGATATTGAACCAGAACTCAGACTTGCATCGTCTGTCGCTATTTTTAAGAAGAAGATTTTGTCAATCATCCGCCCCCTGCAAACCCTGTCTTCGGAATTCAGGACCCTATAGGTTTGCCTTTTCTTACTCAAATTAGAGTTGGTTTAAGCAAATTAAACTTCCACAAATTCAAACACAATTGTGCGGATACTGTTAACCCAATGTGCCCTTCGAATGATGGCATTGAGGATGCGGAGCACTTTTTGTTGCTTTGCCCTTCTTTTGATGCTCAACGACGAGATCTTCTCGCTGGAGTCTTTGATGTATTGCGACCATATGGACATAGTAATCTATCAAACAAGGTCCTAACTCAGCTCTTATTGTATGGCGATGAAAATTTTTCTTACGACCTCAATAAAACTATTCTCAACTTGACTTTACAGTTCATCCACAAAACTGGTCGATTTGAGTAAAGTTATTTCTAACAAAGATTGTATATCATGTAACCAAAAAGTCCCCGTCCGTTTTTGTTTGTCTCTTTTCGTTTGTAGGTTTGTCTCATATTGGACGTCAGATTGAACGGTGGTTCATGTTTACATACTATAAGAAACTCCAAGAAACGTTTTCTTCATTAGTTTCATTTACCCTTGCCATCACTTTGATCTGACGTCTAATATGAAGCAGACCTAAGTATCAAATTGTTCTTATTATCTGTAGTGTTGTTTCTAGCTCTTTAGTTTCAGTTATTTAAGTAGTTTTTTCCTTTTTGTCTTTTATCTATGTTAATCCCCTTGGGGTAGACATGGCCTTTTGCTCCCCTGGGGTGTTCGTCCCAGTAGTATTGTAAAGTAATTATTGTAAGTATTGTAGACCGTAAATATGTATTGTAGTATTTTATTGGAATATAAAAAAAAAAAAAAACAAATTCATGTCAAAGTCTCTTCGTGAGTCCATCTGGTCCTTTTCCGGTTGTTTGCCATATTACATTTCCCTTTTGGCTTTTTCCCAGATGTTGTTGCAACCTGACTTTCTGGTGACACCTCAGGAAGCCGTGAAAGTTTTCATTTTCTAACATTGTCTTCTGCAATAAGGTGCATAACCACCTTCTTTATTCCAGGACTGAGCATTTTTAAGTGCATTTCCTCTTCAATGTCCTCCTCAAACTTCTCATCTCCACTTTCTACGAATGAATCCATGTCTTGCAAGGCCAACGTGCTCACAGTTATTATTGATGTTTGGCGCCTATTGTCATAGGGAAGTGACTGCTCATGCGCCAGCTTGACATCCGCTCGACTATTTTGACCTCGATCAAACATCCCTATACATGACTATAAAAGCCTATACACGACTATACAACACTAGACAGGGTGGCCATACGCTATCGACAATTCAATATACAAAAGTCGAGCGTTGTATAGTCAAAAGTCAAGAGCGTTTGGCCAGGGCCTTACTGCTAAAGCAAGACTTGCAAGAAAAACCCTCACAATTCCTCGTCTTGAGCTTGTCTCTGCTCACATGGCTGCAAATCTTGCACAAAATGTTCTAGATGCTCTTCAAGGAATGCCTGTGAGACAAGTATATGGCTGGTTAGATAGCACAGTGGCACTTTATTGGATAAAGGGAGCAGGCAAGTACAAGCAATGTGTATCTAATCGAGTGAAGAAGATAAATCAGAAAGATTTTATCCAATGGAGACATGTACCAACAAATTTGAATCTGGCAGATGTAGCCAGCAGGAGTGGAAACAGAGAGAGCATTGGACAAATGTGGATGAAAGGACCCTCTTGGCTTTCAAATGAAGAAAATTGGCCAGTTGATATTCAAGTTCAAGCAAGTGGTGAAAGCGAACAAGAAGCAAAAGCAGTCAAGGAAGTACTCACAGTCTCAAGTGAAGAAGGAAGTGTTGTAGATGGGATATTATCAAATCATGGTTTCTGGAAATCAATGCACATTACAGTATGGATATCACGATTTTCCAACAACTGTCGTCAGAAAAGATCACTGAGAAATACAGGACCTTTATCAACTGAAGAACTGGAAAATGCAACTACTATATGGGTGAAAAGAGAACAGCAATGGTTCCAGAGCACAGATGAATTTGCCATGGACAAGAAAAAACTGAACCTGGGAAAAGATAATGATGGAGTATATGTATGCTATGGAAGAATTCAAGGGGCATATCCAAGGTACCTACCCTCAAAGTCACCTCTCAGTGAAAAATGGTAATGAATGCCCATATTGATACCTTGCACGTGGGAGTTGGCCTTATGATGGAATACATTCGTAGAAACTATTGGATCCCAAGATTGTGACAGCTCACGAAAAAGACCATCAGGAGTTGCAATTGGTGTAAATGGTTCCAGTCATGACTTTCCTCTGCTCCACCTGCAGGAAACTTACCAACCGATCATACCAAAGGGTCACGACCATTTCAAGTGGTGGGAGTAGACTATGCTGGACCACTCACCTACAGACAAAAAGGGAAGCATGAAGGCAAGGCTAACATTGTGCTCTTCGCCTGCAGTTTGACAAGAGCCCTATACATGGAAATACTAGCTGATCTAACAACCAAAGAGTTTCTGAAATGCCTGAAAAGGTTTATTGCAAGAAAGGGTCGTCCTGACAAAATATACTCAGATAATGCTAAAACATTCGCAGCTGCAGCAAAATGGTTAAAAATGGTTATGAAAGAAGAACAAATTCAAAATCTTCTCGCAGTAAAACACATCAAGTGGCAATTTAATGTAAGCAAGGCCCCCTGGTGGGGTGGACAATATGAAAGATTGATTGGGTTGGTCAAGCAATCACTATACAAGACACTTGGAAGAGCATGTCTTCATTGGGGAGAACTGGAAGAGGTAATATTGGATATCGAGACAGCCTTAAATAACCGACCACTTGGTTACATAGAAGAAGATGTTCAACTTCCAATTCTGACACCAAATATGATGATGTTTGGGTTGCCAAACCACCTTCCAGTGGAAGATGCTTCTTCAATGGAGAATGCTGACTTACGAAGAAACGCTAAATACCTACAGAGATTTTAAGAGTCACTATGGGCACGCTGGATGGGGGAGTATGTCAAATCCCTGAGAGAATGGCATAATCTTAAGCATAACAAAAAGATACCTAATATCAAGAGTGAGATAGAGGCAAATGGAAAGTTGGAATAATAACAGCATTGATAGTTGGTCATGACAGAGTGGCGAGAGCTGCAAAAATCCGCACAGGGAAATCTTATCTTGAGAGAGCCATTCAACATTTATATCCATTGGAACTTTCCTGTGACCTATATGAATCTCAAAAAGAAAGCAATAGAGCACTGAACCCAGAAGCAAGGGAATTCAGGCCCAGCAGAAGGGCAGCAGCAAATGCAACAGAGGTAGTGAGGCTACTTTTACAAGAGGAAGATGAACTGATGTAGAAAACTTATAACAAAGTCCATCATCATATTTGTTCCCTTCGGGAACACATAGGGGGAGTGTATGTGAAATTATGCCTTTAGTCTAATGACAGTTTGTTACAGACTATACTTTTCTGTGCTGAAAGTTTGAATCTCATAGACAATCTCATGTACAACAGTAAGTTGAAAATTGATTAGTGAGATGCAAGAAACCCATTGTTATTTTCTTCTGGGAATCTGCTCAAGGTCAGCCATGAGAGAAAAGCTCATACTTTAAGCACTTATTGTCTGGGACAAACATCTAGTTCCCGACACTGCTCTCCTCACCAGAAGGTCCATACTTGCTGCCCTCAACCTCATCTGATGATGGGCATTTAAATGTCTGAATTGAAAATTAGTCCATAATGACTTTATAGGGAAATACTAAAGTATCTTTATAAACCTGCAACCTATTTATGTAATTCATCTCAGAACTATGTGCATTTCCCACCTTCACATTTGATTCCAGTCAAAGAGTTCCACTTATGGCTGAAATACATGATCAGTTTAAGCTGACAGTTTTGACTGATGATCGAACTGATCATGTAGTTAAGAAAAATATGATGATTTTTAGGTTGTCAGTCATGACTAATCTTTCATTTTGAAAGTTGGACCATGTTCAACTTTTACAACAAATTTGACTGTCAATCATCCTTTGAAACTATTGCGGCTGTTAATCCTCCAATTGTTAACAAATTAAAAACCACTGAGATGTTTGCACTAGCTGGTGCATTCTGACTTATTCTGGATAATACTAATGGCTGCCAAGGCAAAAAGAATCGAAGATAACAAAGTTTTCATTGGTTATTGGGAAACAGAGGCACGTTTCTCGGGTGGGACTTCTCATCTGCACAAAGATCGTGATGCAAAACAAGCAAGTCTCAAGATCATACCAGAAAGATGCAACATTACTGGTAATCACAACCATCATTAAAATATTGCTCACATCAAATGTTCATATTTTTAGGTTTATATCATGTTTTGAGAGTTGAACATTTTTATAACTGTCTACTTTCTGCATTGATATTCAACTTTTCAGAACATGACATGAAATCCAGAATAAATTCGCTAAGAACGTACTATTCCAAAGACTTATGGAAGATTTCTCAGGCACGTAAAAATGGTGCTGGAGGAAAGGAAACACACCAATCAAGGTGGCCTCATTTCGCATGTTTGCCATCCTACGAGATTCTATACGACCACGGAAAACATCATTGTCATGTTAACTCCAGAGCTTAGGGTTCTCAGACAGAGAGAGACGAAGAAAACAACACTCTTTCTTTGGCTAGATCTCAACTGAGAACCCTAAGCTCTGGAGTTAACAATTGGTGACAGAGGTCAGGGAGAGGCAATTTCACGTTTACATAATGGCAACGTCTATCGCTGTTGTGCCGGAAAAGTTTGACTGTGGAAATGTTCTTCGGTGGCTCAGGAACTTCGAGTGCTGTGCAAGGTCAAACGGATGGAATGATGACAAGAAAGTGACAGTGCTGCCTGCCTTCCTTCGGGGACAAGCATCCTCATATTTTCATACGGTGAAAGATGATGAAAAGGATACCTACGAGCATTTAACGTCGGCCTTACGCAACTGTTTTTGCCCGAAAGTGGCCCGTGAACAGCATTATCATGAGTTTGAGCAACGTGCCCTTAGGCCAAATGAAGATCCGTCTCTTTTCCTATGGGAACTTTGTCATCTGCTCAACAGAGCCGACCCAGACTTAATCGAAGATGCCAAAACTGCCCTGCTTAGCCAACAATTCATGAAAGGGTTGCCATCTATGCTACGTCTTCGTCTATTGGAGAGCTACCCCACTCCAACTGTGGCCAAGATGACGGAATTTTTTCATCATTTTCGCGCCACCCGCTGTGATGAGATGCATGGCATTGCTGCAGTTTGCTCTTCTAGTGAGGAG
Source organism: Mastigias papua (assembly GCA_964019165.1). Lineage (NCBI taxonomy): Eukaryota > Metazoa > Cnidaria > Scyphozoa > Rhizostomeae > Mastigiidae > Mastigias > Mastigias papua. Next base: position 12,446,868 of record OZ025280.1, read on the forward strand.
CATGATTCGCCCCATGCCTCTCTGCTCCACTCTGTCAATCAACTGACAGCTGCTGTTGGGGCCTTAACCAGCAATCAAGCCCAACTGAAAGCAACTGTTGAGGAGCAGCACCAACAACAACTTCCTTCCATGCAATCCCAATCAAGATGGTGGAAACAGACACATTCATTGTGCCGTTCGCAGCAGTTGCGTTGCTACAACTGCAATCAAGTTGGACATTTTGCTCGAGACTACCATTGGGAAAGTCATTGCTCAGTTTGCCGTGGTTGGGGACATGATGCAGCTCAATGTGCCAACAACTTTTGTGTTGGATTAAAGCCGCAAGAGACCAGCCTTCCAGTCAGCTCAAGACCTCAAGAGAACTCTTTGACATTTTCTGTACCTAGCATGAGTAAGTCTTTCGCTAAGTCTTTAACCTTCACAGGGGTGCCTCAAAAAAGGGCTGGGTTGAAGGTCACCCCCTTATCTTTTCAGTTGATCCACCCATGAATTCCTCTATTGTGCCTAACCAGCCTGTTGTTTCTTGTAAACTTGGGGGATTTGATGTTCGTTCCCTTTTTAGATACAGGCTCAATGAAATCTTTTGTCAGTCAAGAAATTTTTGCCCAACTTTGTCCCAAGCCTGTTCTAGCCAAGACTTCCCAAAATTGTGTAGGTATTACTGGTCAACCCTTAGTTATTGCTGGAAGCACACAACTGGAGCTATCATTTCCCCAAAGTGGGTCTGTTTCTTATGTTGGTCAATTTCTAGTCTCCTCTAGCCTTTGCTCCCCATTAGAGTGTATCTTAGGGTGGGACTTCTTAACCTCCAACAGTCTGCATTTATCCTGTAATGAGGATGGCTCATATTACCTTGTAGGCTTGCATGGGTTCACCCCACTCATTCCCCATCATTCCCCTCCACTACATCCTATTCCACCTCCTCTTAGTTCTGCAACTTCATCTTGTTTGCTTGTCCAGTCTGCCCATAGGGGGCCTGTGCCCCTCTCAGCACAGTCTAATTTTTGCATCCCGGGCAGAACAGAGCAACTTGTTAGTTGTACTATTCCAAAAAGTCACCGTGAACAGTTGGGAATGGTGGTGCCTCTTCCTGACTCTTCTAGTATTCCTTCCCTTATTTTCCCAGCTTATACAGTTTCCTGTGCCAGTGATAGAACTGTCTATGTCTGTTTACTGATTACATCCAACATTGATGTTGAATTACAGGCTGGCCAAAAGATTGGTGAATTTTGTCCCTTAGTTGAAACACATAACCATTCTGCCTCTGAATGTTACTCTGTTGCCAGTAGCTCTGGAATCAAGGATACTACCCATATAGCTTCACAACTTGAAGCAAATATTAATTCTGATCTTAATGCTACAGATAAGAATACCCTTTTACAAACTTTATTGAAATTTTCTGATGTCTTTGATGAGAGTTTGGGTCATACTGATGTGATTCAACATCACATTGATACTGGTTCTGCACCTCCTATTCGTCAGTATCCAAGATGGCTTCCTTATGGTTATCGTGAGGAAGCTAAGCAACAGATCACTGATATGCTTCAGCAAGGGGTTATTGAGCCTAGTCATAGTCCATGGGCTTCACCTATTGTACTGGTACAAAAAGGATGGTTTTGTATTGATTATAGGAAGTTGAATGAAGTTACAAAAAAGGATGTTAATCCTCTTCCTAGGGTGGATGATCTGTTGGATGCTCTTCATGGTTCACACTATTTTAGTACCATTGATTTACGTCCAGGGTATTGGCAAGTTAGTGTAGCTGATAATGACAGGGAGAAAACGGCTTTTATAACCCCACATGGGCTATGGGAATTTATTCGACTTCCCTTTGGGGTATGTGGGGGCCCAGCTACATTTCAGAGAGCAAGTGAAATTATCTTATCTGGTCTCACATATGACATATGCTTGTGTTATTTTGATGACATAATTATACCTTCTACAAGTGTAGAACAGCAATGTGAATGTTTATCAGCAGTTCTTTCAAGGTTTTGTAAACATAATCTTCGAGTTAAGGCTTCAAAATGTAACTTTGGAGCTACCCATACTACATTTCTTGGCCATGTTGTTTCTTCTCAGGGGGTGCACACTGACCCAAAAAAAGTTCAAGCTGTATCTTCACTTTCTGAACCCACTACTGTTGAACAAGTTAGGTCTTTCCTTGGACTTGCAGGGTACTATCGACGCTTTATACCTAATTGTGCCACCTTGTCCTATCCCCATGTTCAACTTACCAAAAAGGGATGTAAGGGTTCATGGAGTGAAAAGCAGCAGGAATCATTTTTGCTGCTCAAAAATCACCTTTGCTCTGCTCCTATTTTAGCCTACTCTCAGTTTGATAGGCAATTCACCTTACAAACTGATGCTTCATATGTTGGCTTGGGTGCTGTCCTAACTCAGTTTGACTCATCTGGACATGAACATGTTATTTCATATGCAAGTCGCTCCCTTTCTGATCAGGAAAAGAAGTATTCTGCCACTGAAAAAGAAGCATTGGCAGTCGTGTTCGCTACTGATCATTTTCGTGCATATCTTCTTGGTAGAAAATTTACTGTTGTTACTGATCATCATGCTCTTCGGTGGTTGCACTCTGTCAACCCTAAAGGTAGGTTCGGAAGATGGGTGATGGATTTGCAAGAGTATTCTTTTGATGTACGGCATAGGCCAGGGAATGACAATGGTACTTCTGATGCTCTATCTCGCTTGCCTTCTATCTCTAGCTGTGCCACTACTGTTAACCCTGGTTACAATCTTCTCCAAGCTCAGCAGGATGATCTAGATATACAGATAGTTCTTAAAATGAAGTCTCATGATCAGCCTAGGCCACCATTCTTTGTTTCGGCTATGAACCCCACCCTTCGTGCCTTTTGGCATTGCTGGGATAAACTGCATATAGTTAATGGGTTCTTGGTGAAAGATGTTGAAAGTTCCAATGGCCCAATCCCAGAATACGCTTTTGTTATCCCTACCAAATTGATTGTCTCTGTTTTGAATGGTATACATAGCTCCCCTTTTCTGGCCATATGGGAGTTAAGCGGATGCTGCTTTGTGCTCGTACTCATGTCTTTTGGCCCAAAATGGCCATTCACATCAAAGAGTTTGTCAACAGCTGTGCAAAATGTCCTGAACAGAAACATGGTCCTCATAGCAATAAGGCTCCTCCCCAAACTATTGAAGTCAATGAGCCATTTGTTTTCTGGGCAATGGATTACATGGGCCCCCTACCAGAAACAGCCCATGGGAATAAGCACTTACTTGTCATCATGGACCACTTTACTAAATGGTGTGAAGCTTTCCCCACCAAGGATCAACGGGCATCTACAGTTGCTGAGCTTTTAGTATCTCACGTTTTTAGTCAGTTTGGACCCCCAACGATTGTTCATTCTGATCAAGGGAGAAACTTTGAAAGCAACCTTATGCATGAAATTTGTCGGCTCATGGGGATACATAAGTCTCGCACCACTGCATACCATCCTCAGTGTGATGGCCAAGTATAACGCCAGAATCAAACACTGCAGAACATTTTGTCTTCTTTTGTCTCACAACATAAAGATGACTGGTACAACTGGGTTGCTTTAGCAGTATATGCCTATAATACCAGTTGCCATGCATCTACAGGGCTTAGCCCTTATGAAATGGTCTTTGGGAGGGATGCACGTACACCTATAGAGCTTGATCTTGGCCTACCAGTGAAAAACCCTTGTAGTGAATCAGAATATACTCAATCACTTAGACATGCCTTGTCTTCAATTAGAAAGTCAGCTCAGGTGCAGTTAGACCACAGTAGATCCAACCAATTAGCCTCTCATTGTCACTCTCCTTGCAAGCCCTGGTCCCCTTATATTCCTGGTACATCTGTCTGGCTACGTCGCCCCAAGTCATGGAAGTTTGGGTCCCGAAGGGTAGGGCCTTTCGAGGTTATTTCCCAAAATGGTGTCATATAGGATCCACTCACGGGATGGAAAGGAAATGGTAGTTCATCATGACAACATCAAACCTTGTGTAGTTCCAGCAAGGGAAGGGATTATCCACTGCCCTACCCCTGAGGATATGGCTATGCACCTTGTTCCAGGAGGGCCTACCCCTCAGGGAGGTATAAATGGCCAAAATCACCCTCCAGTGGTTCGCCCTGCTCACTTGAGGCAAAATATCCAACCCCCTTTACAAAATGGGCAGTTTGTAACCCAGTAAGTCATGGGAGGGGGGAAGGTGTTATAAGTGTCAAAGTGTTACTATTTGATTGTGTTGTTGCTGCTCAATTTAATGGAATGCATGCATTGTGGGAGTCTCAGTTGAGATCTAGCCAAAGAAAGAGTGTTGTTTTCTTCGTCTCTCTCTGTCTGAGAACCCTAAGCTCTGGAGGTAACAGTCACTTGTAAGCAGTCTTTTAGACATCATATTCAGTTGCTGTTTTTAGATGGATGGCTTACTAAGAAGTACATAAATGCTCAAAACATCAATTATCAGACCTTCCTCTTTTCAATTACATTAGTGATGAAGTACTCATATTCCCTATATCTCCAAATATTCCAAAATTTTGGCCTAGCGACTTATGATAATCAGCTGTTATCAGTATAGCTCAGCCACTGGATTGCTTCTCTTAGCTGTGCATGAATCTGTTTTGCCATGAAACACTGCCACAGGAGTTAAAGTAACGGCAGAACCTTCTCTAACGTCTCTTGCTTCTACAGTATAGTTTTTGCTCCCAATAGTGTAACAGGCCTCATTCCTCCATTGCTTTCTGACCTCCACTCTCCTGGATCTATTCTGCCATTCTCTAAGCATTCCGAGTCGAAGCTTCTAGGTGGGATATACCTTGAAGGCAACCTTTCTTGTAAAAACTTGTGGAGAACACAACAAGCTAAGGTTAGTTTGACTACGTTATCCTGTGAAAGAAGCATCGCAGGGTAGGGTGCTTGGTTGGATTGTCCAAGGCTTTACTGAACGTTTTTTATGTACAGTTTGTGTTTTCAATGAAAATGTCATATTATTGTAAGTGTCTCTTATAGCAGGGACATGATGACTTCGAGTCGTTTCCTGCTGTGAGAGGCACAGATAAATGTATCTGTATGTTAGTTGTAGTTGTGTTTTTCTTTTCAAATCTATTAAAAAAACAAACAAAAAGCATCGCAGCAAAAACTCGTGAAAGTGGCTTGCAAATACTCCAAAAGTATTTTAGACACTTCTTCTTGCTCTGCTCAGTCATTAAATATTCTTTGCTCCAATGATAATCCTCGTCATGGAAAATGTTTCATAATGTTATTTCTCACAGAAAAAGCATCATCAGCTACGATCACATAGGGTAGCTCTTCATTCGAACCATCAATAACTCTTGGTTGTGGAATCCCAACTAAATTTTTATCTAGTGTCAGGGAAAGTGTAGAATTGTGATAAACACCACCATCACTAAGTCTCCCATGGCATCCTACATTGCATCCTACATCCTACTTTGTATAATGTCCTCCAGAGGTTTCAATTACTAGGTAAATCATGGCACAATATGCATGCTTGCTGGAAACTCCAAAGCCATGTAAAGTGACTATTTTTGTGTCATTTTCCATACCTTCAATAATACACCTTGGAAGAGAACTTGTGTCTGTTACTTTCAAGTCATTCAGCCATACTTCCCACCTTCTCACTTTGTCTGCTGGCAGAGGATCATCCCAGCTAAGCCTTTCAAGACATAGCTCTTGAAACAGTACATTTGCTGACACTGCAATTGGGCTAATCAGTCCTAAAGGATCAAAAATACGCACAAGGGTGCTCAAAATGCCTCTCTTAGTGACTACCGTATTGGGCATATTTCCGAACTTCCCCACATCAAAGTCACTTATGTCCTTGTCTGTGTTCCAATGGATTCCTAGGACCTTAGTCTTACCCCCATCATCTCTGGATAAACCTAATGTCAAATACTAAGGTCTTGGACCTAATGACTCTTAGTAGCCTGGACACTAGTCCATTTTTCAGGACATTAACGCTTCTTTATTTTAGTATGATTGTAGTTTCCTATTCAGTTCACGTTTTACGCTTACAAGATACATTCTAGTTCTATGCTTACAACATACACTTAAAATGCTAGTAGTCTTCTCTTTTGTACGTATTTATATATAATATCAAGTTTTGTATATATTTATCAACGCATCTTCTTTCTGGACTTCACATTTGGTGCCGTGACCAGGATTGGTGTATTGCTGTTCATTGTTTTGAAACTACATTTCAAATATGCCAAGAACAACGATGGAAAAGCTGAAGTCAGAAAGATCTAAACTTCGACGAGCATTCACGAAGACATACAATGAAGTATCTGGTCTCCTTATGAAAGACGCCTTAACAAATTATGATATTTCCCTCCTGAAATCTACCACCGGAGCCCTTCATGACCAATGTCAGGAATGCATAACAGTAGAGAAGGAACTGCATGCAGTTGTTCTTGAAGGAGTTAAAGATGAAAAAGAGTTGGATACATTTTTTCGACGAGGTAGCTGAAGTCGCAAATACGAACTGAGGTAAGTTCAATAAAAGTACCTTTTTCTCACTGAACTTGAGAATAAAAACTTGAAACCTCCTGTTTCTCAAGCCAAAATAGCTAGCGCATTGAGATTAGATTCTGAGACCTTTAGTGAAAAGGTTGATACATCTACACAGTGCTGCAAAATTGAACAGGATTTAAAATAATGTTTATAGAACTGGTCAAATCTAAATTTGATGTTTCATCAGTTTTTCAAAAATTGAAACTATTGACTCTAGTTCCAGAATGTTGGAGCATAGAAGAGACTCAACTTCCCAGCAATCCATAAAGAGGGCCAGAGAGCTGAAAAATCTCATGGAATCTTAGCTGAGCCAAATAAACAAGAAGGTAGATGTCTTTGTGATGATATCAAGGAAAACGGTGGTGAATTTTATCTTTCTGATGAATAGTCCCACTTGTGTCCAGGGAAAAAAAGAATTCGTATCTGTGAAAATTGACAGGAAAAAGAGGCATTTCCAAAAAAGGCTCGTCCTCCTTAACTTAAAGGAGCTCCATGTAGAGTTTACCACAAGATACTGTAGAAAGATTGGCTTGTCAAAATTTTGCGAACTTAGACCAAAGTGGTGTATCCCCATTGGCGGTGCATCAGGTCCACACGCTGTATGTGTATGTGAGTTACATCAAAACGTGAACCTTCTTGTATCACAAATTCCAGAAGTAACTGACTACAAGACAAAACTAAGTAAAGTCATTTGTGATACAGCACATTGTGCGTGCATCCTTCATGGTTGTGATAACTGTCCAGGTAGTTCTGCATTAAAGGAATACCATACAGGAATATTTGATGAGCATGAAACTGACAACATCACTTTTAAACAGTGGCTAAAATCCAACTTTAAGTGCACCTTGTACCCAATATTTCTTCCTGCTGAAGAATTCATTGATGAAGTTTGCCATGAGATGGAAGCCTTACAGGAACATCATTTTATAGCTAAAAGTCAAGCAGCCTATCTTCAACATCTGAAGTCATCTTTGCAACTTAAGCTGAATTCACACTGAACACAGCGCGTCGCGTTGCGTCATGTCGCTGACCTTATTTGGTATGAATCACGTGACACTGTGCGCACACATAGCGTTTTTTTGAGCTGTGTGTCACGATGCGTCAAAGTTAAAACAATTTACCTTGACACGTTGTGACGCTTCAGAACAATAGTAATGAAGAAGCCTAGATATGGCACCATAGCACAGTGTTTCCAGAAAGCAGGACTGAAAATGACTGAAGACAGTAACATCACAGAAAATGATGAAAGCAATGAAAGTAGCTCAGAAAGTTGTGATTGAAATTGTCCTGAAAATATTTTTGCATATTTCAAGTTAAAGTTTCATCGCCCATCTTTGCAATGTAAAATAATTTGTTAGCCCAACATTTTTCACTTAAAAAATTTGATGGCCCAGCTAAATCCCTTCTGCCCCGGTCTGCTCCATACTTTATGACAGCTCCCTTAAAGCCGTGCCTCTTATACCATAATGCTTAAGTTTATTTAAAAGAGTTTGTGATTGACAGTACCAAAAGCTTTCTGAAGGTCGATAAACATTCCACATCCAAAATGCTTATTGTCCAGACTGTTTGTGATGGATTTTGTTAGACTGACCAATGCATGATTTATTGAATGAGAAGCACGAAAACCAAACTGAAGATTGTAAAGAATTTTATGAGCATCTAACAAATGGTATAAGCGCTTATACATCAATGTCTCTGTGATTTTACTGAAACCAGACAGGAGGGATATTGGTCTATAAGTAGAACTGTTTCAGGACAGCCTCTTTTACATAGTGGTATGACCTTTGCATGTTGCATTTTTTCTGGAAAAACTCCAGACTGAAAAGATTCATTGATACTTTGTGATAAAGGAGAGGAGATATATGGTGAGATTTTTAATAACTTTATGGGTATACTATTGGGGCCTACAGATTTGTCAGATTTTAAGGCATTTATTACATCTGATGCTTCAATTGGAGCTGAAGGACCAATAAAAAATGAATGGGGATTTTCATCACCAAGGTAGTCTAAGGGGGATTTTGGTGACCTGGGTATTTTCTTTGTAATACTGTCTGCCACATTGACAAAAAAGTCATTAAATCTAGAAGCCATTTCTGCTGAATCTGTTGTTATTTTACCATTTGAATCCTTAAGTTTATTTACAACATTTACTTGAGAATTTTTAATGTTAATGATTGATTTTACGCCATGGTTATTCGTCTGGCACCGGATCCGTAACTCCATTTGTTATTCGTCCGTAACATATGCGCAGATGTGCGGACCTAATGGTAGGACTTATTGATCCGTGGTTCTTTTGCTATCTGTTCGTGCAATAACACTCTGTTTTAGAAGTAAAATTGAGGTTAAGGCCGAAACTAGTAGGGTGCAGGCACTCTGAAAGTACATAGAAAGACAATATACAAGACAACATTGAAAGTACTGAATGATTGAGAGCCCATTTGCCATATACTACTCTTTCTTACTTCATATTTTCGTACTTCTTGATCTTATCCAGTTCTTTACAGCTGACACTTAATATGAACTAGTAAGGGCCTTAGTACGTGAGCAGAGAGTGTTCTGGTAGACAAGGTGGGTTTTCGTTTCTGATTAAATGAGTGCTAGCGTTAAATAAATACTTTATCTTATAGTCAACTCCAGACGCTATGGGATCCGTAACTCCTTTTGCTGTTTGTCAGTGCAAAATGCTTTTAAACCTACTCACGACCTACTCACGTGGGTAGTGGATGATCATAAGCCGAAATCTTTAGCTCCGGATAATTCGAGTTTGAATGCACACTAAATTCCATTCACAAAAAACTCCTTTTATTCTGAAATGACCGAACAGGGGGGCTCTCTCCTCGATTAGTTTACCTATTGAGAGAGCTCCTCCGTAAGAAAGTCAAGTAATCGTACACTTTTCTATATGTGCTTTTATATTTTTTCTATATTAATTTATATCTATAATTATTGTAGAATTGTTTAGTTATTCGTATCTCTAAATTGTATGCTTTTTGATTTTCAAATTAAATGAACCTGAACCTGAACTGAAACCTTATGTTAGGCCCATTAATGCCTGTTAGAAACACATTTTGTATAAGAAAGGGTATGCAAGAAAATGAGACTCAAGTGGTCAATATGGCAAGAAAATCATCACACTCAACTTCCAAACAAAGGTTTCTTCACTAGCCCAAAATTGATATTACATATGTGTATGTTTAACAGAATTCTCAAGTCAGTAGGAGAGTAATGTACAAAAATCAGACAATAAGCTTGGAACATGAAAAGCAGTATCTGCAAAACCAAAACTTTGCCCTGGGTGCCTTTTGCAAGGAAGTGCAATCAACATGGTACCAATTCAGGCATGAATCACATGATATGCAATCTTCCAGAACCTCATCTTTGCAAACTTTACAAATCCATGTTGGAGATTCCTTTATCTTTTCAACAACCTGTTTGACTAACTTCCATGCATCCATTGTAAAATAGCCTCTAATCCGACACACATTTATGTTCTCATCAACAATACCAGGGTGGACCTTCTCTGGGCACACTTCCACTGAAGTCTCATCCACCAGTTCACCTTGCAGGGCCTTCTGCACATCCTTTTTGGACAACAACCAATTCAGCATGACTACAAAATTTGTAGATAACATAAGTATCATGGTTCATGGCCATTCACTCAATCTGGTTGAACAACAGATTAAAAAGAACACCTAGGTACAGTTTGCATCCATTGTTATACCTCAACTCCATGAGCAATTCTGATTGACTTTTTTAACATTCATTAGAAAAGCAAGAATAGGCAAGAAAACAAACTTTTGTCCTTCTCCAATGGGTGCTTTGTAATGATGGGTGCTGGCTTTGGTCTATAACATCCAGATATACCATTTCTTCTTTTCTTTGCAGGCAGTCCAATTACAGTCAAGTCACTTCCTTTAGGACGTCCTCTTTTTCGCAAAACAGGAGGAAACTTCACTGCCTGCAGATCTTCATAGGAAATAGACAACAAATGCAATGTAAAACAAAAAGTTCATAGCAACACAAGAGAGAAAATACAAACTGTTAAATTTAGCCTTTGTCTCTTGAAGAAGATTTTGATATGTGTTAATTGAAAGCAGAAGGAAACAATAGAATACACTTTATTTAACTACACTGCAAGATTTGACACAAAAACTAAGCAGTTATCATGTAGTGTTCCCTGTGCACTCACCTAAGTTGCCACTGGCACTACCCTCCTCAGTCTGTATACCAGGCATAAATCGTTGACTATCAGCTTGGGTACCAAAGGTGTCTGCCTTGCTATACTTTGTTTCCATGATTTCTCCATTCATCATGTAGCCTGAGAGACTATTTAGCCATATAAAAATTACTTCAACATGATATTCTCCTTTCTATAATAAAGGAATTTGCATATGACTTTCAAAACACTACTATAGCTGATCATAGAGGAGAGCAATTTCTTGTAAAGTTCAACTGCTGAAATCGTAAATAAATCTTAAATAAATCGTAAAGGTTCAATTCACAGTTTAATTTGAAGTAATTTGATATGAAATATGGAGCATTGTTTGTTACCTGTGGTTGCAACTTCCTCTGTTGTATGTGGCAAGGAGCAATCATCAGCATCTGTTGAGACAGGGGCGTCTTGTTCCCTGTCTTGATCTTCTGCAAAAGTAAATATTGTTTACAGATTTCAAAAGAAGTCAGATCTTCACTTTGATATTAAATCAATTATATACAATGCATTTCCACAACAGTTAGATACTTTCCTTATACTCACCATTATGTTCTCTGAGTGACAATTCAATACCATTGCTCCAGTACTCGATGATTTTTTGTAGTAAACCCAATGTATGCTCAAAGTCTCGCATTGGCAATTCAGACATAACTGATGCCAACTTCTGTGAAGCCTGGAAGCTCAACTTGTATTTCTCATTTTGTGACAATATTGCTCTGTGTTTCACCAAAGTTGAGATGTCATACAGCTGATCTGAAGTCTTCTGTCTTGCAACATAATGCTTTGACCTATAGTAGTCTAGAAACCACCTTGTTGCACACAGGGATGGGTCAAAAAGTTGCACTCCCTCAATATGTCTAACTGCAAATATGTGTCTACAGGGCAAAGACATTGATGATCTAAATGAACAGCTACATGATGTTGGTGTCACATTTAATTGTGTAGCATTTGACTTCACTGCATAATGCCCTTCGGTTTGTCTCACACTATTGGTAACCTTGCTTTGCAACTCTAACTGCTGCAAAACAAAACCACATGCATAGGGAGTGAGGATGCCCATATAGGCACCCTCCACTGTACCAGGGCTGTATAATTGTACTGCCCTCTTTTGTAGAACATTAAAAGCTTTCTGATCCTTGGTGATTCTGGTTGATTGCAAGAAAATCAAGAAATCAGTAAAGAACTGTGAAAGTGTGGCATTCTTAGAACAAACTTTTTTCAGCTTCTGGTTCAATGACTCTAACCTGTTATTTGTTCTGTTGAGGAATGTAAGGCTTGCACATTTCAAGCCCTCTACCCATTCACAGTGATTTATATGCCAGTTTTCCATGAAATATTGAACCACACTATGGATACTTGTCATTTTCAATGATTCCAAGTAGCTTTCATATTTTTCTTCTGTTCTGGCATATACAATTTTCTGTACTATCTCTAAACAAAGACTTCTCTGTTCAGAGGTGATTCCCATTTTATCAGTTGTTATTTCTCTTCGAATGCTCCTTAAAACATGGAACAAACAAATCTGTAACTTTGCATTGGGGACTTCTTTAGAAAGGACATCTCTCTCTGTGAAGTCCTTATCAGATATAATTGTCACTGTTTTCTCCCAAGCAGAATTGCTGTCTTTGAAAATCTCTATCATTCTCCTGATTGTTTCTTTCTCTTCATTTGCAATAAGACAAGAAGCAAAAATCTCACTCTTACCCATACCATCCTCACCAAGCATAATATAGAGTGGCATCCGCAAATTGTTCAGTTTGTATGTAGCATCAATGCAAAGCAGCTCTGGATATGCACAGTAAGAGGACTTCATAGTCTTGTCTTGGTAAAATAGTCCACTTAGGTTCTTTTGTTCATCAACAATCACTTCAGTGGTTGAGCCTGCAGGTAATAAATCATAGCAGTTCAAAAGTCTGACTCTGACTACCATTCAAGACAGAGTATTTGTACATTAACAAACTATTGTAAACCTTATCATTTACTGAAGGTGTTATACAGAGTTGAACTGTCTTTATGCATGTAAGGTTTAATGGCCAAAAAAATGTGCAGTGTATCCTTACCTTCATTCTCACATAGCTTCTCCACAATTGCTTGTAGATTGTATTTTTCTTTACAAGAGGATATAAATTTACTTCGTATATTTGCAATATCACGTCCTGTTATAACTTTGTTTGTTAATTTTTGCAAATGATTCTGCACAAGTGTTTTATTGCAGCACATCTCAAGCAACGTCACAGCCTCCTGGGTTTGCACAGCAGAAATTCTCCTTTGTTGTGGAAGACGTGAAAATGCAGCCTATGACAGAATTAAAAACTGATTCCAAATATTTATGGAACTAAGAGCAGAATGCATTCATACCCATTTATACCTGTGAAGAATAATCTTATGGAGTTAAGGCACATACCTCACAACATTCATGATTGTGGTTTTCATTCAAAGAAATGACTTTCAATAACAGTCCATCTTTTCCAACTGCCAGCTTGATTTCAGCTGGGCAATCACTCCGGAAAGTGCTGAAAATAACAATATATATCATGGTCAATCAACGTGGCCTTCCATGTTACATTCAGGAATGTACAGCATTCCCAATTATACACTATGGCGTTTCACCAAAAAAGCAGCCTAGGCAGAAAAAACACATGTACTATCATTCTTACTGTTGGTTTGGTCTACTGCCTGTTGATTGTGATTGAAACTTCTTTCCACCAGCAATGCAGGAATATACGATATAAGCATATTTCAGGTCTTCTTTTATTCTCTTGTTTGGCGCTCTTCTGGCACTGGCTGCTATTGTACGGCTGTCCCGAACATAGAATTGAGAGTAGGTTGTCAGTTGGTACTTATCTAAAGAGTCTGTAAGCTCGTCGAAAGAAGAGAAGTCCTTCCCCACAGCAAACATGTTGACCACGCACAGCTCTTCGGAAAGCGCTTTGCCGTTGGCTTATCTATTTTGGCGCCTTACTAATACGTTACAGATGGTTGTGCATTTACACGGCAAGCTGCGCATATGTTACGGACGAATAACAAATGGAGTTACGGATCCGGTGCCGGACGAATAACCACGGCGTTGATTTTATGCCACTCCATAGAAGCTTCATATTTTTACTGTTATTGTTAAAATACTTACGAAAATAAGTGGTTTTACTCTCTTTAAGCTCTATAACAACTCTATTTCTTAACTTTTTGTACAGAAGGCATTTAGCATGATCAGGTTTTTTCCTAATAGTTCTTAGAATATTATCCCTTAGACGCATCATTTTTTGAATTCTACTATTTATCCAGGGCTTGTTTCTAAATTTTATATCTGTTTTAGTTAGTTTCTTTAAAGGGGCATGTGTTTTAAGAACATCTTACAGATTACATAGAAACCTATTGAATTTTACATTTACATCAGTTTGATCATCATATAAGTAGTCAAGGTTAAGGTTATTGAAGTCAGCAATACAGTTTTCTTCATTGAATTTTGAGTAATCATGCTTATAGTATGATAAAGTTTTTTTATAATACCTGCTCTTTTAACAATCTAAAATTGTGGGAAATGATCTGCACTTTGTGTTAAAATGGTACCACCTTGGGTGTCAAAATTACAGACATTTGAAAAGATGTTATCAATACTTGTAGAAGAGTGATCAGATACTCTGGTTGGATGGATTATGAATGGAATGAAATGTTTAGAAAGAAGAAAGCTGATAAAGCGACAACTGTAAAATGCAGGTCACCAGGTCATGTAAAATGCAGGTCACGCTGGCAGCCACTTGCATTTTTATGAGAAGGCCATGCGGTTCAATCTATCCCATAAGGAAGCGAGGCTAGAGGCCGTCAATGAATCTGAACATGTTTTGAGATGACAAATCCATAACGTGTCAGGCAGGGATGATGCACACTCATATAAATATGCACTTATCAGATTGCCATGTAGTTACTCTGTAACTGGTTGGGCACTTAATGGTTTGCAGCACTTTTCTAGGAACCTTCTCAGTTACTATTTTATGGCAATGAAAATCAGGTATGTTGAACTCTGACCGTCGTGTCATGATACAGCGCATTATGAAATCGAATGCACTTTGCATCATGTTTGAGACACATTGTCTTTGTAGCCATTTGACTCATCCCTAGACTTGAAAACTTCGCCAGAAAACATGGGTAAAAGGTAAAACGTATAGCACTTTCTTTCACTAACTGTCTCCGAAATTACTTTCTTCCTCTCCATGCTGTCTTGGAATACTTGAATCAAAAACAGTTGAATAATGCACTTCCAAATAGAATATTTCTAATCAATAGTAATACAACCTTTCACCATGTGTTTCTACAAAACATATGTTTACTGTTTAAAACCAGTGATCTAGACTACAACCTCAACTCCCCCCACGTCATACGCCATACACTTTTCTATTTTATAAGAAACCTGGCTCAAGGCCTAGTAGTAAAGGTTTCCTACCTTTTGTTCACAGTCGTTGTTCTAAAAGTTTCTTGACATTTCCGTAAGTCCATAGAAAAAGCTTCAGTGACAACGAAAGCAGAACGGAACACAGTCTTGTATTGCTCATGAGGTTAGGGACATAAAGATACTGTAGTTGAAACTTTTATAAACCCGTAGAGAAAAGGGGGAGGGAGGTTAAGAAAATTTGAAAGAAAGCACATAAAGTTTCAACATTTCTTAACTCTTTCCTTGTAGTTACACATGCTTCTTAAATTTTAGTGTCTAGCACTAGGTTTCTTATAACCCTGTTCCTATGAAAACAATCGTGTAATCCCCATTGATCGATGCTTATATGTGTACGTGTGCCTCTCACATTCTCAGTGGCATTATGTCCCCTCTTCATTTGTTCAAATCCCGATTTACATTATTTTGTACATTTTCTATTCCCTCTCTTGACAAACAGCTATTGCTTGCAAACTGGGTACAAATGAAAAATGAAGAATACAGCAGATGGCTGCAAGCCGTTCCCACAGCCTTAGCCCCTTTAACAGTTCCGAGTAACTTCTTGTTTTATGGCATGACCTGCATTTTACATGACCTGGTGACCTGCATTTTCCAGTTGCCCCTGATAAAGTCAGAAGTGGGAGAATGAGAATCATACTTTAATAGGTTTATGTTAAAATCACCTAAAATAAATACCTGCTTATGTAAAACAGAGGGTTTAGATAGTGTTTCTTCAACGTATTCCATGAAGTTTTCAATTTCAGTACTTGGGTGATGATATGAGCAACAAATCAATATTTTTCTCCTTAGAAGTGTCAATTTCAATCCACACTGTCTCATATTCATCACTGTCACTGTTTAAATCAGACCTGAGAACAGGGCCCAGGCTAGTTTTAATGTAAAGACCAACACCACCATTTCCACTTTTAGATTTCGAAGAGAAAAAAGTATAGCCAGGAATTTCAACATTAGTGCTCAAAGGCCTTTCAATTGAATCCCAGGTTTCAGAAACAGCAACTACATCAAAACTAATATTTAGGTTAGAGAGCAAAGGTAGAACCTGACAGGAAAGATTTCTTATATTCATATGTAGAAAAGAAAGATCATTGCGAGAAGTGCTTGAAGTTGATAGCTCTTGGATAGTATGATAGCTAGAATTACTATTATAAGACACGTGCTCATCAATATCATAGTCTTGCAGGTCTGGCAAGGTGGTGAGATGCGAGGTAATTTCAAATGATGGTAGGGAATCTACAACTGAGGGCTTGTCATAACCAAAAAGAGTAGACAGTGTTTCATTTTCAATAGAGCCAAAAGGGAAAATATTTTCATGGAAATCAATTGTGCAATTTAGACAAAACCAAGGGACATCATCATGTTTATTACAAAGTGCCTCATATTCAGAAGCAGATATATCATTGCCTTTCATGTGAATCCAGCAGTTACATTTTTTGCAGAAAATGCCCTTTTTGGTCACAATTTTGTTACAAATGCCGCAGGGAAATTTTGGATTTCTAACCATTTCGATTAATAAATTTAAATGAGCTGAAAAAACAAGTACCAACCAACTTTTTAAGAACAGTAAGTAAATATAGGCCTAAATGAAAAGGTGTAATAGGCCATGCACTAAAGAAAACGTAAGCTAATGAAACAATGCAGAATCTTGTCAATGAAGAACTAATGAAGAATCTTGTCTCCTATCTGGGGGTTTGTCCTTCACAATGATTTTGTCCATTACAAGATATGCGATCTTACCCATTTTCCTCTGCTTGATGAGTTCAGGGATTTTCTCTGCACGGCGATCAAGTGTTCTCTTGGCAAAATCTGGAACACTTTTAATACCAATGAGCTTCTTCTGTCTTGCAGCATGAAGCACATTTTCTTTCTGTTTCCAAAAGGTGACCTTTGCGACAATAGGCTTGGTGAACTTAGACCCTTCATCATCCCTAACCATGCGATCATGGCTGCCAAGAGCACGTGGCTTTCCCACTCTGTGAGCTCTCTTGATATGGATATCTTCCTTCAACTGGAGTTGATTTTGAATGACATTTTTTACAATTTTCTCGGTTTCTTCCCATGATGTTTCCTTTTTCTTGTCTTCCGGTAATCCAAGGATCTTGATATTATTTCTCCGGGACTGATTTTCCATGAATTCAATGTAGTCCGACATACTCCATGAATTCTTCTTGGACATCAGCTTTGATTTTCACATGGTCTACTTTACTTTCCAGGGTCGCAACTTTACCTCCTGTTTCTTTCACGTCTTTTTGTGACAATTCTAGGCTTCTTTTCAGTTCTTCAACGTCTTTCTTTACATCTTTGACACTGTCTTTTAGGTCCGACACGAGTAGCTGGAAGGCCCACTGTTGAGTAGCGAGCAGTTCTTTTACCACCTCAAGAGTGACGAAGTTTTTATTTGACAGTTTTGCTTTGGTTTTGCGATTCTAAAGTTGACTGAAGTTATAAAACAAAACTGAATTTTATTAAAAATAGCATAGAAATTAAAAGTACAGTGAAGATTTTCAAACATTCACTTGATGTTTGAGCTTGTAGCATACGCCATGTTGAAAATTGGAGGAGCACTCATTTTCACGTCCGTTCACCACCGAAGCTCTAGCTGCAACTAAATGATATATCTCAAATATATATCTAAATGATATAATATAATATATGATGTAATAAATGATATAATGATATATCTAAATGATATAGCTCTAGATGCCCTTAAGAGTATATCATCACGTGCAGAATGATCTATGGAATTCAGTAATGGCATATATAACAAATGATGTCAGAAAGAAGGGCAACTGTGTCAGAACATACGAATAGTCAGTTTAATAGAACCCCTTTAATATCACTTCACGAAAATACCTCTACCATCAATAGTGGAAATAACCAAGAGGCCTTCTGTAAATACAGCGAAAGCAAAACCAAAAGAGAGTTACTGGACTGAGAATAAAGTTGGTAACATCTTAGTGTTTGGCTGTAAAATGTGTATGATAAACTCAAGGAGTATATTCGACTTGGGGGGCAATATCTCAAACATAAACAAAGTGGCCTAAGTCTAGAGACATCCTAACATCCATCTTATGTGCATATACTAAGAATAGGGAGCAGGCTAAAAGCTCCTAGTACATAAGCAGGAAGGTGATGTCATGGTCCTCTGCGATGGAACATGTGACCATCAGCATTACCTTGGTCAAATAAAAAAACTTGCGAGAAAACATTGTGCCAACAGTGCTTGGATATCTGCGCAAGGCTATGGGGCTGTATAAGGAAAGGTGGAAAGCCCCAGACTCGAGTCTGGTATCTCTATCAATGTACGGTATAGGGCAATAGTTATAATTATTTTCATTATTCTGTGTACGTTTCTTCATCAACTACTTGTGCAATGCAACAACTGCTTTTGTTAGTGATTTTACCTTATCTGTCTTTGCTATAATTGGTCTACGAAATACTCTCAACCTTGACATTGCAATACAAAATGTATTTTCAATAACTCTCCTTGCCCTTGAAAGTCTATACTTGAATATCCTCTGTTCTAGTGGTACAGTTTGGATAGGGCTTCATCATATGGGGCTTTAGTCCAAATGCATAATCAGCCACGAAAACAAATGAGCATAGTTTCGATGAATCAGGGTTTATTTTCTCAGGTTTTGGAATATCTAATAACTTATTGTCGATAGCTTGACCTAAATGGCTATTATTACAGAATCTCCCATCACTCTGTTTACCAGAATCTCCAATATCTACTAATAAGAATGTGTATCTGGCATTGTAAACGGCTAACTGATGAAGAACCCTTGGTGAAGAACCTAGTTGCTTCTGCTGTTGTTGCTTATGGATTTGATAATGCCACGCGTAACAGACTTGTAATACATGCCACGTTGGTGGTGTTGCGCCAGCCATGCCACGTATGCATCTCGAGTAGAACATAGATGCCACGTCGCAACTTCTTGCGTCAGACGCTATCTGATTGGACTGATAAACTTTTAAGACAGACTTTTTCCTTATTTAGATACATATTTTCCCATGTTTAGAACTTCAAACTTTGCCCCCGAACCCCTATATATATATGTACCTTAATGTTAGTAATTTAGCAAATTTAGCAGTTTGTTTTGAGATTCAGATTCAGATGCAGATGTTTTTATGTTTGTTAAATGTGATAAAAGAAGTATAAAGACGAGTAGCCAATCAAGTTGTAGCCAAGTCGTGATTTTTCTGAAGTTTTCATATAGATGAACAAGCTGTGTATTCTCTGACGTCACTCCTTTGAGGTCATACGTTTTTATAGATTTCTTTGAGAAAGTAGGTTAATATTGAAAGAATTGTCGGAATTGTAGTTAAACCTAAAGCAGTGGTTTAACATCTGGTGCTGTGACCCGGGATACGATTTGAAGAATAAACTTTTCTGCAAAATGTGACGAAGATTTCGGTTATCAAGTATATAGAGATATAGACAATTTTTGCAATTTAGAAATTATCGTTCGCCTTCAGTTATTGATTATTCATGCTACATTGATGTTCATCGCCGTTATCAAGTAAAGAGAAGTCCTAGCAAAGAGGGAACTTTGTGTATTCGCATTGCATCATTTGATATAATGCGCAGATTTACCTGCAAGATCTTCGCGCTATTTGTATAGAAGAGTCTATTTGAACTTCCAGTTGGTGTGTGATAGCTGCAGTTTCTACTCTCAATTTGCTGCATTTTATCAGCTAATGTAGTTATTCGTTTTGCTACCAATCGTATCGCAATGATGGAGCAACTTCAATCAACAGTAGACAATATGCAAACCCAACTAAGCACTGTCCAAGCTGCAATAGATGGCAACACACATTCTAGTTTGTTTAAACAACCCCCATTAATGGCTTCCCAACCGAGGATATTAACAAGTGGTTAGCAACATTTGAAAGACTTTCAAAGTTTTATAGTTGGACAAACACAAAACGACTCGGTGCACTCCCGCTAATGGTGGGTGGCCCTGCTTTAGCCTGGTATCAAACATTGCCCAGTGAAACTGTCAACGATTTTCCTGCTTTGGTTGTCGCCCTGAAGGAAAGGTTTAGAGCCCAAAATTTGGACTTTATCTTGAGGCAAGAACTGTATGCACGTAAGCAAGGACTAAATGAGCCCCTAGCGATGTTCACAGAAGATATCATAAAAAGATGCCAACGTCTCTCTCTTTCGGACGTCGAGATCATGAATATATTTATAAATGGGCTAAAGAAAGAAATAAAAAATCATGTCATTTTGAATCAGCCTAAATCATTTGCTGAAACTGATAACTTAGTCAGACTTAGGGCAGCCGTTTCGTCAACTTCCGTGTCTGAAAACCAAAATCCAAAATCTTGAAAACGTTTCCCAGCAGGAGCAACGGATTAAAGAGCTTGAAGGCCAAGTATATTTGCTGTTGACATTTCAAAAACAGCAGCCTAGACCAGTTCATGCTCTCGATAGTTCCATCGAAGCACATTGTCCCTTTCAAAATGGTCCCAACGATGATTCAAATGCCTTTACCAACATGTCTTACGGCCACAACCCATTTCGAACCACAAAACCCGATATGATTGCTGCCATCGATACTCGTTTCCACCAGCCAGTTTCGTTCAGCCCTCGGTACGCAAAGCGTTCATTTCAAAATAATGCAAGAAGTCGCAATCTTCGTACCACTAATGGTCAGCCCATCTGTACTTTTTGTCAATGTGTCGGGCATGTTTCTCGCTACTGTCATCAAAGGCAATCAAATCAGAACCAACATCAACACAATTCCTGGCAGCAGCAATCTCACTTTGAAAGCGATCGTTTTGAGAACCCCCCACAACGATTTGATCAGCCTCGTTCTCAGCACTTGCACTATGGAGCGCCTCACTTTCAACCTAGCCAGAGCTCCTTTCAGCAAAAGTTAAACGGGAACGGAGTAGGTTAATATTGAAAGAATTGTCGCAGGTTAATAGTGTTTGAGATTCAGATGCAGATTTTTGTATGTTTGTTAACTGTGATAAAAGAGGTATAAAGACGAGTAGCCGATCACGTTGTAGCCAAGCCGTGATTTTTCTGAAGTTTTCATATAGACGAACAAGCCGTGTATTCTCTGACATCACTACTTTGAGGTTGTAAGTTTTTATAGATTTGTTTGAGAAAGTAGGTTAATATTGAAAGAATTGTCAAAATTTTAGTTAAACCTAAAACAGGGGTTTAACATCTAAATGTGATTTCTCAGCATATAAATAAATATTTGCGCCTAGTAAAGTCTATATGCGAATATATATATTTAGCTATACAAATGTGTATTAACATTGTTGTACCGCTATTTTTGCACATTGTGATAAAGTGTCATACTGTGCTTTAGTGAGATGGGTTCTAAATACTTATCTCATGTTTTGATTGAAAATCATGAGCTTTCATGTTTGATTGCTCGAAATCTCTCTCTTGAAGAGAGATTGATTATAAGTAGCCACATGGTAAAAGTTTGCCATAGTGGAAGTCCGCGCATGCGTGCCCTTAAGGCTGCATGTTGCTTGATTAACCATTTTTATGGAGAAATCATTGATCGGAATTACCTCCATGAAACACTTAAGGCTAACATCCAAATGGTTCGTGTCGGTAATTATATTGCCATATGCCATTTCCCCAGCTTGAAAGCTGGTGGAAGGAATATCCGGAGTGATGGAAGATATAAGGCTGTGAGTATGCCAGTTGCAAGCAATAAGTGCTTCTGGCATGCCATGGTCACTGTCTTCAATGCCCATGTAGGTACTAATAAGTACACTGTAAGGTCACTGAAAGATCTTTATAAGGAGGAGGCAATGAAGTATAAGGACCTCTTCATTCCCCATATGTGTAATGAAGTTGAATACGCATATTTAATAGAAGGACGTACACAGGATACTCTTTCCACTAAGCATGAAGCAGATGCCTCTGTTGCCCATGTTGTTTCCACAGAAGTGGGGATTCCCATATGTGTCATCGATGACACGGGAAAGGAAGTTATGGGTTATAGATTGGGGAGTGGTGAACATGATGGTCGTGCTGTTATAATATGTCACAGTCATGCTTATGTTCCCACCACCTCAATCCCTAAAGAAGATCTGAGTCATTTACCACCATATGACTATCATATTGCTCAGTTATTTAAGGGAGATGACTTTGAGCATATTGAAGATGATGAAGCTGAGGAGACTGAATCTGAGAAAGAAAACTTGGATCCTGCTGAAGAACTCCCCACTGGAATAAACCCTTGTCCAAAGGAAGAAGAAGAGGAAGTGCAGACATCCACTGATTTTATAACAGCTATACAGGCAGCCTTGTCGTTCATGCAGAAGGATACGAAAGTAGGCAAAGCAGTCGCCGTAGCTCAAGCCGTTGCTCCACTCGTAAGCCTATCGTGTGGAATGTACACTTTGATATGAGGTATTGTACAGGGTGTTTGGAAATGGCATGATTATGTAGTGCATGTTACATCTCTAGTCAGTGTAGTGATCAGCTACGGACAATACCCCCAGTTATGTTTACATACTTGTATAAGTTTAGTTGCATTTACGTAAAAACGGAGAAAGGCCTACTTTTTCATGTCTATACTCAAATAACCACGATTACAACAGTGGCGACGAGGATGGCTGGTCTTGTTGCACAGCTCCCTCCTTTTGATCCTGATGCTACAGTCGGTGCCAGTCTCGCTCCTCGATGGAAGACGTGGTTTTCGGAATTTACTACTTATTTGGTTGCGAACGCCATTGACAGTAACAAGCGCAAACAAGCCTTGTTACTCTACTTAGCTGGCTCTCGAGCTGGCTAAGCTGTACGAGAGATTTTTCGCCATTTAACTGATAAAGGGGGAAATGAGGATTTTAATACAGCCTTAACGGCCTTAACCAAGTATCTTGAGCCGCATCGGAATCATTTATATGAAGTGTATACCTTCCGTCAAGCCTTTCAAGAACCAACGGAAACAATTGACCAGTACCACACTCGCTTACGTGGCCTTGCAGAAAATTGCGAATTTGTCGATGCTGATTTTGACATTATCATGCAGATAGTTTTACACGGTACTTCGAGTCACCTCCGAAAACAAGCGTTAAAAAATCCTAGCATCACATTAAGTGACCTCTTATTAGCAGGATGCCAGGAGGAAATAAGCAGATTTCAGGCTTCCCACATTGACAGTAAAATGACAGAAGCCCCTGAAGACGTCAATTTTGTGCGCAAAAGGGATAAACATAAAGCAGCCTTCGCAAGGAAAACCGCACAGACCTGCCAAAACTGTGGTGGAGAGTGGCCCCATGCCAACGCAGTCTGCCCTGCAAAAGGGAAAAGTTGTCGCGCATGTGGCAACTCAAACCATTTGCCGTTCACAAAGAAGACCTAGGAACAAAGGTAGCCATGTGAAGCCACTCGAGGTGACTTATAACAGTGAGTCAGAAAGTGAGCAAGACTATTATTATGCAATCAGTCACGTGCCAAAGAAACACCCCAAAGCAAACGTTCTTGTCAATGGGATTAGCATGCGTTTTTTGGTGGATACGGGGTCGTCTATAAATGTCATTGATTATGGTACCTTTCAAAAGCTCCCAATTATTACATTAAAGAGAACGACTATAAAGGCATATCCATTTAATTCTAATGAACCTGTCAAAATGAAAGGGACATTTGACACTACATTAGAATCGCAGACCAAGTTTGCTGTCGCCACGATATATGTGACAGAAGATGACGGGGGATGCTTACTCAGTGCTGAAACTGCACAAGACCTTGGACTCGTCAGATTCCATTTAGATGTGTTGCAGGAAGACAAAATGCGGACCAATACATCTCCGGACCATGTGCTTAACGATCTCAAGAACCCTCAGGATCCCAAAATCACTGCAATTTTAACTAAACACCAAGAACTATTTCATGGACTGGGCAAACTGAAAAATAAGGAAATAGAATTGTGCATTGATCATGCTATTCCACCTGTAGCTCAACAGCAACGTAGAATACCTTTCCACCTCAGAGAAAAGGTGGAAGTAGAATTAAAACATTTGGAAGCACAGGACATTATTGACAAAGTTCCTGCTAATGAGCAAACTGACTGGGTATCTCAAATTGTCATAGTGCCTAAGAAAGAACAGGCTATCCGGATATGTGTGGACATGAGAGCTGCGAACACAGCCATTAAAAGATTCTGGCACCCAATTCCTACAGTAAAGGATATTTCGCTAGCACTGAATGGAGCACAATAATCTACTAAACTAGATATGTCTCAAGCTTACCACCAGCTACCACTACATGCCAGAAGCAGACACATCACCACATTTGCCACGCATATGGGTTTATACCGATATAAACGTCTCACTTATGGGACCACTTCAGCTGCCGAGATATTTCAGCATACTCTGCACCAACTCTTGAAAGGAATACCAGGCATGTGTAATGTGGCAGATGACATTTTAGTTTTTGCCCCTTCATATGAAGAACATAATAAAGCCCTAGAGGCTTGTTTCCAATGGCTACAAGACCATGGACTAACACTGAATGTGCGCAAATGCAAAGTCCTCAAGCGAAATTTAGAAGTCTTTGGCTTTCTTTACACAAAGGACGGCACAAAGCCAGATCCTATGAAGGTAGGTGCTTTTATCAACACTCCGCGACCTACAAATGTCAGTGAACTTCGCAGTCTTCTTGGCATGTCCAAGTACAGTTCACAGTATATACGTGATTATGCTACATTAACCGAGCCACTACGGCGCCTAACTCATAAGGATACACAAGTCGTTTGGGGAGCAGCACAAGAAGAAGCATACCAGACATTAAAAACTGCTTTACTGAGTAGCCCTGTCATGAGTTACTTTGATATCACCAAAGAAACTGCCATCTTAGTAGATGCAAGCCCAGTCGGCCTGTCTGCAATCCTCTCTCAGCGCCAACACGGTTCAAGCAACTCACAGATTATTGCCTATGCCAGTAGGTCGTTATCACAGACAGAACAACGATATTCTCAAACGGAGAAGGAAGCACTTGCAAGTGTCTGGGGCATAGAACATTTCCATCTCTACATATATGGAGCTCCATTTGTGTTATATACAGATCACAAACCACTTGAGCTGATATACGAAAATCCTATGTCAAAACCTCCTGCAAGAAGTGAACGATGGATGCTGAGACTGCAAGAATATGACTTTAAAGATGTCTATAAGAGCGGTGCAGACAATCCAGCTGATTTCCTTTCCCGTCATCCTCAAGAGTATACAACAAAAACTCAGAGTGAAGTGGAGGAATATGTCAATTGTCTCGTTTATACAGCCGTCCCACAAAGTATGACATTACAGGAAGTTGCAAATGAGACACAGAAGGATCATACACTATGTGCGGTACAAGCAGCTCTTCGCACTGGTTATTGGAATTCTGACAGTGTTCAAGGTTACAAACAGATCCGGCATGAGATCACCATAGATGACAACAATCACATACTTCTACGAGGATCTAGAATTATCTTACCAAGCTCACTTCAGGCTCGTGCTGTTACACTTGCTCATGAAGGACACCAAGGCCAAGCGAAGACAACTGCTCTTCTTCGCGAATGTTTGTGGTTTCCTGGAATCGGACAACACGTAAAGGAAGAGGTAGGGAAATATATAGCTGGTCAAGCCACGTCACAGCCTAATCCTCCCGAACCGCTATATTCAGCACCAATGCCTTCACACACTTGGAATGAACTAAACATTGATTTCTGTGGACCATTCCCATTAGGTCATTACATCCTTGTGGTTATTGATGTCTATTCACGCTACCCAGAGATAGAGATTCTCAAATCGACTGCAGCTCCAAAAGTGATTCCTAAGCTCGACGTCATCTTCGCTAGACATGGCATTCCCGAGCAAATCATCACAGACAACG
Source organism: Mastigias papua (assembly GCA_964019165.1). NCBI lineage: Eukaryota > Metazoa > Cnidaria > Scyphozoa > Rhizostomeae > Mastigiidae > Mastigias > Mastigias papua. The sequence goes on from OZ025280.1 coordinate 12,472,910, forward strand.
GACCTCCGTTCAATGGTAATGAATTCAGAACATACATGAAAGAACTAGGTATAAAGCATAGCCCTAGCACACCCTTGTGGCCTGAAGGCAATGCTGAGGCAGAATCCTTTAACAAGCCATTAGCGAAAGCAATCAGGGCAGCCCACATAGATAGAAGACCATGGCAACAGGACCTGGCAAACTTTCTTCTGAATTACCGCTCTACACCCCATTCTACCACCAAAGTACCACCTGCAGCAATGCTCTTTAACCGACAGATAAAAGGAAAGTTAGCGGTTCTTCGGAACCGAATGAAAGTTGTTGATCGTCATCATGAAGCAAGAAACAATCAACAAGCCAGCAAGCAAAAGAGCAGAGAGTATGCAAATGCACATCGACGTACTAAACAGTCTACTTTACTGTGCTAGTAAAAGTTCCTAAAGCAAACAAACTAAGCACCAATTTTGATCCTTTACCATATGAGATTACAGAGATTAAAAGGACTAGAATCACAGCAAAACGTAATGGACACTATATACTTAGAAATGCGTCCTTTTTCAAGAAAATAGCAGTAGAGCAAATGGCAGATTCTGATGATGATGAGTATATGACCTCAAAGAAGACGCTACCGGAGAAACAAGGTGTTGAGAAACAACCATTGCACAGATCAACAAGAATGAAAACTCGAACTCAGTTCTACGGACAGCCAGTCACATTAAACATTACTTCATAGCTTTATGTTTCATTTTTTACAAGGGGAGATGTAGTGATCAGCTACGGACAATACCCCCAGTTATGTTTACATACTTGTATGAGTTTAGTTGCATTTACGTAAAAACGGAAGAAAGGCCTACTTTTTCATGTCTATACTCAAATAACCATGATTACAACAGTCAGTACTATGATTTCAGTGTATGCTTGCTTTTGGGAAATAGCGAGCCGTGCATCTATGGCCAAATTGCTTCTTAAGCTTAGCCTGTCTGCATTATAAAATATACGTTGTGCTGGCGGTGCTATATATAGTATCGCTATGAAGATGATAACAGTTTTTGGAGCTGGTACTATGATAGCTTCTGGATTTGCATCCTCAATTGGGAAGATCGGAAGCATTGTGTCAGCAGTGAAGCAGACAGGTGACTACATGACCGATGTTATAAACAACTTAGGCCAGATTTTTGGTTTTGATTTGACAGACAGGATGGACCTCAATAAGACCATAAGTGCTTGTACCAAGAAGTTGCATGCTTATTTGGCAATGCCCACCTCAGCGTGGTCTGGTGATTTGTACGCCGAGATTGAGGCGTATTCCCAAGACTGCTGGTTGATGGTGCAGACGAATAGATCAATTGGTGATAGTGTTACACTGCAGTCACTGATGAAGCTTATAAATGATGTCGATGATAGATTGAGATCTATCAGGGAGGACTGGTCTGCACGTAAGAGGCGTCCTGTACCCGTAGGCTTGTACCTTTGGTCAAATAGAGGTGGCCTTGGCATGACGGATTTCATACGGCGATTAGCCTTGGTGCTGTCTAAGCGTGTTGAAGGATTCAATAGTAAGATATATAGTATTCAACCCGCCGCTACGCATTTTGCTCGCTACTATGGTGAGCACACGATGCACTATGACGAGGTAGGATCAGTTTGGAATAGTGATGAGAAGACGTCTCCCTTTACACAGATAAACAATATCATATCTGCAAATACTGTTCCCATGCCCAGTGCGTCTTTGGGAGGTAAGAATCAAATACCACAACCACATTTGGTGGTAATGACCTCGAATCGTAGAATCGATAATATAGATATCAAGCTCACGGACACTGTGTACAATGCGGTTGTGTCACACATGTTGGTTTTCGAATTGTGTGATGATGCTTTCGACCCAAAAAGGCCTGATGCTAGACAAAATCAGCCACACAGAAAAGCTGATTTTTCACATGTCAAGTTTCGGGGGATGAATAGAGAGTATACTGTTGACCAACTTGTGGATGAGATATGCCAGAGGATTGGGAAATCAAGTGATAATTTCCAATCATTGACTGCTGCAGAGGTGCAAGAATACCCATATATGTATCATGGGAAACCTCTAAGTGTTGATAAAAAGTGTGCTGCAGACGATGTGAAATACCTGCATTGGTTCGCAGGTTTGCCTGGAACAGGGAAGTCCCGTTCCGTGATACCGCATGTTAAAGAACTTGCTCAACACCATTGAAATGCTCCAGTCTATTACCCCGAAGATAGGAGATGTTTTTCTTGTAGACGATCTGTTTGACCTTGAGAGTGATACTCAACAACTCATGTTCATTCAATGGTAAACTTTGTTACCAGCGATGTGCAAGATAATGGCTATTTCGAATTATGGACCTAATAGTATAAATCCTTTTTCAAGTGTTTATAGATTGAAGAAGTTCTATAGGCCATTGGATGTGAGTCTACTGAAACCTGCGTTGCCAAGAAGACTAGGATTCACCCGCAGTGATGAGGCTAGGTTGCTGGTTAGACATGATGGTGGATGGCTAGATATTGATTCGAAAGAATTTGAGTTAGATTCCATCGTAACAGACTGGCTTAGATCAGATTCTGGAGCAGCATATCCTACAGTGCTTCAAGAATTGCCGAATCCCATGCCTTTCACTGCAAGAGAGGCTGATATATGGTATGAGAGTTCTACTGAAAATACGAGTTTTAAAGGCATAGTTGGTGGCATCATGAAGTCCGCTTCATTTAGAGCAGCCCAGTATAAGGCAAAGATGACTTTGCTGTCATTTGATTTATCCACTATTGGTGTTACTGTTACATGAATGGTGTATCAACTCACGAAGACTATGGATGAGCCCAAGATATATGTTAGGGCTGGTACCAGGTCATGGTATTACTATAGAGGGGAAGTGTATGCAGGATCTGAGAGCATGAGTCCATTGGTGGTTTTGTCATGGGAACCACTCCAGTTGATGGTCCATGGCAATACCTACTATGTTGTTAATGAGGATGTGCAAGAAGTCCATAGGCAAGAGACTTCTCACACTACTAAGGCTCCCGTGTATCTAATTTTGTCCAGAGAAAAAGCCAGGCATACGAAGGCTTGGGATAAGATATTTGAATTGTATCCTCCTGATAGTAGCTTGATGTCGGCAAGTTTTAAGGAGAAAATGAAAAATGCATGCAAGAAAATCTGGGAATATGCGTCTGCCCACTTGTATGCTATGTTGGTGTTGACTATTATTACGATTGTTAGTGCTATTGTTGTGCAGTATGTGAGAAGCACTAGGAGTGCACCGGAACTTCCTAAGTCTGATTTCACTTGTACCATGTGTTGGCTTGACCAAGACCAACCCTATTACAGTGATAGTTGTCCTGGGAGCCCAGATTACAATTGCGCCAAAGGGAAAGGGCGCCGTAAATATAGTAATTTTGTCAACGTGAATTGAAGGAAAGTCAAGGTCTCAGACCTTGAGGACTCATCGATGGAGAAGACGCTTCATGAAGCACACAAAATTCTCGGTGAGACTGGATATACGGAAGATAGCCATAGAACGACTATGGCAATAAAAGATGTCAAGTATAATATTGGGTATAGATGGGTGGACAATCAAGTCGAAATCTCAATTGACATGCCCGATCAGAACTACTCTGCATCATCTTTCGACAATAATGTGTGCCATTTGTGAAAAAGGAAACCACCGGTTCGCGACTTCATGGCCTCCTCCTGACTGAATCTGTTGTTAGGTTTCCAAATCATTTGTATCAGGATTCAGAGGACGTTATTAAGATGATGCATAAAGGCAAAGAGTATCATCTCCAGAGCATTGCACGGTATGAAAGTAATGACTGCCATTATGCAGTTGTGGTGAATGCCGAGGGTGTCTTGGTTAGAGTTCCAGGAGTTAAGAGCTTAGTGAAGCACTTATTGCCTGTCAGTGAGTTGGACAAGAATTCCTATGTAGGAGTGCATGATCCTGAAGGGCAAACAACGGTTGAAATGCCCTACAAATACTATGTAAGGTTGCCCCAAGTTTATTGTGATGGTCAAACTCATGTGGAAGGCATGGCAGGGTTGTGTATGTATGGGGATATTCCTGTTCGGTTCTTGAGACCTGGTGCGTGTGGAGCTATTATCACTACGAAGATAGGCTCGGCAGAAAAAATAGTGGGTCAATTCACCGGTATAAAACCCATGTATCGCGCATATGTGTTTCCTGTGGTGACAGTTGAGGAATGGAATAGAGTAGTTAAGACTCTTCATACTTCCATGTCATCTATTGTACCCGAGATTAAAGCCAAGTATATGGTTCCTAAATCATCAAGGAATGCCACCGCAGTTTATACTCCTGTTCGGTTTATGGATAGGATAGAGAAACTTAGTGAAGCTGACCGTACCTTTACAGGAGACATTACCACCATTGCCTTAGTTCCTGGCAATTGCTTGCCCATTGATCAAACATGCAATAAGCAACCCGTGATGAACTTTCAGTTTTCCGAGCTATATGGAGTGCAGAAGTATCCAGTGATGAATAAACAGGATATAGAACGAAAGTTCTCTGATAAAATTCCACCAGATGTTAAACCACTGCTGATCTCAGTGTGAACATGGCTCCCCCCTTTCTAGACAAGGCTCCTAGCTTGACAAAATGAAAACCAGTAAACACCAATAAGTTCTTGTGGACAGTGGGTATCCTCCGGGCGCATAATTTGCACGTCTGTTGTTGTATCCGGTGACCGTGCATTGGCTGTGTCCTCAAAGCAGATGTTTTTATGTTTGTTAAATGTGATAAAAGACGTATAAAGAAGAGTCCGAAGAATCTAAGGCTGGGTGTCGATAGATTTCCATCTGAAATGATAAAAGACGCCGCAAATGTTCTAGCTGGACCATTGACCTTTCTCATCAACATGTCTATTGAAACAGGACTAGTACCATCCGATTGGAAAATAGCAAAAGTAATTCCGGTGTTTAAATCTGGGAACAAATCTGACTTATATAATTATAGACCCATATCAGTTTTACCAATTCTATCAAAATTGTTGGAAAAGTTCGTCCACAAACAGTTGATTTACCACTTGGAGAAGAATTGCATGCTATTCAACTTTCAATTTGGCTTTCGTCCCAAGCGCTCAACAGAGTTAGCAGTGACACTCTTGACTGATCATATACGAAAGGAAGCTGACAAAGGCTCCCTTACAGGGGCCATCTTTGTCGATTTGTCAAAGGCTTTTGACACGGTCAGCCATTCAAGCCTTCTAAACAAGCTGCCTTCCTTTGGGATCCATGGTACTGAATTAAACTGGTTCACTGATTACCTGTTTAATCGGAAGCAGTTTGTCCAAAGTAATGGATGTGCCTCGGATATCATATCAATTTTTTGTGGAGTCCCACAAGGATCAATAATTGGTCCTCTGTTATTTATAATGCATTTCAATGCGGCTCACACTGTTCTTCAAAATTCCAAAATTATAACATACGCTGATGATACAGTCATATTTGCGTCAGGCAGCTCCTTGGATGAAGTTGAAGAGAAGCTAAATAATGACCTAGAACACCTAAAAGCCTGGTTCGATGAAAATGAACTACTGTTAAACTTGAAAAAAGGAAAAACAGAGTCAATGATCTTTGGCACAGCTAAGCGACTTGGCAAAACAGAAAAAAAGGAGATGAGAGTTGAGGTAAACGGAACATCGATTGCAGGGGTTTCAAGTTACAAATATCTTGGAATATATCTAGACCAAACATTGAACTTTGCAACCCACTTTGACAAGATCTATAAAAAGGCTACAGGAAGATTAAATCTACTTCGACGCATCAGGAGCTCCATTGACTATGCGAGTGCTGAACAGATCTATCGTACCATGATAATGCCCGTTTTTGGATATTGTGGATCGCTGTCCCTTGGATGGTCTTCAACATTCAAGAAAAGAATCGAAAGCCTTGAACGTAGAAGCCTTGATGTTATTAGACCGAATAGGTTTACATCTATCAGCTTGCATGTGCCTAGTATCGAAGCAGGAGTGAAAAAGAGGTCTTGTAATTTGGTTTTTGATATCCTGCAAGGCAATGTCTGCGATGCAATGAAAGATTACCTCGTTATCAATGCTCATGGGAAAAATACTAGAAACGTTCAACATCTCGTTAAGATCCCTCAAGTGAAAACTGAATTTGGACGCAAAGGTTTTTATTATCTGGCTGGGAAAGAATTTAACAACTTGCCACTAATTGCTAGAAAAATTGAATCTAGACTCCTTTTTAAACGATTTTTAGAAAACTATTTTATATGATGTAAATTATCTTATATCTCTGGATTGGACTGCTAGTGAACATTTTTTTAATTAGTTTTTCGATCTTTTACCAATAATTTGTTAGTTGCTTAAGTATCAGGACCCTAATGATAACAGTATATATTGTACTGATAGGTCATCCTGTTAAAACATTCGATTATTATTATTATTATTATTATTATTATTATATGTATCTAAATAAGGAAAAGTCTGTCTTAAATGGTTATCAGTCCATTCAGATAGTGTCTGACGCAAGTCGCGACGTGGCATCTATGTTCTACTTGAGATGCATACGTGGCATGGCTGGCGCAACACCACCGACGTGGCACATATTACAAGTCTGTTACATGTGGCATTATCAAATCCATAAGCGACAACAGCGGAAGCAACTAGGTTCTTCAACAAGGGTTCGTCAACATGATGGTATAGGGTAATAGTTATAATTATTTTCATTATTCTGTGAACGTTTCTTCATCAACTACTTGTGCAATGCAACAACTGCTTTTGTTAGTGATTTTACCTTATCTGTCTTTGCTATAATTGGTCTACGAAATACTCTCAACCTTGACATTGTAATACAACATGTATTTTCAATAACTCTCCTTGCCCTTGAAAGTCTATAATTGAATATCCTCTGTTCTAGTGGTACAGTTTGGATAGGGCTTCATCATATGGGGCTTTAGTCCAAATGCATAATCAGCCACGAAAACAAATGGGCATAGTTTCGATGAATCAGGGTTTATTTTCTCAGGTTTTGGAATATCTAATACATTAGTTTCGATAGCATGACCTAAGTGGCTATTATTACAGAATCTCCCATCACCCTGTTTTCCAGAATCTCCAATATCTACTAATAAGACTTTGTATCTGGCATTACAAACGGCTAACCAACTGATACTGTGGGTCTTTTTAAAAGTGTGTGAGGCTTGCATGACAACGTATGTCCCATATATTTCCCCCCAGTGCATGTGGGAAGTTCCACCTGTTTCCAAATTCAGCTGCAATATCTCTCCATTGAGCTTCTTTACTGAGGGGGTCAATAAATTTTACATTCAACAAAGTGACCCACAGTGCATCACATGTCTCTGATAATACCCTGCCACTTGTTGCAGGGCTTATCCTATAACTAGCTGCGATTGTGCACTGGCCATCTCCTGTCACCAAATACCTCGATGTAACAGCCAATCTTTCACTTGGTCCAATTGGATCTCACATTACCATACTCTTTTCTGAAATAATAGGAGAAACAGAAGAAGTTATTCAAATGTTGAAGGCGACACACAGAAGCATGTGAAAAATATTCATGATCGTGAAGCCACAAGTCCCTTTCCAAGATGTGGATTTCTCCCTATTCCGCCCAATCCCTATACACTTTTCTTACCCAATACCTTTTTTCCTTTCCTCTTTATCTCTATTAGCTTCAAAATTAATAATTTCTTTGTCACTAGCAACAACCTTTGTGCAAACACCATGTTCGATATTGCGCGCCAAACCTATGAATTTCCCTAGGTATTGACAAGAAAGATCTTTGAGATTTTGCTATGAAATCTGAAAGCCCAATGCGCATGCTCAAATTTATTTCTCCGTGAATTTGCAGCGAAATATTCACCCCATGGAAATCAGTCTTAAGTAGTATATCTCTATATTCAAACCAGGTACTTCCTACGGAATTATAGGGCATGACTTTCAAAAAGTTTTAAAGGGCTTCACTCTTAACCCCCTTCTTCCTTTTCTTCCTGCCAATGTTGCATACTTCCATACAGACATGCAAATCACTCCACTCCCCTCCACTCAAGATATGCTTCAGGGATTATGATACCACATATTGTACATAATAAAAATATCTTTGTGGGCTCAGCTAACACAATGAGTAATATCCTCACATCTGTAGCTCACTGCAACAGCATTCAACAGCAGTATATTTCAATTCCTCAGCAACAGTGTTGGGTGGATTGTCAATTACAGTTTTGACTAGCAACTGACTTTGAAAAGCATGCCACAACAGAAGTATCATTGTCAATGATCCTAGTGATCACAAAGATTGGGATCATTGTTACAGAACACTGTTCTATTCCAGGGATGATCTAGGTCTATGTAACTGCCACGAACATCCGTGCATGTTTCCATAAGGTAGCTAGGATTGTTGGAGTAGTTCACAGAGATCCATAGAGTAAATGTGAGTATATGGAAACTAGCCGTAACAAAGCAATGAATAATGGACTAAGAATAGACAACACCTCACAGAAGAAGAGCAACAGAGCTTGTTTGAAGTGCCCATCATAATCATCATCTTGTATCCTGTCTGGTCCAGATATTGATAGCCTCCTGAGTAAGCTTTATCCATGCTTGTCTGTTATATGCACCTTGGATAAGAGCAGATAGCCATTAGCGAACTGTTGAAGATATGTTTGCCATTAGAGAGTTTAAGCACCACATACATTAACGTTAATGTTACCCTTACAGGCATGAGATGGCAGTAGGCCCCTGCATCAAATCCGTATGACCAGACATGGTGGTATGCACGTGAGCAGATGTCTGATACCAAAAGTACGCTTTTCAATCTATTTCTTTTGCAGAAATAAATGTATTAGCTATATATTTAGGCAAGTTACAAGATTGCATTTGGGAAGCAGCTTATATTAATCCATAAAATCTAGCATGGGCTTTTATTTAATGCGCACTGCTGTTTAATGTCTTAATAAAGTCTCAGTATTTCCAATAGCACAAGCAATGATAGATATCATAAACTAAAGTTAATGTGAGCCAACTGTATTGCCTAACCACCTCTCTTTTGCATATAAATAAATGAAGAGAAGCGAAATCCACTAGGTGTTTAAAACATGCTACTTAAGCATAAATAAGTTTCCATACTTTGCCATACTTCCTCATATCTACATTGGTAGTGACTGTAAACATCTCCAGAAAAGAATTGTGTCGAAAAACCGCTAGCTTCAGTTTGACAAATGCTATCATTTGGCTCAACGTTAACGTGGTAAACCCAACATTCATGAACAACAGGTAGAAACGTTACCTTTACGGTTCTCCCCTTGAAACTTGGCTGCTCACATGATTCTATAGGTGTTGATAACAGTGAGATCAGAAGACAATAGATGATGACACAATAATGCTACCATTACGGTATGTGTTGCTTACACTCTCTATTGTCTACCTCGCCCTCTTTTTTCAGGTATGAATCCAGTTAGAGATAGATGCTCCACTTTATCTTTTCTGATCATATGACCTAAGAATCTCATTTCCCTAATTGTGATCGATTTCAACAAACTTATATGATGACCAATGTGCCAAACACATTTTCATTTGACTTTTTTGCTCTCAATGACATTCATTGCATACACCTAAAGCACCACATCTCAAATGCCTGACTTTGTGATTCCAAGGCTTTGGATATATTCCATGTTTCTGAGCAGTACATAAAAATGGGATAAATGTAGCAATTGAGCACAGGAAATTGTGATTTGAATGACAAATGTTTGTGACAGAGAATTGACCTCATGTTCTTAAAGGCTGATTTTGCTTGTCCAAGTCTTATGCTCACTTCTTTATCCTCTCAACAATTCCATGATAGCATGCAGCCAAATGTTTTAAATGTTCAACCTGTTCAACTAATATCACGTTCATTTGAAAGTGTCTGAAAAGCTTCTTCTGTATTTGCTAAAAGTACAGATCGGCAGCACATCCTAAAGTGTTGATGGTGTGTCCTCCAATAGATACCCCCTTTAAATTGTCTGGAGAGTGAATAAGTATGTTACTATACAATGAAAAGAGATCTGGCGAAGTGCCCATACACCTAAACTGTTCAGTTGCTAATATAACGTACTTTGGAGCGCTGAACATGAATTTCATTTTGATATTAGATGTTGAGTAATAAGGGGGTTTGTCACACTTTGGTGAAACATAATCCAACATAGCTAGGAATCTGCAAACAAGCCTTCTTTAACATCATCATAGGAGTCCATGAGCCATTTGATTACACTCTCTTTTTGTAAGAACAAATTTATAAGAATATGAGGCTGAAAATAATGGGTAATTAAAAATTAAGTAAGAACAACCTGAAGCTGAAGCACTGTTGCAAAACATATCTCAGGACAATAATGCATCCGCTTTCCAATTCAATGTGTGACAAAACCGTCATTTCCTTGTTAGCCTGAGGAAATTGATAGGTTTGTCTGATATTCTTTTATCCTTAGGAAAAATAATACCTGTTTTGAAAACGCCCAACATTTTCATGTATATTGTCTAATATCTAAATTGTTAATACCCCAAAAACTTAAGAGTATAATAAGAACAATTCAACTTTTAAATTCTGGAAAAATTGAAAAGAGCATCTTTTAAAAAGATTGTACTGTAAAAACTCTACTAACCTCTCCTCTCTACTAAGCCCCCTTTCAAGCAAAAATTGGAAGTAAGCCTTTCCTCCCTAAGAAATCCTCCTTATCCTGGATGCAAGGAAGAGAAGATGCCAGCTGCTATAGTTTAGTGATAGTTTTTAATGCTTTTACTTGCAATGCTCACATACTTTATGGCCAAGTCTCTCTTTCTCAGTTGTTCTTCTTATATCTACATCCCCTTTTGCTATATCCTTTAGCATTCCTGGTCCAGTTGGTGCGACATTGTGACATTAAGTAGTTCTCTTAACGTGTCTGATGATTATAATATCATGATGAAGTCTCTTTAGAAGTCTTCCCAGCACTGGCATTTGACCTAGTTCTGTTGAAGGTGGAAATATTATAGTTCATAACATTGTTTTTAAGCCTATGCAGATGTAAGCAAAATTTTGTGTTATCAATAATGCCAGAAAATACACAAGTCTATATGTATAAATGTTTACTTTGCGTTCGTAATAAGCCCCCTCTCTGACAAGCCCTCTATCTATTAACATTCTCTTTTAGAAGGGCGTAAATAAGCTCCCTGAGGCTTAATAGAGTTTTTTCAATATATCAAAGTATAACTATAGAAGCACTCTCAGATGTGTCTTCGCTGAATTCGCTAGACTTAAGCTATGCCTTTGTCCAAATATGACACATCATCCCACAGTCGTAGCACGATCACTATCATAATGGTTTATATGAATATAGACTGACATTTGACAAAGACATGACTAGCTATATCATACAGTTTTGGTGGTTTTACTTTGTAACATTTTGGCTGTCTTCCATGTATTTCTGTGTGTCTTAGTTGTTGACATTCCCATGATTTCATTATGCCATCTCCTTAGTTCTTGTCATCATCTCCTTGGTTAATGCAGGGGTGGACAAAATTTTTCAGTAGCCGGGCGGCATTCACAAATTCCAAGTTGTAAAGGGCTGCATGGTATGTTACTAACAATGTTCCAACATAAAAGTGGCATAGAATTGAAGCACTAACTTTATCATAGTACTATTTGCAAGTAGAAACCTCGACTGGAATACATACATTTGGAAAATATAGTCATCCAGTATCAAAAGTTACTAGCAGAGAAATATAAATTGGAAAGATGCATCCACTTAAAATCACTCAACAACGTATCAAAATCAAGTATGAGCTCTGTGGTGATCCTGAGAATTGATTGCTGATTTGAGTTTGTCAATAGTAATATAAGCAACTACACATTTTGTATAAGAATAGCTAAGGGCATTCTTAAAGTATTCTTACGATGTATCAATTTTCAGCGATAATTGCTGTAACGACAATACTCCTATAATAAAAGTGAGAATGACTCTCTGAAGAGTTGCTGAGTTATTATATTGTAACAAGTTTCAGACAGGACAAGTGAAGCTCAATTCATTTGTTTTTAAAACAAACTTCAAATCAGCAAAATATATAAACCTTAATGAAACTTGAGCCTAACAATATTCGTAAAGTATTTGAACCTTGATATTCTTATAGACTATATTCTTATAGAAACAAAAGTGTGTAACACAGCTGCAGCTTCTTAATACTGCTGAGTAACAGTTTGTGTTTTCAAACCAGGTAAAAGAATTTGCATTTTTATCAAGTCTGCAGATAATAAACAGTAAAGGAAGACTACTCCTTGCCCACTATAATTTCTTGGCAGGCCACAAAAATACACTTGGTGGGCCACATGCAGCCCGTCTTGGTGATGTACCCCCTCTATATTAAGGTAGGGTACTGATCAAAATTTCAAAATGCAGAGTTTTTGTAGATTTTACTGAAAGTTGGCAAACAGATCGAACTTTTTGTGCAGATTTTAAGTCTGTCACCAAGTTCCGTGTATTTTAACTGGTTGCCATGGTAACCATTAATCAATAGCCAATTAGTGGCCTTAGAAGTTTCTGCAAGAACTTTTTGTTTTGCTATTTATATACTCTTCCAATATATCAAGCTGATGCCCAAGACCTGGGATACAGGATAAAGCCTTTACTTTTGCTTCAAAGGATTTTGATAGACAAATATTGCAATATTTCCTCAAATGTTCAATTTTTACCAATTTACATTTTACCAACTCTTTTCAGACACATCCTATGAAAACTTTTTAATGCTTTTACCTTGTTTGGAGGATTATGTATAGACATGCAGATTTGTGATCTGTCTCTAGACACCTCAGAGAAACTAAACACTGCACATTGGGGAAAATCCGTGTTTTGGGAAAAATGGCCTTAAAATTTAGAAGTACATTTAAGGCTTGATGTCTGACTGTGTCATTGTCTGAAACCACATTTTTGAGGTACATACCATACTTAGATATAAATAGCATGCAAACTCAATAATCGTTTTGGTTATTTCGTACTTTTTAACTATTTTAATGCAGTCCTAGCTGCAGCTTTCCTCTTCCGGTTTTCACCAGGAACAAGTCCCATTGCTTTGCATACTATTGGTTTGAATGTAGCCCTCATGCTAAACTGACAGGCTGCTAGTGCTACTGAAGTATCCACAGTCTCCCTACCTACAAACATTGCTTATGGGCACAACTTCAACACTGCATTATGAAATGACACATTAGAATTTTGTGTTTATTGCCCTGCACAAGGATTTAATAGGGCTTCATCTGACAAGCGAATAAAGATAGGTACAAGTTTTTCCCTATACCTGGCGGCAATGTTCATGATGTTCATGGGAATCTGGAACTATGGAAATGGCAATGGCTCTTTGCCAGAATCACCATGAATGGTCACCTGGTGGGTAATGCATATGTTTTGGCATCTTATTGGTAGATGCAAAAGGATTGCCATTATATGTTTCTTCATAAGTTGAATGTCAGATTAATTATCTGTTATTGCCTTTCCATAGCGGTTTTGAACCTTTGCAATTTTCATTTGGGTGAGCTTTCCTTTTCCTGAAAACTCAACTTTTTGAGCTTGTAAGATAGCTACCAAATTTCTCTGTGCCCATTCTCTTTGAGACATGGTTCACACAATGCTCTTTTTGTATTTGGATGCCTGTTCCTTATAGGTTTAATGATGCTACAGCATCAAATGACGTGCTATATCCATCTGACAGACTTTTTGGTATATCTACACTTGTGCTTCTCTATAGACCTACACCAGTTTCTCAGCACAAGTAGCCTCCATAGCATGTGCTGTTCCTTCAAAGGTCTTGGGGTACTTTGGTTCATATCTTTTCTTCCATTCCAAATCCCCTGTTCTCCCTCTATAGCCTTAAGGCCAATGTCCAGTGAGACAAAACACAGCGAAATGCGGAAAAGTTCGAGCGAAATATGTCACAGGCATGCGCAGTGACATTTCACAGAGAGTTCGAGCGAAAAACGTTCTCAGCGAAAAAAGTTCACTTGAGTTCAACTTTTTCCTCATTTCGCTTGTGAAAGTCTTTTGAAGACCAATCAGAAGTCATATGTGTTTGGCACGTTGCCACATTTCACCTTCATGATGTAATCATAAACAGGCCTAAATAGCAGTGGCATCACAACACCCTTCGTGGTTTGAAATGGCAAGCGCACTTACAATCAATGAAGAGGATTTTTCAATTAGACAATTCGTTGAGAGTACATTTCTTCTAATTGGGAGGGAGTCATTCTAACTATTTTGAAAAGAATAATTCGTGGTCATTAAGCTGCATTTCCCCAACAAGATTATATACTCTCCCTTCTCCTTTCTCTCTGCATATATCATGCGAACCCAAAACCTTTTTCTATATCTTCTATGTTTTCTCCTTCGATACAACGAAGGTAAAATCTACAGGTCATCACACGACAAATTCATGATGAACTATTTCGAAGAGGGATTTCTCTCAAGAATTTCGCCTACTGGAAACTTCGCCATAAACTTCTCGAGAACAATTTCACTGAGCTTTTTCTCACTGGACATTGGCCTTTACACATGATACAGAAGTTGGGCAGAACTTCAAAGTCATTAGGAAGCCCTGTCAGCAAAATGATTACTATTTCAAGAGATTTGTGCCAGGAAGTTGGGATGGGATGACCCTCTCCCACAGGATATAGCCCTACATTGGCAAGCTTGGCTGAATGCATTACAACAGACAAGTAAGATAGAATTCCCAAGGTGTTACTCTGAAGGAATAAAAGGTGATGATTTAAGTTTCTCACTGCATGGATTTGGGGATGCTTCAAAGAAGCATATTCTGCTGTTGTATGTTTAGTTCAAACTAACATAGGTATTTATACAAGGTTATTGACTTCAAAGAAAAGAATAGCCCCTCTGAAATCTTTGAGTATCAACAGGTTAGAATTGATGTCTGCAAAAATACTTACCACTCTAATGAAGACAGTGAAATCAGGCCTAAGTTCACAGATATAAATCAACAAAACAAGGTACTGGTTGGATAGCAAAACATCTCTGCTCTGGATTCTAAAAAGAGGTGAATGGAAGCAATTCATCCAACATAGGGTGAATGAGATGTTACTTGAGACAAATGCAAAGGAAGGTTAAGAAATTCAGACCTCCCATTGGAAGCTAAGTTTCCTATAATTTTGCCATAGGATCACAGATTGACTGAACTCATTATCCTCGATTGTCACAAGAATGTAAAGAATGTGAAGACTGCAACAACCCTCACAGAATGTAGAAGCAGGTTCTGGGTAACTAAGGGTAGGCAATACGTGAAAAGGGTGCTAAAACAATGACATATTGTAGGAGGTATGATGGAAAACCCTGCCATGATCCACCATCAGCCCCACTCCCTACTTTTAGGGTATCAGAGGCTCCTCCCTTTTCACATGTTACAGTTGATTTTGCTGGGTCCTTATACGCAAAAAGAGATCAGAGTATAATGAATAACTGCTACATTGTTCTGTTTTCATGCTGTATTACAAGGGCTGTGCACCTTGAACTGATTCATGACCTTACAGCTCTTAACTTCATACATGTGTTGAGAAAAGTCTGTGTCAGGAGAGGAACACCAAAGTTAGTAGTTTCTGACAATGCAAAGACATTCAAGTCTACTGCAAAATTTTTAAGACAGATACATGAACGTCAACAGGTACAGGATTTCCTTGTGGGTAAACAGGTACGTTGGCTGTTCAATTTAGAGCGTGCTTCTTGGTGGGGTGGACACTTTGAGGCTAGCCGGTAGTGTAAAGAGATGTTTGAATAAAGTATTGCGCAGTGCAAAACTTTCCTATCTTGAGTTAGAAGTTGTTTTCTTTGAAGTCGAAAACACTTTAAATTCTAGGCCTCTGACATATGTTTATGTAGATTTAAGTGAGGAACCTCTTACTCCATCTCATTTACTACAAGGTAGAAGACTTTCACATTTGTCTACAGATGTGTATTTTGAACCTGATTTTGAAAATCATGACAAACTCTCCAAACGGTTGTCATATTTGACTCAAAAATTGAGTCATTTCTGGAAACCATGGAGAGGGGAATATCGTACAGGTTTGAGAGAAATGCATCATCAGTGGGATCGAGAACCAGTGAAAATCAAATCAGGGAACATTGTCCTGATTGGTGACGAAAACAGGAAAAGAGGATTCTGGAAAACAGGCATCATAGAAGAAAAATAGTTGGTTTGGATGGAATCACGCAAGGAGCAAAGGTACGAGTAACAGGTGCAGGTAAGCTGGAATACTTGAACAGGCCCTTACAGAAGTTATATTCATTGGACTTGTCGGTTGGGAATGTGAGTGACAAAAGAGAGGAGGTTAAGGACGTTGAGCATGTTAAGGGAAAGAATCAAAATGAGAAAAGAGCTAAGAACAGTGTGGAGGTTAGAAACCCCAGGAGGAACACACGGCAGAGCCGCAGCAAAGGATGCACTCTTTTGCACACAAAGCTTATGCTTGACTATGCCTAGTTAAGGAGGAGGGTGTGTGCAGAATACCCTGAGCATCGTGCCACATGCACACACTAGTTATGCGCAGTATTGTAGGTATTGAGACATTGTTCAACATATATCGTACCATGTGCGTATCGTGCCACGTTTGTACTGTACCCTTATCGTACTGTGATGTTTAGTATATAATGAATGTATTACATGTATATCAGTTGGTTGGTGGTTATAGAGTAGAGATAAGACGAAATTGATTATAGAAAGTATCGGAGATGAAACTAGCATTTTTCTTGGAATAGCCTGTGTTTGAACAACGAAAAGAACTAGTAGGGAGTTGATATTTCCTAACAAACGGAAATGAGGATACTCACAAAATTCCAACAGCGAAACGATCTAGAGAAAAACGCCCACCTGATGGATCAAGAGTGATTTACAGGGGCGTACCAGAAGTTGAGGTACATTACGAAAAACTTGCAGGAACTGGGAGGCAATTTTATGGTGTGGCCTACTGATCTCTGACACCACAAGAGATATGCCCAAAGTCAGTATTGGGCAAATGTGTGGCACATTGGGGGCAGATGCGGAAACCACGTTTCGTCACCATGGGGTAAGGGGTTCTGGAGATATGGCCATGTTTTGCCCCCAAAAGTGCCAAAATGGCTGAATCAGCGGCTTTTTGGCGAATCAGTGCTGGAAAACTATGATATGTACCAGGTTGAAAGTGGTATCAGACGATGCAGAATTTACTGGAGATACTTTTACTGGGGTACCATGATCTGGTGTGGCACGGTTTTGGTAAAAACTGTGGGGCAGTAAATGTGGGTATGGCAAAAATGGTTTGTTGATACTAACGTGTGAAAGGGAAGTGCTAGCAAGATCAAACCAACTTCAGAGAGCAGGGTTTGATGGTTTGACCAGATTGCGAGTAGCACTTATGTCAGTGACATCAGAAAAGGTGAAAAAGTGGTACTATTTTGCATCATAGCCCCTCCTAAACCACAGGAGATACAAACCTAAAAATTATTTCCAAATGCTTCACATATAATGGCATTAATGTGCCAAAAAGGAATTAGCGATTGCTCTCTTGGTTTGGGATGTATGGTCAAAAAACCAAAACAGTAGGCCTAAAGCGGGGGCAAAAAGTATCATCTCAAAATAGCATGAAAGCTAGAGGAGATTGCAATAGTTGAGTGGGGGTGAAAACAAAACAGCATTATATTGGCTACACCTTGATGAAATGCAATTTGGATTTGAATGTGGCTATGACATACCAGTGATGACACAAAAAGGTCACCATCTCACAGTTTGGACCTCTATATCTTTTTCCTGGAAATGATGAATCGGAATATGACATTGGTTTCGTATAGGTGTATCCTTTGCCTACAAGGATTCCTACTTGAAATTTCGATTTTGACTGGAATTTTCTTGTATTTTTGGCACCAAACTACAGTGCCATATTTTTCAAATTTGTTCCCATAGCTTGATTCACATATATGGTACCCCCCTACAACACGCCATATCAATCAACGACCCTTAGTGTGTGCTACATCCGGGTGGGTCCCATTTTGAAAGTTATTCAACTGTCCGACGTTAGTTTTGTGGTCAACTTCCGAGAAATTTTCTCACTTTAACTACATTGCTATTACCTTTGTTACCATTAATGACATGTGCAATCCAATTGCATATGATAGACCATTATCTCATGCATAGATTGATGTATAATTTGCCATATTTTGCTTATGTTTAGGGGTTTTCGAAGGGTCTTCTCGAAACCCACTTTATTAGTTGTTTCTACTGCTCTTACGTTTGCGTAGGAGAGGGCATTCCCTTTCCATTGTTCTCAATAAACCTGCAAGACTTGTGGTCTCTGAGTTTGGTCACTTCAGCCAGCTTTGTTGTGAAGTGTAGTGATGGAGGACTTTACTGTTTTGGAAGTCAGATACCCACCAATGTTACTCAGTTTAATGGTTATCAATGGTGTTAAAGGATCATCTGTGGTAAGGGGAGGTTCACTCTGAATTGATTTGATGTTGTTTATAAGGTGTCAACACTAGGATCCTTGAGATTTTAGTGATTCTTGATTATCACTTTGTAGAATGGCTAAACATCTGATAAAAGGTTTTTGTGTATAATTAAAAGGCTCGATCTCCCCCGATGTAGTCTTGGCTTTACTATCGCTTGTAGGATTGAAACAAGGAAATTTCATAGATATTCTTTTATGTGTTATCCTCGCTAGTGTGAATTTCAACTACCTCTTTTACAATTTGAATTGCTATATACATTTGCTCCCCGGAATTACGTATAAAGATGGAATAACCAAAATCGATGTGGTAAAGGAAAGGCTAGACACTGTGTTGAGGGAAAGTTAGTATAAAAATAGGCCTAACAAAAAGGGCAAGGTGTTATGACGCAATAGAATGTTAGTGTGATGTTAGTTTAGTGTTAGCGGATAGGAAGTGATGGCAATGAGTTGTAGAAAAACACGCAATGAATGAATGAATGGAGTGGAAGATAAAGTAACTAAAACTGTAATTGCTACAAGATTTAAGCTCATATATTGAAAGCTGGTAGGCTCTCGCTTGGCCTAACTGATACATACTAAATACTCTCCTACTAGTTTGTAGAAAGCAGACATATCTGCATTGATTACACAGTTCACTCGCATTTTATGATTATATATTTGATAGTTTAAAATTCAATCTGAGTAAATTTCATATTTCCAACATGTTTAGATGAGAATTGATGAGGCTAAACTTTGTTTATATGCTTCGATTTAGGGGGATATACGTAATGGTCACAACATATTACGGTTTAAAAGTTTCACGAAAATCATCTTAACTAATTTCCAAATTATCATTTCATACATGATAGATATTGCTATTTTCATGTGTTGGCTAAATATCTTATTTAGTATATTTTTTGCGCTTGATGTGTATTGGCCTACTTGAGCACACTACCTTGTCTGCTGGTTGGCAAGCAATTTGATGTCAATGTTACAACAGTTCAATGGTTATAACTATTTGTCAAAAGTCGTGTTCCACTAATACAATCTTGAATGGGTCTCACACATGTACAGCACAAGATAAAAAAGTTCAATGACATTGTTTAGAAATAATTATTTAATAACATTATCTTCTTCATACTGCCGTTTTTGCTGTATTTCTTTGTTGAACAACTTGAATGTCATAAGGATAACCATTATAACTAGAAGTACAATATAGTATATTCAAACATTTATGCAAATACTCATCTACCAAGCTATTGACTTCACATGGTATATCGCCATAAAAACACCTATACCTACTTTTGTGCCCATTTACGTCAAGGGTGATTGTTTGAGGCTCAGGTCCTGTTGTATATTCAAAAGCATTTTTGACGGTCTAGCCCATGATTGACAAAAAGATTGCTCATATAGTGACTTGCTACTTGGCACATGAAGTATGAGTAACTCTTAAGCCTGGTTTCCATATGATCGCTAGGATCGCTGTCGACGCAACGGTCGCACAAATTTGTGACCAGCATCTCATAGCGATCCTTCCGTCATTCGGTTTCCATATGATCGCAGGGATCGCACAAAATTGACATCATTATGCAACTGCGATCCTTTTGTCATGCGGTTTTACTAGCCACTGTGTACTGTGAACGCACACTTTAAAGATTGGCGCCAAAGAGCAAAATTGTCAAAATGGCGGGTCAATACGAGGAAGATATTGAACGAGTTTTGCTACATGCTAAGTGCTTTGTAATACTGGCTTTGCTTAGGAAAGTAAAAGAACATCAAAGCAAAAGGAAGCATAGGTTCTGGGTACGACAGTTTTTGCAAAAAAGAAGAGATTTGGGTACATTTCACACGCTAACAAAAGAGCTTCATCTGCATGACCGAGAATATTTTTTCAGGTAACTCATCAGATACTATGTATTCGCTTCTACACAGTGTTCTATGTTTTCTTCCTGTGACTATAATGGTGTTGATAAGTTTATGGGGCTTAACTTTTGCAGAACAGGTAGTACTGTACTGTTGTAATGACGAGGGTGGTTTTTGTAATGGCTGATATGCCAAGAGATCAAAAAAAGTTCTATTGTGCTTTGTAACGTACATCATTACTTTACAGTGACTTGATAGTGCAATTCCATTTGCTTTTGTAAGCGTTCTATCTGTTGAACCCGAACGCATGAACTGCCCCAAAATATTTCACACAAGTGTAAAAATGAAATCTTGTTGAAAATAATACTTCTCTCCAGGTTCACAAGAATGTCACCACAACGGTTTGAGCATTTACTTTCATTAGTATCACCTTACATCGTTAAGCAGCCTTGCCGATCAAGGGAACCCATTTCTGCAGCAGAGCGGCTAGTTCTGACTATCAGATACCTGGCCACTGGTGATTCTCAACAATCCCAATCATTATCATTTCGCATTGGAAGAGCTACTGTATCAAAGATTTTACGAGAGACTTGTGATGCCATTTGGACAGCTCTGAGCAATACATATGTCCGCCCCCCACAATCTGCAGAAGAGTGGACGGTCATTGGGAGTGAATTTGAAAAAGATTGGAATTGTCCCAACTGCCTTGGAGCTGTAGATGGGAAGCATGTGATGATTGAGTGTCCCCAAAACGCTGGGTCTGCAACATTTAACTATAAGAATTTCCATAGTATAGTGCTTATGGGGATATGTGATGCAAATTACTGCTTCTCATTTGTTGACATTGGGTCATATGGTGGGGATAACGATGCAACAATTCTAGCACGATCAATAATTGGCAGATCATTTAACGATGTTCCAACCATCCTAGGGATCCCCAGTGCCACTAACTATAACGGAAAGAATTTACCATATGTCCTTCTAGGAGATGATATATTCCCTCTAAAACCGTGGCTTCTGAAACCGTACCCTGGCAGACATCTTGACGAAAGTCGACGGGTATTCAATTATAGGTTATCTCGAGTGCGGTGTACCATTGAAAATGCATTTGGGGTTCTGTCAGCGAGATGGAGGGTCTTCAGAAGACCAATCAGAGCCAAAGTAGACCTTGTTGACAAAATAGTAAAGGCTTGTATCTGTCTGCATAACTATTTACGAATAACAGAGAATGCAAGATATATTCCAGCAGGGTTTATTGATAGCGAAAATTCATCTGGAGATGTCACTCCAGGTACATGGAGAAACCTTACTGAAAGTGACATGGCTGGGTTAGTCAAATGTGGAAAGATTTCCGGGAACAGATACACATATGATGCAGCAGCTACTCGCGATAATTTCAAAGATTATTTCAACAGCTTTGAAGGTGCACTTCCATGGCAGTTAAAACATGTTCGAGATTGTGGCCTAATTCATCCATCTATTGACAGTGAACATTAGCGACCACACAAAATAGTTCAAAATTTCAAAAATAGTTAAATTTGTCTTCAATAATATAATATATGCTTGGGTCATCGTATGAAATAACGTGCATAATGATGAGTAATTTAATGTAAGCAAATTCATATCTTAGCTAAACAGTTTCAATTTATTTCTTGAAAGTTTGAATAGGAATAACAATAAAAAAGTATGATATGTCAAAATAAAGATTGATATGTCTGGATTATTTCTGTATATCTTTCAATGAAACTTGCAATCACTCTAAAAGTTATGGCTTCCAATTCTCTTCCATAAAGTATGAAAACCAGGCTTGCAGACACCCAACTTTAACAACTTAAGACTACATTAAGTTTATAGCATATTTATTGACTTTGAGGTGAAGCCACATAATTTGACCCTTCTACAATTGGGGTTGTTGCATGCCGCACTGTCTCAGGAAAACCTGATTGCGGTGGATAATTTAATGACGAAGACAAGTACCCATCTGATTGGTAATGGTGTCTTCTTCCATATGTTCCCTCAGGTTGCATATTGAATTCTGCCTGGTACATTAACTGCTCTATTTGAACTCGGATATATGCTTTAGTTTGCAAAGGGAGCCTTTGCATCCTTTTTGCTAAGCTCTTACAAAACAGGGTATCTTCATCTTCAACGACTTTAGTCGATGCTTGTATGTCAGCTTTTGATCTCAGCATTTTACTTGCTTCTGCAACTTGTTCAGCAGTTCTGAGTAGAGCAAGGTCAAGAGCCTGTTTGCTTGGTTTTCTCCTCATAGCTACCCATGCTTTTTCACGGTCTGATGCGTCAATTCCTACCTTTGCATTTAATCTACACTTTTTTGTCTTTTTGGTACCTACTTCATCTTGTGTATTTTTTCTTTTTGTATTCTCATACTCCGGTGACATGGATAATAAATCCCCTTCATCATCAAACTTGCTGCCATCTTTATCGACATTACTTTCTCCTTCGTCTGTTGGAATGGTCAAGTCCTGTGTCTGCTGGTCCTCATCACGTTCTGAAACAGGGCTCTGTTCATCCTCTTCACTTAAGTTTTCAGTAATAGCTGCATGACTCTTATCACTACCAAAATTGTAATTGGAAATTGTTTCCCGATGAGATATAAGGCTTCCCAGCCACTCCAGATTCTGAAATTCGCGAGGTGCTATGGGGAATGCATCTCGCCCCGAACCAGAGGGGAATGTCTTTCTCTTTTTCAAGTGCCTCCTGTAAGCAGTTCTGATATTACGGAATTTCTTTTCTACATCTTCAGGGGTTAGATCAAATTTTAAAGCTATCTTTTACCAACAGTTGTATTTCATAAACTTATTTTTATAATCACGGCTGTATTTATTGTAAAGACAGTCATATTTCTGAACTTCTTCCATGAAGTCAAAATTATCTGACGTAGCAAATGCCATCTTTGCAAAACGTGCTCTCCCACTCTTACTCAAATCTATACTATCTAACCGTATGATAAAACTTTATTTATTTAACAGTTGCATTCCGGAATTGCTTTATTTCACACAGGTCAGTGGTTTTTCCTAACAGCTTGAATGGAGTGCTAATAAGTTTGATTCCGATGCTGGTGAATAGACAGAGGCTTATCACTTGAGAGGGAGGTCTCGATCGCCGGAATTCGTGACATTCGGTTTCCATTAAAAAATCTGTCGATGCAAGGATCGCTGTAATCGCTGAGATAGAACATTTTCTATCTCGATCGCTGGGATCGCTGTTGACGCAAGGATCGCTGGCAAATGTGAACAGGCAGTTTCCATTAAGACGCAAGGATCGCTGGTGACAAAACTGTGCGATCCTTGCGTCGCCAGAGACCCTAGCGATCATATGGAAACCAGGCTTTTTGTAACTCTGTAATTATTTTACTTTGCATCCTCCCTATGGAAATATTTCATGTAAGTGTATGTGTGGTCTTCTATTCAGTACGATGGTAGCTGCAACATAAAACCTGTTTTCATATAATTCTCAAGTACCAAATAGAAGCAAACAGAAGTGTCTTTGCATCCTAGCCATAGTTTCCTACACAGAGTGCTCCTTTGTTGACTTGCTACTTGCCACATCAATTATTTATAACTCTTCAAACTATGTATTTATTTTACTTGCATTGTCCCTAAGGAACTACCATGTAAGTGTATGTGTGGTCTTCTATTCGGGATATGCTACAGACATATCGGAACTTCCGATACTTTGTTTGTTTACTGGCACTGCAAAAACTGAGGTAGCTTGTAGAGGCAATGCACTGAAACTGATTACGTGGGACTATTTACAGTAGGTAGATTGTTTTGAACGTCAGTGGATAAAACTTAATAAACCTTGGGGAGGGAAAGGTATATTCAGAAGTGTTTCAGGCCCGTAGCCAGCTTGAAGTCACAAGGAGGGCACAGCCAATATATACACTACATTTGTATATATAAGTCATTTCTGTAGGGGAGGCACAGAGTCACATTTTACAAGTCCAGGGGCCTTGCCCCCCAGGTCCCCCTTGGCTACGGACCTGAAGTGTTTGTAGCATCTGTGTCTAAAAGACTGTCCATAGCTACAGCTAAATAAGGAAGATCTGTTTCTGGTCACTGCTTCTGTTCACACTACTTTAGTTTGCCGGAAGTGATATGTTAGTTCCGTTTTCCCATCTACTAGTGAACAGACACAGATCTTCCTTATTTAGCTATAGCTAAGGACAGTCTTTTAGAAAAAGATGCTACAAACACTTCTGAATAAACCTTTACCTGCACACGTTTTACTATGTTCCACGGACATTTGCACACAATCTACCTACCATAAACATCCCCCGCATAATCATGTTCATTGCGTCCATAAGCTGCCTTGGTTTTCACAGTGCTGGTAAACAACCAAACTATCGGAGGTTCCGATAATGTCAATAGACTTTGAGCACGGTCAATGTATGTCCATACAGCACATCCCCTTCTGTTCAGTATGATCGTAGATGTAACATACAACCTGTTTGCAGAATTATACACGCTAGTAAAATTCACCACATCAAATAGTATCATTGCGATATAGGCTAATCAATTAATTTTCTTCAAACAAGTATTTCTATTCGATATAGGTGACAAAAAATACACCTGTGAAAAGTTTTGTATTCAACTACCGTCAAGGTATGAAAACTAAGTTCTAATATGCAACAAACTTCCATATAACTACCGTGATATTTTACTGGGGATCAAGCCAAGCTCACCTCCCCGTGGTGATCCCTGGGTGCTCAGACCACAAGTCTGAGTAGCAAACAAGCCTCTGTAACTCTGTCATGAAAATGTCAAAAGAAGAAGTAAAGTTTGCCATGTGATCTGGGTGGCGGCCGGTGCTCTCACATCATGGAGATCCGGGTGAGAGTGTTAAATGTGCAAGGAACTCCAAAATCAACATGAAGAAAGCAATTAAGATAGGAGCATGGAATGTGAGAGGAAGAAATCAACAGGGGAAGTTGCAAATAAGTGTTGAACAGATGGCAAGGCAGGGAATAAGTATTTTGGGAATGGCTGAAACATTTTGGAAAGGTGACACAAGTTTCCGAATGAGGGCAGCAAGAAATGAAGAAGGATACACAGTTATAATGAGAGGAGGAAAAAATTCAAGAAAAGGAGTGGGATTTATTACACAAAATAAAGAAATAGAAGAAATGATCTAAGAATAGAAAGCAGTGGAGACTCCATCATAGGTATCCTGCTAAATTCTAAACCAGTTGAAACTATTATAATACAAATCTACATGTCCACTAGTGACTGTGAAGATCAAACCAGTTTAGCATTTTATGAAGAAATTGAAAAAGTAATCATGAAGCTGGGTGGAAGAAGAGATAGAGTGACAATAGTGATGGGAGATTTTACCTCAATGGTTGGAGAAACTGAGGTTGATGGAATTGTAGGAGCATTCTCTTTTGGGCAAAGAAATCATAAAGGACAATTGTTGATAGACTACTGCAAAGAGAAGAACTTTACTATCAGGAGCACACAATACCAGACAGCAAAGAAGAGAAGATTTACATGGAAACATCCAAGTGGAAATAATATGAGTCTCATTGATTACATGCTTGTGGATGCAAAACACAGTAAATCTCTATGCAAGTGTAGGCCAGTTACTCGGCCAGACTGTGGGACAGATCATAATTTGGTTGTTGGTACATTAAAGATTCAGAGAATCAAGCAGATAAAGATGCCTAAAATGCTACCTAGATATAATACCCAACTGCTCAATGATAAGCAGATTAGGAATAAATTCCAAGAGAAAATTGAAAGTAAAATAAGAAATGCAGAAGAATGGCAAGAGGTGAAGTCAACAATACTAGAGACAGCAAGGGAAACATTGGGAAAAAAGAAGTTAGAAGCTAGAAAAACATGGATGACAGAGGAAATTCTGGATTTAAGTGACAAAAGAAACAAGCTAGACAAGCTGTCCAATTCACAGATCTACAAAAACTTAAAAAGTGAAATTCAAAAGAAATGCAGAGAAGCTAAAGACAGACAAAGTATGGAGGAGTGTGACTATATGCAAGCACTAGAAGAGAGCAAAAACACTAGAGAACTATACCAAAGAATCAAGAAGTTTAACAACAAACCAAGACTTGAAAGCAATAAGAAACTACTGTCAAGAGAAGGAGACATAAGTATAGCACAAAGAGATCAGGCTAAAAGGTGGAAAGAGTATAGTGAAGAGATGTATAAGGGTGATAAGGTGCAGGAGGCTGATGAAGGTGAAAGCGTGAAAGAAGAGAGAACTAGCAGGGAAGAAATAATGAAAGCAATGAACTCATTGGGGAACAATAAAGCAGGAGGACCTGATCAAATACCTGTTGAAATGATAAAGAAAGGAGGCAACACTCTGATTGATAAAGTAGTAAAAATAGTTTAAAATGTTTTTGACACTGGACAAATAAACCAAGATTTTAAGAGGAGTGAGATTATAACAGTGCCCAAAAAGAACAACACTGAAATGTGAAGAACATCGCACAAGTGCCCTACCATCACACACAATGAAAAGTCTCCTGAAGGTCATAGCAAACAGAATAAAGCCTGTACTCAATAAAAACATTAATCTCTTCAGTATGGTTTCATGCTGAACAGAGGAACTATCGAGGCTGTTACAGCACTAAAGACAATCTGCTCCAATAAAATAGACCTTGGTCAAGCACTTTTTGTTGCCTTTGTTGACTGTGAAAAAGCTTTCGATAGAGTGTTTCACAGGAAATAGCTTGAAATCTTGGAGAATAAAGGAGTTGGCAGTAAATGTCTCAGAATAATCAGGAATCTCTATGCAACACAGACAGCACACACAAGACAAGATCCCTCAACCATCATCTCCATCACAGGAGGTGTGTGTCAAGGCTGTATTTTGTCCCCAACTCTGTATAATATCTATTCAGAATGAGCTTTTAAAAATTTTGGAAAGAATAAAGGGACAAAAATTGGAGGACAAACAATCAACAGAATAATGTCTGCAGATGATACTGCTATCCTCAGTGACTCAAAGCAAGAATTAGAAGAGCTTATCAAGGAATTAATGGACAAGGGCAGGGAATTTGGATTAAAAATAAATTTACAAAGAAAATACAAAGAGAAGTGGATTCTTTTGAACACTGGGCTCTAAGAAGATTGTTAAAAATAAGCTGGACTGAGAAGAAAACTAATGAAGAAGTGAGAAATAGAATGAACATGGCAGGCCTAACACTCAGAGTCACAATTAAGGAGAGAAGATTCAGATACTTAGGGCATATTCTGCGGGGCTCAGCTAGAAAAGAACTAAAAGACATGATAGAAACAGAAATAGCACAAAAAAGCAAAGTAAGAGGAAGGAAAAGAATGAAGTGGCATGAAATAGGGCAATCTGTAACAGGGATCAAGGAATTTAAGACACTAAAAGTATTAAAAGTTTAGTAGGAAATGAACGAAGCAAAACAGCACATCTATACTCGCATAACATAACAATCAGAGTGTATCAAAAGCGTGAATCAGCAGTTCTAAACATACGAACTGTCACGCGGTAACAAAACAAAACAATAGTGAAAACAGTCACATGATATTACCCATGCAGATAAATGTCAATGGGATTAATGTAAACACGAGTCATATCTGTATTATAATCATACTTCTTAACACTCCCGCTTGACGAGTGTTTATATTAATTTATACAGAAGTCTAAACTCCCATCTTCTTGCGTAATTCCTGGAATCTTTCCTTTGCAAGTCCCTTTGTGAGAGTATCAGCAATCATCATATTCGTAGGACAATATACAATGTTAACATCTTTTCTCTCCACAGCTTC
Source organism: Mastigias papua (assembly GCA_964019165.1). NCBI lineage: Eukaryota > Metazoa > Cnidaria > Scyphozoa > Rhizostomeae > Mastigiidae > Mastigias > Mastigias papua. Next base: position 12,501,014 of record OZ025280.1, read on the forward strand.
GCGAATAAAATGATATTTTATGTCTACGTGTTTTGTACGCGAATGATGGGTTGGATTTTTTGACAAGTCAATAGCTCCTTGATTGTCTTCGTATAACTCTGTAGCTACTGATTGCTTAAAGCTGATACTTGATAACAATCTTCTAAGCCATATTGCTTCCTGTGAGGCTAGCGTTACAGCTACGTATTCTGCCTCAGTGGAAGACAACGCCACAATGGTGTGTCGCTTACTTCTCCATGATATAATTCCACCTCCAAACTGAAATAGGTAACCTGAAGTTGATTTCCACTTGGAGATATCTCCTGCCCAGTCGGCATCAGAGTAACCTCGACGTTGTAAGCACTTTGGACTAGAAGCCTCAAACTTTAATCCATAATCAAGAGTTCCTTTAACGTAATGAAGGATTCTTTTAACACCAATCCAATGTTCCGAACTTGGTTTTGACGTACATTGACTAAGTGCTCCGACTGCCGAGGATAAATCAGGCCTTGTTGCTATAGCAGCGTGTGTCAATCTTCCAATGATAGCTTGGTACTCTTTGGTTTTCACAGGCTGTGATCCATCGAAAAGTTTCAGGTACTTCTTGCCTTGTTCAAGTGGTGTTGTGACAGGTTTACAATCAGCCATACCGAACCGCTTCAGCATATTTTCTAAATATGACCTCTGATTTATACTTAATATCTTCTTTCCTCGCTCACGTTTGATTGTCATTCCAAGACAATAACCTGCTTCCTTTTGATCCTCCATCTCGAATTTTCTTTAAAGAGCTTTCTTTTCATTTTCCAACAAGTTAATGTCATTTGAAGCTAACAATAAATCATCAACATATAAAGCAATACTCATTATTGTTGATTCACCTGACTTTGAATAAATGCAAGGATCTGCATCACTCTGTATGTAATCAGACGCTTTCAACAATTGATCAATGGACAAATGCCAGCATCTTGCTGATTGCTTCAGTCCATAAATGCTTTTCTGCAACTTGCATACCATATCTGCCCTTTGTCTGTCTACATATCCGTCTGGTTGCATCATATAAATTTCGTTGTCGAGTTCGCCATTTAAAAAAGCTGTCTTAACGTCCATTTGGTGCAGTTCTAAATCTAATGCATTTGACATGGCCAGTACTGTTCTTATAGATGTATATCGTGCCACAGGTGCAAACACTTCATCGTACTCAAGTCCTGCCTCTTGAGTGTGTCCCTGAGTAACCAATCTTGCTTTGTATCGACTGATGCTACCGTCAGCATTCCTTTTCAATTTGAAGATCCATTTGCAGCCAACCACGTTCTTGCCTGGAGGTAATTCAACAAGTTTCCAAGTGTCATTTTTTAGGAGTGATTCATACTCACTATCAGCTGCAGCCTTCCATTTAAATGCATTGGAGCTATTCAACGCTTCATCCATACTTCTTGGCTCAAAATCAACATCATTGACATTAGTTGTGACATATAGGCGATTATTCCTCCACCAGTCACCTGTTAGTGTTCCTGGTCTTTCTGGTGCTGACCTTATTCGCTGAGACCTTCTTGGAACAATTTCTTCCTGACTATCTTCATTCACAGGCTCTGCTTCTGGGAAATAACTATCAAAGTCAAAAATCTCTTTATCTTGACTGCTTTCTGTAGCTTTCACTTTGTTACTTACAAAGCTGTTTTCAAGGAATTTTGCATCTCTGCTGACAAACATCTTCTTGCTTTCAGGATTGTAAAACGTATATCCTTTGGAGGTAATAGGGTACCCAACAAAGATACATGTTGTAGACTTTTCCTCCAGCTTCTTATGCTTTTGATCAGGAACATGCACATATGCATTACAACCAAATACTCTTAAATGGTTGACATTTGGTTTATGCTCATACCAACGCTCATATGGAGTCATTCCATCAATTGACACAGAGGGACTCAAATTTCGCAGGTAGACGGATGTGGAAACTGCCTCTGCCCAGAAACTTAATGGCAAATGTCCATGGTAAAGCATTGAGCAAGCAGTATCCATTTTAGTCCTATTCAATCTCTCTGAAACACCGTTTTGTTCAGGAGTCATAGGAACAGTAAATTCCTGCTTAATGCCACAAGAATTGCAGTAGCGAATAAAGTCTGCAGACTTGTACTCACCACCATTGTCGGATCTAAGTGTCTTTATTCTCTTCTCTGTTTGATTTTTTACTGAAGCTACGAATTCTTTAAATGTCTCAAGCACTTGGCTCTTCGTCTTCAGAAAATAAACAGAGGCAAATCTCGAAAAATCATCATTGAAAGTTAGGAAGTATTTTAACCCTCCCAGTGATTTCACATGCATAGGCCCACACACATCAGAATGGACTAGTTCCAATACCTCATTACTTTTGTGTTGGCTTCTTCTTGGGAATGGCGTACGTTGCATTTTTCCTTTTGCACATCCTTCACAGTCATGACTTACTTCTTCTTTCACATTCAATTTGATACCATCAACAATGGATTTTTCATTCATGAGTTTCAAGGTATCAAACCCCAGATGTCCAAAACGATAGTGCCATAGTGTCAACGAATTTGCATCATCTGTATTTGATCCAAAACAAGATTCTTCTATCAGTTCACATGTAAGTTTGTATAATTTCCCATGCTTATGTCCAATACGATAACGTTTGTCGTTAATCATCAATTCACAGAACTGTCCCTTAAAGTGTACGGTTACCCCTTTCTCTGTTATTGTTGGCAAAGATAATACTTTATTTTGCAGTTTTCGAACATATAAAACATCACTGAGGATTAATCTGACCTTTTCTGTGCCATTATAGACCACTATATGTGTACTGCCTTTTCCATGTGCCAGTAATGTACTGTTATCAGCAAGCTTTATTTTGAGGGGGTCTTTAAATGCACTGTAATTGTACAATTCTTTCTTTTTGGGCGTCATATGCTGAGATGCTCCTAAATCAATCCACCATTCTTTGCATACAGACGAATTATGATTTACTACAAGTGCACTTTCAGGATTTTCTACGTCCTCGTTTTCACCACTTTCACCTCTGTTTGCAGTTTCTCGGTCTTTAAGCCTTTTTGTGTCCGCTTTCTTTTTATAACAATTCTTTGGAAAATGTCCTGCTTTTTACAGTAATGACATTTGAACCTCTTTTCTCCGTTAGGTTTCTTTTGGAATGTGAATTTCTGACTTGGCAGTGCGTCTTGGGGGTTTTCATCACTTTCGACAATGCCAGCACTTCCACGTTGCATCTTTTCATATTCATGGAGTAGTCTATCACGTACATAGTCCCAAGTGAGCATGTCTTCTGCAATTGTTTCAAGTGCCGTGATCAAAAAATCATATTCTTCAGGTAAACTACTCATAAGAATAATCACTAAATCATTCCCAGCCAAAGTATCTCCCACTCCTTCAATGTGCTCCGCAAGCGTCTTTATGTAATGTATGTGGTCGATCATTTTAGTTCCCTTCTCCATCCGGGCGACGTAAAGTTTTCTCCTATAGTATATCTTTTGAGACAGGGATTTCTTCTTGAAATGTTTTTTCAAGCTATTCCAAGCTTCTTTCGCCGTTTCTGCAGACCTCACATAAATTTGCATCTTGGGCATCACAGATAAACATATTAGTGCCAAGGCAAGATTTTCGCGTTTTTTGAATTTTCTTCGCTCATCATCATTAGCACTGTCAGGCAGCACAGTGCATACGGGCACTTCCAGAATTGTGTCAACCAAAATTTTCAAAAACCTTACTTTTTACAGTTCTTGATTTAAGAGAAAAAATAAAAAAAGCAAAGAGCAAAGGTATTAAATAAGTCAAACATTTAAATTTGATTTTCTGTTAACTTATTTTTTTGGTTATTTTTTCATGTTTGTTTGAAACTATTTTTAAGTGCAATCTCAACATGAATTTTTGATCAAAGCAAAAAGACAATTAAAATGTTTGATGCATTGATTGTTTGGCAAGAAATGTTATCTTGCCCTTGTAATACGAATTGAACAGATTGGTAAACTATTACTAAATTCAAAAAATATGTTTATCTATACTTTTTATATTTGAACCATGAAGATGGCCTAAAAACTGTTGTATGTCTGTAACAAAATTGTAATTTTTTTTAAAACATTTCTTTATTTAATTGCTGGATTTTATTGATTGTTTCTAAACTTGTGGATTTTATGTCAGTTAACAATACAACATCTAAAGTTTTAAAGAAAATATTTTTATTTTCTGTAAAAAGCTGTAACAGATGTACATGTTTTTTGTACGTCTGTAATATTTACAAAGCTGTGACTAGAAGTGTTTGTCATAGAAAGGCCTGGGCACTAACTAGTCAGTTGTTTTGTTGTTATGGCAATTAGCAAGGTTTGGGCCTAAATTTTTGGAAACTGTTATTCAGAAGATAGCTGAGAAAGTTTATATCAAGAAACATTGAGAAGCTATGGCAAAAACGGCAGCTGAAAGAGTGAGAGAACACAGAAAATGATTAAAAGAACTGAATGTAGATAAATGGAAACAAGAAAAAGAAGAGGATAGGAAAAGAAAGGCAGACAAAAGAGCAGCATTGAAGATAAATAACCCAGTAAGGTATCAAGAGATGAAAAATCAAGAAGCAAAAAGAATAAGAAAATATCGAGCAAAGCTAAAAATGCTTGCAACAGCACACATTGCAGAAGAACAACCAGCTCCTTTTGGAAACCGTCAGTCATTTGGAAAAGCAGTGAAAAAGGTGAAAAGCAAAGTGCCTGAGTCACCAAGACAACGAAAAGCTGTGTTGGCAAAACTTGCTGAAGATGCTGGCATTTCTTTCATAGACAGCCTTCCAAGCAGAAGCAAACAGCCGGGGCCAAAAGGTAACAAAGAGATTGATGCTGCTGCAGTTGCTTTTTACAGCAATGATGATATCAGTTGGCAAGCCCTGGAAGAAAGGAATATGTGCAATGCAGATACATGCTACTGAGTCTTGGGGAGGCACATCACTTAGCTGTTACCACTGGGCTGATGATAAGCAGATCACAGTTTTGCTCCCTCAGGCCCAAGCACATTAGACTAATGGAAGACAGACCTCACAATGTATGCGTTTGTGTTACACATGAAAACATGAGAATGCTTCTTCAGGCAATGTTCCAATATCAATGGCCCCATATCAATGTTCCAAGCTGCTAAACAAAGTTTACAAATGAGCTTGTTTGTGACCCAACTTTAAAGAACTGTATGAGTCTAAAATGTGATGATTGCAGCAACAACATTGAATCATTTAAGCCAAATGGAGAATCTGCTGACCTACTGATCAAATATTCGCAGTGGCAAGGAGCCTCAAGCGAGTTAAGTAGGATTTCTGTTTCAGAGACAGGTGAGTCGGCATTCAGGGAGCTTAAAAGGCAACTTCCAGCATACTTAATACATGTTTATATCAAGCGACAGCAGAAAATGTTTTTTGAGAAAAAGAAAAGTAATGTTGATGGAAAATCATGTGTCTTGCATATTGACTTTTCGGAAAATGCATTGCTTAGAGATCAAGACGAGCCTCAATCGGCACATTGGATGCACAATCAAGCTGGCCTCTTTACCACCTATTTTTGGAGGACCCAAGTCTCAGGAGAAAGCCATATCATTGTCACAGATGATACAAATCACACAAAGGATCAAGTTTGGACATTTATCACCACTTTGTTGGAGGATTTTACTGCAAGGCACCTGGATATTGAAATCATAGATATTTTTTCAGATGACACAAGTACACAGTTTAAGCAGAGATATCTTTTTTCCAATCTTTCTAAATGGGAGTCTACATGTGGAATAAAAGTCAACTGGCATATTTTTGCAACCTTGCATGGCAAGGGCGTGATTGATGGTATTCGTGGAATGGTAAAGCGTACAGTTTGGTGTGCTGTTTGCAGTGGTAATGCTCGAGCATCTAAACCATATGAGTTTTACCAGGTTGCTGTAGAAAGAAACCCAATTGTGAAGTGTCACTTTGTCTCAGCTGAGACAGTCCACTTGAGGGCAAAGGAAAGTCAGCTATATTGGGACCACGGTTTAAGGATCATTGGAATACGATCTGTTCACACAGTATCTTGCAGAAGTCATTCAACTGTATTGGTTGCTGAAGCTTCTACTGCAAAAGAGTTTCAAGCCCATGCATTCCTGGACGTTTCAGACTCAGACAGCTCTGGTGATTTTGAAGATGACTCAGTTGATGATTTTGCAGACTCCTCATTAGAATGTAAAGATGAAGAACAATATCAGCCTGATGAAAATTTCTCTATCACTACTGGTGATTTGTTGTCGTGGAATATGAATCCAAACGAAATTCAAGAAAAAATTACATTGCCCAGGTAACAGAAATTGATGATGAAGCTGATCTCCATGAAGTAATAAATATGTGTCGATGTGGAGAATCCAACACATTTGTGTTTATTCCGAAAGATAAGTGCTGGGTTGAAAAGAATCAGATTAAAGCTAAACGTGAGCAACCAAACTTTGATCACAGAGAATGGTATACGTTTGAAAAAAGTCCAGACACTTTGTAATCTTTATTGACTTGATAGTTTTTTGAGTTCCATCAACCATATTTTCCGGTTTACCAGTCGACCTGGTGTATACGTTAAGGTACCAATTTTGAGGATGAAAGATGATGAAAATTATACAATATTAAGTTAGTTAAAAGATACCCATCGTAGAAGTCTACTTGCTATTTTTCACATAAAGTTTTGGATCTGAAAGCTAGACTTAGACACTGGAAAATATGGTAAATTTGTTATGGATGTACAACATCATCAGTTTTGAATGCTGAAGTAAAGTAATTGTTTTTCTCAAAAACATAAATTTTTCAAGAGCAAGAAATTATCAATAATCTGATGTGATATGTCACATAAAGTTGTTTCTAAATTGTTACCAATATTTCTAGAAAATGTGGTACAGATGTACATTCACACATAAAATTGACAGTGCACATCTGTAACAGGAGTTAACTAGTTTTAATGTTTACTAATTTATTGCTCCAATGTATGTTTGTCATGTTAAAAGGTAATTTGCTTATTTATATATCTTTATATTGTTTCAGCAAGACATGTTATTATGGTTCTCTTCAGTTTCAGAAAATTTTGTTTTAAAATTTATGTTTCATTTGTTGACTAATTTCTGTCTACATCTGTAACAGATAAATTTTGATAAAGACTCAGAAAATCAAAATGTTTAAAATCATTTTCTTCACAAAATAGGTATAATCTTATTACTAGGCATTGGCTGAGATCAAAATATGAAAACAAACCAAAAACAATAAAAAATAAAATCAATAATTTCATTCTGAATTGTACGTCTGTAACTATGGAATTGCCCATACGTCTATTGAAAAACGACATGTAAAAACTAATATCAATACAATCAGAACTTCAACAACACATAGACCAAATAGTGGACAAGGCAAAATTAGACCAGAGTTTAGATGATGACTTCATCTTTGACGATGAAGAAATAGACAAGCCATACAGTTCTCAACATCAACTAGAAGAACCAATGGATACTATTGATAAGGACACTGGACACGATGCATTCAATGATGAAACTGCAGCTCAAGACCTAACCAACCGTACTAACACATAAGGTTTTCCAAGCATTCACAATCGACAAGAAGAACACATGATTAACGAGAATATACATAGCAATGAACCAATGGTCCATGAAATAACCCAAATTACTGATTACTATAAAGTAACCTTTGACCACATTCAAAATCTACCCCAAGACATTAACTACCTTTGTGACAACATGGTCATTCCAACTGATCCCAATACAGAAACAGACACCAGTAAGGACAATGAGAACGATATTGACATGCAAAAAACATTGCAACAATGCTTTGTTCCACTAATATCTTCAGTCACTTATGTATTTTTTAACTTATCATCATGCGCATATTTTCAATACTATTTTAGTATTTCCGTGGCTGAGGTTTGTTTGAATCCAAAAAGCCTACCAAATTCCAGAAATATTGAGCAAGGAGATTAGCACAACACCTGTAAAGAAAGCATGCTTAAAAGTCTAGTGCAACCAGGGCAAAAGTCTTGTGATACCGAAGATGGCAATTGTTTGATTACATATAGCAAATGAATGAGATATCTATCAACAGTGAGAAATCATTTGTGGAAAAGGTGGACTAAAGAATATCTACTAGGACTACTCGAATATCAAAGGCAGACAGCATCATCAGCTAGAATCCCTGAAGTTGGAGAGATCATTCTCATTGTTGATAATTCTGTGAGCAGAGGAAGCTTGCACCTGTGAAAATTTATTGCACTACTAACAGGAAGGGATGAAGCAATAAGAGCTGTAAAGTTACATGTTGTAAGCCAGGGAACGTTGTTAGAACTTGACAGGGTGTGCAACCTCGTTAAGTGAACCAAATGACAATGCTTCACAGCTAATGTGCATTTCTAATAAATACAGAGCTGAGCAAGTACAGGGGTACTTGATTAAGAAAAATGCAGTTGCCTATGTTGCAGGATATTTATTTCGAAAAACATCTCTAAACCATAAAGGCGGGCCTCCACTAGACGATTTTTGTTATGATCATGTGAAAACATGCGAACATGCGCAGTAGGAACTAGAATCGTTAATGAGATTGTCAATGAAACTGTCGAACACTCAACAAAAAGTAGAAATCACGTCTACTTTTTGTCGAGCGCTTGACGATCGTCAGCTTTCACTCAATGCACTTTGACCTAGTGCAGACTAGCAATGGCTGCCGAAGATGCATGTGAATTGACTGCAGTAAAGCATAGGCCCATGCACATTCTTACAGAGTCTCAACCTTCTACGGACAGTGGGGAACTCGATAAGGAACAGTTCTTGCAAGCCCTTTGAGGTTCTAGGTGTTTATGCGACATAAGTAAACTGTTGTCCTATAGATCTATAGCCTTTTGCTATGTTGCAAATCATATGGTATTGAAACAGATAGGGTAGGCTTATGATATGAAAATTGCCCTCGTGATTTCGACAACATGCCTGTTCGAGGATTGGTGCCAAAGGGGGTAAGTCATCTGTACACTTATTTCTTACAACCATGAAGCCCTTGAGTGTTCTTTGAGTGAAAAAATGGAGAAAATGTCAAAAATAGCCTGTTTTTAATCATTTACATTAAGAGAATTATGTCAATGTGACACCAGAGCTAAAGCTTTTGAATTAATACATTGTGTTCCACATAGTTTACCCCCATCTCTAGTGGGAATACCAAAGTTTTTACTTTTTTGGAGATACACACGTAGGTTTTCTTTTTCTCATAGTTCTATACCTGCAAACAAATTTCAAGAATCTTAAAGATTCATTAAAAAAGTGCCTTGATAAAAGAAGAGCTTTGTCAAAGTCTGGGGCTGCAGCTTCCACACTTCCAATGTGCAAGTACTTGAGGTTATGGGATTCCTACATGACAAGACATCCAAGTTGGAGACCATTAGCAATGGTGAGTTGGAAATTCATGCAATCCCAAATAATGCATTTGATCTTTCATCATCTTCACAATCCCAAGACCCCATTCAGCCCCCCTCCAGTTGTTCCAGCATCTCTGATGAAACAAAGTGTATCAAAAGAAGATGTGTTGCTAATAATGAGCACAATGATCAGTTTCTTGATCAATTGAAAATTATGGATGAAAAAATGATTGATTAGTTTGGGAAAGTAAAAGAGAAAGCAGATAACCATAAGGGGTCATTCACAAAGGACGTCCATTAAAAAGTTGAATTTTTAGACCCCCCTCCCCCTATTGTCCGATATTGTCCGTTTCCAATAACCCCCCTCCCCCTTGGATGTCCATCTATTTCATGCCAAACATGATTTATATATATATATATATATATATATATATATATATATATATATATATATATATATATATATATATATATATATATATATATATATATATATATATATATATATATATATATATATATATGGTTGTCATATGGCAATGTCTAGCTAAACAGAACATGCAAGGAATGGAACAAGTTGTGCGATACGTCACTCCTCATCTGGGATGTCAGTCTCTGTGAATGGCTGCTTGATAAATCATTGGCCATCACTTGGCATGACTTTTGGCTATCCATGAAGCAATAAAGTGCCGATGCAATAACATGTACTTGGATGATAGTGTTATAATACTAGTTTTAGTTTTATTTTCATTTTGTCATGTTCAGTAACGTTGGTTCTCTGTTCCTATGTGTTCCGTTTGTTTGTTGCCCCGTCACCATAAGTGTTGCATCATCATCATCATCTCCAACTGTTACTGTCATCATGTTGCTTTACTTGTCTGTGACGTATTGTCTAATCTTAGTATACTGTCGTTTGTTGTGTTGTGTTACCATGCCATTGCATTGCCCCCTTAGTCTGTCATATGTCATAATTAGTTTGTTACGTCATGTGTGTTGATATAAATAAAGCATTTAATGTTCTGTGTAGTCAGTCATTATGTGAAATCATCGTTAACAGTTGTTGTGGGTTGGAGTTACAGTCAAAGTCGTCGGTTATGTTAAGATTTGTCGCGTTGCTGTTTCTTGGAATTTGTCGTTAGCAGTTGTAAGAGTCTTTCTTAATATTATCGCTGAGACATTTATTGTTTAGCAAAGAAACTTTTGATTATTTTTATCGTCATTTCTGTAAACTCTTATATTTTACATTGGTGCCCCGTTGGACAAACTCTTTCCTTCAGAGGGATATGATATCAATGAAAGATTTTAGAACCATTTTGATTGACATTGTTACTGAAGTGGCCACAAGAATAAAGTCAGCAGAGGAGCGAATACGTAATCCCTTCAGAAACAGAACGAATGTGTATCGCTGTGAAGATGGTCGGCCTATATGTTATTGCTGCTTGAGGGTCGGCCATGTAGCCACGTATTGTTGGGACAGGAACTTTTCCTGTTCCCATGTCTCATTTGTGGGCTCCTCCCCTCCAGCATCGTCGGTACCAGTCGCTTCCATTCATGTCCCGTCCCTTGGACGGGATCTCAATCAGTCATTGGCAGATCTAAAAGGCATCGCCAATGAACTAAAGCTGAAGAGAACATCTGTTCGAACAGAAACATGGGAAAATACGCCAGCGAGTATAGAGCATGAGGACACGACAGAATCAAATGGGATAAAGGTGCTACCAATGAGCACTGATGGACATTGGGAGAAAGACCATTGCTCTACTTTTGCTGAGTGCCCCGTTGTCAACATGTCCCAAGCCATGAACACTAGGCTGGCCCTTGACTTTCGTGATGTAACGTACTTTGTTTGTCATAAATGTGTTTTACATTGTGATGTGCTCTGTCTGTAATGTTTTAGTTTTCTGCATTGCTCTCTTTTGATTTTTCAAGCCAGGAGGCTTGATTTTGAAGGAGGGAGTTATGTTATAATACTAGTTTTATTTTTATCCTCATTTCGTCATGTTCAGTAACGTTGGTTCTCTGTTCCTATGCGTTCCGTTTGTTTGTTGCCCCGTCACCATAAGTGTTGCATCATCATCATCATCTCCAACTGGTACTGTCATCATGTTGCTTTACTTGTCTGTGACGTATTGTCTAATCTTAGTATACTGTCGTTTGTTGTGTTGTGTTACCATGCCATTGCATTGCCCCCTTAGTCTGTCATATGTCATAATTAGTTTGTTACGTCATGTGTGTTGATATAAATAAAGCATTTAATGTTCTGTGTAGTCAGTCATTATGTGAAGTCGTCGTTAACAGTTGTCGTGGGTTGGAGTTACAGTCAAAGTCGTCAGTTATGGTAAAATTTGTCGCGTTGCTGTTTCTTGGAATTTGTCGTTAGCAGTTGTAAGAATCTTTCTTAATATTATCGCTGAGACATTTATTGTTTAGCAAAGAAACTTTTGATTATTTTTATCGTCATTTCTGTAAAATCTTATATTTTACAATAGGATCAATCCAAAATAGGACCGTAGTAAAAATGTCTTGTTGCAACATTCTGAACTCCTGGACATCCGCAATGCGCAAACACCCCCTCCCCCTATGTCCGAGTTTGTCCTATTTCACCATACCCCCCTCCCCCTCTTGTGCTCGGACGTCCTTTGTGAATGGCCCCTAAGAAAGATGAAGCAGATAACCATGAGAAAGATAAAGCAGAGCTCTTCTGTGATGGTCTCATACCAGTCTTACGTGACATGGACAAAAAGTAATTGTGGCTAGCAAAAGTAAAATTCACCAGCTGCTGTATGACTTACAGTATTCAGATGATTAAACAGCAATTTCATACTAGTAGAAAGTCTAGCATGTTCATAAGAAAGAAAATGCAGAATTGTAATCATAATCTTCAGTCTTTTTAATGTTGTGCTTTAGAAACTACTAGCTCTTTTTACTAAGAAAGGAAAGATAAAAAGGACATTTATTATTGTTGGAGCACACAGTTGTTCTCAAAAATACGATAGTATAAGTAACATGAAACAGTATTTGTATTTTCAAACTGGCACAGAACCAGTATCAAAGTATCTATATTGCTCGATGCACTAAATGCCATTGCCAATCAACCACACTGTCATTGTTGAAGCAATGAGTGAATTGTTCACGAACCAATTTAGCATCTTCACCATAAGTATTAGATGCACCAACATGTGTAATATCTGTCAGTCCAGTGATATTGTTGGTGTCTTGTCTCCATTCATCAGGTGTAAGTCCATTAGGCCCATCCTGATCTGTAAATGTTTGCGGAGAGTAATAGTTTGATGCATCAGCTCTATTTGCATCCATAAGAAAATTAGGTAGTGCAACAACAGATTTAGTTATAGCAATGACATTTTGGACTTTAGCTATTATTGGCCTGTGCAATACACGAAAGCGACTGGCACATATACCAAAGGTGTTTTCTATTACTCGCCTAGCACAGCTCAATCTATAATTAAATACTAGTTTACTTTCACAAAGGTTTGAGAATGGATAGGGCTTCATCATATGCCTTTTTAGGCCAACTGCATCTTCTCCCACAAAAACATAGGGTAATACTTTTGATGATCTACTAATTTTTGCATCAGGGGGTACATTTAGAAGTTTGTTTTCAATAGCATAGCCTAGATGGCTGTTTGCGTATACACTGCCATCTCTCTGTCTGCCACTGTTACCAATACCGACTAGTGTAAATTCGTACTTTGCATCACAAACTCCCAACAGCACAATGCTGTGGGTCTTTTTGTAAGTGAAGAAGCTTGATGCTGGCCAGCTGGTGCAAACATCTACACGTGCTTTCCGTCAATAGACAAATACCGCGAGTGGGTCACGTGACTTGAAATGGGTACAACAACACCACATCAACAAGCTAGGCCTATTCCACATGCTTTGTTGTCCTTTCTCGTACAATCAAAACAGCAAAGATGCCTCACTATTGTTGTGCTGGAGAGTGCAACAATAGCTCAGAAACTCGGAAAGACTTGTCATGGCATAAGCTACCATTAGACAACACGGCGATGCTTACGAAGTGGACCACAAGAATAAGACGAGATCCAAGGTACTTCAACCCAAGGAAATACACTAAGATATGCAGTGAGCATTTTCTACAAGATGATTGTATTGAGCCAGAGTCACATTTGAGGTGCCTGAAGAAAGAAGCTGTTCCATCATTGTTTAAATGGATTAAAACTATTGAGCCAGAGCTGCAGCATTTGACGTCAGAAACGCTAAGGAATAGTAGAGCAGAGCAGTAAGAAGAGACCGATACATCGTCTGAAGCAGAAGCAGAAATGTGCAATGACGGTTTGAACATCATTTCCAGAAAAGTGGAAACTATTTCTCAAGAAAACTGCCCCCTGCATATTGACTTGCCCTGTAAACATAGATTTTCTGTCAACCATATAAGAAGCAAATGCATGTATGCAATGAAAAAGGAAGATAATGTCTTCAACCATTTTACAGGATTCAGCAGCTACACTGACTTTAGTAATGTGTTACATTTTGTCTTGCCTGACTTGGACCGCAAACATTTAGTATATTGGAGGACATCTCAAGCCAAAGCAAGCTATATTAACACAGAAAAGCTGTTTAATGATTCAGAAAGTGATGATCCAGATGCAGACAATGATCTTAACCTTCAGTCATTGCCCAGCAATCACAGTTTTCCAATGACCAGAGTTGTGTCTCATCTATTACCAATTGAAAGTGAGTTTTTGATAACCCAAATGGAGATAAGAATGGGACTATCCAACCTAGATCTTGCTGAAAGGTTTGACATTTCAGAGGGTAAAGTAACCAACACCCTTTCAACTTGGATTACTTATTTGTACTTGATTCTAGGGTCTTTGAAAATTTGGCCTGACAGGAAGGTTATCATAGACAACTCTCCTGAAGAAGTCAAGAAGAAATTTCCAACCAACATTGTCATCAGTGATGCAACTGAATTGAAAGTGCAAGTACCAAGTGCCCTTCAAAAGCATAGTGAGACATTTCGCAAGTACAAGTCCCACACAACCTTTAAATCCCTCATTGGAGTGTATTAGAAATATATGATGATTATGATCATTCTTGTTGAACACTACATCACATGCTATGCTGCACTCTAATTGGACAATTGACTCACTTCCAGAAACTTCTTTTCACATGTTACGATATTATGTTGTGATACGCCTTTCGATTGATTTACCTATTGTTATGTTACATTGCTTCACACAACTGTTTTGATGTTTTATATACCTCGCAAATAATTCGATAGAAACCCTAATAACTTTAACAGAGTGGACCCTAAAGGAGGTATACTATTTGTTTCACAGCTGTATGAAGGGTCTATCAGTGACAAGGAGCTGGTAAAAAGGTGTGGTTTTTTGAAAGTACTAGAAAGAAAAATGGCTGCAGGTGAAATAATGGAGGGTGATGCTATTATGGCTGATAAAGGCTTTGACATAGCAGATGACTTGAGCAAACTCAAGATGAAGATGAACATTCCTCCTTTTCTTAAGGATAAAGTGGGGTTTGGGGAAGATGATGTCATTAAAACACAGACAATTGCACAGCACAGAATACATGTGGAAAGAGCAATTTGCAAAGTGCGAAGAAATAAGATCTTCCATTCTATAGTTCTAGTTACAATGTTTGGCAGTATAAACCAGATATGGACGGTAGCATGTCTAATGTCTAACTTTCAAAACCCTATCTTATGAATGAACAATACAGTAAAAACCCACATAAAATAACAAACACTTTTGAGTTTAGCATCCATGAAATGGGTTGATTAGCTAACATGCTTGGTCTATTTAGAAAAAATGAACCACAAATATGGACCTAACTAGAACATCAGCCTGAAAAGGTTCTACTTATTTGAAATCAAACCATAGAATTCAGGCTGCAGGTTCTTATTATATAAAGCTTCTTTACACTTTATTGCAATGTACTCTGTGGTGCCTAGTAGATGGGGGGATTGGAATAAGCAGGGCAGGAATATGACCACAAATGCTGTACAAGAAGCAATGGTTTCTTGTCACAAATTTAGATCAAAGTAACATTGCCACGTCCATAGAATGAAACAAGACTAAACCAACACATGTAAGTAGTGTGCTGTTCTTATTAAGGTTTTTTACTTGCAGGCCAAGGTATCTCTTTTAAAAACTGCCTTGGGTGAGATCTTACTTTCAAAAAGTAATAGCTGGGAGGAGTTGGAATAAGAGTGTACTGGGAAGAAAATTCTTTGAAAGTTACTTAGTGGGGGGACATCTACCAAGCACCATACAGTATTGTTTCTTTTCAAATGGATGCAGCTCTTTGTTTTTGAGTTAGACATGCAGAATGTAAGAATGGCAATTTACACTCAGTTACTGACAGAGAGTGGATATATGCTATTTCTCATACATTTTAAACTAGATTCAAGCTTCAAATTCTGCTGTTATGTGTACTCAACAATAAAAGGCAAGGCATAAGTAAAGTAAAAATCATACAGTTTTTGCAACAGAACTTGTTGCCAATAGCCTTCATCAAAATGAATTCATTCAACAACAAGCTCATTTGATCCAGACAGGAAAACAACAAAATCACATCATTTCAAGCCAGTCAAGGCCAACTGCCCCTGTACCTGTGCAAAATAGCCACACCTGTGATTTCTATTCAAGTAACACTTGCTATTTCTGCTTTCAACATAACAAGTATTTGATGCTGCAGCTTGATTTATTGTCTTATTCTTCAAAGAGTAGGGGCATTTAATTTCCAATAACCCAGAAGGAGATTCAGGCTCTGACGGATCATAGACTTTCCCATCAGGGCTGGCACCGAAGTATGGCCACAATGGGTTCACTGTAAAGCCAGCATCATACAAAGCAAAGTGGGGAATTATCTTTTGCATCTTCCTGCAGTATATTGTTCTTGCACCTTTCCCTTTAGCTTTGCCATGAGCAATTGCCCTAGCATGCAATGAAATGCTACTTAAAAATATGCCTTTTAGCATTGACTCTGAAGGGACTTTTACCCTGAATAGCACTTTTCCACAGTTAGATGCAGTTATCCTTCTAGAATGCTCATTTAGCCATTCTTTTGACTCCCCTTGCAGAACAGTTCTCTTTTCTAATGCAACTACATCTTCAGGTGCAACTGCATCTTCAGGAGTTATGCTGATGTTCTCGAAAAAACCCTGAAAAGTCTTTGGAAACACTAGTAACATCAAATACTGCACCATTTACTCCAACAACTGGAAGTTCAGGACATTCAAACTTCTCAGCTATGGGGATCTGAAAGGCTATATCAGGAATGTCCCTTTCCATAAACAACTTAGTTTGTGGCCTGCCAATGTCTTGTAACTGGTAAGACAAAACAGATCCAGCCATCACATTTCCAAATACTGTATTCACAAAAACAGAAGTCTCTTGGTCAGCAAGTAGATAGGAAAACGGTGGGGGTTGGTCTTGCTTTGAAGATAAGCACCTTCTTTCATTACAAAGTCAGTTGGGAACTTCTCATGGGCAGAATGACCTCTGGCATCATACCATTTTGCAAGCACCGGCTTTCATTTTCTTGAACCTCTGTCTGTTGCTGCCCTGGGCATAGTGTGTGGCCACAAAAGGCATAGGGCAAATCGATGCTGCCTGGGAATATGCCATTCTTGTCGTCTACTAGTGCATGATGAATCACTGGGAACGGTGTTCACTTTAGAGCAACTAAAATCATTTAGCTGAAACAACAAGGCAAAAAGATGGTTGCAATGGCCCCTACGTCCTACTTTACACGAGCAATGGGCATTCTCCACAGATGCTCTGCCTAACTTTGAAACTACATGAAGATGTAGGAAATGAGGTTCTTCATTTTTTCTCAAAGAGTGATGAGACCTTGCCCTCACAAATGATCCATTTGTTCCATCACCTTGTCCGAAATAAATGTCATAGATATATTGCTCTTTAAAGAATTTCCAGCTTTTATCACCTGTGTGCTTTTTCCCTGCACTAGAAAGCAAATCAGCCCAAGTTGCGGGAACAAACTTATGAATATTTTGAAATGATGTTGTCCAACTTATATCCCGTCCTGTCCAAAAAGAACAACATCTAGTGTGATATTTGCACCAGTTCTTGCAATCCATGTGGTATCGAGAAATATGGCCTATCCCATTAGATTGCGAAATCAACACCACCCACTTCAGATCACGTGACCGGGTGACACAGCCTTAGTTGAATTTGTTTATCGCACCAACCATGTGTGGGAAATTCCAGCAATCTTCAAAATCTCTTGCAATATTTCTCCACACATGTACAGAGGATGATGTTCTAATGTGGCCTGCTTCTTGTAGCTTATCCCAAAGTGCATTGCATGTTTCCCTTATGATCCTGCCACAGACCTGCCAAGTTTGGTGGGTGCAAAAACTTGAGATTTCTTAAAAATTTCTTTAAAAACCTTGAGTTTTGTGGAAAAACCTTGAGAAAAGTCAAACACCTTTTTAATGATTTTATAAACTCAAAAAGGTCTTAATACGGATTCATTGTTGTCATCGCTAGGATACTCGACAATGTCCCTCCCAGTTTCATCGACGACCTTTCTAACAATTTGTTTTTCTTCACAATGATGAAAAGTCTTTCCAATTCAGCATTACTGTGAGGGATGATCACAATGATTTCAGCTAGCTTTGGCAGACACTTGAAGCCCTTGGCATTTGAGCCCGGACTTTTCATACCTGCACTATAGCTCCACAAAACATCAAGTCTAAACTGAAATGAAATTTCACCATCCATGTCTTTCTTTACTCCTTCAGAAACACGTGCCTCTTCCCAGGCTCTCTCTTCAAAATCATTATCATTTAGTGTCTGGTTGTCTGTAAACTCTTCATATAATTCATCAGCTGAAATAGCTGACATTACTTTAGGATACAAATCAAAACAGTATTGAACTTGGGCCCATTTTGAGTTATTAGACGTTAAGGTTTTCCATCAAAGTACTGGAACGTTAACAGTGGTTCACTAACGTTGTAGAGGAAATTAGAATAGTATGGCTCATTCCTCAAACTTGAAGGCTACTGGGTAAGTAAACATAACTCTTTTTCTCGGTTATTGTTCATAAATTTATATTTTCGACAATTGCACTACAAGGAAAGCTATGGAATAGTGGCCTAATGCCAGACCCATTGCTCGTGCGTAGGCCATAGCAATACATTTGGCTGTTTTAGAGTATAAGTCTTGGATTTTCTCTTAACTGGTCACCACTTTAATTTACATGAAGCTCAACTATGAGCTCCATCATGCGCAAGTCTTGAGGTGCGTTGATTTGACTGTAGGAAACGTTTCAAATGGACTAAAGAGCATGATACGTATATGCTGAGGGAAGTTTTAGCTTCTGAAATATGGTTGTCAAAACCAGGAAGTGCTGAGCGGGGTGGAGGCTGGAAGAGTTTGGCAGACATATTAAATGGGATAGAGAGGCTCAAATTCGAAGTTTCTTCACGTTCAGTAAGGGAGCATTTTCAAGCTCTGTATGACAGGCGAAGAGCACAGAACAGAGAAGAAGAACGTGCAAGTGGTATTGCTCCTGATGAGCTGATAGAAGCAGATACTATTTTAGATGAGCTTATAAGTCTCTTTGAAACAGCAGCAAATGATTTCAGGGCAATAGATAGAGACAAAGTAGAAAAGGTAGCAGCTGAAAGTGCCAAAGCTAAGGAAATGCGGCAGCAATCTTTAGAGACTCTGGGAGAGACAAGGAAAAGAATGAGTGGGGAGGAAGCAGTGGGGTATGGAAAGAAGGCAAGAAATACAGGGAAGGACACAATTTCATGGTTAAGAGAAAGAATGGTAGTTGAAACAGAATTCAGGAAAAGGGAAATTGAGCTGAAAGAGCAAGAATTAGCAGAAAATATAAAGGCAAGAGAATTAAGAGAGCAAAGGGTAGAAGGAAAGAATGGAGAGAGTGGTGCTGATATAGTTAAATTAGCTACATCTGTGGAACAAATGAAACAGCAAATAAATAGTTTAAAGGAAAATGTCTTACAAATGATGCAGCATCTGAAACACCAAAATGACTTGATAATTGGCATGTTAAGTCAGTTAAATAGTAAGCAGTAGAGAAATGTTGACAATTTTAGAATACACGTGCAGATATTAATCTTGCTTATACTTTATGCAGTATTGAAAAGAAGAATCATTGCACTAGTTTCTACTATATTTTCTTTCATTCTACATTGCTATCATTTAAGCCCAATAGAACTTAACAATTGTCTTTCTCGCTGAAGCTAGTTTTGGTATAGTGCACATAGACATTTATGGTGATGTTGTGTGATTCTATGTAGAATGAGGAAACATTTGTTACAAACTAATTTTTGCTTCTTTGATCAGATGCTTCAGGGAAGAAATACCATTTCCATAGAAAGTGCAACAAAAGCATCAAAGTGATAGATTTCAAGTGATCACAGTCTTGTGAAGTAGTGTTGCAAAGTGGGTGGTTGCAATTCAAAATATGAAGATGTACTGCTCCCATACAGACAACTTCTGGCATTTTGAAGGAGTGTCCCCACCATGTACATTTTACCTACTGCACTGAGTTTGATTTTCAAGTTCTTTTTAAAGTCAAGAAATTTGAAGTCTCTATATACTAAGATCCCTATATGATACTTTATGCCAAACCAATCATATTGCTCGAAATTGTACCACGTGACCTGATATCGCACACACGATCTCCTCCCAGGGCATTTATCCCATGGCCCCCATATTTCTGTCAAGGGTGGCCATTTGGGTCTACTACTTACATAAGAAGAGATCTGATTTTTATTATTTTGTTTTGCCGAGTTATTCCACTTTCCTCTTATCGCCATTACCAGCAATTCTGTTGCTCCTCCCTGCTGGACCGCGTGTTGTCAGTTTTGCGAGCGGTCCTATTGGACTAAGTAACTGTGTATGTTATCGCGAGGAGACTTTGGTTGCAGTTCTTCCAGGTAAGCCTGCTCTATTTTCCTGAAATGGTTTGATTTATGAATTCCTGTATTTCCTTTGTCAATTTCATCCGTATTCTACAGTTGTGAGCCATTTATTCCCATATCTCTCTACGAGATTCAGCCACCTTCCTTCGGGGTATTACTGCAGCGACAAGTCTTCTCCAAGTTGTTTGAGTCTATGTACTAAATCACAGTGCTTTTACTGCTAACGTGTGAAAAGATATTCAACATATCTATGACTTTGTATTGGGTGCTAGATTATGGCAGGGTTGTTTGCTTTTCATGCCTATTTAGATGACATGGAACGGCTTGCTTGCTGCTTTCAGTTGGGAATGCTTTGATTAGGACTACCGTATAGTTGCCGTGTGACTTTGAGGATAATTTCGTCGTTCTGCTTCCAGTTTAGTGCTGTTTTCGCTTGATTTCATTTGCCAAGGAATCCTACTTTTCGAGGGTGATATCATCATGACAAATCTTCCCGAGCCATTCGATTCTCTCACCTAAATCATAGTGCTTTTGCCGGTATGTTGTGATAACCCATATAGAGGGTATTTCATGTTGTATTTTGTGGTATATCATGGTGTATTTTGCTACCTTTTTACGCTTTGTTGCCTGATGGGATAACATTCGGGAAGCTTTCAGTTTGGGTTGCTTTTGCATGATGTGAAGTTCCAGTTTTACTATGAGGAAAATAAAGTAAGGCATGATAAAATATTGACCAGTAGCGTACTGAAATTTTTTTTTCTAACTTCTAAAGTTTCCCGTGTTTTTTCTGTATGTGGTTGTTCGTTGTGTTATCTACTATAACTCTGACAGGTTTGTAGCCCTCCCCCTTATAGTTTAAGCTATGAAGAGGCTGCTGTTCGTCTTTCATGTCAGGTGTGATTACAAGCAAACTACGTTACTTGCTACGTTTCTTGAGTGTTAGCCATAAAACGTAATGGTATCCTTCAATCTTCATTCTGGTGTAGTTTCTCTAGAGACACACGAGGGGATTCCCAAGTTCACCTCACGATCGCAGATACATTTGATCCTTTGTTTCTGAACATCTACATTATAGAATTGTGACTGCAAAGGGTTCTGGAAGTTGTTCGGCAGATTCCTACTGGACTATTTAATAATTGCTGGAATTTTTAGTGTGCTGTTCACTTTCAGTTATGCTAGGCCACTCTGACATTGTTTACAGTTGAGACCGGTCTGGGTTGAGATGTTGTTTGTAGCTTCTACATAGCTCTTTATGTTTGCAACACAGTTATTTTAGGCTAGAGCTAGGATGTTATCCAATTTAGTCTGTGGATTATTGCAGTTTGATACCCTGTCTCTGTTTCTTTTTCTTGCATTAGTTGAGGAAACAATCGTGTGCATTCTCTCCAAAATTTTGAGGGGCGTTTCATATTACTCTCAGTCCCCGTAGCTGATGCCTTACTTACTTCCAGTACAGTTTGTAGCTGAATCCCACTACTCTTTATTTACAACACTTTTATATTTCTTTTCACTATGGATCATAGTGTAACTTTTGAGGAGTCAAATTAGGGGTTCCTGTATCCTGAATGTTTCTTTGCTGGAAAACAGTTGCTATAAATTCCATTAATGATTTCCATAGATCATTCTGTACATGATGATTCAGTTTAAAGCGATTACTTACTATTAGATAGCACGATCATCGCTATTGTGTGGACTTGATTTTTCCGAGCCCCTACCATCAACTCCCCCCACCCCAAATATGTAATTGAGAATACTGTAATTACTCGAAACCTGATTTGAAGATTAATATTCTATAGGATGTTACTTGTACATAGCAGTATTCTTTTATTTTTATGAAGTAACACTATGGAGTCCTCTGAGCTATTATAATTCGATACAAGCTAATTTAATTGCTAAGTAAAGCTAATATACCAGATAACAAAGGACTACTGGATGCAACCATATTACAGGTTTATGGATCAGATTTAATTGTGTACCTGTATGGAGAAGATTTGTGATCACCCACTAGGTCATAGCCGTAGTCATTCCTGTCAGTTGATAGGCTATTTTTGTATATGTTATACACTGTTACAATTATAATACTAGATTTTCCAACACTCTCTATATTAGAAGTGAAGTATGCAGGAGACAATACTTGATGTAGCTCTTTAATGTCTCACTGTAAAGACCATTTTGAAGAATTATGTGCTTATTTCATATACAGGAGACTAGCTTAATACTGACAGCCCGCTAAACGCGTGCTCCCCTATCCCCAGTTCAAAAGGTTACAGATTAGCCTTGGAAAGACTAATGCTGTGCCGCCATCAAAGCTATATGGTCTGCATTTGTGAGGAGGAAGAATCCACAAAGCTCGCATAGGATCAAGAGAAGGTGACATCATGGGCCTCTGTCATGGAGCACGTGATCTTCGGCCTTGCATTGTGAAAATCGAGAAAACTTATGAGAACAAATTATGCAAACAATGCTCGGATACCTGCGCTAGGCTACGGGGCTACTTGACTTTCATCCTTTTTCTGTACAGCCCCGTAGCCTAGCGCAGGTATCCGAGCATTGTTTGCATAATTTTTTCTCATACGTTTTCTCGATTTTCACAATGCAAGGCCGAAGATCACGTGCTCCATGACAGAGGCCCATGATGTCACCTTCTCTTGATCCTATGCGAGCTTTGTGGATTCTTCCTCCTCACAAATGCAGACCATATAGCTTTGATGGCGGCACAGCGTTAGTCTTTCCAAGGTTAATCTGTAACCTTTTGAACTGGGGATAGGGGAGCACGCGTTTAGCGGGCTGTCAGTATTAAGCTAGTAGTTCACTATGTCTCCAAAAGGCCATTCAACACTGACTCTAACTGAACTCATGTCTTTATTCCATTGCTTTTGATTGTCAGTAAGAACAGCCCCTTTGAAAGGTGCTTGAAGGTGGGGTCGTAAGGGATAAGCAGGATCTCCATAAATGCATAAAATTTCCCCATTAGGAGACACTGACTATTGCTCCAGATCTCTGAGCAGACCAGATTCCTGAAGGATGCCACTGTCATGCTTTTCCCTTCATATGGCCCATGCAACAATGCAACAAGTCCATCTGGTGTGGCTACTAACTGAAACGTGATTGCATGCACACGCTTATGTCCATTATAAACTGCCCTTTGATTTTGTCCTGGCCGTGATACAGGACGAACAGTTCCATCTACAAATCCCCAACAGTTATTTAAAGGGGCCCCTTTGTTATAAAGTGCATTTGCATGTCTTTGGAGATTTTCAGGAGCTAGCGACTCTCTGTTGAGATCTTGTAGTAAAAAACCCCACTGATTATGTATTAAGGTAATCATATGATTATTTATTGCACAAATTTCTGGAGCTGGACGAGCAAATCTCGGAATCATGTCTGTGTATCTACATGGGTATGATAATCGCTTCAAACGAATGCAGACTGCTTCACTAGAATCTACTTTTAGTCGATTATAAATTGTCTGCTCTTCATCAAGTTGCAATGACTCAACAAGATTGAATATATGGTCTTTCTCAAATCTAAACTCTGTCCTACTTTCATCATCAGTCATATTTTCTAACTCAAATTTATTGTATTGCCAGTATGGAATGTTAATATGTTTTGTTAATATGGATTTGTTAATATCATAAAGGAGTGCAAACTCTACTTCATTGATGTATTGGAAATTGTAAGCAATACACAGCATTTCTCTTACCTTGCGTAATAAAGGCATCTGGAAAGAGTGATAAAAGATATCGAAAATTTTCGCCGCTAAAACGAAACATCTAGTTCCTGTTTGTAACCACGTGGAGGTGCTAACGTTCTCATGATAATGCTTAATCACATTTTGTCAGATCGATAACGGAAACGGCAACGTCACATCTAGCGTTACCGTTATCGTTTCCGTTGTGAATGCTTAAGGTCTCTAATGCAATCTGAAACATTTACCCATACAGCATTGCAAATCAACGGATTATTCAATGGAAATTTTGTTTTCATATACTGAAGAGACAACTTGAAATAGTAATGAACAGCATCATGAAAGTCTTTATATTGTTGTTCAGATATATCACCTTCATCTAATAAGTTCTTCAATGTTTTTTTTGTCAGTACTCCAAGATAGATATCTTCAGTTTCCATGAAATTGTCAGAGTCATTTAAATCTATTTCAGAAACAGTGATACACTTGACTTTGCTTGGGTCCATAATACGTTTAGCCAGCTTTTTCCCAAGGCTGTCCATAGCAGGTTTCAGAATATGACTTGTGGGTTCCTCTCTCTGCAGACGTTGATTGAAATGTGTAAAGAGTGGTAACGCAGAACTGAGGAAGAGCATGGGTGGTTCCAATAGATGATTTCTAAATTGTTTATTCAGGTGTTGAAATCTTTCATCAGGGAAGTTCTCACTTAGGAAGTAAGATGTGAGGCTAGCGTATTTCAAAGTTGCTCTTGATATACATATTTCTAACGATAACCACCTAACAGACAAATGCTATAAAATGCCTTGGTATTCTTGATCACAAAACTCATACTATTCTTTAAGTTTACCCTTCTCCTTGGCACTTTTATCGAACCAATAGAATAAGTCTACCATGACATTTTATATGTTGAGCCCAATATATTCACTAAATGCATCATGGGAATTACTTGCAGCTATGTGTGCAAGATGACATGGACAGCCTGCAATAAAAACATTTTGACTCTTTTCCAGAAATCATGAAGCAATGGACTTGTGTTTCCCAATCATAGTATTTGTGTTGTCCACGCTCACGCTTACACACTTTTCCCAAGGACTTCGATTGTTCTCAAAAACTTCCTCAATAGCAGTAAATATACCTTCTGCAGTGGCACTGCCCACACCTGATGTTGAACATATGTCCAAAAACTGTCACTGTTCTGGACCTATTAGCATCAAAAACTCTTGACACAAATGGGATTCATCTTCTCTATACCTGTGTCATTTGAGCCATCTGTGTCCACTGAGTATGGATGGACTTTGCAATGTTCTACTATATACTTCAGACAGTGTGGTGCAAGTGATGTAGTCAGAATAGCTGTGGTGTTTGTTCTACATGCAGCATATTTTTTAGCTATCTTGCTATCTGGAAAAACTTCCTTGAACAGTGAGTGAAGAAAGATGATCAGCAGTTAACAAAGAAATGTTGTGTTGAACCAAAAAGTTTGTCATCATGTCCTCTGCATTTAATACTTGCTCATCACATTTTGAATCGTTACTTTTCAAGAACCCCTTCATTGACGATTGGCTTTTTCACGATTCAACATTAGCTTTGTGCGAGTTCTTTTTACAATGGTCTGAAACATCCTTTACTCCTTGATGATCGCAAGACAACTTCTTACCATAAGGAATGCAGTACAATTGATAAGGATCACCTGAAACTGCTCAAACAGGGTATTCTTCGGTCCAACTTTGACTAAATTTGCTCTTGTAGAACTTTCGCTTTGTTGCCATGTTTTCTTACACTTATAACATGAGTCCCCTTTGTTTCCTGCTGCCACCTTAACATTCAATTCAATGAAAATGCTTCACGACAGCACAGGGGCACAAACTGCATATAAGAAG
Source organism: Mastigias papua (assembly GCA_964019165.1). Lineage (NCBI taxonomy): Eukaryota > Metazoa > Cnidaria > Scyphozoa > Rhizostomeae > Mastigiidae > Mastigias > Mastigias papua. The sequence continues at coordinate 12,526,892 of OZ025280.1, forward strand.
AAAAACAGTACCGCACAACAGTTCTGTGAGCTAAATATGCAGATACACCAGCATTTGTTCGGTAAAGATGGCAAATTGGGAGAAACTTTTTGATTTTTTTGATTTATGAATTTACCGTGAGAATGTCCTGACCAGCCGTGAGATCGTGGGATTTCGTTAAAAAACCGTGGTACTTGGCAGGTCTGCTGCCAATAGTTGTTGGACTTATTCTAAAAGTAGCTGCAATAGTAGTGTGGGCATCCCCAGTTGACAGATATCGCAGTGTCACTAGAAGTCTCTGATCTGCACTAATAGGCTCTCTCATTTTTGTTGTTTTCTTGTTGATAGCCGGAGCTACTAGCCCTAGCAGTATTTCAAAGGTTTCCGGTAACATCCTGAAATATCTGAAAAACATTTCATGATCATGCAACCCTAAATCACGTACAAGTAGCCTATATTCGCCATTATGGTCTCTCTTCGTACAACCTTCGAATCCAGAACCTTTGACACTTCCATTTGGATTTATTTGTCCTCTGTCTGAACGCATGCAACAAAATAACTGTCTTCGAAGATACAAATATTGGAAAAAATGTGATTGACTTGTGCCATTTTACTGTAAGCTTTTCGAAATGACGACAGACAGACAACAGCTTGATGATCTCATTAACAATTCTACTTCCCACTGCGCATGTGTCTTCGCAAATGTTTCGGCTGATCATCACAGAAATTGTCTAGTGGAGATCCACCTTAAATGCACAGTATGTGAAGCTCAAACAGGTCAGACTGAGAATTATAGTGAGACACAGACTTTTTCATGTACAAAGTATATGATTCGAATTCATGTACATTTGGTGGATTCGTTGTGCCATCTGAGAGCATGATGTCCTATGTTTTGTCTGTAGAAGTTAGATTTGTTGAACATTTTCAAAAGCTGAAAAATTGGGGGAGACCTACTACAGCTTATCCAAAGAGATAAGCTTGATAGTTTAGAATTCTTTGAAACCAAATATATTTTGTTACTGTCTATTCAAATGAAGAAGTACTAACGTGTAAAAGCTGTGAATCAGACTCTTCAGGAATCGAAACAAAAAATGGAAATACACGAAGGTTGTACATTAATGATAACAAGTGAAAGTAGATGAATGGTAAAAAATGACAAGGTTCTCAAACTGCCTGGACTACTTTCTATTATGGAACAGTAGATCTTGATGGCTGCAGTAGGATTGCTTGAAACATTCTTTACAGTAAGGTTTACTTCATATTTAAAATTCAACTTACACTTTCAGTAGCCTACGGGATTGGTATCAGGCCTCAACACCTTCATTCTACTCCTGTGACGTGAGAGCATACAAGAAATAGCGCAATAATGAGTAGAAAGTGATCTCGACCAACTGTAATACAGACATAAAGTTATTTCCTCACAGGTAGATGATATTGAAAATAGAGCTACAGCTTTTTTCAGTGGTTCGACATAACTGCAACACTAAATGCACATTGCAAGCCTCAATAGTGCTGAGCTGTAAGCAAGTGTAAGAAAGTAACCTGTTTCCTCATTGCATCACACAGTGAGAAACAGGTCAGTGATACATCAAAGGTGCGGACTGCAAGTGACCCTTTTGTCTAGTCCATATTCTGTAACTGTGTCGTCAAAATGTGCTAGTGAAATAAATTCTGATATATCAGCACCACATCTTTGCTAGCAACCTTCTTAACTTCTATAAGTACTCGTGCAAGACATGAAGATCCTGACTGTCTCACCTATGACTATGGGCTGCAGTGGACACATATATATTAAAAAGATGAGGTGATAGAATACAACCGTGCCTTACCCCCTGTCCAATGATAAACCACTCCGATAACCCATACGCTGTTCTCACTGCTGCCTGTTGCTCTTCATAGAGATTCTTGATTAGCATAATAATGTGTGTTGGAAAGCCCAGTTTCTTCATCTCATGCCAAAGGATTTCATGCAGAACCGTATCAAACGCCTTTCTATAGTCTATGAAACACAAGTATTCATGAAAGTCTTTGAGATGGTCTCATATTTGGCATATGTGACAACAAAATCAGAGAGCGATTACTGAGAGAGTCTGAACTAACTCTGAAGAAAACTGATGAGATTTGTTGAGCATCTGAAAGCATGCAGAAGCAAATGAGATTTGTTGGAGATAAACCCGAGTTGCCTGTAAATGCTATCAGTAGAGGTAACGTTCAGTCAAAGAAAAAAGAAACATACTTATCAAAATGGAGCAAGGAATGAGATAACTGTCGTCAACACCATGACATGTCTAGAAAAGAAAATTGCCCAGCCCACCTTAAGGAGTGCAGAAAGTGTGGACAGTTATCTCATTGGGCCTGAAAGTGTCGTAGCAGCAAACATTGTAGCAGCAGAGTAAAAGCAGTAAAAGGTGAGGATTTAAGTGAATATGAGTGTTTTAGATTGACGTCATCAGAGCTATATGACTCACAACTCATCACTTTGAAGCTTGAATCTGGAAACTATTTGTGTTGTCAGCCTGATACAGGGTCACAGTGTAACACAATCCCACTTGACCTCTGTAAAAAAGCTACAGGGGATTTCAAGTTGGAGCATGTAAAGCCAACCAAAGTAATAAGTTTGGCCTACGGAGGAACAAAGTTAACTGTTGTGGGACAAGTTTGTATCCGGGTCAGGCGTGCCGATTTTTGATGTAAACTGGACTGTAGAAGTGTGGATAACAAAGGAATTCGTCCACTCTTGGGACGAAAAGCTTGCATTGGCATGAACATTATTAAGTACGTGGACAATGATGAGATGAACAAACCATTAACCGGAAGTGCCAATGTTTATGCTATAAATGAGCCCAAGACTTTAACTAAGGATACGTTACTGAAGAAATTTCCTGACGTTTTTAGTGAGGAAGTCGGAGCACCATATCAGGATAGATAAAAGTGTGGACCCTGTCCAGCATGCACCACGACAAGTGCCAGTGGCATTAAGAGCCAAAGTAAGAGAGACTTTGTAGTCACTTGTGACACAGGATGTCATAAGTTCTGTTACAACTCCTACCCCGTGGATCACTTCTATGGTTGTAGTACCGAAGGCTAATGGTACCCAATTACACATCTGTTTGGACCCAAGGGATCTCAATCATGCAGTCCAACGTGACAATTACCCACTTCCAACTATTGAGGACATTGCAACCCAACTTCACGGAGCCAAGGTTGTCACCAAGCTGGATGTACAAAATGGTTTTGGCATGTGACGTTGAATGAAGAATGCTCTTATCAGACAACCTTCAACACTCCATTTGGTTGTTACCGGTGGAAACGACTTCCTTTTGGCATCAGCTCTGCTCCAGAAGTTTTTCAGCGTAAGATACATGAACTGATCGAAGGACTCAAGGGAATTGATTTTATTGCCCATGATTTCATTATAGTTGGTTATGGTAATACAGTCCAGGAAGCCAACTGTAACCATGACAACACATTACTAACGTAATGTGAAGCAGTGCTGCAGAGAGCGGAATGTGAAGCGTAATAGTGATAAACTGACTCTACGTGAGAAGGAGGTGCCTTTTATCAGACATGTTGCAACTGATAAGGGACTGTGTGTAGACCCAGTTAAGGTGACAGCCATAACTGACATGCCTGCACCTACTGATAAAGCTGGAGTACAGCTACTGTTGGGCCTAGCACAGTACCTCAACAAATTCTTGCCATGTCTGTCAGACATCACCAAGCCTTTGTGTGAACTGACACAAAATGACATACAGTGGTTCTGGGGCAAAGCCCAGCAGGTGGCATTTGACGCTTTAAAGAAGGCAGTTACGGAGACCCAAGTACTTCATTATTACAACCTAGAGGAAGAAGTGATCATTCAATGTGATGAGAGTTCCTCAGCCATGGCAGCAGCATTACTTCAGGCTGGGCGGCCAGTAGCATCTTGTTCAAGGGCCATGACCCCTACTGAGACCTGATATGCCGAGATTGAAAAGGAACTATTAGCTATTGTGTTTGCAGTGGAGTGTTTCGAGCCATATGTGTATGGTCGTGGCAGGGTAACAGTAGAAAGTGACCATAAACCACGTCAGTACATATTTCAGAAGCCACTACATGCTGTCCCAAAACGTCTCCAACGTATGCTTCTAAGGCTGCAGAAGTACAGTTTGAACATCCTTTCCAAGACAGGAAAACAATGTACTTGGCTGATACACTCAGCAGAACATATCTGCCAGAGGTCAATGCCTGTGACCTCATTAATGAATTAGAGGAGATTGATAACAAACAGTACCTTGTAGTTAGTGAAGATCGATGGCAGCAGATCAGACATGCATCAGCTGATGATCCAGTATTGCAGCAACTCCAAGTGACACTTTGTTTTTTTTTGCCAGAGTCAAAATCAGACCTACCAGAGGCATTCTACCCTTACTGTGACCACAGGGACACAGTGACAGTTCAGGATAATATGGTGGTCAAAGGTCAACTGCTTGTCATTCTGGCCTGTTTGTGGAAAGAAGTAATGGCAGTGGCACACAGTACTCACATTGGCATTGAGGGGTGTTTACATCAAGCACGAGAAAGTCTCTACTGGCCACGGATGTCAACCCAGTTACTTGAGTATGTGGCCAAGTGTAATATCTGCCTGTCACACCAAACTGCCCAACAAAAGGAGCCATAAATAGAGCATGAGGTAGTAGCTTGACCTTGGTCAAAGACTGGAGCTGACCTTTGCGTTCTGAACAATAGAATGCTACTAGTCATTTGTGACTACTATAGACATTACATTGAGATTGCCAGACTGATGTCTGTGACATCATGAAGTATCATCAAGGAGATGAAGGCAGTATTTGCCAGGTATGGAGTACCTGATATGGTTGTGAAAGACAATGGGCCTCAAGTTGCCTCCATTGACTTATGGGTTTAAGTCATCTAGCAGCTCTTCTTCATATCTCCTAGGCGGTTCCACACTGAACTATCTCAATGCTCCCAAAGTGCACTACCTACCTCCATCATCATTATAACATACAGGTTTGATGTGATGGTACAAAAATGACGTTTGACCAACGGTTTAAGGGTTAGACCCATTTTACTGTCTGGATTTGTGTGGAACTGCCAGTTCTTTTCTCTTCTTAAACTACTTGTGTGATGTTTCCTTGTCTTCCCTTCGTATTGTCCCTTGTGTTGCTGTTTACTTTTCATTAGTTTTGAAGTTGTAGTTGAAAACTTGTAAGTGCCGTTCTTGGTGTAGGCCAGATGACTTTGTGTCTTCTTACGCCAAGAGCGGTACATTATTTATGCATTTACATTAGTTTAATTTTGATTTCTATGAATATATAAAAAAATAATGACTCAATAGGAAGGAAGTTCCTTGGAGTAAATCATTAAATATATTATTGTTTTGCCTCCATCAGTAATTGTGCAAATCATACCATAAGCAAGTCTAAAATTTTAGTTTGTGTCTTTGACTGACGCAGTGTCTGGGAGAGAAGCTTCTTTGGAAGTATGTGCACATGGGACTTGAAATTTACTGAGCTTCTCCTTGACTATATGAGATTCCTCTGAAATTTTCAAGATAAGCTCACTTCAACATATTGATTGTTATGACAAAAGAAGGTCATCACAAAGCAAGTAATTTGCTAGAAAAGTCATAGGCCATACTATTTTGAAAGTGCAATGTCAGAACATAAGGTTGAAAACAAAAGTTTGCATTGTGAATTTTAGAAATTCCTTTTGTCATAACAGTCAGCAAAGTACATTCAGAGTTAAAATACAATCATAACCAGATTTCTAGTCACAAATCACACTCCTGTATAAAGCTTGCTAGGATCACTGTCAACACAATGATGGCACATTTATGACCAGTATCTCAAAGCAATCATTGCATTATTTGGTTTCCATTGGTTTCAGGGATCACACAAAATTGATATCAATATGTGACAGTTATCTTTTTATGATGTGGTTTTGCTAGCCACTGTTCACTGTGAATGCACACTTTAAACATTGGCACCAAATAGCAAAATTATCAAAGTAACAGTTAAATACAAGGAAGAGTTTTTACTTTAAGGTGGACAGGATGAGACGAGACGTTATGGTGGCAGTGTGGTTGTCTGAGCTCAGCGCTGCGACTATTTCACCTTGGTAAGAGGTAATAAGCGTCCCTATTACTATTATTAGATAAAAGTGTCAAGTCAAGTTTGTCTTAATGTAGACTTAAATATTTACAATGCAAGACAATATTTCTGTGAAGGATTACATTAGGGATATTCTTGATGCAAGGCCAAGAATTATCGTACTTTGGTTGAAATACTTGTGAACGAAGTGAAATCCGAATTGAAAACTCTGAGGAGTGATATAGAAGATATCAAAACTAGCTTGCAGTTCACACAAAAGGATGTAAATGATAACAAGAGCAAAATACTGGAAGCAGAGCAAAAACTTTCAATAAACCCTGAAATGCTGGACAAAGCTGTTGAGGGCCTAGAAGATCTCGAACATCGAAACGATTACCTGGAAAATCAAAGTAGGCGTAATAACATTAAGGTTTATGGAATACCAGAGGGTCCCATTGAAACATGGACTGACTGCAAAACAACAATGAAGAAAGCCCTTGTTGATAAACTGGGAATCACAGAGGAAATAGAGAGATTATGCATCCTAACGATAACGATACCATTAAGAGTCATGAGAGCACACAATGCCCACACACAGAAAACATGAGTGCAGGCACATGCATCTCTAGAACCACAGGGCTGCGAGGTCCTAGCATTTGGCTGGAGGATGTTCTCTATTGCACTGAACTCATCTACTCGCAATTTTGAGAGTATTATTAGCAAAGTCCTATAATCAAGAATGACTGTTCGACGAGATATTATAGATGTACTTGACATAGCACATGGAAGTGATGTCATCGACGACATGGATTATCATATGTTGGTTAATGTGAATAAGGTGAATAGACCTAACCTTGAGATTCCATACTGGCAATACCAGCCTTTTAATCTTGACAGAATGACCAATTATGAATGCAAGGTAGAATTTAGATTCACAAAAAACGACACCTATGACCTTGTAGATATTAGGCTGATGCCAGACATTCTCGATTTTTCGCCTTACGCTTGGACAATAAATGGTGGACACGTTCTCTCATAGCCCTGGATGACACGGCAAACCTAGGGGTCTGTATTTTCAGTAATGCATCAGTGATTTTTTAAGGGAGTTTGTGCATCAGGAACGATTGAGACAGAAGGTATTGTGAATAAAATGGACTTCAATAGACAAAGAACCCAGGAGCTTAAACAGAAATGGATAGAGAAAAGGATGTATGGACAGTTTTTGAGAGACATGCCAGAGAAAGTTGACAAGAACAAAACATGGGATTGGTTAATCCGAAGTGATCTCAAGGTAGAGAAAGAGGCATTGCTGTGTGCTGCGCAAGAACAAGCTATCAGAACAAATTACGTAAAACATCACATTGATAGAAGCATAGAAAACCCCCTTTGTAGAATGTGTGGTAAAAGAGAAGAAAGTGTGCAGCACATACTAAGTGAATGTGAAAAGTTAGCCCAAAAAGAATATAAGAGGCGCCATGATAATGTAGCAAAGAGAATTCATTGGGAGCTGAGTAAGAAGCATGCATTAGAACGTAAGGAAAGGTGGTATGATCATAAACCAGATGGGACAGCAGAGAATAACAATGTAAAGCTGTTATGGGATATAAATATACAGTGCGATCATGTAATAGAGGCAAGACGCCCAGATATTGTTATAATAGACACGAGAAGACCAAGTGGAATAATTGTAGATATGGCAGTACCTGCTGATGGACGAGTACATGAAAAAGAAAGAGAAAAAGTTGAGAAATACCAAGAACTACTGAGGGACATTGGAAGACTGTGGCAAGTGAAAAATGTTAAAGTTGTTCCTGTTGTTATAGGTGTTCCTGTTGGTAAGTGTAACAAAAGATTTTGACAACTGGATGGAAAATTACCAAGTAATGTTGGAGCTATACAGAAGACTGCCTTGTTGGAAACAGCTAGGATCCTGAGAAGGGTGTTAGAAGTATGAACAAAGGATTTCCTGTTAGCCCTTGGTTATTTGTTATAACCTGCATAACTGATGTAGTAACGGCAACTCAACCAGCCTGAGCAAATGCTGACTATATACATAATAAATGATAATATTTAACCAGGTAACATCACATCAGTTGGTTTAACTGTGTTCCATGCGAGACCTGCATTAAGCTATAGTGAAAATTTATGTTTTAAGTAAGGGATACAAATACCTAAAGCTAATATCAAAAATAAGATGCTAAAAATTGAACATATATAAACAAAAGTCTGTGTTCCTGAACATATTTGTTATCTTAGAGAAGGTCCAATGTCGTTAATGGTTCTAGAAATGGCTCTGGAAAACTAGTTGTGGATTAGTGCAACTAACTTGTTGAAAGTTATGGCGGCACTGCATCCACTCAGCCATTGAGATTTGGCTGTGATTGTCCAAGAGTGTCCACCAAAAGTACCAACACAGAAAATCTAGCTTTGTCAGCAAGTCAAGAGCAGAGCCATGCTCTTTCCCTTCTGCATCAACAGATGAGCCTGCTGCTGAGCACTTTGAGTGGCAAGAGGGAAGCAAAGTTCATATTCCTGTCAGCATAGGTAAGAAAAGACGTTCCCATCAGTGATCCTGTTGGACTCATTGATATCAATTCCTTACGGACTCTGGGTCTACATCTTTAAATATTTGAATATCACGCCTTAAAACTGCGTTTAAAATGAAGGGTAAGACATTAGCCCCCAAAACAACCCTGTTACAATGATAAACAACAATCTTAAGTTCATCCTCAGAAATACTCTCAATCCACAAGTATCACAAGAAACCTCTATCTTTCTCATTGATTTCGATATTTAAGAACGCTTCCTCTATGTCCCCTGTAAGTGCAATGCTATAACCTTGAAATCTCAATAACAAGTAAAAGAGTAGCAGCATCATTGGCAGTCCTACCTGAAGACAGTCATTCAGGGAGATTCCTGATTTCCTACTCTTACAAGATGCATCGAATACACTTTGAACCTTAGTCGTTTCTGCATCCTCTCAGATGACTGCTTGGTGAGCTAAATAATGTGTCCTTCCTCTGTTACCTAATGCAGGCACCTTTTCTATTATACTGGTTTCTTCTTGTTCCCTAATAATATCATCATATCTTTGCAGGGTTACTGGATGCTTTTTAAGTTTCTTAAGTTGGCATCGCAAGCACATTAGACTTGCGTCATAAGTGGATGGAAGATCTCCATGACCGACTTTCCAAGGCAAACTTACTTGATATCTTTTGCCTGTAAAATGTATATTATCAATAAGTGTTTCATGCGCGTGATCACTTCCTCTAATCCCTATACTGTCCAAGTCCCACAATTTGTTTACTAGCTCATCCAAATGCAGTTTGTGAGATTTATTCATGGAAGAGACAAAATTAACATTAAAATGTGATAACAAATCCACCTTACCAGCTTTCAGAGGACTTGACAGTGTCCATCCAAGTAGCGTCTTTATGGCAACTGATTGGTAGGCCCCCTCATATTATCTGCTCACTCATACATTCCAAAAGAAAAGTTGTCCCTATCAAAATGTCTACTTGAAGCATTTCATCATGCTTTCTTGCATCTGAAAAATACATCTGCTTCAAATGGTCAAAATCACTCTTCACAATCTCAATCCGTTGGGAATAGAGTGATTTCATCTAACACATAACATTGAATTCTAGCATTATGTTGGTTGTTAACTGAAGACAAGTCAAAATCAACAATATCTCTCACTTTTCTTTCCACGTCATTCTTACCGAAGGTCTTAACGGACAATCTCTCCTGCTTCACAGCCTGCAATGCACTTTTACCAGCAGCTTTTGCTGTGATAAAGGACTGGTGAGAACCTGCGTCAAAAATCACTCTGACTACACACTCTTTTCTTTCCTTTAGAGCTGTTTGCAAGGCCACTCTCTCCCAACAATAAGTGCTTCCTACCCAAGTAGTCGCATCTGGGTTAAGCGCTGCAGAGCCTGGCTTAGGAGAGGTTTCCCTATCCAAATTACTCACTGAAGCTCTTTGCTTCAGCCTTTACAAATAGAAGTATGATGCTTACCTCTGCAATGTTTACTTGTACTGTTCGATCTACACTCAAACCCTCTATGACCAGGCACTAAGCATACAAAGCATCTAGCACATTTTCTAAGAATATTCTAACGTTCTTGTGTCCATCTTACTGTTTTGCACTCTGCAGGATCATGTTTTGAGCAGACAGTATGCACAGTTCTTCTCAGCAACTGCTCTCTCCATTAGCAAAGCATTTTCCGTTCCAAAATCATCTTTGCTCACAACCTGTCTATTTCTCCTGTTTCCACCAACTCCAGAGTATCCACTAGTACCTCCCAACAGCGTCTTCAGCAGCACGTGACTCTTTCTCACTACTATTTCTTTCTCGAAGCCATCCAGACAGTCTTGTAGCGTCGAGTTCATTTGATTCTTTTCGTGGAAACGGATCATATTAAGTTGCATCGTTTCTGGAATCTTCTCCATGAAACTGGGGACTACAAAACCTGAGTACATTGCCTTGTCAACACCAAGAGCCTCCAATCCACGTATGTGGATCTCTATTACATCATGCATCCTGCACAGACACGCTACATTTCTCTCGCTGTAGACAGGCGGCATGGACATCAGCTGGTTTCCATGGGCTTGCTAAATCACATATGGTTTCCCCGAAGCATTTTGTTAGCAAATGTATTGCCATTTCATACGAATCGTCCATAGCTGGGATGCCCGCACTTACATATCTTGCCTTCTATTCCAGAAATCCCTTCAAATACTTCAGTTTTTCAATGTTTGCAAGGTCTTTGTTCTAATGAACCCATCCCAGAATTCTTGCCACTCAAGTATTTTTCCTGAAAATGGGCGCAATCTAAATCTTGGAAGATTTACTTGACCTTTCTTGGTTCCTCCCTTTGTGTTAGTTAGTGAAGACAAACTCTCCAAGGACTTTGTTCTTGACCACTTTCCTTGACTCGTTGCCAGCAATGAATCTTTTACTGCCAGAATTGTGCATCCATTGTTTCATCACTCTCTGTATTGATTTCCTTCTCCTCCGGTATCTTCCAATAACATGTCTAGAATTTCTTCATCCAGTCTCTTTACTTCAGTACGTCTTTCTTCTAATTCATCACGAAAATGTTCCAATGTCGTTTACTCATCTCCATCTGAACCCTTTCTCAGTGCCTCTTCTACTTTGTGAATCAAAATTGGTGCTGTTTGTCTACTTGATGCTCGTTTTCTCTTCATTTTCTGAAAACTGATCATTTCTGCCTCGGCTTTCTATCCTTGGCTCATCGTGGACCATATGTTGAGAATAAATCTGCAGACTTGCAGGTAGAAAGATTGTATAAGTAAGTGCAGAATTTTCACACCAAGACATACAACTCTGTTACATTTTCTTTAATGTATGTATAATTCCTTTTTTGCATACTCCAGCCTCTATCTCGATCTCTATCACTCTACTTCTCTCTCTCTCTCTCTACATCTCTAAGTTTGCTATATCAACCAGGTGGTTTTTATACATGTATGTAGGAAAGTACACACAAATAGTTAAAAAGTACTAACCAATGAAATTAAACTAGGAAGATAATGCTACGTAGATACACGTTTTTTGCTATAAGAAAAACACGTCCTGAGGCTCAATTTTCTTACCTCTTCACTAATTTGAGGCTGAGATTTTCCTACGATTTTCTTAAATTCTGTGTGAAAAAACTGGCTGAAACGGGCTACTCTGTATTTGTTGGGCCACCATAAGTCTCAATCTTTGTACAAGAGTATGCAAACATGAGCCAATATCAATTTCTGGCATGTAAAGAAGATGAACTTTTAATTTTCGTAGCATTTTCATGAACTTGAGCCTTGTGATTTTCTTAGGATTTTCTTAAGATTTTGGCCATTTGAGCCTCATTTGTTTATAAACTTTTTTCTTATAAAAAAAGCACGTGTAGTTGTTTTGATAAACATTAATCATAACGTGTCCAGGTTATTCAATTCCCTATGTTACTATTACATCTATACATCATACAAACACAAAGAAGAAATTTTACGTTAGCAAACTATATCAGATAGTTAACCTATATCAAAGAGACACAGCTATGTGTGCTTCTACATATAGAAGTGAATATGATAGCCCTACTGGATGGTGGTTTTCCCAACAATACAGTTTGGAATAGCCGTCTGTGTACCACAGTATCCCTTGTTTTTGTTGTTTACTTTATTTTGAGTAGGCTGTTATATCTAACGTTTTCAGCTAATGTAGGCCTACTGTGCATGCCACATCCAGGCATGGGACCCCTAGTTTACCGTCCCTTCTGAAGGATGGTGGAGTGAGTTGCTTTGGTCATTTTTCTGGATAGTGGCCCATCCAGTCGCTGACCTAGCACAGCCAAGCTTAACGTCAGCTAGCTAACGGAAGCCAACTGGACCGCTTGGCCAGTCACCCCATCTCCTGGCCTGTACCACAGAACTTGATATACCCACTATCACTCAGGCACAATAGACCTATGTTCATCATGGGACAATGACAAGAAATCACTTTTTGCACATAGTGATACTTTCATATCTTTTGTAAAGGCAACAGGATTTAGAAAGAAATGAAAAGTGAAAGTGTGAGAAAATAACCGACCCGAGCGGGATTCGAACTCACGACCCCTGACTTTCATATCTTTACCTTCCAATGTGTGTACGACTACCCTCACATGAGAAAACTCAACCAATCTGAGATTCAGGTTGGTTTGAGATTTGGCCATGTTTGCTAATTTCCGTACCTGTCGCATGACAAAGTTCACACCAGTTTGAATTTTCCTCACTAACTTTGCACATGTGCTTTCTAGACATTTATCTTAATTCAAACAACCATGTCACCAATCACTTATTGCATGTTGCTGATCCTGGAACTGAAATCTATTTCATGAGGTTTAAGTTCTGCTTTGCCACTTCACTTCGTTTAGCTGGTGCAAGTCTTGATGCAGGAGCATAGCCTCAGTCAGGAGGTTCTTCACACTATTGAGGAAAAGAACCTTACTGTGCACAAATACAGGCAGATAACAAGCAGATTCATGTGTAGGAAGACAAAGCAATACAGGAAAAACCCCAGCCACACTGAGAAATGGTGGTAAAACATGTTAAATAGATCCATGCTGCCAGAAGAATGGATCATTACGTTCAGACCCTGTTTACATGGGATTGCATAGAGATCGGATCCAAAGCTATCCAGGTACTTTTGGATCCGATCACTTTTTGTGATGGCGTTTACACAGGATCTGATCAAAAACTGTTGACATTTACAAGGGATCAGATCCATTTGGATCAGTTCTGCATTTAGGAACATCGTGCAGGCGCATTTAAGATTTAAGTGAAGGTTTGGAACCAATATTTTTTTCCTGCAAGAACAAATAGTGTGTGCTCATCTTAATTTGCTGTTGAAGGTAATTCATGAGTATAAAACAATAAAACTAATGAGGGGCAAGACTGGGAAACGCTAAGGTCAAAATACGAAGATATTCGGTTAAAATTCAAAAGCAGCTATCCAACGAAGAAAGTGAAGAGTTCCCTAATGTCAATAACAAAGAAGAATGTACAGGAGAAAGATTGGCAGCCAAATCAAAAAAATCAAAACTAGTTGTAGAAAGGTAGTAGATAGTGGTCGCAGAAATGGAGGTGGTAGGGTAACATATCCTCTCTTTAACGAATGTTATGAAGTATGGGCAGGTTTCCTTGCAGTTGAAAGCCTTGAATATGGAGTTGAACGTTCTTCAAAGAAATCATGTAGTGCTACTGAAAATGATCCTGCTGCCAGCGTCCAGTATTTTAATCCTGATGAAAATGATGGTTTGAATGAAAATGAAGGTGATTATTCTGCAACAATTGACCAGCCTTCTTCTAGCTCCAAGGAATCAGATGTAGATATTCCTGAGCCCTGGAAAACAATGAGGACAAGAGAAGAGAGGAACTTGCTAAGGTACTAAAAGAGAGAAGGAATGGGAAATCCATAAAGAAGGTATCAGCCCAAGAGCAGTTACTTAGTATTGTAAAAGAAGATGCTACTGCAAGGCATGAGGATTTACAGATGAAAAGGAAACTGATAGAACAATTTGAGAGCTCTGAGAAACACGTCTATGAGTCAATGCAACAAGTCTCAATGACAATGTCAAGAACCATGCTACAAGGTTTTGGAATGATTTCCCAGATGCTACAACAACATAGTGGGCCATCCCATTTCCAAGGTACTAAGTATGGCAGCAATTGGGGAGAGAATCATCAAGCATTCCAGCAACAGATGACATGTCCAATTTCCCCTCTTCTTCAAATTACACAGACCTATAAACTGCAGTATTTTGCATGTATTATAAGTATGTTGATGGTACAACATTGATGTATTAAGTCATATTTTAGCAGTATATAAGAGCATGTTTACAAATGACGCAAGGTGCAAAGAAATGAATGTAACATCCATATCCAAACATATACTTTATACATACATACTATATATTCAAATGTGGACAACATGTTCTCCTTTCTGGGAACCCAGGTATCTGACATAAAAATGTCAGTGCAATGTCAAACAAATACACATTGTTTTTAATAAGAAAAAAGTCAAGAAGATGAGGCTTGAAAGGGCAAAACCATAAGAAAATGTTAAGAAAACCTGAAGGTTCAAGTTACACATTCCGTCTTTCTTAAGTGCTAGAAATGAATATTAGCTCATTCCCTCAAGCCCCTTGGCAAAGATCAAAAATGTCTTTGATAGTCTTCGACAATAAGAAAGTGTGCTTTTGCACCAGTGCTGTGATTCTGGCATATCAAAACCAAAAGATATCACACTACTGCCACATAACACCTGCACCATGCAAATGGGGTCCAACCAAAACAGGGTAACCTCTTAAGCCCACTTTACACGACACTTTTTAAACCTAGGTTACGTTATCCCGGGTTAACGTTTTTGCGCTTTACAAGGTAAATTTGCTTTTTGTCGTGTAAAGTGGATCAGGGTTTAACCTGGGTTAATATTATCTAAGCGCATGCGTGTACTGTCTGCCGTTGTTGTGTTGCGAAGGCTGAGCAAACTGGCAGACTACCACACATTAGCTATTTTAGCGAAGCTTTTCCAGTTGCTGGTTTTTATATTTAGACGAAGGTCTACTGTATCGAGAATAAACCGTAATAGATGGTTAAGGGCAGCTGCAAGAAGAAGAGTAAGGAGTTATTTGCAGATGCGGCAAAGAACGAATGTAACAACTTTGGCAAACATTGTCCATGCTGTGTGCTGTCCATTGCCAATAGAAAGAAGTTGTTGGAATAAGGCAAGAAGCGAAAATTGGTGGGACGATATTGTACGTGCAAGGTTTACTGATGAAGATTGGTTAAAAATTTTTAGGATGAGGAAGGCAACATTTACATTTATTTGTGAAAAACTTCATCCGTATCTTCACAGACAAGATACAAATATGAGGAAGGCAATTTCTGTTGAAAAACGGGTAGCTGTGGCACTCTGGAGACTTGCAACTGGCTCTTACTTCACCACTATTGGGCACCTCTTTGGAATATCAGAGGCCAGTGCCTCCTGCATATGTGATGAAGTCTGTGCAGTAGTGGCAAGTACAGTACTAAAAATATTTGTTAGATTACCAGCTGGACCAGAACTCTCTGAAGTACTTACTGATTTTGAAGAAAGATGGGGATTTCCACAATGTGCTGGAGCAATAGATGGATCTCATATACCAATAAAAGCACCCTTGGATTACCATGCAGATTATTACAACAGAAAAGGTTGGTACTCTGTTATTCTACAAGGGCTTGTTGACAGCAGGTATAGATTTAGAGATATTAATGTTGGGTGGCCTGGTAAAGTGCATGATGCAAGAGTGTTTTCTAATTCAAGCCTTTACAAGAAAGGAACTGATGGAACACTATTTCCAGAAAGTCAGGCTAGGAATATAAATGGGAGAGCTGTTCCTGCATTTATTATTGCTGATGCTGCATACCCACTCTTGCCATGGGTAATGAAGCCATTTCCTGATAATGGTAACCTACCAAGTCAAAATTCACATTTCAACTATAGACTTAGTAGGGCACGCATGGTTGTTGATAATGCATTTGGGCATCTCAAAGGAAGATGGAGGTGCCTGTTAAAGCAAAATGAAGCACATTGTGAAAAGATCACCAATGTTGTTGCTGCTTGCTGCACACTTCACAATATTTGTGAGACATTTCATGATGATTTTGATGCAGATCTAAGTGAAAATGTAGATAGATCAACTCAAAGTGTTTGTGCTGGTGAAACAAGCTTAGGAAATAAAACAAACAGGGATGCAGAGGCAGTGAGAAATGCTGTTGTTCAATACTGTCAAGATAGCAACACATAAACACTATTATATTAAAGCAAATTTGTATACACTTGTTCATCTTGATTAGCAGGAGTTTGTTGTTGTTGCCTTGAACTATGAAATGCATACTGGCTGTGTGTAGAGGGACCATAAAAGTGGGGTGGTTGTTGCATTAATGTTGCAGCAGTTTGCATGAACATATTCCCCATCACTTGCAGCATGTGCATTTCATGGTCACTTTCTTCCTTTTGTCGTTTCTTTTCTTCTTCTTGTTCCATTTTCTGTCGCTCATCTTCCCTTTTGTAAAATTGATGATCTGATAATCTCTGTTGTTCTTGAATCATTGCAATCATATCAGATAAAAAGCTCTCACGTCTTGTTCTTTTTCTACTCTTCCCATGCTTTTGTGACAGTTGTTTTTTGCTACTTCCAGAACCTTAAAACAATTAAAAGAATCAACATAGACATTAAAAAGAATTTCCATGTCCGATCATATAAGTGGGTAAAGTCACAAAGGATTTGTGAATTGGCTGGACCCAATGGGGCTGGAACACTGACTGCTAGATAAATACCACACACATATTCCTGTGCAGGAAACATGCTTTTTTACTTTAACTATTTGAAGAATGATGCCAAATGCCATTATACAGCACATTTTGATCAGACTTCTTAGATACTTTGATCAATGCAAAGCAAATGAGTTCATTTTGATCTCTTTGCTTTGCATTAAGAGCAGGTTTTTTTTAATTTATGTGTAGCTTGGGATATACTTTATAACACCATTGCTTGCATTAAAGGTTGGGAAACAGGCAGACAAGCTGGACGGAAGTGAGAGAAAATGTGTAAGTTTAGAGAGGGAAATGATGCACACATACCTGCCTGCCTTCAATGTCATCTACCATTGTTGGTATATCAGCAGCTTGACTGTCCGGCTCTAGGGAATCTATTGTTGACGGGGACGATAAGCTGACAGGGACAGGTATAAAATCCTCAGAATCTTCATCGCTCTCATCTTTGGGCTCATTCTCGGTTTCCTCTTGGTCTAGACTCTCGAGTAGGTTGATAGGTTTCGTTATGGGCCTATGACCCAAGATACTGTCTAACTCTTTACAAAATGGACATGTTTTTCGTTGATTCCCAGAACGATTATTATTGTCTTGCACTTTTTTATATCTCTGCTTCAGCTGCTTTATTTTTTCTAGAATCTGGACGTGGCTTCTTTCAAAGCCTTTCTCAGCTAGTCTTTTGGCCATTTTTTCAAAGGCAGGCCTTTTTCGCGTGCATCCATCAAGATCCTGTTGGATTCGCTCATCACCCCAAATGTGGAGCAGAGAAGGCACTTCCTCGTCATCCCAGAGAGTAGCATGAACTACTTTATACTTTTCCATAATGGACTTTCACTTTCAGTGGCGTAGCACGCTGGAATTTGGCGGCCTTGTTTATGACGCATGCGCATTGAAGTAAGCAAACCCAGGTTCAACCCACTTTCACTTTACTCGGCACCTAACCTAGGGTCAACCTAGGTTGAACCCACCTCCTAAGCAGGAATTTCTTAACCTGGGTTAAACTTGGGGTGGCTCACTTTACAAGACAAAATGTAACCCAGGTTAGCGCTAACCTAGGTTAGAAATATGTCGTGTAAAGTGGGCTTTAGTCACTTTAGTCAAGTGAATGTTAAGAAAATCTTATGTAAATCTCAACTTCACTTCCTGGAAAGGTAGGACAATTGAGCCTTGCACAAAAGGTGGTTTTCTTATAAAAAAGACTCATAGATCTAAACAATTTCTTTCTGTAAGTTTTTATCTATTGTTCTATTTATCTATAGATCAACTAGTTTGTCATCAGTGAGTATTTCAGGGGACTTTCATACTTCTTTCAACAATTTGAGACTTCTGTGAAACCTTCTACATATATTGCCAACCAAAAAACTTCCTAGGAACTACATTCCCAGATTACAGCACCTCTTCCACCTCTATATTTTATCATTGAAGGATAATATATAGTAATTAACATGTATGCATAATTGACAAAATGAAATGAGCTTCAGGTCGACCTGATTTTCATTTTGCCTGTGTCATGTGACTAACAATGGAATAACCATAGAAGTATAAGGATTAGAATGCGCATGTAATCACGTGACATGAGGCAAACATGAGGTTCCATAATGGTACTACTTAGAGGGCAAAACGACGAATAGGAAACAACAGGGCCTTTCTGATTTGTAGGAAAATGGTGAAGTCTTGCGCGTAGTGGGAGAGTAGAAACGAAGATTTCTTTTCACAAATAAGTAGCATAGTGAATGTTTATGACTTGTCATTTTGGATCCTATTGAAAGGGACACTAAAGACATTGAGTTATCTGCTAGGTCTGTGGTTGCCCATCGTATTTGGCCAACCTCCAACAATTTCACGACCTGGAGGATAGATTTCTTATCAAGAACGAGCTTCACTGGGCATTCTATTGCATATTATGGAGCCTTAAACCATCAAGGTGATCAATCCTTCTACAACAGAGTAGACATTTCAACATAGCAAGGTAGAGCTGGAAAGTCTTAACATAGTACCTAGGGAGCATAATGGTCCTTTCAGTTTTCTGCAGGTTTCCCCTTGATAATCCAGAGCTACTCAAAAAATGGCTTTTGGCAATGAGACGAGATCATTGGACTCCAACGAAAGCATCATGCATATGTAGTCAACATTTTTTACCCACCGACTATACTGATGCCCAATTTTCTCAGCATTTAAGCAAAACATCTAGAAAATTCCTTAGAAGAGATGCAATTCCTTCCTTATTTCAATTTCCAGGGCATTTACAAAAGAAGCCTAGCAAAGAGAGAAATCCAAAAAAGTGTGTTTGTTGATAAAGAAAAAGCAGTTGAAACTGGAAAACAAAACAAAACTCCCAAATTAGATCACACTTATTCAACAAATTTCTCTCCAACTAAAATGCAAGCAAAGTTTAAGGACAAAAGTAAAAGAAAACACAGAGTTATTAGAAATCTACATCAAAAAAATCTGAGAAAGGCAAAGACAATAAGATAGCCCCAGGGCTTATAGATTTATGCGAAAGTATCTTTCTCTTCCACATCCCGCAACTATTCGCTCTTGGTCTGCAGGAAGTGAATGTGAGCCTGGATTTTTGGAAAAGCCTTTGCTCTACATAGCATATCTAGTAAAAGATGGACAGAAAGATTGTGTTATTGTCATTGATGAGATGACTAGTAAAGAAGAAACTAAATGGGACCCAAAAGTGAACACTTTGTTGGAAATATTGATTACGGGAAGATAAAGGGAGAGGACCCTGATAATATATCCACAAATGCACTAGTCATAATGATATCAGGCCTAAAGAAGCCATGGCATCAGCCATTGGCCTATTTTCTCAGAGATAAACTCAATGCAGACATAGTTGCACAACTTATACAGGAGTCTATCAAAATGCATGAAATAGGCTGCCTTATCCATGCAGTGATCTTTGATGGTGCAGCCACAAATATAGGGATGGCTGAAAAGCTTGGGTGTGACATAAGACATTTTGAAGGATCATTCCCCAAACATAGTGAGACAAGTAAGAAATTGCATGTCATTTTTGATATTTGCCACATGATAAAGTTGGCAAGAAATGCATTTAGTGACATGAAGAGTTTCTGCAAGCCAAATGGAGAGAAACTATGTTGGGAGCATATTGTTTCACTGTATCGCACCCAACAAAAAGATATTATCCATCTTGGTAATAAAATCAAGTCCAAACATATCAAATGGCAGAACCACAAACTGAAATTAAGTGTTGCCACCCAGATATTTAGCAATTCAGTATATGCAGCAATTACATTTCTACGGAAGTTGAAATTGAAAGGATTCGAGGAAAGCAAGCCAACAGGCGACTTCATTCTTCTAATGAATGATATGTTTGATATGTTGAACTCAAAAAGCAAATGTGGCAAGTAAATAAAACAGCCAATAAATCTTGACAATTTATATGATATTGAAAGCAAGTGGAAAGATGGTATAACTTTCCTAAAATCTCTTAAGGACACATCTGGCTTACCTCTTATACAAGGTCCAAGGAAACCATTCGTTGTTGGCTTTTATATTTCAGCCTTGTCTATTATTACTATTAGTAAAAATCTCCTGCACGGGACTGAATCACCCTTTGAGTATATGCCAGCTTATAGATTCTCGCAGGATACACTCAAGATGTACTTCTCAAAAATATGTGGTCGATCTGGGTGGAATAACAACCCAACTGCTCTGCAAGTCAAGTATGCACTGAGGTCTCTTCTTTGATAAACAAAATAGAGGCTCCTACCACAGCAAACTGTGTATTTCGGGTCTCTGAGGAAGATAATGAAAATGAAGCTGGAAAGACTGATCCAAAAATTTCAACTCTTCTTCTTTCATCTAATGAGTGGTGAAATAATGTCCTATATTATACCTCAGGTTACTTTGTCAAAAAAATGTTACACACCATTGATTGTCCTGAGTGTGCAGGTGCTCTATATGATAATCCAGATATACTTGGCAACAACGTGCTTGCACAAAGATAATCACTCTTAACTTGTAAGATGTATGGTGCTTTGAAGCTTCCATCTCACTCAGTATTTAAGGTCATTCCATGTATAGACAGAGTTGTCAGAAAGTCATTATGTACATGGTCATGCTTTACAAAAAAGTCAAATTAGCCATAACAACTTCAGTCCAGCAAGAGACAAGAAACTCTGTGTTTTCTTCCATTCAGGTGCACTCAATGGAAAATCATGTTCTTGACACTGACTTAAGAGATGACCACATTACAGTCATGATAAGGCTGATGATTAATATGCATCTAACTACCTTTTTACATGAATTGCTCATGTGTATACAGAGAGAATAATGAAAGGAAACAAGCAATCTAAGAGAAATAAGTTAACCAAGACAATACCTTTTCAAAATGAGTAGAGTTTTCTGTGTATGAATGTAAATACTTAGTGAATATGAATGTAAATAATAAGTAAAGTTTTGAAATCTGCCTTGAAATGAAAAGTGGTATCTTCTAGAAAAACCCAGTTATTTGTCTGCTGTACCATGAAGACTGATTACGGTGAAGTAACGCCGAGAAGTGGTGGCGGCACTGGCTTAGGATGCAGCCAAAAACCTCCTACCTTGAATGCTACTGAGGCAGAGTGCGTTCTCTTTCTATCAAGTCTACAGCTTTTACTTTGTTGTGTGTACTTTAATGAACTTTTCTTAGCCCTATTCTTCAACCGCATTTCATCTTCATTTTGTAAATCACTCAATGCAATATCTCAATGCAGTATTCCAGCTGCAGAAACTATTTCACACCCCAATATGGACACGATTCATCACTCAGCCTAGAGACGATAGGTTATAGATCATTAACGAAAACCCAGTTTAGTGCTGGATGTATAACTAACACTATGAAGTAATCTACATTTGTTGAATACTTTATAAAACATTGCATACGTATCCATGGAGCACCTCAACGTCTGTTTAAGCTTGGTTTCCACTATGATTTAAGTGGGTTAACACCTGAGACTTATATGGGATAGCAGTGGCAGATTGAGACATTCACACCATTTGCAAATGCAAATGTCAGATTTTGAATGGACAGTTTATCACATGAACTGTTGAGAATTTATAAGAAAGTCAATAGAATAGGTACAGCTTATTGTAAACTTATTACATTTTAGAGTTTTCCACCCACGCCCACCCCCCCACCCTATCGTCTTACAATCGGTGTTATTGTAGTTCGTACCTCTGCAAAGCAGTGTCACTTTCTAATGTCAGAAGCCCTTACTGGTATCCAGGCAGTTGCGAATGTTTCCACATTGGTCACCATCCATTTGCGAAGTTCCTTCGCATTTTGCGAATGTACTCTGCAATGTCAGCCTCCAAAAGCCTATTGATTTTGTATGGGAAAGAATCGTTTTGCGAATCTTTGCCGCCGGGATTGTAATAGAGGACATGCGGCTTCACAGCGTAATAGGGTCCCATTATGCAGTTGACTCAACTGATGTGAGATAGCCAGCCATTACGCAGAATTCCTGGGCACTGCGAGTTGCGAATGTTGAAAGGGAGGAGGTGCTTAGGCTGGACTCTTACACATTGGCCTTAGGAACACAGTGGCATGGAACACCCCCTTGCATGTCATCTCTGCCATAGTATGTGAGAGTAAAATTGCTTGGTATACTAGAGTTACTGCTACACCCGAGTTTCATTTCTTTTGAGGAAAGTTGTTTACAATGGGTATTTTAGCAGAAACACAGTTTTTGTTGACTACAGAAGACTTTGTTAGGATTCATGCGTACTACGATTTGAAAAAGCGACAGTTTTTGAATGACCCACTTGCAAGAGGGGGCCTATGTGCTTCTTCGGGTTTTGAAGTTGACGATGTGGCTACGAGAATTCTCCCTCTCAATCATGTTGACATTGGCAAAGGAGAGAGGGCCATCCCAGTAAGGTATCACTAGATTCTTCCTTTACCAGCACAGTGCTTTGTAACACGTGCTTTTTAGTAGGCCTAATAAGGGTGTCATTCTGTGAGATTTCCCTATATCATTGTTGGAAGTGCTTTCAAAGTCTTTTTGCACCAGGCATATGGTTTTTTTAGTGATGATAGTACTTGATGCAAGTTGTCCACTGCAATTGTGTACCATGGATATTTTTTCATTTTTGTTACTCTTGTTGACCAGTCAATCACACAGACTGATTTTTATACTATCAAACTTATCTGTCCATGGATTTATATGTTGGAATTACTTATTAGCAATGCTACCATAGTGGGAATGATTAGGTTTCTTTATCCATAGAGTAAGGAAATTGTCACAAAGTTCTCTTCTCATGCCATTAACATACTCAGTTAGTGCAGCGCCAGGCTAGACTTGGAAACAGCTAGCCTTTATTATTGATTATGTTACAATCCTAAACTTAGATAATAATGAATATAATGTTATATAGGGTTAAAGCAGATGGACACTGCCTCTACAATGCCTGTTCATTCGCTATCATTGGTAAGGAAGGTCTTAGTTCAGTTTTAAGAGCTCTCTGTTCCATGGAACTGTACCTCTATGCAGATTATTATGCATCCCATCCCCACTTCAAGAGTCTAGCTGAAAAAGAACAAAACACTAGCCTCTCAGATTTGTTTTTTCTGCAGTCACTTTCTTTTGATGCAAGTGATCAATGTGATAAGAAGTTGAGTAATCATTCTGATTTTGTGAGAAAGGAAGCATTGAGAAATTGTAACAGTGGAAGGTGGTGTCCTTTTGTCTGTATCATGGCTTTATCTAATGTATTGTCATTACCCATCACTTCTCTCTTCCCCTATACACAAGATAAGTCTGCTGTTGCTCTATGTAATGCAGCTGTTCTCCCAAGGGATAACACACTGAGAAAAAAGCCAATATACCTGCTATGGTCTGCTATGGCAATTCCTACTAAAGAAAAAGCACCATTGAGACCAAACCATATAGTGCCAGTGTTGATTGTTAGGGATGTAGTCAGAAGCAAAGCTCCTTTGAAAGTGAACCAAACTAAGCTCTCTTTTCAAAGTGACAGGCTACTACAGAATGAAAAGTGCCATTTCAACCAACCTTCTAGTTTGCAGAGGGATCCAACTGTACAAGGTCTTTCAAGCATCTCTACTGATGTTGCCTCTACTTCTGATTTAGGTGTGCCCTTTGATTCTGACATAGGAAGTGTTTACTGTAGCACAGGGAAAGTGTCTGACAGCCAAAAATATGACTGTTTACAGAAGATATGGAGACCCAATGATAAATGTACAATCCCACATCACTCAATAGGTGGAGATAAACACAGGTTTGCTTACAAGTGGCTATCCAATTTCTCCTGGTTGGCAGATGGTGCTTTCTGCATTCCTTGTGGTTTTTTGGGCAGAGGTACTGGACAAAATGGAACAACGGCAGTTCGCCTTGTTAAAAGTCTAAACATTACTAGTCTAAACATGAGAGTATTAGCAGTCCTCATATCTATACACTTATCTGCTTTATTTTATATTGCTATGGCCTCTTGTGGCCTGCATAGCAAGCAGCAACCCAACACCCCTGACATCATTCTCTATATTTCACTATACAACACTCACCATGCATGTTCAGTGAAATGTTCAGACCGTCAGGCCACCTTGTTGAGAGTGCATCTTTTTGTTGAGTGAAGGTTGGTCATGGTCAAAAAGTTTTGAGCATGGTCAAGTGTTGCTGAGAGTGTTTGGTCACAAAGTATACAAAATTGAGCACCTTTGACTGTCAGTTCTTTAGGGCCAATATACACAAGCAAAATAAGGACATTTTTGTAAGAGTTAAGGCAATTAGTGCTTTAGGTCCTAGTGTATATGGTCCATTTTGCGAAGTCCACTTCATTCCTTTCACACGTAAGGATGAAAAGGACCGGCCAATAAAATAGGGGCTACTCTTGAGCTGCCCTTATTTTAAGGCAACATTGTTTTGTTGGTAGTCCCTGTCATCAGGAAGTAGCATCAGCAGACAACAACCCTGTACAACAAGATGTATAAGGAACTGCTGTGGAGAATCTTTAAAACGTTATGTTATGATCAGTCAACATCTATTAGAATACGTGACACTTGTTACTCATTTAGATAAGGAAAATAGGGACAGACGGTCAGGAATTCACAACCACTTGCACAGCATGGTACCATTTAAGGACAGTTTAATGCTCTCATGTATATGCACCGTTACAGCTGGTTGTGGCTGACTGTAGCTGTTCATGGTGAAAAAATTGCATTTTGACTTTCCTTAGTATACCTTTAAGTGCACTGATTTCCCTTGCCTTTTGTGTGATCTCATCTGGTGAGCTGACAACATTGATTGAGCATGTAGGATTGACTGGACATTCTCTACACCATATTCATTAATTGTTGATGTGTCGTGAGTACCCCATAAAATGGATGGTTTGTTGTTTTCCAGAGCAGGACATTGCATAGCCAAATAAGGGGGGGGGGGGGCTTTATCATAATGATGCCTTTGAAGATAAAAACATAACCAATGCTCTCAGCATTGCATCCATGTAATGTCACGGTTGATGCCTTTGAAGCTGGTTGAATAGATTGTCATGACAAGGGGCAGATAGCTTTCAAGCAAGTGTATCAAAGTGAGGACTTGGACATTATTAGACTTGCTGTAGAACTTAAGAAGAGAATCCCTCAGCAGTGCCCAACCACGATATGCCAGTGAAATCACTAATGGACTTCTCCAAGGCTGAGTGTCATCTGCAAGGAGTCTCTTTTATCCAAACATGGCTTTGTATAGGATCTTGAAAAAACAATTAAATATCAGGACTGGATATTCCCTGTTATTCAGGGAAACATGAAGAGGCACAGACTTTAGAATGCAGCTCCAAGCAGTGACCTTTTAGCAGCCACAGCTGTTTACAGCAATTATAACCATTATTCAACAGCCAAGTTCTTAATCAGTGTAGCTCCCAATGGAGCAAGTACATTTATTAGTCAAGGGTTTCCTGGAGGCGTGAGTGACAACGTAGTTACATGTGAATCTGGAGTGTTATCATAGTTAAGGGTGAACCTTATGGCAATAGGGGTTCCAGTCTGCTTTGCATATCATGTGTCTAGAGTGGTTTAACGTCTTCTCTTGAAGACAAACCTGAGCAACGTAGAAGGATAGCCATATATAGCTTTTGCCATTGGGTTAGTTACTAGGTATTGATCACTTCCTCCTGTGTATTACTGGTTTTATTTCATGAAGTTACTCTTAATTGTAAGCTGAGTAAGTGTATTCTCTTACAGGCTGATGACTTGATTTTAGCAGCAAGGGATTTGTCATTCACGACATACTTCCGAAGAATGTTGTTTTTAAATATGCCAGCCTTCCTTTCTGGCAAAACAAGATTTACAAAGGAAGAGGCCTTATATTCTCGAAGCTCTCAAGATGCAGGATTGATGTGGAAAGAGCAATTGAGCGGTTAAGGAAATACACAAGTCTTCCATAAATAAATGGTCATCTAAGGCCTGTCACAGACATGATTCTTCAAGTGTGTGCAGCACTTGTTAGCCTAACAGACACCCATTATAGCAGGAATGTTCCAAGAATACCAGACAGGCATTACTTCTAGCAAAGACCCATTAACATAGACTATTGCATTGAAACTCATATATTTTTACGCTCATTACTCATCCACTTTTAGACAACAGATTGGAAGTAATTCATTTAAATAAAACTCCTTAAGCATGGGGACATCCTTGGCCTCCCAAGCTAAGTCTGTCTCAATCGTCAAAAGTCCACAGTCCACTGTAGTCCAGACTACAAAATGGGCCCATGTAACAGTAGCTGCCAGAATCTCTCCCTGGACTTGATGGCAATAAGTGTGCTCTTTGTTTAGCTCATTGGTAGCTGTGAAAAACTCTTCTTTCTGTCCTTGCCTATTACTTCTTCAGCCACCATTTCATTTATGGAAGAGTCATATGTGACCAAGGGAATTTTATTTCTAATACCCCTTGAGTGGCTGACCCATGTTGACTGATATCAACAATTATCGCATCATGACTACTTCCCAAAAACCCACAAGGAAGCAAGACAAGATTTATTGGCCGACCTTGATTCCCAGTAATTTCCTGGTATTTAGCAATAGCAGTGGCTTCATGCATTTGCCCCCACAATACTGAGTCTTTGCTACCACTTGAATACTCGCCCCTTAGTCTTTTGAACAGTGATGGTGGAAAGGGTGTCTGACTTTGTTCCTGTCTGAAACATGCAGCAGTGACCTCACCAAAATTGCTTGCAGTCAACCTAACTTTATGAAACTGGCCCCACAATGCAGATTTTCTTTGCTCAACAGTTGCCCCAGCAAGCCAGGAGATTTGCTCCTTTGTTACTCTAGCTTTTTCAATAAATAGACATTTATCAGTGATAAAATCCTCCATAGTATCCTCTAGTAAGTATGTTGCCAACCACTTAGATACCGAATGTGATGGCTCTGGCCACCTGGCTCTGGCCCTAGGATCCACTGGAGTGGCAAGCAATCTTCACTTTTAGATACTGCTGTTAATTTTTCACACAAATAGTCCATGTCTTCTGTTGTGATCTCTCTTGAGCAGGCTTTATACCCAGGGTTTGGATGAGAAAAAATTTTGCCAGTGTTTTAGTGCCTGGTTTGTCAACTTTCTTTGGTTTTGTCTGCCAGGTATTGAGCAAGTCGGTCTTTGACATACCCTTTCTGTTGACATATATAGTAGGTATAAAATGGTCGTTTGGGCCCATGTATCAATCAGATCGCAGTATTTGGTTGATTAGCCAGTGATATTTGAGGAAAAGATCATGTGACAAAGTGTCCAATAAGAGTGAGGGTATTTGGTCACGTGATATGATGTAATGTGAATGGGTGTAGCATGTATTGAATGGGTAGAAGGAGATTGGATAGGTAGAACATGTATGATAGTAGTTGATCATGGATTGCTCCACCCCGGTTGCAGTGCTGGCGCTGCTGCTCATGCGTGTAATAGAGGCCCATAATGGATGTATTATGGTGTAGGAGTTTGTTTGACTGAAGAGGGTGCTGAGGTTGGTTCTACCTATTGTAAATAGTGTTTAAAGAACTTGGTTGACTTTGAGTATAAGGTAATTTGGTTGTAGAGGCCCTACCCCCACATTTAGTAATCCTGCTTATGTTGCTTTATCAATCATAAAGTACGTATGTTATTTTGCCAACGTTGGGTTGTATTGACGTCACAAGAAGAGACAGTGTAGTTGTAAGAACAATGGATGGGATATAGGGAAATCTCATGTGACATTTCAGACTGAATTGAGCTGTTTTGTGCAAGACTGAAATATGGTGTTATGGATGTAATATGGTGTATGATGTTGGTTGACTAAAAAAAGTATGTTTTATTACCATTACTGTTGATACTTTTTGCAATGGTTTAGAAAAACTGGTTGACTTTGAGAATAAGGTAATTTGTTTGTAGAGAGCCTATCCCTATATTTAGTATTACTGCCTATGCTACTCTAAAAACGAAAAAGTATGTATGTTATTATGCTATTATGGGGCTGCATTGACGTCACAAGAAGAGACAGTGTAGTTATAAGAAGAATAGATGGGATATAGGGAAACCTCATGTGACATTTACCATTGACTTGAACTGTTTTGTTCAAGACTGACATATGGCATGATGGATGTAAAGTAGATTTTTGGGTTTTTTATTATTAAAGTTCAAGTTCAATACTGACGATAAAACAATAGAATTTTGTTGGGTTCCTGTAGGAATTTTACAGAAAATCTCATGTTACTTCATATAATGTTTTATCTATAATAGTCATAAAGTTTGCTAGGGGGTGAATATCCCTGAGAGAGTATGACACTGAGAGATAGGCAATAATAACTGTATGAATGACCACAAATATAGTACATTAAGTATCTTATGTAACAATTAAACTATTAAACTACACTTACGTTCCAAAAGTATTTCACCACCCTGCTAAAATGGTGGCTAGCAGTAGCGAAGTACCAGATCTTGACAATCTAAATAGCATGATTATGGCAGTTTATAGCGTTCTCTCACCATATTTAGTGGTGAGAAAATAGTCCTCATTTTCTCAGCTTTGAAGTGAAGCTAATTTGATAGTACGTCTGAGATATGTTGACAGAAATAGTAGTAAGTGTACTAAAGGAGTGCCGTAAAATTCTTGGGCATTTATTAGTTGAAGGTGGCATAACAAAATAGCGTAGAAACACTCATTGTCTGACGAAAGAGTGTGATATTTTAGTGCTTTTAGAGCCAGAATTTATGAGGCCTTGTGATAGTAGAAAAAGTCGTCCTTGCTTAGTTCACTCTGGTCAGATTAATATCATTTTAGATCGCGAACAGTTTCAGGTGAGTGATATGTTGCACTGCCATTGGTCATGTAATCATGCTACATTTCCATTTAGGTCGTTTTTACAATAACATAGGAGTAGTATATAGGGAGGGAGCCATATCCTCCATCCGGCCTCGCAGCCGAAAAGCTTGTCCCTCCGCCCCACAGCGTCCTTTTCGGGCGGGCGAGAATGTTCGGGGAAAAGGCGAAAATTGTTGGGAAACGTTGTTTTTTGAGGTTTTCGAGAAGTGCGAAAAAGTTGGGTATGAGGCGGGAATTTGAGGTAAGTTGAGGTTTGAGGCAATTTGAGGTAATGTGAGGTTTGAGGTGATCTGAGGTAATTTGAGGTTTGAGGCAATTTGAGGTTGGAGGTTAATTGAGGCAAAAAGTATGAGGTGCGAGGATAAGACGAGAAATAAGACGGTAAGTTAAGTTTATTGGATAATTAGGTAGACAATAAAATGAGGTAGTACAAAATAGTTATGTAAATGCAATGGTGAAGTCAAATTACAGTTGTACATCCAATTTTTACATTAGCAATTAGTTAGTAAAAAAATTATCGCAAAAGTTACATACTGTCAGGTTAATAGGTACGAGAGTTAAATACTGTCAAATTGTCAATTCATTCTGTATGATAGTGTTGTAGTCTAGAGGTAAATGTGGTAAACCAAAAAACAAAAGCTATGAAATTTAGGGTATAAGATATATTAGTGTATTGAGGAGAGTCTAAGGTAGTAGGATACTTATTTTAATGGGTGTAAATCCAAGTCGTATATATCCAATTCTTATATTACGAATCAGTGTAAAAGATATAGTGACTTGATGGTTTAATTGGAGGGTAAGATAAATGACTAAGAGGATACTAATACAAGTACTATTGTAAATATGCAATAATGATGTTGTATTTTTATAAATCTTCTAACGGTCGTCAATCTGTGGATCTTTGAAATCTCTTACTAAAATAATGTCATTAATGTCTATATTGGTATTACAATCCAAATGGTCAAACAGTCTTTGTAGCTCGGCAACGTCTGGATCTTGCTTTTGTACATCTTTCTTTCGTTCTTGGTCAAAGTCTGTATAAGTCCAGGATATCTTGGCTTTCGAGTTGTCGAATGTTGCATTTGTAATGTTAATGTCTCTACATGGGCTAATGTACATGAGTCTTCTAAACATGTGGTTGATAGAGGCCCACTTTTGCTGAACATATATGGGTGCCTTACAACTAACGGCACGTTGTGCGACATACATCTGAAGCGTCGTAAAAGATGCCTGACGAGATTTAAATGTATCATAGTAATGCGCCCAGTCCTGGCTCGTAAAAGTGTTATCCACTAATTTCAGAATGTTCATCAAGTCCATTATCAGCGGTGAAACTTCGGCAGTAAAGCGTCTCTTGTAACGTGGTCCCTTGGTAGTCTATAATAATGAATAGTGAGAGATAAGAAATGCAAGCAAACTCACGATGATAGTACGTGTTGTCTTCGTCGAAGGTATGATGGAGTATAGAACACAGGATTGAGTAGAACAGGAACGTCTCGGAAATAGAATGTCATTATTTGTCGGTGAGCAAGAAGAAAGTCAACAGGTTGTCGAGAGGAGAACTTTACGAAGGCGAAGCCACGAGATCTACGAACTGTGGTTGTCATACCTTTGCATTCCAGAAGCTGTCCAAAATGTTGAAAAGTGTCTGCAAGTTCCATCGGTGTAACATCCTTATGTAGCTGTCCAACAAATAGTGTATTCGGCATGAGTAAGTAGTAATCCGTCTAACGAGAAAAACAAAACAGAGGCAAGAATTAAATAATGTCTATCCAGTAAGATTACGAAAAGAAGTCGTCATCGTTGGTCTTTGCGGGTCTGGATCGCCATTTAGTCTCGGCAAATACTCCTAGTTGTCTCAATCGTATATCGTGTGGTACGGGTGTTTTCATTCGAGTTGTTGGATTCGTCGGTCGACGTATCGATAGTATTGAATTTGGAGACGTGGAAGTATCTGCAATTGTCTGTGTCGATTCGTTGAGCTTTTAAATGATCGATGAGATGGTGGATAGCTTTGGTTCGTCTGTCTATTACCTTGAGATGATCAAGAAAATGTCGCTGTATATCAAGTGGCAATTCGTGGTATCGGTCATGACATTCTAGTTCAAATTGACTTTGTTGTAAGCATTGTCCCAAATAGCATTGATGTTTTCTGTCGCAGCTGTCTATAAAATCAATATCGTTCATAGCGGTGATCTGACTAAATGTAGGAATTACGTAGTTCGTGACATTCTTGTCTTTGTGCTTCGTGATGACGTCAGTCTATAATCGAAGAAAATAGTGTCGAGTTACTTTAACGGAAAGAGTTGATGGAGTTTGTGATCAGGCCGCGGATGTATTTCGATTTTTCCATTTGGAAAAAGTCTCTTAAAGTTCCGTGATGACAATGATTTGAAATAGGGAGAGAAATTTCTCAGATAGGTTATACGTCGTCGTACTGCTTGCTTGTGTTTTTGTCTAACTGATCGATAATGTTGTCATGGATCAGTCCTAGCAACAAGTCCAAGGCGAATATCTCTATAAATCCGTTCTAATTCAGTTTCTTTGGAGTGGTAGTGAATCTGTTGGATATGGTGTGTAAGTCCGATAGGTTCACCGGGTCGACAATCGTAAATTTCTTTCTTTATATCGTCTCTGTCTTCATTACTATCATCCTCTATAATAATTAAAGGTGGTGTAATGGTACGAGGAGGAGTCTGTCTCACTGATGAAGGTAAATGAACATCGTTGTCGTCGTCGTCATCTGAGCAGCTATAACTATCCACAATTATGAAAGGGTGATCACTGGTGTCGCCTGGATGGACTGTGACTGTGGGTGAACATGGCGTAAAGAGTGGCTCGCTCCAAAGTGGTCGTGTTCTCGGGTCTGTCGGTCTCTCGGTCTGCAATAATATACAAAAAATAGGTAATATTATCCGTCTCTGATCGATACAGTGTGTATATATACTATATATATACAAATAACTAATATACATATCAAAGCAGTAATCAGCATAAATTGTCTATAGATATATACACAATGTCTAATTCGTATCTTCGTCGGAGGACGATGAGGACAGGATAACCTCCTCTGTCTTTTGGCGCTTCTTCTGCTTGTCTGGCGACGATTGACAACAACCCGACGGTGTAGCAGAGGTTGACCGAACGGAGGCAGCTGATCTCCATGTTGAGGAAGAAGTCTGTGGTCGTCTACGGCTGCTGCCATCCCCACTCATCGACAAGAATCGTGGAGGCGGACTATAATCCGTAGACAGCAACATGTTCTTGCTCAACAGGGAGATCCGAGCTTTTTGCGACATATCGCGCTGTTCGCAGAGTCGCCGACAGGATCGCTCTGCGTGTTCGGCATGCTGACGAAGAACGTCAGTACCCTCGCGATAGACTCGCATTCTATCTCTGTATACAGTGGCGGCCCTGTTATACACGTGGCAACGATGGTGCAGATTCCACTGACATATAAGAGATAGAACGCGACCCACCTCGGCCACATCCTGTACCAGAGTGGTCCGACACATCAGACATAGTACGGGAGATTGCTCGCTATTATCGGAGGCAGACGACGACCCTCCGGCACTGAACATTGCCACCTGACCGTACCGGAGAGGTGGCCTGTCGTCTGTCTCCGACATACCAAACAATCTCCCGTAGCACTGCTGGCATAGCAGATGACCACACGGCTGACTTGCAAACAGTCTCAGAGACACTGTCGACAATTCAGAAAGGTTGCACCGGCACACACAACAGGTTGGTCCCCTGTTTTTTAGCCCCATCGGCAACTCTACTACTGCATGACTGCACAAAAGCTCGGTCTCCAACCGACAGGACACCGGTTCGGCAGAGAGGGATAGTTCGTGTGACGGATTAATGCAACAGGTATGCGCCAAATCCTGCACCCAAGTATCGCCACCAGCTGCCGAACCGGTACTACGATACCCGTCAACATCTCGAGACACCTCTTCCACCCTATCGAGGACGACTCGATCTGATAGATTGGGCTGCCATATGAGATCGGACACCAGAGCCGTCTCGTATACACGAAACGAGCCCAGATCGATCTCGGCATCGGGCGACACCGACGAGTACTGCTCGGTATCAGGGAGAATCACCTCCGTACCGAACAAATTCGTCGACAACGACATGCCCACAGCCGATGCAGAGGTCGTTGTCGACGACGTACCTGCCGTCGAGTGAGCACCCGATCGCTCCCTGTCGGTTGACGACCTGTTAGCAGCATCGTTACTGTTAGTCTCATCAGGATGAGCAGTAACGATGCTGCTCGCCACCACGAATCCACCACTGCTCGATGTCGTCATCGTCGCCGTCGTCGCCGTGCTACTGCTTGTACTGCTTGCCATGGAGGTTATCGTACGACTGAGCCTCAACGTCCTCCGCATTCTTCTCAGTCCCACATGAATAGTTCTCTGGTCATCATCTGTGTTTTGGGCTCGACTCTGCAAGAACAATATATGCAATCATAAATAAATGAATATACCTCAATCACCCACAACCATAACCCACGGATATATATCGATACGTGTCGTCGTATCATAATGATACACACCTGTTGTAGTGCACCAACTATCGAGCTATTTGCTCTAGCCACAGCTGCTGCACCAGCTGCAGCAGATGCAGTCGTAATGGTACTTGTCGTACCCATCGTCGTCGTCAATACCATCGGCAATGGTGGCACCCTACTCGGAGCGAGGAGCGATCGTAATGGAGGAAGCTCACCCTCATCCTCCTCCATGGTAACCTCATGGTGCTCCTCGTACTCCGAGTAGTCTACAGCTGGTATCTCTCTCAAATCCATATCGTATAGTTTCTTATAACTAATACAAAGGTTTCTTATACATAGTCACTAGAGACACGTACTAACAGCGCACAATCAAGAGCTGATCTGACCAACACACACCTGCTCGTTTTATATAAGCCTCAATTCACCTCAAAATCACCTCAGATCGCCTCAAATCGCCTCAAATCACCTCAAATAACCTCAAATAACCTCAAATAATCTCAAATAACCTCAAAACATACTCTTTTGAGGTTATTTGAGGATCATACCACATATACACGTTTTGTCATCCATACAATACCTAAAGACATACACATTATCCATATCGTACAACACATATAGACACGATACACTTTGTAGTAGTTTTGCCAACACATATCCTATTAGCACCATCGTACATCGGTCCTATGCACAGACGATAGTACTAACACCTCTTCACCAAACAGTACACATCTCCTCGCTCATCTCCTATATAACTATGTCCATCGTCCTCATCTCCACACTCACTCAGACATGGAAGAGACAGGACCAAACAGCTATCTTGTTCATTGCGTTGTCTCAAAGACCATTTACGACTTTATACTAGAACTGCAAGAAATCGATACCTGTTTGACACAAATAGATTGGCGATCCATCGATCTACCAGAGAGTCCATGCATACTCTCGCTGCTCTCTCGATTCTATAATCTGGAAGTCATCACACGCCACACCATCGACCATCAAAAGTGGAAACACGTCCAAGACAAACTACACAATCTCGTACATCCACCGAGAACAACACTCGTTCTATCTCCACGAGAAGAGCAACAGATAAAGAGTCAGAGAGCCCAACAACATTTCAGACTACGAAACGAAACTCGGCTCATAAATCACGCTCAGTTTTGTCCAGCGTACTACAGACCAACAAGACCGACACCGAGCAGACGCGACAACAGCCCAGAGGATACTCGCCTCATAATCAATACAAAGACGACAGCGACGAAAACACAGACAAGACGACTGCCGATAATCAACCAACACGTCGTCGAGGATTACAGCCAACACTCATAACACCTCGTCGCAAACTACGATCATGACCGAGCCCCAACAAAGGCTATTCTCTTCGACCGAAAAAGATCGCATCTTCACCAGACCAATCGTCAACCAACGACTCCATATAATCGCTGCCATGACGTCCACCACACTCGACATTCTACATCTCGTCAAAGCTGCTCTCAGATACATTGCATTGTTCATAACAGACGACATCCTAGCAGATATCGGCAAATCACAACCGTCGCTCCACGACATCAGCCTATACTACACTTACTATCACACTGCTCTACCATCGGATCACATCCTCGATACTATCAAGTTCCTCACCACCGACGACCCACCTACGGATGAACTCATTGCAACCATTATACAACATAGACCAAAACACGACCACCATCCTCTTCAGCACATTCTCGATAAAGTACAATACATCTCAGACAACATCACAAACACAGACGCACACCATATCATGGGATCCTACTCTTACGTAAGTCTTCCTCACCTATATTATGTTTATCAAAAACAATCTCAACTACCCATAACCATCGATCAAGATAATCTCACATACATCAATAACTGCAAAGACCAGCTTCACAAATGTCGACAACTTATCTATGCCAATCCGTTCTCGTCACACTGACTACCACCTCACATTTATCTCTCTTACACTAACAGTATTTCAATACACTACTCTCCTTCACTCTCTCTCATTCACCATGAATCTCACACTCGCTATCGCTACCTTTGCTACTATCATCGTCATCGCTCTCGCAAACACCGACACCATCACCGACCGATCGCACACAGACGGCACATCCACCACAGTCTTTTTTGCACATCATGCAGCTACACATGGTAACAACGTCAACGATAAAGACCTGACATTTAACCCACTATGCCTAATGTGCCGATCACTCTGTCATGGAGCATCCTGCAAGTATTGCAGTATAATATGCGGTGGATCTCTCAAACCATCAGAAGACTACGATCACTAATGTGAGGAAAACATTACCAGATAAACTACATGATACTAGTAATTTACAATTAAACAAAATATATTTGTCTTATATCAGTGCTTATCACACATTTTGATTGTTTCTTGTCTCATCTCTCTTGTGTCGAACTTTTTGCCTCAAATTGTCTCCAACCTCAAATTACCTCAAATTGCCTCAAACCTCAACTTACCTCAAATCACCTCAAACCTCACATTACCTCAAATTGCCTCAAACCTCACATTACCTCACATTCCCGCCTCATACCCAACTTTGTCGCACTTCCCGAAAACCTCAAACAACAACTTTTCCCGACAATTTTTGCCTTTTCCCCGAACATTCTCGCCCTCCCAAAAAGGACGCTGCGGGGCAGAGGGACGAACTTTTCGGCTGTGAGGCCGGATGGAGGATATGGCTCCCTCCCTATATACTACTCATAGGCCTTAAATTTGGCCTTTTTAGTAACGCTTACTATCAAACTTTTCATTTATGCCAATGAAAATCTCTAGATAATCCTTATTTTTATTTTAATAAATCTTCAACTTATTTCATACAACAATGCTCTGAATGGCAAACACGATTTTACTAAAAATTCACTTTGAATGCTAGGCCTGAAACACTGTCATCTTGAACTGCTGGAATAACACACTTCTGCATTCAAAAACTCTTCATTATGCTCTACTTTGCTATGCCTACCAGGAAACTTTATTGCCCATACTTTAGATAGCATTGTTTCAAAATCTCGCACATTTTTCCACTGAAAAACATTGTTTTAGCTGCACAGTTTGTGTCACTTCGAAACTTGAAAAATGGACGAATCTTTTCCCGCCTAGAAGAAGATTGAAGAAGCCCTTACAGGATGAACCTTTTGTTATGTAACTTTTACAGCCTAGGGTGGTGAAATACTTTTCGAACTAAACCAGAATGTAACTAAGATATATATACAACTATATACAACACAGTTAACTATATACAATAAAATAAACTATTAAATATTTAATTATCTAAAAAGCTAAGTTCTGATAGTTGCAGGGGAGGGTTAGGAATAGAAATGTCAAAATCAGTGACAGAGAGATTAGAGCTAAGGGGAGGGTCAGAAGTTAAAAATTGTAATAGATTAAAAGTGCCCATATCCAGATTGATTTCAATTTCGTGTTCCAATCTAAAATAGAATAGTAAGGAATAATAAGTGTGAGGGAAGAGAGTATGTACGAGAAGAATGGGAAACGAGCTGAAAAACGAGAACAATGAGCTAAGAAAGTACATACGTTGGTACTGTATTTGGAGGGTAATCCTCCATGTTTGTAGTTTCTGTGATTATTCTGAAAGAAAAAAGGTAACTTAGTTGGACAGAAGAAACACAAAGGAAGGAAACAATTGAGAAATAAATACTAGGGAGATGAAGAAAAAGAGCAAGCAATGTAAGTACCTCTGACTATATTGTAATAAAGTAAGTGTCCCTCGGGTTGTTTTTGTCATGTTCCAATCTAAAATAGAATAATACAGAAGAATAAGTGTGAGGAAAGAGAGTAAGTATGAGAACAATGGGAAACAAGCTAAAAACGAGAACAATGAGCTAAGAAAGTACATATGTTGGTACTTTATTAGGAGGATAACCCTGGATGTTATAGTTTCTGTGATAAGAAAAAAGGTACCTTAGTTGGACAGAAGAAACATAAAGGAAGGAAACAATTGAGAAAAAATATTAGGAAGAGGAAGAAAAAGAGCAAACAATGTAAGTACCTCTTGTTATTTGACTGTTCAGGGCAAATGAACACTGCCATTGTCACCAGCAGTGGCAGCACAATCTTGCAGGATAACGACAGGTTGCAAGCTAAAAAGAAACATGGAATAAGACATTGTCTTATACAGTTAGAGAAAAGTGTATAACAGGGGTGGGCAAACATTTGCGTGCAATGGCCATATTCACATTCAAGGGCCGCATAGTATGTTGCAAAATATTTTCTCAAGACACAGAGTGGTATATAAGCACTGAAACACATACATTTGGAAAATGAAGTCACGTAGTGACTAACTGTTATGAAAAGGACAATGTCAATGAGAATGTCAAAAACGAAATAACAATCATAAATGACGTTATGTTTGCTTCCTAACAGCTTTTGGCGGGCCGCAAAAAAAGCACTTGGCGGGCTGCATGTGGCCCACGGGCCGTAGTTTGCCCATCTCTGGTGTATAAAGTAAAACTGGAAGATATATGTTACCAAAGAATGCCTACCTGGCATCTGGTACGTTTTCTGGTGAATAAGGCCCTGGCAATGGTGATGTTGTTTTTGGCGATACACGCAGCACCGGGTGGGTGCCAGGCACAGAGCAAGGAATTCCTTGCTTGTACCTGGCAAACTCTTTCTGCCTGATCGGTATGGAGATATTTGTTACTGTACATCGAACCCCAGTACTACTTAGCATTTCCTGTGAAGATATGTAAAGAATGTAATGGGTCATTTAAAACTGTAAAGGAAAACACATATACACAGGCAAAAAGGCGTAAAGGAAACACGCACAGAATTATACTTACATTTGTCTCCTTCACCCTTTCTCTCAACTCTCGATGTAGATGGTTAACTCTCAATATAGATGTTTCGCAGAGCTGTTTATTGCTTCTAGCATACATTCCACCCGGTACTGCCTGTTTAATAAAACATCCGCAGCGTTCATTTGCACTGTGGATCACTTTGTTGAATGTAAAGGTTATTGATCCCCAAAGTACAGAAGTTCAATGGAGAGAGATTGCAGCTGAGTTTGACAACAAGTGGAACTTCCCACATGCACTGAGGGCAATAGATGGGAAACATGTTGTCATGCAAGCCCCACACAACAATGGATCAGAGCACTTTACGTATAAAAGGACCCATAGTATTGTTTTGATAGCTGTTTGTAATGCCAGATACGAACTTGCACCATACCTTGTTGGCAACTGGGCAGACTTTGTGCTGGTTATCCAACATTATGTTAGTTTTAGACTTCACAGAATGATAGAAGATAACCTTTCCTCTGATTCTTTCCTCAGATTGTCTTACTGTCCAACAAATAGTCGCATTTCATGTTCTGTTTTACTGTCCTAAGTGTGCTCCTCACTTTGGACGTCATATCTATCTCAACAGATCTATTTTATTTCTTCTGCTTCAATTCTAAATGTATTACTATCTCCATCTCCAACAAATTGAGTATATTTTACCTTTCTTTCCTCAAGTAGTCTTTTAACCATATTAAGTACTCTTTTTCCTTCCATGGCCCCAGATGAACCCTCTATCAGTTATCTGATAATGTGAGTAGCGTTTTTCTTTCCACACTGTTTACTTCTGGGTGCTTTTATCATCCAGCTGATGCTTACTGCATGCATGAAAGTGAAGTGATAACACTTCAAAATCCAAATGTCACTAGTTTTAGTAGATACACTGGTTTCAGTGGATAAACTCAATGTGATACCAAATGTTGAAGGTAAGTCTACACTTAATGCCACGGCTACTGCACCATCTACATCACACTTATCTATGCCTGGATTTGTTCTTCAAGGTCTGTTGCCATAATCAATTTGCAGGCTCAACTATCTTTCTATCTGCATTCTCTTGATAATTATTTGATACAAGCTTCAAGTGTTTGAAGGAAATGCTATGGATACTGGAGGTGGTAGGTTCATTGCTCCAAAACTTTTGCAAGGACCTACCTTCCACCTTTCATGGCATTGCATTGCATAAAACTGATCATCTATTGACTTCTAATCTACCATGTGCACTCCTTTTACTAGAAAATCCTCCCCTTTGTACCCATTTCATATATAGATATATTTTCCTCATTCATCCTTTTATTACTGATAATGACTCTCATGTGAGATGAAACGTTTACTTCTTGGATATGTCGTAGATTACGTTTAAGTTGCAATAGTACCACTGGATATGTTGTTATAAAATCAAGATGAAGAAATGTCTCTTTGTTTGGTTGCGGTCTTTTTTACTGAAAAATACGTTTGTGTTGTGTACACATTCAGAGCACTGAAGTTAAAATGTTTCAGCGAGTCCATGTCTTATTGTCATCTCTGTATAACAGTATCACATTGAAGGTAAAGTGTTTCAGCAAGTCCAGTCTTATTGTCATCTCTGTATAACATCATCACATTGAATGTAAAGTGTTTCAGCAAGTCCATGTCTTATTGTCATCTCTGTATAACATCATCACATTGAATGTAAAATGTTTCAGTGAGTCCATATCTTAGTGTCATCTCTGCATAACATCATCGCTGATTTCCTACTTCTACAGTGCTTGCAAATCACAGCTGATTTCTGGGCTTGCTGTACCAACAACGTATCAAGGATAGGCAGGTTATCATTTACTTCTTGTCTACTGTACCATCTGGTCAATCCCAATATCTTTCTAACTGACCTTGTAAGTACAACGAACTCTTCTAGTTCATGAAATGAAGAAGTGTGGAGCTTACTGTCTAATTTTAAACTGGTATAGAACATATGGCAGTAGCGTCTAGCTCCTGGAAGCTTTCCCCATAGATTTGTTAGGGTCACTGCCATTTGTAGATATATTTCTAGTGCTTGATGTCTAATTCCTGTAAGCATGTTACTTTTCCTTTGTCATTTTCTCACTTTTGTTCTATATTTAGATGGCAGCATTTTCAATGCAAGATTTACATATAACACAAATGTCAAGCTCATTCTTGTAGTCACCTTCCACTTTGTGTAGTCTCTTCAAGACACTTCCTGATCTCATGTAACTATATTTCTCAAAGTAGTTTCCGTGGATTGACAGAGAGAGCACAACAGGGTGGCTACGTGGTGTGCGATGGCAGGGGTGGCAAACTTACCACTTTACATCTGATGATAAAAATTGATTTGTAAGCATAAACAATACGACATGATTTTATATACTTTACGTTATGTTCCAGCACCAAATGCTGAAAATCACAAAATGGGAAGTAAAATACTTTTCAAATCAGCAAGCACATTCTTAATGTCTCTCTGGCAAGAGACTTTTCAGACTGTCAACAACTTCTTTAGTACCTCATCATACAGCAGGTTTAATGCACTTTCATCAAATAACACTGACATCAACCTAGGATAGTCCTTGCTATAGCATGTTGGGACAAACCTTTCACAAAATTGTGATGAACTGACAAATACAGGCTTAGATTTGCAGGCAGTAAGTGTACCTGAAGAGTTTTTTGGCATCACCATTCACAAGGAGGCTCAAGTGAGCTTGCCTTTGATTTCACACTCATTTTTTGTCTTTGTGGTGTTTGAGACAATATCATCACAGTCTGTCCTCTTTTTCTGTGAAAAGCAAAAGTCACTAACTACTATTGGCTTGTCTTCCACAGCTTTCTTTGATGCTTAAGCTATAGAACAGCATTACATACCTGCCAATATGTTTCAACTTCAAGTATTGAAAATTTGAATGAGATATGTTAGGTAGTTGTCAACATATTTTGTCACAAATAGAGACCACTTGAGCAAAATATGATCCTTCTCAAAAGTAGCATTCAGTTTTATGACTGATTGTTTATCATAAAGCTTGTTAAGTGTCCACCAGGCTACTATTCATTTCCATTCGACTGCTTTCCTTTTATCTTGGAAACCCTGTCTTCTGGCCCTTAGTAATGTACTTCTTGTGTTT
Source organism: Mastigias papua (assembly GCA_964019165.1). Lineage (NCBI taxonomy): Eukaryota > Metazoa > Cnidaria > Scyphozoa > Rhizostomeae > Mastigiidae > Mastigias > Mastigias papua. The sequence goes on from OZ025280.1 coordinate 12,568,594, forward strand.
TGATGGTCCAAAGATGTTGCAGAATCTTTGAGCTCAGACAAATCGTGGCGGGAGGTCTGTTCTCTAGTAAATGTCCAGGCTCAATGTGGAGACATTCGAGCAGATTGAGAAAGGACAGTCTCCCATCAGTAACATTATTTACTGCACTGAAATAGGCTTCTTGTATTGTCTCTACCCCCCTCCACCACATATTCTTTTGAACATTGTTCCCAAATCAGTTTGTTCAGATGTTTGTTCAGTTACTATTCTGCATTTTGCCATGACCACATTTTTCCAAGAGTTTTCTTGAAAAAACAACACCAAACACCGGCTGGATGAATGATCTTCATTGGTAGACCTCTTGTATGTTTGTATAACTCAAACAGAGTGGACAAATCTTCTGACTGGCTGAAATCATTCACATTTTTGCCCTGTTGATTTTATGCACATTAGCTTTATGTCATCACAAGTCAATGTAGAAATGCAGACCATCACTCAGTGGCATTTAAACTTTTAATTCAATCTGCAGATGATGGGTGAAACAGTGGTCATCTGGATTATCAATAACGTACTCTGATCGCAAGACGAACATGTTTCAAATCAAGTATCATTTTTGGCCTAAGGCAGTGATTCTTGTGGGCAGAACTAAATTCATTTCCTCAAATAACTGGCAACTTTCAAGTCTAATCAAACCGTCTGGAACCAGCCAATCCATCCCACATAGTCAATCGCATCAGCCATGCAAGCCATGATGCTGTGATGGATGGAGATGGGGAAGCTTCATCCTTGATTTCATTATTATTATGTTATCAATTTCTTTTGATTCGCTATTTTGAGATCAAACACCGGGTCACTACCAGTGACCTAGGGTGAGTGAAATCGGAGTAATGTATTGTAAGAAACATTTGCATTGCATATCGTAAAAGTATAAAACGTGATTCAAATAGAGAGCGCTCTTCTCAAAATGTGTGCAGTACTATTAAGGACTATTTTCTGGATCTCGCTAAGTGATGGTTCTCCAGGAATTTTCTTAAGATAATCTATGGTTCCTTTCTTTATCAGGCCAAGGGCACCCACTACTACTGGGATGGTCGTTGTTTTCAGCTGCCACATCTTTTCAATCTCAATCTCCAGGTCTTTGTATTTAGACAACTTCTCAAAAACTTTCGCAGAAACAGTCTTATCTGTTGGCACACTCATATCGATGAGCAAGCAGGTGCTATTGCGTTTGTCCTTGACAACAATATCAGGACGGTTTGCCTGTATCATCCGATCAGTATGGACTGGAAAATCCCATAGAATAGTAACATTTTTCCCTTCTGTGACTGGTTCTGGATGGTGTTCATACCAGTTGCTATTAGTTTCTATGGAGAAGTGATTAAGAATCTTCCAGTGGAGATACTGACCAACCCTATCATGTCGGTTTTTATACACATTAGGTGTCAAGACAGAACAACCAGAAACAAGATGGTCACTTGTTTCAAGCTTATCCTCGCAGAATCTACAGCTTTCGTCTGCTCCATTGTGCAGTACATTGGCCTGGTAAGTGTGCGTGAAAAGACTTTGGTCCTGGGCGGCAAGAATGAAACCTTCCGTTTCCCCTTTCAATCCTGAGCTCCTCAGCCACTGATGGGTTGCCATTTCGTCTACATCAGCGTTTCTGCTTCGAGCTGCGAACTGTCTGTGGAGGGGCTTTTCTTGCCACCTTGATTTCAGGTGTTTCAATCCAGTGTTTTTTGCGGTTTTCTTTGTTCTACGGGCTAGTTCTGTGGGTTTTAGCTGGCTGTGGTTCTCGTTATTTATTTCTAAGTCCAACTGATGAGACAATGTAGCTGACTCTTTACAAACTGAGTGTAACTTTTTTGTGTTTTCATGTAGATTGACTAGTTGTAGCATCCAATCATCTGAATTGTCCAGATATTCAGCGAGACCTATGGTAGTTGTTTTGTATGACATCTCAAGTTGTATCATGCCCCTACCTCCTTGGTTTCTGGGGACGTATAGACGGTCAACATCGGACTTAGGGTGGTGCATTCTGTGGCAGGTGAATCGCTTTCTACTTTTTGCATCAAGTTTTCTCAATTCACTATGGTTCCAGTTAACGATGTTAAAGCTATAAACTACCACTGGTACTGCAAGAGAGTTGATAGCTGTAATTTTATTTTTCGAATTTAGTTCAGTTTTCAGTATTAGTCCTACCCTACGTAAACATTCTTTTCTAATTTTTCCTTTCATCTTGGAATGCTGTATGCCATCCCCTTCATTGACGCCTAAGTAGTTGTATGTTCCTTCCTGCTCTAATTCTTTGATAACCAATTCATCATCTAACACAACGTTATCTGCACTTTCCAATTGTCCACGCTTAAAGGTTGCTTTAGCGCACTTATCCAAGCCAAATTCCATCCCAATATCATCACTAAATGTCTTCACTGTTTTCAAAAGTCCTTCCAGCTCATAATCATTACAGGCATACAGTTTCAAATCATCTATGTAGAATAAATGATTTATCTTCTTATTACTGATCTTGTATCCATATCCAGTAGCATTTAAAAGTCGAGACAGGGGTATAAGTGCCATGCAGAACAAAAGAGGGGAGAGAGAGTCACCTTGGACAATTCCACAAGTGATGCACATACCAGTAGCAGTCAAAATTCCATTAGAATGGAAGAGGGTAAGGTTAGTTTCCCAAAGCTTCATAGATGTTCTAAGAAAGTTACGTATTATAGGTGAAACTTTGAAAGTTTCTAAACAGCGTAAAATCCAGGAGTGGGGAACACTATCAACAGCCGTCTTGTAATCTATCCAAGCAGTACTCAGGTGTTTATGTTTCGTTCTGGCATTCTCTAATATCATGTTGTTAACTACTATTGATCTTTGCAACCATACGATCCTTTCCGACAACCTTTTTGGTCAATTGGAAATATGTTGTGATCTTCCATGTGTGCGTATGTTCTTTCAGTAAGAATAGAGGTCAAAAGTTTGTAAGATGTTGCCAGGCAGGTAATTGGGCGATAGTTTTTGGTATTTGCAGTTTCGTTAGTTTTTGCCAGAAGATATGTAGTACCTAGGCAAAACCATTTGGGTGTTACTGTTGGGTCTGCCATTAATCTGTTGAAGTTTAATGCTAATTTTGTGTGTGCTGAGTGTAAAGCGTCAAGCCAGAAGTTTGGAATTTGATCGATTCCTGGCGATTTCCACTTATGAGATTTTCTAAGAGCTTTCCTTATTTTGTCACCTTGTATTTCTTCCCATCCCTGTTCGGGGATATTATTCGCGCTGTTCTCAAAATCATTCAGCCATGCAGAGTTCTCATTATACCCTTTCTCCTTGCCCCATATATTACTCGAGTATTCCTGTACTTGTTCGTCTGACGGTATTTCATCTACATGTATATCTGACTTTCCTATCTCTCTGTAAAATTTTTTGGTGTCTGTTTCAAAGATTTTATTCTGTCTATAACATTTATTCCGCTTGACGTACCTCCTGACTCATTGAGCCTTGACTTGTAATTTTTGCTTCAATTCTTCCTTAATGGCTGGTAGTTTATCATTGCTTTTGATTCTGTACTTTCGTATTACTTTCCTAGCCTTTGCAGATCTTATTTCTTTATCCTTTTGAAACTCTTCTAGCAAGGAGATTTCCTTTCTAAGATTTTCAATTTCTTTGTCAATTTTTACTTGCCATTTAGGTTTATTAGGTTTACGTACGCTATTTTGTTTTCTTTTATGTTTAACACCACATCTTTTCTGGAGTACTTTTCCTGTTGCATATATCAACTCATTCAATTCTATTAAATTTGGGTCCATTTCGTTACATAGTTGTTTTAGGGCTTCATTACCAACATCAATTATAGTTCTGTATTTGCTGGTACGACGAACTTTCAATAAAGACTCTCTATCATTAATACTAGTATGTTGGACAATAGACAATTCTTCTAAGATATCACTCCTCATCTCAGCCACTTCATCCTGGTTCAACTCTTGTTCCTGTTCTTCATTATTTTTCATACCTTGTTCTGGTTCATTCTCATCAGCATAAGGCACTACAACTTCCTCAACATCTTCCTGGGCTTCCTCAACTTCCTTTACGAGACCTACATGGTCCTTTTCACGAGTATCATTTAAAACAATCTCCTTAATTTGTGCAATTTCGACATCCGACAGCGTTTTGCTGCGCATAATAAATCTCCTTACATTTGCTAGTTTATTTGCATCTAAACCTTCAATTTTTTCGCTCTCACTATTACGTGAACACCATGCAATAAAAGTGTCTTCAGTGTTGTTTGTTTGAGGTTTTTCTAATGCGTAGTAAAAACAATACATTATTTCCTTGTATTCTTCCCTAGTTCATCTTTTTCTTTTTTCCTTGTGATGTTTGGTTGGTGTTGGGCCTGCAGGTCCAGAGGTGGGATGCGTCCCTTTCTGGTGACCATATGGACTTTCGTTAGGGGAAGAATTAGACTCAGTAGCATACTTTATGATCCCAGGCGAGTCTTGCCCTGGGGGACGCGTCCCTTGTTGATCCGAGCGACGGACGATGCGGCATGGATTCCTTCTAGTTTTCATATATTAATAAGAGGCTGTCTATTCCACGCCAGATGCCACCTGGTATTTCGAGTTCACACAGATATTCTTTGTAGCACGTTTCCAGCTGGTATTTTTATTTGTGACACCATCACTAGGAGGGTTGCCTACCAAGGCTAAAGAGTCCCCCCTACCCATGAGACAGACTAGCCCCCGCCAGACACCAACCTGGTACTTCATGGTCTCGGGGATAGCTGACAGGTGCTACACCTTGCTCAAGGGTGACCTGGAGGTAGTTGTGGCTAAGGGTAACCTCATTATCCCACGTCGAAACTCCACAACCGGATGCAGTTGTATGTCATACCCAGGACACTTATTATTATTATTATTATTATTATTTTTATTATCGTAGAGCAAAGCATTGGAATGACGCTTTGTGCAAGACTTATATGATTTATTGCTATCTTTCGTTGTCTGCTAATGTTTTATATATATTTTATATCGCTATAAAGTGGTGCTTAATACACGGTTGATTGTGGAAGATGATACGTTTGGGACTCATCGCATTTTTTACTATATTTATGATCTGTTCATTTTGTGGAGGTAACTTTAAGTTGTTAGGCCGCCACGCCTGGAGGTGCAAGGAAAGACTAAAAACATCTGAACATTCGGATAATCAATCAAGTAATAGTAATACTTCAATGAACAACACGTTGTCAATGGTAATTGATAGTACTACAGATGCAAGCAAGTGCTCAAAAATTAAATGCTGCTGTGGGAAACAGTGCAACGGTTTACGCGGTTTGAAAATGCACCAACGCAGTTGCCATGTTATCCAAAGCCTCAATAATGAAACTTTTGAAATATTGGAGCAGAGAGAGATTAATGATACAGGCCAAGATCTAAATGACATTGATTGGGATTCACTACCTGATATTAAGCCTGGCATAAAGCTACCAAAAAGCGATGATCAATGGAAATTAGCCAACACTTATTTTGCTGCCACAATGCCAATATCCGCCATTGATAAATCAAACGTCGAATTGGTAGTTGAAAGAATGAATTTGATCATTTATGACTATTTTCGTGACAATTGTGGATTATCAGATGATTCTAGATCGGTCTTGTTTGAGAAATATAAGGATATGTCTAAGTCAGCGCTGAAATTAACCCTCAGAAACCTTAAGGCATCTCACGCACAACTCAGTGAAATCAAGTATGTAGCCAAATGTTTACGTTTAAAACTACAAGAAAAGTCTCATTCAGAAATGTCAGGTACAGAGCATGATATAAAAATTCATAACAATTTTTGGGGCTACATCAAGTCTAATTTCATACAAACTATGTTGCCTTCACCAACCTTCGATTCTTCTACTTGCACACAGTTTTTTCATGCTTTCTTTAGTAGCGTCAACCCTTTACAGTCCTTTAAAATTCCCAACTGGATTCCTTCCCTTGCCCAGCCATCTATTCCATACGATTTAACTTCTCCGTCATACCAACAAATCACACAGGTTGTTCGTAGAACGAAAGCTTCCGGCTCCCCTTGTCCATTAGATAAAATCTCCATTATTCCCTTTAAACGTTGCCCATATCTTCGATCATACCTTGTGGAATTATTTCACATCATTTGGCAATCCGGAGAAACTCCTCGTGCTTGGAAAAAGGCCTGCACTATCCTCATACATAAGAAAGGTGACCCTTCGAATCCAGCAAATTTTAGGCCTATCACCCTTGAGAGTGTCCCACTTAAGATATGTACGTCTTGTATACGCGACTCAATGTATGCGTTTCTAAATGCAAATGGATATATTGAGAATAAAATTCAAAAAGGATTTCTTCCCAAATTATCCGGTACTTTCGAACACACTGCTCAGCTTGCCAATGTTATCAATAATGCGAGAAGTAAACAAAGATCACTTGTTGTAACTCTACTCGATTTGAAAAATGCCTTCGGAGAGGTCCACCACAACCTCATTCCTGAAATCCTAACATATCATCATATCCCTGACCACATACAGCGCCTAATTCTTAGTCTCTATTCAACTTTTCAAACATCCATCATCACAAACTCATTCCAAACTCCATTCATCACAGTGGGTCGGGGCGTACTCCAGGGTGATTGCCTAAGCCCACTAACTTTTAATCTTTGCTTCAACACGTTTATTCACTATATTTCCGACCAGAAATTTAAGCAGTTTGGCTTTACAATCAATTCACTGTACCCAGTTCACTGGTTTCAATTTGCTGATGATGCTGCTGTCATAACTGGTCTTGAGAACGAGAACCAGACTTTGTTGAACCATTTCACTAGATGGTGTGCTTGGGCTAATATGAAAATCAGGGTCGATAAGTGGTCTACCTTCGGAATAAAAAAGTCATCTACTTCATCTATGCAATACCTCCCTAAAGTAATAATTAATCATGACGTTGTTCTGACTGTTGACATTGGCAAGTCGTTCAAATATCTTGGTAGGCAGTTTAATTACGCTATGGATAATCAAATCCACATGTCTGAAGCTCTTGATCTTCTCCAGGACCTAATGAAGAGAATAGATAGTCTTTCTTGCCATCCAAAGAATAAACTGCTGATATATCATAAATGTGTGCTATCTAAACTGTCCTGGCATCTTACCATTGCTGATCTTAGTAAGACATGGGTAGTCCAAAATCTGGACAGTATTGTTACAAGGTATGTCAGGCAATGGCTTGATCTTCCAATAAGTTCACCTTTAAGTACTCTTATCCTACAGAGATCAAAGTATGGAATCACTCTTGTTTTACCTTCCACAAAATTTACTCAATGCCAAACAGTCATTAGAAATGCTCTTAAAACCTCTCCCAATCCTGACATCAAGTCTCTATGGGCAACGACCAGCAAGGGCTCAAACATTCAATATGATCAATACAAGACTACAAAGCAGGTTCTCTCTGCCATCCAAAGGGACCACGAGAATCGCATCAATCATGAAATAACATCTCAAGGTTTCATCATGTCTTCCATCCTTAAACTCTACAATCATAAAACTCGTGGTCTATGGTCAACTGTGCAACAGAATATGCCAAAAAATATTTTCAATTTCATGATTAAGTATGTTAATAATACTTTAGCAACTCGCAAGAACCTTTTTAAATGGTCTCTTTCTGATTCCCCATCTTGCTCCTTTTGTCTCCATCCAGAAACACTTCAGCATGTTGTATCAAGTTGCAGGTCTTATCTAGAGGATGGCAGGTACACCTGGCGTCACAATTCTGTTTTACTACTCATTGCTAAATCATTTTCTTCTATACAGCATTGCCTCGTATATGCTGATCTCCCTTTTTTCCCATCACCTTCTCTTATCACTGGTGATTCTCTTCAGCCCGATCTTGCCTTGATTGCTCCAGATAATTCTCTTTATGTCTTAGACTTAACGGTTGGATTTGAAACAAACATAGAAATTAATAGTAATCGCAAAGCTACTAAATATAGGCCTCTTTTGCTTGACCTAAAACCACGATATCGTGAGATCAACTTCGTAAATATTTCTATGGGCGCTCTTGGCATTCTTGAGTCTTCATCTGATTCCTTGTTACAAATGATGAAAGAGTTAGGCATCGACAATAGTACACAAAAAGTAATCATTAAAAAGATCATGAACATTGCAGTAAGGTGCATGTACTATGTATTTTGCAGAAGAAACAAGGCGTGGACAAACCCCAAACTACTAAACTTTTAATTTTGTCTTGTTTTTGCCGTCTTTTTTTTTTCCAACCTTACTTCTTTCGTCTTTCTCTTCAGTATTTATTTGTTCTGTTATTGTATGTTACTTAACTATTATTGTTCTATTTCTTTTTATGCAGACATGCCAATTATACATTGCCTGTTAATTAGTGAGATGTATAGTTGTAACTTTTAAATTTTTGATGAATGAAATGAAGTGTTAAAAAATTATTATTAATGCCATTGATGGTGGTTGTTGAGCAGAGCACCAGACGCTTATTGTGCACTACCTAAAAAGAGTCATTTATTTGCGTTTATTGTCTGCAGATTGTTTCATCATATTGTGTTTCTTTTGCTACTTTTGAGATTTCATTATGTTTCGTTACGGATTTACTTTGATTTTGTTACTGTTTGTGATTTGTTTGTTTTGCGGCGGGGAATTTAAATCGTTAGGCCGCCATGCTTGGAGATGTATAGAGATGTTGAGATCTAATGGAAACGGTGAGCCTTCATTCAGATCTTATAGCAACGCATTGGCTACATCTATTGCAACAGCGTGTGAGAATTCCAAATCCATTAGTAAGTGTTCAGAGATAAAATGCTGTTGTGGAAAATTGTGTAACGGTTTACGGGGTTTGAAAATGCACCAGCACAGCTGTTGTGTCATTAAAGACCTTGAGGAAGAAACGTTCGAATCCCACGATTCTCCTGACACTTATGATGATACTGGTCAACCTGACTATGAAATCGATTTAACTTCACTACCTTCTATTAAACCTGGCATTAGACTCCCACATTCGGATCAGGACTGGAAAATCGCTAATGACTACTTTGTCGCTGCAATGCCCATTTCAGAAGTAAACAATAAACCAATAAACATCGTGCTTTCGCAAATGAATTCAATCATTTATGACTACTGTTTTAATACATTCGGTCCTATAGAGAACTCACATTCATCACATTTCGTCGACAAATACAAGGATTATTCTAAATCTCTGTTAAAATCAACATTGAAGGTTCTTAAGTCATCGAATGACAATCTGAACGAGAGTAAATATGTCGCAAACTGTTTAAGAGTAAAACGTCACAAGGATGCTATCTCATACAATTCGACTGTTGACCATGACAAATGTAGTCAAAAGAACTTCTGGGGATACGTCAAACAACACTTTAAGCAAAGTACATCGTTAAGTCCAACCTTTGACTCCATGTCATGCACTCAGTTCTTCCGTACCTTTTTCCGATCGATGACTCCTTCAAAATCTTTTCACATGCCCTCGTGGATTCCTGCTCTTGATGAGCCTTCAGTTCCTTATGATATTTCTCCTCCTTCGTATTTTCAACTGACAAAAACCATTAGACGGATGAAAGCTTCTGGTTCTCCTTGTCCTCTTGACAAAATATCTATTATTCCATTGAAGCATTGCCCTTTCCTTCGTTCATATATTACAGCGGTGTTCAACAGTATTTGGCTCTCAGGGGAAATCCCCTCCGCATGGAAACGAGCATGTACGGTCCTTGCACACAAAAAGGGTGATACCTCTGACCCTGCACATTTTAGGCCAATAACACTTGAAAGTGTTCCTCTGACGATCTTTTCATCATGCTTGTGTGACTCAATATTTGCCTATGTAAAGGCAAATGGTTTTATTGAACATCAGATTCAGAAAGGTTTTCTTCCTAAAGTAACAGGTACCTTCGAGCACACTGCCCAAATGGCTAACGTCATAAACACGGCTAGAATTAAACAAAAGTCACGTGTCATCACATTACTAGACCTCAAAAATGCGTTTGGTGAAGTGCACCATAACCTAATTCTGGCAGTTCTTAGATATCATCATATTCCTGATCACATACAACGTCTAATTCGCAGCCTATACTCGACTTTCCAGACTTCCATTATCACTGACTCCTTTCAGACACCTTTTAGTAAAGTGGGCCGCATTGTTCTCCAGGGCGATTGCTTGAGTCCATTAACTGTCACTTTAATTTCAATTCAATTCAGTTTCAAGTCGACAATGGCTTTTGGTGGAGAGCAGACGCTTATTTGAGTTCGCAGTAGCGAAGGGCTTTGAGGGGATTAATGCATGATTCTAAGTCAATAGAGTAGGCTGTAAATGGATTTATGAATGACATATTAAGAGTTACGAGGAGTCTTTAGGATAATTCATCGCATTTGAAAGGAAAATTTTAACTTCGCTTGCTAACTTCGCATGCACATGTTGATGTGGCCTAATGGCGGGCGGTTCAAAGAAAACAAGAAACTTAGAAGCCTATCAGGCATACTTCGACGAAAAATTTTCAGAGATAAAGGAAATTATGGCGACGAAGGACTGCATTGAGAAACTCCATAATACCTTTAAAGATCAAAATGAGAAAATTCAAATTCTGGAGTCGAAGATCGCTATTATGGAGAGGCACATTTCTGTACTGCAAAACAATACTGATGAGAATGAACAGTATAGCCGTAGACTGTGTTTGCGAATAAATGGAAGTCCCCCTGTACCAGAAGGCGATAATGAGTCCAGCGAGAGCTGTTTAGAAAAAGTCAAAAATGTTTTTAACGACTTAGGTGTTGACATTCCAGATGTCGTAATTGACCGCGCTCACAGGATTGGTCGCCCAAGAAGTGTGAAGGTGAAACGAGTTCATCAGGTAATAGTGAGATTCACAACCTGGAGACACAGAACCTTGGTTTACAGGGCCAGGAAGAACTGTGCCATGTACAAGATAAAGTTGGACTTGACAAAAAAGAAAGTCGAAACAAGTGAAAGAATAAGTCAACTCCGTAAAAGAAAGAACTCGGCTTTGCATTTGCAGACGTCAACTGCCGTTTATGCGTGAGGATTGGCGAGGAGTTTCGTCACATAAATAGTGAAGATGAGTTGCATGATATCATCAGAGAATATGATGAAAGAAGTGACAGAGGCGATGATGCTAATGATGACGATATTGTTGGTGGAGGAAATGAGGCTAACTCTGGATAAGTACCTTTGTTTAAAGACCCTATATACGAACCCTTGTTTTGTGTTATTCTTTAAAACTGATGATGGCAATTATGGACATTTTTCACTGATTTATTTTATAGTTATACTAGATTAAGTGTTTTTTTCTTTTATTTTTCTCCCTTTTTGACTTAGTTTTTTTTTGGTTTTTCACTATGTTCCCTATTCCTACCCCACCTCTAGGGCAGCTTACCAACACACAAAATTAATTTATAGCAAACCTTTCCATTCACTTTAGCCTCTTTATTTGTTTTATTGACTCCCAGATGGAGATTTGTGAGTGATCTTGAAGATTTGGCCTATTGCTTGTTCTTGTTGGTGAGCTCCTTGTTAGCCTATCCTTCTACATGAATTCGATTTTCAGCCTTTTCCAAAACGCTCAAAGGAAAGTGTTGATATTTTCTCGAAAAGTCCTTCGACGTTTCCTTCCGCTTACACATTTGGTTCTCCAGGATTTCTGGTCGTGCAGAAAATCTGACTTGTCGCTTGCCTTGTTGCTTTTTTTTGTTGTTTGATTTGTATTTTGTCATAATGTTTTTCAATAAATGTTTTTGTTTCAGCTGCTACTTTTTTGCAATCAAAATGGACTTTGAGGGCTGCCAAGGAGATTATGCAGTCATTGTATGCCCATAGGAATCAATGAATGGCGTGCAGGGATTGCGCTTAGATTCAGATCCCAGTGGTCACCACATTCCTTCCTAGTGAAAGCATACTTGTCACAGTGCTTTGCTCCTTTGCCTATTTGTACCTGCTCACTTGGCTATCAGTACTAACTCTTCTGCTGTCACTCATGATTGATTCTTTGCTGAATATTCTTCCACGGCATCTTTCCATAGGGCTGGGCACCCAGGGAATACATCGTATTTACGTGCAAATAACCAGTTATGCAATAACTACCGTATATTTTGTAATATACCTGCTGCTGCATATTTCTAACACGAGATTTATATCAAAAGTGAATTCTAATTGTCTAGTAAAAACAGTTTCGGAAATTTTTCCTCACTTGTTGTATGCATTGTTGCTAGGTGTAGTAAATGATTCAATCTACCTATTCCCTTTAGACATACTTTTACTCCTCGCAGGAGATATTGAACTAAATCCAGGTCCTCAAACTGAAAACTGCCTACGATTTTTTCATTGGAACTTGAACGGCATCTGCGCAAGAAATGGTGTAAAAAGTCCTCTCATTGAGGCCTATAATTCTCTTTACAAATACGATGTATTCGCTGTATCGGAATCCATGTTGGATAGTACAGTGCGAGATGAGGAGATCTCCATCGAAGGTTTTAGCAAAGAGATGTTCCGCTATGATCACCCAAGAGATTCCAAAGTTGGGGGTGTCTGCATGTATTTTAGAGAGGGTCTGCCAAGTCAACGTAGGAAGGATCTCAAACTATTACAGGAAATAGTCGTAGCTGATATAAAAATAGGGCAAAAGAAAATATCTATAGTTACTGTTTATCGCAGCCCTAGCCAAAACAGTGAACAATTTGAAGTGTTCATAGATAAACTGCAGATGATATTAACTCGTCTTAGGCAGGAGAAACCAACTGCATTGATCATAATGGGGGATTTCAACAGTAGGTCTTCTCAATGGTGGGAGGGAGATAATGACTTTCCAGAAGGAACTGCTTTGGAGGAGTTTATAGAGACAAACAACTTATACCAGTTAATAAATGAGCCCACAAATATACGTTGTGAAAGCATGTCTTGTATCGATCTTATTATAACTGACCAGCCACATCTTTTTGTTGAATCTGGAGTTCACCCTTCCTTGGATGATCATTGTCAACATCAGCTTATTCATGGCAAGTTGAACTTGTCTACCCCTGCCCCACCACCCTATAAGAGGACTATGTGGGATTACGCAAAAGCGGACACCCAGTCAAGTAGGGACAGAATTAATGGGATCAAGTGGGAATCACGGCTTATGGGTTTTGGTCCTAATGAGATGAGCGAAGTCTTCACGGAAACGATTTATTCAATTCTGTCTTAGATACCAAATAAAGTTGTTACATGTAATGACAAGGATGCCCCATGGGTGACAGCGGAAGTAAAAACAGCAATAAGGCGAAAACATAGGGTTTACAAAAAGGTTTTACAGCGTGGTAGAAGGCAAGAGGACTGGATCAGAGTTAAGGATGTTCGGAAAGAAACGTCAAAAATAAGTATTGATGCTAAAGAAAAATAGTACCTAAAGTTAGGAAGAAAATTGTCCGATCCCAGCAAGGGTATCAAAACATATTGGACTGCCCTGAACAAAGTAATGAATAAGAACAGCATTGCGGGAATTCCTCCAAGTCTAGAAAATGGAATCCTAGTTACCAATGTAGACATTAAGGCCAACATTTTGAATGATTTTTTTGTACAACAATGGTCCGAAATATCAACCGGCAGCACACTTCCCAACTTTTTGCCTCCGTGCAATTCATCTTTAACGGAGGTTGCCATTAACAGGGGGAAAGTTTTACGACTAATCCGGGCACTTGATTCCAAAAAAGCTGGTGGTTGTGACAACATATCTGTTCACATGATTAAGATATGCGATGACTCAATAGTTGAGCCCCTATGTTTAATCTTCGAAAAATCTTTGGAGACGGGAACGTTCCCTTCTGTCTGGAAGAAGGCTAATATAAGTCCTGTCCACAAAAAAGACAGCAGGCAGAACAGAATGAACTATAGGCCTATTTCACTCCTCCCTACCTTTGGGAAGATATTTGAAAAGTAATGTTTGATGAAAGTTATAACTACCTCTGTGAGAATCGACTTCTAGCTCAACAACAATCAGGCTTTCGCCTGGGAGACTCTACTATCAATCAATTGTTATCTATAACTCACAACATCTACAAAGCATTTGAAGCTTGTCCTACCCTTGAAACTAGAGCCGTTTTTCTTGATCTTTCTAAAGTGCTTGACAGGATTTGGCACGATGGCCTTTTGTACAAATTAAAATGCAATGGTATAAAGGGGAACGTCCTTGCTTTGATCCAGAACTACTTAGCTACTTGTAAACAGTGACTTGTTTTGAATGGCAAAAGCTCGAAATGGGCACCGATATGTGCTGGTGTGCCTCAGGGCTCTGTCCTAGGCCACTGTTTTTTCTTGTCTATATTAATGATCTAGTTGAGAATGTGACCTGTGATGTCAAAATGTTTGCGGATGATACTTCTCTCTTCTCGGTTGTAGAAGATGAAAGAAGATCTGCTGATGAGCTCAATGCTGATCTTAACAGGGTGCGATTATGGGCCTGGCAATGGAAAATGCAGTTTAATGTAAATAAGACTGAAGAGGTTGTTTTCTCTTGCAAAAAAAGCAAACCGTTTCATCCTCACCTTTTGCTAGGCAATGATGAAGTTGAGAGAAAATCTGAGCACAAGCATCTTGGAATGCAGCTTGACTCTGAACTGAATTTTCTTAGTCATATTAAAGAGGCTATTGGCAAGGCTAGAAGGGGCATAGGGATGATAAGATTCCTGTCTAAGTATGTAGCTAGGGATGTGCTAGACAAAATATACAACTTGTATGTGAGACCTCACTTAGACTATGGAGACATCATTTATCACAAATATGACCCAGAAATGCATCTAACATATACGCAAAGGCTCGAACAGACACAATATTCTGCAGCCTTAGCTGTTGCTGGAGCTTGGAGAGGTACAAATAGGCAAAGATTGTATGAAGAAGTAGGATGGGACAGTTTGTATCACAGAAGATGGTACAGAAGGCTATGCCATTTCTTTACCCTAGTGAAATCACAATCGCCACGTTACCTTTTTGATGAAATCCCTCCCGAACGTCAACTGAACTACAGTCTTAGACACCATCGTGGTTATGAAGTACATGTTGCTAGAACCAATCGCTTTTCTAATTCTTATTTTCATAATACTCTGTTCGAGTGGAATTTGCTTGGGGAAGAGCTCAAAAATTCAATATCCCTTTCTCAGTTTAAGAACAAATTATTAAAAATCATAAGACCGGAGGGAAATTCTGTCTACAATAGTTCTGATATTGAAGGTGTGAGATTACTCACAAAGTTGCGTTTAAAGTTTAGTATGCTGAATGAACATACATTTAGACACACCTTTGATAGTCTTACTCCATTTTGTGCGTGTGGTAATGACTTGGAAGACAGCGAGCACTTTCTCCTGCAATGCCCCCAGTTTGATGTGATGCGGCAAGATCTCCTTGGACGGCTCTCTGAAGGTCCTGGTTTTAAAATCAATCTAGAAAATAAACCTTTGTGTGACTTGCTTCTGTTCGGAGACTCTAAAAATAGTGGCATTATCAATCGAATAATCCGTGAAGCAACACTTTCTTTAATCAAAACCACGAAAAGGTTTTCAGATTGAACTTAAGCACTAAATAGCAGCAACCTTTTGTTTTTTTTTCTTGTTGTTTTTTTGTTTTGTTTACTTGTAGTAATTGTAACGGGTGTCTTGTAAAGAAGTACTGCCATTTACACTGTTTGATAGCAGAAATGCTCATTACCATATGCCCTTTCGGCGGGGCGGTGCTTGCTGGGTGATTAATGTTGTTGCCTGGTGCGTGCCGTTTTGTTCCAAGGCGTTTTTTCCATTATATTTTTTATGGGTGCCATTTCCAGTAAGGTGGTGACCATATCCAGTGAGGTGGTGGAGGTCTTCTTTCTGAGATGCCCATTCCAGTTGTTTTTCCTGCTTTGTTAGTAAATTATTTGTACATATATTTTGAAATTATTATAAGTGGCTGTCGTAGTTGGAACTCTCTGACATCATGTCCTTTCCAGCTATGGCAGCCATAGAATATATGCATTGATTAGTTGTAGTTTTAGGATTTTATGTGATAAAAAAAACACACTTTCAATTTGTGTTTTAATACTTTCATCCATTATATCTCTGAACAAAAGTTCAAACAATTTGGATTTAGTACCAGCTCCCTTCTCCCTATCCACTGGTTTCACGTTGCTGATGATGCTGCTGTTATAACTGGCCTGGAAAACGAGAATCAAATTCTTCTAAATCACTTTACTAGATGGTGTACCTGGGCTAATATGATAATCAGGGTTGATAAATGCTCAACAGTTGGGATTCGGAAGTCATCTACCGCATCCACTCAATATCTCCCAAAATTGTTGATTAACCAGTATCCTGTCCCTACTGTTGCTGTTGGTAACTCATTTAAATATCTAGGTCGCTATTTCAATTTTTCAATTTTACCACTGATCATATGACTGAGGTATTACAGCTGATCACTGGCTTGATGCAATAAATTGATGAAATTCCTTGTCATCCGAAAAACAAACTGTTGTTATATCCTCGGTTTGTTCTTTCCAAGATATCATGGCATTTTACTATTGCAGATCTTGGTAAGACATGGGTTTCTGAGAATATCGATAATCTCGTCTCTAAATATATCCGATCTGTGCCACCCTTAGTACTCTTGTTTTATCAAAATCGAAATATGGTATAAGCCTCATTCTTCCATCCACAAAATGTGCTCAATGCCAAGTAGTTATGAGAAATGCACTTAAGTCATCTCCAAACACTGATATAAATGCTCTTTGGTCCCTGACTAGCTCTGGCTGCAATATACAATATGATCAATATCGCAATACAAAACAAGTTTTAACTGCTATTCGAGATGACAATGAAGATCGTATCCGCCATGAACTAAAGTCACAAGGCTTCGTCCTTTCCTCTATACTCCTTCAAGGCAGTAAGCATACTCGTCGTCTTTGGACTAAGGTTCATTGCAATATGCCTAGAAACATCTTTAACTTTATAGTTAAGTATATCAATAATACTCTTCCTACTAAGAAGAATCTATGCAAATGGTCCCTCTCCCCCACATCTGCATGCTCTTTCTGCTTCCAATCTGAGACTCTTCAACATGTTGTATCCAGTTGCAAATCCTATCTTCAAGATGGTAGATATACCTGGCATCATAATTCCGTCCTTTTACATCTTGCGACAACTCTCTCATCAGTAGTCAATAGCACATTATATGCAGATCTTCCCTTTTTTCCATCTCCTTCTTTAATAACTGGTGATTCTCTTCGTCCAGACCTAGTCTTAGTAAGTAACAGTTCATGCGTTTACCTGCTAGAAGTCACTGTTGGCTTTGAATCAAATATACAGATAAATAGTAACCGTAAGGCTACTAAATATCTTCCTCTTATTGCTGACCTCCAAAATTCTTATTCTACTGTGAACCTTATAAATCTCTCCATGAGTGCTCTCGGAATACTTGGATCTTCTGAGTCCTTTCCATCAATGCTCAGAGACTTAAACTTCGATGATACTACCAAACATAAAATCCTGTCTAAAACAATTAATATTGCAGTACATTGTACTTATTATATTTTTTGTAGATGAAATAAACCTTGGACTAACCCTACTTTACTGGACTATTGACTATGACTTTACTACCTTAGTATTCCAGTTACTATTGCTATTACTTCAATTTGAGACGTTTTGTTTTTTGGTTTTTTTTTGTTTTGTTGTTTTTTAAGTTGCAGACTTGCCAATTATGCACTGCCTTAATATAGTGAGGTGTATGATTGTATACTTAGATTGCATTAATATCATCAGGTTTCAAAACAAAAGCTAACAGGAAATTTACCAAAAATCGTTACCTTCTAAATGACCTTTCATCGAAATACCGTCACGTCAAATTTGTGAACTTGTCCATAAGTTCCCTTGGAATCTTTGGACAATCTTGCGATTCGTTTATTCAGATGTGTAATGATCTAACTACTAACACAGGGCACACTAACTTCATAATTACTAAATTAACTGGTATAATACTTCACACAACGTATTACATATTCTGCATGTGCAACAAACCCAGGACTAACCCGGAACTTCTTTCTTATTAACAGATTTCTTTCCTCCATTAGCTTGTTCATATATATAGTATCTCTTTTTTTTTGTTGTTTTAACATTAACTGTAATTAGGCCAGCCAAGTGCAAATTACCTATCATTAGAGAGATTTGTATTTGTATGTTTAGTTTATATATGTCAAAGTTTTAGAACAACAATTATTTTCAACGAAAAACTGAAGTCCCAGCTTCCATCCCAAGGTTTTATCATATTCTTCCTTCTAGCTCACTCTCTGGTAACTCTCAACTCTTTTTGGTCCTCTACACAGAGTAAGCTGCCTAAAAATATTTTCAATTCACTCTATGGTACCTAAATAACACGCTAGCTAATCGCACAAATCTCCACAGCTGGAAACTCTCACCATCGCCCAACTGTTCTGTTTGCTTGCATCCTGGGTCTCTTCTTCATGTTGTATCAGGCTGTAAGTCTGATCTTGAAGATGGCCGCTATGCTTGGAGACATAATCCAGCTCTACACTTTATAGCATCAACACTACAGTGTATTAAAACTCCACTCTGTATGTTGACCTCCCAGGTGTTCTCTCACCTTGCATTTTGACAGGGCATCTGTTGCGTCCCGATTTGCTTCTCTGCATTGGAACGGCTACAATCTATATCGTCGAGCTTACCGTTGGATTTGAAACCGATATAACTACCAACGCAGACAAGAAGCGTAACAAATATCTGCAGCTCACTCGTGACCTCTCTTCACAATACCATAATACCAAATTTATCAACCTATCCATCAGCTCTATAGGAATTTTTGGGAAATCCTGCAAATCTTTTATTGAAATGTGCAATGATCTTGGTATTGACAAACAGCACTTTAACTATATACTAAGCAAACTTACAGCCATCATCATTCGATCCACCTATTCTATTTTCTGCATGAGAAACAAATCCTGGACTAACCCTGATCTTCTAACATACTAAGACTTATAGTTAAATCTAAAGTCACTGTGTATGGACTTGTATTCCTAAGTGCACTCTTTTTATATGACTTTGTTGACTATATCTGTACCCTTGTCTGCCGGATACAAATTACCTATACTTAGAGATATTTGTATTTGTATTAGTAATTTGAATATATACATGAGAAGTTGATAACAGAAAAATTATTACTAGTCTAAACATGAAAGTATCAGCAGTCCTCATATCTATACAATTATGTGCATTATTTTATATTTATATGGCCTCTTGTGGCAAGCAAGCATAGCAAGCAGCAACCCAACATTCCTGACACCACTCTCTATATTTCACTATACAACACTCAACATGCATGTTCAGTGAAATGGTCAGACCGTCAGGCCACCTTGTTGAGAGTGCATCCTTTTGTTGAGTGAAGGTTGGTCATGCTAAACAATTTGTGAGCATGGTAAAGTGTTGCTGAGAGTGTTTGGTTACAATCTATACAAAGTTGAGCACCTTGACTTTCAGTTCTTTAAACTGGTTGTGGCTGACTTTAGCTGTTCTTGGTGGAAAAACTTGCATTTTGACTGTCCTTGGTATATCTTTGCACATCATGTTTCTAGAATGGTTTAAGTCTTCTCTTCAAGACAAACCTGAGCAACTTAAAAGGATAGCCATATATTCATATTCATATTTATTTATTAACCTATTGGGAGGGTAGCCCTTCAGTACAAGTACTGCTTTTCAAGGGGCCCTCCCCTACTACAAAAGAAAAATTTTACAATAGATTAAAATAATAAGAAAAAACAAAAACTTACAAAATTTATAAATATACAATAAGACCTACATTACACAATATCTAAATAGAATAAAAACCTAACTTATAAAAGAAAAGAATCAAACTACTTTTTTAAAGTAGCTTAGGGAGGGTGCTTGCTTAGGCTCAGCTGATAAGCTGTTCCATACTTGTGCTCCCCTATAAGAAAATGCTTTTTGGCCACCCATTGTTTTCTTTTTGGGTAACCTTAAATCTGTCACAGTATTGCGACGATTATAGGAGGCAATCTGTAAATTTTTGTGAAAAGGTCACTCAGGTATTGTGGAGCCAAACCATTTAAGGATTTGAAAACCATTAATTTGGTATCAGTCTCAATAATATCCTTAATGGATTTCCAGCCCAGGCCCTGTATAAGTGGTAAACTAGGTGCATCAAAGCTACTGTTAGTAATAAGTCTAGCTGCTCGGTTTTGGAGCTTTTGCAACTGGTTGAGATCAGATAACCCAGCACAACCCCAAACCGAGCAACAATATCTTAAGTGAGGCTCCACGATACCTGAGTAGAGAATTTTTTGGACATCTTCTGATAGAAATGATTTAGCATGCTTCAGAAAGCCTAGAGCCTTAGACACCTTTTTAGAAATAGCCTAAATTTGTTTCTTCCAATCCAGAGAGCAATCAATTTCTACACCAAGATATCTTTTTTGCTGAACAACTTGGATATCATGCTCACTAATTTTCAATTCTAAATGTGCATTCTGTTGCTTAAGAGTGCTATGTTTTGACTTTGTAGTTACTAGCATAGAATGAGTTTTGGCTACATTTAAAGATAGTCTATTGCCTTGAAGCCATAACTCAAGGTGCCTAAGGTCACTGTTCATAGCCTCATTGAGCTGATTTATATCTCTAGACTGATAGCATAGGCTTGTGTCATCGGCATACATGGAAACTGTTGAAGAGTTGATAGCTTGTGGGAGATCATTGATATAAACCAGAAAAAATAGGGGGCCAAGACATGAGCCTTGAGGTACCCCAACCTCTATATTTCCAATCTTTGAATCAACACCATTTACTCTACTGAACTAGCAGTAAAGTAAGATCTTTACGAGCAGTAAGGTAAGATCTAAACCAGTCAAGTTCTCTATCCCTAATGCCATAGTGGTGTAGTTTTTTACAGAGAATTGAATGATCAACAGTATCGAATGCTTTCTTTACATCAATGAAAACTAGTCCCACAAGTTTGCCAACATCCAACCCATTATACCAATCATTGGTATTTTTGAGTAAGCAGGTTACTGTTGACCGAAGCTGTAAGAAACCTGATTGTTCATTGGAAAAAAGGTAATTTTGTCCCATATGCTGGTGGAGTTGGTTAGAGATACTTTTTTCAAAGAGTCTTGAGATGACTGGCAGAACAGATATTGGTCTATAATTAGATTTATCTGTTCTTTCTCCTTCTTTATAAATTGGTGTTACCCTTGCAATTTTCCATAGGACAGGGAATTTGCTGGTTTCAATTGATGTGTTAAATAATAGAGCAAGAGACTTTTCTATAAAAGTAAGAGCAATCTTCATAAAGTAACTGGAGATGCCATCAAACACAAAACTCTGTGATGATTTGACATTGGCAAATGCTTCTCTGATTTCCCAAACTTTTATAGATCTAAATTCAAATTTTACCTTTTCTTTGTTTACATTGTAGTCACCTGAGATGAGGAGATTAGGAGTTGGATCACTTTTGCAAGCAAGGTCTTTCCCCACTGAGCAAAAGAAGCTATTCATGATATTGGAGATTTCTTCCTTGCTTGTGGTTTCCGTAGTTTGTTCTATGAGACAGTCAATATCACTAGATTTTGATTTCTTACCACGAAGCTCATTTATTGTTTTCCAGGATTCTTTTACATTGCCTCTACTTGCAGAGATCTTTTTGGAATAATATAGCCTCTTAAGATAATTATTCATACTGTTAACCTTGTTGCGGGTAATCCTATAGGACTCCATAATGATAGGTCACTTGCTTTTGACAGCAGCTTTTTTGAGCCTATCCCTAGTGCGTATAAGGTTCCTAAGGTCACTATCAATCCAAGGGCAAGATTTTCCTGACACACGAATTTTGCTTAATGGGGCATGCTTGTTTATGAACATACTGAAAAGATCTGACCACTTATTTACAAGTGAGTCAATGTTGTCAGTGTCATTAAGCAGTTGCTCCCAGCACATGCCAGACATATCAGCTATAAATGCTTCCACGTTAAAGTGCTTCATGTTGTGAGCTGTGACTGTCTTGTGTCCTTTTCCTACACCCCCAGTAAATATGCGGACACAATATACCATATAGTGGTCACTCATAGCAACCTTATGCACTCCAGATTTTAGAATATTACTGGCGTGGGTTGTGGCAATATGGTCAATGATGGTAGATGAGGTCAGTGTAACTCGAGTTGGCTCAGCAATAAGCTGTTTGAGGCTAAACAATTCATAGAGGTCACATAAATGTTTAGCATCATTGTCTATCAGTGTACCTGGTTTTTTCCTAGTATTATCACAGTTGGTGTCACCTAGTACAATTACCTCCTTGCACTCCCTGTCACAGAAGGAGAGAACCCTTTCAAGCTCTCTAAAGCTTTGGACACTGGAGCTAGGGGGTCTGTACCAGGCAAGAATAATAAATGATTTGCATTTAGGGGGCTGTACCTCAATACAAATAAGTTCAAGTCCTGTTAGAGGAATATCTTTTCGAAGCTTGTACCTAATAGAGTTCCTAATATAGATTAAGACACCACCACCATTCTGATTTCTATCAAGACGTTCTTGTTGGAAACCATAAATACTAGTCAGTTCGGTTGGGTAATTTTTATCGACCTTGGTCTCATTTAAAGCCAAAATATGGATCCCTAGGTCCTTTAAAAGAGCTTGAACCTCATCAAAGTGACCCCGGATACCATTACTGTTCAGAGAAGCAATTGCCATTCCCTTATGAAAGCCAAGATGCCGACTACACCCACCAGTGTCAGAGATGATAGGAAGAGGCCCAAAGCAAGCATCCCCCCCAAGTCTATTACCCAAAGGTAATGTGTGAATTACTATTTTTTGCAAATAGCTGAATACCATCAGGGCTTAGATAAAGACCATCATGAGAAAGATGCCGAAAGGCAATATTCCCGTGGTCAATAAAGTCAAAGCCCTGAGCTAAATAGAGGGCTTTCAGTGCGCTGTTCGTTTCTACTGTTCGTTGCTGTCAGTTTCGGCCTTTTTTGCGTAGCACTCAGCAATGCCTTCAGTTGAGTTCTAAGTTCCATAACTTCAAGCTTGATGTTTTTAATTTCTTTGAAAACAGAAAGCAAGACGAGCAAAACCATGTCGCATGTTCCACTTCAGGCCTAGGCCGTTCTTCCTGCTTGTTATCTACGCACTCCTCGTGGTACCAATTTGCACAGCCGTCGCACAATATCATGGGACCTTTCTCCTCATCAGCTCTTCCATGTAAGCAGGATGAGAAACAATAGGTTACGGCGGAAGCATCCTGCTTCTTTTTCGCAACTGGAGAAATATAGCTCGTGATTCTTCTCATACCGAGTGTATCGTGCGCCATCTTGATCAGATTGTTGATCAGACCATCTTGATCAGATCAGATTGATATAGCTTTTGCTATTGGGTTAGTTACTAGGTATTGATCACTTCCTCCTGTGTATTACTGGTTTTATTTCATGAAGGTACTCTTACTTGTAAGCTGAGTACGTTTATTCTCTTACAGGCTGGTGACTTGATTTTAGCAGACAAGGGATTTGTCATTCATGACATACTTCCGAATAATGGTGTTTTTAAATATGCCAGCCTTCCTTTCTGGCAAAACAAGATTTACAAAGGAAGAGGCCATACAGTCTTGAAGCTCTCAAGATGCAGGATTGATGTGGAAAGAGCACTTGAGCGGTTAAGGAAATACACACTTCTTGCATACATAAATGGTCATCTAAGGCCTTTCACAGACATGATTCTTCAAGTGTGTGCAGCACTTGTTAACCTACATTATAGCAGGAATGTTCCATGAATACAAGGCAGGCATTACTTCTCGCAAAGACCCAAGTAGATAAGGTTGGGGGGATACGAGCTCAGTTGACCTCTAGTGCGCATGCGCGAAATTGATGAGTTGATTTTTGTAAGTCTGAAATCGATGACATCATATGACGTCACTATTGTTGTTGTTGTTGCTTAGTGCGCATGCGCGAAATTGATGAGTTGATTTTTGTAAGTCTGAAAACGATGACGTCATTATTGATATTGTTGTTACTTATTGCTGTGAAATGACGTATTCCAAAGCAAAGTAGGCATGCTCTGAAATGACGTAATCTTGGTGATGGATAATGAGTAGATGTATTTATATATGAAGATTTTAAGTGAATGGATTTAATTATGGGATAAAAATGCCGCATGCATGATTACTAGCAAATGTTTCTATGTAACAGTTCCTCCACTCCTGAAGCTCGTTGCTTTCAGTTGGATCTGAAGTATGAACATTTGAGCGCCACTCCATTCGATGTGACTTAGGCGCCCAATCTGCTTTCTAGCAGGTCGTAGCTCTTTGTGTAGTGCGAATTTTAGAGAGAAAGAGATAGACGAATTGATATTTAGAGGCATAGTTCGGTTTGTAGATTTTCGTTGATAGAACATAAGAAAAGAATTAGAGTATTATAAAATAACAACAATAATGATTAAATAATCTAAAAAGAAGTATACAAAAAGTGTTGAAAAGTGATTTAAAGCGATTCATGATCTGAGGAATCATCTTCATCAAAGACACTTTCGTCTTCGTCATCGAAGGATGAATCCACATCAGACTCCGCTTCTAAGCAATCACATTTTCGTGAAGCGATTTTGAGACCTTCACATTTGCTACAAAAGTTATATTTACTAAGATACTTTACACCAATTAAAAATTCTAAAAAGTTTTTTTGTATATTCAACTCTGTTCTAGGACATAGATTCATCCATAGCGAGATATTTATTGTTCTCACAGTTTCATTGTCCACTCTTCGTCTTAAAAGAAGTGATGAATGTTTCTTTATCAAGTATGTAGCAGGTACCATCTCTGCGTCAATTAGTTCTAAAAGTATTTCTTTGAAGTGTCCCTGCACTTCTCTTCCCTCAATTGCCGATGATTCCTTTGATTTCACATATTCTTTTGCCTCTTCACCGTCAATATTCAAACGTGAAATGAGTTCATATTTATATCTAAATTTCGTATTACATTCCGACTCAGTTAGAGTCTTTTGACGACTCCCATCTTCTTTAATACTGTCCACAATGATTATATCTTTTATACAAAGATATCTGATTCCTACCTGCATTCCTCTTGAAAAATCAGACTTCACTGCAGCCCTCCTGCTATAGCAAAATTCCATTCTGTATCTTATGTAGTTGATTGATAAGCACTGATTGACAAGCACTGATTGGTATACTCACCATATGTAGTATTTATATTCATTGAGAGGATCGAATTTTAGTATTTCAAACACGTCCTGAGTTTTGGCGGTTTCCTAGTCATACTTTCTTACAATTATACAAGTTCTAGTCAGTTTTGGCGGTTACCCGCCATACTTTTTCTACTATGATATATTGAATTGAAAATATATGCATTGTTCTCAGGGAAGTCATTAAAGTAAATACTGACAAAAGTTTCTGAATAGATTTCCGACAATTAGAAGGATATGTTCCAACCTGTCCAGATGATGTAATGTCTTATTGCAATCACGTGGTTTTCGATCCAAACATAGTGTGACAGATAAATTAATTAGTTAATTGATTGACTGTTCAAAATCTTTTCAGAGTCTGCTAGAGTTTATACATGATGTATGTCTATAAGAGAATAGTCAACCTTGCAGTTTTTCCAATCAATCTAGTGAAAGATGTAACATATGAACTAGATAAAAAGCTTATCCTGTGTGAAGGTCGATACTACCCAGAAGAAGAAGAAGTTGCTGCAATACAAAAGGAAAATACATATGTTCTGGGTACCGAACTTATACCAGATGAACATGGAGTATTCACAAGAAGATTTGCTGAAATTGATGGGGATATCTATAATGAATTTGATTTGAACGACACATGGTCACAACAAGCACTACGTGAGAGCTTCTGTGAAATTCTAAAGACATTCTGCATGTACATTCCACCATTCTTACCAATAAGAGAAGGTTCACGAATAAGTGTCATAAAGATGGACAATAACACAATTCACTGTGGTTTTATGCTCAAGGGGATGATGATACCATCAAAGGTATATGAAGACTTTATGGTCTTCTGGCCATATATGTTTAGAACTGATGGATTAATTCATTGTACTAGATGTGGTTTGTTGTATGATGGAAATGCTCAATGTGATTGCGTTTGGCGTTATGAATGGTATGAAGTAAAGTCTTAGATAATGAAATCTCTGAAATACACATCTTTTCTGTCTCCTAAATTCTGTATAAAGGGAAGCATGACATATGAAACAACAGAAATGGATACTACATCAATCTATGATTCGAAGCGAATAGCTAACCAACTCATCAGAAGTTTCATTGGTATAATGTCAACAGGTCTTTCTTGCGAAACACGTATAATGTTAAGACATACCAAAGAAATTATCCGAAAACACAAATTTTGGTTTAATAATGTATGCTCTAGATTAAATATGCAGAAAGAAAGTACTAAAGAAATCTACAAAAATGTTGTCACTGAACTTTTTCATGATGATTTTAATTGGGGACGAGTTGTATCTTTATTTGCATTCAGTGGCCTTGTTGCAAAATTTTTGGAATCTGACGAAGTTATCAGTTGGCTTCAAGATGAGCTTATTTCCAGAAACACTTTAATCATAGAAAATGGTGAATGGTCAGGATTTACCCTGCAATTCGGAGATAAACCATGGTGGTTTAAATGGTTAAACTATCTACTTTAGAGATCAACAAGTTAGAGATTTCCATCAAATTCATCAATATTGCCCGAGTTTGCTCAAATCATCAAAGAAACAATAGTCTTGCCCGAGCATGCCCAGCTCTACTCTTTGTTATAATGAATTATTAAGGAATTAACAGGATGTAATTAGACCAATAACGACTTCCTAATTATGCTCATTAAAAGATTTAATGGTCTTTTGAACGGATATTACATCACCTGGTAGTAAACAATCGAATAGATGTCTTAAATGAGTGCAAGAGATCAAACATCTCACTTCATCAGTAATTCAGCAGACATGGAGAACGTAGAGAAAGAGTACACAATTTTTGAAACTGAAGACAACTACTTCAAAGTAAGAAAACAGTTGTTCATGAAAAAGACGATAAACTGGCAATTTGATGTTAAAGATGGTATTGGTGCATGGGCAAAAACGACACTATTCAATCTCAGTCATGAAGCGATGCAAAACCTAACAAACTGCCTCCGGAGAAAGATCGATAAACCTGGTTTGGAAATCTGGAGTACCTTGGGAAGACGGCAGAAGAGATTGCAAACAAAAACTGGCAGCAAATGAATGTGAAAATTTATGGTGATAAAAAGTACAGATTCCTCAAAGTTCACAGCCAATTGCTGTTGTCAGCGGAAGAGAATATCACAGTTATGTTGGAGATCAATTGCATGAAGGCAGACAAGACAACAGCTCAGCTTTGCATGGCTTTGAAGATATGGCAAGGATCGAAACTTATCTGTGAACTGAGACTTAAGAAATTCTTATTTACTGCATTTGTGATTAAATTAGAGGAAATGTCTTCACGTATATTGTAAAACTTTTTGATTTTCATGTATAGCTATGATTTTGAGTGCTTATTGAATTTCACTATAAATTGAAGTTTTGCTCTTTTCTAATCTCAAATCTATGATGGATGCGCCGCATAAAGTTGTAGAATACATAAACTTTAACTTCAGAA
Source organism: Mastigias papua (assembly GCA_964019165.1). Classification (NCBI taxonomy): domain Eukaryota; kingdom Metazoa; phylum Cnidaria; class Scyphozoa; order Rhizostomeae; family Mastigiidae; genus Mastigias; species Mastigias papua. The sequence goes on from OZ025280.1 coordinate 12,596,257, forward strand.
AAGTGAAAACAAAATACAATGACATTGATGATCAGATTTTAAAAAGTGCTCTCGCTTACCAGTACCTAGGTTTATGTTACTTGGATGAATGGTTATCGATAGAGAGTATCCTTATCGAAAATCAATGGGAAATTGGATTAATAGGACCAGGGAATTCATGTTTAACTCAAATGATGGAATGGCTATTTGGTAGATTCAGAGTCTGTCACTTGCATAGTTGTTTACATGATGCATATGGTAGATTTTATCAAAAATATAAGATTGGTAGAGGGTATAAGTATGCGATGACTAAATTAAGCTGTTTTAAAAATTGCCCTTTCCTTGGACACATAACTGGACTTTGTTGGTGTCTTTTCAACCAGTCAAACTAGTAATTACACCATTGTAATCGAGCAGAGAAAAGGATAAAAGGAGGTTAGATAAGAACGTTTAGTTTAATCACGATGGGCAAGCGAAAGATCAACAAGTCAGAAAGCACAAGTCAACCTGGCGGTGATACACTCGTCATTGAACAGCGTGAAACATCATGTTAAGTATCGGTCGGAAATCTATCGGCATTAGCAATGAAGCAATGACAACGTTTATGAACGCTATCAAAACTAACATCCATGCTGATGGTTCATTCAACGGAATGAAACCGCACACCCTAATGACCGATTACAGTTATTTAAGTGACTCAAAGCGATATGCAGGGAATGAGTAAAAGTTTCTGTCACTGTATACCGACACAGAATAGGGATTAGGCAGAAGGGTCACTTGCAGTCGGCACCTTTGATGTTTCGCTGACACATTTCTCGATGCGCTATGCGATAGGGAAATATGTTACTTGCTTAAACTCGCTTCCAGCTCAGCGATATCGAGGCTCGCAGTTTGCGTTCAATATCGCGGGTAGGTCGAACCACTCGGAAGCCTTTGCGCTATTTTCAATATCAACTACCTGTGAGGAAAAACAACTTTATATCTGTATTACAGTTGGTCGACAGCACTTGCTACTCATTATTGTGCTATTTCATGTACTCTCTCGTGTCAAAGGAATGGAATGAAGTTATTGAGGGCAGATACCATCGCGGAGGCTGCTGAAAGTGTAAGTTGTATTTTACATACGAAGTAGAACTTACCTTAAAGAGTGTTTCCAGCAATCCTATCGTTTTCGCTATCGTTAATGTCTGCCACCATCAAAATCTATTGTTTATAACAATTTCCATAATAGAAAGTAGGCCAGGCCGTTTGAGGACCTCAGCATTCTTTGCTATTGATATATCTACATCCATGGGTTATTATAAATGCACAACCTTCATGTATTTCCTATTTTTTCTTTTCGATTCCTGAAGCGTCCGATTCGCAAATTTCAAACAATAGTAAATTCTCATTCGAGTAAACAGTAGCAGCATATATTTCGAATCAAAGAATTCGCAACTATCAAGTTTATCTTTCTTTAAAAGTTGCAGTAGGTCTCCCCCAATGCTATTTACCTTTTTCAGGTTTCGAAAATATTCAACAAATTTGTCTTCTAATGACACAACATAGGACATCATGCTCTCAGATGGTACAACTAATCCACCAAATATACTCGAATCTGAATCATATGCCTTGTATAATAAAAAAGTCTTTGTCTCATTATAACTCTCAGTCTGATCTGTTAGAGCTGACTCACATACTGGGCATTTATGTTTGAGAAATGTTTTTCGTAGCAAATATCCTGCAACATAGGCAACTGCATTTTTCTTAATCAATTTCTCCTCTACTTGCTCAGCTCTATATTCATTAGAAATGCACATTAGCTGTGAAGCATTGTCATTTGGTTCACTTAATGAAGTTGCAAACCCTTGTAGGTTACCAAGCTCTACAAGTGGCTTATCCTTATCAGTTTCACAATTTCCAGAAGCAATTGTCAACAGATTGGTATGAAAGAGCTTCCTATATGCCCTCTTAAATTGTATTGCAGTTGGATTATCTGAATTTCCACCTTGTTGTCTTATAGCCCCGAAAAAGTTCTCTAGAGGATCCTGATTCAACCTCCTGGTGGCTAAGAAAGAGATTGCTCCTTCATCATAAAGTTTCCTCCAAAGAGAGATCATTGCATTTAGAGTCAGACACCAACCAGTTATACATTTCAATGAGCTTGTTCTATCTTGCCCTGTTGCATCATTGATAATCTTCAAAGATTTGAAAAATTGTATTCCCTCAGTCATATCTGTTACATGAGAGGAAGTTATGGAAATTGGTCTACGGGAAAATTTGTTGCTTCTAGAGCTGGAAGAGTTAGCGCAGTCAAAAATTTTATCAATTCTTTCAATTAATTCGGCTGTCCCGGCAGCTTCTGATGGGAGCCCATTCAAGGCAACATTTGTAAATATACCCGCAGCAACAGAGTGGCTAAAGACTTGACTTGCCAACTTCACTTTCATTTTCTGAAACCCATTGGGCTCTATGTGCTTTTCGGTAAGCTTAGGTGCAGTTCTTATTGCAAGTTTCTTTTCATTATTATAAAACTCTTTTATATGCGCCCATTTGCAGTCTTCCCATTAAATTTGAAACTATATTTCATTAAGTTATTCCTGACATTCTTCAAGAGATGTGGGGGATCGAAAATGGTGAAATATTGTTTTCCTCTCATTTCAAAGAAAGGCCTTTCAGGAGTAACTCCAAGCTCTTGTACAAACTGATAAAAGTTGGAACCTTGATCACTTACAAGTGCTACAATATTGAGACCTATGGACTCAAGCTGAAAGATAGCTTCATGAATAACCTCTTTCAATTTTGAGGATGGGCAAGACTCACTAGCAAGATAGAAGGCAACAGGTTGTTTCCAATTATGAAGAATCCCCCGAATCATCAACACCAAACCTGAGCTGGCCAACATACCAGAAGATCCACCATCACCATAATCCTCGAAGCCAACTAATCTATCTCTTGGTAAATCGTAAAAAAGATGTCGTTTCAAAGAAATCTCATCCATAATAAGTGTGCAGATTTTTGCACTGGGTGGCAGTGATTGGACACGCTTCTTTATAACATAAAGTGACTTTTCGCTAAATCCAACCTCAGATGCAAACGTTGAAACCAACCGAGTCAAGGTTTTTTTGGATGGAAGATGGAGGTATTTTGCTAAAAAACGATACGCGTTGCCACTAATGTAATATAGCATTAGGGCCCAAGCTTTAAAGTCATTGCTATATCTTTTACCTTTTGGTTTCTTTGATTGCAATTTGATTTGAGTCTCAATGATTTTTTTTAGTTCGGGAGCAATTATGCCTTCCAGGAGATTTAGTGCCTTTTGAGCTTTGGTTACATTTTGTTTAGGAGATTTTGGGAATTGTTGTCTGAGTGCTGTTAGTTTTGATTTCAATGATGTAATTTTTTGCCTTTTTGCATGAAGGATAGAGCGTAGTTTTTTCTTTCTTGGGCTGTTTGCAGTGAGTTGGGGAGGGGTTTGAGAGACTTGGTCACTTTTGTTTGATACAACCTCAACATTTGCAGCAATGTTCAATGTTGAATCTTCCATGCCTGTATAAAATCAAAGAACACAAACATATCATATATTGCCTCAAGTAATTTGCAATAGATCTTGTTTCACTGAACAGATTCAAGGGAGTTGTATGTCTTACTATACATACTACACCTTTAAGACTACAATACACATAATGCCAGATGCAAATGTAGTTTATGCAAAGATACTACTAAGTATAAATACCTATAACATGTACTTACTGACATCCATCCCAACTGATGCAGGTTTCATAACTATTGGTTCCTGACTGTAACCAATGTGGCTTTTTGATACTGAGGAATTAGTGAAGAAACCATAATTATCAATTCCAAAGTCAGCAAAACCATACAGGCTTATTTACATTATTTCAATTTTCCAAAAATTTAAAGGAGTTTATAATGCATTGATTTACCATAATTATGTTCGCTGATAATTTCTTCAAATTGTAAGCGCTTTTTCTTCTGTGGTATGTCTGCAAGAGGTATTTTTAATGTCACTTTTGAACAAACATATTGGTTATGCGAAATGACCTTACCTATAGTACTGCTTTGTTTTTTGTTTAATGATTACTTGGATATGAATCTATGTTCAATGTGAATTAGGCAAATCCCACATAAAGTGGTAGTGATGGTAACAGATAGTTTGAAAATCCATTCAAAGTTTATCTGTGGTAAATACCAATTTATCTTTAATAAATACCAATTTTCTCTGACAATCCCAGTTATGTTGCTACCCTCCAACCCGCATTCAGCACCTTCCCAGAATGATCCTTAACAGTAGTATATCTGTACTTACTTGACTCTCTGGCAGTGTATGGCCGTTTACTCCCTATGACTGATGGTGGAGGGTTGGGTATGTTAAAAAGAGTTGGTTTTGCATTGGGAAGAAGTCTAGTACGGTTATTTGTAAATTTTGGGAGGAAGTCAGGCTCAAAATGTTCACAGCAGATGTAACAGTTTTTACTGAGATAGGCCGTGCTCCTATGCATGAGATCTTGCCTTCTGCAACTCTGAAGCCACTCTTTACAACTAAAATATAAGTAATAGGCAACAGTTACTGTGCACAATTAAAAGATACACAACTTAGAAGAACGCTGTGTCTAAAAATATTCTTTAAAATCGAGGAAACTGAGTACAGTAGGAAGTACATACCGTGTAGCACTTGACGGAAAACGGTGAAAACTTAGTTCCGGGTTGTCTTTTGGGTTATTTGTACAGTTGCAAGCTGAACAAAATGTTCCTTTCGACTTGTAAACTTCTTTATTTGACATCATAGAGGTCGCTCGCGTGGAGAAGGTGCGAAAACATGCAGGAGAAAAAAAATGTCCAGTGTTAGATACCACTTTCCACGAATTTCTACTTGCTTAATCTCGTTTTCGCGCATCCCCATACTCACGCATGCGCGCATGAAAAGGTGTCAGCACTGACTTCAATGGAGTGACCCTTCTGCCCCTTTATTATTCTGTGATACCGATGTACTATCATCAAACAACAGTATTTCAGACAAAATGGAAATATTCTGTTTGCAACGTGATGATGAACCCGTCGGACTATATGCTACAATTAAAAGATGGAAAGGGGAGAAAGAATCAAAGATAGAAGTCACATTGAATGAGAAGTTACTTACGCGACTTGTTAGTGACGAACCAAGCAAAAAGAAAAACGCAGATGAAGAAGTCATTGAACATGTAAATGAGGAAATCAATAGTAAATCACACTCCACACCCGACGAACTCGAATCAGAAGAAAAGACTACAGATCAAAAGAAAATTGATAAAGCCTATGCCAACCTGTTATTTCAAGACATGATGCAAAAGTCAAGTCAATACTGTGCTAGCTGTAATGGGCATCCCGAACCTCACCGTAGTGACTGTGTACATGCGGATCCACTGAAATTCATATCATTTCATATAGTTATTGCAAATATCAATCTGTTGTCTTTAGGTAAAGAAAGGTTGAGTGAATTGCTTATTGAACAGTTGAAACCCTCCTGCACTGATTTTGATATAGATAAAATAAATAATCTATTTAACAATCTGAATGGGAATGGAGAATGGCGTAAAGCACAGATTTCCATGTATTTACTTAATGCATTGGGATTTGTAAAAGATCAATTGATTATTCATCTATAAATACATGTTTGTATGTTGTCTCATTTACTTCACAATGTCTATCTACGATATCAGAATAAAAACACCATTCTCAATGATCATGGCTGGTGCTAGCGGGTCTGGGAAAACAACATGGTTAGAAAAATTTTTAAAGTATATAGACTTATTAACTGACGATGACGGGTCGAAATATAGACACTTGCTATGGTTTAGTGGAACGAAACAACCTGAGTTATTTAAAAGAATCCAAAGTATATTTAGAGGGAAAACTGAGTTCTTTAACGAACTTGATAAAGAAATTTATGAACAAATCGAAGAAAACAGGAAAAATTCTATCATTGTTATTGATGATTTAATGCATGAAATGTCCACAAATAGTGGCATTAGTAAATTGTTCACGAAAGGGAGATCCCATTTAAATTGCACTGTTATCCTGTTATGGCAAAGCGTTTTTCCTCAGGGAAGTGAAATGAGGAATTTATCTATAAATGCACAGCACATCATAATCTTTAAGAATCCAAGGGATAAAAGTCAAATACGATTCTTTGCTCAACACGTTGCTCCTGGTAAAGTCACCAGTTTTCTTGAAGCCTTCAACGATTCAACAAAGAAGCATTACGGCTACCTGCATTGCGACTTTTCACAAAATATATCAGAAGATATACGTTTCAGAACGAATATACTACCGGGAGAAGCACCGATAATTGCATATAAACTATGAGTTATCACAAAATGGTCTTACTACCCATAGAGGTATATAATAACATCGTTAATAATGCACCTGTAGCCACAACCGTAGGTACACCTGAAAGTATATCAAACTCTGTGGTTACTCCGAAGCCTATAGTTACTCCGAAGCCTATAGTTACTCCGAAGCCTATAGTTACTCCAAAACCTATATTTGGTCGAAGACAAAGAGGAGGTTCAAAACCCTATAAAAGGGATAAAGATATGTTGAAAAAAGTACTTAAAAAGTTAACAAAGCAACAACTCAAATCAATTCTAAAATGAATGAGGCAATTGATAAGATGTACTTTAACCCGAAATTTCCTGCATCTTATACAAGCCTCAATAAATTGTATGTGGAAGCCAAGAAGAAAATCCCAAAATTGAAGAGAGAGGATCTTGAGAAATGGAGTACACAGTCTGCTACATATACCATACACAAGAGCGCAAGAAAAAGGTTTCCTAGAGAACGAATTTACACACGTTATATCGATTATCTGTGGGAAATAGATCTCGTAAATGTTGCTAGATTGAAAGAGTTTAATGATAACTATACTTATTTATTAGTGTGCGTAGACACATTCAGCAAGTATGCTTGGATACGACCATTATTACGGAAAACAAGTAACGAGACAACAAGTGCAATCAAATCTATTCTGAGAGAGAGAAAGCCAACAAATATGCGATATGATCAGGGAATGGAGTTTAAGAACAGAGTATGTCAAAAACTACTAAAGACAGAAGACATACATTAATATGAAGCAAGGAACGATACAAAAGCTGCCATTGTTGAGCGATTTAATAGAACATTTAACAACAAGACGTATCGATATTTTACAGCAATGAATACATTCAGGTACATTGATGTTCTAAAGGATCTAGTTGAATCGTATAACCATACTTATCACCAATCTATTGGGATGAAACTTGTTGAATTAGATGAGGAAAATTCATATACAGTATTGAGAAAACTCTTTCCTATAAATAGAAGGAAAAGGAAACCCAAGTTTAAAGTAGGAGACTATGTTAGAATAAGTAGAAAGAAAAGATTATTCGAAAAGGAACACGCTCCTACATGGACCGAAGAGGTATTTAAAGTGAAAAAAGTTAACGAGAGAACAACACCTATAACATATATCATTGAAAATCTACTGGGAGATGTACTTTCAGAGAAGTTCTATAGTCAACAACTACAAAAGGTTGAGCTACCAACAGCATTTGTTATTGAGAAAGTGCACAGAAAACGGACTAGAGGTAAAAAGAAAGAGGTATTAGTTAGTTGGAGAGGTTATCCCTCACAGTTCATGCAATGGATTCCACTGGAAGATATACTAGAAATTCCTCATTCAATATAGTAGTCACTCCATTCCATCATGAATCTAATCGATATAGAATCAATCTTCAATCACCACTTAGACTAAATCTAGAGAGAGAGTGGGAAGCAACAATCATAGATGCTTACATACCAATAAGAGCAGATGTATCAAGGTCTGATTCTGATCCAAAGTGGTTTCAGTATGCTGTAGGTATCGGGGTTCCTCAGAATGTAAGCATGCATCAGAGACATTACTACAGTCCCACCAGTCATGAATCAGCATTTCATTCATTCATGGATAAATGTGATAAAGTTCAGAAAAGTATAGATAGCTATGGTAAATTTACAAATCAAAAGTATGATTCCGGATTGAAAATAGAGCTTGCTGAAGATCATGTACTAATTACCATTAGCAAAGAGTTTGTTAAAGATGAGTGTATAGCAATAAGGATGCCCTCACACCAGTATCAAGCATTCTTCACTCCTCCTAGCAGCTTTGATTTCGATACATATATGAATGGCGAATTACTTCAAGTAAAACCTAATAAAAAGCCATGGTGCTATTATGATGCAACTTCGAGCGAGTTAAGAATTCATTTCACTGAAGATATCCCCTACGCAAGGATTGATGTAACTGGTATGAATGGATTAGTATTTAAGTCACATAAGAAAATATCCTATAAAGGAGAACGCATTGGCTATGCCGAAAGTAAATTGCTGGATATTGTTTGTAGTCTTATTGAAACTACGAGACTTGGAAAAAAGGAGGGAGGAACCAGAGTGATGGATATTGTCAATGTGGATGATCATGAAAACAGAAACTTAAAGTTTTTCAAGCTGGAGACATTAGAAATTGACTCTATATCAGTAGAAATAGTTGATTCTGTAACTAAAGAAAATGTATATATTGAGAGAATACCATTTATTGTTATAAATATAAGACCAAAGTTTCTAGCTTAAAACATGTTGTTCTTCATTAGAGTCAACACCTCTGAAAATTCTTTCAATCCCCCTATACTGATAGAGGGTAAATGGGAGGTTGCACTCGTCGATCTGAATTTGAATAATGTTCCTCCTGCGCCTGTTAAAGACCAACATGTGGGTGTTCGGAAATATAAGAAAAAAGATTTTGAACCGATTATCAATCATGGGGAAAACGGTGTTATGGTGTATTTCTATGTCAATATTGTAATGGATAGAATGATCATACATAATTCACAAGACGAAGAGGATGCAAGATTACGTAGGGCGTTTCAAAAGTATAATTATGGAAATGTTGGAAGATCAGGGAGACAAACGAGTGACTTTGACAGGTGGAATTATAGAATACCTCTGGAACATTTTTCTGATATAGCTGGAATTTGGGTACATGTTACATGTAAACATTTGAGTGAACACTTTAGTCGGAATCCCGAGGCTGAAATCACGTTAAAAGCTCTATTAAACATTCTAAATCTTGATATTCAAGCGAAGGAGGATGAAATTAAGACTTATATCAAACAAATGTTCAAAGGAACAGGAGGTGAAACAGTACTAGTTAATACGCCATATTTTCGATTACCACTATTAAGTCATACAGATGGTTTTATTAAGATGGAGACACCCTACTGGTTACATAAAACATACATTGCAAATGAATTAAATGAAATCTTCAAATTTGATATATGGAATCTTGAACGAGTAGATAGAGAAAGTTCTACTGTGAGTATGAATGCAATTACGATGCTATTTCAAGTAGATACAGAACGTAAACTCAATCTTCAGACCATCATAGCACTGTTAAATGCATCATTTCGAACTCAGCAATGTGAGACTTATCTCCAACACACATATTCAAAGACAAGCAGATTGACAAGGATAACAGAATATGTAGACTATCCGCAGTTTGAGATTGATGGGGATCTTATTCATTTGCATCTACCCTTTTATGTAAGAAAAATTGAAATGTCGAATTGGTTAAGTAAACTGACGGGAATAGAAAGAAATTATACAAGGCAGTTTATACTATTACCAAATGCACCACTTGAAGATATGACTTTAACATATAAAATGCTAGATCCTTGCAAACGCTTGACAAGTCGAGAAGATATGAAAAAAGGTGAACTGTATGCTCTAGTATATTGTGAATTGATTGAATATCAGATGGTTGGTAGTATCAGGTCCCCGCTTCTGAGAGTTGTTGGTCTCGATGGTAATAAAAAGGGTATAAATTGGATACAGTTCAACAGCCCACACTACATTCCAGTAAAGTATCAGCAGTTTCAACATTTCGATATAAGCGTGCATGACGAAACAGGTAAACAATTTGGGAGTAAAGTATATCTCACACTGCACTTTCGTAAAAGATGAATACAAAAAGAACAATATACAGCACTTCTCCAACAACTACGCCTGGTATTGCTAGTATGGGATTGTATGGTAATGGAGAATATCCAATATTTAGAAAACCTGTAAGATTTGAGGGCGATGGGTTGGCAATATCAACCATAAAGACAGTTGCAAAGAGTGCTCTTGCAAAGTCTAAAACAGCAGTAAGTAAAAGGGCTTTGAAGAAGAAAGGTCAATCAGCAATGAAAAGCAAAATTCAAACAGCACTGAATAAAAAATTTCAAACTGCTGTGAAGAGATTGACAGGATCAAAAACTCTTTCAAAGAATGTCAAGAGTATAATCAATAACAAGATTAAAACCTTGGGTCCTACAGTAACTCAAAAGTTAGTAGCTTCTTCACCAAGGGGTATTGAAAGTCATGTCCGGAAAGTGATTGGAAAATCATCTATAAAAGAACCATCGCATAATGATTTGGTTAGACAGGCAGAGCGAATGATTTACTCTGGTGCTAATTTCTAATAGTCGGACATATGACGGGATCTAAGCGTAAGAGAAGAAATACTCAGAGAAATCAATCTATTAGAAAAAAAGGAGGAGCAAAGAAACAAATTGCAAGGAGAAGAAATGAGTTAATTGGAAAAGGACTCTTTGAAAATATCCGTAAGTGGTTTGTAAAAACAGCTTATAAAATGACACCGGTACCAAAAAAGTTATTTTTCGCAAAAGTTCTAGATAAGAAAACAGGTAAATTGAAACCTGCATCCGTACTTCCTAGAGAATTTTGGAGGTCGGCGGGAGTACCCAAAGCACATTTAGATAAGTTTCATTATATGACATAATAGTAATGGCTGGATTAGCTACATCTATTGCAATTTCTATGGTTCTTGATGATATGTTAAAAGATGATGGAGGAGTTGAAGCAATGAAACTCATGAGTGGAGGAGGGTATAAAAAGGGATCTCGCAGTAGAAAAAGAAGGAAAATGGGAGCTGCAATTGCGAAAGCAACAATTAAGCAAGCAGTGAAACAAGGAGCGAGACAAGTAGCTCGTCAAGCTGCTAAAAGAGTAACAAAGAAAGCTGTGAAAAGATTAGCAATCAAAGGTGTTAAAGACTTAGCAAAGGGTGCTGTCGTCGCTGGTATTGGATATGCTGCCGATAAGGCAATGAATGGTGGGAGACGAAAAAAACGAAGGCGACAGCGACGTATAAAGGTATAAATAGGAGACCATCATTTTAGTATTCAGGCCAGCGACCATGGCAGAAGGACTAAACCTTTTCAGTGCGCCCATCAGTGATGCATCGATCATATCTCGTCAAGATACGGATTACTATCCATCTGACTCCGTACCAGATAATAACAAAGAAACTATCACCATAGAGGTTATTAATAAATCAGAAGTGGACTTTATTGATCATAGCTCAAAAGAGATTTTGATGAAACTTCAGATACGTAATAAGACAAATAATGCACCATTGAACAGCACAATGATAGCCGCAAAGTATGGAATCTGTAATAATTTTGGACATTCAATTTTCAAACAGATTACATTGCAAGAGGGGGACATTGATATGAACACATCTACAGGTACTTATCCATATCAAGTTGATTTCGAAAATGTTATTACTTATGATGAGAGAGATCTAGAGGGTAGACCAAGACTTGAAGGGTACATTCCTGATACACAAACCCAGGCTTCTATGCAAATGACATATTCATCAAATAATGATAATGCTGGATTGACAGTTAGAAGTGCACTGTTTGATAATGGAAATACAGTGTCTACTATTATCAAACCGCATCTAGGTCCTCTAGCTCAGGGTAGATATTTACTTCCAAAGACAAGAGTACAGTTCAGACTTATTCCGAATAGTGATGATTTCCTGCTAACGTATGCTGACGATGCAGAAGTAACGATGTATGGTGTTTACATTAGAAATATTAAACTGAGAACTAGAACTGTGAAGTTGAATCCACAAGTTGCGACACAAATTTATAGAAATCTCCAAAAGAGACGTGCAATTTATCCCACACCAGTACCCTTAATGACAACTGCTCTACTTGAGAATGGGGTTCATAGTTGGGAGAAAGATAATGGTTTTAGTGGCAAAGTTCCAAAATTGTTTATGTTTGGTATTGTTGAGAATGCAGCATTTAATGGATCAAGGGCAAAGAATCCTTTCTACTATAGGAATCTGAACATTAACGAGACTCGAATCTACATTGACGGCGTGCCAGTTATCCCTACACTTCATACAGATTTTGCGAACCATTTTCAAGAAGGATTTTTGCAAATATTGAAAGCGACTGGAGAGAAACGTTGCCTTTTGAATTCACAGACGTGGGCAATTCATAATATGTGGGCATTTGACTTATCACCAAAAGGGATGAATGCATTACATGAATTTCATTCTGCTAGATCTGGAAATTTGAGAATTGAGCTTTTTTTCGGTGCAGCATCAGCAGGCAGCCCATTTACTATTATAATGTATGGTTTGATGGATTCAACTAGTGAAATTGACTCTTTTAATAACGTTATTAGAAATTGGTAGATTATGAACGATCTCAAGATAAATAATAGTTTAAGAAGGTATATACCAACATCCAATAAATTTCGTGGAGTTTTTGGAAAAAATGAGTTGAGACCAGTTGACAGATATCCGTGCTGTATGATAATAAAGGAATCGGATTTTGGAACAAGAGGCACTCATTGGGTTGCAATTTACTTTGATGTAAATGGAAATTGTGAATATTTTGATTCGTATGGACAAGACCCAGTTCCTGACATTGGAAGATTTATAGTACACAACACTAGAGGTATCTGCCAAATGAGCAAGAAACAGTTTCAAAGCTACAACTCAGATGTCTGTGGTCAATATTGCATTTACTATTTGTCAAAACGCTGTGAGAACAATTCAATGAACAAGATTCTTAGTATATTTGATGTTAATAATCGAAGAGAAAATGATCGCTTTGTATTACAATATATTCATAATAAATTTAATTGCTAGCTTTAGAAAAACTCAAACTCTCTGTTGCATCTATCTATAAATATAATCTCATATTCATTCAAAGGGTAGTTTCTTTGCTATGGTGAGTTTTTGTATAGAGAGACAAAACCAAAAGATTCAGACAATGAGTCAGTATTTGATTCTTAAAACTTTTAATAAACCTGTTGATCTTTCAAAGATTGTACGCATTGACAATTCAAGTGATTGGGAATGTTGTGTCCATAGTTATTACATAAAGATCAATGATTCCAAAATTCTCCGTCTGAATTGTAATGTCATAGAATTTGATCGTAATATACGGCAACCTATATTCATGGATGTTCTATCAAATGCGATATTGAATGTTATATTTTTGAGATGGAAGACAATTCTTATAATGGATTTATCAAATTTTGAAGTGAAAGTGACAAATTTGGAGAATATACCAATTCAGATGGATAATCCCGACACGTTTGTGATGCTTGTGTTCAGAAGAAAGCAGGAATAGACATATTGAACTCAATAAAAATAGTATTAATGTAACATTAGTGTGCATTAGTGATCATATAATGTCCGTGTGGCAGAGTCTTGTTATTTTGTATGAAATATCTCTTATCATCGAATGGAGCCAATGCAATCTTTTTTCGTTCAGTCGTGTAAATTATTTGCTGGTGAGATTCTATATTCCTTTGAGTTACTATAATTGGTGTGGTCCTTGTTTGATTCAGAATTTCTTTATAGTTTTCATGAGTCAAGACGTTCTTCACAATGCTCCGTTGAATGCCTTTGGCCTTCTTCATAACTCCATCAACGGTTTGCAGCTGTACATTTTCGATCGCAAGGCAATAAATTCTTCCATGCGCTTGCTGTGGAGTTCGTCTTTAAACTTGCCAATTACCTGAAAGAATAGAAAAATTATTAGTAAATCTGTCAGTCTTTAGAGAATCATGTATTTTTTCATAGCAAGGATCCGTGAAAGTTATAAAAGAAACATACCTTTGTGTTCTTTGAAGAGTAGCAGATGTGATCTCTTGGGTATTCGGAGAAATCGAATTCGTCTTCGTTCTCTTTCATTACAGCAAATACTTGTGATTCGGGCATTGGAATATCGTATATGAAAGAATCTGTGTCCATATAGCACAGCTCTACTCCTGGAAACTTGACTCTCGAGACATTATAATGAAAGTCATACATTAAGTATTTACTAAGTTCCAACACACAAAATCCAACATAGATAGGTTTGTTCAGCTCAACTTCGACAATTTTTGACTCAATCAATACATTATCGTCACCAATATCAATAACACCAAAGAATTTTGGTCTGCGGAAATGTTTGAGTAATGTCTTGTCTTTCGGTCTAATGTCAAATTTCCGATGGTTTCGAACGTTTTCCATCGTTTTACCATACACGGCATTATTCATTAACTTGAAGAGGTCCTTCTCGAATTTGTTCCTTGCCACAGCTCTCTTTGATGTGTTGAAATCGATGTATTGTTTCAACCATGGTTCTTGCTTGAATGATACAATGTTATGAACCTTTTTCACTACCAGACCTAGTTCTAGGCATTGTTTTAGTACAGTCTCGTGAATAATGTAGTTTGTTTTGTCAAGTAAGGAAGGTATCAGTTTCTTGGTAGTCTTGACAGTTTTGTTTGAGTAGTGAGAGTTGTACAAATGTTTCTGCATTTGTGAAAGCATGTCTTCAGTCACAGTAAAACTGTCGGGTGCAGGTGGTAAGTCACTTAACTTATCATGTACATATTTTGGATAATGTAAATCAACTTCAAAAATGTACCCAGTATCCCTATCAGTTGTTCTGTTAAGAATGGTCAAGACGTCTGTATCTGGGTCTATAACTCTAAAGTTACCTGTAGGCAATGGTTGTGACATTGCCCATCCGTAGAGATTGTTGGCGTCCAAGTAAAGGAGTGTACTCTCTGAAGAGGATTCCGCATGTCGTTTTATTCCAACAGAGATTCCACCTCTAATTCCCCGCTCAAACATGAGATATATGTCTTTAGTTTCCTCTGAAAAAATCAAAAATCGTTGTTAAAACATCATGTATGCATATATCCCTTTGGAACATGAACAATTTATTACTAGAAGAAATAAATACATGTACCTACCTGTTAATAACTCTAATGCAACTCCTGTCTTTAGTAACATTGCATCCCATGCCATTGACGGTAGGCTGACATAATGAGCGGGATCGAGATGGTACTCTTGAACACACATACTGCGGAACTCTTCAAAGATATCAGTCAGTAGTAGAACGTCAGTGATCAGGTAAAGCTCATGATAGTCGTTAAATGTCTGGCAATTGAAAAAAGTCCAAACCATTTGAGCATGATGATATTCGTCGTCTGTTATGTGCTTTTCGTCTTTTCTATTGTAAAAGTCCTCTTTTGGTGGCAATGACAGATGATCCATTTTGTCGATATTGTCCATCCAGTCGTATGGGTAGATACCTGTACAACAATGTAGTTCGGTGAATGATAAAACGACTTGAATAAATGAATCTATGAGCACAGTCAATAGATGAGGCATTTTAGCTCAGTGAACATTAGGAAACGGAAATACGAATCAAGCAAAGTCAATAAATGAGTAAAACAAAAGCGTGTTAAGATAACCTTTTTTCTTTAGTAATCTCAAAGCTTGTTCAATGAACTGACTGTGTTGTTCAATACGATGAATGTGCGATGGTGGTTGATTCCAATTTCTATAATCCTGAGAATCATATTGTGTGAGGAACCGTTTCTCTTTCACTCTGTATTGTAGGTTTTGATTTTGGGTTCTCATCACCATCTCAGGGTAGAGTTGTATATTCGGGTCAACTCTCTGCAGTATGAGGTTGGTTGCGAATCGCTGTGTTTCATGGACTTTGTCATCAGATAGATTGGATGCTAGGTTTGCAAGTGAAGAATTCAGGAATGCAAGTGAATCAATGTATTTGATCTTTGGAGCATTTATTGGATTCTTGTTGTCGTCCTCAGTTCTCTCGGTTTCGTGTTGAATCTGTGCACAAAGAAACTTCTCACTGCTGTTTGCAATAACTGATGTGAAACGATCCCCGAGATTTCGCAAAATGTGATGCAGATCATAACCCTTGAGGTTGTGGAAAACTGCAACAATTGGGTGACTCTTTGCGACAATATCCAAATAATCAAAAGTGCATCTTTGGCATGCTGGGCCTGAAAAGATAAAGGTCTTAAACTAATAAAGCCAGAAAGTAAATTCATACGATAAGTAAAGACTGGTATATTCAATAAATAAATTTTTATTATTAATGCATAGAGGTATACTCAGAAAGTAAATTCATGCGATAAAATCAGGATATATATTCAACCATACGATAAATAAAGAATCACTACCTCAATATTTGCCAGTTATGTGACAGTGGTCTTGTACTTTCTTTACGATTCTCTCATTTTCAACAGTTGAACCAAATTGCAGTTTACATGCGTAGCAGTGTGTGGCTTGATCATGTAGTCTCTGCTCTTCGGATGTTAGAGGCACCATCGGTTTGGTGAGTTTGAAGACTTCACGTATTTCTCGATTTAGGAGGTCCATTGTTTCCATGAATTTTTCCATGCAATCTAGACCAGTATAGACTTGTGGTTTTCGATTCCATTTATCACCGATTGATTTTACATTGATGCAGTAAGAAATTGGTACATGTTTTTGGTAAGCTGCACTACATTGATCAGCTCCAGGGCAATCTTCCAATATCGACTCGAAGTCTGCATAAACGATAAAGGGTAAAGGTACTGTCTTTTTCAGACTCTTTTGCTCGAATCGCAACCATCTCTTGTCTTCATTCGGATATCCAACTGCTTGTACAATGTTGAGTTTTTTACAATTGTCCACATGTTTCTTGTGTGCTTCTTCGGTGTTGCTATAAAGATAATATGAGTATTAGTATCTAAATATTAAAAAAACAAAAAAAAAACAAAATTTTATTCTGTTTAATTAAAACCTATTTGAAGAAAAATTAGACTCAACAAATGCAATTTAAATAAAATCTTACCTTGCCGAGAGGCATAGATTGCAATAGAATCTACTAGCTTTATGTTTATGACCATCTCTACCATACATTAAGCGACTGAGATCTTTTATCCATGTGTAATGAGCATGCCCATCATTGTCCATGATTAGCAATAGATTTACATGTCTGTCTCATAGTTCTTTTGTGCTATGTAGCAATTGGAATGAAATGTCTTTATCATTTAGTTGCTCAGCCATTAGAATGTTCAAGGAAATGTCATTCTTTGCACAGAATCTATCCAATACCTTGTGTTGAAGAGGATCTACGGGAAATGATATGTCCTCACAGTTCAGTTCATCTTCATATTCTATATATTTCGTGATTCTCTGTGGGTTCTTCTCTTGGGGATGAAGAGCAGCAAGAATCGACCATAAAAAGCATTTCTCATCATTGTTTTTGATGTTTATAACGGCTTGCTTCTTTGCGATATATGGTGGTAGTGGAAGGAATTTGTTACCGACCACCGGCTCATACTGCATTAATTTGATTTCGGCTCTAAAGACTTTCTCGAATCGCCAACCACTTCCATTTTCTGTGTAGCTATCGATGTTAGCTTCCAGCTTATGAATACACTTGCATATGTTTTCGTCAATGTCTGCAATGTCGTATTTACCCAGGACTGTGGGTCCGTCAGATCTGAATGTTACTGGTGGATCTGTAATGATGTCATCTAACGGCTTGTGGAATATAACATCTACATTAATCGTGTATTTTAAAGCCTGCGATGCCACTGATAGTCGTTTGCGGATAACATTTCTGACATCTTTCTTCAATTCATCAAGGTTTTTGACATCTTCTACTACAACCGTTTGGTATGGTTGCTCATCAATACTTTGATCTGATGTATACTCATCTAGCGTATATGTGTGGGATTCATCTTTTTTAGATCCACCTACAAGATCTATCGCCTGCCTTATACCATGGGTGGATTGCTCATGGTATCGTTTATAAAGATACCGATCAAAGGATTTTTCGCATCTCGAACACTTGAATGTTTTGTTTGGTCGGCTACCATTGTCACTAGCCTCTCGTTTTCTTTTCGAACCCATCTCTTTCAAAACGTAAGAAATTTATATCTAAACCGTACTCTCACTATTTATAATATGAAAGACCCTCAGCGAAGGTTTTCAACCAATTATTATACCGTTTATACTTGGATCGTAAACCACGTGATTACAACAACAAGTTACATCACCTAGGCAAGTTCTAACATGCCCTTTTAATCACCAGAAATCTATTCAGAAATTTTTGTAAGTATTTACCTTAATGACTTCCTTACTTATGTTTTCAATTCAATGCTCGGTTCGAAAACCACGTGATGATAATGTACATTATCCAATAAGAATCAAATGTAAATACTAATCAACAGGTTAATGACTTCCTTATTCTTTCAAACAATTACGGTAATGACTTTCTGTATCTAACAATATGTCTACACAAAGAGCTACGAGCTGCTAGAAAGCAGATTGGGCGCCTAAGTCACATCGAATGGAGTGGCGCTCAAATGTTCATACTTCAGATCCAACTGAAAGCAACGAGCTTCAGGAGTGGAGGAACTGTTACATGGAAACATTTCCTAGTAATCACGCATGCGGCATTTTTATCCCATAATTAAATCCATTCACTTAAAATCGTCATATATAAATACATCTACTCATTAACCATCACCAAGATTACGTCATTTCAGAGCATGCCTACTCTGCTTTGGATTACGTCATTTCACAGCAATAAGTAACAACAACATCAATAATGACGTCATCATTTTCAGACTTACAAAAATCAACTCATCAATTTCGCGCATGCGCATTAAGCAACAACAACAACAATAGTGACGTCATATGACGTCATCGATTTCAGACTTACAAAAATCAACTCATCAATTTCGCGCATGTGCACTAGAGGTCAACTGAGCTCGTATCCCCCCAACCTTATCTACTGACCCAATTCAGTTTATTTCATTTAATCTTATTTAGTAACAAAGACTTTTGCATTGACACTGATATATTTTTACACTCATTACTCATCTTCTTTTAAAAAACAGATTGGAATTAATTCATGTAAATAAAACTCCTTAAGCATGCGGACATACTTGGCTTCCCAAGCTACGTCTTTCTCAATCTTCAAATTTTCACAGTGCACTGTAGTCCAGACTACAAAATGGGTCCATGTACCACTGGCTGCCAGAATCTCTCTCCCTGGACTTGATGCCAATAACTGTGCTCTTTGTTTAGCTGTTTGGTAGCTGTTTGAAAACACTCTTGTTTGTGTCCTTGCTCTTTACTTCTTCAGCTACAATTTCATTTATGGAAGAGTTCCTATGTGACCAAGGGAATTTTTTTTCTAATACCCCTTGAGTAGCTGCCCCCTCTTGACTGATATCAACAAGTATCCCATCAAGACTACTTCCCAAAAGCCCACAAGGAAGCAAGACAAGACTAAGTGGCTGAACGTGATTTCCAGAGTAATTTCCTGGTAAGTAGCAATAGCACTGGCTTCATGCAGTTGCCCCCATAATACTGAGTCTTTGCTGCCAAGTGAATACTTGCCCCTCATTATTTGTAAAGGTGATGGTGGAAAGGGTGTCTGACTTTGTTGCGTTCTCAAACATGCAGCAATGACCTCACCACAGTTGCTTCCAATCAACCTAAGTGTATGAAACTGACCCCACAATGCAGATTTTCTTTGCTCAACAGTTGCCCCAGCAAGCCAGGAGATTTGCTCCTTTGTTACTCTAGCTTTTTCAATAAATATACATTTATCAGTGATAAAATCCTTCATAGTATCCTCTATTAAGTATTGTGCCAATGAATTAGATACCAAATGTCATGGATCAGGCCTTAGGATCCACTGAAGTGGCAAGCAATCTCCACTTTTAGATGCTGCTGTTAATTTTTCACAAAAATAGTCCATGTCTTCTGTTGTGATCTCTCTTTAGCAGGCTTTATATACAGGTTTTGGGTGAGGGAATAAATTGTGATGTGCTTTAGTGCCTAGTTTGGCAGCTTTCTTTGGTTTTGCCAGCCTGGTATTGGGTAAGTCGATCTCTGACATACCCTTTTTGTCAACACAAATGACTGTTGCTGCCATGTGACTTGACATCCACTTGCCACAAAGGCATGCACAATTCCCCAGTACAAAATCACCATCAACTGTAAGAGTCACCGAGTAGCTCTCATCTGTCATGGATGCCCTTACATAGGAAACAACTGTCAAGCCAGTAAAATGTAAATATAGTACAAAGTCAGCCTTATATGTCAACTCTCCTTTGGTTATGGCATTGGTATCCTCTTTGAAAAAAATCACCATTCCAGCTATTGTAATTATTTCATTAGCCACCTTTAAACTTACTCCATGAGATTTATGTACGAAAGGACAAAACAATGACCATATTTAAAGAACTAACAGAATGAACAACATATATTATATACAACCCAAATCAATATGTATTTTGATAAAACAAGAAGTAAATGGCCTAGCCACATAGCCAAAAGGTCAAATGATGTCCAATAATAAGAGTGAGAATCCTTTCGACGAAGTGAATTATGATACATTAGCAGAAGTCCAATCTGGTATTACCTTGTGATGAAGCTCACGTTTTAGCTCCGTTGAAATCTTCACTAAACGGGTGAGACTGTACAAAATATTAAAAGTATCATGAAACTTATGAATGTTAGCTGGTTGCTACCGAGTCGCTAAGGCTCAGTAAAAGTGACTGTAAGCATATCCTTGCCAAAGGTTTTCAAAGCACTTTCTGCTAAGTAGTTTTGTGGTAGTCCACCATAACCTGAAAACAGAGCATTTTAATAACAAATAAGCTATATACATAGACTTCTGGCACTTGTCATAAATCTAAACTGAGTACAAATGGTGACAAAAATTTATATTAAAACCAACATTCCCTAATTCTCACTGAAACAGTAATATAAGAAGGATCTTTCATAAGGTGTCTGTGCATAATACAGTATCTTTTCCATATTCCTTCCATAATCCACAGTGTTCTCACCCTGTACTATAGAGTTTTCTTTGTAAGTGAGAGGTTGATTTGGGCTTTTAAGATTATCTTCAGTGCAAGGAATAAGCTGCTGATGAGAAAAAACGTGTTTTGTTCCTTTTGTGGTTGTGATTCGACAGGTGGTATGAATGTATGATGGGGTATCTGAGGCTGGTTTGTTACTAGAATGCCATTTATGCTTGTAGATGTCTGTTGTTTATATGATGCTGTGTCATACTTCTAATCTGCTGACTGAGTTCTGACACCATTTTACTCACATAGATCCCAAATGCAAGTGATGGCCTATCAAATACTTAGAGTTGCTCATTTTCTGCTTGACCATTATGGCTGCAGAGCACTTTTTGTTGCTGCGATAATTGCGTCAAAGTGCATAGGTGATATGAGCGGGCAAGTGTACACATATTTGGGTTATATAGGTGGATCTTATGGATCCAACCTTACTGAAAGTGTGACTGTCAAAAAAGCAGGATCAGTTTGTTTGCTTTGCTGTTAGCTAGATTTCATCTACTCTTATGGTAGCAATAACATGGTCATAGAAGGCTTTCTTCAATGTATCCTTTTTATCAACAACTTTCTTACATATAACAGAAGTTCACTGTCATGTTGTAATGTTCTGTTTTAGTATCCTCCCTGCTGTTTTCATTTAAATGGACAATGAGCAACATGCCTCCTCAGTTCAGTGTTTTGGTACAAATACCAGGCAAAGTATGCAGGGAACACATTGGTTGTAACTGATTAGCTCACCCTCAGCAGTATGTCCCAGAACCTTCAACTCACCACCACACTTTAGAACTTTTACGATTATGTAAAAGTGTCCTTTCAGTCAAAAGTGTATCAAACTCGATCTTGTTATGCTGTTTGTTTAAAATGTGTTTCTTCTCCATGGCCTAAAGTTTCACTACTTCTGATCCAGAGAAATGAACATGTTCAAGGTGCCTTGCAATCTTCAAACCTTCACATCCATAATACAGGCATGAATGAGTTTTATCGTAAATTCATCCTCCGTGACTATTTGTTCCTGTTCAGGGTACAATGACTAGACGTATAAAAATGACTCTAATCAACAGTAGGTTTGAGTAGAAGTTACTGTTTAAATCATCTGGTCGTTTTCCTAATACAATCCTTGGAAAGTTGTGAGGCTAATTTTATCTCAAGAATGGCATGTATTTATAAACAGTGAAAGTATGTACAAGCTATCTTCACTGTACGGTAGAAATCAATTTAGTTACTAACCATGATTTCATCCAATATATTTAGAAAGTAACCGATACTTACCTGTAAGGTGAAGGTTGATTGTGATTCTATGAGTTACCAGCTAGGAGAGAAGGAGTTGCATGAGAGAGAGTGCCGCCAGACTTCAAAGTAGTGTTGCAATGCCATGAAGGAGAGAAGGGTTGTGGGCCGGGCTTCCATTATGGGTGGGCGTGCAACTCCTTCTCTCCTAGCTGGTAACTCATAGAATCACAATCAACCTTCAACTTACAGGTAAGTATCGGTTAATTTCTAAGTCTATTTCGTTACCAGCCTATGTCGTTACGTAGTTGCACGAGATTTTAGAGTTGGCATTGCAAAATCACAGTTACAAAGAGCCACGGCAGAAAACGCAACACGAGAAACAACTACTGTTTATAACAAAACACCTCTTTGCAATTGAAGCGCACAACGGCAATATGAAAATTAACACAAGAAACAAAACAAGATATTTCTACATCTCAAGTCCTTTATCTGCAGTTCTAAGGATCTGATCTCCAAAATTAAAGTCCTCTTTTATGGGCTTATTATAAAGGCGTTGGAATACTGCCTCGTTTGACCAACCAACAGATGAAACAATATCCTCAGTACTAGCAAGGCTATGACTAGCAAGTAAAGAAACAGAAGCAGCTCTTGTACTATGCGCTGTATATTGAGAAGTGTCGATTCCTGCCAAAAGCAAAACAGTTGTAACCCATCGTGAAATGGTATCTCTAGAGACTGGCACATGAGGCTTAGAATAACTAAGTAGCAACTGCCTCTCCGAAGTACGTAAAGAGGCTGTCCTAGAGATATATTCATCTAGATGAAGGACAATGCAAAGTTTCTCCTCTTTAGGATAGTGTACAAATTGTAAAGGTTCCAGGTGCTTACCTATACGAGACTGTTTTAACCGGCGAACTATGTGAAAAACATACTTGTCTGCAGACTTATGCATTTGATCAATAGACAAATATTGGATAGTCTGGCATCTCTGGCCACTTAATAGAAGTAATAGAATAGTAACTGTAAGTGTACGATCTTTCAAAGTAAGGGCAGCTGCACAATCTTGATGATGAAAGTAATCAAAAAGTATCTTTACATCCCATATTTCCTTATGCTTAGGGAATATAGGCCTTAATTCATAAACCCCTTTCATAAATCTTCTAACAATAGGTAGCTGACCAAAGGGCATCTCATTACCAAACAATAACAAGGAAGATAGGGCTGATCTAGCTGTGTTTATGGTGCTATAAGAAGCTTTATTCTTGAACAAACTGGCTAGAAAATCACTTGCTTCAGCTACAGTAGGGGTAAATATGTCAACATCATGCTCCTTACAGAAAGCAATCCATTTAAGTATACTAGATTGGTATTGGGATGTGGTATTACCCTGCCTCCAAGATGATATTATTATGTCAATAGCAGCAGAAGAAAGACCTTGAGAAGCTAATTTTTCCCTGACAACAAACAAACCACTATTTTCAACTTCTTGTGCAGAGGATGCATCCGACCTGGGAACACAGGTAGGGAGAAAAAACTTGGAGAGGGGGGCAAGTGAACTGGTGGCGTGAGAAGCATTGATGTCATTATTGGGTACCAAGACTGTGTTGGCCAATCTGGCACTACCATAATACCAGTTGATCTTTCCTGTCAGATTTTTTGTATAGCTGTCAGGATACAGCTGAAGAGGGGAAAGCAATAAAAATTATGGCATGACCATGAAATGGAACAAGCATCTATGTACAAAGCCTCTGGATCAGGCCGGTATGAACAGTTCTGTGATAACTGGTGATTGAGCCGAGAAGCAAATAAATCAATGTTGGGCTGGAAACCAAGTATATCTAATGCAAATTTCAGTGAACTAGGGTTAAGCATCCATTCAGTATCTTGCTTTACAAAACTTCTAGACTCACTGTCAGCAACTGTATTGGTTGAACCTGGCAAATGGGTGGCAGTAAGCCAAATACCCTTCTGAATACAAAACTGCCACAAGTCTATTGTTAGATCATGACAGTCATCACTATGGCAAGTACCCATATTATTAATTAGTCCAACAGCTGCAGTATTATCAATCATTATCCTTACATGCTGATGTAAAAGGGATGTTGCATAAGCTTTAATAGCAAAAAATACTGCTAGAAGCTCTAAATACTTTATATGATGAGCAGCTTCCTCTAGAGACCAATGTCCACCTGTTGAGGAACCATTAAATACAGCCCCCCCCCAGCCTTTTACTGAAGCATCAGAATATACTGTAGCTCTTATGGGCTGGTGACCACCAGCTGAGTTCATATTTAGCTTTACGTGTCAGAGACATAGATGCAGTATAATCTCCTTTATTCAGCTTCAGAGCAATAGATTTCTCCTTTTCAAGCCTTCGGTAAAATAAAGGTCCAAACTGGACTGCTGGGAAACTAGGAACTATGTATCCAATAGTCTTGGCAACATATCTTATCACAGCATGTTGCGACCCATGCAGGAGCTCATTGATGTGGAGCAACAGCTTTTGTTTTCTCTTATCAGTTAAATACACCCTCATTTTCACAGAATCAATTATAAACCCAAGGTATTGAAGCTGTTGGGTGGGTAAAAATTCAGACTTATCAGGGTGGATAACAAACCCAAGAGAATCAAATAAAATTGCTGTATCAACAATCGTACTAATACAACCAACAATGGAATCGCTCTGTAAATATAAATCAGTAATATAAGCAGAGACAATATGGCCCATGCATCGCAGCTTAGAAAGTGGAGGTTTTAATATCTTTGTGAACTGCCTTGGACAGGAAGATAAACCATTTGCATAAGTAGTATATTTAAACAGTTGACCCTTGTACTGAAATTTCAAGTAGTTTTGATACATAGGATGTATCTTTACGCTATAATATGCGTCCTTCAAATCAAGGGAAGCCATCCAACAGTTAGGTGTGACAAGGTTAAGAATAGAGTAGATTGTTTCCATTGTAAAATGTGAATACTTGATATAAGCATTAAGGCCTTTTAAATTCAAAATGAAACAAACACTGGTATCATCCTTGGGCAAAGTAAAAAGTGGAGTAATGAACTCATCTGGTTCATGCTCTGATGCTACAAGTACACATTTTTGTAAAAGGGAGTGAATCTCAACAGAAACTAACTCAGCATGAGTTTTGGAAATAAAGTTAGGGGAATATGATAGGTGCTCTGGTAGGCAACTAGTGAAGTCTATTCTATCTCCTGTTATAGCACCAAGGATATGCAAGTTAGAGGTAACTTCCATCCAGGCTGCTATATACTGGGACAAGTGTCCTGCCTTGAAAGATTGAACTTTTGAGTGAAGATAAGGACTTAGTGTATCTCTGAGGAAGGTCTGGAAATAGTATACCTGCCTCTTTGAAGCCATTACTTCTATATGAACCTCCTCTTTGCAAAATGTGGCTGCCGATTGGTTTGTCAGGGGGAAGGATATGGCAGCTCCCCCCGATTCCCTAAAAAAGAAGGGCGTGCAGTACTGGAGGAACCTTGATATTGTGAGAAGTTGGATCTCCCATTATAACCCCTGTGGGGTACAAAACTCTGGTTTGCTACACTTGTAGCAGCATTAACAAGGCGACTAGTGGTCTTCAGCTGTTTTAAGGTCTCTGGCAAGTCATCTCCAAAAATATGTGCCAGGTTTTATATTCCGTCCACAAAGTGCCTTAAAGTCCCCACTGAAATAGGGACAAAGGGAATATCTGCGCTTGAAGGTTAGCTCCTTACAAACATGGCCAGTCAAAACAATAGAATCAATGAGCTTAGCTATAATGTTCTTATAGTCAGGACTGACCTTCTGCTCTCTGGCTGTTAAAAGATCATTTATAGCCAGCGATAATGCAGAACTAGCCTTTACTAAGGAATCCTGTAGAGAGGTAAAGCGAATGTCATTGTGTTTGGGATTTGTGCCCAATTTCGCCCATATTTCAAGGCTCACTTTAGGTGTGAACAGGGAAGCACAGTTTTCTGGCACAGGATATTTATCAGCTATCTCTTTCCTCTTTAATAAGTTGAATTCCGCTGCAAATTTTCCATCAATAATACTGGCTAATTGGCTTGAAATGGGGGGCCCCTTTTCTAAAGATACTACAAGAGCATCATCAATAAAGGTTAAAAGAGCCTCATTTTCTAGAAATATATTATCCTTGCTCTCAAATTCCGGCCCTCCAAAAAGACTCACAACATCCTCTTCTGCAGCTTGTACATTAGAGCAAGCATTATCATCCACCAACCCATCAAGGCCAGAATCAACAGTCTCTGCTGTATGGCAAGGACTTGCTGTCTCTGCAGCACTTACTGTTGCAGCCTCTGCTGCATGGCAATTAGCATTCTCTGATGCTGAGATATATGCTTTCCTGGAAGCTACAAATGAAGAATAGTCAGGGCCTATTTTCAATCTCTTATGAGGTGGAGTAGCGTCTTCAGTGTGGGCCAAAGGGCCTAAATCTTTCTCGACTAAGGATGACAAGATCGTTGAATTCTCATTTAGTCTAGCTTCCATTTGCGGCATTACATTATAAAACTGACATGGATCAAAGTCATAATCAGGTTTAGGCTTAGCAGACAATGCATCACTATCACTTTCATCCCCTGAGATGGGCGTTTCACATGAGGCCATCGTGATCACAAAATGCCACCCTTAGTCCGTTTCAACAGAACCTAAAACTGGACAAAAGAGGGAAAATAAAGACTAAGAATACTTATCCTCTTCCCTGACTGATAAGCACTAGACGGGTTTTCCAGATTACATAGAGTGTGAAGAGTACAATTTGTCCACCTGCTAACCACGTTCCTGTTGTTGGCGGCAAAGCAGGCACGACTGTTGGCGCATGCGCGGCACTCTCTCTCGTGCAACTACGTAACGACATAGGCTGGTAATGAAATAGAACTACAACTATGTAGTGGTGTTAGATCACACACATATTCCGGCCTCTATAAACAGTTAGCACAAATGAAACTAAATCAATGGACTATTTTCATGATGAAGCTACTGATGCTTTCTTCCAATGATGTTTGGCAATTTTAGATGATATAAAATGTAGATTGTACTTGAAGTTTGCACTTGCAAATCAATTGTTCATTACTGTTCTTCGTGACTGCCATTCTCCTTGTCATTTGGTTGTACAGTGTTACGATCTCTAAGTCATCCTCTAGCATCACTCTGGGCCTTCTCTTCATCATTTGGTGTGATGACTTGATGTTCATATTCCTCCCCTTGGCAGCTCAATGGCCATCTGTTCATTGTGTATACAACATCATGTAGCACTTCTTTAAGCTCTGGGAAGGTGAGTATTCTCTTGCCAACGACTTTTGGCAGAATCCTCCTAATGATTCCTATTAACCTTTAAAGAATCCTCCCCACCATGCTGCATGAGAGAGGTTAAAGTTCCATTGAATTCTATGGGGTACCAAGTAGGCCATAAGGTCTTCATTTCTCTTCAAGATCTTCAGCCATCTATTAGTTGCAACAAAAGTTTTCCCATTGTCACTGACTATTGACCTTGGAGTCATATTCTAGCCACAAACTCTGTCAACAATCTTTTGAACTCTGGTGCTATTAGACCCTTGGATTATTTCAAATGCACAGCTCTTGTGCTTCCACATGTGAAAAATGCTATATACAACTTCCCAAATGTTCCTTTTATGACCATGTAGATTATTGGTCCAGTAAAGTCCACGCCAGTAACCATGAAAAAATCACTACGTTCTGCTCTGAATCCTGGCGATATTGACATTATATGTCTCTTGCAGGCAGTGCACTCATGCAATACTTTCTTGGATAGCATTAGTCCTGTTTCTAATGAATTGAGCCTGTGTAGCACAGTGCTGTCCAGCCATAGATTTTACAAAGTGTGGAAGCTAGATGAGGTATTGGTGTGTCTCTTGCAGCAATCCATGACTTTGCTGCCAAAAACATGCTTTCTGAGATGATATCTTCATAGTAGGAGACCAAATACACAGCTACAGCTATGGCCTGCTTGCTGGAATCAGAGAATCTATGCACTATTACCCTTGGAGGCTTATGCCTGGTCACACTTCTCCAAATTGATAGCATCAAAACTTTTTCATCATGTTTATCCACTGATTGCAAGGATCCAGAATTTCCATAAGTAGCTCTGCATCTGGAGCAATCTTTATAAGACAGACCTTGCCTTACAGTATTTTTCCTATTACCACTACTGGTCCTGCAATCCCCAGGGGATAAAAAATTCCATTGATTGAAGACAGAATCTTTCTCTAGGTGAGTACAGCACTGTCAAGTTTTCCAATGCACTGACTGAGGGTGATCATTTGTTGTATCCCA
Source organism: Mastigias papua (assembly GCA_964019165.1). Classification (NCBI taxonomy): domain Eukaryota; kingdom Metazoa; phylum Cnidaria; class Scyphozoa; order Rhizostomeae; family Mastigiidae; genus Mastigias; species Mastigias papua. The sequence continues at coordinate 12,624,824 of OZ025280.1, forward strand.
GTGTATCCCGATAATCTTTTGTCTAACCAGCTTGTTCCAGCTGTTTCTTCTACATATGTCTCCTTTTCAAGAACAATGCCATTTCGCTTTTCTTATAGTTCTGCTCTCATCACATTGCTATGCCATTTGTGCAATAGACACAGACATAGGTTGCATCATTTGCTAGAGCTGTTGTAAGGTTGGTGTGATGAGAGGATGTGCCAGGAGATGGAATGTGTGATATTGTTGTCCTTAAGAGCCCAGACATACTTGCTTAGTTCGGTGGAGTTTCTGTCTTTGTTGTGTTGATATGTTGCTTGAGGGTTTCTGTATCTTACTTTAAATTCATTCTCTGTTAGTCTGATGTATGTTACTGAGGCTTGGTATATTACTGAAGTTTGAAGACAGTGTCCGTTGAGAGGGCAGTTGCAGTTTTTGGTCACTTTAGGTGTGGTGTTAGTGGGGTCATGTATATATATATATATATATATATATATATATATATATTTATATATATATATATCTATATATATAGCTGTTCTCTGCACCATTGATGTAGTAGGGCTTTGTCCCAGTATAACCCATGGGGAGGGTCTTGAGGCCATGAGGGAAGCACTGGGTAGGAGGGTTAATCCAACAGTGGCTACTGACACCCTGGTTGGGTTGGCATCCCTGGTCCTTACAAATACCTATTTTGAATCTAATGATAAGATATATGGACAAAAGTTGGGAACGACGAAGTTCGCTCCGGCCTATGCTTATCTCTTTATGAGTGTGTTGGAAGAGAGGTTGTTGGAGGCTTCGGCGGACAAACCACTAGTCTGGATGAGGTTCATCGATGATGTTTTCTTCATTTGGACACATGGGGAGGAAAAACTGAAGCTTTTCATCAACTTTCTCAACAATAGCCATGACAATATCAAAGTTACAAGCGAGTATTCCTGGGAAACCATACGTTTTTTAGATGTCCAGGTCACCATGGGAGAGGGGGGAGTCCTAACAACAGATTTGTTTTGCAAACCAACTGATACTCATCAGTTCTTGCATAAGAAATCGTGTCATCCATGGCATACTAAGAAGGCGATTCCTTATAGCCAAGCCCTTAGGTGGCGTTCAGACTGATTGCTAGTAAAAGATTGTTGGCGGCTATTTGCGAGTTTGCGTGTAATCCCCTACTTTCCTGTTCAGACTGGGCGTGTGTAAATGCTTGTTCCATGGAGGAAATCCAAAAGGAAATGACAGAACTGAATTCGTAAAATTTTTCCCAATACACATTTATTTAAAAATACCAATGCTACAAGTGATGTGTAGTATTCCAACATGTATTGTTTGGGCCTCGCAGAAAATCCATATTTAAATCGTCACAATAGATTGCGTTGTCGAGAGCATAGAAAAGTTGGTGTACACCCTATAAATCGGGATAGAGAGCAACTTGGAGAATGCCATCATCTGTTCCAGCAAATAAAACACGATGAACAGAAGTTTTATCAATATACCAGAATGAAAAAACGAACCTTTGACATACTCTTGGAAGCTGTATCGCCGCATTTGCAGAAGCAGACTACTAACTGTAGAAAGCCCATTTCCCCAGAAGAAAGACTTGTTATAACGCTCAGGTAAGATTAAAAAAAGTTTCATATATAACTCTGATTATAGAACAAGGAGTAGTATCATTGGTATATATAAGAATTGTATTTAGTTCAGCCAGGGTCGATAGATATCTCCAATCATGCTGCTGTTGTCTTCTTTCTCAGTTGAGCACAACTCCAAACTGTCATCTTCTCCAAGAAACACACCTTCATGCAACGTTTCTTGAACACGAATTTTCAAGCTAGTCTTCTTTTCCTCAGGTACTCTACGCAGTAATGGCAACAAGCTAAGCAAGAAATGTCTATCAATATCATTGTCTTCAGCTTCTCTTCGCTGGTTGTCTTAAATTAAAAGCTGCACTTTTTCCCTCTCAATCTGCACTTTCTCTTTGTCAAATGCCACAAGATCTTCATTACTACTTTCTGGCTCAGGTCTCTTTCTTTTATTTTTTTGTTTTGAAGTAGAGCTGAGTGGTTGAAAACTAGGCTCATATTCTACTTCTTTATTGTGTGCCGATTCCAAGGCGCAGGTCTCTCCTTCTTTACTAAAAATTTGCCCAGATGGCATTGGAGAGCAACTCTCACTTCTAGGCTCTGTTAAAGACCATGGGCTGACTAAAGTACTATACATTCGACGCCCCATCATCGAGTCTCGTAGAAACAACATCATTTTAACATACGGCCATTTCAATACATATTGTTCCATGGGTAGTCCTGCATCACCAGATGTTCCAAGGGGTACCTTTTTCAATTTGAGTCGAAAATTGTCACGAAGAGACTTCCATTTCTTTTTTACAACATCAACTAAAAGTTTAAGAATCTTATATAAGATTTCTATAAAATACCATTATTTCATGATAGGTTTATGGCAGCTGGTGAGTCATATCATTCTGTGACATTTCACTTCAGAGTTGGAACTTCCACAGTATCTATGATAATTGAAGAAACAACCCGGATCATATGGACAACATTACAGGCACGCTATATGCCATTTCCAACGAAGGACTTAATCAAGAAATATGAACAGCAGTTCAATGAAAAGTGGAATTTCCCTAATTGCTTTGGGTGTGTAGATGGAAAACATGTTAGGATCAAAAACCCAGCTCATACCGGTTCCATGTTTCATACTTACAAACAACATTTTTCAATTGTTTTACAAGGCCTACAAACTGTAAATGCATAGCAATAGATGTAGGGGCTTATGGGAGACAAAGTGATAGTGTAATCGTCCGTGGATCAAGTGTGGGGGTTTGCTTGCAAAGTGGAACGTTAAATATTCCTGCTGCTAAATATCTTCCTAGCTCAAACATTTTATTACCGTATGTACTTCTGGGCGATGAAGCATACCCCCTTTCACCATATCTCATGCGACCTTTTCCAAGACAGGATTTAAATGATGAAAATAGAATATTTAAGTATAGACTTTCACGAGCTCGCCGGTGTGTAGAATGTGTATTTGGAATTTTACAGTCAAAATGGAGGGTTTTTGGTACAGAACTGGAAACTAACGTGGAAAACTCTGAGACAAGTGTTAAAGCTGCTTGCTTACTACATAATATAATTATTGAAGAGGAAGGTATTCATTTGGATGATTTAAATGACAATTTAGTATTTGTGGAAGAACATCAAGGCAATGAACTCCATGGGCGTGCAAATCGAGGAACAAATACAAGTATACAAATAAGAAACGCATTTACATCATATTTTATGAGTCCAGAGGGAGAAGTACCATGGCAAAGAAATGCTATTTCACAGAGATTATTGCTTCTATTGTTGTCTCATTTTTTGTATTTTTCTATAATACAATATCGCAACAGAATATTTTGATATATGCGTACCACTCTTTAATTTTCTCATGGAAATTCTCTGAAAACTCGACCAATATACCTTCTAATTGCAAAATGTGTGCGATTTCGTACCAGTATTTCTTTAGTAAGTCTCGATTGCAATGTTTTAGATCTCTAGGATCCCAAATAGCAGGTCTTTGCTCAATTTCAGTAAGGAGAAGCTCAAAATCCATTTCTTGTTCTCACTAGTTCTTGCTAGTATCACATCTGTCAAGGAACCCACAAGTTTGCTAGCATAAACTCGCCAATATCTGCTGATGCAATTTTTGCTAATCTGAACACCCGCGGTGTGACCTATAGCGGTTCCTCACTAGTCCGTATACGCACTAGTACAGGATTGTTCAGTCTGAACGCAGCCTTAGGTATCGTAGGATATGTTCTGAGGATCGCCAAGTTAGAGATAGGGTAGGCAATGTAGCTGGATGGTTAAAGGATAGGGACTATGAAGAGTCAATAGTTAATGAACAGATAGGCAGGGTACGTAGGTTAGATAGGGAGGCTCTTCTAGCTGAGACAGACAGGGGACCCAATCCTGGGAGGGGGGATAGGATTCCATTAGTCATTACATACCATCCAACGTTCAACAGTGTGGGGAAAACAATAAGGAGTCTCCACTCTATGCTTTCAAACCCAGAGGAGCATAGGGGGTGTTTCCTGAACCTCCGGTCACTGCTTTTAGGAGATGTAAGAACCTTAAGGATCTGTTAGTAACTAATAATAACTGTGATGAAAGGGGTTGTACTCGTTGTGAAAAGTCCAGATGTCAAGTGTGTAAATCTATGTCTGAAAGTGATAGTTTCTATTCCCACGCAACTAGTAAGGAGTATAAGATTAACTTTTCATTTAACTGTGATTCGTTGGGTGTTGTGTATTTGTTTGACTGTGTTGTGTGTGGTGTTCAGTATGTGGGTAGTACTAACACGCCTTTTAGGCTTAGGTTTAATACTTATAAGGCATGTTATTGTAGGTTTAAGTCAGGGTATTCAGTTCCCCAGATGGACTTTTTCAGACATTTTTCTGAGGAAGGGCATCATGGGTTCGTGGAAGACATTCATGTCACTATACTTGATAGACTTATTGGGAGGGATAGGACACGTGAAAGTTTCTGGCAACATAAGCTGGACACTTTCACACCCCGGGGTCTTAATGTTAAGGAAGTAGACACATAGGATTATTATTTATTTGAGTTGGCTGGTTTATTTTATATGTCGTCACTATTTATTCTCCTCTTTTTATTTTATGTCATAGTTTATACTTTCATTTAGTTATGCTTGTCTATTATATTATTTATGTCACACCTTTCTTTACTAGATCTCCCTCCTCTCAATACCGTCCTTTCTAGGTCATATTGGGTTTCCTTTTCATTTTATGTTACTTCACACCCACTTTGTTCTCGCATGGCTTTCTTTCTACCCCGCTGGGACGGTAGGTATCAGCTTCTCCAACACCCTTTTCTCTTATGCTAAATATAATTCCCCTTACATTCAATTTCAAATGCTATCCATTGTAAATCCAGTTTCATTGTGTAAAGTGCTCTATTGTTGTAAATTAATTAGATATTGTTCCTTTGTTTTTATCGCTATATATGCGCTGTATGTACCGGGAATGTTATAACTGATGAAGGCTTGTGCCGAAATGTTTTAAAAGTTGGAATTTTTTCTTGAGGGTCTATTTATGTCTTTATGACTGGAGCTATTTGAGTGTATATATATATGGTTTGCTAGGTATAGAAGGATTGGTATATGGAGCGCGTTCAGTTAATAATTAATACGTTTACAAAGTTGTTGAAGTTGGAACATCACCGTAGTGTTTTGGAGTCATGTAATGTCGTTAATGTTGTACCTATTAGTCTTCATATAAAACAGTCATCGTCATGTATTGGAGAAGAATCGCAGGAGTTTGGTGAGTCATGGAGGAGCATCTTATCCGTTGCAGACTCCCAGCTACTGACACTGTTAATTTCATGTTATAACTGATGAAGGCTTGTGCCGAACCATTTTAAAAGTTGGAATTTTTCTTCGAGGGTCTATTTATGTCTTTAAAAATTTCTTTATGACTGGAGCTATTTAAGTGTATATACATATAGATATATATATATATATATATATATATATATATATATATATATATATATATATACACTCAAATAGCTCCAATCATAAAGAAATTTTTAAAGACATAAATAGACCCTCAAGAAAAAATTCCAACTTTTAAAACGTTTCGGCACAAGCCTTCATCAGTTATAACATTCCAGGTACATACAGCGCATATATAACGATAAAAACAAAGGAACAATATCTAATTAACTTACGACAATAGAACACTTTACACAATGAAACTGGACTTACAATGGATAGCATTTGAAATTGAATGGAAGGGAAATTATATTTAACATAAGAGAAAAGGGTGTTGGAGAAGCTGATACCTACCGTCCCAGCGGGGTATAGAGAAAACCATGCGAGAACAAAGTGGGTGTGAAGTAACATAAAATGAAAAGGAAACCCAATATGACCTAGAAAGGACGGTATTGAGAGGAGAGAGATATCGTAAGAAAAGGTGCGACCTAAATAATTTAATAGACAAGCATAACTGAATAAAAGTAGAAACCATAACATAAAATTAAAAGAGCAGGATAAATAGTGAATACATATAGAATAAACCAGCCAACTCAAATAAATAATAATCCTATGCGTCTACTTCCTTGACATTAAGACCCCGGGGTGTGAAAGTGTCCAGCTTATGTTGCCAGAAACTTTCACGTGTCCTATCCCTCCCAATAAGTCTATCAATTATAGTGACACGAATGTCTTCCACGAACCCATGATGTCCTTCCTCAGAAAAATGTCTGAAAAAGTCCATCTGGGGAACTGAAGACCCTGACCTAAACTTACGATAACACGCCTTATAAGTATTAAACCTAAGCCTAAAAGGCGTGTTAGTGCTACCCACATACTGAACACCACACACAACACAGTCAAACAAATACACAACGCCCGACGAATCACAGTTAAACGAAAAGTTAATCTTATACTCCTTACTAGTTGCGTGGGAATAGAAACTATCACTTTCAGACATAGATTTACACACTTGACATCTGGACTTTTCACAACGAGTACAACCCCTTTCATCACAGTTCTTGTTAGTAGCCAGCCTAGCCCTAACTAACAGGTCCTTAAGGTTCTTACATCTCCTAAAAGCAGTAACCGGAGGTTCAGGAAACACCTCCCTATGCTCCTCTGAGTTTGAAAGCATAGAGTGGAGACTCCTTATTGTTTTCCCCACACTGTTGAACGCTGGATGTTATGTAATGACTAATGGAATCCTATCCCCCCTCCCAGGATTGGGTCCTCTGTCTGTCTCAGCTAGAAGAGTCTCCCTATCTAACCTACGTACCCTGTCTATCTGTTCATTAACTATTGACTCTAATTAACTATTAACTATAAATTACGACAGGACATGGAAGACTTTAAACGAAGAATTAGACTTCGCTGGTTTTTCAAAGATAGAACAAATGACGTTACTGGAACTAATAAATTTAAAGTTAAATCTTCTTGGGATCCTCCTAAAGGTGACCCTTTGCTTGAATCTTATCTTTCTCTTGTGGAGAAGAGGGTACTGTCCGTTTCAGCGGAGGGTAAGTCCTATCCTAATCTTTCTCATTCTGAGCTGTCTGCTCTTAAGTTTTTGAAATCTGATTTTGATTTAGTTATTAAGGAAGCGGATAAGGGGTCAGCTGTGGTTGTATGGGACAGGGGGGATTATGGTACAGAAGCTGCCCAACAATTGGATGATAGGCAGGTTTATGAGGAAGTTGAGGTGGACCCCACTGTAGAATTGGGTAAGACCATACATGATAGGCTAAAAGAATTAAGGGAGGAGGACCCGGGGTTAGAAGAGGTGACTGGTTACTTGGAGGTTAATGATTCTAGGCTAGGTAGGTTTTATCTTTTACCTAAGATCCACAAGGGTCTTAGTAGCGTTAAGGGGCGTCCAGTCATCTCTAATTGTGGTAGTATAACAGAGCATATATCGGAGTATTTAGATCACCACCTCAATCCGTTGGTCAGCTTCACTAGGTCTTACGTTAAGGATACTAACCACTTTTTAGCTAGGCTAGGTAAGTTAGGTAGCATACCGGATGGGGCTTTTCTCTGCACTGTTGATGTAGTAGGGCTTTATCCCAGTATACCCCATGGGGAGGGTCTTGAGGCCATGAGGGAAGCACTGGGTAGGAGGGTTAATCCAACCGTGGCTACTGACACCCTGGTTGGGTTGGCATCCCTGGTCCTTAAAAATAACTATTTTGAATTTAACGATAAGATATATAGGCAAAAGTTGGGAACGGCGATAGGCATGAAGTTCGCTCCGGCCTATGCTAATCTCTTTATGAGTGGGTTGGAAGAGAGGTTGTTGGAGGCTTCGGCGGACAAACCACTAGTCTGGATGAGGTTCATCGATGATGTTTTCTTCATTTGGACACATGGGGAGGAAAAACTGAAGCTTTTCATCAACTTTCTCAACAGTAGCCACGACAATATCAAATTTACAAGCGAGTATTCCCGGGAAACCATAAGTTTTTTAGATGTCCAGGTCACTATGGGAGAGGGGGGAGTCCTAACGACAGATTTGTTTTGCAAACCAACTGATACTCATCAGTTCTTGCATAAGAAATCGTGTCATCCGTGGCATACTAAGAAGGCGATTCCTTATAGCCAAGCCCTTAGGTATCGTAGGATTTGTTCGGAGGATCGCCAATTTAGAGATAGGGTAGGTAATTTAGCTGGATGGTTAAAGGATAGGGGCTATGAAGAGTCAATAGTTAATGAACAGATAGACAGGGTACGTAGGTTAGATAGGGAGACTCTTCTAGCTGAGACAGACAGAGGACCCAATCCTGGGAGGGGGGATAGGATTCCATTAGTCATTACATACCATCCAGCGTTCAACAGTGTGGGGAAAACAATAAGGAGTCTCCACTCTATGCTTTCAAACTCAGAGGAGCATAGGGAGGTGTTTCCTGAACCTCCGGTCACTGCTTTTAGGAGATGTAAGAACCTTAAGGACCTGTTAGTTAGGGCTAGGCTGGCTACTAACAAGAACTGTGATGAAAGGGGTTGTACTCGTTGTGAAAAGTCCAGATGTCAAGTGTGTAAATCTATGTCTGAAAGTGATAGTTTCTATTCCCACGCAACTAGTAAGGAGTATAAGATTAACTTTTCGTTTAACTGTGATTCGTCGGGTGTTGTGTATTTGTTTGACTGTGTTGTGTGTGGTGTTCAGTATGTGGGTAGCACTAACACGCCTTTTAGGCTTAGGTTTAATAATTATAAGGCGTGTTATCGTAAGTTTAGGTCAGGGTCTTCAGTTCCCCAGATGGACTTTTTCAGACATTTTTCTGAGGAAGGACATCATGGGTTCGTGGAAGACATTCGTGTCACTATAATTGATAGACTTATTGGGAGGGATAGGACACGTGAAAGTTTCTGGCAACATAAGCTGGACACTTTCACACCCCGGGGTCTTAATGTCAAGGAAGTAGACGCATAGGATTATTATTTATTTGAGTTGGCTGGTTTATTCTATATGTATTCACTATTTATCCTGCTCTTTTAATTTTATGTTATGGTTTCTACTTTTATTCAGTTATGCTTGTCTATTAAATTATTTAGGTCGCACCTTTTCTTACGATATCTCTCTCCTCTCAATACCGTCCTTTCTAGGTCATATTGGGTTTCCTTTTCATTTTATGTTACTTCACACCCACTTTGTTCTCGCATGGTTTTCTCTATACCCCGCTGGGACGGTAGGTATCAGCTTCTCCAACACCCTTTTCTCTTATGTTAAATATAATTTCCCTTCCATTCAATTTCAAATGCTATCCATTGTAAGTCCAGTTTCATTGTGTAAAGTGTTCTATTGTCGTAAGTTAATTAGATATTGTTCCTTTGTTTTTATCGTTATATATGCGCTGTATGTACCTGGAATGTTATAACTGATGAAGGCTTGTGCCGAAACGTTTTAAAAGTTGGAATGTTTTCTTGAGGGTCTATATATATATATATATATATATATATATATATATATATATATATATATATATATATATATATATATATATATATATATATATATATATATATATATATATGAACTCAGTAGCTTGCATATATACGCATAGCATAATACTGTATAGCACAGTACAGTATAGAATAGCATGGTATAGCATAGTACATTACAGTATAGCATAGTACAGTATATCATAGTACAGTATGGTATAGTACAGCACAGCATAGCACAGTACAGTATAGCACAATAGAGTATAGCATAGTACAGTATAGCACAGCATAGTACAGTAGAGCATAGTGCAGTACAGTATAGCACAGTATAGTGCAGTCCCAAGCTGGTGATTATATAGTTATGTTTTGGTTACGTAGAGACATGCAGCTGCTGCAACATGACTCGATGGGTAGAAAATCATGACTTTTGTTGTTTCGTCACTTTTGGGTTTTTACCCTGCTATATGTAAAATTTATTGGAGATTTTACTGTATGCTATCAATTCTTGCTTGGGATTGTGTACAACGCAAAACTATTTAGTTATACAACATGCAGTGTAAACCGGAAGGGAGATTTCCTTACAATTTTCTATGGAGATGCATGATTTTTTGCCTTAACCCCCTGAAATAGCCAAGCTTCTTGCTTGAAGTGTGTTCTACCCATGTCTTGCACTAGACTCCCTGCATATCCCATAATGCAGCAGGAGACCTTTGTAAATATGCATGCTAAGCTTTGGTTCCTATGTTGATCAGTAGTGAAACTAACATTGTCAACTTGGAGCCTTTCTCTAGCAAATAAACTTTGAATCATGCCACGAGCAAAGAAAAATAGTTTTAAAGATACACAACGACAGTTTATGAGAGTAAATGAAAGTGGTGGGAAAGTCAGTGAAACAGTAAGTGCCAAGAAACTTGGATCAGCTAATCGTCCTAGGCGATTTTCCAAGCCCATTGCTTGCAATGATTTCGTTGCAATGGAAGGGAGCAGAGTGGTTGACATGGGACTACTACAGGATGCATTAGCAAAAGCTCACATTTGGTCTAAAGGTATTTAATGTTGTTTACTTATCCTTGTCCAATTTGCTTCCTGACAAGTCTCTAACTCCAATGTAGTCTGTTTCTCACCAAAGCTGAAGTGTAACTACTGCCTTGCCTAAATGGACTTGATAATCAGAAACAGTCTTTCACTGTGAAAATTCAAACTAGAAACTTATTTGCACATGTAGAAAATGTAAAAGTTGATAAAATTTATATAAATCCTCTTATCTGCCTATCGAACGAAAACAACAACACACACACGTGTAAACACTCTCATTATATCACCTGTCAAACCCAACATACAACTCCCAAGTGGGTACAAAACACCAACTCTCCCTACAAAGAAGACAGCACAAAACAACAAGCCCTAAGTATAAAAACTGTCTGACACAATACCTAACTCCTGAGTCGACACCAAACAATGAACCAATGTTGCACGCACAACATGCCTCCCTGATCTAAAAATCATATACTACTTTTATTTACAACAACAACAACATGAAAATACAACTGGTTTAAGAATCCATCTCATAGTCAATGCTCTTCTTCCAATGCAGTCCTGATCGACAAATCTTCATCTGAATCATTTCTCGGATGAACGATTGGCCTGAGATCCAAAATATGACGTGCCATGCCATCGACAGATATATCATTTCTAGAAGTTATATCCTTTACATGACCTTTTTGCCATTTTGTAGTACAATGGGCATTGGGTGGTTTTACCCACACCTAATCCCCAAGTTCCACACTTGCCTGTTTTACCAAATAAGTGCTAGTAGGTTCACTTAATGGGCATCTCCAATCGTATGTAAATAGCTCCCTTTTATGGTATCAAATGTTGGTCACAAGATCTTGGTGTTATGTTATACCAAAAAACTGCCTCCTGAGGTGTGATGTTACTTCTGTCTGCAATAGTTTTAAATGTCCAATGATTTCTGTCAATAATACCATTTCCACTAGCCCTATATGCCACTCTAAAATATGAGTTCACTTTCCATCCATTTAATAAATCCACTAAGCGAGAAGAATGGAAAGTAGCACTGTTATCCATTAGTACCTCATCAACAGGTCCCCTCTCCAGAAAAACTTCATTTTAAATATTAACAATTTCTTCAGCTGTTTCTCCTTTAAGTGTCCTCCGAATTGCAAAATGTGATGGACCACAATCAATCATTGACAAATATGGTATTTGTCTATAATGGGTAACATCAAGTGCCATTCGTGACCAATTCGTACAAATCCCAGTTTCACCCTTGCTGTGCATCACAGGAGCAGGATCTATTGTCTGACATCTTTCACAGTGCTTGACTACTTTCTTTACCTCTGCCTTTGTTATCGTTGGGTCTATTTTTCTAGTAACGTAAAGTGTTCTATCTACACCCATGTGGTGTTTGTTATGACCTTCAGCTATATCTAAACTATCACATCACATATTAGAGCCATTTTGTGCATCCTATTCAAATTTTAACCACTCTTTGCATACCCTCGTTAAACTATCAGCTTTATTCTTGTGTGTTGGAACAAGTGTGGCGTGAAGGGTAACATCAAAACCATTAAGTAGATCTCGCAAAAGTCCTAGACGGCGTTTTATAACCATTACAGATGCCCCTTTTGTTTGCACTCTTATCATTACTGATAACAGTCTTTACCCATCCTACAACAGTTGCTGAATCAGTTTTTGAGGTCCCATTACAATGCTAAAGTAAGTCCTTTCAATACTGCTTCTAGCTCTGCAACATTGATGTGATTAAAACCTTCCTTCTTTCTGAGCCAAGCAGCATCTTCAACAGTGACACCATTCATTTCCAATAAAACACCAGGAGCTAATGAGCTAGCATCACACCAGATAATACCAGAATTACTCTATTGCACATGCCAGATTCCTTTCACAGGGTCCTCTTTGTTCACTCACTCTAAAACATCTTGTAACATGTACACAGCGTCCTCTGCAGCAAAATCTTCCCATCGACTCCCCTGTGCCTGTCTCTTAACAAAACTACATGCCATACGGCCAGTCAACTTTCCACATATTGAAAATAATTCCCACCGAGCTGTGATATCTGGCAGCATTGGTAACTGATTACCTCTATAGAACATCAAATCACCATTGACTACCTTCAGTCGCAAACCAAGTGCGGCACCACCTTCCAATGGCTCTGGTTGCTTAGTCACTAATCCAAATTTCTTCAAATGCTCAAGTAATCTTTGTGTAGATGCAATCTTCTCATCTACCAGTATGTCAATGATATATGAAGTAGTGGCCCTGTAGATCTGCTCATCCTTCTTCAGCACAGTTTTTACTATCTTTGACATACTTTGTGGAGCACAAGTTAACCCAAAACCCAGTCATGTGAGGCAATAGATCTGATCTTTGTATTCAACTAGTTGATACGGGCGCAATTTTTCATCTAGACAAATTTGCAAATGGGCTGATTGTAAATCAACCAAAGTAAGTCCATCCATTTATCTCCATTCACGAAGGGTCTCAGAGCACACATCAAGAACATCGTCACCAGTGTGACACTCCACACTTTTATTCAATTCTCAGTAATTGAGCACAGGGCGAACTTTATTTTTGGTAGGTTGTTCAACCACCATAATGGGCAAAATTCCATTTTCTATCGAGCCATTCCAAGGAATCAAAAACCCTTCCTTTATCCATTGATCAACAGCCGTTTCAAATTTTTCTTTTTTATTCCCTTCTAATACTTTCTTATACAATCCAAGTCTATTTTTAACACTGGTGGCTTCTTGTTCTTCCAAAACCATTCAACAGTCCAATATTCATCATTAACTGTAGCATAAAACTCTGTGTCCTCAATGACGCAAGTATCGTTACCAATAGGCAACTTTGAAACAGATTCCACACAAACATTAACTGCAGATTGAACATAATGAAATTTAATTATTCCATTGCCCAGCATAACGCCTCCCAGTTGATTAATTGCATCAATACCCATCACAACATCAACTCCTTCAACTGTTTTGTCAACTACAATTGCATCAACCACAATGCCAAATCAGTTATGTTCTGCAACTTTGCCACCAGCTGAATCTTTTCAAGCCATGCTAAGACAACGCCTTCACCGCTAAACGGTCGAACCATATCGCTTGTTACCTTAACTGACATTGTGATAAATAAACAAGGCCGGGATAGCTTGCACAAGTTGATAAAATTTATATAAATCCTGTTATCTGCCTATCGGAGGAAAACAACAACACACACACGTAAACAATCTCATTATATCACCTGTCAAACCCAACACACAACTCCCAAGTGGGTACAAAACACTAACTCTCCCTACAAAGAAGACAGCACAAAACAACAAGCCCTAAGTACAAAAACTGTCTGACACAATACGTAACTCCCGATTCAACACCAAACAATGAACAAACTTTACGCATGCACAACAGAAAATAGACGTTAAAAGTATCAAAACATCATTTATAGTATACTAGAGCTTTAAGGCGGATATCAACCTTTGCCTATCTCCTTACTTTTAATGTTGCAGGAAGCTTACTGTTGAGAGAGAAAGGTTCAGACAGGAGTGGGGTTTGTTCAACCCTCTATTTGATCTGCTCCATTTGTGAAAAGAAGGAACAATTTTCACATCCAAACAAACAGGAAAGAAGGAGGCTGAAATCAACAAATTGTCAACCTCTGCTGCTGTTGAAGTTGGCTTAGGAAGAGAAGGACTTGCTGACATGCTTTCAATACTTGATGTGCCACCACCTGTGAGTGCTTCTAATTATGCCAATAATATTTCCAAGTTGTTGACCTCTGTGACATCTGTATTTCATGAGCAAATGGCAATGGCTGCTCAAAAACTTCAAAGGATTGCCAATCAAGAATCTGAAGAAGTTGATGCTGATTCCATTGTTGTTATTGCTATGACATATGATGGCACATGGCCAAAGAGGGTTCACTGCAAACCATGGCATCGGAGGTATCATGTCTTCTGATTCAGGAGAGGTTCTTGATTTGCAATCGTATCAAAGGTCTGTCAAGCTTGCAAGCAGAACAAATCAGCTAAGGATTAGGTAGCCTTTGAGGAGTGGCAAGCAGATCACGTAGCCACTGGTGCTTGTCAACAGAACTATGAGGGGTCCAGCCCAAAAATGGAGTCAGAAGCAGCACACAGGTTGTGGAGCAGGTCAATTGCTCTGCATAAGCTATGGTACAGCTGGATGATATGTGATGGGGATAGCTAAGCTCACCAAAGAATAAGTAAAGTGTATAGTGAATCTAACTCTGACATTGTTGAAAAGCTAGATTGTATTGGACATATGGGGAAAAGAAGGTACTGAGCTTTGAATGGAGTCAGACTCGCAACAAAAGGAAAGCTGTCAGATGGGAAGGCAGTAGGAGGGAGAAAAGGGCAACTCACTGAGCCTGTTATCAAAAGGCTGAGTGCGTTGTACAGAAATGCAATAAGGCAGAATGTGGATAGAGAAGCCAGGACACCTGAACAAAAGCAAAGAGGTGTTGAAAAGCTTCAAAAAAGTATTATGGCTGTATTGTATCATTCTGTAAAGCTACAAATCCTGAGGAAAGGCATCAGTTTTCCCCAGAAGATTCTTTGTGTAGATTAAAGCAAAGGGAAGAAAATATGGAGAGTACATATCATTTGGATCCTGTCATCTTGAATTTGCCAAATCCAGTTTTTGAAAGGCTGTCTGAATCCAAGTTGATGGAAAGATGCCTACCTGGGTTTTCTAAAAGCAGAATGACAGTTTTAATAGTCTAGTTTGGAAAAGAGCACCAAAACATGCATGGCATGGGCCAAAGTGGGTACAAATAGCTGCTTACCTTGCAGCACTACATGTCAACTGTGGTACAAATGAGGCAAGGTCTAGTGTCATGCTTGCTGTGGACCTTGTACCTTCTCCATGGGCTGAAATCTCAGCTGAGAAAAAGGACCAAGAAAAGATTGTATGACGCTGAGTGCAAGGCAACAACAGAAGCCAAGAAGCACAGGCTGAGTTTGACATTTCAAAAGCAAACTGCAGAAGCATCTTCTATCAGGCAGGAGGGTACCACTTATGAGAGTGGTCTCTTGTAATTGTATTACATAGTGACATTGAAGAACTTGTTGGTGCTAGACTGGGTTGTTGCCTTTAAGAAATTCATAATTTTTATGATTTTGAAGGTTTCACTAAGGCAGAAGAGGTAAACAACACTTTAAAGCCATTTTTCTCAAGTGTGGAATTATGGCTACCTGAAGGGCTTCAAACTGCTAAGGCTGTTCACAGTCATGAATTATACACGTCAAATTTGGACAAGATGTTCTTCACTAAATTTACTTTGTTTGTCATGAATTATACACGTCAAATTTGGACAAGATGTTCTTCACTAAATTTACTTTGTTTGTATTGAGAATTTTTGCACTTGGGCATGACAAAAGGAGTCTGGGCCCGAGAAAACACGTTATTGTTAATATCTCGTCTTATATAATAGTTATTGAGATATGTCTCAATACACTTTTTTATTTGCAGTAAGTCATTCTATGTCCAAATTTCAGCTCATTATTCCAATCTATAGCACAGTAATAAGCTTTTTTGTATAAACCAATGAAGTGCTGTAAAAGTGCTTCCAAAGCAACAATCTACTTTTTTGTATAAACCAATCAAACGCTGTAGAAATGTTTCCATAGCAACAATCTAATATAATTGATATTTTTGACAAAAATTTTTAAAACTCCTTCATATGATATATATCAAAGTCCATTCCAGTGAATAGCAATGCAGTAAATAAGATTTCAAAATTGCACTGCTGTCATGTGCAAAAGTTTAAGACCACCTGTTGTTTTTCATGATTGTCCTCATTGATTCAAAAAGTATGCAATTTGTCGAAAAGAAACCATCTGAAGTCATTGTACTAAAAGTTTATATAAATCTAGAATATTAATGATGAAACCAATGCACTGCAGCTAGAAAATTATATAAATTGGCATGTGCACAGTATCTTTTCCTCCATGTGACTTTTTGCAACCATGGGTAAAAGAGCCTCTCTGATGGAAGTTCAGCGCAGTCAAATTGTTGTTCTACAAAGGCAGGGCATATCTGAGCGTGATATAAGCCAAAAAATTGGATGTAGCAAGACAGCTGTACATCAAGCAATAGTAAAGTTCAAAAACTTTTCCACATATGCCGATGTAAAGCGAAGTGGAAGACCACCTAAAGCTACCCCAAGAGATGACCACATGATCCGTCGCATGGCAGTACGCTCTCCAACCAGCTCCTGTAGAAAGAGTAGGGGAGCACTGCTTTCTAAAGGTGTTGATATTCATACAAGTACAATTAGTCATCGCCTTGTCAAACAATTTAATTTAAAATCGCATAAACCAGCTAAAAAACCCGACTTACAGCAGCCATGAAAACTAAGCGATTGCAGTTTGCAAAGAAGCATGTAACATGATGTGAAGAGCAATGGGCAAAAGTGTTGTTTTCTGATGAATCTACTATCCAATAGTTTGGAACTTGCAGGATGACAGTTAGAAGACCTCCTGGGAAACGATTTGATGAGCGGTACACCCAGCAAACTGTTAAACATCCTCCAAGCATCATGGTGTGGAAAGGGATGTCTGCAAAAGGAAGCACCGGCCTCTTCTTTTTGCCTCCAAACACTACCATGAATGGGCAAAAATATCTTGACTTGTTGAAAGAAAAGCTCCAATTTCACATGCAGTTTCATATTTGTGATATATTTATGAAAGATGGTGCTCCTTGTCATCGTTCTACAATTGTGACAAATTTCTTGATGAAAAATGACATAAAAACTTGATTGGCCTGGCAATAACCCTGATTTGAACCCAAGTGAAAATTTATGGACAATTCTAAAGGATAAAGTGGCAGAAAAGCAACCTACAAACTTGGAAAATTTGCAATCTGCTATCGAAGAAGTTTGGACACAGGAAATAACTGCCGAGTATTGTAAAAAACTTGTTTCAAGCATGCAACAGCGACTGAGGGCAGTTATAGCCAATAAGGGTGGAAACACGAAATAGTGAACCCTAAGCCAATATCATTTATTATTTTTACTTTTTCAGTTAGTTTAAATCCATCTTGACCTAGAAAGCTGCAATATGTTGTGTTAATGTTGAGAAGTATGGCATTTTTTGAATACAAGTGAATTTTTTCTGACTTTTTCATGGTGGTCTTAACCTTTTGCACATGACTGTATTTCACCCAGAAGTGGGGCCTTGAGACCTAGCAACTAATGTGAGAAAAAGGCAAAGAGATGATCATACTTTTTTATTTTTTGTCATGTTGCCCACATTCCTGAGGCCGTTTGCAAGCATTTCAGCATAGGTGCACTGAAAGTGTCAAAAGGTTGCGTTGCGTATGAGCATGAAAATGCATAAGGAAATGGAAATAAATACATGTGACACTGATGCAGGTCTCACATCATTTCTCAGTAGCTGTATCTATAGATGTATACACATATATATATTATTTAGAAATATATATGTATGCATCTATAGAGCTAAATTTATTTATAAATGTATTGGAAGAACAAAAAGTATCTAATGTAGTGTTGTTGTCCTCTGATTTTGATTTGATTTTGATTTTAACATATTTAGGCACGGTGGCCACGTCAATCGTGAGATTGATTTTCAGTGGGCCGTGCAATTACTTACAATAAATACTTCTAAAAATAAAGATAAATTAAAATATTTGTTAGATCTACCAATTAAAAAATTTATTAACAACGTTTTTCTACTATACAGATAAATTAAAATTGAAAATTAAAATTAAAATAAAAATAGCTATATCAGGCGAGAGAGAACTAGCATTTACTGCTGACATTGCAGACTCGTTTTTTGAATACTTCATACGTTTTTGACGATTTTACTTTTGTGGAGAGATCGTTCCACAGTTTAGCACCCTTGTATGAGATGCATTTCTGTCCAAAAGCCGATTTGCAATGAGGAACGGCCAGATCCGTTTTAGTATTGCGAAGGTCCCTCTTGTCTAAATCGGACAATTTGTTGAACATATCCGCAAGGTAAGTAGGAGCTTGATAGTGAACCGATTTGTATACCATTTTTAGGGTTTCTGATTCGATTAGTTCATTTATGGTGGGCCAACCAAGTTTTCTAATTATGGGAAGAGCTGAAGCATCATAAGCACTGTTTGTGACAATTCTAGCCACTCTATTTAAAAGTTTTTGCAGCTTATTGATAACATTGATACCAGAAACCCCCCATATGGGGCAGCTATATCTTAAATAGGGTTCCACTAAACTTCTGTACATTTTTTGCACAGTAACAATGGGTAAATACTGTTTGGAGAAGCACAGCATCCCTAGTCCTCATGAAACCTTTTTCATCACTGCTGAAATTTGCTCGTCCCAGCTCAAAAAGTTATCAACAAGTACCCCAAGGTATTTTGTATTTTCTACAGTGGACACATTTTCTTCACCCACCCAAAAAGAAGGCTTTGCTACTCTATCATCACTTACATCTGTAAGTCGCTTCCTGCTGCCAAGTACAAGACTATGTGTCTTGGTAACATTGAGAGACAATTTAGTAGCTTGTAACCAGGATTTCAGGTTACTCAGGTCATCATTGACGAAGTCGTTTATTTGCGTAATAGAATCCGACGCAAACATGAGACTTGTGTCATCCGCATACATATCAATATCACAATGTTTCATGTGTAGATGGAGGTCATTGATATAAATGATAAACAGGAGAGGACCAAGGCAGGATCCCTGGGGTACTCCACAGGTTACAGATTCTATTTTCGAGAGCTTCCCATTTACCTTGCAGCATTGCTTTCTCTTAGTTAAGTAGGAGCAGAACCATTTCATTTCCTTGTCATTAATACCAAATAGCTCCAACTTTTGGAGTAATATGCGATGATTTACAGTTTCAAAAGCCTTTTTGAGATCTACAAAGGTAACTGCAGTATATTTCCCACCCTCTAAATTCAAGTACCAATCGTTAGTGCACTTCAGCAAACATGACAGGACTGAATGCATCCGTCTGTATGCTGATTGTTTTTCAAAAATGAGTTTGTTGGAATCTAAATAGTGGTACAGCTGGTCATAGATTAGTTTCTCAAAAAGGCGTGAGACAACCGGTAAAACAGATATGGGGCAATAAGTACCACTTTCATCGGCAGGGCCATTCTTAAAGACTGGTGCAACCCTTGCAATCTTCCAGCTGTCAGGAAACTGGCCTAATGAGAGAGACAGGTTGAAGAGTTAACTAAAGCTGAATTCACACTTGATGCGTCACGATGTGGTGTGTCACGTCACTGTGCGTCAAAAACGCATGAGATGTGTTCACATATAGTGCGTCATCAAGCGTTTTTATGAAAAAAATGTAAATTTAAGATGGCGTCTAATCGAAATGACATACTTGTGGCGTTGGCTTTACAAAACCAGTTAATTACCACTGTTTTACTCAAGAAGAAACAAAGCAAATGTCGTGTTTGTGTTCGATGATTGTGGGAGGCTCATGAGCGGCAGGGACATTACTATAATGTAATAACAGAGATGAGACTGCAGGATCATACCATGCATTTTATTTATTTCCGAATGCTACCTTCGGTATTTGACGATCTGCTCAACTTGGTAGGACCATCATTGGCAAACACAAAGATCTCGTTTTCGTTAGACTTTGCCACAGGCTATGCGGCTTGCTGTCGCTTTACCTACCTTGCTACTGGTGAATCACAAGCATCGCTTTATTTTCATTTTGTCCATCTATCGTGACTCTTGCTATTGTTCTGGTGCGTCTCGATGCATCAAAGTTGAATATTTTCAACTGTGCCGCATAGTGACGCATGGCTTAAAAAACGCGATGCGCATGCAGTGTGTCAAAAAACGCAAACAGTATATGGGCAGCGTCACAAAAAACGCATCAAGTGTGAAGTAGGCTTTAGGGGCTGTGCTACGATTGGCATCCCGGCCTTAAGGAGAAAACTGGAAACTCCATCTAGGCCCAATCCGTGAGAAGACTTACATTTATTTATTGCTTTAAGTAGCTCTTGAGGCTGCATGGGTGAAAAAATGAAATGAGTGGCTGAAGGGTTTATGTCATAGTCCCCCTTCAGAAGGGAAGTTTCCTTGTAGGGACTTTTATTGCTCAGCTTGTCACCTACAGAACAGAAGTAGTCATTCCTTTTATTGGCTATACTTTCGGAATCCTTGATTATTGTACCGTCAACCTTTAAGGAATGGATTTGAGTCGACTTTGATTGTTTGTTGATTAGTTTGTTGACAGTCGACCAGGTTAGCTTAGGGTCTCCTTCACATTCATTAAGTTTATTTGTGAAATATTCTCTCTTTAACTTAGAATTCATATTATTAGCCTTATTCCTAACTTGTCTGTAGGCGTTCATTAAGATTTCCGATTTTGCTTTGACCGCCGCACTTTTACTTCTGTCTCTAGTTCGAAACAAAGCCTTTAATTCAGAAGATAGCCAGGGGCTGTACCTCTCTGACACTCGTCTCTCTATAGAGGGAGCATGATTTTCAATTACGAAGGATACTGTCTTCATGAATTCATCTATTATTTCATAACTCCTTTGAACAAACTAAGATTGAGGACCAGTTAACGGCAGCAAGATCAGCCACCAAAGCTTCTTTGTTGAAGTTTTTCAGCTGTCTTGTATGGATATGCTTGTGGTTATGTTTAATACCACCTTGATACTTTCTTAGAGAATAAACAAGATAGTGATCGCTAATAGCTGTTTTAACAACCCCAGACTCCACTATGTTGCTTGTATTGCTAACAGCAATATGATCTATAAGTGTAGAGGTATTTTCAGTCTCCCTAGTAGGTTCAGATATAAGCTGTGTTAGTCCGAACGATTGGTATATTTCCTTGAGGCATTTAACGTGACCTGGAACTAGGGATTTTGTACCCCCAGTCTCCATACTGAAATCACAATTTGTATCTCCTAACAAAATGATTTCCTTACCCTCTGCTTCGAAGAAACAAAGGACTTGTTCGAGTTTATTGAAAGTTTCGAATGACTCATTTGGAGGCCTATACCATGAGAGTATTATAAATGGACTAGCTTGTGGTGGAGTGATCTGTGCACAAAGAATGTCCATATCCGATTTAGGAATATCGTCCCTGATGTCAAATTTGAAAGTATCTCGGCAGACAAATGCAATCCCTCCCCCATGGCGATTTCTGTCGAGTCGACGTAATTCATAACCTTCAATTTTGAAGAGGTTATCTGATAAAGAATCATCTATTTTTGTTTCATTAAGGGATAGACAATGGATACCCTTTTCTCTTAACAATAGCCCTACCTCATCAAGATGAGGAAGTAAGCTGTTCACGTTCAAGGATGCAAAAATCATGCCTGTTTTGGAGCCCAGTTTGCCTATAATTACATGGTGATGTACTAACATTACTCGTGTCATCCGTTTTATTATGGGTCATACTCCCCCTATCAAAATTATATAGTTTAGATAGTCACATACGTATTTCTCTAAGAAAAGAGCTTGCCAGGATGGAATCACCCACTTGGTTAAGATGGAGGTTGCTGCCATTTGTATGCAGTGTGGCATCCATTTGAACGTGTTTAATGAAGCCACTTTGATGTTTTTTGCCGTGTTTTTCTAGGAGTTCATTTACATTTCCTGCTTTTGCATTTAGATGGTCCCCTCTTGGACAAATGCCGGAAACTGTTACTTTGTTATTACCCTTGTTTAACGAAAGAGCAAGGCTGGTGATCTCATCAGCTATTTGATCTGCAGATTTATCTTCTCTTAAGTCATTTGTCCCAATGTGCAGGATGTATAAGCTGGGGTTGTCCTCTTCAGCAGGCTTGGCGTAATATTTCATTTGCCGAACTTTGGCTCCCACGAAGGAACGAACAACCACTTTGGTGTCTTTGGTCTGCATTTTCCAATGCTTGATTCCTTTGATCATCGAGTCGCCTAGAATGTAGATTTTGCGTTTTTGGTTGCCTTCTCCCGAGATTTGCTTATTTTCCGTGCCTCTTGATTTGCTAAGTCCAGGTTTCGATGTGTTTTTAGTGTTCTTGTTGTAATAATTTCGATTATGGATGTTTGATGCTCTTGGATGGACTTTCTTTGTTTGCTGTTGTTTCACATTGTTCCCAACCTTTTCTTCTTGCTTGTTCAAATCACTCTCTTTTGAATTTGAATACTTGAGGGCTGCAAATCTATTGATATCCAATTTGAATGATGATAACATGTTTTCGCTGAGGATACACAAACCCATCGCTATATTGCGAATTAGAATCCATGATTGGCGTTGATTGCAGGCTTTCGATGATCAGATTCTTTCAGCATAGTTCGTTTCTCAAAAATTCATTTTCCTTCCTCAGTTTGTCTATCTCATTGATTTTATTACTATCAGAAGTGTCGTTGGAAGCTTGCATGACATGCTTTATCTCAGAGACTGTATGTCGAAGAGCAACAAAGTCTTCATAGGGTGTGTATCCCTCCACTGGGTTTGTTTGAGTGCCAAAGTCAACATTTGCAGATTTATTGCTATGTGCATACTTAAGATCGTCTTCTTCTGAAATAGGGCCCTTAGAACTAACAAGGACAAAAAATGAGTCCTCTCCTTTGCGTGGGCGATTTTAAAGTAGGCCAGTGTCTTCCATGGCGTGACTTGTTTCTGCAACAGCGGAAAAGTCATATTGGTGCCCATTCTTTAACAAGTCATTCCAGATCGATTCAGCATTGGGTCGTTTCCTGTTTTCTCGAATTTGACTTATTTCATCTATGATAAGTTGCTCCATTTTTTTAAGAAAACTAGCTCACACAAGAAAACACGTCTGCTCAAAACACGCCGGGTACAGCTACAGCTCTTCATAATGTCTTCTGTTTGATCAGTGGTAGCTGAAGATTGCAGAGTGAGGCACAAGCCCTTACTATGTCATCACCAAGAGGAAGCATATTGATAGGAAAAACAGTTTTCAAAATTTTAAATTCTTCAAGTCTATTGATCACCCTTTCCACATGAATCCTGAGGTTAGCTACTTCTTGTGTTTTTCTACATTCTTCAGTTTTCATCTGAGATTTGACTCTTGCTCCAGGTGGGATACTCAGGTTGCAATATAAGAATGAAGGAGATCTTCCTGTATTTGCAGGCCACAGTCTGCCATAATATCATCCCCATATTCTAATTGCTTGTAAAAAGAGCTATCTTGGCAAATATGCTTGTCAGTGGTCCGTCCACCATAGCAGTCTGAGATGAACATGATAAAGCCTGAGGGTGCAATTGCAATCAAGAATTTCATAGTGTTATGCTTTTTATACTTGGACCATGTAGCTGCTTGGATGTCAAAAGACTTTGGTTGCTCACTGAAAATTTCTGTGCAGTCAATAATACGTACCACTGTTTGATACTTGGGCAGAAACATAGCAGGCAAACTGGATCTGATAACATCTCTTGGGAGCCAAATCACCACTGATTCACCACAGAGTTTAAAAGTTTAACCCAAGGTGTACAAATGACGGAACATGTACTTTGGGACATGCAATAGCCTTAGTCGCATTAGTACCAACAAGAACTGATACTTTCCACAAACTGTCTGTGTGAGATACTCTAGAAGCAAAATTGTGTTTACTTCCTCTCCAGAAAACAATATTTGGTAGACAGGGCTTGATCCAAGTAAACATGAAGTTGAACATAGAAATATATGTTATACCTGTGTTGAACCTCGTCCCTTTATCAGTTTGAATGTTGGACCAGGAAAATAGCTGTGTCTGTTTATCTGAGTTTGAAGATACTTTGAAACCTTGAATTTGAATTTTTAATCTATCTTTCTCGAGAGATAGTGACTGGAGTTGCTCACACAGACTTGAAAGTAATGAATCCTTTTTCAAGACAATCTTTGCAGATGCTAGATACTGCAGGCTTCTTTGTACCTGAGGTATCTGCCATTTCAGATAACTCTTCCCCTTCCTCAAACAAACAATCAGCACATTGAAGATCCTTTTGAATCAAAGTTCTCCTTGGTTTCTTTGCAGCCTTCTGATATCCTAATTTTAGGGTTGGGTTAAGATTCTGTAAGCTGGGTTTTCTGTCAACAAAGTGCAGAGAACAAACTTTGAGTCTTCTTGATGCTGCATTTAAAAGTTTGCTTGGGAAACAATGCAAGGTGTATGGCTGTGGGCAAAGGCATTCTTTGTGTAACAGTCCTGGATGCTCTGCACGTAGAACTGTCTTCCATTTATTCAGCCTGTATTGACTGCTTCCACTACCAACAACAGCACACTTACCATTAACCATGTGTAGCAGATGCCAGCGCTATGCCCCCCCCCCCCGTTGCATTATGCAGTCATACATCTGTTTGTATTGTTGAGTGCATGTACTTGTATGATTTTAGTTTAGTGTTTGTGATCGAATCAAACAAGCTGCACATTCCAAGTTCTTGTCTGTTCTGGGCCTAATTTCTGCTTCGAACAAGAGCACACCACAAAGTGGTGACAGAGGTATGCACTGCTCTAATGGCTATGAGTATTCTCCTAGACCATTTTACTGCAGGCGATTTTTCCCGTTCGCTATGCCATTTTGAGTCTTGCACTCTTGCAAACAACTGGAGTGAAGCTACCACGTTGCTTAAACTCCCCGCTTTTCTTCAGGGGCTGGCTGCAGCTACTATGATGCCCTTGCCGACAATGAATGTGACACTTACACCAATGTGGTTGCCAGTCTCACCTAGAGTTTGTCACCAGCTATGACTTGTAAGCATTTTTATTCTGACTTTGAACAGCAGCTTTTACACCCAACTGAGGACCCTTCATTGTATCTGTTGAGTTTACAGGACATTCTATGCAACGCTGAACCTGATTTGTCCCAGGAAGCTTCTGAGGTCCTACATCATCGTCAGTTTCTAAAAGGGTTGCATGCTACTCTTCATCTAAAGCTGTTAGAGTCTGACCCCACCCCTGATTTGCACAAGATGCTCTCATTTGCTCAATGCTTTTGTGCCCTCCAGGCTTTACCATGTACCTCTCTGAATCCTTCCTGTGCCACTATGAATACGCCCTCGCCATCTGATGAGTCATCCCCATCACATCCAATCCACCACTGACACCACAACAACCTCAAAGTGCCTCTGAACAACAACAATGTCTGCTACAATGTCTCTTTTTTTCTCTTTTGTTTTAACTCATTTGTATCGACCTTGTGTTGTTAAATGACATTTTTGATGATGATGATGATGATGATGTTGATACACCTTGAGCACCTTGTTTCCAAAATGGTGGAGGAACAGTGCCAATTTATTGCTGCCATATCTCCTTCCACTGGCAACCACTTGCCATATAGATGGTTGTCTACATGCAGCTTTATCTATCATGATGTGGGTCTGTAGCACTTCCATTTTTTAGTTACCTTACGTTCCACTCCACTCATTCATTCATTGCGTGTTTTTCTACAGTTCATTGCCCTCATTTCCTCTCGACTAACATCACACTACTATTCCATTGCGTCATAACACCTTGCTCTTTGTTCAGGTCTAATTTCACACAGTAGTCTTTCTTCAACACATTGCCAAACTTTACCTAGCCCTTCCTTTCCAACAGAGATTTTAATTACTTTATCTTTATATGTAATTCCGGGGAGCAAATAGATATACCAAATCATAATTTGTAAATAGTCAGTTGATTTCTATCATGGTGAAGATTACATACACAAATACAATTTACTGTCTACCAGCCTGCAACATGCATTTGTATAAAGTAAAGAGAAGTACAGTGGTGAGATCGTTCTTTTACTTATAACAAGAACTTTAAGCCTCAGTTTTGAAACTTAAAAACAATACAATCAAGAATTACTAAAGGTCATATTGCAAAGGACTGTGCTGCTCACTGTTGGGTCATGCAATGTACTCTCTGCCATGGCTGGGGTCATTCATCTCTTCAATGTGCAAACACTTCATCTTCTAATACTAGTTGTAAGGTCCCTTCTTTAAACTTTCAAAGGGCGCCTCACTAAATGGCTGGAGCAACAAGCACCCCTCCTTATTTTCTGTTGGAATTGCCTATGATTTTGATGTTCCCCACCAACCCCTGTTTTCTGCACATTTGGAGGTGGTGTGCAGTTACCTGCTCTTGTTGAGACAGGATCCATGTGTTCTATTTTAGCACAGATACCTGTCAACACATTGTGGACCATTCTCGTCCATAGGGTCAATTTGATTCTTTCAGTGACAATTCCAACATGTGTATGTCAGTAACTGGCCAGCCCTTGACAGCCAAGGGCTCCCTTAAGACCCAAATTATGTTTCCTGCTAGCAATCATGTCTATCACATTGACTTTTTAGTTTGTTACAATATGTCCAAATCTTTAAATTGCATCTTAGGTTGGGATTTTCTTGTTGCTCGTCGATTACAGTTGTCATTATTAGGGGACCGTTATATCCTTGTTGGGCCTCATGGTAGTACTCCCCTTGTCCCTTTATCGTTACCACACAAGGGGTTGTCTCCTTCTGATTTAGTGTAAGCATCCATGGCTTGTTTAAACCCTGATCAATATCCCCCAATGTTTGGCCAGTCATTAACTCAAGGTCCTGTTAAGGCGACTCTCTCCTTGGCAGTATTCATCCCTAGTTGGTCTGAATGTGTTATGCAGTGCAAAGTCCAGCCCAGATTATGTAGCATATTCAGTTAGTGTAGCAACTAACCGTAATGTTTTTGTGACGATTATGAATCCATTTCAGGAGACTGTTGCGTTACACGTAGGTCAGAGCATAGCTGAGTTTTGCCCCATAAGTGAACTCCCTACTTTCCCACACAACTGCAACAGAACTCTTGACATTTGTACAACTTTAGATAGTACAAGCAGTTTTTTGATAGCCCGCTAGACGCGTGCTCCCCCTACCCCCAATCAAAGCTGGAGATTAGCCTTGGAAAGACTAACGCAGCCGCCCATCGAAGCAGCATGGTCCGCATTTTCGATGAGGATCACGGGAAGGTGATGTCATAGGCCTCTGCGATGGAGCACGTGACCATCAGCATTCCATTGGTCAAATCGAAAAAAGTGCGAGAAAAAAGTGTGCAAAAAATGCTCGGATACCTGCGCTAGGCTATGGGGCTTTCCACCTCTTCTTATTCAGCCCCGTAGCCTAGCGCAGGTATGCGAGCATTTTTTGCACACTTTTTTCTCGCAAGGTTTTCGATTTGACCAATGGAATACTGATGGTCACTTGCTCCATCGCAGAGGCCTATGACGTCACCTTCCCATGAACCTCATCAAAAATGCAGACCATGCTGCTTCGATGGGCGACTGCGTTAGTCTTTCCAAGGCTAATCTCCAGCTTTGATTGGGGGTAGGGGGAGCACGCATCTAGCGGGCTATCAAAAAACTGCTAGTCTTCATCATATCAATAGGGACTATAGTGTGTGTAAAATTCCATGGAGTTGCATAGCATATAACATATTGTGCATAGCATCATGTGTCTTCATACAATACAAATAATATACTACATACACAGCAGTGTATAAATGAAAATGAATAACTTTCACTGCTATTGGGAATCAACTTACCTAATGCAATGTGTGCTGCTAGCTTGTACTAATTCCTCAAAATACCACAATCACATGCATTCTCAACCATGTAAATCAAGTCTAACATAAGGAGTCTAGTATTAGGTAGCAGGGTAAATCTATATTGTATTGAGGCTAAATAGTGTACAGAACATTGGTGTCTCCATAGAATACAGATAATATACTACATATATAGCTGTGTATGAGTGAAAATGAATAACCTTCACTGCCATTTGCATGAAAGTTACCAAATGATTATATGTGGTGCCAATGTGTACTACTTAATCCCTCACAATAGTACAACCACATGTCACCTGTATTCATATGCATAGAAATCAATTCTAACCTGGCAAATAACAACATTGACAACTATCAAGAACAGTCACTGTAGGTTAGCTTCTCTTACAAAAGTATATTGAAGCATTTGAAAGGAAAGAAGCCCCTTACCTCTTAGACAATGCATGAAACTCGAACCTACATTGCTAACTTGACAATCGCATCTGTGGAAACTCCCTCAACCACGAACATGCGGTCTTGCATGCAACCCATTGTTCCAACACAAAAGGACTGCTCTTGTAAGATCAACGCTGGAGTCACCTCGACTTTCAGCGCCACGTACAACAGAATCGAAAGTCAATTGCATTAAAAAGGCTGAGGGGTACTACCAAACAACCCTACAAAGTAATAAATAACCAATTCAGAATCAAACTTTTAGTACAAATCACAAAAGGATAAAGAGTAATCATAGTCGCAAAACACCCGCAGGAACTGGATTTGATTCGAGTGAAACTGAGCTTGGCAAACCCCGCAAATGTATTCAATCTAGACACAAAAAGAAAACGAGTTAAGGTAAACCAAGTCAAAACAAACCTGTTAGCACAACTCACCGAGGGCTAGAGAGTAATCAGAGTCACCATTCACAAAACACCCTCGAGCATTGCATGTGAGTCGATTGAAAGTGAGCTTGGCAAACCCCGTAGTCAGTCTAGAAACGAAAAGACAATGAAGTACAACAAATGACAACATACAGTTTAATAGATTTTATAGTAATTTATAACACCTACCATGTCATGAGGTGCGCACTTTCATAACATGATCGTGGAATTTCCTTGAGAATCGGCGTAAACTCTAGTCGAAACTCTACAATAAAACGTACAGAGAATAAATACGACCTCACAACAAATATCAATGGGCTTATTACAACATTTATAACAATTTACATAAGCAGTTTCCAAGTGACGCCAGGTTGAGAATCCATTGCCCCACGGTGATAGCTCCGATTTCATCTAAAATGACTCGCAGAAAGTTCTAATGATTGTCCTACACCTAGAATAAAAATTAAACATCAGATCAAAGTAAAGTCGAGACAACCCCTTGCTCATAGCGGCACACATGGGCTAACTGTTTGAGCATGATTCAGTAGCAAAACAACGACTATTTAGCACAGAATATGACAGGGGCCTCGAGCAATCTGACACTGCCAACAGCCATGCATGCTATCTCGTGGGAATTTCTCAAAAATATCTTATGTAAAAGTCGAAAAAGTAAACACTGAATAAAGGACAGAGAGGGGCTACCATTAATCGATTCATGTAAGAGCACGAAGAGGACTCACCTGCCACATGATCAAGACTGTCTCCTCGAGTCTTCAAGCGAATCTACAGTCTGTGAACACTCCCTAAACTGCTAATCTCTAATGTGAGCACGCGGATGCATCATATTGCTAGCGGGGGAGGTTGTGCAATACCCAAAGTGTAACTGTTGATGATGATGATTATTATGTTACGAAAATAAGTGTAGGCGAGGTAGTAGTTAGTCACATGCCTAAATGTGTCATGTGCTCTAGTTTTAGTTCTGTTCTGTTCTGTTCTGATCAAGTTATGTTTACGCTGAATGCTCTGTGGTTTTTCTATTTTCCTGCGCTAATTAACAAACGATTATAACAGGTTATGGGACCAGAAAAGGAGAATAGATGAAGTACTGTAAAGTAAGTAAGGAGTAGTGCAATAGGTTTCAAACAACCATTGTATTCGCGATGGCTACAGCGGCTGAGGATGGAGCATCATTACGCATCGATAAATTTATGGGAGAGAATTTCCACCTCTGGAAATTTAAAATGCAAATGGTGTTGGAGGAACGAGATTTGTGGGGAATTGTAAGTGGTGAGGAAGTAGAACCGGCAGGAGATGGAACTACACAGGCCACAGTTCAGAAATTCTGTAAACGTGCCAGGAAGGCATTTGCCACACTTTGTTTATCCCTCGGGGATGAACAGCTTTCGCTCGTTCGCTCATCAAAGACAGCCAAAGATGCTTGGGATAAGCTTGAAAGTCACTATCATGTTAAGTCTTTAGCGAATAAGCTTTTCCTGTGAAAGAAATACTTTACTGCAACTATGGCGGAGAGTGACGTGATGCTTGAGCATATAAATAGGATGAAATCGCTAGCGGGGCAATTAGAATCAGTGGGAGCGACAGTCACTGAAGAAGACCAAGTTGCTACATTGTTGTGTAGTCTACCAGATTCTTATAACAACCTGATTATTGCTTTAGAGTCCAGAGCGGAAGACCTTACAATGGATTTTTTAGTGGCTAGGTTATTGTATGAGGAACATAAGCGGAAGGGCGAAATCGCTGCAAGTGATGCAACCGAGAAAGCTATGGTATCACTTAAAGGAAAACCAGGGAAACAGGCTGAAAATAAGAGCTATATTGGTAAAACCAGTATGAAGAAAAAGGGAAAATGTTACAACTGCGGTGTACAGGGGCACTTTGCGAAAGATTGTCGTAAACCAAAAACAAACAACGAGTTCCGTAGGCAAAGAGAACAAGCCAACACATCAGCATGCACAGAAGGTGATGATGAAAAGGGACATGTGTTGTTTCTAATGTCATCGGATGCTGGTAGTGCTTCTCAGTGGTACATAGATTCTGGTGCTTCGCAGCACATGACTAACAGCAAAGCTTCAATGGTGCATTACCAAGAAGTTTCTTCGCCGGAATTAGTTAGGATGGGAAATAATTATGAGGTTAAAGCTTATGGAAAAGGGAATATATGGATTGAAGTAAAAGCCGAAGGCGTGTACAAGCCAGCTGAATTAGTTGATGTATTATATGTACCTGCCTTGGGAAAGAATTTATTTTCCGTAAGTGCTGTTACAAAAAGAGGTAACACAGTATTGTTTGAAAAGGGGAAATGCACAATTTTGAATTCTTCTGGAGTTGTCGTTGGTTCTGGAAAAGTACAAGGAAAGTTATTCAGTCTTAATGCTAATATACAGCATACACATGAAGCCACAATTGCAAATCAACAGACTGAGGAAATTTGGCACAAACGATATGGTCATTTGAGTCAGAACAACCTGAGAAGTCTTCAAAACAACAACTTAGTAAAAGGAATGTCTTTTAAGATAGATGAAGGAATTAAAGGCCCTTGTGATGCATGCTTAAAAGGAAAACAGAGTCGGAATTCCTTTCCGAAAGAAGAAGCAACAAGAGCAACAGAGCTGTTAGAAATAATCCACTCGGATGTTTGTGGGCCAATGAAGAGCAAAAGTCTAGGTGGTAATGCATATTTTGTCACCTTTATAGATGACAAATCCAGATTTACAACGGTTTATTTCATGAGAAATAAAAGTGAAGTCTTCAATAAATTCAAAGAATTTGAAGCAATGGCCACCAACGTGACAGGCAAAAGAATAAGAATTTTGAGGTGCGATAATGGAGGAGAGTATACCTCCAAAGTTTTTGATGAATACTTAAAGAGTAAAGGTATCCAGAGGCAATTTTCAGTACCAAGAACACCACAGCAGAATGGTGTGTCTGAGCGCATGAATAGAACCATACAAGAAGTGGCAAGAGCAATGGTTCATGGCGATGGACTGTCTGATATTTATTGGGCAGAAGCAGTGTTGACAGCTGTAATCATCAGGAACAGAAGCCCAACAACAGCTGTTCAACATATGACACCACATGAATGTTTTTATGGAAAGAAACCAGATGTTTCTAATTTCAAAATCTTTGGATGTACAGCATATATGCACATTTCAAATCAAGAAAGAAGAAAGTGGGATGCTAAGTCAGTGAAATGCATTTTCATTGGATACTGCATAAATAGTAAAGGATATCGTCTTTGGGATCCAAAAGCCAGACGTATACATGTATCAAGAGATGCTGTATTTTTTGAAGAGGATTTTGATGGACGTACAAATGAGTCACAATGTGTCAAAGGAAGTTCAAAATCTGACATTACTTTGCCTTCTACTTCAAATGATATTAATGATCAAGAAGCAGTTTTCAATCATGACGATGTTGCAATAAATAATGATGAAAATGATGAGGAGGAAAGAGAAATACCTCGTCGTTCAACAAGGAATAGAAAGGTACCTGAAAGAAATGATTTCATTACTGGAAACTGGTGGGAAATCGATGAAGCATTATATAGTTGTGCAGACGATATGATGGGAGAGCCTAAAACAGTCAAAGAGGCACTAGAGTCACCAGATAAATCAAAATGGAAAAAGGCATTAGATTGTGAGTATGAATCTCTCGTTGAATACAACACATGGGATCTCGTGGAACCCCCAAAAGGACAGAACATTGTAGATTCAAAATGGGTTTTCAAAGTGAAATATAATGCGGATGGATCTATAGAACGATACAAAACACGTCTAATAGCAAAAGGTTTCACACAGAAAGCTGGAATTGATTTCGAGGAGACTTTTTCTCCTGTAGTGAGATACACGTCTATAAGAGCACTTCTGGCAATTGTCAATCAATTGGATCTAGAGCTTCACCAGATGGATGTCTCTACGGCATTCCTTAATGGAGAATTAAAAGAGGACATCTACATGTCACAACCAGAAGGCTACATACAAGAAGGGAAAGAAGATATGGTCTGTAAGTTACATAAGAGCATTTACGGGCTAAAGCAAGCATCTCGATGCTGGTATGATACATTGGATAAATTCTTAAAAGATGCCAAGTACAGGCAATGTGCAGCAGATTCATGCATATACATGAAGCAAGTGGGAGTACATTACACATACATAGCAGTTTACGTGGATGATATACTGATTGCAAGCAATAGCAAAGTGATGTTACACAACGAAAAGAAATTGCTGCAAGAGCGTTTCAACACTAAAGATCTTGGAGAAGCACATTATTGTTTGGGAATACAGATACAAAGAAACCGAGAACAAAAGCAGATGTTTTTACATCAAACAAAATACTTGACAAATCTATTGGAGAAATATGGAATGAGTGACTGTAGATCAATTTCCACTCCTCAAGAGCAAAACAAAATCATGATACCAAATGAGGACGAACCAGTGGATAAAGTAAGATATCAAGCTGTAATTGGAAGCATAACATATGCAGTAATAGCAACTCGTCCTGATCTAGCTCAAGCTTTAGGATCAGTGAATCGATTCGCATCAAATCCAAGCAAAGAACAGTGGACAGCAGTTAAAAGACTTCTGCGCTACATAAAAGGAACTGTAAATCATGGAATACTGTTTGGTGGTCAGAAAGAAAATGACGTTCATCTTGAAGGGTATGTTGATGCTGACTGGGGAAGCAATCCAAATGGAAGGAAATCTCAATCAGGATATGTATTTTTTGTGTGTGGAGGAATAATTAGCTGGGCAAGTAAAAAGCAGCCCATAATAGCCCTATCGTCAACAGAAGCTGAATATATAGCTGCGAACTTAGCAGTACAAGAAGCAATATGGCTACGTTCATTGCTGAATGATTTTGGATTCGTTCAAAAACAACCAACTAACATAAATGAAGATAACCAAGGTGTAATCGCATTGTGCAAGAATCCAAAGTTCCATTCGCGCACAAAGCACATTGATATCAAGTACCATTTTATCAGAGAAAAGATTAAAGATTCAGACATTACTTTGAAGTATTGTTCAACCCAGGAAATGATTGCAGATGCTTTGACAAAACCGTTGGGAAAGATAAAGTTTCAAAGATTCAAGGACTTGATGGGAGTATCAAGCTTTATTTGAACATTTGCTTACTATTGACTTTGACTTTTTGATGTTTATTATTTTCGAGTGGGAGTGTTGATGATGATGATTATTATGTTACGAAAATAAGTGTAGGCGAGGTAGTAGTTAGTCACATGCCTAAATGTGTCATGTGCTCTGTGGTTTTTCTATTTTCCTGCGCTAATTAACAAACGATTATAACAGTAACATAAAGAACTAATGTAACTGTAAGTCATACAAAGAAAGGTCAACGCTAGACCCCCGATATAACTATGGAAGCTCGTAGCTACCAGCAGGAAGGAGCGTCTGTGGTGTAAGCGTGCAGCCAGGAAACAAAGGAACCCATGGAGAAGACAATAAGGAGATAGGCACGTGACAGACACCACACACAATGTTGCTTCTAGTGCCAATCGCGACTCTCTGAATGCTACATCCAGGCTTCAGTATAGAGGGTAGACGAAAAGTGGAATATCTCGAGAACGACAGAAGCTATGGAAACGATTTCTACAGTACGGGACGTAACTCGGAAAGGAGAACCAGCTGCCGAAGTGTAGCGATAGCCCCCGGCCCGTTTGGGAGGAGAAGTGTTCACCGGGAATAGAGGGTCACGTGGTACAATTCGAGGCCTGTAAGTGGTCTGGCATAAATTAGCATATAGGCATCTTAGTATATAGAGATTCCCATAGAGCCCAGTAGCCTAGCGCAGGTATCCGAGCATTGTTTGCACAAATTTTTCTCGCAAATGTCTTCCATTTGCACAATGCAAAGCCAAAGGTCACGTGCTCCATTGCAGAGAACCATGACGTCAGCTTATCATGATCCTATGCGAGCTTTTGTCATCCTTGCTCATCCAACATGCAGACCATGCAGCTGTCATGGGGGCACAGCGTTAGTTTTTCCAAGGCTAATCTGCAAATTTTGACTTGGGGCTAGGGGAGCCCGCGTTTAGCGGGCTATCAGTACTATGCTAGTCTGTGTCATAATATAGTAAAAAGTCCTGTGCAGGATAATGAAAATATGAGGTAAATAAGGGTTCAATGGCAGAATTCCTTGTTGTTTTGAATATAGTAGAAAGACAACAAAGTGGCCGTATGTCTTGTTGTAATAACACTGACGATTGATCCTGTAGTGGATCGGAAAGTGACCATGCTCTCGGAACATTTACATCTGAGAACAATATGATTTCAAAATATATTGTCTTTAGAAAGAACTTAATGTGCGCATTTGTTGATTATATCCCTGCCTTCACAATTGGTAACTGCGTGGCTGAATGGCCTAATTGTACATTAATGTTCTCATGATGACAATTCTTTATGCGGTAACTCAAATCATACGAAATGGGAGTCCTTGTATGACATGTAACAGCACTATGATCTTTCTAAGGCAGGATGAAGAGCAGAGGAAGCAGTTAGGGTGGTTGATATGATGCATTATAATTATAAACTTAATGGTTTCATATTATATAGTGACGCAAAACAATTACATATAAAGGAATAAATGTCAATAAGTATTAAAAATAAAAACGTTGTGTGGTGGTTTTGTGCTCTTGCTCTTTTTCTTTTCTTGTGGCATCTTAGCATCCATTGTTTTTTATGCTTTTTTGTTCGATGTTTCCTTTGGCGTTTGTATTCATGAATTTTAATAAAAATTTTGCTTGCTGACCTGCAATGAAAAACCGAAAGTTGAGAAAGATCGCATGGTTATATTTGTTTGATTGATGTATATAAATAAAGTACGATATGATAGAATTAGAAGTGAATGTGCTATTAGAAGTGTCTATTCTGATACACAAACACAGCTATACAATATGGATAGAAACAGTTTTCAACCAAGGAATAAACAGGATAAAGTGTGCAACTTACAAAGAAAAAAGATGTGGGCTGCAATCTAAAGGAAAGACTTTGATATGTGGTGTGCAGTATGTAGACCCTAGAGCATGTTGATCATTATTTCAAAAACATACCGTATATTTGTGAACTTTTGACCCCTGTCATTGAAA
Organism: Mastigias papua; assembly: GCA_964019165.1. Lineage (NCBI taxonomy): Eukaryota > Metazoa > Cnidaria > Scyphozoa > Rhizostomeae > Mastigiidae > Mastigias > Mastigias papua. Next base: position 12,660,826 of record OZ025280.1, read on the forward strand.
AAGCTAAAGCTTGTGTCATTTGGTAGCTTCAAAATTTTGGCAACCCTCCATTTAAATTTCTTGAGTTGCTCCTGATGTGGGAATGTTAGTTTCTGCAATGGAACACAATGATATAAAACGGTTTTAGAAAAATGAATATGTACATCAAGCACCAAGATAGAGCATATATACATGTATGTTAATACATACATAGAAAAAAGTTCTAATTTACCTCTGTCTGGCCCTCGTGGTAAACTTCAACGATTTTCCCCTCCATGATGATTTGGTGAACGATGAATATGAATGTGAGATGGTTTAAGGACACTTGTGTACGGTTATAGTGATCACAAGATATGAATGGCCTCCATCCCTGTTGTTTCTAGGTATCTTTGATGATGTAGCCCGTATAGTTGTGGTGTGAAATGACTTTGTAAATGTCCTTGCGGGGCCATTTGAAGTTGCGTAGTCTGTTGGGTAGGCCCTCTGATTCCTTCAATGGTTAACACCTTAATATTGCAAGCACTTCTTGGGAACGGAATGGTCACTGTGAGTGGGACAAAGCCATCTAGAAAAGCGAGTGATATCTGTATATGGGCACAACGTACGTAATGAAAGGAGCACAGGAAAGAGATGTATCTCACCTAATGAATGTGACACTATGAGAGAAAGAAGGACAATTATGCCAACAGCATCTAGATTTGCCTATATGGAGGGGGGGGAATCATGAGAATGCCAGGCTCATAGTGGTATTTTAAGACGTAACTGTTGTCTTTCCTGTAGAATCAATTTTTCAGTCACTTGAACATCATTCATACATTAAACTGGATTGGTAATAGGACTAAACGATTGCATCGCGCAAATGTGTGAGGGTGACTTCTAAACAATGTTGCGGTGTTTCTGTAGCTTTATGATGTGCTTCCTACCAAGGTATTGTAAGAGAAATAACAGCAAGACACACCTATAGATTAGACAGAACTGTAGCACAGAGGAAAATTGTAATAAAATATAAAATAGGAGGCCGCCATTTAGAAAACAGTAGGCAACGTCGGTATTTGAATTTGATTGCAGTTGTTGCTGTGAGGAATACTATAGGGAGGGTGTAAGTCTAGTCAGCTTCAACAATTGTCTATGAGAAAAGTAAGCTATGATGGTAGTTACAGATTGTTGTGATGTCAGTGTGTGAAGGGGGAAGCCATAGGTGATGTGTGTTGTAAGCTAGTGGTTAAAAGAGAGAGTGTTCTAAATGGTTTTCAGTGAGCAGTGATCAGTTAGATAGAGATGGATATGCAAGTGAAGGTTGCATTTAGTAAGATGGGGGCAGAGTTGAGAAGAGTAGAAAGACAAATGGAAGCAGTAGGTGAAGATATTGAGACAGCTCTGTCAATATGCACGAAAGCACTGGCAAGCTATAAAGAGGCAAAAGGCCAGGTTAACCGAATGAGGGCAACGTGGGAGAACATCCACAAAAGATTAAAAGAGATTGAGGAGAGAGAGGCAATGGAACAGAGCCTTAATGATGGTTTGGCGCTGGATGAAGTAGAGATGGATGCAGGAAGGAGCGAAGAGAAGACAGACGGAAGAGAAGATGGAATGGAGATAGCAGCAGGAGCAGGCAAAGAGAAGGTAGAATCAGGAGGACATGGCGAGGAGATTGAAGCAAGAGGAAATGAAGTGGACAATAAAGGAGAAAGAGATGACAGGAAGGTAGAGGAGAGAGGACAGGTAGAACAGAAGGAGTCAGAAGGAATGGACGAAAATTAGCGTATAGTATTACAGTAGTGGACGTTTGTCTATGGTGAAATATAATGATCGTGAAGTGTAATCATTGCAGTATGCTGTTTACTTGTGACTGTGAAACATGAGGGTAACTGGGGTAAATGAGGTAAATGGTAGGCAGCAATCAAGTAATATATTGGTGCAACTGTAGGGCATAGGGAAATCAAGTGTTAACCAAATCGCAGTAGGCGGATCCGAAAGTTGGTTTAGGGCAGGTGTGGCCAACCCGCGGCTCTTCGCCTGGCTTTTTGCGGCTCTTAAGGGCCGGCATCTACAACCATTTTCAAAGCACATTTAAACACTTATGGCTTCTCACTTTTCATGCTGTTCAGAACAGAACAGTCTGTGGTAGGCAATTGCAATGGATGCAGTTGATTGGCTAAAAACAACTTGAAGCAAGTCACATTCTGTAGCAACAGGAAATTTGAGAAGCCAATTACTTTCTGAAGGTGATGATAAGTAAACCGGTCTTGAGAGGTTTTCAATCCCACTTGTACGTGAGATGAAAATAGAGTAGTTCATTTGAATAGTAAATAATGTGTATCAAGGTCGCTCCCAAAATGGCAGGGAGAAGAAGGACAGCAAAATGAAAATAAGAAGATGAGCACAGGACGTTTTTACCAGAGTGGGAGAATTCATATTGTTTTATTGAGCGTAATGGCAAGCCATTCTGTCTTATATGTCAGGGATCATTAGCGCATTTTAAAGCTTCAAATATTCAACATCACTTCAGCTCACTTCATGCTTCCATGGACCAGGAATGTCCAAAAGGTACTGAACTTCGTCAGCACAGGTTATTCACTTTGAAAAGTCAGGCAGAAAAGCAAATACAGCTTTTCCAAACATGTACCATGCAGTCAGAGATCGCAACGCTTGCATCATATCAACTGGCTTGGAACATTGCAGAGGCTAAAAAGCCATACGATGAAGGGGAGTTCGGTAAAAAATGCCTCAGTGACGCTGTTGACATCTTATCCCCTGAAAATAGCAAACTAAAACGAATGGTATCAGACCTCCAACTGTCCCGCCACACTGTTGAATGCAGAGTATCAGACATTAGCATGGTTATTGAGTCACAGTTGCACTCTGACCTTCAAGCATGTGACTATTTTAGTGTCGCATTGGATGAGAGTTGTGACATACAAGACAAGCCTCAGTTGGCAATAGTTGCACGATCTGTGTCCAGTGATTGTGTTATCAAAGAAGATCTCCTTGACATTGTGCCATTGAAAGACAGAGCCCGTGGCATAGATGTGAAAGCATCAATGATGGCTGCATTTGCAAAAGCAAATCTTCCCATACCAAAACTAACTGCAATTGCCACGGATGGAGCACCAGCCATGGTGGTATCTGTAAATGGACTGTTAGGTCTGTGCAAAGCTGACCAAACATTTCCCGAATGTTGGAATTTCCAGTGCATCATCCATAGAGAACAACTCGTTTCTAAATCATTGACTTTAGACAACGTCATGAAGCCTGTGATGGAAATTGTCAACTACATCCGTACACGCTTAACCACAGGCAGTTCAGGAATCTCATCACTGAGTTGGACCAAGGATTTCCAGGTGATCTGCCCCTGCACTGCACTGCGAGGTGGCTGTCATAAAGCAAGGTACTCTCTCGCTTCTTTGAACTTTTAGATGCCGTGAAACTCTTCATGGACGAGAAGGGCAAGTACTATCCGAAATTGCGAACCCCGAGTGGGTTATGGATCTGGGCTTTTTGGTCGACATTCTATGTCACTTGGACAGGCTGAACCTGACACTGCAGGGTACGTTTAAAGTGCTGTCGGACCTGGTGCAAAGTGTGCTTGCATTTATCAACAAACTGAGGGTGTTCAAGGCGCACTTTGAAAAGGGCCAGTTAACGCATTTTCCCAATCTGCTAAAAGCCAGTGGGCAAGTCACCAGTGCCACCCTGAATAATCAAAGAGCCAGATATGCAACACTGGGTGAACACCTGCACAAAAGCTTCATGACCCGATTTCATGACTTACAACTGAAAAGGCCACAGATTACTTTCCTCGTTGACCCATTTAATGCAGAGCAGGGCTGTTTGAAAGCCCCACTAGTCACAGATGAGGCTGCGGCCGAGTTGGAAATGATTGATCTTTATGAGGAGGTCCAACTGAAGCCTGCTTTAAGGGTAGGGACTATTGAGTTTTGGAGAATGGTCCCATTAGAAAAATACCCAAATGTCAAACGGGCTGCGCTTAAGATACTGTCAATGTTTGGGTCAACATACGTGCGTGAGTCTGTGTTTTCAACCCTGAAGCATGTGAAATCAAAGCATCGATCTGTTCTGACTGACACTCATGTGAAGGAATTGCTTAGAGGTGCAACTACAGAATACAAGCCAAACTTGAAGAAGATTGTTCAAGACAAGGAATGTCAGAAATCCCACTAAGCAACATACATAGTAAAAGAAAACCGCTATTGTAAATTATTATATTTTTGTATGTGGACTTAGTTGAGGAAAGGATGAGATTTTCATTTCATTTAAGGAAGGTGGCCCTTCAGTGAATGCTATTTTACTAGGCACCCTACATTTACTTTACAATATAGCATTCAAATAAGTAGAAACAAAGCTAATATATGCTATCAGTAAAAATATACAGATTATTTTCATGCATGTTTGTCTGTGTGTCTGATGTGGCTCTTTGCAGCTACACATGAAAAAACTGTGGCTCTTGATCTCTGAAAGGTTGGCCACCCCTGGTTTAGGGTGATCATGTTGTGGGAAGGTAAATTGTAGGCGAAATTGGTCATAGCTATGACCCTCAAACTCGTGTGGAGTGTAGTATTGAGTGTGCAATTCATGTCTTATTCATTGTCTCTGACTACCTACAATCATACTATTATAGAGAACTGCATAGTTCAAGTTGACATCATTAAAAATATATCATCATGTGCAGGATGATGTATAGAAATCAGTAATGGTATTTGTGTGAACTGATCTCAGGCAGAGGCAAGGGGCTTGTCACCAAAATGAAATTCACCGTGTCATGAAGCATTCCGTGAATCTGCCTGCAAGAACAATCCATTACCATGTATAGCAATGTACCTAAACCAAAGTAATCGCGAAAAATAACGATATCCTAGATGTCATGTATACACGCATTACACACATGGAATAAATGGTAATCTAGCAAGGAATATAGCATAAAGTATCTGGAAAGTACTTCACCATAATGTAGTAACAACAGAAGGCCTATGTAGCTATACAATCAAATGGGTTGGAAAGGAACTGTCATGGTGAAATACCCCTGGAGGGAAGGTGGTGGAATCTCGTTCAAAATGATAGTGATATATAGCACCAATACATCCCTTAACAGTATGTCATCATGTGCAGAATGATCTATGGAAATCAGTGATGGTATTTATAACAAATGATCTCAGAACGCAGGGCAACTGTGTCCCAACAAAATAACATGTAGTATAACAGAACCCCCCAAATTTGACTATTGTAAATACAGCGAGAACAACTGGTAACAGACAGTTACTAAACAGAGAATACATTGGACAATATCGTAGATTTAGCCTGCAAAATGTGTATGGTAAAATCAAACAGTAATTCGATGACAAAATGACAAACTTAAACAAAGCGGCCATACTCTTCACAGATCCCAACATCCAACTCACGCACGTATACAGAGAATCAAAAGCATGCTAAAAGTTTATCAGTAAATATTAGATTAAACATCTCCTGAAGATCAAGAAAATTGTGTCCACATTATTCGAACTAAGGGACATTCAGAATAACAGAACCCCTGTAACCTGACTTCACCAGAATAAGTCTACCATCTATAGTGGAAATAACTATGAAGCCTACTGTAAATACAGCGAAAACAAAATGAAAGTAGAGTTACTCAGCTGAGAATAAAGTTGGTAACATCCGAGTGTTTGCCTAACTCTAGAGACTTCCTAACATCCAAGTCACGTCCATATACTAAGAATCAAGAGCAAGCTAAAAGCTTCTAGTACATCAGCAAATATTGCATTAAATACCTCCTCGATATCATAATGATACTTTTGCAGTAACAAAACAGTAAATCCAGCAAAACCATATTATCATGTGCAGAATGATGAATAGAAATCATTAATGGTCGTTATAACAAATAATCTTAGGATGAAGGGGAGCTGCTTTGCCAGGAAACGGAGAGTTAGGACTAAAGCAACCATAAGCTGAGTCCTCTAAACTACCACAAAGATCTATAGTGAATACAACGATTAGACTCTTGTAAATACAGATTGTTAGACTGTTGTAAATACATAGGCAATCATTAGAGTACTATACTGAATAAAGCCTTGTGAATAAGTTACTTAAGTGCTTTGATTACAAACCTAATTTATAACATAATATCAGCGTAAATAAATCAAGAAGGAACAACCTGAAAACGCACAGTACTATACACGAAAGTATCAACGAATTAGTAAATAACATATTTGTAAAAGATCCGGCATGTTTAACCATAAATATAACAGTGATTCAGAATACTACGTGGTCTACTGAGAATACGGAAGGCATCAGCTGTGGTGACTGAGAGTAATATTAAAGGCCCTTCAAGGTTTTAGGGAGAATACGCGTAGTACTTTGCTCAAAATACTGCAACAAAAACCAAACGGGAAAGAGAGCTACTACACTCCAATAATCCAAGGAATGATTTGAACAGCATCTTAGCTCCAATCTACAATAAGTGTATGGGAAAAACCAAGAGCTAACCAGAAGTGACTGACAACAAATCAAACCTAAACAAAGCGGACAGACATACTTCCTTCAAAATAATGCGCAAATGCAAAATATGAACAGCACACGCTAAACTGTCCTATTACATCAGTAAATAATACAGTAAATATCCCCTGAATAGTATACCGAAAGTTCAGTAGTAACCAAACGATAATGTACTGGCGGAAATCAAGCGAACATGAAAGGACTTGGCATGATCATAGGGCCCCCAAGGCAATCCTATGAACTCTCGATCAAAACACGGCATTAAATCTCGTCTAACTGGGAAAGTAGCGACCATTCTACACAAAAAACCTGCTAAAACTAAATCGAAACCTTGTCACTGAAATAAACCACTTACTTTATAGAGAAGGGACAAAATTCAACGAAGAACTGCAAAACATCCATCCACTCTGTAGATACGCCCTCAACTGCACACTTGCGGTCTTGTGTAAACACTATTGTTCAGAAACAAAGGATGAGAGATTTCTGCGATCATGATCTGGATTAGGGAATCCCTCGCATTTCTATCTAAAACCTACAACAAAATAGAGACTGTAAGGACACTAAAACGTCATAGGAATAATTTCAAGGACAGTTAGCAAATAAAATATACACACTATAAACATCTCTGTACAACCATGTTAAGATATGTTGTGTCTACTGGCAATGAGAATGAAACACACAGAGCAGTGGCTTCCTTGACTGAACTGAGAGGGAACACAATCGTCTAATTACAGTTATATTACTCAAAAGAACGTCACCTCCTAATAATAGGTGTCATGACATAAAACATGGCAATACTAAATCCAATCCTGAGACAGCAATGAAGCGACAAATTGGTTGCTCAACTGTCATGGCGAATAATAACCACGAGGGAGACTGTAGGAAACTTCCCCGATACATGGAAACACAATGCGTAAAACATCAGAAAACGCACACAATTGATGAAGGCAATATAATTGAACTATAGTACAGCATTTAGGGAGGAAAAAGTAGCTACAAACCTGGTAGAAAAACAGTCAACATGACCCCGATCGAATTCGCCTTGTAATGAGAGCAGTACAACCAGTGCGGACGACAACAATGGAGGACAAAAGACGACAGACAAAGCACGCAAAGTCGACGAAGAGAAACTGGAATATCTCGGCGAAACATGAAGGGAAAAATTGCAAAAAAAAGTCACAAACCTACTCCCCAGTAGAAAAACCTGACAGAAGTTTGAGGGGCATCTGTGCATAGCCCTGGAAGAAGTACAGGTTACAGGCTCGGGTGTCTGCCTCTTTGATCTGGGCTCATTTGCACATAGGGATTTTAGTATATAGTGACAGGACATTATGGGTGGGACACTTGAAGACTTCATGGCTGCTATTAACCCCAAACTATCTAAACGTGACAAGGATCAGATCCTTCAAACATTGCTGTCTTTTTCAGATGTTTTCAATGATAGTTTAGGCCCTACTACTGTTACGTCCCACAAAATAGAAACTGGCAACGCACCTCCCATTTTGACAACACCCTTGCCGTCTCCCATATTACTATAGGGCCAGAATCAATGCACAAGTGGATAACATGCTATCCCAAGGGGTCATCCAGCCAAGCACCAGCCCCTGGTCTTCCCCAGTGGTTCTTGTAAAAAAGAAATGGGTCATATCATTTCTGTATTGACTATAGGACGATACATGCTGTCACAAATGCTGATGCACATCCTTTCCCCAGAGGTGATGACATCCTTGACGCATTAAATGGCAACACTTTATTTAGTACCCTAGATCTGCATGGTGGATATTGGCAAGTCAGCATGGATCCAAATTAGTGTGAAAACACTGCTTTTAGCACCCCTGGAAGTTTATATGACTTCCTTTGTCTTCCCTATGGATTATCCAATGCGCCTGCCATATTTTCTCATGCTATAGGTAGTGTTTTGTAAGGCCTTGCATGCATGCATTGTTTATGTTATTTTGATAATATCATCACTTTTGCCACCAATGTTTCTGAGCATTGTGAGCACTTACTATCAGTTATTAGATAGCTTACATTCATTCTTAGGCCTTATTGGTTACTATCGAACGTTTATACCAGATTTTGCCACCTTGAGTGCTTCCTTAACTGAGCTCACCAAAAAGGGAGTGAGATTTTTCTGGACACCCCAGCATGAGAATGCTTTTCTGGCTTTAAAATGGCACTCATGTACAGCTCCTGTCCTTGCAGGCCCCAAGTCTGCACAGCCTTTCATTATACAAACCAATGCTTCAAACCTGGGGTTAGGAACTGTGTTGGCACAGCATGACATTCATGGGACAGAAAGAGTCATTGCATATGCAAGCTGTACACTTTCACATTGAGCGCAACTATACCATTATGGAGAAACAAGCTCTTGCAGTAGTCTTTGCCATTAATCATTTTCGTAGTTACTTCCTTGGTACTAAAGTTTGTGTCATAACTGACAATAGCACTTAAAGTGGCTTCATTCCATTGAACCCATTGGCCGCATTGCATACTGAATAATGGATTTGCAGGAGTTTGATTTTGACGTAGTTCATAGGCCAGGTGGCTCCAATCAAAATGCTGATGCCTTATCCCGTCTTCCTCAGACCAAAGTTCCAGGTTCCAAAGATGAGGATCTGGATGCTTTGCATTCCTGTTTCATTACTGTACATCCAAGTGCTACTTTGCTGACACATTTGTACAAAAGTCTCAAGAGTGCAGCGAAACTAAAGACACTTCATGCTATGGCAAGGCCTGTCTCATACCAGTACAGGTCAGTGACCTCTTTGTCTTTTGAGCTCTTGATTATATGAGACCTCTCCAAGAAACTGCCAAGGGGAATAAACATATTCTAGTAGTCATGGATCATTTTACTAAGTGGTGCAAGGCATTTCCCACAAAAGATCAAAAAGCTCAAAACTGTTGCCAAAATACATGTATCTAAGCTGTTTTCCTGATTTGGTCCACCCTCTGTTTTACATTCTGACTAAGGTCATACTTTTGACAGTCTACTGATGCACGAAATGTATAATGTTATGGGTCTTAGAATGACAAGAACAACTGCCTACCATCCCCAATGTGATGGACAAGTTGAACAACAGAAGCGAACATTGCAGAATATTATTACTGCTTTTGTCTCTCAGCATAGTACTGATTGGGATGAGTGGGTGGACCAAGCAGTGTTTGCCCATAATACCAGTGTCCATGAATCAACAGGACTTTTCCCCATATGAACTGGTTTTTGGTCGCCCTGCTAGAATACCTATTAAAGTAGAGCAAGGAGTACTGTTGCAGAATCCTAGTAGTCAATCAGATTATGCTCAGTCACTTAGAAAAGCAATACAGTTATCTAATCAGCTTGCCCAGAGAAAGTTGGCTGATAGTAGGGATAGACAGTCTAGTCAATATAACAAGAGCCACCAGAACTGGACACCCTTTGAGATTGGGCAAGCAGTTTGGTTACTCCATCCCAAAAAGTAGAAGCTCGGCAAGAAATGGGTTGGTCCCTACAGGGTTTGCAGTCAAAATGGGGTTAACTATCAACTAAGGTCCAAGGCAGGAAATAGGCTAGTTGCCCACCATACCCAACTGCAACCGTGTGCTATTCCTTTGGATCAGGGCCTCCCTGTCTCCCTACATAAAGAAACCCCAGACACTAATGTACAAGAGCCTGTGCAGCTGGACGAAGGTAGTAGAATGGAGGGTAGACCCAGTCATCTGTGCCAAGTCATCCCCCTCTTCATTTTGGAAACTTTGTAGCACATTAGGCTTGCCATGTTTGGTAGTGGGGGGAAGGTGTAGCAGATGCCAGTGCTATTTTAGAGCTATACGAGTGCTGTGCCACTGCTATATGATTTTAGTTTAGTTTTTGTGATCGAATCAAACAAGCTGCACATTCAAAGTTTTTGTCTGTTCTTGGCCTAATGTCTGCTTTGAACCAGAGCACACCACACATGAGTGAAAAGTCACAGTATTCAAATGGGCCTAAGTGAGACACAGCTAAGGCAGATAGATTAAGGCTTGCAAGCTAGTTACTTATGAAAGCTTTCAAAACAGCTGTGCTGAAGGTCAAAAACCACAATAGGATGAATAACTTTGAGAGAAAATGCAATAATCAGTGACTTTACTGTGCAGTTTTAGCAGTATGCGAACAGATTTTGTATGATTCCATGTTGCGACCACAAAGAAAATGCTACTTTATCACCTCAAAGCTAGGCCCAGTCTCCCAATCAGTCCCACTAGTGCAGTTAGCCGAAGAGGTGTATTCTGATGTTGTATCAACCACTTTATTGTGTCTTCAAAGGTCTTCAAAAGTGTCTCTTTACATTCTAAAATTTTTCACCCAGTCATTGTCATTACATTGTCTCTTAACTATGTCCTCCCACCAGCTCTCACTGGGAACTTCACACCAAATCTTCCTATCTGGGCTTGGCTTCAGACAGAGCAGTACAACACTGTTCACAATCATTTTAGTCCTTCGATGCTGTATGCAACTGTAACGTAAAATTTAAGTGATGCTGATTTCAACCGTTGAAGACGAACCTTTCTTGCAAGCTTTGAAAGGCCAAGAGCATTGCATTTATCAACAGTACAGGTGGCAAAATCTCGCATTGAGGGATTGCCATTCCAACAAAATTTTCCTGCCAGCAGTCAGCCATATTTGTTGTTGACATTGTCCGCAAGCACTCGGGCTGCATCTTGGCTTGGCCCAGGTTTGTGTCCTGCGTAATGTGGACACAATATATACCTGGGCCCAGCCTAGGCCGAACCTGGGCTGAGCCTAGGCTAGTTTTGTAGTGTGGACAAGGCTTAAGCTCTCAAGTCCTCTGAGGTATTAAAATTATATAGTACCTACTTTTTATGCCTCTTGCACACTATTATACCAGACTGGAAAGGAGTGATATACCAGATTAAATAGACACTCTTGCATTTCAATGTGTGTGGTTTACTTTATCTATTAAATAGTTTTAATGGCTGGAAGTGATTTCTATCCACAAGTTGACAATTGAGTATAGCTGTTTGGGAATGAGATAATAAAAGCTATAACCACACATTTGTTACCTGTAGTCCACATAGCTTTGTGTGTTGTTCAGTTAACGTCATATGCTGCTATATATGCAGCTACAATACTTAAGGCTAATTGACTAAAGATCTTCTGGATTATGGACAAAAGTGAATCATAGAAATAGACTGAGTGTATATTCCAGAATGTTCAAGAATTGCAATATGGTAGTGTTGGATAAAACTATAGAGTTGAACCCTAGACCACCATTTTTGTAAAAAATCTGCATAAAAATAAAGCAATCAAAGGTTGCGGCAGTGGTGCAACATAAATTAAGCAAGACAAAAGCGTGATAGAATAACCAAATTGGTCTAGGATCTGTAGTGCACTGAGAACTTTATGTGTGCTAAAAATATATATTGCAAGTTGTATGGACGATTTTGTAGAGTTTCCAAAAGTTTCCAAATTTATGCAAGCCACCACTTTAATTTATGCACGAATTTTCAATATTTGAAAGCTTCACTGTTACAAAAGAATGATTGTGACAAATTGTCAAAGTTTGAAGTTGATATCATGAATAGTAACCAAAATACAGCGATGTAACATAAGTAGGTGTGTAGCATCTTAAGGCTAATTGACTAAAGATCTTCTGGATTATAAACAAAATCATAGAACTAGATTGAGTGTATAGGTGAACATTGAATATGAAACAACAGTGAATTGATCTGATGAAAAATAAATGTTTAAAGCAGAGAACATTATCAGAACAAACGGTAAATATCTATAGTAAACCTAAAGAAAAATGTAAACATAACAGTTTATTGATTGTGTTTTGATTTGGTAAGTAATTCAGTATAAGTATCAATTGAATGATCCTTTGATAAGCGGTCTAGGCATCTCCTAATGATAGAATCATTATAAATAGAATCAATGTCACAAAAATGTATATCAAGAAAAGTCTAGATTGTTGGGCCATTTCTGTGTGATAGGCTCCCAGTAGACTCCGAACCTGTTTCTGATATTCTTTCTTAAGTACGTTGAGTTTGTTGAGGCTTGTAAATGAGAAGAGCTTCTGATCACAGAGATTAATGCTGGGTTTGTGAAATTTGGAAGTGCAGGACCAGACGAAGAGGAAAGCATGTTGAAACAGTATGTCAACTAATCATGTTTGAGTACATTAGTTTTGTGCTTTGGTAGATCATGGAGAAGATTCCTCTGTGCATTGGTGAGGTCATCATCATGATCCTCGAAAGATGGAGTTGTCAAGTAGTTGCTATGTGTTTCAGGGAGGTCAACCCCTGCTTCTTGAGAATTATCCTGGTCTTGTGTTGTCAGGATGATGAAGTCACTTTGAGTGATGAATGGATCAACAGAATCTGATGGAGATTGTTCAGGAAACCAGATATTGTCAACTGTGAAAAGGAATAAATGTGTATGAATAGAATGTAAATGTTTGGTGAGAATGGATGTATAGCATAGAAAATCAAAGTAGTAAATGTAATAAACTACCATTCTGCTGACCCAGTATAAGGCATGTTGATGTGAGTCGTAGGTGATCACTGAGAGTGAGCACAATAGAATTGTGTGCAAGAGAAAATATAGAGAATGTAACGTGAGGGGTCCACAATCTGTATGCCAAAAATAATCGATATGGAACAGATGGGAGGTGATAAGAAGATGCATCAAGGGCAGGTGAAGTATGCCCAGCCAGAGGTAATAGAAAGAACCAGGTCAAATCAATAAACATATAGTGATTAGGTAGATATTGCAAACAACATGGTATCTGAGAGAAAACAGTGAAAGATGAGTTTTTCTCTAAACACTAGGAATTTGTAGAGCTTGCAAATTCTAAGCTATAGATAGCAGCCTCGTAATGGTAAGTCAGCACAAGAACTAAAAATGGTGGAATACTACTTACAGGCACTTCTCAGGGCCCATCAAGTCATTGTACGTTTGGACAAAGTTTGTCCCAAGCATCATACCCTCTAGCCCCACAAGCTTGGCTAAAACCGATTGGGCATTCACGAACAAATTGGTAAGGGCTTTGACATAATCGGCATTTCCTTTGTGATTGGTTGTTAGTTCACACATTGGAATTCCTTCCATCCAAGCGATTTCTACATTGTCCTGTCTTGGCCCCCACCAGCTTACAAGAACTTCTCTATCAAAACTTGAATGTGCTTGTTCAGTTTCAGCATTTCTTATCATTGCTAGACTTCCTGCCAACAGTTCACCTATGTGATGAATGACTTTAGCAACAATCAAATCTACTCGTCCTGAATCATTGATGTTCATGCATTGTTTGTAGTCAAATGATGGGATGCCAGCCAATTGTAATCTCGCAGTCACAGATGCTAGTTTATTAATATCTGTGCCTTCAACACCTGGCAAGGCTTCTAAAGCAAGTTGCATTTGCGGGTGAAGCCCTCTAAGAAAATAATCTTTTGCAATTACCTTGTGCATTGTCTCATCAAAAGTAGCATAAGAAAGTGTGACTAGCTCTAGCACTTTCTAAGCAAAAGTAAGGGCTGACTCACCTTGATGCTGTTTCCGGTTGTTCAGCTCTTGACTTGCGGTCTCCCTATATTGTTTCCCTTTTTCAAATTCTTTAAGCAATTCAAGTTCAAGTTTCCTTACATCTTGTTTCTTGTGAGTAGACAGCCTCATATAAGTATCAAACACACATCCTTCAAGTTTAATTGCACAGCATACATAAAATAATATATACTCACATAGTCCTGCAGTCACAGTAGAAACTAACGTCTTCTCTTCATATGTAAGTTCTGTTATCTGTAAGGGATTATTTGCCCTACTTATGATCATAAACTTTGCTATTCTGCTGCTGATATGTGCACAAATGATGAAATGGCGCAAAATCAATGTGTACACGTGATTATGCAGGAAGTTGTCACGTAGTGGATGAACAAGCGATATCAGCTATCATGAACTAACATGGGAAGGTTTTCAAAACTCTGCGCTAACGAAAAGCATGACTATTGGAGAAGTACCTCTCCATTACTAATAAATCTTAAAGTGAAAGTTGGTACGAGCAATGTATTTTACAAAGCTTTACCCAGAAAAGTTCGACAAGTAAAAGACACCATTTCTGTAAAGCCTGTCTTAAAAAATGTTGGGAAAAATGCAAGTTTACCTCAAAACTGCCAGAAAACTACAAAGACTACCCCTCATATATGACTGTAAGTGATAATTACTGACATACTTTATATATCAGAATTTTTCACAATAATATTTGGAATTTCTGAATTCCAAAAATTAAACACTTTGTTAGCTTCATTATTACAGCTTGAAAATAAAAAGTACACAATTGTCAAAAACACTTAAACAGGATGTGTTGATTGAGGTTCAAAAGAGTAAATGTTGGGTATCTTTAAAGCAGTATTTAATGTTTATAAGTGAAAGAAGACTTCTTCACATTTCCCTCCTAATGCTGAAAACAGATCTGCCTCCCTAAGTACTTTTCCCTACAATCTAAGAAACTAATTATCTGCCATGCTTGCAATTAACTATATCACACTGGTTTTATTTACTGATCCCCTTGGACACTTGGAAATCTTCAGTTGAGAGGAGGTGGTAATAAATGGGGGGTTGGACTATATACAAACTAACAATTCCTTATTTGGGAGGTGTCATTAAATAAAAATGAGTAGTGAAATTTAGGACAAATTTGCAATCAGGGACCCCATTCACTGAGGTGCCTAGGATTATATTTACAGGTTTGAATTTCAGAAAATGGTATTTTTTTATACAGTATCTATTGTCTGACAATATCTAAATAATCTTCCATTAGACTGATACACCACATACATCTAAATTTTCCATAGCTTAAGGATGCCATCGCTGATTTGCAAACTGAGTCATCTCAGTCTCAAGAAAACAGCTGGCCAAGCTCTATACTTGACTCACAAATAGATACATCATATGAAGAGCTACAGAGTATTGAAGAATCTGTCAATAATGACAAGGGACAGAGATTTGATGGAGCAACAGTTGGCAATGAAACATTCTGTCTGTTTCCAAAAGATACGGCAAAATATGTCCCAGCATATTTAACCAAAAAGGAAATACTTGAAGGAGTAGGGGAAGTTGACGTTGGGAGCACTTTCATGTATGTTCCATCAGATCTAGTATCACAGTTGCAAACAATTGTTGAACAAAGCACCAACCTCCAAATGGAAGTAAAATGTTGCAGTGAATATTTATGGTTTGTGTATGGAAAACATGACAGAATGCCTCCATTTGATCCAGACTCCCTAAGAGAAGCTTCAATTTCAGCTGGTGCCACTACACTCTTTGATGTTATACTTGATGACATGTCAGGTGAAGGTAGGTCTGCAAAACAACAGGAAAAAAATAAAAAGAAAACTGTTACCATCGTATATATGTTGATGTTTGGCCAGTCACAAAAAGCCAGTTGGTTCCAGACAGTTATGTCAAATATGGTTGTAAAACAGGTCATAACTGAAGGAGGTCTTTCTGTTTTGAATCAAAGTGGGATAGCAATAACAAAGTCAACCCAATGTAGACTGATTACTAAAATAGCAGAACTTCATGAACTGATAGTAAGAGAATTTGTAGCTGATGCCATTGACAAAAATGCACTTCTTGTCCTGATGATTGATGAATTCACCAACATCCATACTAAGAGGAGGCCATCTGATCAAACAACCTCCACAGCTAGAAATATGGCAACAAGTCTAGTACAGCAGTTTGATGATGGCCCAGCTATTCCAGTGCACAAAGACACAATCAATCTTGGCGGAATTTGCAAAGACAAGCTGCTTCAATTCAGTCAAAACATCTTTTCATGCTTCTCAAAAGCATTTGCAATATCAATGCCATACTGGATAAGAGCAGCATCTTTTGATCCTGAAATGGAAAGGTCAAGAATTGAAATCCATAACTACCAAGAGCACCTGACAGGAACACAATGTATGAGGAAAATGACTGGTTGCAAGCTTCTTGATGACTTAGAAATTCCTCTTAAAAAGCTTTGAAAACGTCAAGACAGCAGCATGTCATGCAGTTGAAAAAAAAGACTTAGTCCATACATGTCTAAGTTCATCTGTCCACTGCCTGGTGACTGGCCAGCACACTTAGTCATGAGGCAAATACAACATCATGCAAAAGAATCTTCTGATGGTGCATCTCTTCAGACTGTTGTTCCTTTCCTTAGTCCCTTGCATATCCAGCTCAATGCTGGGGAATGTGTCTGTCGTCTTAATAGTGAGTTCTTTAAGAGAGCATATCCATTCATCTTTGGGAAAAAGAAGGTGTTGGCAAATAAGCCAAAAGCTTGGAGAATATCATTTCTGCTTGAGGTTGTGTATGGGAGTAGGACTGTGATACGGGATCAGGTTTTGGTTGCTTTTTCAAACTGTAGGGACACCCAGTACCTCACACTTCTTAACCTAATTGATAACTATCTTCCTCTTGTCCTTTCCATCTATTCAGTAATATTCCAAAGTGGGAAAACAGACATGTTTGCTAAGTCTCTTCCCCGATGCTGGTTAATGTTTTTTTGCTTCAGAAGACATCATTATGATAAGGCTCCACTTGTACAGCTAAGCAATTTCGTATACTGGAAATCAATAGATCATCCTTTATACCACAACATGATGAATATGCTCAATGCTTTTGATGAATATCCTGTTGAAAATTTTCATTCACTTCTTCGTGCTCAAACTTATGATCATGACATTGGAGACACTCTTTGCAAAAAAGCCAAAAGGTTGGATGCCAGGAGCGATGTGTCAATGAGTTTCGAGTCAACATTTGTCATCCCAAAGAATTATACATTTGGGCACACAAACATTGACCAATTGAAAATTATGGCAGCGAAAGGTTTGATCGACGCGTGTCAGGATATCAAGGATAATCTAAACAATGCAACCCAGGTTACATGGCCAAAAAGAAAGAAGAGGAACCTCACATACTGGAAAGTGCCACAGCTATATGGAGATGAAGCACTTGTAACCTCAAAAATACTGCCTCTTGGTTACCAGTTTCTAGGAAAAGACCCAAACCCATCAAAGTTTGTTCACATAATTGACTTATCTTAGATTCTGGATATTTTCCTAAGGTATAATACATCGTATTAGGGTTCATACACACCTGCCTAATACTTTCCGTTAACTTTTCCTGACATGTTTCATGAAAATGAAGGTGGTTTCCTCACTACATATTAGGAATATACTATATCTTTTTACTAACCTACCAGTGTTGCAACTGATACAGATGACCAATCTTTTAAAAATAAGTGAATGAACACATTTCCAATTTGACTAAGAAAGGGAGATTCCCTAGTCAACTATTTTCTCAAATGTGCAATGTGTATAGGTGCCTATTAGGCACCAAAGAATTCATTTGCATGGATGATAAATTTCCCTCTTTACCTGAGTTCCTTCCAGCATCAATAAAGTGTCTTGACTTTTCCTTACTTTCATTAAA
Source organism: Mastigias papua (assembly GCA_964019165.1). NCBI lineage: Eukaryota > Metazoa > Cnidaria > Scyphozoa > Rhizostomeae > Mastigiidae > Mastigias > Mastigias papua. The sequence continues at coordinate 12,678,764 of OZ025280.1, forward strand.
AACACAGGTTTTCCTGACTGTTCCTGACTGTATGAGCCCTGAGTATGGTTAGAAGATAGATGTATGCAAAATTCAACATTCAGGCATTAATAATAAAGATTTATTTCTCACACATTGGATCAAAATAACCTTCAAATGTGCATGAATAATGCAATCATAAATAAGCCAGGTGTATCAAGTGTTGTATACTTTATGGTGTAGCTACTGTAATTCCTGAGAGTTGCAAAAGTTTTATACCAACCTTCAGTCACGATAAGTGAAGGACTGACTCATGAAGACAACAAAAGAGACAAAGACGACAATACCGAATCAAACGAGTGTGGTGATTCTGAAGATGCTGACAATCGTGGTCTTGAGAGTGAGCCAGATCATCTGGATGCACATGAACGCCATGAAACAACAAGTCTGCGATTGAAGCAGCAAATCTTTAGTTGGGGCTTAATTCCAGGCCCTTAAACTGTCATCTCAGATTTGACTCGTAGCTTGCATCAAGCGGACTTTTAGACATACCCATAGTTTCCACTTCCATTAGATTACCTGTGATACACCTGTCTTTAAGGAAAACTACCGAGCGGTCATGCTGGGTCAAGAAAAATGCTTTGCTCAAAAACAAAGTGTGCGATATATTCTATGCATGTGCTCTTCCTTTATAGTGTAAACATTTTGCGCTGTTTCATCATTTGCGCACACGTCAGCAGCAGAATGGCTACGTGTATGATCATAAGAAGGGTAAATAATCCGTTACAGATAACAGAACTTACATACCAAGAGAGGATGTTAGTCTCTACTGTGACTGCAGGACTATGTGAGTATATATTATCATTATCTTATGTATTCTGCTCCACTAGACAGACACAGACACCTTGTTGAGTACCACAATTCTGTCCTGTGTTTATAACCTAGAAACGGGTAGTTGGAGTTGGCCAATCATTTGGTATGGTAAGTAAGGTAGTTGAGAAATAGTTTAGGTCCAATAATCATTAGATTCGCAGAAGGGGACCTGTCATTCCACCCTTTCACTTCCAATATATGAGGGTGACGATAACAACCAAATACATGAACCGATATCTTGCAATCGCGGACATATTTTGAGTGACTGCAACAGTAGGTTTTTGCTAAATTCATTAAAATAATCGTTTCAAAAGAACATTGCTAAATATCTGAAAACACATTTTACAAGATGTTTTTGTTTCCGAGGGGTAGTAAAAATCGCCAAAATGGGCCTACATTTAGCTGTGAGGGGTATTTGTTGATAGAATCACGCATTCTAATTGGCTAAAACGGTATGGAGAATATAAACGTGATCAATGCTCTCAGCCAATCAAAGATTTGGAACCTATGCTCCTTACTTTACATTGGAGAACAATCGTTGCCAATGTGTATACATTGTGCTTTAATCGTTTGCAGCCCCGATACATGGACAGATATTCCATTTGAAATGTCATCAGATAATGAGGGATAAGATATCTTAAGACAATCATTATTGTGTAAGGTGAAAAAGATATTTCGAGAAAGATTAGGAATAAAATCAGAATATCTAATGAAATATGAGAAGCCTCTGGTGAAGTTATGTACTGGAACCATCTATGTATGTGAAAAATATGTCAAGGTTCACAAGCGAGAGTACATTCTTGGTGGCATATTCCATGTAGATCAGGAGTGAAAAGCGGAGACACTGACAAAATGTCTTTGGTCCACATTGTTTTCCATTATTTCATGTTATCCTTTTCTACTGCTCATGTGTGCTGCAGCACACACATCAGTAACAACGAACAGAGATTCTCTCTCCTCGTCATAAGAATTCATCTTCAGATGACAAGTATGTTTTTGGAGTCATGGACGGTCTGTGATTATACTTGCAAGGTAGCTAGCAAAGCAACAGGCTATGCTTGAGGATGTAACATAGAAACAGCATTAGCACAGACCAATGTGCAATGGCCTGTGATGATGGAATATCAGTGAGGGGCCAGGTGGCGATTGCCACTTTGGCACCAAGCCCAGATCGTGGCCCAAACTGCATGGAAGAAAATGAATGAAACCTTTCACCATTGTCTCATGTTTCATCAGATATTCACAATAACATCAAAACACATTTATTTTATTCACAAAATATTTTAATCCTTTGCGAGATTTCTCGGAATATCTCAAGAATATCTTTTGTCATGTTACATGATAAGATATGCAAACGATATCCCTATGAATATTTATTATTTACATAAATTAATTTTTGCTATTTCAAGTGACACTTACGTAGCAGTATAAGACTTTATTTTCATTCATATTTTGTTTCTTTTGTTGCTGTAAAGATTTCATTCTTTAAACCTTTATAGACAAAGTATGACAGGTAGAAATATGTCCAAATAAAATCAGCATCTAGTAACATGCACTGAACTAACATTTCCACCTTATTATTACAGCTTACAATGTTCACTTACAGCCTAAACACAAAACAGCTTGATAATTATATGGAAACAAATTGTTCATACATTGCACATGGACACCAATGGTGGTGATGACATCTTGACAACTAATAGAAGGGATTACTCAAAACAATGATTACACAACAAAACATAAGGAGCATATCAGGGACATGGGACAGTAAAATCTATCGTTTAACATTACTCCCTCCTTTCAAAACAAGCCTACTGGCTTGAACTTTCCAAAGTACGCAACACCAACCCAGAATGAAAACTAAACACAAAATATGACAAGATGAAAACACAAAACCATTAATTGCTTGCTAGTGCCAGACAAGTAAAGTAATCCAAGTGTCTGCTGGAGTTCTTAGGGAACTATAATCATTGTGTACATTTCCTTGAAGTAGTAACACTGAGGTATTTGATGATAAACCCCAACTTTGCTGCTCCTTTCATGGCACTTTATTGCGTATTTGACCACATCTAAGGTGTTACCCCACTACTCAAATAAACTCGACATCTAATAACATGCACTGAACTAACATTTCCAACTTATTATTACAGCTTACAATGTTCACTTACAGCCTAAACACAAAACAGCTTGGTAAGTATATGGAAATAAATTGTTCATACATTGCACAAGGACACCAACGGTGGTGATGATATTTTTGACAACTGATAGAATGGATTACTCAGAACAATGATTACACAACCCAGAATGAATACTAAACACAAAATATGACATGACCAAAAACACGAAAACAATAATTCCTTGCTAGTGCCAAACAAGTAGAGTAATGTGTACATTTCCTTGAAATAGTAACACTGAGGTATTTGATGATAAACTCCAACTTCGCTGCTCCTTTCACGGTACTTTATTGATTATTTGACCAAATCTAAGGTGTTACCACACTACTCAAGTGTATATAAAGGGATTGAAAAGTGTCTCATGGCTTCAAACCATACTTATCTCAGAAGAGAACATGGTGATTTAAATGATCCAGTTGATATGGGCCTTCCACAACCAACAAAATTGAGCATTGGTGGAGAGATTTACACAAAAGACTGGCAAAGAGTCTGACAGTATATTTTGACAAGTTAGATAGCCAATACTCTTGATTTTCATTCGACACCTACAGGATTTCACAGCAACTTCAGCCTTGTCTTTAAGTTTCTGTCCTCTGCACACACGTAGATTCCGAATCTTTGAGCATAAAGTCAAGCACTCACTCTACAACACTCTACAGCATTGGATGGAAAGCAAGCTATAGCAGACAGTATCCCAAAGTCCCATATCACTATTACTGGTTATGGAACATTTGCAGTCCACAACCTGTCACGCAATACTACTAGTAAAGACTATGAAGTTGTCTTTGGTGATGAAAATACTCTGCCAAGTTGCTCATGCCACAAGTGGAGAAAGTCCCCATATCTCTGTAGACATTTCTTTGCTGTTTTCCACTCATTCCCCATGTAGCCATGGGATGCATTGTCACCAATGTACAGAAATCCCCCTTCTTTAAGTTGGATGAGTTTTGCAACACCATCGTTTCTGGGCAGAATATGGCTGTCGCAATCGGAAATGTAGGAGAAGGGAAGATACACACAAGTATCGAAACATACAATCATGATGCATTGATTTGTGGAGGTAAAGCAATGAGTATATCGAATACTTCAGGAGTGGATAATAAGATGTATGCCAACTGTGCCAGTCTTTGTAGAAAGGCCATCAATGAAATAAGATCCATAATGTTTCTATTGGAAGGAAAGCCTGATGTACTGCAGAACCTGCAAACAGATCTGGAGAGCATAAAAGAATATTTGTATTGCTCATGTTCGTCAGAGAAAGGGCTACCCCTACTTCCCAAAGATAACAGTAGAGCAGCAAGGAAATCTGGGAGAAACCTATTATCACTACCTGCCAGAAAACGAAAATGGCAGTAGTCATCACGAGTTGGTAAAAAACGCAAAAAGATGGAACATGCAAAGAGTATAGAATTAACTGTGGCAATGATGCTTCCTCAACAGTGAGCACTGGAAGCAAAGGCATGGGCGAATCTGTCAATGGGGAAAATGACTACGAGGATCACAATCCTTATGCAGACTGCACATCATGAAATGAGGCCCTTGGTGGTAAAATGAACTATGAATTTACTATTCCATCAAATGTATCAAGGCAGGATTGGGAAGCTATTGAAGAAGGGAGAATGCTCGATGATACTGTCGCAAATAAAGTCCAGTCCATGTTGAAGGAGGAATTTCCAAATGCAGCAGGGCTACAAGACACAGTACTATGACAGAAACTGCAATGTAAGGCTCTTCCACATGTCCCCTTCATTCAAATTTTGCATGATGGGAGTCTTCATTGGGCAGCAATAAGCACATATGGTTGTGATGATGACGAAGTCTTGTACATGAACAGTTTGTTTACTGGCCTGTTGACAAGGAAAACGAAGCAGCAAATATGTAACATCGTAATGTGTAAAAAAGATATAATAAAAATAATTGTCTTGCCTGTACAACAACAGTTAAATGGTCTTGATTGTGATGTGTATGCCATTGTATTTATAATGCCCTGGCAAAATGACTGGACATTTGCACTGAACATGCACTGGATAAATGTCCAGTGCAGAATTTTGCGTCGTTTTGCTACCTTGTCCAATGTTGTTCAGTTGTGTTCAGCGATGTTGAGAGTTAAGTCGATTTTGAAGGCAGTCAAAAATGTTCAGCGGACAAAATGTTCAGTGGACAATGTTCACCCGGTTTGCCATACCACTGAACATTGTCCGGCTTGCGCAAGCGCATTGCAAATGCAAGAGCGGTGAGCGGACCGTATTTTGGTGCCATTTCACTTCTCCATACTTGCTCAGACCAGACCTTATCAAAGGAGAGTTTGGAAACCAGAAGAAAGAAAGTGAATCAGAATTGTCCCAAAACAGGCAAAGAAGTGGTCAAATAGTGATGTATCATTGCTGATTGACCTTTTGGAGGAAAGAGGTTGTTTATGGAATGTTTATGATAAATCCTACCATCTTAAAGACGTAAGGGAAAGGGCTCTAAATGAGAAGAGTGAATGTCTGGATGTCTCACCAGCAGATATCAAGACAAAAATTTAAACACTAAGATCTCAACTTGGCAGAGAGATTACAAAGGCGAACAGAACAAAATCTGGTCAAAGTACAGATCAACTGTACAAATCAACATGGATTTATTGGGACAGCCTCCAGGTTTTGCACCCTGCACTCCAGCTAGGAAAGAGCAGGGACAGTTTAAAAGGATCCCTCATTGACACTGAAACTGAAAACCCAGAACTTGAAAATAAATCAGAAGGTGATTACTCAAAGTCAGCTTCAAGAGAAACATCAACCCCAAAATTCAAAAAGGGAGCCCTGGAAGAAAAGAAGGTTGAGCTTGATCACTTTTTTTTTGGGCTCTTCATCGTCAACAGCCTCCATAATGCTCAAAACCAAAGCAACTTTTCTCTTACAATCCATGATTGTCGATCTCAATATGGCGGCAGATTTTGTTTCCATTTTACATCCCCTTGGCGCTCTATGGTCGGTTAGCCCCAGGCTCCTAAAACTAGATTCCAGACCCCAAAATCGTGTGCTTCCTATCGCAGAGAAAATGGTCACTGGACAATGTTCAGTCATTTTGCCACCTCCAAAATATGTCATTTGTTCACACACTGGACACGGTGAGCAATGTCCAGTCGGTGTTCAGTGTAAATGTCCAGTCGTTTTACCAGGCCGTAACATCAATAGTACATGGGAAATTAGACTTTAATCTGATAAAGTATGATGAGATGAAGATGAGGTCACACATGATGAACATGCTTGTGAAGAACAAATTAAAGGAGTTTCCCAATACAGATATTAAGACAAGGAAAACCTGCAGGAAAATTCTTGAAATTGATCTGTATTGAAATTTTAATAAAAATGATGCAAATCCCCGTGCCCTGTATAGCACATACCTAATAACTACTCCCTAATGTAATATATGTCATTTCAACTGTAGTAATTTCCTTTAGGTTTTGATGCTATCTCACATCAACTTGATTGAAAATAATAACGTGCCAGTTCTGCACTTGACAACTCGGAACGATGGAAATATAGTATTGGACAGTTAGGAGGGAGTTGACATTTTAAAATAAATGATGCAAATCCCCTGCGCCATTGTATAGCACATACTTAATGACTACTCCCTAATGTACTATATTTCATTTAAACTTTAGCAATTTCCTTTAGGTTTTGATGCTATCTCGCATCAATGTAGATACTTATATCGAAAGGAAGCAGAGTTCAAGTTTTCTATTAGATCTATAACTGAATGACTAAAATTAAGCATGAACAAGAATACATACAGCGAGTACGGGGGGAGGAATGGGGGTAACCTCCTTACATTTCTCCTCCCCCTCTAACACACCAAGATTTAAAATGAACTAAATGTTCAACACCTCCCAAGGGAGAGTGCCAGGCACTTGTCTTGGTTGTCTCTCGCGTCGAGGATAGTCTCTATTTACACTTTCGTCTTCTTCTGAACCGCTGCTATTTCTATTCTCGTTTTCAAGTTCATTGTTTGACAGAGATTCAATTGATTCGTCGGAATCTGACAATTCTGACAAACATTCCGATGAAAAGTTGTTTTGTCGAATAATTTGTTCTCGCGAATGTTCGTTGTGTCTGAAGGGCAACAGGTGATCATGGTGTACAACCTTCAGTTCTTTGTTCAGGTGTTGTATCCTGAAGTTCACTCCATTTGGCAGTTTTTTTTGTACTGCCCATGGGCCGTTGCGACGAGGTGCTAACTTTCGGGATTCCCCAGTTTTATAGTGTTTGGCTTTCAACCAGACTTTTTGTCCTTCCTCGTAATCGTGGAAACGCAGATGTTTATTATAGTGCTGTTGCATCTTGCATTTACTTATCTCCAGGGTCTCGATTACATGTTTATAAATGTCGCTTAGCGTGATAGGCAGTTCTTGCTGGTAATCGTGTACCGACAGATAATCGAATGGGTCGGGTTGGAAATCACCAAACACAATGTCTTGGGGGAGGGTAGCGGTTCGGCCAAATACTACATTGTATGGAACACAATTTGTAGCTTGACTTATGGATGTATTTAGAGTGAAAACCAGTGGTGGTAGAATTTTGCGCCACTGCTATTGAGCGAGGCGTCGATGCAATAAAGCTGCTCTTAACATGTCCTTCACGGTTCGTATGTTTCGCTCTGCGAATCCGTTCCCTTGGCTGTGATAAGCTGATGATCTGCGTTTTTTGATACCGAGGGTATTACAAATCTCTCGTAGCATGTGTCCATCGACATTAGATCCCTGATCAGACAAAAAGTACGAGGGGACTCTATGGACATAAATCCAATTGTGTAACAATGCAGTAACTACAGAAGAAGCTGTTTGATCTTTTAAAGGAACGGTAGCGATAAATTTTGAGCAAATGTCCCCAATAAGTAACATATAGTTGAATCCGCTGTTGTCAATCAGTAAGTATGCAATGTCAATCGAAATACATTGCATAGGCCTATTGGGAATAAACATTTTGACTAATGGAGCTTTAGGCGGGCGAGTGTCGCATTTTGTCCGCTGACAGGTTTCGCAAGCTTCAGTAAATTGTCACACATAATGATACATGTTTGGCCAATTGAATCGGTTCTTCAGTAAGTTGGTTATCTTGTCAGTTCCAAAATATGCAATATCATGGTACTCGCGAACGACACTTTTTCGCAACACAGGTGGTACTATGGGGCGGCCAGATGTAGTTAACAGTTTGTTTTCGATGCGAAGGTGATGTTGTACCCTTTTCAAACGGCCTTTTGGAAGTTTAGTGTTGTTACGAATGCGTTGTAGAGCATTCTGGATTAACGGATCGATTGATTGTTCTTCTAGTACTTGGGTAGAGAAATTTTTATTTGTGGAAAACAACGAGTATATTTTGTCTTCAATTTCGGACTCTGGTTGATGGTGGGAAGCTGCATCATTACGTGATAAAGCGTCTGCTTTCACATTCTCCGGACCGCTAATGTATTTGATGGTGTATTCATATTCTTCTAATTCCGATAGCTAACGTCCGACTTTTCCACACTGGTTTTGCTTTTCTCGAAGATGAGTCAAAGGATTATGATCGGAACGTAATATGAATTTATTTCCGGCAAGGTATACGTGCCAATGCCTTACAGCGACAACTAGTGCAAATGTTTCCTTATCTGTTGCCGACCAATTGCGTTGTGATTTTTGCAGTGCTGTCGAGAAGTAAGCAACAGGGTGCAATTGACCGTCTTTGTTTTGTTGCGACAATACCCCACCCAAGGCTTGATCACTAGCATCTACTTCGAGAGTAAACGGTTGCGAAAGATCAGGAAACTGTAGTATGGGCTTGGATAAAAGCTTAGAATTTAATTGATTGAACGCCCTTTCACAATTGTCTGACCAATGGTAAATGGAATATTCACTGGTGAGTGCATTTAATGGTTGGCTGATGTGTGCAAAGTTTGGGATAAATGCTCGATAAAAACCAGCAAGACCAAGGAATGCTTTAAGCTCTTTCTTCGAGGAAGGTTGTTTGTAAGTATAAAGTGCGTCCGTTAGACGAGCTTGCAGCTTTATACCTTCTGGGGACAATTCGAAGCCTAGGAAATCCACTTTATCACTGGCGAATACACATTTGGAAAGCTTCAGTGATACTCCTGAAGATCGAAGTCGTTGGAAAAGATGTTCGATGTTGGTGAGATGTTCTTCAAATGTTGTGCTAAAAATCACAACATCGTCCATGTATGCTAACACGCGGTCTGTTGGTAACCCCGACAACGTGATATCCATCATTCTTTGGGTGGAAGCCCCAGCATTGCAGAGTCCAAATGAAGTACCATTACATTCGTAGTTACCGCGAGGTAAGGAAAAGGCAGTCTTCTCTTTATCGTATTCAGCTAATGGCATGGACCAATAAGCGGAAGCTGCATCCAATGTCATCCAATATCTCGCACCATACATTTTGTCGATGACGTCACGGATATGGGGTAAGGGATAGGAGTCCTTCTTGGTGATGTCATTGAGGCCTCGAAAATCACAAACAAAGCACATTGAACCATCCTTTCTCTTCACAAGAATGACAGGAGCATTCCAGGGTGACGAAGAGTGCCTAATGATGTTGTTGTGTAACATTTCTGAGATTTGGGTATCGATTTCGGAATGCCAAGCGTGGGGAATCCGATAGGGTTTGCGATTTACTGGCTGTGTTTCGGTGGTGATAATACGATGTTCCATATTTTTCACCAGAGTCGGCTTTTTAGGGTTTGGTGCAAAAATGTCAACGAAGTTAGAAATCAGTGATGAGATTCAATCTTTTTGCAGTGGGGAAAGATGTTCTCCGTACACCATATTATTTGTCAGATTTTCTGAGTTATCTGTGGTTATTGAACTAAAATCTGTTACTGAATCGTTGATATGTAGTAATAAACCAATGTCTGTATTAGCAGGGAGGAAGATTTGTTGGGTGGACGCGTTCAGGAACGATACTTGAAAGACTCCTTCAATATCAGGGATTATATGGCATCGCGTAGCGTACATCCCTGGTGTGTCTGACAATAAACTAGGATCAAAGTCTGCAGTTACCAAAGACCACGATTTGCTGCATTGAACATTCACAATATGTTCTGATCTAGCTTTGAAAATGACATTATTTAGTAATTTTACGTAGTTGTTTTTGCTGATCCTTACAAAGTCATGCCAAATAGAGTCCAATTGAATTCTAGTTTTATGCAAATCGAATTGAATTGAAGAAAAGTGCATTAGGAAATCTCGACCTAAAAGGATATTTCGATAAGATCGAGAATTCAGTACTTTCATATTATGCGAAATGCTTTTATTGTTTACACGAATTTCAACGTCAATTGATCCCATTATGTTCATATCGTTACCCGACGCATTTATTAAACGATGATTGATTGAGTTTACTAGTTGAGCTAGTCCAAGCTTCTCCAAACTTCCAATATCTATCAGTGAGCAGCTAGCCCCCGTATTGATCACAGTATTCACGCGCAAAGCAGCTAAGTCTATTTCTATCACAGCGGAAAATTTTTGTTGATGTTCGTCTGTTTGATATCCATCTAGTCATTGATATTTGGGGCAAAGTGCGTTCCAAGCATCATGGCCTTGGTTTCCACAAGCCTGGCAACAGCGGTTAGGGCATTCCCTGACAAAATGATCTGGGCTCTGGCATGAATGGCATTTTCTCCCACTCTGTGAGGAACAGCTGTTTTGTTGGGTTGTTGCTCTCGGATGATACGATGTTTTAGGGAATCTGTTGTGTTTTCCTCTTCTAGGGTACCCTCGCCATTGGTTGCTGACAAAGTGTGCCGCTAAGGATTCTTGTTTACCCCCATCATCGGCTCCGTGATCTTCAATTGTTGAATTTCGCAACTTTTCGATTACCTTTTCAGCAATTGCATTAACCATGGAAGGGCTTTCAACACTCATACATTCGTGAGTTTTGCCTGCTGCAAATGAATCTATACCGGCCAATTGCAGCCTCATTGTCTCTGTTGCCAGCTTGTCAACATCGATTTCTGTAAATTTGGGCAGTGATTTTAATGCAATGTGCATTTTTAGGTGCAATCCTTTCAGAAAATAATCCTTGGCGATTGTCTTTTGATTGCTGTCGTCAAAGGTTGGGTAGGCGAGTTTTACTAACGAAATTAGTTTGTAAGCAAATGTTTGCGGAGATTCCTCTGATTTGCGTCTCCGATTATTCAACTCCACGATCGCCGCCTCTCTGTCGACATTCCCACTCTCAAATTCTGTTAGGAGCTCAGATTTTATTTTAGATGCATCTTTCTTGTCAGCAGTAGGCAACCGCATATAAACGTGCAGCTTTCTCTCCATCGTACCCCGTCAATGATCAATGAAACGACATTTTCTCCACAAAAACGTTCACATCTCCAGTCCCATCAAAACATTTAATCTTGGTTTCCATGTTTGAGTAGATTCGGTTATAGAAATGTAGATACTTATATCGAAAGGAAACGGAGTTCAAGTTTTCTATTAGATCTATAACCGAATGACTAAAATTAAGCATGAACAAGAATACATACAGCAAGTACGGGGGGAGGAACGGGGGTAACCTCCTTACATCAACTTGATGGAAAATAATAATGTGCCAGTTCTCCACTTGACTACTGGGAAAGATGGAATTTCTCCAAGAATGGGTAGTGGCCTCACTTTTACTTTCATGACCATTCACCCTACATACAGTGATTCTGTATCCATGATTCTACCACTGTAGTGTGGTGTGGTAACACTTGCTCCTCTGCAGAGGAATTCTTTGTTAGATCCTAATAAAAGGGTAACTTCGCACCAGAAGTGAATAAGTCTTTTAACTCCTTATGCCATAATGAGACATAAATTGGACAAAAGTTATGGTTCTGACAATGCTGGCTCAACTGGAGCCAGTCCTAGAGTAAAACATGCTGGCCAAGCTGGATCCAAGCATACTACAGGGGAGATCTTGCCTTTACAGGCTGATTTCCATTCATTGAAATCTGGCGAGTGACATTTTGCAATTGAAAGTGGATGTGGGTATGCGTATTTACTGCAAAATATCACGTAAGTACGATCATGCAATCGTACAGAAAAGTTGAAACTTGGTTAAGACCAGCTGAGATCACAAAAAACAGCCTCAGTATCAGTCTGGTATGAAATTTAACACGTGACATCTAATAATGTAAGAAGCCTAACCCGAAAGTTTACAATCACAAAATTTCTTAGTTTAACTTTCATTAACAAGTAATGAGCAAGTCAACACATTGCTTCATTAGGTTGCATAGTAATGAAGACCAGCCATTTTAGGGAGCCCATATTATCATGTTAACTCTCTACCGCATCCATTTTCACAAACATTGTCAGGTCAATCCATCATCGATACTCGAAAACAGAAAATCTCGCAAGTAACAAGATGAGAACTAATGAAACATCAAAATACTTATGATTCATATAATTCACCCTTACTTTCATTTTGCTCTTCCACTAACAGCAGAATGATGAGACGATTCAGTAGTCTCAATACTTGGATACATCACTAGAAAAGATTATGGAGCATCAAATTTAATTGTGCAATCTAGCTTTTAACTTAAATACAATGACAATGGTATGTCATTGGTAGAATACAGTTAGTTTCCTGTACTTTGCAGCGCATTACACTATTGGTAAGTGCAAATATATAGATTAGATACAAGATTAATCTTCATCACTTGGCAGTCTCTCATCTTGGTTTTGAAACAACAATGTTCAGAGAATGTATTAGTCTGATACTCACCTTGCTCTGAATATAGCAGAACATGAAATGATCCAAATGTGCCCTATCATGAGCTTATATCGTGAGCAGCAATTAACTGAGCACACATGTGCAAACTCAATTCGTGTCAAATCTTCACACCAGAACTTCACCACCTGATGTGTTGTGAGGACACTGATTGCTAGATATTAAGTAAGAATGACTTGATAAAATGACATACATTGCCATATATAAGTCTATTAATTTCCATGTGTGATTTTATTACGTATAGTAGAGGTGTAAAAGTGGATGCAATGTGGTTCACTATTGTGACAAAATCTGTCAGAGAAAACATTGGGGAGAAGATGAAGTACTTTGTAATGCTCTTCGTACACTTGCACAAAATTCGCCAAATACATGATCAAATCATTTTGTAAGCCACTTGACGCCAAAACAAGGGTCAAAAATCGCAAACTTAGTTGGGAAGCGTTGCATTATTAACTGCTATCTAAATGGGCAGCAAACTGAAGTTTTTTGGGACCCAGGGGCCCAAGTTTCAACTGTGTCAGAACATTTTCATAAGCAGAAATTTCCAGGAACAAATTTGCGAGATATTTCTGAATTGATCAAATGTGAGCTGAATGTCACTGCTGCAAATGGACCTTCCATTCCTTACAAAGGATGGACAGAACTTGAATTCACGTTAGCAAGCAATCAGAAGTCGATAAGTGTTCCTTTCCTTGGTACAAAAGAAATAATTGATTTGCTGCTTGTAGGATTCAATGTCATTGAAGAATGTATAAAGACAGATATGTTTGAATCTGATTTGAAAAGAGTATTTTCTCATGTTCCTCCTGACAATATATCTGTGCTAACAGACCTAGTTAAGAGAAACAATGAAGCAGACTTTTTGCTGTTTGAAAACTGGAAAAAAAAGATCAATTAATTAAAAAAGGACAGTCGTTTCAAGTTTCTTGTCGTCTCAAGTATGGTCCAGTAGAGATAGCTACACCAGTCCTACTTGAACCAGACGAACTAGTAAACTTGCCAAGTGGAATATCTGTGAACGATACCTTGTTTACTTTAAAGCCAGGAAAGTCCAGCAAAGTCAAAATAGAAGTAGTAAATAACTCAAAACATGACATCGTGTTACCTCATCATTCTGTACTTGGAAGAGTAGAACTAGTTCAGTCAGTAACTGAAAGTGATGTGCGCTTGAAGGACAACATAGAAAGCATCAACGTCGCCGCCCAGAACATGAATAGCAGCTCTTTCGATGGACTTATACCATAACACATACATCAGATTGATCTATCTAACCTTTCAGCTTCACAAAAACAATCTGCATTTTGACTTTTAAGTGAAGAAAGTGAATCCTTTTCCAAAAATGATAATGATGTTGGATCAGTCCCAGAATTGAAACTAGGAATAAATGTAATGGGTAAAACCCCAGTGCAAAAAAGTATGTTGCAGTTCCTAGACCTCTCTACCCAGAAGTGAAGGCTTACATAGAGGACTTACTAAACCAAAACTCTATATGAAAATCAAATTCTTCATATAGTTCACCAGTGGTTTGTGTTAGGAAGAAAGACGACAGTTTACGTTTGTGCATGGATTATCGAGCATTAAACCAGAAAACTGTACCTGACCGTCATCCAATCCCGTGAATACAGGAAAGCTTAGATAATGTAGGAGGAAATGCTTGGTTGTCTGTCCTAGATCAAGGAAAGGCATACCATCAGGGGTATATAAGTGATACAGATCTACATCTGACCGCTTTCATAACCCCCTGGGGTCTCTACGAATGGGTTTGTATTCCATTTGGTTTGTGTAATGCCCCAGGGGCCTTTCAGCTTTTTATGGAAAACTGTCTCAGTGATTTACGCGATAATGTATGTATTCCATACTTAGACAACGTAATTGTTTTCAGCAGTACTTTTGAGGAACATCTTACTAATCTTTACAAGGTCCTAAGACATCTTCAAGAGTATGGCGTGAAATTAACACCTAGAAAATGTAAGCTTTTCCATAAAGAAGTCAATGTCTTAGGAAGAATCGTTTCAGAGAAAGGATACAAACTTGATTCTGAAAGTATTAAACTGATATTGAACCTACAAAAATTGACTCCGAAAACAGTTGGTGATGTAAGGAGACTTGTGGGACTCCTAGGATATTATAGGAGATATATTGAAAATTTCTCAGATCCTGATAACACAGTAAAGGATAAAACAATTAAAAGTCATCTGAATAAGTCAGCTACTCATCAAGTACCATCAAGCTGTTGTATTTTATGGACCGAAGAACATTAGAAAGTACTAGACAAACTCATCGAAAAGGTTGTAAACCCACCGATCATGGCTTATCCAAATTTTACAGATCCATTTATTTTGCACACCGATGCATGTGAGACTGGACTTGGAGCTGTTCTATACCAACGTCAGAAAGGAGTACTTAGAGTTATAGTGTACGGCTCTTGCACTTTGTCCCCAGCCAAGAAGAACTATCATCTTCACTCGGGAAAGCTTGACTTTTTGGCTTTAAAATGGTCTGTGTGTGAACAGTTTCGCGATTACCTTTATTACGCTCCTTTGTTTATGGTTTATACCGATAATAATCCACTGACTTATGTTTTATTGTCTGCAAACTTGAACGCATCCGGTCTTCGATGGATAAGTGAATTAGCCGACTTTAATTTCAAAAGTAAATATCGTCCGGAAAAAAGTAATCGTGATGCAGACACTGAATGAGAGTTATCTCAGTCATTCAAATCGTATATGGGAACTCGTACGGAGGAAACAACTACAGATACGAGACAAGCTGTAGCATATGCAGCCAAAGTTAGTGAACAAGGAGAGTCCCCATGGATTTCGTTGTTAACTACTGATTATAATGTACTTGCAATCGGAGATTTAGGAAAGGAAAATACTTTTGAAAAGATTAATGCTGTCAAGTTATGTCAATCTCAAGCTCAAGACCAAACAATCAGTCGAGTATTGGATTTTGTAAGGAGAGAAATTAAACCTTCTCCTCGTGACATATCACGTGAGTCACAGAACATACAGTGTTTACTACATTATGGTGGCCCATCGCTATCATGATAAAAATATAGCAGTTACATTCGAAAAGCAATTCTGTTTTCATTTTTATTGTAAAACTTATTGCTGAAAATGTACATTGAGAGTTAAATTCACATTATGTCTCTAGTGAAAATGAAAATTGTTTTTAATTTCATTTGAAAATATGCCTCTTCTATGTATTTTAAATTCCACTTCGCTTCTCATTCACTTCAATCTATTTTAAAGTCAATTCTGTTTGTTGAAATTGAAAATGAGGGTGCCCCATCGCTATCAACCTCACTTTCATCTATGAGCAGCCTCGCGTTTAACTTTGGAAAAGAGAAAATGGTGAACACAGAATCATGGAAAGATGATGAGGGTCTTGCAGATGATCTTCGTAGTTATGTATGTCAAAATTGTCACAGATCAGAGATTTTGGATTTTATGCTAAGAGACTATCCAAGGTATAAATGGAGCATAGCGACAGTGGATAGACGGCTTCGTTTCTGTGAACTATTTTATATAGATGTTGATACATCAGTGGATACTGTCAAAAAGCTGTAGAGAAGGACGTTAACGGCCCAGGAAAGCTCTTAGGATGCAGACTTCTCAACCAGAAGCTGAGAAATGAGCACAAAATCAAAGTGCCCAGACATCTGGTTTTACATGTTATGTGTGACATAGACCCTGATGGAATCGAAAGCCGCCGCGTTGACAAGAAACTTCAAACGAGGAAACAGCCCTTCGTGTCTGGTGGTCCTGGGTGGCTCTTTTCTCTCGATGGCCATGACAAATTAATGGGCTTTCGTAACTGCACATTTCCTGTCACCATTTATGGCTGCATGGACACTTTCTCAAGGTACATGATTTTTTGTTTGTATGGGATTCAAACTCAAACCCACTCACCATTGGGTTGCAATATATAGAACACTAGTATGAAACAAAAAAGCTGCCATTTAGCATTAGAATGGACCATGGGACAGAAACAGGGAAGTTAGCTGCTATTCAAGCATTTTTGCATGGAAAAAGAGGTGACATGGAAGATGCAACTGACTCTGTTGTTTATGGTCCTTCTACCAGCAATAGAATAGAATGCTGGTGGAGGGATTTGCATGAAAAGATGGAAATGTATTTTAAAACACAAGTATCTGAGCTACTTCAAATATGATATTATGATCCAAATTGTATAACTGACCGACGAATCATGGCATAAATAGTCATCCCAGTAGTTCAAAGGGAGTGTGATGTTTTTAAAAATTTATGGAACACACACAGAATAAGACATCAGTTAGGACTTGAAATACCAACTGGTGTTCCTAGTCACATGTTTCAGTTTCCTGAAAATTATGGCAGCGAGGATAAAAGTTTTTCCATAGACACTGACACAATCCGCGAAGATGCTGAAGTATCTGGGGTATTAGCTGCCCCTGGTTATTACATTGAGGAGGATTTGAAATCAGAGTTTTGTAAATACCTTCCATACCCTGACAAAACTGATTGTAGTACAGTTGCTGAGGCATTTGTATTCTTGAAGCAAGAGTTTAGAAAGTAGTTATATGATTTCAAGGCAAGCAAACAAATTTACTCGTGGGTCCCTAATAGACATCCCTCCCCCAAATTAATTCTTTAAATATTTTCCACCCAAGACATACGCTCTTAAACCGGAAGTAGTCCCTGATTGGCTACTGCGATTCTCCTTAGTGACCAGGTAGCAACCATCCTACCTCAGTTTGTTTATACTGAAACGATTGTCACACTGAAACAATTTTGCGAGTTATCATAGCTTTCTTCTGCGCTGAGAGATAGACTGATGGTCTATTTTCTGGATAATACTGTATCTTGTTATTGTTTATGTACTCTGATCTTATTTTCTTGGACATTTACTCTCCGTTTCCCGAAGCGAAATACCTCCGCTTGACTTCGTTTGGCTAGGCCTTCCTGGTGACGTCTCTCAACTCTTAAGTACTTGGACTTGAACAAACTATCATTTCATAGTACCTCATCGAATTATATTGAGAAGAATGGTGAATGAAGTAATTACAATAACTGGTATTTTTGAATTTTTTAAAGATGATTTGAATATGATCTCTAAAGGTGAATTGAAATACAAGGCAGACTACCTAATGGACTTTAGAATATATGAATACAAAATTAACGCAAAAATAAGAGCTTCGATGAAAGATAAATGCTACCCTGTTTCCCTCACTGTCGATGGATATGGTGGAATAGTTGAGGGGCAGTGTGATTGCCCTCGCGGGAAATAGATATGTAGTCATATGGCAGCTACGGCACTTTATGCAAATAAAAAGGGGGTTTCAAACCCGATTTACCAAATAGCTGGATTGCAAAGCCAAAGAAAGCTGCAAAATTGGATTCGAAAACATTTGCAGACTTATTCCCATGTCCAAGGCCTCAATACAGGGCTACATCGAGGGAATGTACACCAGCAGATTGTGACATACTGCATAGGAATTTGGCTAAATTGTCAGTGGAAGGAACGCAATGTCCAATGCAGTGGATTACTGGGCCTGAACCACTCAATCAATCAGCAAAACTGACAGGGCCAAAAGTTATTGAGGAACTCATTGAGGATTTTATTAAGGATAAAGAATCCTTTATCAGAAAGGCCAAAGCTACTGAGGAACAGATAGTTTGGCTTTCCAATAGGACTATAGGTCAGAGAAGAACATCATTATGGGGGCAGTATCGTAAAATGAGACTAACAGGAAGTAATTTTGGGGATGTAAGTAATGCTATGGAGAGAAGAGAAAATAAGAAAATACCAATCCCTCCTTCACTTTTAAAAAACGTAAGAGGGGAATATTCCATTAACACAAAAGATGCAGTGATATGGGGACAAAGTCATGAGAAAATTGCTTTGGAGACATATGAAAAGGAAACTGGCAACAAAGTACAGGAATGTGGACTACTTCTTTTTCCTTGTGGGTTTCTTGGAAGCAGCCCAGATGGCATCATTTTTAGTAAGTGATTTGCTGAAGAGGAAAGCAAAGGGGTTCTGGAAATTAAATGCCCCTGGTCTCACAGAAACTCAAGAGTCACTGATATGATTGATGCTGAGCTCAAAGGAAAAGACAAAAAGAGCGTCTTGACAACTACAGGGGAGTTAAATAGAAATCATCCCTACTGGCACCAAGTCCAGGGAGAGATTGCAGCTACAGGTGTTAGTTGGGCTCACTTTGTTGTGTGGACAACAATTGACATGCAGATAATAAATGTGGAGAGAGACCCATTATGGGAGAAACCGTATCTACCAACCCTAACAGAGTTTTACTTGACTGAATTGCTTCCTTCATATTGTATGGATCTGGCTTTGTCATGAATAACTTGAGTAACATATTACATCTAGACATCCTTACTTTAATATAAGTTTAATAAGCCATTAAACTCAAAATAATTGTCATACTAACTTCTACTCTGTGTGGTACTCTGCAGCAAGCATATCAATATATTCCTGAAAAATCCCAGCAATTATTGGACTTTGTAAGTTCACAAGAACTGCACAGACTTGAAGTACTTTATCTGCAAATGGACGCAAGGGGGCATCTATGTATCTTACTATTTTATATGTTCTAAGCCTCTCAATTGCTCTCTCCACATGTATTCTACAGGTTGAAATTTTTCGTGAACAAACTGCTTCTTCCGTTGTAAATTGGGTTTTGCGACATAGAAATGCTGGGAAATTTAAAAAAACAGTCTTTGGTAATAGGTCATGTATTACAAACCCCTTGTCTGCCAGAATTAGATCTCCTGCCTATAAGAAAGGATAATATCTATTTCATGCCCAAAAACTGGAAATAAAGATAAAGTAAGAGAATTTGTCTAACAATGGCACGTAATGTAAGAAACCAGATTTAATATGTCATGAGAATCACTGGATGAATGTACAAAGTCTTTAAGCCATGGAGATTGCAGATAGTTTTAGCCATTATATTCAAATTACCTTCATATGTGATATGATGCCAGATTCATTTGTAATACTTTTGTCACTAGTGCTTCCTGGAAAGCCATTACTAACAAATGTAATAGCACCATTTGGGGCAACCCCAACCAAATACTTTGCAGACAGGAAATGTTTATAGTTGCTGAAAGTTGATGATGCAGCTGATAGGTCATTTCTTGGTGAAGCAATCCTGAATTCTGTACAATCTGTAATGATTCTACAGATAGTGATACTTTCAAAGGCAATTGGCATCGCACATTTTATTCTTTTCTTGAGAAGGAAGCTCTTTTATAACACCAATAAAAAATATCTCATGAATTGTATGCAGATATGTCATTACAATAGCTTGGATTGTTGTTTGACTAACAGAATATCTTTTTGCAATGTCAATATATGGAAGGTCAAGACAAAGCCTTATAAGAAAGAAGAGTAGCTGATCCTCAGGAGTTTTGACTGGTTTGCCTGACCAATAGTTAAGAGGAGAAAACTGAT
Source organism: Mastigias papua (assembly GCA_964019165.1). Classification (NCBI taxonomy): domain Eukaryota; kingdom Metazoa; phylum Cnidaria; class Scyphozoa; order Rhizostomeae; family Mastigiidae; genus Mastigias; species Mastigias papua. The sequence continues at coordinate 12,698,967 of OZ025280.1, forward strand.
CCATGGTTTCAACCATAACATTAAACATGGACTTCTCAATGCCTGTATAAGCTCTTATATCAGCATCGTTCATGTTTTTGAATCGGAACCTCGTAGCCTCTAGGTCTTTAATCTGTTTCGTTAGTTCTGCTATTACAGGGCTTCCCAACCTTTTTTCGCCATGGACCCCTATTTGTTTCAAAGTGGCATGGACCCCCAGGGCGCTGACCTAGCCAGGATTTTAAATTAGAAATGGCTAATTATACTACTTGCAGTCTTAATAGAATCTTAGTGTTACTCAGTATTGATATATGACGCTCAAGATCTACACTGCCGGGAAGGTAACCCAGAGACTTCCCTGTGGAGTAATTTTTTTTCGCTTCGTATGTATTTGACTCTTTTACTGGGTTTACATATCAATCCCGATTTCCATTGTAACGATTCTATGATCAAAGCACTTCCTAGTTAATGCAGCAATATACATACTGTACATGTGTAAGGTTATCAAATGGATAAATAAATCCTTTTCACTGATAAGTCAGAAGCCAAAAACACGTGGCACGGATAAGGCGACCTTTTTATTCTGCTATACTTGATTTCCCAGTATCCCAAACACAAAGAATACCGGTACTTTTAATTAAAATCTTTAATTCTACAAACGAAATTTATCAATAAAATGACAAACAGTCCTGTCAGAAAAGCTTTTCAGTGAGAGCCTTGCGGCTGCTTATTTTTCACAAGTACCGAAATCCGTGGTTCTAAGTCACTGAGACGAAGTCTCATCTCTGCATTATTGTTCAGGTGCATGCTCCTTTGCTGTTTTGCGAACGAATGAAGCAAAAGTGAAAACCCCTTTTCCGCCAACTTGGACGTTGGTAAATTACTTATAAAAGGTTCCACTTTTTCGTATGAACTTGGGTAGTTTTTCGAATTTTGCAGGTACGCTTTGACCCAGTTTATTTCAGAAGCCTGAATCATTCGCTCGTTAGCAATAGCCTCGCACAGCTCAATCTGAACGCACTCAGGCTGACCCATAACATCCTCCATTGTCATGTTATGAAGCTGATCGACGAATGGTGGTATGTTCAGCTGTAATAGATCCTCAAAACGAGTTTGAAAATTTTCATATAAAAAGGACAAATGATCCACAATCATTGCTTGTATATCACTGTCAATTTCCTCGGCTCTTAAACTGGAGAAGTGACAAAAGTTGTGTGTTGCGGCATTCATTTTCCAAATAACCAACTTGTTCATGAACGCCTTTATTTGTTGTTTCGCACGCACAATGTTCATATCCTGATTTTGCAAAGATAAGTTCAGTTCATTAAGCTTACGAAATATCTCCTCTAAGTACAATATACTGATCTTATTATTAATAAGTGAATCGCTCAGAGCAGCGTATCTGTCTCGCAAAAATTCCAAAACTTTATCAAACAGTAAGACAAACCTGGTGAGACAGTCACCCATGGAAAGCCAACGTACGTCTGTAGAATAAACCAGCCGATGACAATTTTCTTCACGGCAAGCATCCTGAAAAAGCCTGTCTTGAAGGCCTCGTGATCGTACTTTATTGACAGCAGAAACAACGGTCTGAAGAATGGCGATACGATTACGATTACCTATATTTTTTGCAACCAGATTGTCACGATGTAAACTGCAGTGAATGGTGAACACGTTTCTGTCTTCACTTAATCTGGGAACAAATCCTTTTCTTTTACCGATCATTGATGGCGCACCATCCGTGCAAACGGAGATCATGTTATGAATGCTAATATCATTTGTCTTAAAAAAGTCGGTGACTGCGTTACACACGTGTTCCCCAGTAGTGTTGATGAGGGTTTTCATAAAAAGCAACTCCTCACATATTTTGACATCTTTGACATAGCGCACAAAAGCAAGAAGCACAGACTGATTTGCAAAGGTACTTTCATCACCAGTTAATGAAAATTTGCTGTCTCACAGGTCTTGAATAAGCATAGATTTAACGTCATCTGCCATATCAGCAATGCGAGAGGAAATGGTAGTGTTAGATAGAGGTATACTCTTGAGAACAGACTCTGGATTGGAAATATTGGCTACTTTATACGCTTCCTTGATTGCAGGCTTGATGAGATCCTCAGCAAGTGTATGTGGTCGACCTTGCTTAGCAATCAAAAGAGCAATATTGTATGATGCAGTGAGTCCAGAAGCACTATTACGTTCGATGACGAAGTCTTTCAATTGTGACGACAAAGCACGGGCACTGTCACTGAGCATTTCGAAGTGTTCCTTGGGGTTGTTAGCCAATGAAGGATGACACTTGTTGAGATGCAAAGAAAGTTTAGCGGGTTTCATCGAGGCATTAGTCAGTTGCGTCAGACAGATAAGACACTGTGGTAGTAGCAGATTGTTCTTACTGCTGATAAATCCATATTGAATATAAGAGGGATCATACTGTCTACATTTCTTCTTGCATTTGCTCATGTTTGATTATAACGGTTGAAAAATAAAGTATGATAAATCACAATTCCAATGCAGAAACTGAAGACGATAATACACCCATAAAACCAATATAGTGATAATCCAATGAACCAATAAAGATGATTATTGAAACAATAATTCTCGAACTTACACGTTGCCACTGGTGCTACAGCTTCTCCTTCACTTCTTGAAAAGACCAAACATCCATCAACAAGCAGTTCGTCACTTGAAATATCCTTTGTGAAATATCGGAGCTCACATGTTTTTAACACATCACATTGGGCTGCCTTCCAACCATTCCCATAATCCCCAGTTAATGACATTTCCATCCCAGGGATGGGTGAGCCTGCCTCACACGTGTCAAAGCGATGATAACAGTCACAAATACAACTCTTTCGGGAAGAGTGATCTCCATCGACTAGGATGTGTTACAGTCCACACTAGCCATCGTTCATTTATTTCATCCAGCAACGTATGAGAAGTGCATCAAGTTTTATAAGATGCACTCATATGTGCACTCATAGCATTTTTATGTGGACCCCCTGACATCGCGCTGTGGACCCCTGGGGGTCCACCTGGACCCTGTTGGGAAGCCTTGTGCTATTATTGCTATTATATTAGATTTAGAAGGAAGAGTGTCAACAGCACTAGGGCAAGGAGCAGCAACAAAAGCGTCATGAACCCCTGCAGAGGAAACAGGTGATGGATCTACATGGTCTACACTATCTGCCCTCGTTAAGTAGCTAGAGCGGCACTTGGATTCTCTCTCATCCCCTTCAGTTCCTCGTAGATTTACAGATGGGAGTGCTCCTTTGCATGACATTGTTTTCTAAATGCACGTGGTGTATCTGTCTGAGGAATATGTATATCTGATGGCTCAAAATGGTTGGAGCATACATAAGAAGATCTTGTTGGCGTAAAATTTTCCCTCCTCACTCTCACAGTCCAAGCCCTTAATAGTTAACTGTCCTTTGGGTACTGGAAAAAGGAAAGTTCTGGATTATTTTCACTAGAGCAGCTACAGCCATAAACTGAACAGTACATTGGCATATTTCAATGTGAAACAAGGAAATACCATATACAATCGAATAGGATGAAATATATCAGCAGGACTGCCTAGCCAAACAAAGTCAAGCGGAGGTATTTCGCTTTGGGAAACGGAGAGTAAATGTCCAAGAAAATAAGATCAGAGTACATAAACAATAACAAGATACATTAGTATCCAGAAAATAGACCATCAGTCTATCTCTCAGCACGGAAGAAAGCTATGATAACTCGCAAAATTGTTTGAGTGTGACAGTCGTTTCAGTATAAACAAACTGAGGTAGGATGGTTGCTACCTGGTCACTAAGGAGAATCGCATTAGCCAATCAGGGACTACTTCCGGTTTAAAAGCCTATTCTTTTTTCAACCCCAACCTATCAATGTATTACAGTTAGATATCACCTAGGGCAATTTTAGAGGTGATACTTTTGGTTGCAAGCAAAAATAATCATACGAAATGCATGCCATTCACATCTGTTGTATGGTTCAGTGTTGTTTCATCCTGTGGTGTTGGCTGTGTTACTTTGGTATAAATCTGTGACATGGAAGTACTGCCTTTTCTTTAAATTCTTTGTCATCTTCCAACTCCCCCCCCCCCCCACAAATTAGGTTTCCTTCTATTAGGCACCAAGGAGTAGCTTTAATTTCATATAATACATCTGAGTACATCTTTGTAGCCAACAGGCAAAGAAACAATTAAACAGAAAAGAGGCTTCTTTTTGATAGAGAACAACTACTGGTGTACATCAAGGATACTGTATATAATGGTATAATTTTGAAAGTTTTAGAAGTAAACAAAAACAGTAGGTGTTGATAGCAAAAGCAGCAAAGCAAGAGATAGGAACAAAACACAGATTGAGACTGGAGGTTAGTCATTTATAACACATGAGTGTCAGAGTGGGTTAGAGGTGGGGAGGGTATGAAAGTTTTCTTTTTTCCTCTTCCTTTCTTCTGTGTTATTGATGAACAGCTATGCTCATTTTTTCACAGTAAATAATACATGTGTGATTCTGCAAGAAAGTATGTATGCCTTCAAGAGTTGTGTTTCCAGCACAGAAAAAGTACTCATCCCCACCATCATCATCTGTGAGTGATGTTGTTGCAATCTCAGGATCGCATACTTCATACCCTGCTCCTTGGATGTCTAGTACCATCATTTCCTTCTTAGTTTCTGAATAAGAAAACTGTGAAAGACACTCAACTTTGTCATATATTTCTTTTACATCTTCACTTTCGGATGCTCACAAGCCCTGTATTGTTGATATACTTCCTGAAAATCCCTTCACTAAACTGTTCTACTGTAACTGGTTGTCCATTCAGAGTTGAGAAATATACTTTGTGATAAGAAAACATTTTACCAAAATCATGAGGTGCTTCCCTTCTAAAAGCAAAGGCGATGCTCTGTGCAACAGAATGCATCTGGACCTGTTTCCTTGTATGGTCTTCCAATGAAATATTCAAAAAGTCTGTTATAATCTGGACTTTCTCATTCCTGTACTTTTTTATTGCGCATTTACCAGAAAGTCCCGGTTGAGAAGGTGTTGCCATGAATGCCTTCCTGAAACCACCCTCTGAAAACTTGTCACTGGCAACTGCAAACTGAATAGAGCTTTCCATGAGAGGTTGCCACTGCTTTTTGGGTACATTATATGTCTCTAGGTAGAGAGCACAAGCTGTGACTTGCTTTTTGGGCTTAACCACTTTTCTTGCTTTCAACAAGTCAGCTAGTGAAACTGAGTGGGGTAGACTTGAAGATGGCACTTGAGGTAAAGAAGATAGAGCATTGCCAGTTTTTCTACTTGATACCACACTTACAAACTTTATCTTTCTTGGGCCCTGCACATTTAAACACCTTCCCTGTAGCAGTGCTTTCATACACGGTGTCATGACCTTCTTAGCTCTAGTAGGACTTACAAATCTAACATAGAACACCTTCTTTCCTTGTATCTGTTCTGTTGTATTGCACGATGGGCCTCTGTCACTGTGCAAAACATTGCATGAGCCCTCTGGGGCCTCATAGAATCTTTCGCACGTGGTTTTCACGTTTTCTAGAGAAAGTTCGTGAAATGATCGAAAGTCTACAAAACCGCGAGTATCTAGGGGCTCATGCTTTTTAGCCCTTCTGCTTCCTTTGGAACTCATTAATTGAACCATGATACACTCTGGTGTTTGACGTTGTTTCTTTTTTGATTCATACCACCTATTCGTTTCATTGACAATTCTCTTTCGTACTCTTCCCATGATCGCTTTCTATGAGCACCGTTTGAGGCCATTTCCAAGAAAGCTTTCTGGCTGGTTTTCAATCACATGGCACATGATGCACAAGGAGGGAGATTGCAACATAGACACGAGGTGGATAGTTATGGGGCACCCTCATTTTTAATTTCAACAAACAGAATTGACTTTAATATAGATTGAAGTGAATGGGAAGCGAAGCGGAATTTAAAATACGTAGAAGAAGCATATTTTCAAATGAAATCAAAAGCAATTTTCATTTTCACTAGAGACATAATGTGAATTTAACTCTCAATGTACATTTTCAGCTATAAGTTTTAAAATAAAAATGAAAACAGAATTGCTTTCGAATGTAAATGCTATTTTTTATCATGATAGCGATGGCCACCATACTACATGAATGGAATACTTTGGAACTAACAAATAACGGTCTTCTTATTCGAAATAATGGATCGCGTAAACAAATCGTATTACCATCGAAATATCATAGATTTGTTATGAAAGAACTCCACAAAGAGATGGGTCATTTAGGTACTGACAGGGTCCGTGTTGTAAATGTCATAACCCCGGGATACAAAGATAAAAAGGTATCTGATTGTGTTTGAAACATACATATAGATATAGCAAATGAGAAAATGTAATGTTGTGTTGATGAGATACAATTATTGTTGTGTTGTGTTCGACAAGCGTCTCATCTTGTCAATGTCGAACCTGCTCCTTAAAGTAAAAGAGGTGCAAGTGCGGGGATGTTATACATACAGCAGAGACTGTTGATTCTGGCATTGATGGGTTGGTGGACGATACTGCTCGCTCTAATGTACGAGCAGTAGAGGATGTTGTGAGTCTTTGGAGGGCCGGACTTTGAGAGCCAGGATACCATATTTTTAGAACATGCGGCTCTTTTAACCTCTACTGATGACACTCTTGTAGTATCTTTAGAAAAGGGACCCCCATTTCAAGCCAATTAGCCAGTATTATTGATGGAAAATTTGCAGCGGACTTTGACTTAGTAAAGAGGAAAGAGATAGATGATAAATATCCTGTGCCAGAAACCTGTGCTTCCCTGTTCACACCTAAAGTGAACCCAGACATATGGACGAAATTGGACACAAATCCCAAATGCAATGACATTCGCTTTACCTCTCTACAGGATTCCTTAGTAAAGGCTAGTTCTGCATTATCGCTGGCTATAAATGAACTTTTACAGCCAGAGAACAGAAGGCCAGTCCTGACTATAAGAACATTATAGCTAAGCTCGTTGATTCTATTGTTTTGACTGGCCATGTTTGTAAGGAGCTAACCTTCAAGCGCAGAGATTCCCTTCGTCCCTATATGAGTGGGGACTTTAAGCCACTTTGTGAACGGAATATAAAACCTGGCAAATATATTTTTGGAGATGACTTTCAAGAGACCTAAAACAGCTGAAGGCCACTAGTCGCCTTGTTAATGCTGATACAAGTGTAGCAAACCAGAGTTTTGTACCCCACAGGGGTTATAATGGGAGATCCAACTTCTCACAATATCAAGGCTCCTCCAGTACTGCATGCCCTTCTTTTTTAGGGAATCGGGAGAAGCTGCCATATCCTTTCCCCCGACAAAGCAATCGGCAGCCACATTTTGCAAAGAGGAGGGTCATAAAGAATGAATGGCTTCAAAGAGGCAGGTATACCATTTCCAGACCTTCCTCAGAGATACACTACTTCCTTATCTTCACTCAAAAATTCAGGCCCCGTTTACACTATAGCGGATAGCTATCGTTGCGTCGCGTCGCGGAATGCCCTCTATCGGATAGGGCAACCGTTTACACCATATCGGATAGCTCTAGGTAGTGCCCGCAGACCCCCGCAGAAGAGTACGTGGATTCTTTGATTGGCGCCAAAATCATTCAATGCATCCAGCTGGCCTAGCTCACATCACTCAACGAGCTATCTTCACTAATTTTGTACCTACCTGTGATATAAATATCTCGAGCAAGATGGAGGTTCCCCCAACTGGCAGTAAAGCAAAGGAAGACAATTTTTCTTGGACAGATGGAGAAATCGAGTTACTTCTTGAATGTATCAAAGTGTATGCGGCAACTTGTCGTTTTGAAGGTCTCCACTGGGAAGGGATTAGAGCCAAATACGACAAAATTCGAGAATTGTTCATTGAAAGATATCCAAAAGCTGAAACGGAGGCGACGGAGATTGATTTTCCAAGAGCACTTTGTGTCCAAAACATAACTACAGAACGAATATCAGCGAAGGTGAAGAGCATACGAACGAAGTATAAGAAAGCTGTTGACGTAGGCCGAAGGAGTGGTGGTGGACACATCGTGATGACATTTTACGATCTGTGCTCTGAGATCTGGGAGGGATCACCATCCACGAACAGTATAGAAGGTGAGGAATCAGTCTTCAAATGGATTAAAACCATTGATTTGTTTTTGGGGGGTGAATTATCCTTTCTTTGTGAAATCCTGAACGACTTGGAGTGGAAAATCAAAACAGATCAAAACAATATAAGAAGGCAAATACACACCCCACCCCCAATATATACAGTAAGAGCCCGCAAAAGAGAAACCACTTTTTAGACATGTCAGACTGTTTTTTTAGAAATGATACCCACAAATAAGAAACTTCTGTGTTTTTGAAGAAAGTTTGATGAGTTTTCACAGAAACAGTTTTTGAAGACACTTTGATGAGCTTTTGCAGAAACCAACCAGTCTATTTGGAAAAAAATGGTTTCTGTTTTGCAGGTTTGTACTGTAATGTAAATTATGGAATCAAATGAGGATGAGATACATGTAAGTGATGTGATTTGGCACAATTTGTTCATCACATTCTCCTGCATCCATTCTGCTAGATCAGGTTATCATTTAGTCCAATTTTTGCGTTTTGGGTATACTTTTCACCGATTTTTTCTAGAACAGGGTATCATTTGAAGGCAAAAATTCTGGAGCAGGGTGGAAATTTTTTGTCTTGGACACATCCCGGTACAAATTTAGGTCAAGTACCCCCTGGGCATCGGACCCAAAAAATGCCCCTTATCAGAATGAATGTCTTTTCCACCCTTTGGATTCTTACAGAAAGCTTTACTCTTTATCCCTTTCAGGAGGAATTGATTCAAACAACATTTCATCTAACTTACATGAGCCAGAAGAAGCAAAAACTTCTGCTGATACCAGTATTGTGAGCAACAGTGGTGCTGGCAGTCTCAGTGAAAATGATGACAATCATAATGATGGAGCGCAAGAAGACAAAGAAAATTCTGGTCAGGAAGTAAAAGTGGATCAAAGAGAGAAGATTGCAAAGTTTCTAAAGGACGAAAAGGAGAGGAAAATGTCACACAAACTTGGCTTAGAACAGCAACAGCTGAGCTGCATGAAAGACGACTTGACACTGAAAAGAAAAATGTGTGAGAGAGATGAGGCAGCAGATAAGGCATTTATGGAGCATGTTAGTAAGACAGCAAAGACCATGGAAGATGTTGCCAGTGCAATGACTGGTTGTTTTCAAATGATGTCTGCTATGTTTCAAGCTCAAATGCAGCAACAAGCCCAGATGCAACAGCTCTTGCCGCAAAGATACCATGCACCATCAGGTAGTGGAATGTGCAACATGCAGCCAAACTACAAGGGTTACCCAGAATCTTTCAGGATGCAACCTTTTCATCAGAATTCTCAAAATCGCAGACCAGCAGCTGCAGAACAAGGAGAAACATATTTAGAACTGTAGATATAAACAGTGATACCCATGGTTGATTAACATTGTTTAACATTTTGAATAACAGAACTAAAAATCTTTTCATACCAATGATGTAAGTAACACACAACAAAGTAAGGCATCATACACAAGATTGTCAATCATAGGTTACTTGCCAAGGATACAAATTTTCCAAACTTACAATGCGAAACACAATATGAAAACAATGCAAGATACAGTAACATGTATAATGTATAACGACGGAGTGTAACTGCCAACTTTTGAACAGCAGGTAATGAAACTGTTATCAAGGCAAGAAAGCTGATTGATTGGTGGAGGTTGTAGCTTAGTAGAATCACCTTTATGTGGAAACTTTTTATTAAAACTTGAGGATTCTAACTGCACATACATCTTTTTTGTGGATTTTATTGTACTTTAAATAAGACACAAACTTACAAAGGAAACAGTGAAGGATGAAACCAAAGTTCTCTTTGTATATATTGTTATATATTTGCAAGGTATACCAGGTGAGCACAAAAGGTTACATGGCAGCTCTCATTGTCACTCACTGTTTTATCTCAAAGTGTATTAAACAAACATAAGATCCATCTTCAAATCTGGTAACAATTCAGCCTGCTGATACAGAAAACTGGTTGAAAACAGCTTTAAAGTGTAAAATAGTATGAAGCAGGCTACTTAAGTAGATGCAAAGCAAGTTGCTTTGGCAATGAAATAGCCTGATGGACATTGTTTTACAGAAAAATGGCTGACTATTTAGCAAATTCAATCAAGGATCTTCCATATGTTTTGAAGGAAGCTTTATTGAAAAATGGTCACATTGAAATCTTAATTTTTTCCCTGACAAAAATGTCACAAGAGAGATTTATGAAGCCCTTTCACTTTTGGGCAGTTCTTAGGTACCTTCGAAGCAGTACAATACAAGGAACAAGTGAAAATAAATTGAAAATATTTCTCAATGGATTTCCATTACTATTGGAATAATCATGTCTCAAGTTTGAAATTTCATTTCCATGGGATGAGAGCTGAGTTTCTTGTAAAGAGTTTCTTGCATGGGTACTGTGTATTTTTTATCTGAGGTGACACGACATGCAAGCTAAGTCATACACTTATAGCTGTTTACTCACCCAGTAATCTAAAAAAATTCTTTCAGAAAATGGTGCTATGCAACTTTGTTAGGGAGTCAGTGAAGTTCATTGTATGTAACCAATGGTGTTTCCATTTATAAGTATGCTTTCTGTTCTTAGTTTATTCAAAGTACTTCATGAAAATTCTTTGGTATTTTTTGCCTCCTCTTTCATTATTGTGAATTTCTTGAACAGGGTGCGTTGCAGGATTTCTTATCTCCTCATCATGTGTTGTCTTGCCTGTGGTTTGTCTATCAAATGGCTCTTCACGATTTGCTTCACAAAAGGTGTGAAGAAAGAAGCATGCCTGAATGGCATGAATTGCATTGGGAAGCTCCAAATCTATTGATGTCCTAAGGATTCCAAAACGTGATTTGAGGCGTCCAAATGCACATTCAACAACCATCCGTGCTGAAGACAATCGGTACCCAAAGAACTGCTCACTCTCTGTGTTTCCTCCCTTGGCAAATTCTTTCATCAAATATGGAAGTAAGGGGTAAGCAGGATCACCTAAGATACAAATGGGCACTGGACCTTCATCATCCACAATACCTTTGGGGCATTTTGGAATCACACCATCTCTTAGCTTTTGGTTTATACTTGAGTTACCAAATACCCTTGAATCATGAACACTGCCAGGCCATTTTATGACAGTGTCAAAGAACATGTACTTGTAATCAACACATGCTTGAACATTCAAGCTAAAGAAACCCTTTCTGTTTATGAAATCAGTTGCATTTTCTTTTGGTTTAGTTATAGGAACATGTGTCCCATCCACTGCCCCTATGCACTGTGGGAAACCATGATTCTGAAGGAATCCTTGCTAAGCCTCTTCAACTTCCCTTTCAGTTTCTGGTGCCTTGATGTACAAATTGGAGAGTTCTTTAGAAATCGCTTGTGTTACCCGTCGAACTATGCAAGATATAGTAGGTGTTGCAAGCCCAAAAGAATTTGCTGTCTTTCTCATTCGCCCTCCATCCGATAAGTAGTAGAGGGTTGCTGCTATTTGTGTTTCAACAGATACTGGAACCCTAAATCGTGTTGTTTCTTTTTCAACAAATGGTCTCAACAAGTCACACAGTTTATTGAAAGTTTGCTCAGACATCCGGATGTTTTCTCTCCACTCTTCGGGTAATGCAAGTCCACTTTGCATGTTATCCCACCAACCTGCACATCTCCCGGGTCGTTTCCGAAATCATTGAGGGAGTCTTTCCTTTCTCTTCTTCTTTAAAATTTTGCTTGCGGTTGTAGACATTATTCTTCTTCTGAATTTCCTTTTTTGCAACATAAAACGATGGCACAGCAATTGAAATCGGAACCAATTCAGCTGCAGCACACCATAAAAGCATTGTAGCATGCACAAGAACGTATGCATCAAAGAAGAGTCCATTTTGACAATTCTCCTGATTGAAATTAGGCGCCAAGTTATGTTCTCCCCTTCAAATCAAGGTTCCAGAGCGAAACGTATCGGATAGCATCATTTACATCATGCCACAACCATGCCGGAGTGATTTTCATATCACCTACAAAGCGGAGTGACTTTCCTTCTATTTGCGGAGCGTCTCGTACCGGATAGCTGTGGCATGATGTAAACAGTACCCCCTATCCGATACGAAAATCGCGGCGCGACGATAGCTATCCGGTATAGTGTAAACGGGGCCTAAATCTTTCAAGGCAGGACAATTGTCCCAGTATGTAGCAGCCTGGAGGGACATTACCTCTGACTTACATATTCTTGGTGCTATAACAGGAGATAGAATAGAATTTACTAGTTGCCTACTAGAGCAACTATCATATTCCCCTAACTTTACTTGCAAAACTCATACTGATTTAGTTTCTGTTGAGATTCACTCCCTTTACCAGATGAGTTCATTTCTCCAATTTTTACTGTGCCCAAGGATGATACCAGTGTTTGTTTTATTTTGAATTTAAAAGGTCTTAATGCTTATATCAAGTATTCACATTTTAAAATGGAAACATATCTACTCTACTCTTAACCTTGTCACGCCTAACTGTTGGATGGCTTCCCTTGATTTGAAGACCGCATATTATAGCGTAAAGATACATCCTATGTATCAAAAATACTTGAAATTTCAGTACAAGGGTCAACTGTTTAAATATACTACTTATGCAAATGGTTTATCTTCCTGTCCAAGGCAGTTCACAAAGATATTAAAACCTCCACTTTATAAGCTGCAATGCATGGGCCATATTGTCTCTGCTTATATTGATGATTTATATTTACAAAGCGATTCTTATGTTGGGTGTATTAGTACAATTTTTGATACAACAATTTCATTTGATTCTCTTGGGTTTGTTATCCACTCTGTTAAGTCTCAATTTTTACCCACCCAACAGCTTCAATACCTTATAAGTGATTCTGTGAAAATGAGGGTGTATTTAACTGATAAGAGAAAACAAAAGCTGTTGCTCCACATCAATGAGCTCCTGCATGGGTCGCAACATGTTGTGATAAGATATGTCGCCAAGACTATTGGATACATAGTTTCTAGTTTCCCAGCAGTCCAGTTTGGACCTTTATTTTACCGAAGGCTTGAAAAGGAGAAATCTATTGCTCTGAAGTTGAATAAAGGAGATTATACTGCATCTATGTCTCTGACACGTAAAGCTAAATATGAACTCAGCTGGTGGTCAACAGCCCATAAGAGCTACAGTATATTCTGATGCTTCATTAAAAGGCTGGGGGGGGGCTGTATTTAATGGTTCCTCAACAGGTGGACATTGGTCCCTAGAGGAAGCTGCTCATCATATAAATTATGTAGAGCTTCTAGCAGCATTTTTTGCTATTAAAGCTTATGCAACATCCCTTTTACATCAGCATGTAAGGATAATGATTGATAATACTGCAGCTGTTGGACTAATTAATAATATGGGTACTTGCCATAGTGATGACTGTCGTGATCTAACATTAGACTTGTGGCAGTTTTGTATTCAGAAGGGTATTTGGCTTACCGCCACCCATTTACCAGGTTCTACCAATACAGTTGCTGACAGTGAGTCTAGAAATTTTGTAAACCAAGATACTGAATGGATGCTTAACCCCAGTTCATTGAAAGTTGCATCTCTATATACTAAGATGCCTATAATGCAAATGAGCTTGACCATTGTTCCCATCAAAAGTACCGCCAATTGCCGCGTTAATTATACTTACATTAGGATCTTCTCCCGATCGCCCCCAGACTTGTGTGGCAGGTCGCACCCGTTCTGAATACGCTCCTTTTTGAGTTTTGTTATATTATCTGGAGTTTTTGCCGAGTTATTCCACTTTCTATCTGGCGATTTTCTGCCCTTTGTCTTTCGCCTTTTGTCCTCCATTGTTGTCATCCGCATGGATAGCCTACTCTCTTTGTAGCACGGGCAGTCTCACTCGGGTTTTGCTTGATGGCAGATGTCCAGGAGAAATTGGTCGCTTTTCCTACCAGGTGAGTTGCTCTTTTCGTGGTTAAACCGTTTCATATATGTTTGGGTGTATTTACTCTCTCTAATGTGTGCAATTTTCTTCTGTTTTGGTCACTTTATGTCCTAGGTTTCTGTGATATTTGAAGACCATCCCCCGCGTGGTAATCGCCATTACAGTTCAAGAGCCAACTTGTGGAACATTTCGTTCTTTTGATGCTAGGTGAGTCGCAACTTTCGTACAAAATAGTTCGACTTAAGTGTACCAATATGTCCTTTGTCACATGTGTGCCTTGCCTACGATTATGAGCTATTTATCTCAATGTTTTCAGCGAAGTCCCATGACCCTCACTCGCTGGATTATCGCCATGACAGTTGCTTCCCATGCCGCTATAATCTATTCCCTAAATCACCGTGCTGTTCGTGTTAAATTGTTCTTAAGTATCGAGGAGAAGTTTACAGTTATATTCTCTGCTATTGTAGTGTGTATTTCACGTGTATATACCGGAGATAATTGCGATCGGGTAGCTTTTAATTTGGACAGTGCCCTCAAGGTCACAGTTTGCCCTTTGACTTGCAAGGAACTATTGCAAGTATTTTCTACCAGGTGAGTGGTTATCTAAAGCTATTAAGTTTGATTTCAAATTGCCTGTCTTTGCTCTGTTAACTGTGTGTAATTTCTATAGTATTTTGGACACTTATCTTCACTAATGTCAGCGAGATTACAATCGCTCCCCTCGGGCATTTTCCGCCATGGCAGTTCTTCTCCAAAACAAGTGATGTTCTTCGCTGTTTCCGGGTGAATTCAAGCGAACTTTCGTCCGTCTGGTACCAGGTGAGTCGTTTTTTCATGTAATAAGGTTTGTTTTTAGATTGCCTTTATTTTGTCTGTCTACTAAATGGGTTTAATATTACAAAGGTTATATCATTATTTTGGACAGTGAGATTCCTCAACCTTCCCTCGGTAGTAATTCGCCATGACACTTCCTCTCCGATCAGATTGAATTTATTCTCTAGATCGTTGTGGGTCGTTTACAAGATTGTGATGAAATACTTATTATATGTTTACTGCTGTATTCCTTGCTGGATTGCTACATTTATTGCTTGAATTTAATGCGTGCCTAGATGGGATAGGACATTGTTGTGTTTCCTGATGAATTGTGGTACAGGTGCTGCTGAATATGGTCATTGCTGAGTTCAGTTGGGCCTAGGTTTTTGTTTTGTTATTTGATTGTGATAAGGCTGTAAGTTATTATGGGTAATATAACTGTTATCAGAAGTTTCCATTCCCCTCAGTTCAGCCATGGAAGCAACTGCTCTGTGTGTTTGATTCTCATTGCCAGTAGTCAAGAAACATCTAAATACGGTTTGTACAGAGATGTCCAAAGTTTGTGTACGTTATTTGCTGACTGTTCTTAATAGTGTTCATATGCTATTTTGGTTTTCTTACACTCTTTATTTTGTTGTAGGTTGTAGATAGAAATGCGAGGGGATTCCCAACTTGAGATCAGGATCGCAGAAACCTCTCATCCTTTGTTTGGGAACAATAGTGTTTACAGAAGGCCGCAAGTTTGCAGTTGAGGGCGTGTTTACAAACTGGATGGATATCTTGCAAATCGTCGTGGAATTTCGTCTCTTTTCTATAAGGTAAGTGGCTTATTTCATTGACAATGTTTCGATATAGTTTTGCCTGGATTTTTTTGTTTAGAATGATCGCTACTTTCCCAGCTAGACGAGATGTAGTGCGATGTTTTGATGGAGATTCCATACGATTGCCTTTGCTCGGGGGTCATATGATCATGGCAGTGTCTATCATGTTCGCTTGATTTTCGCCTTTAATTTACCGTTTTGTTACTACGGAAGTTTCGATTTACTATTTAGGAGATGCTTGCTGTATTATTTACTGATATACTAGGACTGTTAGCGTGCTGGTAGTACTTTGTCTTTGCACGAGATTTTCAGTGAATTATAACTGAGTAGTTAGGCCGCTTTGTTTACGTTTGAGATGTTGTCAGTCACTTCTGCTTAGCTCTTGCTTTGTAGGATACACTTATTGTAAGCTGGAGCGAAGATATTATTCAACTTATTCCTTAGATTAGTGGAGTGTAATAGCTCTCTTTCCCGTTCACTTTTGTTGCAGTATTTTGAGAAAAGTAGTACGTGTATTCTCTGTAAAACTTTGAGAGGTTGTTCATATCACTCTTAATCGCCATAGCTGCCGTGGTACACTTTATATTGTAAAACACTGGGGTATTTATAGTTAAAAGTGCCAAGCCTTATACGGATATTTTATCTACTAATTCGCTGATAATATGGTGTATAGTACCGTGCGTTTTACGGTAGTTGCGTCTTGATGTATTTACACTGATATTGTATTCTAAGTTAGCTTTGTATTCAACACACATAAGTAACTTATTCACAAGGCTTCATTCAGTATAGTACTTTACTAATTTCCTATGTACTAACAGCAGTCTAACACCCTTTATTTACAACAGTCTATTATTTGTATTCACTATATGTTTTAGTGTTTGGTTGAATTTGCATGTGGGCACTTTGATACTAAATGATCTTTTCCTGGCAAACCAGCTCTGTGCCTTGCTGAGATGATTTGTTATAGACACCATTAATGATTTCCATAATCATTCTGCACATGATAACATTATGTTTGTTGGTGAAGTAGTTTTGGATAACAAGTATGTGTATTGTATAGACTTGATTCCTGGAGCCCCACCATCCAGCCCCCACCTCACTTACCAGTATTAATCATTATCGACTATTATGAGGGGTGTGCTCTAAACGATTATTATGTATACAAGGTTATGCCACATTCATACACAATTTTTGAATTTGAAGTCTTTGTGGAATATTCTAGAGCATCTGTTAGGAATAATCTTCAGCTCTGATGCAGTTGAATTAAACAGTATCATTAGGCATCGCCATGTCAAACAACCTACTTGAATCTAAATATTATTGGAATTTCAAAAGTGTGTACTATTACAAGGTGTGCCCAATTGATGTCCCTAGACCAGATTTGTAGCAGTATATTACCTGATTGCCTGCCTGTATGATTTTGTCACAAGCCTGTATCACTTTTTCATATCAGTAGTTACCACTAGCATTATCACTTTTGATTTATCATTCTGCATATGGTGATATGTTGTTACACTTTTGTATTAATTACAGCTAGCAACCTTAATTGTATTGTATTGAATAGACATATAAAGCCCCCCTCCCATCTAATACATAGCTATTGTTTTAAATTTTATGTGATGATGCAGTCTCTACATTTTATCACTTACTCGTAAGAGTTACAACTTTATGGTTTTGACTAGAGTTTAGCAGTCACTTACATGATTTTGGCCCATAGTATTGTGACCTTTGAGTTTGCTGTAGGATTACAAAGGAATAGTATTTTAATTTTGAACATGTAGACTATAAACTTCTGAGGTAGTGTTATTGCATATAGCCAACTGTAATGCCTAGATGATACTGAATGATGCTAAAGACTATACATAATGTGCTTCCTTTAGTAGTTTAATGTAACGGCCATTTGCACTACTTAAATACTTTTTGTATGTACTGGAGACTAGCGGTTGTTTTTGATAGCCCGCTAGACGCAGGCTCCCCTACCCCAGTTACCCGCTGGCCCTGTCAAAATCACTTTGCAAATTAGCCTTGGAAAGACTAACGCAGTGCCACCACGAAAGGTTGCATGGTCCGCATTGTCGATGAGCATGGATGAAAAAGCTCGCATAGGATCAAGAGAAGTTGACGTCATTGGAGCACGTGACATCCGGCCTTTGCAATGGACAAATCGATTAAAATTTGACAGAAAACAGTTGTGCACAAATGCTCAGATACCTGCGCTAGGCTATGGGGCTTTTGGACATTCTTCTTCATCTTCTAAAGCCCCATAGCCTAGCACAGGTATCCGAGCATTTTTGCACAACTGTTTTCTGTCAAATTTTAATTGATTTGTCCTTTGCAAAGGCCGGATGTCACGTGCTCCAATGACGTCAACTTCTCTTGATCCTATGCGAGCTTTTTCATCCATGCTCATCGACAATGTGGACCATGCAACCTTTCATGGGGGCACTGCGTTAGTCTTTCCAAGGCTAATTTGCAAAGTGATTTTGACAGGGCCAGCGGGTAACTGGGGTAGGGGAGCCCGCGTCTAGCGGGCTATCAAAAAAACTCTCTATATACTAAGATGCCTATATGATAATTTATGCCAATCCAATCAGAGTGCTCAGATTTGTACCACGTGACCTGATTCCGCCTACACGATCTCCTCCCAGGGTATTTGTCCCATGGCCCCAAAATGTCTGTTGAGGGTAGCCACTTGGGTCTACCACTGACATAAGAAGAGATATGATTTTTATACTTTTTTTTCACCGAGTTATTCAACTTTCTTCCCATCTCCACTCACAGCAATACTGTTGCTCCTCCCTGCTGGACCTCGTGTTGTCAGTTTTGCGAGCGGTCCAGTGGGACTAAGTAACTGTGTGTGTTATCGCGAGGAGACTTTGGTTGCAGTTCTTCCAGGTAAGCCAGCTCTATTTTCCTGAAATGGTTTGAGTTAAGAATTCCTGTATGTCCTTTGTCCATTTCATCTGTATTCTACTGTTGCCAGCCATTTATTTCCATATCTTTCAACGAGATTCAGCCACCTTCCCTCGAGTGAATTACCGCCATGACAGTTCTTCTCAAAGTTGTTCGATTCTGTGTACTAAATCACCGTGCTTTTCCTTCTAAAGTGTGAAAAGATATTCAACATATGTTTGACTTTGTATTCAGTGCTAGATTATGGCAGGTTGTTTGCTTTTCATGCCTATTTAGATGACATGGAATGCCGTCCGTGCTTGCTGTTTTCAGTTGGCAATGTTTTGATTAGGACTACCGTATAGTTGTCATGTGACTTGGAGGAGAATTTTGTTGCTCTGCCTCCAGTGTAATGCTTTTTCGTTTGATTTCATTCGCTAAGGTATCCTACGTTTCTTACTACATTATGATGAAATGATTATGGAATGTTTACTGTTGTATTCCTTGCTAGCTTGGAATTTATCCATTGCTTTTACCACATGTATGAATGACATAGGATACGGTTGTGGTTGGGGATAAGGTCTTGGTATGTGGAATGCTTTCACTGAAGTATGTATAGGGCTATTGCTGAATTTGGTTACCCTAATTTTGCAGTTTTTACTTTCACTCTTTACTTTTGTCGTAGTGTGTACTGTGAAATGCGAGGGGATTCCCAAGTTCATCTCACGATCACAGATACCTGTTGTCCTTTGTTTTGGATTTAATTGCGGTCTTTTGAGGGTGATTCCATTCCATAACTTTGCTTCAGGGGCAATAAGCTCACAGCAGTTCCCCTCAGCTTCGCTTGATTTTCTGTTCTAAATTACCGTTTTGTTACTGCAGAAGTATGGTTATGATATTGAGGAAGTATTTAATGCAATATTTGCTGACGTACTAGGAGCTTTTAGCTTGCTCTTGATTCTTAGTATATGCATGTGAGTTGGATGTTAGGATGTCTCAAGAGTTTGGGCACTTTGCTTACATTTGAGATATTGCCCTTACAGTCGAATATACTCCTTGATTTTATCATACACGTTTTACAGGCAAACACTAAGATGTTACCAACTTTATTCTCAGCTCAGTAACTCTTTTTTATTTTGTTTTCACTGTATTTACAGTAGGCTTTGAACATAGTTATTTCCACTATAGATGGTAGAGTTATTCTGGTCAAGTCAAATTTAAGGGGTTCCACTATACTGAATGTTCTTCTGTTGGGACACAGTTCCCCTTCTTTCTGAGATCATTTGTTATAAATGCCATTACCAAATTCCATAGATCATTCTGCACGTGATGATATACTCTTAAGGGATGAATTAGTACTAGATATGACCATCACTTTTATTTCCTAGACTTAATGTATGAAGCCCCTTGCCCCCACTGAGGTAATGCCTTTGTTTGACATCTGAGTTGATGATACAGGATATATATTATTACTCATTTCAAAGAATTACTGACTTCCATAGATCATTCTGCATATGATATTATAGTTTTTTTAGGGATGAATTAGTACTAGATAGCAATATTTGATTTATGGGGCCACTCTCCCCTATCCAACTACACTTATTGGTTGAAATCTGAATTTCACATGGTTGTAACAGATAATTTAGTACTGGATAGCTGCATTATTTGTTTTGTATAGCCATAACCTATGGACTCCCCCTAAGAACTTTGGCTGATATCTAATATGATTCACGCTGCTCAATCATGGGTTGTACAATCTGTTATATATAATATAAATGTGTGATATAGGACTACTAAGCAATATTCTTTTGTTTTATCACCTTGAACTACCAAGTCCTATCACAGATTCCAGTTGTATAACACCTACGTTTATGGATCAGACTTGATTGTGTACCTCTGTGGACAGGATTAGTGGTCACCTACATGATAACAGAACCACTTATACCTGCCAATTCATGTGCTATATTGTATCTGGTATAACATCTTAAAATTATTTCCAAGACTCCTTAAGTTAGAGTTGAGTGAAGCAGGAGACAATATGTCATGTAGTTTCATTAGTGCCTCATTGTAGAGAGCATTTTAAAAAATTTTGTGCATTCAACAATTTGTATAATAGAGACTAGCTTAGTACTGATAGCCCGCTACACACGGGCTTCCCTAGCCCCAGTTCAAACGTTGCATATTAGCCTTGGAAAGACTAACGCTGTGCCCCCATGAAAGTTGCTTGGTCTGGTCGCATAGGATCACAAGAAGGTGACGTCATGGGCCTCTGCGATGGAGCACGTGACTTTGGGCCTTGCATTGTGCAAATCGAAGACAATTGCGAGACAAAATTGTGCAAAAAATGCTCGGATACCTGCGCTAGGCTACGGGGCTTCTTGATTTTCTTCCTTTCCCTTTACTGCCCCATAGCCTAGCGCAGGTATCCAAGCATTTTTTGCACAATTTTGTCTCGCAATTTTCTTCGATTTGCACAATGCAAGGCCGAAAGTCACGTGCTCCATCGCAGAGGCCCATGACGTCACCTTCTTGTGATCCTATGCGACCAGACCAAGCAACTTTCATGGGGGCACAGCGTTAGTCTTTCCAAGGCTAATATGCAACGTTTGAACTGGGGCTAGGGAAGCCCGCGTGTAGCGGGCTATCAGTACTTCTCTATATACTAAGATCCCTAAAATGCAAATGAGCTCGCCATTGTTTACATCAAACGGACCGGCACCCTCCACTGTTATGAATTCTTTTTCTAGGGTTCTCTCTGGATGTTCCTGAGAATTATGATCGTAGTTGAAACTGGTGAGTTATGGTGCTTTCTTTATTTTCAAGTCTGTATCTTCAAGTTTCAAGGAGATATCTCAGTTTCTCTATCGCGATTTTACTGGCTTTGTCTGTCCTCTTTTGTCCTCCATTGTATTCGTCCGCATGAAAGGCACTGCTCTCAGTACAAGGCGTGTTCGATCGGTAGCTGGTTGACTGTTGTTGCTAGAGGAATTCCCTTGGTTTCTACCAGGTTAGTAGCTATTTTTCCTCCCTAAATGCTCTACTTTAGTTGAGTTATAGTGCCTTGATCGATTGCCTGCGTTTTCTGCTGTTGTAAACGATTTGTTTTCACGTATCGAAGCACTTTCCCATGTCCTCCCTCGCGTCTGTTATTCGCCATGACAGTTGAGCAACCAATTCGTCGCTTCATTGCTATCTGAAGATTCGATTTATCATTGCCAGTCTTTAGTCAATGAAATTATAGCACTGCTGCTGCTCTGTCGATTTGATGTACGGGTGATGTGAGCCCTATATTTGCCTCTTTTGTTAGGCCAGATTGGAACAGCTTCCCTCGGGGGCAATCTCGCCGCCATGACAGTTCTTCTCCATTCGTTCGATTCTGTTCGCCGGATTTCAATGCTTTAACTGGTAAGTTGTGTTAACAGATGTAACTGATGTTTCATGTTGTATCCGTTGGTGTATTAGGATAGTGTTTAGCTGTTGTTTTCATCCCTTTTAAATAGGATATACCGAACGTGCAACTCTCAGTTCGGAGATGGTTTGAATGCGACTAATGTTCCAGTTGGAAGTTCAAGAAGATGTCATGCTTCTGCTACCAGGTGAGTCGTTTTCTGATGCTAAAACGTGTGATTTTAAATTGCCTGTCTGTCCCCTGTCCTCTGTGCGCAATTTCTATGTATTTTCGACACTAATGTACAATAATGCCAGCGAGATTAGATTGCAATAGCTTCCCTCGGGTGTTTTACGCCATGACAGTTCCTCTCCACAATGGGTGATGTTATTCTCTGTTGCCGGGTCAAGTCAAGTGAACTTTCGTCCTTCTACTACCAGGTAAGTTGTTGTGTCATGTAGTAGGGTTTGTTTTCAGATTGCCTGTAATTTTTCTGTCTACTATACATGTGTCATATTACACACGTTATGTCAGTATTTTGAGCGAGCTTCCCTCGGGTATATCGCCATGACACTTCCTCGCCGATCAGATTTAGTTTATTCTCTAGATTGTCTTGGATCTATTACAATATTGGGATGAAATAGTTACTGACCTATTCGTTGCTAGATTGATGTTTATACCTTGAAGCTAATGCGAGCCTAAAGGAGATAGGAAGTCGTTACCTTTCCTGATGAAGTGTGCTACATGAAATGCTGAATTTGAGCATTGATGAAGTGTGTTGGGTCTAAGTTTGTAGTTGTATATGTGACTTATTGTGTGACTTATAATTAAGAGGTTAAGTTCTTTTCGGTAATATAACTGTAACAAGAAGGTTTCATTGCCCCTCAGTTTAGTCAAGGAAGACACTACTCTGTGTGTTTCATTCTCATTGCCAGTAGCCACAAAATATCTTAACATGGTTGTACAGAGATGTCTACAGTGTGTATATTTTATTTGCTAACTGTCCGTCATATTATTCCTATGATGTTTTGGTGTCCTTACGCTCATTATTGTGTTGTAGGTTGTAGATAGAAATGCGAGGGGATTCCCAACTTGAGATCAAGATTGCAGAAACCTCTCATCCTTTGTTTGCGAACAATAGTGTTTACACAAGACCGCAAGTTTGCAGTTGAGGGCGTGTTTACAAAGTGGATGGATTTCGTTCAAGTCTTCATGGAATTTCGTCCCTTCTCTCTAAGGTCAGTGGTTTATTTCATTGAGAATGTTTCGATATAGTTTTACCAGGATTTTTGTGTATAAATTGGTCGCTACTTTCCAAGTTGGACGAGATTTAATGCCATGTTTTGATCGAGATTCCATAAGATTGCACTGGGGCCGTATGATCATGCCAATTCCTGTCATGGTCGCTCGATTTCCGCCTGTAAATTACCGTTTGGTTACTACAGAAGTTCGTTATACTATTAAGTGGGTATTTACTGTATTATGTACTGATATATTATTACAGTTTATTGTGCTGTTCATACTGTGTATTTGCATGTGATTTTGAAGGAAGTATGTCTGAACAGTTAGGCCGCTTCCTTTACGTTTGATTTGTTGTCAGTCACTTCTGGTTAGCTCCTGGTTTGTACCATACACTTATTGTAGGCTGGAGCTAAGATGTTGTTCAACTTATTCCTTGACTTATTGGAGTGTAATAGCTCTCTGTCCCAGTTGGTTTTGTTACAGTATTTTCAAGAAGGTACTACGTGTATTCTCTCTGAGACCTTGAGGGGCGTTTCATATTACTCTCAGTCACTAAAGCTGATTCCTTCCTTATTCTCAGTAGAACACTTAGTACTCTGAATCAGTGGTATCTTGATAATGAAAGGTGCAAAGACATATACAGATATTATATGTACTAATTCGTTGATACTTCGGTGTATAGTACCATGCATTGTCAGGTTGTTCTTTCTTGATGTTGTTAGGCTGACATTATGTTCTAAAGTATGATTGTGGTCAACACACTTAAGTAAGTTATTCATAGGGTTTTATTTTGTATAGTACTCTACTGATCACCTATGTATATACAACAGTCTAACAATCTTTATTATGTACAAGAGTCTAATCGTTGTATTCACTATAGATTTTTGTGTTATTTTGGAGGAATCAGCTTATGGTTGCTTTAGTCCTAGCTCTCTGTTGCTGGCAAATCAGCTCCCTCTTATCCTAAGATTATTTGTTATAAAGACCATTCATGATTTCTATTCATCATTCTGCACATGATAATATGGTTTGACTGGATCAAGTAGTATTAGATCACAATGATTTGCGCTGTTTAATATTACTTCCTGCAGCCCCATCTTCCAGCCCGCATCCCAATTAACAGTATTGTTTGTAATCAAATGTTTTGAGGGACTTACTGTAAAAGAGTATTATGTATAAGGGGCTTTGCCATACTCATGCACAATTTCTGAGTTTCAAATCATTTCTGACTAGCACACTTATAGGAATATTCTTTAGCTGTTATGAACTTAAATTATGAAGCATCCCTATACATTGTCATTGTATATTGCCTACTTCAATGCCTCAAGGTAGCTATTGTAGGAGTTTGAAAGATATTACTGGGTGTGCCTATATGACAATGGTATTCATACAATTGACTTGATATCCTTAGATGATACATGTACCAATATAGTACTTGATTGTCTGCCTGTAGGATTTTTGTCACTAGCCTATTTCACTTTGAGATATCAGTTGTCACCATTACCATTACAACTTTTGATATTTCACTCTGTGTATGATGATATGTTGTTAAAGTTTTGTAGTAGTTATAGCCAGCAACCTTATTTGTATTGTACTCAATTGCCACATCAGCCCCCCATCTGAAGTACAGCTATGATAATAAATTTGTTTTTATGATGCAAGCTCTACATATTCTGTGTCATTGATATGATTTACAGCTTTATGTGGTTGACAAGAGGTTAGGACTCACATGATTTTGGTCCATAATATTGTTACTGTTGAGTTTGCTCTAGGATTATAAGGCACTATCATTTCAGTTTTGTACACTTATAGAACAGTCATTAAGTATCAGGGGGTGGGGGTTGAGGCACATGATACAATAGATTCAATAAATTTGTAACAGAGTTGGACATGCAAAAATATTCTAGAGGTCCAGATTAAGTACTTTGTGGAGCCCAACACTTAAGTTTGTTATTGATTTTATTTCATCAGTCATGTTTTTCTTGAATATATTAGTTGGTGGTCCTTTGCAACATCATAGGTAATAGTATATGTGACTTTGTTCCACCACAAGTTGATATGCAGTATTGTAGGATTACTATGAGGTTATGAGTCACTTATGTACATAAGCATAGGCATGATCTATGCACTTTATTTTGGAGTCTTCTCAGATACTAGAAGTGTTTACAACTAAATATAATACCTCTGGATAAATTATATGGAAGTTTGGATAAGGTATTTGACTGCAACCATCTATGTGATGCAAGGTTTAAGGTATGTTACTACATTTTACACACCCCCCCCTCCCCACCACAACCATAAGTACCTTTAGTGCTTGAAATCTGACTTTGTGAGTCCAGGCTGTTGTACCCCAGTTGGATATTCAAAACTATTCTAGAGCCCCAGATTAAGTACTTTGCGAAGCCCAACACTTAACTTTTGTTATTGATTTTATTACATCAGTTATTGTTTGTCTTGGATATATTAGTTAGTGGTCCTTGGCAATAGCATAGGTAATAGTATATGTGACTGTGTTCCACCACAAGTTGATATGCAGTATTGTACGATTGCTAAGAGGTTATGAGTTACTTATCTACATAAGCATAGGTATGATCTATGCACTTTATTTTGGAGTCTTTTCAGATAGTAGATTATTTTACAACTGAATATAATACATCTGGATAAATTATATGGCAGTTTGGATAAGGTATTTGACTACAATCATCTATAGGATGCTAGGTCCTATAAGATATGTTACTAAGTTGTACACCCCCCCACTACCACCACCATAAGTACCTGTTATACTTGAAATCTGACTTTGTGATTTCAGGCTGTATAATATATATCATCCATTGGCTTTCCATCTTACTATGTAGAATATTATAAAGTGACTAGCAGTTTTTTGATAGCCCGCTAGACGCGGGCTCCCCTACCCCCAACCAAAGCTGGAGATTAGCCTTGGAAAGACTAACGCAGTCGCCCATCGAAGCAGCATGTTCCGCATTTTCGATGAGGATCAAGGGAAGGTGACGTCATGGGCCTCTGAGGTGGAGCATGTGACCATCAGCATTGCATTGGTCAACTCGAGAAAATTGCGAGACAGAATTGTGCAAAAAATGCTCGGATACCTGCGCTAGGCTACGGGGCTGTATAAGAGAAGGCGGAAAGCCCCGTAGCCTAGCGCAGGTATCGGAGCATTTTTTGCACAATTTTGTCTCGCACTTTTCTCGAGTTGACCAATGCAATGCTGATGGTCACGTGCTCCACCGCAGAGGCCCATGACGTCACCTTCCCTTGATCCTCATCGAAAATGCCGAACATGCTGCTTCGATGGGCGACTGCGTTAGTCTTTCCAAGGCTAATCTCCAGCTTTGGTTTGGGGTAGGGGAGCCCGCGTCTAGCGGGCTATCAAAAAATCTATATACTAAGATCCCTATATGATAATTTATGCCAAACCAATCAGATTGCTCTAAATTGTACCACGTGACCTGATTACGCGCACACGATCTCCTCCCAGGATATTCGTCCAATGGCCCCCAGATTTCTGTTGAGGGTAGCCACTTGGGTCTACTACTTACATAAGAAGAGATCTGATTTTTATCATTTTTTCTCGCCGAGTTATTCAACTTTCTTCCCATCGCCATTCACAGCAATACTGTTACTCCCCCCTGCTGGACCGCGTGTTGTCAGTTTTGCAAGCAGTCATGTAGGACTAAGTAGCTGTATGTGTTATCGCGAGGAGACTTTGGTTGCTGTTCTCCCTGGTAAGCCTGCTCTATTTTCCTGAAATGGGTTGATGTAAGATTTCCTGTATCTCCTTTGTCCATTTCATCCGTATTCTACAGGTGCGAACCATTACTACCATATAGTTGCTGTGTGACTTGGAGGAGAATTTTGTCGGTCTGCTTCCAGTTTACTGCTGTTTTCGCTTGATTTCATTTGCCAAGGAATCCTACCTTTCGAGGGTGATATCGCTATGACAGATCTTCCTGGGCCGTTTCATTCTCTCTGCTAAACCATAGTGCTTTTGCCGGTAAGTTGTGATAAACCATATAGAAGATATTTTCATGTTGTATTTTGTGGTATATTATGGTGTATTTCGCTTATTTCTTATGCTTTATTACCTGAAATGGGATAACATTCGGGAAGCTTTCAGTTTGGGTTGTTTTTGCATGATGTGAATTCCCAGTTTTATTTTGAAGAAAATAAAGTAAGGCGTGGTAAAATATCAACCAGTAGCGTACTGAAATTGTTTTCTCTAACTTCCAAAGTTTTAACGTGTTTTTTCTGTATGAGGTTGTTCGTTGTGTTATCTATTATAACTCTGAAAGGTTTTTAGCCCTCCCCCTTATGGTTTAAGCAATGAAGAGGCTGCTATTCATCTTTCATGTCAAGTGTGATTATAAGCAAACTACATGACTTGCTAAATTTCTTGAGTGTTAGCCATATAGCGTTTTGGTATCCTTCACTCTTCATTCTGGTGTAGTTTCTCTAGAGACACACGAGGGGATTCCCAAGTTCATCTCACGATCGCAGATACATTTGATCCTTTGTTTCCGAACAACTACATTATAGATTTGAGACTGCAGAGAGTTCTAGAAGGTGTTTGGTAGAACCCACTGGACTGATTAATAATTGCTAAGATTTATAGAGTGCTGTTCAGTGTTAGCTTATACGCATCAGTTGGAGGAAAGGATGTCGCTATGCTAGGCCACTCGGACATTGTTCAAAGATAAGATGTTGTTTGTAACTTCTACATACCTCTTTATGTTTGCAACACAGTTATTTTAGGCTAGAGCTAGGATGTTATCAAATTTAGTCTGTGGATTATTGCAGTTTGATACTCTGTCTCTGTTTCTTTTTCTTGCATTAGTTGAGGAAACAATTGTGTGCATTCTCTCCAAAATATTGAGGGGCGTGTCATATTACTCTCAGTCCCCGTAGCTGATGCCTTACTTACTTCCAGTAACGTTTGTAGCTGACTCCCACTACTCTTTATTTACAGCACTTTGTAGTTCTTTTCACTATGGATCATAGTGTAACTTTTGAGGAGTCAAATTAGGGGTTCCTTTATCCTGAATGTTTCTTTCCCGGAAAACAGTTGCTATAAATTCCATTAATGATTTCCATAGACCATTCTGTACATGATAATTCAGTTTAAAGGAATTACTTACTATTAGATAGCATGATCATCTAACTTCGCCTAAGGCCACACAGACAATGTGGGCACCTAGCCAGTCCCAAGCCTGGATAAAGGAGGAGGGTTTGGTGTCAGGAAGGGCATCCGGCCAGTAAAAAAGAGCTGCCAAATTTATGAAAGATGCGAATTAAGAGGAAGGATTTGAGGGCTAGGGCGTACTCCGTAAACGACGCACAGTCTGATCGCCGTGAGACTGTGATAAATGGGCGATGGCTACCTTATCAAGAGCGAATAAGGCTAAAGAAGCTAGCTCAGAGAACCAAAGCTAGAAGTCTGCGACAAATCAGAAGGCTAAAAATAGCCACACTGAATGTGGGAAGCATGACTGGAAAAAGCATAGAGTTGGTAAAGATGATGGAAAAAAGAGGCATGAATATTATGTGTGTTCAAGAGACAAAATGGAAAGGCGCTAAGGCTAAGGAGATTGGAGATAGATATAAGCTCTTTTACTCTGGAGTTCACAATAAAAGAAATGGAGTTGGAGTAATCTTAGACAAAGAGCTAAAAGAAAATGTGATAGGGGTAAAAAGAGTATCTGATAGAGTGATGTCCTTGAGAGTGTTAATTGGAAAAGAGGTTTGCAAGATTGTATCAGCATATGCACCACAGGTTGGCTGTGGTGAAGAAGAGAAGGAGGCATTCTGGGAAGAAATGACACAGGTAATGCAAGGAAGAGAAAAGATCTGGATTGGAGGAGACTTAAATGGACATGTAGGATTGGGTAAAAAGGGAAATGAGGAATGCATGGGTAATTGTGGAATGGGAATCAGAAATGAGGAAGGAGAAAGAATAATTAGTTTTGCAAAAGCTGAAAGCCTAGCAATTGTGAATACCTACTTCAAGAAAGAAATTAATAAACTAATAACATACAGCAGTGGCCAACACAAAACACAAATTGATTACCTTATGTGTCGAAAGTCAGACCTAAAGAGTGTGAAGGATTGCAAAGTGATACCGGGGGATTATGTGGCAACACAACACAGACCAGTAGTAGCTATAGTTAGTTGGGTGCAAAAGAAGATCCCAAGCCTGTCAACAGAAAAGAAGACAAAGTGGTGGAATTTGAAGATTGAAGAAAAAAAGGAAGCCTTCTACCTGGAAATGAAAGAGCACCTGAAGAAGCAAATAGAGGCTAACTGGAGTGAGACAAGTAAATTTATGAGAGAGTGTGCAGAAAGATTACTTGGAGTGACTAGTGGTAAATTGATGGTGGAGGAGAAAAATTGGTGGTGGAATGATGAAGTGCAAGAGGCAATCAAATGGAAGAAAGAGAAAAAGAGGGGAAAATATAGATTGGGAACAGAAGAAAGCAAGAAAGATTACATACAAGCCAATAAACTGGCAAAGAAAGCAGTAGCAAGAGCAAAATGGATTGCATATAGGGACATGAAAAGTCTGTTGGTACTACAGAACTTCACTATAGCACGAAAAAGCGGAAACATTCTTTTGGCATACTGAAAGCTTTTTTCGTCCGACACTCGTCAGAGTATGAAATGTCGGATAACGACCGAAAGGTGAACCGAAATATATAGCCAGATGCGGGTGCACGTGATATGATGAATAATGCGTCTATTTGGCCCTATGATTGGCCAATTAGCACCTATTCACCATTGTTTACTTGAAGAGTCCAAGTGAAAAAACGAACTCTTTTTGTTTACACAAGACTGGGTTTTGAGTCTTGATGTAAACCGATTCCAAAACACCTAAATGAAAGGACGATCTTGCTTGCCCAATGATCCGAAAATTATCGTCTGTATATGTTTTGGCGCATTCTGGATTTGTTAGAAGATGTTGTCCTATGGCCGAATCACTTTTCATTTAAGAAATAGAGTTTTTACACATACGAGGTGGCTGTTCTCTTGTTGTTGTGTTTTTCGTCCTGATGCTCGTGGGTACATGTTGTTTTATTCTATCTGCTAACCTCTGCGTAGTGCGCCCTACGTACCGAGCTTCACATCGGCACGAAAATTCGTAAACTACACAACTTTTTTGGGTGGTAGGAACGCTATGTTTTTTAGCAGATGGTAGCATGACCCTCGTATTATAAACCGCACGGGGCTTCACAGCATAGAAACAAGATGTAATGGCTTTATTGATTTGGTTTTCAAATTTTGATGAAACATTTCCAATCCAGGGCAATTTCAGGTAAACCGGGCACTTTTCAGGACCAAACCGTTTTTCTGATGAAATGTTGGCTAGTTTTTCCTTAATGCAAGAAACAAGGACATCTTCTGGATATCCATTGTCAATTAAAAGTTGTTTTATTGTGTCCAGCTCAGAATCTAACTTAGTTTTAGAGCAAATCATAAGTGCCCTATGAACTAAAGTTTTGATTAGGTTGATCGAGCCCAAAAGCTAGGAAGATCAACCTAATCAAAACTTTAGTTCATAGGGCACTTATGATTTGCTCTAAAACTAAGTTAGATTCTGAGCTGGACACAATAAAACAACTTTTAATTGACAATGGATATCCAGAAGATGTCCTTGTTTCTTGCATTAAGGAAAAACTAGCCAACATTTCATCAGAAAAACGGTTTGGTCCTGAAAAGTGCCCGGTTTACCTGAAATTGCCCTGGATTGGAAATGTTTCATCAAAATTTGAAAACCAAATCAATAAAGCCATTACATCTTGTTTCTATGCTGTGAAGCCCCGTGCGGTTTATAATACGAGGGTCATGCTACCATCTGCTAAAAAAGATAGCGTTCCTACCACCCAAAAAAGTTGTGTAGTTTACGAATTTTCGTGCCGATGTGAAGCTCGGTACGTAGGGCGCACTACGCAGAGGTTAGCAGATAGAATAAAACAACATGTACCCACGAGCATCAGGACGAAAAACACAACACCAAGAGAACAGCCACCTCGTATGTGTAAAAACTCTATTTCTAAAATGAAAAGTGATTCGGCCATAGGACAACATCTTCTAACAAATCCAGAATGCGCCAAAACATATACAGACGATAATTTTCGGATCATTGGGCAAGCAAGATCGTCCTTTCATTTAGGTGTTTTGGAATCGGTTTACATCAAGACTCAAAACCCAGTCTTGTGTAAACAAAAAGAGTTCGTTTTTTCACTTGGACTCTTCAAGTAAACAATGGTGAATAGGTGCTAATTGGCCAATCATAGGGCCAAATAGACGCATTATTCATCATATCACGTGCACCCGCATCTGGCTATATATTTCGGTTCACCTTTCGGTCGTTATCCGACGTTTCATACTCTGATGAGTGTCGGACGAAAAAAGCTTTCAGTATGCCAAAAGAATGTTTCCGCTTTTTCGTGCTATATAGGGACATGTACAAAAGCTTAGAAGAGCAGGGTGGAGTGAATACAGCAATCAGAATAGCTAAGTGCAGAAAGAAAAGGTCAGAAGATGTATCACAAATTAGGTGCATTAAAAACAAAGATGGTGAAGTGCTGTTGGATGATGATAAAATCAAAGGACGATGGAAGGAGTACTTTGAAGAGTTATTAAATGTGGAGAATGATAGGATTCAAAGAGATGTGCAGCAAAGAGAAATAAGAGATGTACAGGCTATTAGTGAAGAGGAAGTGAGAGATGCAATGAGAAAGATGGAAAATAATAAAGCAGTAGGACCAGACAATATTCCCATTGAGGCCTGGAAGTGCCTAGGTAGAGAAGGAATTGAGTGGCTAACCAAATTATATGGAAAAGTGTGGGAAACAGGAAAGATGCCAGATGAATGGAGAAAGAGTGTGTTAGTACCCATCTTCAAGAAAAAGGGAGACATACAAGAATGCAAAAATTACCGTGGAATAAAGTTAATGTCACACACAATGAAATTATTGGAGAGGATTATTGATAGAAGGCTAAGGGAAGAGGTAGGAGTATCTAAAGAGTAATTTGGATTCATGCCAGGAAGAAGCACATCAGATCCAATATTTTCACTAAGGCAGTTAATAGAAAAACACAGAGAAGGGACTACAAACCTACATCTTGTGTTTATAGACCTAGAAAAAGCATATGACAGAATACCTAGAAGTGAAGTCTGGAATTGTTTGAGGATAAAGAAAGTACCAGAAAAGCATATTAAAGTCATCCAGGATATATATAAAGACAGTGAAACCCAGATAAGAACACCTGCAGGCAGAAGTGAGAGCTTTACAGTTACAGTGGGAGTGCATCAAGGATCAGCTCTTAGTCCATTTATCTTCACCATTGTAATGGACACCCTAACAGATAATATCAGAAAGAGGGCGCCAGAGAACATGATGTTTGCAGATGATGTGGTTTTGTGTGGAAAGGAAAGACAGGCTGTAGAAGACCAATTAGAGGGATGGAGGAGATCATTGGAAGACTATGGACTGAAAGTTAGTAGAGAGAAAACAGAGTATCTGAAGATGCAAGCAGGTCACAGAGATGAAGGAGAGATAGAATTAAGAGGAGTCAAGCTAAAAAGGGTGAGTGAATTCAAGTACTTAGGGTCCACACTACAGGAAGATGGAGGAGCATCAAGGGAAGTAGAGAGGAGGATTGCAGCAGGATGGCATGCGTGGAGAAATATGTCAGGAATCCTATGCGATAAGAGGCTGCCTCTATATAGTAAGGGAAAGATATATAAAGTGGTAGTTAGACCAGCCTTGTTGTATGGCACAGAAGCATTACCAATAACTAAATGTCAGGAGAAAAAAGCTAATACAGCAGAGATGAGGATGCTACGGTGGATGAGAGGAATTACAAGAAAGGATAGGGTGGAAAATATAACTGTTAGAAAGGAACTTGGAGTAGAAAAGGTGAGCGAAAAGATGAGAGAGAAAAGATTAAGATGGTTTGGACATGTTTGGAGAAGTGAGGAACAGGGACTGACCAAGAGAGTGATGGGGATAAAAGTTGGAAGAAGATCAAGAGGAAGGCCAAAACGACGCTTTAACGACTGTATAGAAGAAGACCTTAAAATTAAGGGGCTGGAGGTGACTGATGCAGAAGATAGGGAGTTGTGGAGGAGAACAATTCACACCGGCGACCCTGATTAATCAGTAGAAGCCAGTAGAAGAAGAAGAAGAAGATAGCATGATCATCTCTATTGTGTAAACTTGATTTTTCCGAGACCCTACTATCAACTCCCCCCACCCCAAATACTGTAATTACTCGAAGCCCAATTCGAAGATTAATATTGCATAGCATGTTACCTGTAGATATCAGTATTCTTTTATGTTTATGAAGTAACACTATAGAGTCCTCTGAGCTATGATAATTCGATACAAGCTAATTTAATGGCTAAAGAAAGCTAATATACCAGTTACCAAAGGATTACTGGATGCAACCATATTACAGGTTTATGGCTCAGATTTAATTGGGTACCTGTGTGGAGAAGATTTGTGATCACCCACTAGGTCATAGCCGTAGTCATTCCTGTCAGTTGATGGGCTATATTGTATATGTTATACACTGTCACAGTTCTACCGCTAGATTTTACAACACTATCTATGTTAGAATTGAAGTATGCCGGGGACAATATGTGACGTTGTTCACTAACGTCTCATGTAAAGAACAGTTTGAGCGATTATGTGCTTATATAATATACAGGAGACTAGCTTAGTACTGATAGCCCGCTAAACGCGTGCTCCCCTTACCCAAGTTCAAACGTTGTAGATTAGCCTTGGAAAGACTAACGCTGTGCCCCCATAAAAGCTGCATGGTCTACATTTTAGATGAGCAAGGATCAAAAAAGCTCGCATAGGATCACAAGGTGACATCATTGGCCTCTGTTATGGAGCACATTACCTTCGGTCTTGCATTGTGCAAATCGAAGAAAATTGAAAGAAAAATTTGTGCCAGAAATGCTCGGATACCTGCGCTAGGCTACGGGGCTTTTCGACTTTCAACCTTTTCCTGTACAGCCCGGTAGCCTAGCACAGGTATCCAAGCATTTCTGGCACAAATTTTTCTTGCACTTTTCTTTGATTTGCACAATGCAAGACCGAAGGTAATGTGCTCCATAACAGAGGCCAATGATGTCACCTCGTGATCCTATGCGAGCTTTTTTGATCCTTGCTCATCTAAATGTAGACCATGCAGCTTTTATGGGGGCACAGCATTAGTCTTTCCAAGGCTAATCTACAACTTTTGAACTGGGGTAAGGGGAGCACGCGTTTAGTGGGCTATCAGTACTAAGCTAGTTAGATATACTAGGTTTCCAACCCAACATTGATTTATTTGCTTCTAGGCTCAATCACCAGTTGTAATAAGACTATTCATACCGGCCTGATCCAGAGGCTTTGTACATAGGTGCTTTTTCCATTTCACGGTCATGCCATAATTTTTATTGCTTTCCTCCCTTCAGCTGTATCCTGAAAGCTCTACAAAAAATCCGACAGGAAAGATCAACTGGTATTATGGTAGTGCCAGATTGGCCAACACAGTCTTGGTACCCAATAATGACATCAATGCTTCTCAGGCCACCAGTGCACTTGCCCCCCTCTCCAAGTCTTTTGTCCCTACCTGTGTTCCCAGGTTGGATGCATCCTCTGCACAAGAAGTTGAACATATTGGTTTGTTTGTTGTCAGGGAAAAATTAGCTTCTCAAGGTCTTTCTTCTGCTGCTTTTGACATAATACTATCATCTTGGAGGCAGGGCACCAGATCCCAATACCAATCTAGTATACTTAAATGGATTGTAAGGCTTTCTGTAAGGAGCATGATGTTGACATATTTACCCCTACTGTAGCTGAAGCACTTGATTTTCTAGCCAGTTTGTTCCAGAATAAAGCTTCTTATAGCACCATAAACACAGCTAGGTCAGCCCTATCTTCCTTGTTATGGTTTGGTAATGAGATGCCCTTTGGTCAGCTATTGTTAGAAGAGTTATGAAAGGGGTTTATGAGTTAAGGCCTACATTCCCTAAGCATAAGGAAATATGGGATGTAAAGATTCTGTTTGATTACTTTCGTCATCAAGATTGTGCAGCTGCCCTTACTTTGAAAGATCTTACACTTAAAGTTACTATTCTATTACTTCTATTAAGTGGCCAGAGATGCCAGACTATCCAATATTTGTCTATTGATCAAATGCAGACAGGTATGTTTTTCACATAGTTCGCAAGTTAAAACAGTCTCGTATAGGAAAGCATCTGGAACCTTTACACTTTTTATGCTATCCTAAAGAGGAGAAGCTTTGCATTGTCCTTCAGCTAGATGAATATATCTCTAGGACAGCCTCTTTACGCAATTCGGAGAGGCAGTTGCTACTTAGATATTCTAAGCCTCATTTGCCAGTCTCTAGAGATACCATTTCACGATGGGTTAAAACTGTTTTGGTTTTAGCAGGAATTGACACTTCTCAATATACAGCGCATAGTACAAGAGCTGCTTCTGTTTCGTTACTTGCTAGTCGTAGCCTTGCTAGTACTGAGGATATTGTTTCATCTGTTGGTTGGTCAAACGAGGGGGTATTCCAATGCTTCTATAATAACCCCATAAAAGAGGACTTTAATTTTGGAGATCAGATTTTTAGAACTGCAGATAAAGGACATGAGATGTAGACATATCTTGTTTTGTTTCTTGTGTTAATTTTCATATTGCTGGTGTGTGCTTCAATTGCAACGAGGTGTTTTGTTATACACGGTAGTTGTTTCTCATGTTGCGTTGTCTGTCATGGCGATTTGTAACAGTGATTTTGCAATGCGAACTCTAAAATCTCGTGCAACTATGTAACGATGTAGGCTGGTAACGAAATAGACTTAGACATTACCCGATACTTAACGGTACGTTGAAGGTTGATTATGAGTCTATGAGTTACCAGCTAGGAGAGAAGGAATTGCATGCCCACCCATAATGGAAGCCTGGCCCACAACTCTTCTCTCCATTATGGCATTGCAACACTACTTTAAAGTCTGTTGGCACATGAGCGGCACTCTCTCTCATGCAACTCCTTCTCTCCTAGCTGGTAACTCATAGAATCACAATCAACATTCAACGTACAGGCAAGTATCGGTTAATGTCTACTTGTTTGATAAGGAGTTCAGCCTTTTCCACATGAATATATGAAGTCATTCTCTTCATCATTATGATCTTCATGTGCTACTCTCTAGCCTCAACATTAGCTTTCAAGTAATAGGTCTTTTGGAAATAAAGTTCTCACCTGAGGCCCAAGTTAAAGGAAACGTGAGGTGCCAGGTTATAAGTTTTATTCTACTCCTTCCCAGAGTTCAGCTGGTGGTGTAGAACTATATGTTAAATCCGAACTTAAAGCTAACCAAAGGAATGATCGGCGCTAGTGCAGTTTTGCACCTCACCTGGAAATACAGGTGCTACCCCAAAACATGATACACCATTCGATAGCTTTTGAGATGCTCTTTCACATGAGACCATCTATGGTCAGATCGGTGAATTTTCAGCCAAGTTAGCGAATGCATGCACTTTGAACCCTACTGTCATCAAATGTCTTCCCAAATGCGTTTTCCGCCAAGTCACATAACCAAAAACAAACCGTACTGGCATGTTAAAGTGAAGCCATGTAGGCCGGTACGGACTTAGTGAAATACTTTCAATCGCTATGATAATAGCTGCACCTACCTTAGACGTGCAATTGCAGCCGCCAGTCCATACTAAGATGAACCTTCCCGTACCAGGTTGGCGCCAAACTGAATGCACAGAGTATGCTGGTGGCGCCAAAAATGCTGGCATACATTTGGCGCCTAACCTTCCGTCTATACCTTCCACCTATTTGAAGAGCCTCGCTCTCACATATGAAATGGTAGTAACCGGAAGCGTCATCCTTCAACTAACTATTTATCGGAGAACTTCCACTACTGGACAGGGGGACAGTCGGATCACGGGCTCACAACCAGTGTTCTTACAGGTCTGGTCCAGGGCAAACCATACTATCCCTGTGGGACCGGTTATTAATTCTTACAGAGTTAAAGTGTCCTATCAGATTATTTCTGTAACCATTTATTTTGTAGTATTGAGTTAGTGCTGTTTAAAGGGTCATTGGCAAAAAACTCTCTTCCTATGGAATTATTTCTTTTGTAATGAAAAATGCCCCTAATTCTCTAATACAAACGGCAATAGTCCTATCCATTACGGTAGTGCCAACAACAAATTCCAGAACAGCAGTACGACAACTGGAAACAAGGGGCGACTTTGACTGAACTTCATGACAACTTTTAAGTACTACTTCACATAACGACTGACTACAGAAACATTACATGCTGTATTCCTATCAACACACATTACGTAACTAAATAATTATAACATATGACAGACTAGGGGGCCAATGCAATAGCATGGCAGTACAACACAATAAACAACAGTGTACCAAGATTAGACAATACGTCACAGACAAGTAAAGCAACATGATGACAGTAACAGTGGGAGATGTTGATGATGCAAGACTTAGAATTCTGATGACTTGGCAGGAAAGAACGGAACACATGGGAACATAGAACGAACGATACTAAACCTGGCGACATGAAAGATAAAGATGAAAATAAAACTAGCACTATAACACGTTGGATGGAAATTTACTGTTTTTCTTCTCCACATTAATGCTATTGTTTGTAAGAAACGTCCTAGGGGATTTATGATGCGTGACTCGCTTTTTTGGCAATATACCGCTTTATGAGCTAGCCAGTACTAGACAGGCTGCATTGAAAGAAAGGTGATGAAGTGAAATTCTGCACATAAGTTACAAACTTTTACTACTAGCTTTTGATCCAGGTGTGTTATAAAGAAGTGCCTAACATCACAGACGATGCATTATCTGCGCGAGAAATGTGGGTAAAGTTTATTTTGAATAGTAAGAGGTGGGCCAGAGAGGAAAAGAAGCACACACTTTCCTTGCATATTCCTACTAAGTCCTCTGCATTTCTTGCCCTTCATGTCGCTCATATGGACAGCTTACTTTGGCATGTCTTCATCTGTGTACTCTTATTCGGTCTGTGCTCATAACGGCTCTTTCATTTTCATTTCATTTTCATTTACAAATATTTATAATACCCTTCAGCTGCAAATATACAAAATAATACAAGAACTTATCGTAGATACAATTTAAAAAGGAAAAATTTCTATAAAAGTAAGGCTGGTCTTCGAGGGTGTCCTGTTTGGTTTTTTTCGGCTCATCAAGTAGATTTTCAAATGTTTTTCGAAGAGGTTTAGCGTGGGGATTTCCCTTATGTTAAAGGGTATTTCATTCCAAGTTTTAAAAGCAGAGTTTGAAAATCCTTTGTTGGCGTACTCTAGATAACACTTAGGTATTTCGATATTTCTGCAGAATCTTGTATTCTATCTGGAGTTACTGGTGTCATTTGTATATTTTTGGGAGTGGAACACTGCACCACATTTAGTCCTTGCGTCATGCTATTGCATCCCCCAGTGCCATATGTCCTGTGATCTGTACGTCATTCTTATTCTTGGTGAATTGTGTCATTGCATGATGTCATCATATCGTTCTGTCACACGTAGTGCATGGCTATAAATGTGAGCCTTTCAGTTCCAAAGGTAATCCTTGTTGTGTCATTCGCCGGTACACATATCATTTGCTCAGTTGCATTGTAGAAAAGTTCCTTGTGAAGTATTACGCATGACTCAAATTTCGAAGAGTACATCCACCATGGCTCGAGTACCACAAGAGGCAGAGTTTGGTGCCATAAATTTATTTTCACTGTGCCAGAGATTCCATAACAATGATGAGGCAACAATTATCTGGTGCAGGCAGAATGGCCTCTTAGCTGCAGAGGCAGTTTGTGGGGCATGTGGTACTGTCTGCCGTGATGCCCCAAGCAATCATGACCTCGATGGTCGGGTGTGGCGCTGTCCAGAACGAGTGTGCCGTAGGAAGGTGAGCATTCGCAAAGGCAGTTTCTTTGAAGGCTCTCATCTACGCCTGTGGCAGGTTATCTGCATGACATACTTCTGGAGCTTGGACTGTGGGAGAAGCAGAGGCCTGTCACAGCAGCAGATAATGAAAGAGCTGGAGATAAGAAGCGGGCATACAGTGGTTGATTGGAAGCAATTTTGCCGCGATGTATGTGTGTCTTACTTTCTCAATCACCCTGAACGCATAGGAGGTGAGGGCCAGGTAGTTGAGATAGACGAAAGTCTATTTGCAAGACGCAAATACAATCGCGGCAGACTTATTCCTGAGCAATGGGTATTCGGTGGATATGACCCACTTACAAAGAAGGGCTTCCTGGTACCTGTTGCAAGAAGAGATGCGGCGACATTACTGCCACTTATACAGCAATGGGTGCAGCCTGGCACAACAGTTCATTCAGATATGTGGCAGGCGTACAATCAGCTCGCTGCAATTGGGTACCAGCATGGCACAGTGAACCACACACTGCATTTTGTTGACCCCGCTACAGCTGTCACAACAAATCGTGTGGAAGCAATGTGGCAACGAGCTAAAACCAAATTCAAGGCGCAGCACGGGCCAACTAACAGGGACATGATACCTGACTACCTGGCAGAGTTCATGTGGAACCAAAGGTTTGGTGATAAACCTTTCTTTCACTTGTGGCACCAAGTGGCAACGGACTTGTATGCACTGTAGACAGGCACCTATAATAACTGCCTTTTATTCTATTTTAAACCTATAGCCACTTTTAATACTATATTGTCCCACATTATCTCCCACTCTGGCATACAATTGTTATTCTAAGGTCAATTAGCCAACAGACATATTCCACAAGCAGGCAAATCTGTATTTGCAATGAAAATTTTTTTCGAACGAATCCCTGTGACAAGAATCTTCCTCCACAAGGAAGAAAACCTTTGCTTGTGTACCTGCTACGTAAGCCCCGAACAAATAACATAATTATTTTAAAGATATCATGGTGATGCACTGCGGTCGCTACTGAAAAAACTTTTCAGCCCATCTATTCATATGGATTTTTTCTCGAGCGTTTTCCCCTTCTGCCAAACCCCTTATTTTACATTAAAAGTAACATACGTATATGTAACTACCACATGGCCCCCATATGTAGAAATTTCATTTCTCCATAGTTTCTGACAGCAAACTGTCTTGTGTACATTGTATTATGGCGTGTTTCTCACTTAACTTTTCAATATTCTAATAGGCACCTAAAGTTATTTCATAATTTTCATGTTACTTCATTGTCGTACCATGTAATTTCTACGGTGATTATCATATTTCGTGCAATTGTTGCAATTCTTCAGCATTTCTATGAATTTCCTGTCATCTTCCTGTGATTGTTTGGTGATTTCTACCATAGTGTACTAATAGGGATAGTATGGTTTGCCCTGGACCAGACCTGTAAGAACACTGGTTGTGAGCCCGTGATCTGACTGTCCCCCTGTCCAGTAGTGGAAGTTCTCCGAGAAATAGTTAGTTGAAGGATGACGCTTCCGGTTACTACCATTTCATATGTGAGAGCGAGGCTCTTCAAATAGGTGGAAGGTATAGACGGAAGGTTAGGCGCCAAATTTATGCCAGCATTTTTGGCGCCGCCAGCATACTCTGTGCATTCAGTTTGGCGCCAACCTGGTACGGGAAGGTTCATCTTAGTATGGACTGGCGGCTGCAATTGCACGTCTAAGGTA
This sequence comes from Mastigias papua, assembly GCA_964019165.1. Taxonomy (NCBI): domain Eukaryota; kingdom Metazoa; phylum Cnidaria; class Scyphozoa; order Rhizostomeae; family Mastigiidae; genus Mastigias; species Mastigias papua. The sequence goes on from OZ025280.1 coordinate 12,739,807, forward strand.
GGTGCAGCTATTATCATAGCGATTGGAAGTATGGAAGTATTTCACTAAGTCCGTACCGGCCTACATGGCTTCACTTTAACATGCCAGTACGGTTTCTTTTTGGTTATGTGACTTGGCGGAAAACGCATTTGGGAAGACATTTGATGACAGTAGGGTTCAAAGTGCATGCATTCGCTAACTTGGCTGAAAATTCACCGATCTGACCATAGATGGTCTCGTGTGAAAGAGCATCTCAAAAGCTATCGAATGGTGTATCATGTTTTGGGGTAGCACCTGTATTTCCAGGTGAGGTGCAAAACTGCACTAGCGCCGGAATGATCTATGCCTCAGTAATGTTGATTTTGAAACTGCCCCGATTGAGATTAACAACCCAAAAGGAAAAATATAGTGTGCTGCTGCACTTATAGGCATCCAAATTCTGAAATCAGCATGCTTATTGATCATTTTGATGAGGTATTTGGAAATTGCAAAGGAAAACAAGCAAATTGCTTTAATGGGTGATTTTAATATTGATTTACTACATTATGATAGTCACATTGCTACAAATGAGTTTGTCAGTATGATGCTCTCCCATCACTTCCAACCATACATTTACATCCATCATATATAACTGACACTTCCTCTACTATCATTGACAACATTTGTATAAATAGTGCTACTGAAAATAATGTAGTTGGTGGCAACATATTATCTTTAACCTCTGACCATCTTCCCCAGTTTGCTATTTTTGTCGGTAACACGCCTGAATAAAAAGTTTCATTTCTTTCTGCCTATGATTATAGGAACTTTAAGTGAGAATCCTATCTACAAGATGATGCTATTGATGTTAGCAAAAAGTTTGATATTTTCCTACTTAAACTTCACAATCTTGTAGATGAAGAATGCCCTAAGAAAAAGTTATTAAGAAAGTCAGACATAGGCCATGGATCAATCTGCAAATTCAGACAATGATCACGATCAGGAATAATCTATTCCACCAGGTCAAATTGACAATTTCTGTTGCTGACCTGCAAGCCTATAAGCAATTCTGAATCGTGTTGTGAATGAAATAAGAGAGAGTAAAAGACATTACTATCATCAATATTTCGATGAATATAAAAGCAAAATGAATATGTGATGGAAAGGGATAAAAGGCATAATTGGCATAAAGCCAGGAAATAGTGAAACCATTTCATACTTGAAAGATAAGACTGGTAGTAAAGTATCAGATCCTATTAAAATAGCCTCTGAATTCAATAAATATTTTTTACTAATGCTGCTAATAGTATCACAAAACAAATCTTAAGAACTCCTAAATCCACATTGGACTGTTTATCAAAACCAAATTTGCAATCATTTTGTATCTTACTATACACACCTGCAGGCAGACATGCACTGTCATCCAGTGACTGCTGGACAACATCTACATGGAATGTGAGAAGCCTATATCAGGCTGTAAAACTTGCAAACATTGCCAAAGAAATGATAAGAATGAATATAGATGTATTAGGGGTATCAGAAACATTCTGGAAAGATAGAGGAGACTTTAGATACCATTTACCCAATAATGAAGACTTTAGGGTCATCTTTGCAGGTGAGAATGAACATAGGAAAGGCGTTGCTTTTGTAATGAAAGGCATTGCAATGGATATCATTATACATTATAGTTTGAAATCTGAAAGAATAGTACTTGTCAGGTTATTATCAAAGCCCAAAAACCTCCTTTGTCAAATTTACGCACCAACTGCAGCAGATTCAGATGAAGAGAATGAGAAATTTTATGAAGAAGTAGAACATGTAATAAATGAAATAAAGAAATGGGATGACATAGTTATAGGGATGGGGGATTTCAACACCAAGATCGGGAAAGGACAACAAGGTGAAATGGTAGGACCACATGGACTACTCTTCAGTCCAGAATAGACGTCCCTCCTGACTATTTATTTTGTCAAAAAATGCACAACAGGACATTCTAATTGCAACCCTCCCCCGCTTATTAATTTTGAGCCAAGAGGGAATTTTCGCAACCAGACCCAGGCTTGTCTGGCGAAAGTAACTCCTTGTGACTGTTTGTTGTGCTGAAAAAGTGCTAGCATGAAATGCGTAATTGCTGCAAGAAGCACTGAAAACGCAGTCGACAGTTGTGCTAATGATGATGACATTATGAACGACGATGATAGACACATTTTTAGCATGCTAGAAATATGTAATAAACGTAATAAATAGTTTCAAAACGTTGAAGTGTTTTATCCAATGCATATGTTGGTGTCTTCTCTCAACATCCATTTATAACAGCTCACCCCATAGACATTCACCTTGGAGCTTTTTCCACCCCCCCCCCCGCTTATTGCAACCACCATGCTTATTTACTTTGAGGCATTTTTCCAACCCCCCGCTTATTGCCACCCCCCCTTCTATTCCGGACTGGAGAGTAGGTAAAAGGAACGAGAGAGGGGAAAGATTAGTAGAGTTCTGCATAAGCAATAATTTAATAGTTTGCAATACGTAGTTCGAACAGAGAGAAAAGTCAAAGCGCACTTGGTCAGCCCCAGACGGAAAAACAAAAAATCAAATAGATTACATCATGATACACAGAACTGTATTAGGAGGGCAATCCTCCATGTTTGTAGTTTCTGTGATTATTCTGAAAGAAAACAGGTAACTTAGTTCGGCAGAAGAAACATAAAGAAAGCAAACAATTGAGAGAAAATACTAGGGAGATGAAGAAAAAGAGCAAGCAATGTAAGTACCTCTTGTTATTTGACTGTTCAGGCAAATGAACACTGCCATTGTCACCGCCGCCACCAGCACAGTTTTGCAGCATAACAACAGGTTGCAAGCTAAAAAGAAACATGGAACAAGACATTGTCTTTTGCAGTTTGAGGACAGTGTATAAGGTAAAAAATTGAAGATATATGCTAACAAAGAATACCTGGCATCTGGTAGGTTTTCTGGTGAAGAAGGTGATGGCGATGGTGATGCTATTTTTGGCGATACACACAGTACCGGGCGGGTACCGGGGACAGAGCAAGGAATTCCTTGCTTGTACCCAGCAAACTCTTTTTGTCTCATCCGTATTGGGATGCTTGTTATTTTACCTCAAACTCCAATACTACTCAGCATGTCCTGTGAAGATATGTAGAGAATGTAATGGGTCATTTTAAAAATGTAAAGGAAAAAACATATACACAGGCAAAATGGCGTAAAGGAAACACACAGAGAATGATACTTACATTTGTCTCCCTCACCCTTTCTCTCAACTCTCGACGTACACGTTTGTTTTTATACGAACATCGAACTTCGATGAAGCCTTATAGTGTTCTTAACTTTTTTGGTTTGAAAGCCTAAAATGTTCTTAACATATTTTTAATGTCCTTGTTGTCAAACTGTGCTCTGATTTCTCAAAACAGCGACAATTGCTCTGGAAAAGGGCCGCGGGTCAAATTTTAGCACATATGCCTGTAAATTCACCTTGTGGGTTCACATACTATTAATTTAAAAGGAAAAACAAGAGGTTCTTAAAGTTTTTGCTTTTTCCTTGTCGTTTCTCTGTATTTTACTCTTTTCATCTTATGTTTTTTGAAAGAAATTTATGAAGCCTTGTCATGTTCTTAGCATGTTCTTAACTTTTTGGCATTTGAAGCCTTATGTTCTTATATGGTCTGTTCTTATAAAAAGAACATGTAGATGGTTCGCAACGTTCCGCCCGGTACTGCCTGGTTAATAAAACATTGGCAGTGTTCATTTGCCTAAACTCTTCCGTCTGTCTTGGCATTTTATGTCGTTTATTACGTAGTGTACCAAATATACATTAAATATGTAGTTCATTGTTTAAATACCCTTAGGTAAGAAGAGATACCCTCAGGTGTTTCATACCATAAGAACAGATACCCTTAAGTGTTTCATAAACTACATAAATTGTGGCGCAATAGGCCTTTGCACTTGCATCCCCAAACTCATGTAATTGGCAATATGATATCTTTGCATTACTCTTGTCATAAATACACCTAGGTGCTTTAAAAGTTACTACTTCTTATAAAACTTGGAGCCAACTTTCCCATATAGCTACTTTTTCTGAGGTTATCTCTTCATCCCATCCTACCCCCTCCTTAAGGAGGTCCACTGCCCTTATCTAAGATGATGTTGGCCAAAAATTCGAATTTTTTCGTTTAGTCTTGGTGTGTAGGAAATTTAATGTAGAATGTATTTATGTTAACAGAATATTAGTATCTTGCACTGATTATTCTTGAGAAAGTATGTTCTGAGGGCCACTCTGCTGAATCAAACACAGCTGATTTTCTCCAGCATAATGACCATGTAACAAAAGCCCTCCCGCACATAGAGGCAACAGCTTTCCTATAATCGGAACCACAACAAACTATACATATTTTGAAAGCCCTATGTCCCGTCAGTCAGATGCCGCATTCTATTCATGTATTTGAGCTACCTGTGATTTGTTATTATCGTTTTCCTTGAGCTATCTTGAGGTAATAGATGACTTACAGAACAATCAAACTTCCGTTGGCTGACTCCTAAGATTTGATTGGTCAATCAGGGCAATACGCGATTTTGATTGGCTAGCTAGATCACGTGGGTTATATAATGGCCTATCTTCACAGTTGCTAGAAGTCATATTGCCATTCGAACATCGATTTGTTTTGCTTTCATTTGCTACAATTTGTTCTCGGATTTTACGGAGTGATACAAAATGGGAAGAGTAAAGTATCGATCGCGAAAACCTTTTATTGGAGGTAAGAAAAGAGCATACAGGCGTAAGATAATCGTGAATGAAGAAGCCATCGAAGATCTTGTGAATCAAAGCACCACTTCGGACATGACAACGATGTTTCCACGACTGGACCTACAGCTTCTTTAACTCCGGAATCTTCAGCTAGTGCAAAGAAACTTGATGCCTTTAGATTGGATAGCGATTTGAATCAGTCATATACTGCTGAGTCAGAAGTCGGACCTGGAAATTGCTACTTTTTTGCACAAGCAACAGCTTTGATTTCTCTCATCAGTGAGCTACTCTGCCCAATTTGTAAGTACCCAGGTGTAATGTTTTCGATAAACATTGATGACAAAAATGGATTTGCTGCAAATGCAAAACTTTCTTGTAGCAACTGTAAAGAATTTGCTAGCGAAGGGTACCTTTGTGAACGTTTGGCAAATTCAACATCAAAGAATACCCCCTTTGACATAAACATTAGATCAGTGCTGGCATTTAGAGGTGTAGGATGTGGCTATTCAGCGATGAAAGAGTGGGGCAGTATTATGGATATGCCATTTGTACCTAGTCAAGACACTTATACCAAAGCTCACAATAAGATTGAGGAAGCATCAACTAAAACTTTCACCACTGTTAAAGAACATTCAAGGTCAGTAATTCGTGATGCATATAGTGCAGTTGGAGTGCTAGAGGATGAAAATGGTATCCTTGATATTGCTGTTTCCTATGATGGATCATGGCAGAAGCGTGGTTACACATCACACAACTGTGTAGCATCAGTCATTGATCTCCTCACTGGGCTTCCGATAGATTATGAGGTTCTATCTAATTATTGCTCCAAATGTGCAATTTTAAGCAACAAGCCAGATAATGAGGACTCTGTTCAGAAACATGCTTTGTCCTGCTCAAAGAATTTTGAGGGCTCTTCTGGTGCTATGGAGGTTGAAGCTGCACTGCGAATGTGGAAAAGGTCTGAAAAAGACCACAGGCTCCGTTATACAGCTATGTTGTGTGATGGTGATAGCAAAGCATTTGATGCTGTGAGGGCCCTTGAGGTTTATGGCAAAGAGAAGGCAGTAGTAAAGGAGGATTGCATAAATCATGTCTCGAAGAGGATGGGGACAGCCTTGATGAACATTGTTGCCTCATCAAAAGCTAGCAAAGAATCTATCAGTGGGAAAGGAAAGCTTACTATGGTCAAAATAAAAAAGATACAAAATTATTATGGACGAGCCATTAAAGACCATACTGGTGATGATATCAATTTGCTAAAGAAGAGAATCATGGCAATCCTTCTTCATCTGTCAAGCACAGATAAGATGCCAAAACATATGCACTGCCCTCCAGGAGTACACTCTTGGTGCTTTTGGCAAAGGGCCCTTGCCAAGTCAGAGTCACCTCCCTCTCACGAAGACCATGAAACATTGCCACCACAGATTGGGACAAAACTGGTGCCTATTTTTCAGAGACTTTCTGATGAAAAGTTACTAAAAAGGTGCTCTAGAAAAGCTACACAAAACCCAAATGAGTCATTCCACCAACTCATTTGGAAGATATGCCCAAAAGCCATATATGTTGGGAGGAGGACAATGAGAACTGCCGCAATGTTAGCACTTTGTCAGTTTTCAATGGGTGCATCATTCAAGATTCTCTTGTGCAAATTAATGAGCATGGAGCCTGGTGCAGTGCTTAGGGTGACATCAAAGGAGAAGGACATAAAAAGAATAAAAAAGGCTGAAAAGTGTAGCAAAATTTCTGTTAAAAGTCGACGGAAGCAGTTAAAATATAACAAACTAAAAAAAGATGAAAAGAACAAAAATGGTGAAGGAGAGACATACAGTTCTGGGGCTTTTAATTCATAGATATTTAGCTATTCTGACCATTTTTGTATTATAAAGTTAGTGCTATAAAATATGCAAAAGAATATAGCCCATTTGCATATTACAAAATGAGTTAATCACACAGTTAAATTTGTTGCAATCATTGCAAATCTTTAAAGAGATTTTTCTCAATTTCACTTTTCGCAGAGGTTCTTATGCCTAGTGCAAAAAGTGTGAGTACAGTATTCATTAGAATATGGATAGCTATATACCTAAATGGAGCTTGATAAATGAAGAGTGCCACCATGGTCTCAATTTTCTATTTGGTGCTACCTAGCTCATGTAATGAACACTAAAAGATTGTAAATATAATGTGAAAATGGACATTTTTATGAAGTTTATTGTAAAATGATAATGGAACATGCTAGGACAAAATGAACTAGATGGTTGCACTCTGCAGGTATCTAGGATTAATTTGACACCTCTGAAGGTGATGTTGTGATAAACTTTGTAGGTATAATTTTTGTTCTCGTTATACTCATTTTGCTACATTGTTTCATGGTTACCATGGAAACCTATCAAATTTTTTAAAGTTTCAATCCAAATTCTAAGTAGGGCTGTTGAGTGTGTCCTACATGCCAATTTTCAAAACTCTACGCACCATAACAAAAATTTTACGTTTTGGGGCAGTGGACCCCCTTAAATACATCTAGAAACAATACTGTAGGTATGACTGCAATTGGACTTACAATTCCTAATGGGTCAAATAGTGACGCTAGTGTTAGAGTACTAGTTTTATTTTTGTTATTGTTGTTACGTCATGTTCAGTAACATTGGTTTTGTGTCCCTAATCATTCTGTCTTTTGTTGTGTCATCATCTGCATGCTGTGTTATTGCATCATTCATCTCCACAGTTGCTGTCACCATCCTGTTGTTTTATCGTGTCAATCTTTTATGGGTGCATGTGTTGTACATTTGATATCCGTTCTGTGTTTATTGTAACATCAGTCATACTTTAGTTGCCATTAAGGTGGGTGACTGGTCAAAAAGCTATTTCCATACACAATAATGCCAAGAACCTCAAATTACACACAATAGGGTAGTTTTGAGTGCAGATTCCGAAAAAGTTGACAAAATTTAAAAAATTCAAATAGTTGCCATGGAAACGAGGGAACAATTCCTAAATAGTGGGCATGGGATCTGACACCCCACTTTGTTCTATTATGATTAACCACTGAATGCTATATATCATTAGATTCCTCATAGTCTGTAGAGTGCAACAAAAGTAAGTAAAATGAAAAATAGCCTCCATATCCATAGTTATCATGATTTTTTTCCAAAATGAGAAATTTTGACCGGACTACCAATAATTGGACACAACAAAACTCATAAATAATGAGAATGATCTAAAAACTAAACATGTCATTGCATTCTCCATTATGTTAGCTTTCAAATGATATATAGATATTTGGTTTTCCATAAAGCATAACAAAATGGGGAATTTGACCGCGAAAGCACTACCATAAAATATTAGTTTTGAGAAAAATGAGTTTAAACTTTTGCACACAGAAATGTCCACTGAAAGTCAAATATGCTTTCTCAATATGCTTGCAAAAGTACTTTTCGCAAAAAATCCTGGTTTCTATAATAGAATAGCATTCTTAAATATTAAATATCTTTTTAAAAGACATTTTATAAATCAGTGGAATGCACCAGCACTATATGTTTGCCCTTCCTTATTTTGTGATGATTGTTCCTTTGCATTTTTATTGTATTTTAATGTCTTTCTTCTTTTCTTTCCCCTTTCACTTGCTTTGTATTCTGCCTTTTTGAGTCTTTCAATACTTCCTCTAAGATTTTCTGCCTTGCAGAACTTTCCAGGCTCAAACCCTAATATTCTGCAAAGAATATCTTTGAAACACTTGCCCATTGAAAACTGACATAGTGCCAAAAGTACAGCAGTCTCAAGTGTCTTCCTTCCATTGAATATAGCCTTTGGTGAAAACTTCCATATTAAATGGTGCAAAGCTTCATTGGCATTTTGGGTTCTATTTCTGGAGCACCTCTTAAGAAGGTTTTCTTCAGATAATCTCTGAAAAATTGGCACAAGGCATTTGCCTACATCTGATGGGACGGTTTCATGATTCTTATGTGTGCCAGGCTCAACATCTTTTGCCAATGATCTTTGCCAGAAGCACCAAGAATTTTCACCTGGTGGACATTGCTGGTGTTTTCGAAATTGATCTGATGATGAAAGATGCAATAATATTGCAAAGATTCGCTTTTTAAGAAGAGGAATATCATTGTGGTGGTCTTTGATAGCACGGCCATAATAATTTTGAATCTCTAGTATCTTTTGCTGGGTCAGCTTCCCTTTCCCTGATACTGATGATCCTTTAGCTTTGGCCTCAGACACTAGGTTTCTAAGAGCTGTGCCCATTCGTTTAGAGATATGGTTAACACAATCTTCTTTTTTGATGACAACATCTTTGCCATATGCCTGTGCGTCACTTATAGCATCAAATGATTTGCTATCTCCATCACAAAGCATTGTCGTGTACCTCATGCTATTCTTTTCAATGGATCTCTTCCACATTCGCAAAGCACACTCAACTTCCATAGCATTGGCAGATCCTTCAAAATTTTTCAGGCAATTCCTTGAATGCTTCAGTTTCCACTCCTAACTACTGTCACTTTGCTCCATGATGTTACATTTTCCACAGAAATTTGACAAGACCTCATGGTCCAGTGGAAGTCCTGTAACTAGCTCACTTACTGAGGCCATCCCATTATGTGAAGAGTGTCCTCTTCTCTGCCATGACCCATCAAAGGAGACAGCAATATCTAAAATACCTTGCTCATCAGGGACAATGCCAATATCTTTGTATGCTTTTTTGATGGTCTCCCTGGAAGACTTCAATATTTCATCAAAAGTTGCTTTGCTGGCAGCCCCTATTTTAGAGTGGTTGTTAGTATATGCTTCCTTTGATAGGCAATTTGGCAAATTCATGCTACTGCACCAGTCTTTTATTGCAGAAAAGCCACATCCAATGCTCCTGAAAGCAAAACCTGCTCTAACATTAACTTCAAATGGAGCCTTTCCTGAATCACCAAGCCTACTAGACATGAACTGTCGCTAGTTGAGTCTTTCATGATAGTCGTTTTAGTTGACGTTGTTGTTACATCATCGTTGCCGTTGCTGTTGCCGTTGCCATTGTTGCCATTTTACATTTGTGGATTGAACTCACTGGACATCGAACATTTTATATATATATATATATATATTCATCTTTGATTGTTATTCATGTGTGTCATAGCTGTTACTTGTTATGTTTAATATTCGTTATTCATTTGTGTTTATCTGTAAAACATCTGTCATTTTACATCGGTGCCCCGTGTGAGGATGAGCATGTGCCGTGAAATGGAGCAATTAATGTTTATATGTAGGCAAGAAGTGAAAGACACTGTATTAGATGTTGTACGGAACGTTGTTATTGCCATGGGTGAAAGAGTAAAAGCAGCAGAAGAGCGCGCACAAAACCCTTTCACCTACCGTACCAATATTTACAGATGAGAAGATGGCCGACCTATATGCTATTGCTGCCTGAGGGTTGGCCATGTGGCAAAATACTGCAGAGACAGGATGTATTCCTGCCCCCACAATAAAGCCATGGAAATGCTCCCAGTAGCACCGCCCATACCCTGGACTGTAGTTTAACTGATAAGACGGACCAGGTTGGATGCATGAAAATGGGATCAAAAACAATGAATTATGGGGTGCGGTGCCCAAGAGGAACTCATTTTGATGATGCTGAGCACGTACCAATCTACCACACAAAGACCATTGAGGAGGGCATCAATACTAACTGTCATGATGTGACGTAAAGTGTGTGTAGACTTGTTTTTACATTGTTTTATGCTGCCTCTCATTTGTAAATTTTTTTTGACATTACTCTCTTTCGATAATTCAAGCCAGGAGGCTTGTTTTTCTAAAGGAGGGGGTAATGTTAGAGTACTAGTTTTATTTTTGTTATTGCTGTTACGTCATATTCAGTAACATTGGTGTTGTGTCCCTATTTGTTCCGTCTTTTGTTGTTTCATCATCTTTTGTTGTTTCATCATCTGCATGCTGTGTTATTGCATCATTCGTCTCCACAGCTGCTGTCACCATCCTGTTGTTTTATCGTGTCAATCTTTTATGGGTGCATGTGTTGTACATGTGATATCCGTTCTGTGTTTGTAACATCAGTCGTGATTTAGTTGCCGTTAAGTACAGTCGCTAGTTGAGTCGTTCATGAAAGTCGTTTTAGTTGAAGTCGTTGTTACATTATCGTTGCTGTTGCCGTTGCCGTTGCTGTTGTCGCCATTGTACATTTGTGGATTGAACTCATTGGACATCGAACATTATATATATATATATATATATATATATATATATATATATATATATATATATATATATATATATATATATATATATATATATATATATATATACATCTTTAATTGTTATTTATGTGTGTCGTAGCTGTTAATTGTTATGTTTAATAGTCATCGTTGATTTGTGTTTATCAGTAAAACATCTGTCATTTTATACTAGTGTGCTGAGTATTCCCCTCTTAGTAGCAGTATTTCCCCCTTCCTTCAACATTTTACTTAAGTCAATCTCTAGTGTATCCCTTCTTGTGTCCCATACTACTCACAATACCTTAGTTTTGTCCCATCATCATTAGAGATGCCTAGGGTTTCTTTTGCAAATGTGGTCTCTTCTAACTCTCCTTTCTCCTCTTCATTCAAACTTTCTCTCTCTTTGATTTTACTGAGAACTGTGAGATCATTGGATTTCCACTTCCTTAATCTAAATCCTCCTTGCTGCATTCTATCCTTTGCTTTCTCAAAGAGTTCAATCAAGTTCAACCAGTTACAAGATCACTGACATAGAACCCTTCGACCAATTTGCATGCAAACTCTGGGTCTACTTCCTTAAACAGTTCAATATGATGACGTAATACTGCATTCAAAATGAAGGGTGAAGAATTCGCACCAAATACAACTCTGCTAAAATGAAGAGTTGCAATTTTAGGCTGATCTTCAGTGATACTATGAACCCAGAGAAAGCGCACATAATCTCTATCTGATGGATCAATTTCTATATTTACAAATGCTTTCGCTATGTCCCCTACAAATGCAATGTTATATTCCTTAAATCTCAAAAGCAATTCAAATATAAGTGGTGTCATTGGTGGGCCTACATGACGACAATCATTGGGGCAAGTACTTGATTTGCTAGCTGTGCAATATGCATCAAAAACAATGCGTACTTTTGTAGTCTCTACATTTTCCCTTAAGACTCCCTGATGAGCTAAATAATGACAAATGTCTACATCTTCTAATGCAGATACTCTCTCTACTATACCCATATTTCACTGTTCTCTAATAATCTTGTCGTATTCAATTACGGTTTGTGGATGATTCCATAATTTCCTTAGCTGACTTCGTAAACACTTAAGACTAATTTCATAATTGGTGGGAAGGTCACCATTACCACTTTTCCATTGTAGCCCGATTTGATACCTTTCACCTGTAAAGCAAATGTTGTCAATGAGGTTCTCATGCACCTGATTATCTTCCCTTATCTATCCAAATCCCATACTTTGTTTACCATGTTGTTTACCTGCAACCCAGATCTAACAAATGAGGATACAAAGATCACATTAAAATCACTTGACTCAAATAATTTACCAGCTTCAATGGCCCAGATTGCACCCAACCAAGCAGTGTCTGCATTGCAACTGGTTGCTGTGGCAACCCTTGTATTGTCTGCCCACTCAAAAAATCCCAAAGGACATTTCCACCAATTAAGATATCTACCTGTAAAGTGTCACCATGCTTAGTGGCATCTAACAAATAAATCTTTTTCAAGTGATCAGAATCTCTTTTAAGGGGGCAGAACAGGAAAAAATAGGTATTTTTTAAATGTATGATACAGGGCATAAAATTGCTTCCTGCTCAAACCAATCACAATTTCCATCAAATATAAGCATTTTCAAACATGTACACTAATTAGTTGTTAATAGGTCAATCAGATTTACAGCCACACCCAAAACAAAACCACACCCATTTCTGAAAGTAAAAAAAGTTGTCTCAGGCTGTCCAAAATATATTTCTAAGTAGACTAGATGAGTTGTTGAGATTTTGTGGGCAGATAGTACTATCATAATGCTATGCAACAAAGCTCATAACTAATGAGTTAGACAATGGCAAATATTTTTTTGGCCAGTGATAAAATTTGATGAAAAATTTTAGAAATTGACAAAACAAAAACTTGAGTAATTTTGCCAACACAACCCTCTGGTTCAAATTTAGAGCTTAATTGCACTGTTCTGCCTAACCAGAAATTATTGTGAAAATTTCAGCAGGGTATCTATCACCCTTTTAGAAATATCCTGGACAAATTGTCAGGTTTCTCCGGAAATTTCAATTTTCGGAAAATGAGCATTAAAGTCTGCATTCATAAATTCAATAATGAATAGAAAGATATTGTGTCTAAAAAGCCCTGATTGATACTGGGGTCCCTCTGCTTCTTCTAAGGCATCAGAAAAGCCTTTCTTTCTGTTCCTTATTGCCTTTCTCCTTCTTTTAGCTTTTTCACTGCTCTTCACAAAAGAATAATAGATTCTGGAATTGTCTAGCTTTCTGCATGATCTCTTGCAAAACCTTCCAGGATCAATACCCATTTCCTCTAGAATTTTCATGATTGCTGATGATCCATCATTGAAATGGGCAATGGCAAGATGGGTGGATAGCTCAACTGTTGGTAACCCAGAATGTGTCTGCTTTGTGCTACGCTGCCAAATAAGTGCATTGAATGACTCATTCTGGTTCTGCGTTCCTCCATGGGTACATGCCTGCAACAGACTTTCAGAACTGAGAGCTATAAATACAGGCTCAAGTGCATCTGCTACAGCAGCTGGTAATGGATGCCTGTGGCTGTATTCATTTGTGCCATTTGCAGCATCTCTTTGAAAGCCACACCATGAATCCTTCCCTTCAGGACAGAAATGGTGCTGTGGATTCTGATCTGTTGATCTGCTATGGAATAAAATTGCCATTGTTGCTTTTTGCATGGCATCTACACTATGAGTGTTGTCTCTAATTGCTTTCCCATAGTAGACCTGCATGCTGTCAATCACTTTCTTTGTCAGCCTACCCTGGCCCCCAATGGGCTTGCCATCAGACAGATGTGTTCTACCAGATTTAGTTTTCAAACTCCTTAGCCGAGAACCCATGCGTTTTTGTATATGGCCTACGCACTCAAGCTTTTCCACCTTCACATCTCCATATACCTTCTCTGCAGTAACCTGGTTATGTGCCTTACTGTCACCATCACCTAAGAACTCTGTGTAACGGAGGCCACTTTTGTCAATGGACCTTCTAAAAATGTTCAAGCAACCTCCAGGCTCCATCTTTCCAGAAGAACCCTCAAAGTTGGCATGGCATTGGTTTTTATGACCCGCCCACCAAGCATCAAATTCTGGAGTTCCTCTTTGTGTCTTGTTCATCATGCATGTTCTGCATTCTTTGGACAGAACTTCAATGTCCACAACTTTTCCAGTTACAATGGAAATGGCAGAAACAATGCCAAATGCTGATGCGTATCCACGTCTCCTCCATGAACCATCACAAGAGATGGCCACATTATGAATACCATCATCTGAAACTTCATAAAAATTTTTGGTTTCCTCTGCTGCTTGTGCCATGCTATTTTCAGCAACCTTTTTTGCAGCTTTACATACAGAGCTCAGTGTATCTTTGTACGCATTCTTGTGCATCGGCGGTGGAGTGTTCATTGCTCCAAGAAATTTTGCTAGACCTAGATGGCCTACACCAATGTTAGCAGCTAACACAGCTCTGCTGTTAATTTCATAAGCCTTGCCAATCTTCTTTGATGTTGGAAATTCAGCACTAAAGAAACATCTGTTACTGGCACATGTTAATTGTATTGTTGCTGCAAGTCCCATCTTTGAATGTGGCTTTTCCTCCATCCTAACATTATTGCTCTTGCACAAAGGGCAAAGGAGGCTTTCGATCATGGCAGACAGGCAAGACATATCAAACACTCTGTATCCAAATGGTAGATTCTCTTCATCATCCCAGGAAGAATCCGATGAAAGCTCACTTGCATCTTCACAAAGCTTGCGGACAGTGGCAGGTTGCCTTGACTTTGGTGTTGATGTCTGTGGCTGTTCGACTGGACCAGCAGTTAGGCCATTTTCTTCTTCCTCCACTTCCATGTTTGCACTCGGTTCATCGTCATGAGATGAGTCGTCAGGGTCAACAACTGACTTCTGTATGTGCTGATTCCCGTAAAATCTTCTTTTCCGTCTTTTAATACAGTGAAATTTTCGTTTTGGAGGCATTTTTGGAGCAAGATCGATGGTTCGAGGCAAATATCTTAGCAGGTTGCTTCAACGGGAAAACAAAACTGAATGCCATGGCCAAACTGCCTCGAAATGGTGACGTAGCCTCTCTTTTATTGTAAAAATGAAATCAGGGAACTGGATAGTAAGCTATGGAGCTCAAGGCTCATTCCAGGCAGCAAAACCAACAAAATTTAGTTTTGGTTACCATGGTAACGAAAATAACAACTTTATGTACGTTCCAAAAAAGGCTGTTTTTCTTCAGTTGCAGAGGAGTTATTCATTTCAGGTGAAATTCTACATATTGTGGAATGACCAGAGTTGCAAATAAGTAAAAACCAAAAAAAAATTTTTTTTATGAAATTTTTCCTGTTCTGCTACCTTAACAATATCTACCCTTTCATTAGGAATGGTAGCAATATCATCTACCACATAGCATTGGAATCTACCACTCTTGCTTCCTCTTAATGGAAATAAATCAACGTCCACAACATCTCTTACCTTTACCTCTGCCTGATTTGCTCCAATTGTGTTAAAAACAACTTCTGCTTTACAGCCCTTAAACCAAGGGAAGCAACAGCCTTGTAGAACATTCTTACACTCTTGGGTAGATCTAACAGTTTTGCAGTCCTCATGGTCATAACTCTGTAAACAGTATGCACACTTCCCAGTGGCATTCTTTGTCAGCAGTGTGTTTGCTGTGTCAAAGCCTTCATTTGTCTTCTCCCTTGTTTGCCTACCTCTTGTGCCAGGTTGTCCAGTTCCGCAGTTGCCAACACCTAGTGCTTTGATCAGTACATGACTTTCCGTGGTACCGGGGTGGATGATTTTTTGCAGGGGACTGAAACTTTTTGCCATCATTCAGTGGGGGTATGAAACTTTTATGGAACAGTCTTATGGGGTACAAAACTATTTTCATAGTAACAATCAATGGTAAGTTCTAAAGTCATTGACATCTAAAACAAAAAGTAACAGCATTTAAGACTTAGTACACAGCATACCCATAAAAGTTCTCAAATACTGTTACTGTTTGTTTGAAGAAAATGATGCAAAGAAGGTTTGTTTCCTCTCAGTAATGTGTCTCTGCTGCTTGCGTTGTTGTTTCTTCATAGTAATGTCCCTTGATTTCACAAAATTTTGTTCCATCCTCTCAACTGCTTGTTCTGCTTTTAAAAGGCTCCCATCAAACTCAGCAAAAACACCATTTCCAACAACAATTTCAGGCCCCTTAATTGCAACTTTGCGAATAACTTGTCAAAACCTCCTTCAATTAAATCATGCTTCTCAATAGAGAAGCTAAAGTCAGACTTGGTAACCTTTTCAGACAAGTCCACTTTGCATGTTGTGCTGAGACAAGATATTGCACTTTTCAGGCATCGCTGCTTGAGCTCCTTCACTGATTTAGCCTTATTCTCTTGCTTTCTCTTTTCTGCCCTCCTTTTCTCATGCTGTTCAGCAGAACTGCTTGAGATATTTGATGCTCTTGCAATAGCTGCATTGATATCTCCAGCCAACTGACTAAGCTCTTCTTTTGCCTTCTTTATTGATAACAAAAATTGAGTGTAAAACTCTTGTTCATTGTGTCTCCAAGTAACAACGTCATGCTGCCTGTTGTACAGCTGGATACGAAAATTATTTATTTATTCCTCAAACCTCTGGCATTTGAAATCTTCTCATTCAGAAGCTCCACAGTATTATTTTCTTGGCATATTATTTTGGCATTTATTTGAACCTTTTCTGCAGAGAATGTCCGAATAGTGGAGCAGTTGCCATCAGCGCTTGTCTTTATTTGTTCCTTGAAAGTAAGAAACACATCAAACTTCTTCTGCAGCTGCCACCTTGACTCTCGTTGACTGCATACATAACGGATAAAGGCATCTGGCACCATCAAATAATAGCAATCCTCATACAACTCGTTTGTAACATCATTGAAATATTCTTGCTTCTTACTAACAGGATTTGGCAGCAGCATCTCTTTCACAAATGATGGGACTAAAACAGAATGTCAGAAAATGATGGGCTTATGTGTTGAAAACAAATGATTTTTGAACAAAACAGTCACAAATATGAACAAAAGAAGCAGAAGCCTAGGCCAGTTCAACCTGTTCTTACAGGTGTTATTCATATAATTTATTTCTTTTAAATAAATATTTGGAGGGTGCCCTTCAGTACAAGTACACTTTGTCAAGGGGCCTTCTCCTACTAAAGAAGAAGACTGTGCCAAGAAAATAACAAATCTACAATATCAAAACCATTACCTACAATGAAAGCAAAATAAAAAACAAGGCAGAAGTGCTAGGTACTTAACCTTAAGTCTAAGCAAGCACCGACTTAAGCTACTTTATAAAGTGGTGCTTGCCTAGACTTAACTGTCAGGCTATTACATAACTTTGCTCCTCTATAAGAAAATACTTTCTGGCCACTCTTTCTCTTTATAGGCAAACTAAAATCTGCAACAATATTACAAAGATTTTAGGTGGCAATCTGAGTATTTATCATTAATGAAACTGAAAATAAATTACTCACCTTCAACACTAGGATGATCAGCACTGTGACCTTGCGAAGCAACTTGAATTATTTAATTACATTTATAAATATTGAGAGCTGCTATGAATTTCTTGATGTGGCCTTTCTTCTTGATATTGGGATCTTCAAGCATTTCAAACACCTCACTTTCATTCATGATCAGCATAAACGTGAAATCATCATAACCATTTTCCACCAAGTTTCCCAAGTACTGTTCCAGTTTGATATTTTTCAAGAACACTTTTAATTCCTCCATCTAACCATGCAATTCACCAACTTTTTATGAACAATAGTCCTCGACAAAGATCCTCTTTCCTTCGACAGGTGGTTTGTGCAGAGACTCTAGAATAAATCAACGTTGTGGTGGTTGTGGCAGTTTGACACCATAATATAAGTTGACAAACATGGCTGTCAAAGACTTGACAATTCAGATTACAACTGCGACTGGCAACAAAGTAAGAGAAGCGATTCGAAAATGTTCAAATATAAGCAAAGTTGTAAAAACATCCTTGCAGAGTTGTAGCTTAAGTGGCACTTGATCTCTGCTGAGCGGCTACATAGAAAGGCGAGATGCAGACTCAACAACTTGCAGAAATCTCTGCTCTCTTCGGTATATTCTCGATTGTCTTTTAGCCAATGTCTCCAATGAGCCTGGGAAATCCAAGGTACTGGTTTATTCCAGAAAATGGTTTATTCCTAACTAACGTACAAGAAAAAGCTACTGTTTTAAATGATTATTTCGTTGAACAGTGCTGTGCAGAATCAACTGGTAGCACCCTTCCAAACTTCCTACCTCGATGTAATATGCTTTTGCAAAATCTTGTTATAGACAGAGCAAAAGTTCTTCGTTTGATTCGTTCTCTTGACATCAGCAAAGCCCATGGCTGCGATAATATATCGATCTTTATGACAAAAGCCCACTGTACACGACATATTTCTAACCTAGGTTAGCGCTAACCTGGGTTACATTTTGTCGTGTAAAGTGAGCCACCCAAAGTTTACCCCAGGTTAAGAAATTCCTGCTTAGGAGGTGGGTTCAACCTAGGTTGAACCTAGGTTAGGTGCCGTGTAAAGTGAAAGTGGGTTGAACCTGAGTTTGCTTACTTCAATGCGCATGCGTCATACACCAGGCTGCCAAATTCCAGCGTGCTACACCACTGAAAGTGAAAGTCCATTATGGACAATTATAAAGTAGTTCGTGCTACTCTCTGGGATGACGAGGAAGTGCTTTCTCTGCTCTACATTTGGGGTGATGAGTGAATCCAACAGGATCTTGATGGATGCACGCGAAAAAGGCCTGTCTTTGAAAAAATGGCCAAAAGACTAGCTGAGAAAGGCTTCGAAAGAAGCCACGTCCAGATTCGAGAAAAAATAAAGCAGCTGAAGCAGAGATATAAAAAAGTGCAAGACAATAATAATCGTTCTGGGAGTCAATGAAAAACATGTCCATTTTTTAAAGAGTTAGACAGTATCTTGGGTCATAGGCCCATAACGAAACCTATCAACCTACTCGAGAGTCTAGACCAAGAGGAACCGAGAATGAGCCCAAAGATGAGAGCAATGAAGATTCTGAGGATTTTATACCTGTCCCTGTCAGCTTATCATCCCCGTCAACAATAGATTCCCTAGAGCCGGACAGTCAAGCTGCTGATATAGGGCCTGTTCGCACTACAGCATCACAAACTGTGTTAAACTCGATAATCCCACGGTAATTAACAAAAGTTTGTGGAATTTGACAAATGTTGGTATATTTTACGTTCGCATTTGGCTCATTTGTTAGTTATGAACGAATTAACGGGTTGTCATTCATTCATTTATCAGCTCAATACAAAGCTGCGTAGAAATCCCATTGTACTTCCTCCCATTTATCCATTTTCAGATTCACTTTAAAGAAAACTGTTGAATCTTGGCTCCAGTGCAGGAATATACCTTTAATTGTTTCCATCTATATTTATTTGACTTCTTGCAAGGAAACACAAATATAGCATTTTATTGCATCTGACTGTGACAGTTTTGAGGGGGCCAAAGGACAGTTCGCCCCTCACATTAGACCAGTCGACTATTTGGCATATAGACGAATTTCTCTGATTCATATTTAGAATCTCGAATACTGATTTCTCTGTTTATTGGCCTGAAATGATGAGTGTAATGATATCGCATGCGTTTCTGATTGGAATGTTTCTTGTGTCAATAACTGTTGGCATCTAACTCAGCCCCTGAAGATTTGTTTTCGAAAACTATCACAATTCATCTGATGCAGCCCCTCACCTTGTCTCTATCACGCTATTTCATTTGTTCCACCCTTCCTGTTTAATGATTGTTTACTTCTTTTAGTAAACTTCTACTTTGAATCACGGTGGCATCACTAACATTCAAAATATGTAGACAGGTCACCCATTCCTTCAGTTCGGCTTTAAATTATTTCAAATGGATGAAGAATTCGCTGACCTTGCTTTTGCTTCTTCTGCACTATCAGCCGCTGTTAAAGTGTTGAAGGAAGAGCAAAATTCTATCACTTATGCGGTGGCATCATTTAAACAAATGCAAACAAACCTCGTCTGCTTTCGATACCGTGAGAAAAGAAAAGAGAAAAGGAGCAAGATATTCTGGAGGTTTCCAAGGTGTGAATCATCTTGGCTGGAAAACGCTCTATATAACCAAGAAATACCTGATCAAGAGTTTAAGAAGCGTCTCAGAATTTCACGAAAGACATTCTGGATGCTTGTTACTGTTTGTGAGGCACATTTAGTATGCGCGCAAACTAAATGCCAGTCATGCTTACCCCCAGAAAAAGTTTTGGCTGTTGGGCTGTACAGACTTGCCCATGGGGCAACTTATCAGGTATGTGCAGATACATTTAATAGTGGAAAAACCACAACCTTTGAAGCTTTCTTCGATGTTGTCTCGATTCTTAATGCTGTGAAAAACAATTACGTGAGATTTCCTACGAAATTAGAAAGTAAAAAAACTACAATAGCAACCTTCATGAATCGGTCAAAGTTACCAAACATTCTGGGGGCTATCAATGGAACTCATATCAAGATAAAGGCTTCACAAAGTAATAAGAAAGACTATTATAGTAGATACCAGCAGTATGACATTGTTTGCCAAGGAGTTGTTGATGGCAATATGACTTTTTTTAGATATAGGTGTAGGCTTTCCAGGGTCAATGCACGATGCTAGAGTTCTTAGAAACACTCAAGTAAGTAAGCTGTTGGATCAAGGCGTCAAGGAACCCAAAGTAGCTATTAGGAAGGACACGATTTCTCCCTATCTTGTCAGAGACAGTGCATACCCATTGACAGAATCTCTGGTGAAGCCATTTTCTGACAGCACAATGGACCCTGCAGAAAAAAAATTTAACAAGGAACTATCAAGAGCAAGAGTTGCTATAGAATGTGCGTTTGGAGTGCTGAAATCATGATTCAGGATTTTACTGAAAGGGTGTGAAGATCAACTGAAAACAGTCAACCAGACCATAATTGCTTGTTGTGTGCTTCACAATATTTGCGTGCAAAATGATGACATTTGGGAAAACACTGCAGAAGAGGCACCATGTATTGAATTGAAGGGAACTAGCAGCTTTGAAGGTGAAGAACTAAGAGAAATATTAAAAGACTTTATAAACCAAAATATAGCTGATGAATTATGATGTGTACTTAGAAAACAACATATGATACGCTTATAACAAATGGTTATTAGAATAAAAATGTATCTCAAAAAACATCACTGTCATCGGATTCTTCTCTTCTATGCATTCTCTTTTTTCTTGGGCTCGGGCTTGGTCTAGAAATAGGCCTCTGTCTTTCAGTTTCATGTCTGGAAAAAAACAAACTAATGCTTTTGGACATTTCTTGAATAGCATTCGTTTGGATTCTGCTGTTTTCTTCCATGCGTTCTACTGCTGCCACCAGAGCGTCACCTTGTTTGCACATTTTTTCGAGGACGTCTTCCACTTTTGCCAACTCTTGCTCTTTCTCGGACTTTTTCTTTCCCTTTCCCTTTTTCCTTTCTGTTCTCTTTGAATGTGAGTCGAAAGAGCCCGCTCCTCATCATTCATAGACCCCTCTTGTTCAGACAGTTCTATGATCTCTTGGTGCAGTACCTGGAAGGAATTGGAAGTTGATGGTCCAGGGATTGCCAGTGAATTCTCTAAATCAGGATCAGTTTCTTTCACAGAACATTCATATCCAGCCCTATTACGTCAGTAAATTGCACTATATCTCTTGTGCCAAGAACACTGTCAATAATATCAAAGAAGTCACAATCTGTTGTATTTCCACCGGACTGATTCCTATTCCAATCGCAAACCTACTTGTATTTATCCACGTGGTAGTTTATTTTCCGTTTTATTTGATCCACAGTACGTTGTCTTGTTGGAAACTTAGTGTTGAGCTTGAAACAAATTGTCTTCCATGCTTTCCTAGAATGGGCACTATTGACATAATCATGATTGTCTGCCCACAGCTGAAGAAGGAAACCAGTTTGTTCACTAGTCCACTCAGTGCGTTTTTTACTTTTGTTATTTTCATTTTCTCCACTGCTCCTTGCCATAGTCCCCTCGTTACAAAAACTACCATCGCTACCTTGTTCAGTTCCACTGCCATAGTTAAATCTGGGCGTTAATATATTTGGTAGTCCAATCATTGCCAAGTTGTCTGGTCCACTGTAGTATTGTGCATACTGATTTGACGGGTATTTGAAAAAATTGCTTGGATTCATCTCGAGAAATTTGAATACTGACTTCTTTGTTCAGTGTAGCTATTGGAATGCTGAATCAAATGGTATCGCGTGAGCTTTTAATTGGAATGGTTCCTAAATCACTAATTTTTGACAGGTAACATGGCAAGCCCGGTAGGCCCCTGCAGTGGTTAATTGATTTTCCTACTTTTGTAGAGCTCTGGGGCTCTTTGACGGAACCTTTTAGGGATTAGCGTTTGGTAAAACTACATTTTTTCCCGTTCGCACTAGCCCACTTAAGAAATGTCATCACTAGTGTGTACCGCCTTTGATAAAGGACAATGGGGATTAACTTTGTACGATTTTTTGCTCTAGTGCGAATAGGGCCATACCAACAATGGTAGATGAAATTGAAGGCAGGCAGGTATGTGTGCATCATTTCCCTCTCTACAGTTACACATTTTCTCTGACTTCCGTCCAGCTTGTCTGCCTGTTTCCCAACCTGTAATGCAAGCAATGGTGTTATAAATTATATCCCAAGCTAAATAAAAATTATAAAAACACCTGCTCTTAATGCAAAGCAAAGAGATCAAAATGAACTCATTTGCTTTGCATTGATCAAAGTATCTAAGAAGTCTGATCAGAATGTGCTGTATAATGGCATTTGGCATCATTCTTCAAATATTTAAAGTAAAAACGCATGTTTCCTGCACAGGAATATGTGTGTGGTGTTTATCTAGCAGTCAGTGTTCCAGCCCCATTGGTTCCAGCCAATTCACAAATCTTTTTTGTGAATTTACCCAATTATATGATCAGACATGGAAATTCTTTTTATTGTCTATGTTGATTCTTTTAACTTTTTAAGGTTTTGGAAGTAGCAAAAAAACCAACTGTCACAAAAGCATGGGAATAGTAGAAAAAGAACAAGACATGAGAGCTTTTTATCTGATATGATTGCAATGATTCAAGAACAACAGAGATTATCAGATCATCAATTTTACAAAAGGGAAGATGAGCGACAGAAAATGGAACAAGAAGAAGAAAAGAAACGACGAAAGGAAGAAAGTGACCATGAAATGCACATGCTACAAGTGATAGGGAATATGTTCATGCAAGCTGCTGCAACATTAATGCAACAACCACCCCAAGTTTATGGTCCCTCTACACACAGCCAGTATGCATTTCATAGTTCAAGGCAACAACAACAAACTCCTGCTAATCAAAATGAACCAGTGTATACAAATGTGCTTTAATATAATATTGTTTATGTGTTGCTATCTTGACAGTATTGAACAACAGCATTTCTCACTGCCTCTGCATCCCTGTTTGTTTTATTTCCTAAGCTTGTTTCACCAGCACAAACACTTTGAGTTGATCTATCTACATTTTCACTTAGATCTGCATCAAAATCATCATGAAATGTCTCAAAAATATTGTGAAGTGTGCAGCAAGCAGCAACAACATTGTTGATCTTTTCAAAATGTGCTTCATTTTGCTTTAACAGGCACCTCCATCTTCCTTTGAGACGCCCATATGCATTTTCAACAACCATGCGTGCCCTACTAAGTCTATAGTTGAAATGTGAATTTTGAATTGGTAGGTTACCATTATCAGGAAATGGCTTCATTACCCATGGCAAGAGTGGGTATGCAGCATCAGCAATAATAAATGCAGGAACAGCTGTCCCATTTATATTCCTAGCCTGACTTTCTGGAAATAGTGTTCCATCAGTTCCTTTCTTGTAAAGGCTTGAATTAGAAAACACTCTTGCATCATGCACTTTACCAGGCCACCCAACATTAATATCTCTAAATCTATACTTGCTGTCAACAAGCCCTTGTAGAATAACAGAGTACCAACCTTTTCTGTTGTAATAATCTACATGGTAATCCAAGGGTGCTTTTATTGGTATATGAGATCCATCTATTGCTCCAGCACATTGTGGAAACCCCCATCTTTCTTCAAAATCATTACTTACTTCAGAGAGTTCTGGTCCAGCTGGTAATCTAACAAATATTTTTAGTAATGTACTTGCCACTACTGCACAGACTCCATCACAAATGCAGGAGGCACTGGCCTCTGATATTCCAAAGAGGTGCCCAATAGTGTTGACGTAAGAGCCAGTTGCAAGTCTCCAGAGTGCCACAGCTACCCGTTTTTCAACAGAAATTGCCTTCCTCATATTTGTATCTTGTCTGTGAAGATACGGATGAAGTTTTTCACAAATAAATGTAAATGTTGCCTTCCTCATCCTAAAACTTTTTAACCAATCTTCATCAGTAAACCTTGCACGTACAATATCGTCCCACCAATTTTCGCTTCTTGCCTTATTCCAACAACTTCTTTCTATTGGCAATGGACAGCACACAGCATGGACAATGTTTGCCAAAGTTGTTACATTCGTTCTTTGCCGCATCTGCAAATAACTCCTTACTCTTCTTCTTGCAGCTGCCTTTAACCATCTATTACGGTTTATTCTCGATACAGTAGACCTTCGTCTAAATATAAAAACCAGCAACCGGAAAAGCTTCGCTAAAATAGCTAATGTGTGGTAGTCTGCCAGTTTGCTCAGCCTTCGCAACACAACAACGGCAGACAGTACACGCATGCGCTTAGATAATATTAACCCAGGTTAAACCCTGATCCACTTTACACGGCAAAAAGCAAATTTGCCTTGTAAAGCACAAAAACTGTAACCCGGGTTAACGTTACCTAGGTTTAAAAAGTGCCGTGTAAAGTGGGCTAAAGACATGTGATGTTTCTGTAGTAGAGCCATTATGCCAAATCTTTGAAAAATGCCTAGAGGCAGGAATCTACCCCTCAATCTGGAAGAAAGCAAATATAATTCCTATCCACACAAAGGGCAGCCGGCAGTGTAAAAATAATTATTGACCAATTTCACTACTACTAATCTTTGGAAAAATGTTTGAAAAATTGATTTGTGATGTCATATATGAACACCTTTGCAACAATGGACTCTTAACTCCACATCAATCAGGCTTTTGCGTAGGTGATTCAACGATAAACCAACTGTTAGCAATAACTCATACAATTTACACTGCTTTTGAAGAAATCCCCAGCAAAGAAACACGGGCCGTCTTCCTCGGTCTGTCGAAAGCGTTTGATAGAGTTTGGCATGATGGCTTGCTTTACAAACTGGAATGTAACGGACTTTCTGGGCATCTTTTGTCATTACTTGGTACCTTTTTAGCAAATCGTAGACAGCGGGTTGTATTAAATGGCAAAAGCTCTCAATGGGCACCAATATCGGCTGGAGTGCCACAAGGGTCGGTCTTGGGTCCCATGTTTTTCCTTGTATACATTAATGATATTGTGGAAAACTTAAACTGTGATGCAAAACTTTTTGCCGATGACACATCCCTTTTTTCTGTCATGAAGGATGAAAGGAAAACTGCTGATGAAATGAATAGTGATCTTGAAAGAGTTCGAATGTGGGCATGGCAATGTAAGATGAAAGTCAATGCAGATAAAACAGAAGAGGTTATTTTCTCTTCAAACAGGCTCAAGCCTACTCACCCTCCTTTATTCTTAGGGAGAAATGAGGTGACTGTCAAAGCAGAACATAAGCATCTAGGCATGATCCTTGATTCTAAGCTAGATTTTCAGAGCCATACCGAAGAGGCCATTGTCTAGGCAAGGCGTGGTATTGGTATGATAAGATATCTTTCCAAATATGTTTCTAGAGCTGTACTGGATCAGATTTATACGTTATATGTGAGGCCCCATTTGGACTATGGCGATATCATTTATCATAGAGATGATCCTCAAATGCAACTAAACTTTACCCAGAGACTTGAACAGACTCAATATTCGGCTGCATTAGCTGTGACTGGAGCATGGAGAGGTACAAGTAGGAAAAGGCTCTACGATGAACTAGGCTGGGAAACCCTTTACCATAGGAGGTGGTATAGACGTTTGTGTCATTTCTTTACATTAATAAGGTCTCATTCACCCGACTATTTTTTTCTGAAATCCCTCCGGAGCGTCATGTAATGTACAATCTTAGAAAGCCGAGGGTTTACGATCAAACTATTGTATGAACTGTTCGATTATCAAACACGTATTTCCAGTACTCACACCATGAGTGGAATCTACTCGATGATGAGATAAAAAATTCTAGGTCCATTTCTGAGTTTAAGCGAAAATTAATCCAAATTATAAAACCTGTGAAAAACTCCATGTACAACATTTCTGATATAGATGGCATTAAATGCTTGACTAAAATTCGATTGAAGTTTAGTGCTCTTAATGAACACAAATTCAGACATAGATTTGATTGTTTAAGCCCCTGTTGCACCTGCGGCGAAGCGGTAGAGGACAATGAACACTGTCTCCTGCACTGCCCTTGATTTGAAACGATGCGCACGGATCTCCTTGGTCACCTTTCCGATATTCCCGGGACTTCATGAGTACTTTTATGGCGGAATGAATAGTCATATCCAAAGTGTTACTGCCAGCACTATCATGGGTACTATAAAGTTTGCATTTGTACCTAGAGTCTATAGCACTGACTTCATTATAGAGCAGTCGAACCTCGACGCTCTAAATGCAATTGAAATTGCATGCAACGTCAATGGAGAAGGGACGATACAATGTATCCCTACAAGTGACGAATACGCTAGAACCGGCGTATATAGAAGAAGTGCTATTAGTGATTCTGGGAGACTCATCGGCATAACAGCAACGAACATTTATACTTAATTCGCATCCGATGTAGAGGTGCAAATACAAATAGCATGCTCATTGATGGAAGGCTCAAAGTACATAATGCCAAGTCTCCTGCGGAGTGATATACCAAGTTACACAGGAGCAGCTGACCTCAACCTGGCTACTGAGGATGCAAGAGCGATATTGATTGTTGATGGACAACACCACGATGGAATGGATTATGGCATAGTTCAGACAGGGCTCGCAGGAAAAACACGGTTGGAATTTATGGAAGGTACCACTGTTATGGAAGTGGCATCTCTATATACTAAGATGCCTATATGATAATTTATGCCAAACCAATCAGATTGCTCAGATTTGTACCACGTGACCTGATTCCGCCTACACGACCTCCTCCCAGGGTATTTGTCCCATGGCCCCCAAATTTCTGTTGAGGGTAGCCATTTGGGTCTACTACTTACATAAGAAGAGATCTGATTTTTATCATTTTTTTTCGCCGAGTTATTCCACTTTCCTCTTATCGCCATTACCAGCAATTCTGTTGCTCCTCCCTGCTGGACCGCGTGTTGTCAGTTTTGCGAGCGGTCCAGTAGGACTAAGTAACTATGTGTGTTATCGCGAGGAGACTTTGGTTGCAGTTCTTCCAGGTAAGCCAGCTCTAATTTCCTGAAATGGGTTGAGTTAAGACTTCCTGTATGTCCTTTGTCCATTTCATCTGTATTCTACTGTTGCCAGCCATTTATTTCCATATCTTTCAACGAGATTCAGCCACCTTCCCTCGAGTGAATTACCGCCATGACAGTTCTTCTCAAAGTTGTTCGATGCTGTGTACTAAATCACCATGCTTTTCCTTCTACATTGTGAAAAGATATTCAACATATGTTTGACTTTGTATTCCGTGCTAGATTATGGCAGGTTGTTTGCTTTTCATGCCTATTTAGATGACATGGAATGGCGTGCTTGCTGCTTTCAGTTGGCAATGTTTTGATTAGGACTACCGTATAGTTGTCGTGTGACTTGGAGGAGAATTTCGTCGTTCTGCCTCCAGTTTAGTGTTTTTTCGCTTGATTTCATTCGCTAAGGTATCCTACGTTTCTTACTACATTGTGATGAAATGATTATGTAATGTTTACTGTTGTACTCCTTGCTAGCTTGGAATTTATCCATTGCTTTTACCACATGTATGAATGACATAGGATACGGTTGTGTATGGGGATAAAGTCTTGGTATGTGGAATGCTTTCACTGAAGTATGTATAGGGCTATTGCTGAATTTGGTTACCCTAATTTTGCAGTTTTTACTTTCACTCTTTACCTTTGTCGTAGTGTGTACTGTGAAATGCGAGGGGATTCCCAAGGTCATCTCACGATCGCAGATACCTGTTGTCCTTTGTTTTGGATTAATTGCGGTCTTTTGAGGGTGATTCCATACCTTTGCTTCAAGGGCAATAAGATCAAGGCAGTTCCCCTCAATTTTGCTTGATTTTCTCTTCTACATTACCGTTTTGTTACTGCAGAAGTATGGTTATGATATTGAGGAGGTATTTAATGCAATAGTTGCTGATGTACTAGGAGCTTTTAGCTTGCTGTTGATTCTTTGTATATGCACATGAGTTGGATGTTAGGATGTCTCAAGAGTTTGGGCACTTTGCTTACATTTGAGATATTGCCCTTACAGTCGAATATACTCCTTGATTTTATCATACACGTTTTACAGGCAAACACTAAGATGTTACCAACTTTATTCTCAGCTCAGTAACTCTTTTTTATTTTGTTTTCACTGTATTTACAGTAGGCTTCATAGTTATTTCCACTATAGATGGTAGAGTTATTCTGGTCAAGTCAAATTTAAGGGGTTCCACTATACTGAATGTTCTTCTGTTGGGACACAGTTCCCCTTCTTTCTGAGATCATTTGTTATAAATGCCATTACCGAATTCCATAGATCATTCTGCACGTGATGATATACTGTTAAGGGATGGATTAGTACTAGATATGACCATCACTTTTATTGCCTAGACTTAATTTATGACACCCCTTGCCCCCACTGAGGTAATGCCTTCGTTTGACATCTGAGTTGATGATACAGGATATGTAGTATTACTCATTTCAAAGAATTACTGACTTCCATAGATCATTCTGCATATGATATTATAGTGTTTTTAGGGATGAAATAGTACTAGATAGCAATATTTGATTTATGGGGCCACTGTCCCCTATCCAATTACAATTATTGGTTGAATTCTGAATTTCACATGGTTGTAACAGATAATTTAGTACTGGATAGCTGCATTATTTGTTTTGTATAGCCATAACCTATGGACTCCCCCAAGAACTTTGGCTGATATATGATTCACGCTGCTCAATCGTGTTTTTTACAATCTGCTATATATTATATAAATGTGTGATATAGGAATACTAAGCAATATTCTTTTGTTTTATCACCTTGAGCTACCAAGTCCTATCACAGATTCCAATTGCATAACACCTACGTTTATGGATCAAACTTGATTGTGTACCTCTGTGGACAGGATTAGTGGTCACCTACATGATAACAGAACCACTCATACCTGCCAATTCGTGTGCTATATTGTATCTGGTATAACATCTTAAAATTATTTCCAAGACTCCTTAAGTTAGAATTGAGTGAAGCAGGAGACAATATGTCGTGTAGTTTCATTAGTGCCTCATTGTAGACAGCATTGTAAACAATTCTGTGCAATCAACAATTCGTATAATAGAGACTAGCTTAGTACTGATAGCCCGCTACACGCGGGCTTCCCTAGCCCCAGTTCAAAGGTTGCATATCAGCCTTGGAAAGACTAACGCTGTGCCCCCATGAAAGTTGCTTGGTCTGGTCGAATAGGATCACGAGAAGGTGACGTCATGGGCCTGTGCGATGGAGCACTTGACTTTCGACCTTGCATTGTGCAAAAATCAAAGAAAATTGCGAGAAAAAATTGTGCAAAAAATGCTCGGATAACTGCGCTAGGCTACGGGGCTTCTTGATTTTCTTCCTTTCCCTTTACTGCCCCGTAGCCTAGCGCAGGTATCCGAGCATTTTTTGCACAATTTTTTCTCGCAATTTTCTTTGATTTTTGCACAATGCAAGGCCGAAAGTCACGTGCTCCATCGCACAGGCCCATGACGTCACCTTCTCGTGATCCTATGCGACCAGACCAAGCAACTTTCATGGGGGCACAGCGTTAGTCTTTCCAAGGCTGATATGCAACCTTTGAACTGGGGCTAGGGAAGCCCGCGTGTAGCGGGCTATCAGTACTAAGCTATCTTATCCTAAGATGACCACATTCAAGACAGAAACCACAGATCCTGAACGGTGGAGTGGAGAGATGTACCCTATTGCTGGACACAATTCCATCCCTTTCCCGGAAATCAGGGTTAAGGCATTGTATGAGGCCATGAAAACATTGCCTGACACTGGTGCCTACTTTTCCACGTCCAGGAACGACGATTCCGTGCAGTGGCTACAATGGATGAATGCACATATGCACGGTGTTAACACCATAGCCATGACGAATGTTGCACTCGCACCCCACGCTAAAGGCGGAAGCATTGTGCTCTGTGATGCTTTAGGTAAGACAACCCCGGCGTCAAAATCAGCCTTGTTTGGGGAGTATGTTGAGAAAGCGGGGTCATATATGATTGACAGTTACGATCCCCATATCGTTGACATCGATAACCATGGGCATTTTTACCTTGGACCATTTCGTAGTTTCAGGGTTGCTGAACCAGATGCTTTCCATACTGTTACAGATGTACGTGATAAAACAGTGCATCATGCATTCTGGCCACCACTCGAGACTTGTGTTGCCACTCAAATGGAGATAACAGGAATACCAATTGACACCACTACTGCTCAAGTTGGAGGCATAGTTTCAGCCAAGTAGTGGAAGTGCAAGTGTGCTGACTCAGTGCAAGATTGCTGACTCACAGTCCATACTTCCTACAGTCACGAAAAATCAAGCAGCGCATAGTGTTATACCTAGTGTCCAACACCAAACAGCAGTGTCGTATGCAGTTGCGGCATGTGAGAGCAGGAAGATGAAGTCGGTTGTAACAACTCTTACTGGCGCGTCAGGTGTTGTAGTCGCTGAAGTCTTGCGGAATAGACAGGGGATGTATATTCATAGACAAGGCATGCCAAAGTATGGCCGTTGTGTGCAGAAATTGGTTGATCTTAAGCAAGAACACCAGTTCACCAACATAGAGATCACCCGTCCAGAAGATGTGCATCCTCCTAAGGAAAGTAAGGACAATGTTACCTGAGTGCAAACCGGGAAGGTTGATCTTAAGGAGGGAGGTATGTGGCGCAAAGGGGGCTTTTTCTGTGAACTATGAACTGTAGCTATGCTGATTGGTTATGTTTTGTTGACTTTTGGATTTGTTCTGTTCTTTTATTGGTTGTTTCTAAGTCATGTTGTGCTAAGAACTGTGAGTGGACAATTTTTAATTAGTGGTATTAACGTAATAGCTAGCGGCGTGCCAAGTTTAGTGTAGAGAGAACGTCTGGGGGCCTAGAAGAAGACAGCCGAAAGTTTTGCAGCGACACTATTTAGAAGACGTTTAGCTGACGTTTACTGCAGCGCTACAGTTGGCCGCCGCTGTAATTGGAATGTCAGTAAGTGTATTGAGTTTATGCTATTCTTGTACATGTGATTGATCATTTATTAATTATCGTGTTGTGGAAGAACTCACCATTCTTAGCCTTTCCTGCACAAGTCAGGCGAGAATGTTAATATTGGTGCTCCGACGCAGGACGAACTCATACCTTCTGGAGGTACCATGATTTGTATATCGGACTTTAAAGAATTTGTACTTGACGTGGTTAGCTCGGTGATTTCAACAATAAATGAGAGGATTAGATTGGCAGAGGAGAACACAAGAAACCCGTTTGTGAACCGCATGAACATTTATCGAATAGAGGATGGGCAACCGATTTGCTATTGCTGCTTGAGGGTGGGTCATGTGGCAAAGTACTGTTGGGACAGGAAATATTCCTGCTCCCAAGTTCCTTCCCATGACCTACCCCAGGCAGAAACGTTCGCTCCCGTTGCTGCTTTTGATGTGGAACCTCAAGGAAAGGACATGAATCGGCTCGTGGAGGAACTTAGAGATATTGCCCACGATATGGAACAGCCACAACCCTCCTTAATGCCCGAAGCCCGCACCGCGAGTCAGTCACCTGAGACCAGTGATGTGAAACCAGTACTTGGGGGAGAACAAATGATCAATGTGCCGAGGGATTATCCAAATGTTATTGTTGGCCGGGGAAAGTCCCCAGCATTTGTGACACGACTTCCTCACCATTTCCACACTTTGGAACGGCGAAAAGTACATCTGGACTCCTAGGACTTGTTGATATAACATAATCTGTAGCATTGTGTGTTTTTAGGATGTTTTGTGTCTCGTCTGTCATTTATTCAATGTTTGTTTCATTGCTCTCTTTTGATTCTTCAAGTCGGAAGACTTGATTTTGAAGAAGGGAGTTATGTTATACTACTAGTTTTATTTTTATCCTCATTTCGTCATGTTCAGTAACGTTAGTTCTCTGTTCCTATGTGTTCCATGTTTTGTTGCCCCATCATCGTAAGTGTTGCATCATCATCGTCATCTCCAACTGTTACTGTCATCATGTTGCTTTACTTGCCAGTGACATATTGTCTAATCTTAGTATACTGTCGTTTGTTGTGTTGTGTTACCATGCCATTGCATTGCCCCCTTAGTCCGTCATATGTTATAATTAGTTTGTTACATCATGTGTGTTCATATAAATAAAGCATGTAATGTTCTGTGTAGTCAGTCGTTATGTGAAGTCGTCGTTAGAAGTTGTTCTCGTCGTTAACAGTTGTCATGAGTTAGAGTTGAAGTCAAAGTCGTCGGTTGTGTTAAGACCACTGTGAAGGCGAAAACACACAAATTCCAGAGAATGATGGAGACACGCTCTGGATATGATAGTTTCATCATGTCAGAGGAGTTTAGAGCAGTTCGTGAGCTTGAGGTGCCTGAAGAGAGAGTATGGCTTGCAGGAGCATGGGTGCCCATGCAAATATATTCTCCTCTTATATGGAAAGATGTTGCAAAAGCGTTGAATGGTGAATATGTTGATTGGATAGACGTTTTGCCATGTAGGAGTGTAGAAGGAAACACAAAGAGGAGTAGACATCTAGCCAAATGGATAGCTATAGCAGGACAAGTAAAAATGATGTATTCCACTAAGAATCTCCAAGCTGGTGATCAGAAGGTCATGTATCCGTCTGCCGTGGATCCACCTCCGATGATGATTATAGATCAAGAGGTGTTGTTGGTTGTGTATACGACCCTTGAAAAGTCAGCAACATGGGAAGAATTCATCAATGCCCCAGAGTTGGCTGTTCTTGCAGATCCAGAGTTGAAAGAAAAACACCAGGATAGAACAGCAGTTTATAAGGCAAGAGAAGATGGTTCTATAAGTAATGAGATCTATTGTTTTCTCCCGGATGAAGTTGGCATGGTCACTATGTGGATAGATGTATATGACCGTTATAAAATAGAGTCAGGAGAACCTAGGACATGGCTTAGGATGGCGGGGAGTGCCGATCCTATTATAGGATTCAAAGGTATGGACACTGATCATTTCATGGATAAGACACATTTAGTAGCATATTTCATGAGATTTGGACAGATGCTTTGAGCAGCAACATTTGCTGCAAGTGATCATGACACTTTGAAGACAGATATGAGGCTTTATAAGTATGGAGCAGGTCATTTTCATAGAAGCAGTGTTCATTATGGAGCAGATCCCCCGCCGTATAGTGAACAAGTCACTGCGAAGGAAACCCCCCAATCACCGACCACAGAGCCGGTGCCTGCTGCATCGGTGTCATCTAGTGCAACTCCTGTAGTTGGAGTCTCAGATGACACCCTTGTTACTGCATCTATTGCAGCTGAGGCGGTTGTTGGTGCGACCACGGGTGCAGCACAACCTGGTGTCATAATGGAAAATTTGGGGGGTATTGGCCCAGAGCTCCAACCCCAGATTGGGTTGGATATGAATGTCCTTACGCTTGCTGGAAGGAAGATCTTTAAGGATATAAAGAAGTTTTCTAGTGGTATAGGTCAAGGGGTGGTTATATTAAATTTACCCATTGATCCATGGTCAGCTACCGTATTAAACAAGTTCTGTTATGCATGGGCAGAACTTCATGAGTACTTTTATGGCGGAATGAATATTCATATCCAAAGTGTTACCGCCAGCACTATCATCGGTACTATAAAGTTTGCATTTGTACCTAGAGTCTATAGCACTAACTTCATTATAGAGCAGTCGAACCTCGACGCTCTAAATGCAATTGAAATTGCATGCAACGTCAATGGAGAAGGGATGATACAATGTATCCCTACAAGTGACGAATACGCTAGAACCGGCGTATATAGAAGAAGTGCTATGAGTGATTCTGGAAGACTCATCGGCATAACAGCAACGAACATTTATAATTCGTTCGCAGCCGATGTAGAGGTGCAAATACAAATAGCATGCTCATTGATGGAAGGCTCAAAGTACATAATGCCAAGTTGCCTGCAGAGTGATATACCAAGTTACACAGGAGCAGCTGACCTCGACCTGGCTACTGAGGATGCAAGAGTGATATTGATTGTTGATGGACAACACCACGATGGAATGGATTATGGCATAGTTCAGACAGGGCTCGCAGGAAAAACACGGTTGGAATTTATGGAAGGTACCACTGTTATGGAAGTGGCATCGTATCCTAAGATGACCACATTCAAGGCAGAAACCACAGATCCTGAACGGTGGAGTGGAGAGATGTACCCTATTGCTGGACACAAGTCCATCCCTTTCCCGGATATCAGGGTTAAGGCATTGTATGAGGCCAAGAAAACATTGCCTGACACTGGTGCCCACTTTTCCACGTCCAGGAACGACGATTCCGTGCATTGGCTACAATGGATGAATGCACATATGCACGGTGTTAACACCATAGCCATGACAAATGTTGCACTCACACCCCACTCTAAAGGCGGAAGCATTTTGCTCTGTGATGCTTTAGGTAAGACAACCCCGGTGTCAAAATCAGCCTTGTTTGGGGAGTATGTTTAGAAAGCGGGGTTGTATATGATTGACAGTTACGATCTCCATATCGTTGACATCGATAACCATGGGCAGTTTTACCTTGGAACGTTTCGTAGTTTCAGGGTTGCTGAAACAGATGCTTTCCATACTGTTACAGATGTGCGTGATAAAACAGTGCATCATGCATTCTGGCCACCACTCGAGACTTGTGTTGCCACTCAAATGGAGATAACAGGAATACCAATTGCCACCACTACTGCTCAATTTGGAGGCAAAGTCCCAGCCAAGTAATGGAATTGCAAGATTGCTGACTCACATTCCATAATTCCTACAGTCACGAAAAATCAAGGAGCGCATAGTGTTATACCTAGTGTCCAACACCAAACAGCAGTGTCGTATGCAGTTGCGGCATGTGAGAGCAGGAAGATGAAGTCGGTTGTAACAACTCTTACTGGCGCGTCAGGTGTTGTAGTCGCTGAAGTCTTGCGGAATAGACAGGGGATGTATATTCATAGACAAGGCATGCCAAAGTATGGCCGTTGCGTGCAGACATTGGTTGATCTTAAGCAAGAACACCAGTTCACCAACATAGAGATCACCCGTCCAGAAGATGTGCATCCTCCTAAGGAAAGTAAGGACAATGTTACCTGAGTGCAAACCGGTAGGTTTGATCTTAAGGAGGGAGGTATGTGGCGCAAAGGGGGCTTTTTCTGTGAACTATGAACTGTTGCTATGCTGATTGGTTATGTTTTGTTGACTTTTGGATTTTTTCTGTTCTTTTATTGGTTGTTTCTAAGTCATGTTGTGCTAAGAACTTTGATTGGACAATTTTTAACTAGTGGTATTAACGTAATAGCTAGCGGCGTGCCAAGTTTAGTGTAGAGAGAACGTCTGGGGGCCTAGAAGAAGACAGCCGAAAGTTTTGCAGCGACACTATTTAGAAGACGTTTAGCTGACGTTTACTGCAGCGCTAAAGTTGGCCGCCGCCGTAATTGGAATGTCAGTAAGTGTATTGAGTTTATGCTATTCGTGTATATTTGATTGATTGTTTATTAATTATCGTGTTGTGGAAGAACTCACCATTCTTAGCCTTTCCTGCACAAGTCAGGCGAGAAGGTTAACAGAATACAAGATTCGGCAGAAATATCGAAATACCTAAGTGTTATCTAGAGTACGCCAAGAAAGGATTTTCACACTCAGCTTTTAAAACTTGGAATGAAATACCCGTTAACATAAGGGAAATCCCCACGCTAAACCTCTTCAAAAAACAATTGAAAATCTACTTGATGAGCCGAAAAAACCAAACACGACACCCTCGAAGACCAGCCTTACTTTATAGTACTTTTTCCTTTTTTACTTGTATCTACGATAAGTTGGTGTATTATTTTGTATATTTGCAGCTGAAGGATATTATAAATATTTGTAAATGAAAATGAAATGAAAATGAAATACCAGCTATGAGCACAGACCAAATAAGAGTACACAGATGAAGACATGCCAAAGTAAGCTGTCCATATGAGCGACATGAAGGCCAAGAAATGCAGAGGACTTAGTAGGAATATGCAAGGAAAGTGTGTGCTTCTTTTCCTCTCTGGCCCACCTCTTACTATTCAAAATAAACTTTACCCACATTTCTCGCGCAGATAATGCATCGTCTGTGATGTTAGGAACTTACTAGCTTAGTACTGATAGCCCGCTAGAACGCGGGCTTCCCTAGCCCCAGTTGAAATGTTGCATATTAGCCTTGGAAAGACTAACGCTGTGCCCCCATGAATGTTGCATGGTCTGGTCGCATAGGATCATGAGAAGGTTACGTTATGGGCCTCTGCGATGGAGCACGTGACTTTCGGCCTTGCATTGTGCAAATCGAAGAAAATTGCCAGAAAAAATTGTGCAAAAAATGCTCGGATACCTGCGCTAGGCTACGGGGCAGTAAAGGGAAAGGATGAAAATCAAGAAGCCCCGTAGCCTAGCGCAGGTATCCGAGCATTTTTTGCACAATTTTTTCTGGCAATTTTCTTCGATTTGCACAATGCAAGGCCGAAAGTCACGTGCTCCATCGCAGAGGCCCATAACGTAACCGTCTCGTGATCCTATGCGACCAGACCATGCAACATTCATGGGGGCACAGCGTTAGTCTTTCCAAGGCTAATATGCAACATTTCAACTGGGGCTAGGGAAGCCCGCGTTCTAGCGGGCTATCAGTACTAAGCTAGTCTATATTATATGAATTATGCACAGAATTGTTTACAATGCTCTCTACAATGAGGCGCTAATGAAACTACATTACATATTGTCTCCTGCTTCACTCAATTCTAACTTAAGGAGTTTTGTAAAATCTGGTGATATAATTTTAGGATGTCCTAACAGATACAATATAGCACATGAATTGGCAGGTATGAGTGTTTCTGTTATCGTGTAGGTGACCACTAATCTTGTCTACAGAGGTAAAGGATCAAGTCTGACCCATAAATGTAGGTGTTATACAACTGGAATTTGTGATAGGACTGTGTAGTTCAAGGTGATAAAACAAAATAATATTGCTTAGTATTCCTATATCACAGCTTTATATATATAACAGAGTGTAAAGCCCATGATTGAGCAGCATGAATCATCATATTAGATTTCAACCAAAGTTCTTGTGGGGAGGTCATAGGTTATGGCTATACAACACAAATAAAGCAGCTATCCAGTACTAAATTATCTGTTACAACCATGTAAAATTCAGATTTCAAACAATAATGGTAGTTGGATTGAAGACAGTGGCTCCATAAATCAAAATGTTGCTATCTAGTACTACTTCATCCCTAAAACAACTATACTATCATATGCAGAGTGATCCATGGAAGTCAGTAATTCTTTGAATTGAGTCATAATATATATCCTGCATTACCAACTAAGATTTCAAATGAAGGTACTACTTGAGTGGGGGCAAGATAAATTCATCCCTTAAGAGTATATCATCACGTGCAGAATGGTCTATGGAATTCAGTAATGGAATTTATATCAAGTGATCTGAGAAAGAAGGGCAACTGTGTGCCAACAAAAGAATATTTAGTTTAATAGAACCCCTTTAATATGACTTCACCAAAATAACTCTACCATCTATAGTGGAAATAACAATGAGGCCTACTGTAAATAGAGCGATTACAAAATGAAAAGAGAGTCACTGAGCTGAGAATAAAGTTGGTGACATCCTAGTGTTTGCCTGTAAAATATGTATGATAAAATCAAGGAGTAAATTCGAGTTCAAGGGCAATATCTCAAACGTAAACAAAGTGGCCTAACTCTTGTGACATCCTAACATCCATGTCATGTGCATATACTAAGAATTAAGAGCAAGTTAAAAGCTCCTACTACATAAGCAAATATTGCATTAAATGCCTCCTGAATATCATAATGATACTTCTGCAGTAACAAAACGGTAATTTAGAACAGAACATCAAGCAAAAACTTAGGGGAACTACCATGATCTTAATGCCCCTGAAGCAAAGTTATGGAATCACCCTCAAAAGACCGCATTTAAATGCCAAAACAAAGGACAACAGGTATCTGCGATCGTGAGATGAACTTGGGAATCCCCTTGCATTTCATCATACACACTATGACAAAAGTAAAGGGTGAAAGTAAAAACTGCAAAATTTGTGTAACCAAATTCAGCAATAGCCCTATACACACTTCAGTGAAAGCATTCCACATACCAATATTTTATCGCCAAACATAACCATATCCTATGCCATTCGTACATGCGGTAAAAGCAATGAATAAATTCCAAGCTACCAAGGAATACAACAGTAAACATACAGTAATCATTTCATCACAATTTAGTAAGAAAAGTAGGATAACTTAGCGAATGAAATCAAGCGAAAAAAGCACTAAACTGAAAGCTGAACGACAAAATTCTCCTCCAAGTCACACGGCAATATTACGGTAGTGCATATCAAAACATTCCCAACTGAAAACAGCACGCACGCCATTCCATGTCATCAAAATATGCATAAAGGGCAAACAAACTGCCATAGTCTAGCACAGAATAGAAAGTCAAACATATGTTGAATATGTTTTCACAATTTAGCAGTAAAAGCACGGTGATTTAGCACATAGAATGAAACAACTTGGAGAAGAACTGTCATGGCGGTAATACCCTCGAGGGAAGGTGGTTGAATCTGGTTGAAAGATATAGAAATAAATGGCTGGCAACAGCAGAATACAGATGAAATGGACAAAGGACATACATGGAATCTTAAATCAATCCATCTACGGAAAACAGAGTCGGTTTACCTGGAAAGACAGTGACAAAAATTTCCTCGCAATCACACACAGCACCATCGTCCTCCATGAACATTCATAAACGTGAAAGCAACAGTCCTGCGCAGAGGTGTCAAGTGAGCATGTCGGAGGGTATAGGAAAGCAATGGCCATAAGTTGAAAGTGGAATATCTCAGCAAAAAGAACAGATATAGAAACATCCCTCCTTTGTGAGTAAATAGACCCCAAGGAGAACCCCTAAACCGAGTTTGGTTACAATCCCCCAACAGACCTAGGAGGAGAAGTGTCATTAAAATCGGGCAAAAAATGGGTCACGTGGTACAAATTCGAGCAATCTGATTGGTTTGGCATAAATTATCATATAGGGATCTTAGTATATATAGATTTATAACAAACCTGGATCAAAAGCTAGTAGTAAAAGTTTGTAACTTATGTGCAGAATTTCACTTCATCAGCTTTCTTTCAATGCAGCCTGTCTAGTACTGGCTAGCTTATAAACCAGTATATTGCCAAAAAAGGAGTCACACATCATACATCCCCTAGGACGTTTCTTACAAACAATAGCATTAATGTGGAGAAGGAAAACAGTAAATTTCCATCCAACGTGTTATAGTGCTAGTTTTATTCTCATCTTTATCTTTCATGTCGCCATGTTAAGTATCGTTCGTTCTGTGTTCCCATTTCTTCCGTTTTTTCCTGCCAAGTCATCAGAATTCTAAGTCTTGCATCATCATCATCTCCCACTGTTACTGCCATCATGTTGCTTTACTTGTCTGTGATGTATTGTCTAATCTTGGTACACTGTTGTTTGTTGTGTTGTACTGCCATGCTATTGCCATGGCCCCCTAGTCTGTCATATGTTATAATTATTTAGTTGCGTAATGTGTGTTGATAGGAATACAGCATGTAATGTTTCTGTAGTCAGTCGTTATGTGAAGTAGTACTTAAAAGTTGTCATGAAGTTCAGTCAAAGTCGCCCCTTGTTTCCAGTTGTCGTGCTGCTGTTCGGGAAGTTGTTCTTGGAGTTACCATAATGGATAGGAGTATTGCCGTTTTTATTAGAGAATTAGGGGCATTTCTCATTACAAAAGAAATAATTCCATAGGAAGGGAGTTGTTTGCCAATGACCCATTAAACAGCACTAACTCAATACTAGAAAATAAATGGGTACAGATATAATCTGATAGGACACTTTAACTCTGTAAGAATTAATAACCGGTCCCACAGGGATAGTATGGTTTGCCCTGGACCAGACCTGTAAGAACACTGGTTGTGAGCCCGAGATCCGACTGTCCCCCTGTCTAGTAGTGGAAGGTCTCCGAGAAATAGTTAGTTGAAGGATGACGCTTCCGGTTACTACCATTTCATATGTGAGAGCGAGGCTCTTCAAATAGGTGGAAGGTATAGATGGAAGGTTAGGTGCCACATTTATGGCATTTTTGGCGCCACCAGCATACTCTGTGCATTCAGTTTGGCGCCAACCTGGTACGGGAAGATTCATCTTAGTATGGACTGGCGGCTGCATTTGCACGTCTAAGGTAAGTGCAGCTATTATCATAGCGATTGGACGTATTTCACTAAGTCCGTACCGGCCTACATGGCTTCACTTTAACATGCCAGTACAGTTTGTTTTTGGTTATGTGACTTGGCGGAAAACGCATTTGGGAAGACATTTGATGACAGTAGGGTTCAAAGTGCATGCATTCTCTAACTTGGCTGAAAAGTCACCGATCTGACCATAGATGGTCTCATGTGAAAGAGCATCTCAAAAGCTATCGAATGGTGTATCATGTTTTGGGGTAGCACC
Organism: Mastigias papua; assembly: GCA_964019165.1. Taxonomy (NCBI): domain Eukaryota; kingdom Metazoa; phylum Cnidaria; class Scyphozoa; order Rhizostomeae; family Mastigiidae; genus Mastigias; species Mastigias papua. Next base: position 12,780,817 of record OZ025280.1, read on the forward strand.
TGTATTTTCAGGTGAGGTGCAAAACTGCACTAGCGCCACTTGACACAATTAAGGTACCACATTCTGGCATGGTAGTGTCACTTGAATTTGAAAGTTTGTTTACTGTGATAGAGAGCTGCTTATTTTTTATTGAGACACTGAATCTGCCCATGCAAAAGCCACGGGTAGTAGATCTTACTGATGCAGGGCCAGGGGTTGGAATCACAAATAATGATGTTTGCTATGGCATTGCTCAAGAAATACTCATCACAAACAGTGACTATTATATCAGACACCACTTAGCTCCAGGTGACAGCAGCCATAATGAAGTAGAACCAATTCAGAGTTATGTTGGTAAGCGATTTGTTAACATTCTGTTGACTATCTCAAAGCTTGCCTACTGCTTGCAACTATCAACAGTTGACACCAGAATGCAATTTGATATACAACTAAATTTTGTTCCCGGCAGGTATAGCCATATTGAAAAGGACATAGCTTTGTCTGTGCAAACAATCCAAATCAGAAACAATGTTCCATAGTGCAGTACAGGCATAACGTACTTTACCTATTTCATTGCAAAAACAAGTACAGCATTCCTTGACAGCTGTGCATTATTCATATTTATATATGTTTCAAATGTTGCATTGGAAAAATTCTAATTTTACACTTACAGGTGATGCAATTTGTGATGGTGGCTATCTACAATGGGAATACCAAGAAAAGTATCATGGTTTAACTGAAGGTGAAGTACCTAACCTGTCAACTGATGATCTTGAAAGGAGTGAACTTAAAGTTTTTCAGCCTTGCCAGCATTTCTGGATCCATCATCTAATATCATTGCATGAATGTTTGCACCAACTTCATGTAACATTTTAATTGAGTCATTTATTATCTGGCAGAGTATATCACTGTTCAGTGTATTTGTTAAGAAGTATGCCCATGTGTGAAGATTTTTTAAGACTGGCTGTTAGTATTAATAATACATTTGTTGCAATGCTATCGGGATTCTCTGCTTTTAGTGTGCCATACTAAACTGTTCCAACAAATTTCCGACTTCTTTGGTCCTGTATGGTGGCCCATGAGTGCCATCGAGTATTTATTGCAAAATGTAATTAATTGTCACTTCAAAACATTAATACTATGCTTTTTTAATTTTTGTTTCCTTGCAGAAATGTAAATATTTCTAGAAAAATAAAAGGAAAAAAATAAAGAATCTTTTCACAAAAAATATTGTAAATATGTTTTAAATTTTCCAATACTGTGGTGGCCCATGAGTGCCATCGGACGAGCAAGGCCACCAGTATCCCACAATTCCACTTTCGCACCATAAAATCAAATTGACAGTTCTTCCAGTAATATGGCTGCCAAAAGAAAATGGGAGAGCTTCAAAAAGAAAATGTCTAACAAGAGGGCGCATAAAGGTGAAATAGTAGAGGACGAAGAGTATTTAACCGTCCAGAGGCTAACCCCGATCGTAGAAGGGAAGGCACAAAAGTACGCCAGAATCGGTGCACTTACCATGGTTGGAATGAAAAATAAAGAGCGCACTCTTGAGAATGTTAAAGATGCATGCATGGATCATTTCAAAATTGATAAAAGTGTATACGAATGTGACATACTTGCAGGAGAAAGGGGACCTTCTTTCTCAACAATTGGCCAGGTTAAAAAGTGGAAACTCCTCCATATTAGGTTCATCGAAAGAGAAACAACCCAGTCTACCCAACCTGAATGTCATACCTGTATCCGTGACAGACAACAACGAGGACATCCTGACAACAATCAGTTCCCACAGTCATCAGTAGTGACAGCATTATCACAGGACATGACCAGTAAAGCACACTCTGACTTGTCGGCCCCATACTCCGTATCCATTGCAAAGTCTGTCCCTCTCAGTCAAATGATACAACTTGGGAAACTTATTCCACCCAGTAGGGACATTGCCACATTGCAGATGGAAGAGTTTGATGTTCAAACAAGAAGCTGGTGTGAGCCATTTGAAGCAACCATGTCACTAGATATAAAAAAATGTGCATCTGGCGGATGCAGAGAGGCATACAAAGCAACTGCCTTGACAGGTTTGCATGGGAATTTAGTTGTGAAGCGATACAGGGAAGACCAGATGGAAGCAATTAACAGACTGTTTGCTTCTGTTGAGAGTCACACTAGAAAAACTGTCCAAATGCATGCACTAGCTCATCACTTTGCAGCTCTATTACATAATGAGCTTCCTGTAGGTTATGGCAAAAAGTTTTAAATACACAAAACTGTATTACAGTAAAATCAAAGATGATTATGTTACAGTTGAGCAGTATATTGAGGGACAGTTTAAAAAATATGTAAACAATACTGGTGATATCATCAACCATGGAAATGAAACTGGCTTGAAGGCAGAAGCATTTGCACATTATTCTTTTGTCAAGTCTGGTGAGCAGCTGATGGTGTTAGATCTGCAGGGAGTTGAATTTCAACTCTGCGATCCAGAAATTGCCAGCACAGACTTGTATGCAGATGACTTGTCTATATATTTTTGTGCTGGAAATTTGTCTGGGAAGGCTATAGAGACATTCTTTGCACAGCACCAGTGCAACAAATTCTGTGAGCTTTTGAGATTGGGCAACAAATGACTCTGAACATGTTACTTTTATTTACAAGAGAAGCAAAATGTAATGAGTTACAGGATGCTTGCTTACTATCTTTAATTCAAATCAGGAATGACACTAGAGAGGGAGAACTTGGGGGAGAGTCAGGCAAGCATTTTAAGTTCTGAGAAGATGTGTTTAATCCCCCTCCTGAAATCATTAAAAGCTGATCATGAAATCAAAGCTGGATTTGAAAGACCTCAGCTTGATGAAACAAACTCCTATATTGCCAAATCTCCTAGCTGGAATATTGCCATTTTGAAATGCAGAATAACAACATTGAAAGTCACCAACTAGCTAATACTTTATGAACAGATATTTAGAAATTAAAGAACATAGAATTCTGAGCAACAATAGTAGTCCAGTTTCTACTGTGGAAAATTTGCCTTTATGTAAAGGAATGCATTGGCTGCTTCACTGGGCTGAACTTCAGTGACATCAGGAATGATGTCCTGGCATTGTTGCCGAAACTCTGGCTGCAAGTAATCATCTGTATTATCAAATATGTTTAATAGCTTTGCTACTTGCTCCAGGTCATCTTCACTAACATGTATTCTTCCTCGCCTCCTCTACGCATCGAGGCTTGCTGTGCAGAGCACAGCTAATTACGTTCTGACTAGAGATATCTTCCTATTGGCTATTCCAACTCGCTCTTGACAGCAACAAATCAAAAGAAGTATATCATGCCTCCATGCGGTCCAACCCTTCAGTTTTTTTCGAGCGCTTGTTCTAACTCGCATACGACAGCATTGGAGACAGATCATTCAACGCAAGTACTATCAAAGTGCAATGGATTCGGATATAGCACCAACAGCCCAAGAAGAGGGACAGCCACATGAACCACCAGCCAAGACAACTGGCTCGAAGAGGAAATTTGCTTCGCAAGCACAATTCGAGAGCCTTCAATCCACAGTGGCGGACATGCGAAGCGAAATGGCGGTGCTTATCTCTCTCGTCAAGGAGTCAGTAAGTCCATCTAAAAAACCTTGCTTGGACGGTGGTAGTCAGTCTGCCAGCAATTCTATGTTAACCGTCCTCAGTACTGAGAATCAGTTTCTCGCTTCACCCCACGGCAATCAGTTTGCCATACCTTCCTGCGGAGATCAGTTCTCCACTATTCCTTCGGGATCATTTGACTTAGGCCATGCTATGCCAATGGCACCTAATCCTGCCTCTCCTATGGCCCACAGCCACCTATCCACAGAATCTACCGAAGGTAGTTTTGTTCCTGCCTTCCAGAACGTGGAAGGTGAAATTGTCCCTGCTTCCAATCAAGGATGTTCAGGGGACTCTACAATCCATTTTGTGGAGGATGAGTCATTAGGCCCGAAAATCTCTGAGGGGTTAGCGACATATGTTGAGGACTGTTGTCGCAAGAGGATCCTCAGCTCAGAAATCCTCAAACTGAAAGAACGATTTCAGCGTCCTGCAAATTGTCCGGCACTCAGTGTGCCTACAGTTAACCCGGATTTATGGGCTCAACTGCCCCGAGAGCAAAAAGAGCACAATAAGCGCTTCCAAAATGCTCAGTCCCTGCTTTCCAAGGGTCTAACTGGCGTGGTGCAGGTTAAAGAGATGCTCCTACAGTTTAATACGCACCCGGATAAGTTCCTTCTTTTATATAAGGAGCTCCTTGACAAATTGGACGCTTCTGTTGCTTTGTTAGGCAACGCTTTCCTTGAATCGTCGTATCGTCGGCGAGATCTTCTCAAAACGGCCATACATCCACGGTTTCATTCGCTGTGCAGCACGAAAATGCCAATTACTAATTATCACTTTGGAGACAACATGCTGGAGACGGCGAAAACCATAACGTCCTCCCAGAAAATGACAAGATCCTTGGCGTCTAACCGTCCACCTTCTTCATCTATGTCACGACCGCCATTTCGCAACCAGTATCCGCCTAACCGTCCACAACAGTCTTCTGCGGTCTCTTTAAACTACCGAGGCCACACCAACAACGCCTGGCGATCCCGCTATCAGAACCGCTCAGCACCCCATCACCAGCCGTCATTTCAGAAGAAACACAACAGTCAGAAATAATTCAAGGCAAGCAGGTAACGGGCAATACTAAACATTTTCTTAACAATTGGCGTAAACTCACTCACAATAAGTTTGTGTTGAACCTTGCTAATGGCATTCCCATTGATTTTAATTCGGCTCCCTTTCAGCGTTCCCCACCTACATCCCCTCAACTTGATGACAATGAAGTGTCTTGCATTGATGCAGAAATTGAGGCTCTAATTTCTAAAGGAGCTATAATCCCTGTTATGCCTACTAAATCCCACTTCATATCCAATATTTTCACTTGACCGAAAAAATCTGGAGGCTTCCGAACGATCATTAATCTCAAGAAATTAAATAGACACCTCGAGAAGAGGCATTTTAAAATGGAGCATATTCCTACTATTCTACCCCTCATTCAACGGAATGCCTTTATGACTTCTATCGATTTGCAAGATGCTTACTTTTCCTTGCCAATTATGAAACGCCATCGTAAATATCTAAGGTTCATATGGCGCAACACCCTATACGAATTTCAATGCCTATGCTTTGGATTAAGTTTAGCTCCATTTTATTTCACCAAGGCCATGAAGCCAGTTTTCTCACAATTGCGTCGTGAGGGCATACACTGTACCCATTATATAGATGATAGTCTGTACATAAGTCCATTGGCCAAACAACTTCAAAAAGATACATCTAGAGCAAGAGCTCTGCTCCAAAGCTTAGGTTTTACTATAAACCTTGGAAAATCATCTTTCCAACCATCCAGACGCATTACTCACCTAGGGTTTTGTGATTGACTCTGAATCATATACCGTCAGTCTGCCCAAGGAAAAAGTCAATAAAATACAACTAGTATGCAGGGATTTACTCAATGCTCGTTACATTACCATTCGCCAATTTGCCAGAGGCATTGGCCTAATTGTGTCATCATTTTTAGCAGTTAAGTACGCTAAATTACATACACGCTACCTTGAGATATACAAAGCAGAACAGTTGCAACGTCTCCAAGACTTTGACAAACAGATATATTTATCGACACGAGTTCGTTTAGAACTGAAGTGGTGGGTTGAAAATATTGCAACCCACAATGGTCGTTCTATATCTGATATCCTTGGATTTGATAACTGGCATTATGAGATATATAGTGATGCCAGCACGCTTGGATGGGGAGCTGCACTTTTTCAAAATAGCCAGGTTCTTCAAAGAACTGGCGGCCGTTGGTCAACACGGGAGAAAAACCGACATATAAATTACTTAGAATTGAAAGCAATTCACTTTGCACTTTTAGCTTTCAGGGGCTCCATTCAGAACTGTAATGTTCGATTAAATTGTGACAATACAACGGCCATATCCTACATAAATAAATTTGGAGGCTGTCGCAGTGTCTCACTTAATTATTTAAGCCGTCAAATTTGGCTTTGGTGTATTCACAACAAAGTCTCCATAAATGCAGTTCACATACCTGGGCTTGATAACCAAATTGCCGATACCATGTCACGAAAATTTTCTGATAATATAGAATGGAGCCTTGATAATCAAATATTTAACCATTTATGTCAAGCGTTTGGCAAACCTCAAATTGATCTTTTTGCTTCCAGATTGAACAAGAAACTTAGCCATTATTTTTCATGGCGTCCCGATCCCTTCTGTTGTGGTGGTAATGCCTTCGCCCACACATGGGACAACATCTACGGGTATGCCTTCCCACCCTTTAACCAAATTAGTAAAATCCTTTACAAGCTCTCTCAACATGTATCTTGCACAATTATCCTGATTTGTCCTTTTTGGCCTAGCCAGCCATGGTTTCCAAGTCTCTCTTCTTTCATGATTGACTTTCCATTGTTATTACCATCTTCTTCTACATTGCTCAGGAACCCAGGAAACCCGGAATCAGTGCATCCTCTCTTACCTCAGATGAAACTCGTAGCATGCAAATTGTCAGCCAACAGTTATGTGCAGACCAACTTTCGCCAAAAACTTTTGACATCCTGCTCGCCAGCTGGAAGAAAAGCACGCAAAAGAACTACGCCTCAATCCTTCGACAATGGTTGTCTTTTTGCACTACACGACACTTTGATTCCAGTGCACCATCTGTAACCTCTGTCTTAAACTTTTTAACATCATTGTATGAGCGTGGTATTGGACATTCGCAAATTAACAAAGTTCGTAGTGCTTTATCTGTCATATACCCCGACGTTGCAATCGGCAAGCATCTGCTCATTTCGCGATTTGTTTCTGGAGTACGAAATCTGCGTTCAGGACAGGTGAAATATCCTTTGTTATGGAATGCCCAAGATTTGATTAACTATCTCGCATCGTGGCACATTTCAGCCGATGATTCAATTCAGGACATTTCTCGCAAACTTGTAGCTACTCTTGCATGTGTATCCGCCCAGAGAGTACACACATTATCGTTACTCGACTCTAGACATATATTCTTTTTTGATTCAGGAACCTATCTGTATATATTCTCTGACTTGAAAGTCCAACGTGACAGGCCTTGTTTCGTCATCACGCTTCCTTCTGAATCTGAGAGCGATTGCTTGAGAACAGTGGACCTTTTGAAGTTATATTTGAATAAAACACGACTTATTCGTAAGGACTCAAGACTTTTTCTGAGTTGTGGACCCCCGTACAAGCCTGTTACTACTGACACTTTAGCAAGATGGATTCGTAGCGTTATGAACGATGCTGGTATCGACATTTCGGTTTTTGGTGCACACAGTGTCAGGGGGGCATCCGCTTCTTTTGCTTTGCAGAACAATGTTTCAATTGATAGCGTATTACAGTGTGGAGACTGGTCTTGTTTAAAAACATTCTCCAGACATTATAACAGAGTAAATAAGTATCTGTCGTCGGGTGAGCTTGCAAAGGTAATTGTTGACCAGAGAGACAACCTTTATCCGGCCGTCCATTAATATTCATATTTGTTGTCGTTCAATATCGTTATGTTGCAATCAACAGCAATGATGTCTGTTTTTTGTGATTTCTGACTTGTGTATTATGGAAACGGCACTACTCGAGGTCAGTCATTAGTTTTTTATTATTGGCTCGTAGTTAAATATCGTCCTGTTGTTGTCACAACAATTATGACTATTCTTAGTCATTCATTTTTTGTTTTGTGACACGTAATGCAAAAAGCTGCTACGAAGTCTCTAGTCAGAACGTAATTAGCTGTGCTCTGCACAGCGAGCCTCGATGCGTAGAGGAGGCGAGGAAGAAATCTTAATTGGAGGAGACTCGACGAACTCCGATTTGAGTTCTCCGAGCCTCCTCGTAGCATCGAGGTCGCTGTGCACCCACCCACCCTGCCCAAGTTGCTTTTTGCATTTCTCCCGGATGTAGCTGTCTGTAAAAAACTGAAGGGTTGGACCGCATGGAGGCATGATATACTTCTTTTGATTTGTTGCTGTCAAGAGCGAGTTGGAATAGCCAATAGGAAGATATCTCTAGTCAGAACGTAATTAGCTGTGCTCTGCACAGTGACCTCGATGCTACGAGGAGGCTCGGAGAACTCAAATCGGAGTTCGTCGAGTTTCCTCCAATTAAGATTTCCACATTTAATCCCACCATAAATCTCTGGAAAATGGTAAATATGTTCTGGGATTCCAGTAGGAAGCTCTTTGTTCCTTTGCTTGCATCCTCTGTGGTTGTTCCAAATAGTATCCTTGAAAATGTCCAGCTCTCTTTGCAGGAGAGGAACATAAATAAATGCAAGCATTGCCCTGAAAATGAAATATGAATAGGAACATTTTGAGTTAACTGAAGTAGTTTGGGACTGAATGGACATTTGGCTGCATTGGCTTTATATTATATTTGTTTTCATGTTGCTGTTGATATTTTTCAATTTTTGATAAAGCTTTTGTTATGTTCATAACTCTTAGATTATCATTTGTCAAAATTATTTGTAAGGGAGATTGCTTTGTTGGAGAGCAATGTCTACAGTATAGTAGTCAGTCATTCCAATTGACAATGAAAGAGCTACCTGTCATTTTCATCTGTGGGGTTATAATTCCCAGATTCCAATAAATAGTTCAATTGTTGTTTATAAAACCTTTGAAGCCTCTCTGATAATTCTCTCCACCACCGTTCTATTTTGTTTTCAGTTGAAGAGCCAAATATAACACTTTTCTCAACATTTTCAAGATCTCCTCCTTTGTCCCTCAGAAAGCAATGGATTGTGGCCATCACTGTGGTTTCAGTTCCACGTCAATCCTTATTCTTGATGGAAGGACTGCAAGATAAATTTCAATATATCAATATAGATATCCTTCCTGTTCATAAATGACAGGAACCTGCTAATCATTAATATTGACTCATGCTACCATTTGTTAAGAGTTTATGTGTTGCTTAGTTACTTACTGTTGTGAATACATTTTCACTATGATGACTTGTGACCTTAGATGTGAACTGCTGTTATAGTATTCTGTTCTGTTATGTTTTTTAATGATTCTTTGTTTCTGAAGATGCTCTCCAAAGTATTTTAACAATAAATATTTACAAGTTAAGAGCAGGAGCGTGCCAAAGTAGGGTGTGTGTGGAGGGTGTCACACCCCCCACTTTTGCAGAAGCCGTCAGTTATTCTATACCTTGTCGGTAATTTTCTTCCTTGTCAGTAATTTTATGCCTTGTCACTAAAAGTTTACACAATGATAATAGTGTGTCTTGTATGCCACTGGTTAAGGGGCATGCACTCTGTGCAGAATCAAATCTGCTTACCTCGATGCTCATACAAATATTCAAAATAGAACCTGCCAACACATTCTGGCTTGTTATTTGTAGTCCAGATCCGGAGTATATTCATCCTACCACTAAATGTATCAAGTCCACCATAGATGCATAGTGGAAACATAGACTTTTGGAACCCGCACAATTTGTCATGGCCATCCAGAGACATTGTATGATCCGATCCCTGTATTGAGGACCAATAATAAATCAATTTATTACCAACACTAAATATAACAACAACAATACATGGTGCGAATAATATATGGCCATTATAGGCAAATAGAATATAACACAATTTAACACCAGAGAAGTTCATAAGAGAAAACAACAGTTAGGGTAAATCATAATGTGAATTGTACCTTGGAAGACAAAGCTTTATTCCTTGGCCTTCTTCGAGGGAGCCCAACATGACCTCTTTCCTTTAGCCCTTCTGGGTTGATTTGCTGCATCATCTTATAGACCAAATCTCTCGGGATATTAAGGCAATATATTTCACACAACTGTTTATGCAAAGATCGGTACCCAAGGAGTCTACCAGGTCCATTCATTTCTTTTCTAATAGCTTCTTCAACCTGGCCTAAATCTACGTCATGCCTTACGTATTTAATGTCAAAATATCTCAGTCACCTGGCAAGTGTACGGAGACTCCATGAATATGTTGGGTATGTTTTTTTCAAAAAGTCCAGCATCTCTAAGCGCTTGAAATGTCTCCTCGTAAAAGTGCAGAGATCGATTTTGAGTGCGCCATCGCTCTTCCAAGAATCCATCTTTACTTTGACTTTGTGGCACGAAAATGGCATTGTCGGATACTGATGGCCTTGCTCGTCCGATGGCACTCATGGGCCACCACAGTATTGGAAAATTTAAAACATATTTAAAATATTTTTTGTGAAAAGATTCTTTATTGTTTTTCCTTTTATTTTTCTAGAACTATTTACATTTCTGCAAGGAAAAAAACAGTAAAACAGCATAGTATTAATGTTTTGAATTGACGATTACTTACATTTTGCAATAAATACTCGATGGCACTCATGGGCCACCATAGTCCTGTGTTGTTTCCTGTTTGATTTTCATCTTGTTGATTATTATGACAAAATCCTTCTCACCATCCTTTATGAGATCAGCAATGCATAGCAGTGGTTCCTTAAGAAACCCTGGTTCTCATGAAATTCTTGCAGATCATGCACATATGGTAGAAGGATGTGGGAGAGAAAGGTATTTTCTTAGTAATCTACTAGCTTAGTACTGATAGCCCGCTACAACGTGGGCTCCCCTAGCCCCTGTTGAAATGTTGCATATTAGCCTTGGAAAGACTAACGCTGTGCCCCCATGAAAGTTGCATGATCTGGTCGCATAGGATCGCGAGAAGGTGACGTTATGGGCCTCTGCGATGGAGCACGTGACTTTCGGCCTTGCATTGTGTAAATCGAAGAAAATTGCGAGAAAAAATTGTGCAAAAAGTGGTTGGATACCTGCACTAGGCTACAGGGCAGTAAGGGGACAGGAAGAACGTTAAGAAGCCCCGTAGCCTAGCGCAGGTATCCGACCACTTGTTGCACAATTGTTTCTCCCAATTGTCTTCGATGTGCACAATGCAAGGCCGAAAGTCACATGCTCCATCGCAGAGGCCCATAACGTCACCTTCTCGTGATCCTATGCGACCAGACCATGCAACTTTCATGGGGGCACAGCGTTAGTCTTTCCAAGGCTAATATGCAACATTTCAACAGGGGCTAGGGAAGCCCGTGTTGTAGCGGGCTATCAGTACTACGCTAGTCTATATTATATGACTTATGCACAGAATTGTTTAAAATGCTCTCTACAATGAGGCGCTAATGACACTACGTTACATATTGTCTCCTGCTTCACTCAATTCTAACTTAAGGAGTTTTGTAAAATCTAGTGATATACTTTTAGGATGTCATAACAGATACAATATAGCACATGAATTGGCAGGTATGAATGGTTATGTTATCGTGTAGGTGACCACTAATCTTGTCTACAGAGGTAAAGGATCAAGTCTGACCCATAAATGTAGGCGTTATACAACTGGAATCTTTGATAGGACTGTGTAGTTCAACGTGATAAAACAAAAGAATATTGCTTAGTATTCCTATATCACAGCTTTATATATATAACAGAGTGTAAAGCCCATGATTGAGCAGCATGAATCATCATATTAGATTTCAACCAAAGTTCTTGGGGGGAGTTCATAGGTTATGGCTATACAACACAAATAAAGCAGCTATCCAGTACTAAATTATCTGTTACAACCATGTGAAATTCAGATGTCAAACAATAATGGTAGTTGGATAGAAGAAAGTGGCTCCATAAATCAAAATGTTGCTATCTAGTACTAATTCATCCCTAAAAAACTATACTATCATATGCAGAGTGATCCATGGAAGTCAGTAATTCTTTGAATTGAGTCATAATATATATCCTGTATTACCAACTAAGATTTTAAATGAGGGTACTACTTGAGTGGGGGCAAGATAAATTCATCCCTTAAGAGTATATCATCACGTGCAGAATGATCTATGGAATTCAGTACTGGGATTTATATCAAATGATCTGAGAAATAAGGGCAACTGTGTCCCAACAAAAGAATATTTAATTTAATAGAACCCCTTTAATATGACTTCACCAAAATAACTCTACCATCTGTAGTGGAAATAACCATGAGGCCTACCATAAATAGAGCGAAAACAAAATGAAAAGAGAGTTATTCAGCTGAGAATAAAGTTGGTAACATCCTAGTGTTTGCCTGTAAAATATGTATGATAAAATCAAGAAGTAAATTTGAGTTGAAGGGCAATATCTCAAACGTAAACAAAGTGGCCTAACTCTTGAGACATCCTAACATCCATCTCATGTGCATATACTAAGAATCAAGAGCAAGCTAAAAGCTCCTAGTACATAAGCAAATATTGCATTGAATGCCTCCTGAATATCATAATGATACTTCTGCAGTAACAATACGGTAATTTAGAACAGAAAATCAAGCAAAAACTTAGGGGAACTACCATGATCTTAATGCCCCTCAAAATCAAAGTTATGGAATCACCCTCAAAAGACCGCAAGTAAATTCCAAAACAAAGGACAACAGGTATCTGCGATTGTGAGATGAACTTGGGAATCCCCTTGCATTTCACCTTACAAACTACGACGAATGTAAAGGGTGAAAGTAAAAACTGCAAAAGTATGATAACCAAATTCAGCAATAGCCCTATACATACTTGAGTGAAAGCATTCCACATACAATATTTTATCGCCAAACATAACCATATCCTATGCCATTCGTACATGCGGTAAAAGCAATGAATAAATTCGAAGCTACCAGGGAATACAACAGTAAACATACAGTAATCATTTCATCACAATTTAGTAAGAAAAGTAGGATAACTTAGCAAATGAAATCAAGGGAAAAAAGCACTAAACTGAAATCTGAACGACGACATTCTCCTCCAAGTCACACGGCAATATTACGGTAGTGCAAATCAAAACATTCCCAAATGAAAGCAGCACACACGCCATTTCATGTCATCAAAATATGCATGAAGAGCAAACAAACTGCCATAGTCTAGCACAGAATAGAAATTCAAACATATGTTGAATATGTTTTCACAAGTTAGCAGTAAAAGCACGGTGATTTAGCACATAGAATCAAACAACTTGAAGAAGAACTGTCATGGCGGCAATACCCTCGAGGGAAGGTGGTTGAATCTGGTTGAAAGATATAGAAATAAATGGCTGGCAACAGCAGAATACAGATGAAATGGACAAAGGACATACATGGAATCTTAAATAAATCTATCTACAGAAAACAGAGTCGGTTTACCTGGAAAGACTGTGAGAAAAGTCTCCTCGCGATCACACACAGCAACATCGTCCTACATGAACATTCGCCAACGTGAAAGCAACAGTCCTGCGCAGAGGTGTCAAGTGAGCATGGTGGAGGGTATAGGAAAGCAATGGCCATAAGTTGACAGTGGAATATCTCGGCGAAAAGAACAGATATCGAAAAATCCATCCTTTATGAGTAAGTAGGCCCCAAGGAGAACCCCTAAACCAAGTTTGGTCACAATCCCCCAACAGGCCTAGGAGGAGAAGTGTCATTAAAATCGGGCTACAAATGGGTCATGTGGTACACATTCGAGCAATCTGATTGGTTTGGCATAAATTATCATATAGGGATCTCAGTATATAGAGACTAGCTTAGTACTGATAGCCCGCTAGAACGCAGGCTCCCCTAGCTCCAGTTGAAAAGTTGCATATTAGCCTTGGACAGACTAACGCTGTGCCCCCATGAAAGATGAAAGTTGCATTATCTGGTCGCATAGGATCACAAGAAGGTGATGTCATGGGCCTCTGTGATGGAGCACGCGACTTTCGGCCTTGCATTGTGCAAATCGAAGAAAATTGCGAGACAAAATTGTGCAAAAAATGGTAGGATACCTGCGCTAGGCTACGGGGCTTCTTTACTTTCTTCCTGTCCCTTTACTGCCCCGTAGCCTAGCGCAGGTATCCTACCATTTTTTGCACAATTTTGTCTCGCAATTTTCTTCGATTTGCACAATGCAAGGCCGAAAGTCGCGTGCTCCATCACAGAGGCCCATGACATCACCTTCTTGTGATCCTATGCGACCAGATAATGCAACTTTCATGGGGGCACAGCGTTAGTCTTTCCAAGGCTAATATGCAACTTTTCAACTGGAGCTAGGGGAGCCCGCATTCTAGCGGGCTATCAGTACTAAGCTAGTCTATATTATATGAATTATGCAGAGAATTGCTTAAAATGCTCTCTACAATGAGGCGCTAATGAAAATACATTACATATTGTCTCCTGCTTCACTCAATTCTAACTTAAGGAGTCTTGTAAAATCTAGTGATATAAATTTAGGATATCATAACAGATACAATATAGCACATGAATTGGTAGGTATGAGTGGTTCTGTTATCGTGTAGGTGACCACTAATCTTGTCTACAGAGGTAAAGGATCAAGGCTGACCCATAAATGTAGGTGTTATACAACTGGAATCTGTGATAGGGCTTTGTAGTTCCAGGTGATAAAACAAAATAATATTGCTCAGTATTCCTATATCATACCTTTATATATAACAGATTGCAAAGCCCATGATTGAGCAGCATGAATCATCATATTAGATTTCAACCAAAGTTCTTGGGAGGAGTTCATAGGTTATGGCTATACAAAACAAATAAAGCAGCTATCCAGTACTAACTTATCTGTTACAACCATGTGAAATTCAGATTTCAAACAATAATGGTAGTTGGATAGAAGAAAGTGGCTCCATAAATCAAAATGTTGCTATCTAGTACAAATTCATCCCTACAAAAACTATACTATCATATGCAGAGTGATCCATGGAAGTCAGTAATTCTTTGAATTGAGTCATAATATATATCCTGTATTACCAACTAAGATTTTAAATGAGGGTACTACTTGAGTGGGGGCAAGATAAATTCATCCCTTAAGAGTATATCATCACGTGCAGAATGATCTATGGAATTCAGTACTGGGATTTATATCAAATGATCTGAGAAATAAGGGCAACTGTGTCCCAACAAAAGAATATTTAATTTAATAGAACCCCTTTAATATGACTTCACCAAAATAACTCTACCATCTGTAGTGGAAATAACCATGAGGCCTACCATAAATAGAGCGAAAACAAAATGAAAAGAGAGTTATTCAGCTGAGAATAAAGTTGGTAACATCCTAGTGTTTGCCTGTAAAATATGTATGATAAAATCAAGAAGTAAATTTGAGTTGAAGGGCAATATCTCAAACGTAAACAAAGTGGCCTAACTCTTGAGACATCCTAACATCCATCTCATGTGCATATA
This sequence comes from Mastigias papua, assembly GCA_964019165.1. NCBI lineage: Eukaryota > Metazoa > Cnidaria > Scyphozoa > Rhizostomeae > Mastigiidae > Mastigias > Mastigias papua. The sequence continues at coordinate 12,796,039 of OZ025280.1, forward strand.
CTAAGAATCAAGAGCAAGCTAAAAGCTCCTAGTACATAAGCAAATATTGCATTGAATGCCTCCTGAATATCATAATGATACTTCTGCAGTAACAATACGGTAATTTAGAACAGAAAATCAAGCAAAAACTTAGGGGAACTACCATGATCTTAATGCCCCTCAAAATCAAAGTTATGGAATCACCCTCAAAAGACCGCAAGTAAATTCCAAAACAAAGGACAACAGGTATCTGCGATTGTGAGATGAACTTGGGAATCCCCTTGCATTTCACCTTACAAACTACGACGAATGTAAAGGGTGAAAGTAAAAACTGCAAAAGTATGATAACCAAATTCAGCAATAGCCCTATACATACTTGAGTGAAAGCATTCCACATACAATATTTTATCGCCAAACATAACCATATCCTATGCCATTCGTACATGCGGTAAAAGCAATGAATAAATTCCAAGCTACCAAGGAATACAACAGTAAACATACAGTAATCATTTCATCACAATTTAGTAAGAAAAGTAGGATAACTTAGCAAATGAAATCAAGCGAAAAAAGCACTAAACTGAAATCTGAATGACGACATTCTCCTCCAAGTCACACGGCAATATTACGGTAGTGCAAATCAAAACATTCCCAAATGAAAGCAGCACGCACGCCATTCCATGTCATCAAAATATGCATGAAGAGCAAACAAACTGCCATAGTCTAGCACAGATTAGAAAATCAAACATATGTTGAATATGTTTCCACAATGTAGCAGTAAAAGCATGGTGATTTAGCTCATAGAATCAAACAACTTGGAGAAGAACTGTCATGGCGGCAATAACTTCGAGGGAAGGTGGTTGAATCTGGTTGAAAGATATAGAAATAAATGGCTCGCAACAGCAGAATACAGATGAAATGGACAAAGGACATACATGGAATCCTAAATCAAGCCATCTACGGAAAACAGAGTCGGTTTACCTGGAAAGACAGTGACAAAAATCTCCTCGCAATCACACACAGCACCATCGTCCTCCATGAACATTCGCAAACGTGAAAGCAACAGTCCTGCGCAGAGGTGTCAAGTGAGCATGTCGGAGGGTATAGGAAAGCAGTGCCATAAGTTGAAAGTTGAATATCTCAGCAAAAAGAACAGATATGGAAAAATCGCTCCTTTGTGGGTAAATAGACCCCAAGGAGAACCCCTAAACCGAGTTTGGTTGCGATCCCCCAACAGGCCTAGGAGGAGAAGTGTCATTACAATCAGGCAGAAAATGGGTCATGTGGTACAAATTCGAGCAATCTGATTGGTTTGGCATAAATTATCATATAGGCATCTTAGTATATAGTGATAGTAATGATAGCCCACTAGACACGGGCTCCCCTACCCCAGGTCAAAAGTTGTAGATTAGCCTTGGAAAGACTAACGCAGCGCCCCCATGAAAGCTGCATGGTCCGCATTGTCAATGAGCATGGATGAAAAAGCTCGCATAGGATCATGAGAGGATGACATCATAGGCCTCTGCATTGGAGCACGTGACATCCGGTTTTGCAATGGAGAAATCAACAAAAATTTGCGAGAAAAAATTGTGCAAAAATGCTCGGATGCCTGCGCTAGGCTATGGGGCTCTTGAGGATGAAAAAGAAAGAGAAAAAAGCCCCATAGCCTAGCGCAGGTATCCGAGCATTTTTGCACAATTTTTTCTCGCAAATTTTTGTTGATTTCTCCATTGCAAAACCGGATGTCACGTGCTCCAATGCAGAGGCCCATGACGTCATCCTCTCATGATCCTATGCGAGCTTTTTCATCCATGCTCATTGACAATGCGGACCATGCAGCTTTCATGGGGGCACTGCGTTAGTCTTTCCAAGGCTAATCTGCAACTTTTGAACTGGGGTAGGGGAGCCAGCATCTAGCAGGCTATCAGTACTAAGCTAGTCTCTATTACATGAACTAAGCATATAATGTTTTAAAGTGGTGTGTGCAATGAGGCATAAATGGAAATACATCATACAATCTCTCCTCCATGATTCAATCCTAATATAATGAGTCTTATACAATAATGGTGCTGCATAATGTAACCATGTCATAGACGATATAGTATGTCATATCAAATGAGAGGTATGACTGCAACCTCTATCTGGTTTTAGCTATTAATCTTGTCCAATTGCTTTACTACATAATAAGACCCAATAAATTAGTGCTTTACTACATAATAAGATCCAATACATTAGATGTAATGCAATTATAATACCTCAAAGGACCTATACTGAAAGGTCATACAAATAAAAGAATATTGCTTGGTAATACAACATCACTTTATAATAGTCTGCATAGTAAGATGGAAAGCTAATGACTAAGATATACTATACAGCCTGAATTCACAAAGTCAGATTCCAAGTATTAAAGGTACTTGTGGTGGTGGTGTTGGTAGGGGGGGGGGGTGTACAACTTAGTAACATACCTTAAACCTAGCATTATATAGATGGTTGTATTCAAATACCCTATCATATTCAGGTCTAAAGAAGTCTACTATCTGAGAAGACTCCAGAACAAAGTGCATAAATCATTCCTATGTGTGTGTAGATAAGTGACTAATAACCTCTTAGTAACCCTACAATACTGCATATGAACTTGTGGTGGAACCAAGTCTCATATACTATTACCTATGCTGTTGCTAAGGATCACCAACTAATATATCCAGGACATAAATGACTGATGTAATAAAATCAATAACAAAAATTAAGTGTTGGGCTCCACAAAGTACTTAATCTGGGGCTCTAGAATATATTTGCATGCACAACTGAGGTACAAAATTGTTGAATCTATTTTCTCATGTACCTCAACACCCATCCCCCTAATACTTAATGACTGCTCCATAAATGTACAAAGCTGAAATAATATTGCCTTGTAATCCTAGAGTAAACTCAACAGTAACAACATTATGGACCAAAATCACGCGAGTCCTAATCTCTTGTCAACCACATAAAGCTGTAAATCCTATCAATGAATGATATAATGTAGAGCTTGCATCACACACACACAGTTATTATCAAATCTGCACTTGAGAGGGGGGCTTGATGTGGCAATTGAGTAGAATACAACTAAGGTTGCTGGCTCTACGTAATACAAAACTTTAACAACATATCATCATAAACAGAATGAAATATCAAAAGGAGTAATGGTAGTGGTGACAACTGATATCTCAAAGTGAAATAGGCTAGTGATAAAAATCCTACAGTCAGACAATCAAGTACTATATTGGTACATGTTTCATCTAAGGACATCAATTCAAATGTATGAATACCATTGTCATCTAGGCACATGCAGTAATATTGTCCAAACTCCTATAACAGCTACCTTAAGGCATTCAAGTAGGCAATATACAACCACAATGTATAGAGATGGTTGATAATTTAAGTTCAGAAAAGCTAAAGTATATTCCTCTAACTGTCCTAGTCAAACATGATTTGAAACTCAGACATTGTGCATGAGTGTGGCATAACTTTGTATACATAATACTCTTTTACAGTAAGTCCCTGATAACATTTGATTACAAACAATACTGTTAACAGGGGTGTGGGCTGGAAGACGGGGCTCTGGGAATTAAGTTTAAACAATACAAATACTTGTTATCTAATACTACTTGATCCAGTAAAACCATATTATCATGTGCAGAATGATGGATAGAAATCATGAATGGTCTTTATAACAGATATTCTTAGGATGGGCTGGTTTGCCAGGACACGGAGAGTTAGGACTAAAGCACAAATACACTGAGTCCTCCAAAATAACACTAAAATCTATAGTGAATACAATGATTAGAATCTTGTAAATAAAGATTGTTAGCTTGTTGTAAGTACAAAGGCAATCAGTAGAGCACTATACTCAATAAAGCTTTGTGAATAAGTTACTTAAGTGTGATGACTACAAAGCTAATTTAGAACACAATATTACCATAAATAAATCAAAAAGGAAGAACCTGACAATGCACGGTACTATACACCAAAGTATCAACGAATTAGTACATAACATATCTGCATAAGACTTTGTCCCTTTCACTATAAATATACCACTGACTCAGAGTTGTAAGTGTTCTACTGAGAATACGGAAGGAATCAGCTTTAGTGACTGAGAGTAATATGAAACGCCCCTCAAGGTTTCAGAGAGAATACACATAGTACTTTCCTCAAAATACTGTAGAAAACCCAAACGGAAAAGAGAGCTATTACACTCCAATAACCCAAGGAATAATTTGAACAACATCTTATCTCCAGCCTACAATAAGTGTATGGGAAAAACCAAGAGCTAGCCAGACGTGAGGACCAACATATCAAACATACAGAAAGCGGCCTAACTGTTCATACATAATTCCCTCAAAATCACGCAAATGCAAAGTATTATCAGCACGCTAAAATATCCTAGTATATCAGTAAATAATACAGTGAATATCCCCTGAATAGTATACCGAAACTTCTGTAGTAACTAAGCGGTAATTTACAGGCGGAAATCAAGGGAACATGAAAGGAAGTGGTATGATCATTTGGCCCCCGAGGGAATGGTATGGAATCTCGATCAAAACACGGCATTAAATCTCGTCCAACTGGGAAAGTAGTGACCATTCTACACAAAACAATCCTGGAAAAACTAAACTGAAAGCTTGTCAATGAAATACACCACTTACCTTATAGAGAAGGGATGATATTCCAGGAAGACTTGAACGATATCCATCCGATATGTAAACACGCCTTCAACTGCAAACTTGCGGTCTTGTGTAAACACTATTGTTCGGACACAAAGGATGAGAGGTTTCTGCGATCATGATCTTGAGTTGGGAATCCCCTCGCATCTCTATCTACAACCAACAATACACTAAGGAGTGTAAGGACACCAAAACATGATTGGAAAAATATCAAGGACAGTTAGCAAATAAAATATACACACTGTAAACCTCTCTGTACAACCGTGTTAAGATATTTTGTGGCTAGTGGCAATTAGAATGAAACACAGAGCAGTGGCTTCCTGGACTGAACTGAGGGGGAATGCAACCTTCAAGTTACAGTTATATTACGGACAATAACTTACACTCTTAACTATAAATCACACACTAAGTCACATATACAGCTACAAACTTAGACCGAAAACACTTCATCAATGCCCAAATTCGGCATTTCATGTAGGTCAATTAATGAGGAAAGATAACGATTTCCTGTCTCCTTTAGGCTCGTATTAACTTCAAGGTATAAACAGCAATCCAGCAAGGAATAGGACAGTAAACATTTTATCCCATATATTGTAACAGAACCAAGACACTTTAGAGAATAAAATGAATCTGATCGGAGAGGAAGTGTCATGGTGACATACCCCTCAAGGCAGCTCGCTCGAAATACTGAGATAAGGTGTGTAATATGAAACATGTATAGTAGACAGAAAAATTACAGGCAATCTGAAAACAAACCTTACTACATGAACAAACGACTTACCTGGTAGTAGAGGGAAGAAAGGTCGCTTGAATTGACACTGCAACAGAGAATAACATCAAGCATGGTGGAGAGGAACTGTCATGGCGGAACACGCCCGAGGGAAGCTATTGCAATCTCGCTGGCAACATTGAACATCAGTGTAGAAAATACTATAGAAAGTGCCCACAGAGGACAGGGGAAACACGGGCAATTTGACATCAAACGTTATAGCATTAGAAAACGACTCACCTGGTAACAGAACCACAAAATGTTATTCAACTTCCAACTGGAACATCAGTCGCATTCAACCCATGTCCGAACTTAGAGTTTCACGATCGGTTTATCCTATTAACAACGGAGGAAAAACCAGCTACACACTATCCTAATACACCAAAGATTACAGCATGACACATCAGTTAAATGTGTTAGCACAACTTACCAGTTAAAGCATTGAAATCTGGCGAACAGAATCGAACGGATGGAGAAGAACTGTCATGGCGAGAATGCCCCCGAGGGAAGCTCTTCCAATTTGGCCTAAAAAAAGAGGCAAATACAGGGCTCACATCACCCGTAAATCGCATCTAAAGAGCAGCAGTGCTATAATTTCACTGAATAAAAGCTGGCAATGATAAATCGAATCTTCAGATACCATTGAAGCGACGATTTACTTGCTTGACTGTTATGGCGAATACCAATCGCGAGGGTACGGTGTACGGAACCGCCTCCATACATCGAAAAAGATTGCTTACAACACCAGAAAACGCACGGAATCAAGGAATAGAATATAAGTGAACCACAATACAGAATTTAGAGAGGAAACATAGCTACTAACCTGGTAAAAATCCACCAAAAGTCTCCTCAAAAATCCGTAAACCTGATCCCGATCGAATATGCCTTGTACTGAGAGCAGTGCCATCCATGTGGACGATAACAATGGAGCACAATAGAGGACAGACAAAGGTCCGCGAAGAAGCTTAGAGAAGGTGGACTATCTCGGCAACAAAAAACGATAAAAACACGATCAGACCGTCGCTGCAATCTAGACTTACATAGAGACAATCGACCAGACTCTGAGACCGATCCCCCAACTATCCCAGGAGGAGTATCCTGTACAGCATCGGGGGCCGGTCTATTTGATGTAAACAATTGGCGAGCTCATTTGCATATAGGGATTTTAGTATATAGAGAAGTTTTTTGACAGCCCGCTAGACGCGGGCTCCCCTACCCCCAACCGAACCTGGAGATTAGCCTTGGAAAGACTAATGCAGTCGCCCATTGAAACAGCATGGTCCGCATTTTCGATGAGAATCACAGAAAGGTGACGTCATGAACCTCTGCGATGGAGCACGTGACCATCAGCATTGCATTGGTCAAATCGAAAAAATTGCGAGAAAAAATTGTGCAAAAAATGCTTGGATACCTGCGCTAGGCTACGGGGCTGTATAAGAGAAGGCGGAAAGCCCCGTAGCCTAGCGCAGGTATCCGAGCATTTTTTGCACAATTGTTTCTCGCAATTGTTTCGATTTGACCAATGCAATGCTGATGGTCACGTGCTCCATCGCAGAGGCCCATGACGTCACCTTCCCGTGATTCTCATCGAAAATGCGGACCATGCTGTTTCAATGGGCGACTGCGTTAGTCTTTCCAAGGCTAATCTCCAGGTTCGGTTGGGGGTAGGGGAGCCCGCGTCTAGCGGGCTGTCAAAAAACTGCTAGTCTTCATCATATCAATAGGGAATACATGGTGTCTAAAATCCCACAGAATTGCATGACATATAACATATTGTGCATAACATCTCATGTGTCCATACAATACAAATAATATACTATATATACAGCTGTGTATAAAATGAAAATGAATAACTTTCACTGCTATTGGGAATCAACTTACCTAATGAAATGTGTGCTGCTAGCTTGTACTAATTCCTTAACATACCACAATCATATGCATTCTCAAGCATGGAAATCAATTCTAACATAAGGAGTCTAGTTTTAAGTAGCAAGGTAAATTTATATTGTACCAAGGTTACATAATGTGCAGAACAATGGTGTCTCCATAGAATACAAATAATATACTGCATATATAGTTGTGTACTAATGAGAATGAAGAACCTGCACTGCTATTTGCATGAAGGTTACCAAATGATTATATGTGGTGCCAATGTGTACTACCTAATCCCTCACAATAGTACAACCACATGTCACCTGTATTCATATGCATAGAAATCAATTCTAACCTAAGGAGTCTAGTACAATGTAGGAAGGTAAATTTGCATTGTATTACAGCTTAAATATTGCATATAAAATTGAAATACATGAGTGCAACTGCTGTGTGGTTGTAACCATTAATTTTCCTAAATCTCCTACATTGTGGTAATGGACAGATATAATATATTGTCTCTTGCAAGATCATTTTCAATAAAATAGAATACTCTGCTACATATGTTGCTGTATATCAATGCACATGAATAACCTTCCCTACTATTTGAAGTAAGAATATGAAATAAAAAAATATGTGCCAATAGCTTGTACTACTAAAGCCCTTAAAACAGCATTAATTATAGGTACACGTAAGCATGGAAATCAAATGTTACCTACGGAGTCTAGTACAATGTAGCAGTTTACCAGTTGGTTGTAGCCACTAATCACATCCCATCTAATAACACTGAACTAATCAAGCTACATACAATATTATCTTATGAATTATGCCTCTAAATGCAATATATATATTTTTACTTCATATATAGCTGTGTATGACCTAAAAAAACCCACACAGCTATCTGGATCACAGGTAAAATATGAAAATGTGTGGTGATAGCAATTACTATCTCATTCCTAAACTACTATACTCCATTGTCAACTTATGGATAGAAATCAAGTCTGGCCATTGACACTGTTTAATAAATAAAGTACTGCAAATAAGTTTAAAAGCAAGATTGTCTCTTTCATCTTGTACACTGGTGTAGTATTGTGCAAGAGCCATTAACAATTAGGTACCATACAATTATAATACCTCATAGGACTTGATAGTTAACATTGATGAAATTAAACAAATGTCACATACTTAACCTATGTTATATATTAAGTAATGAGCGATATACTGTATAATATGAATAATCAAATCAGATTTCAAACAATAGTAGTACTTCGAGGTGGTGGGGGAGGGCATTAGCACAGTTTAGACAATACAAATCATGTTGCTAATTATTACTACATCTTCCCTTAAAGCTATATCATCATGTGCAGAATGATTCATGGAAATCGGTACTGGTATTTGTCACACATTAACTAAGGAGGGGCCTAGTTTCGCAGGAAAAAACAGTCATTACAATAGAACTAATGAACTTGACTACAGCAAAGTAACACTACTATATGCAGTGAAAATAACTATTTACCTGATCAAAAAATAAAGAGGCAATCAATGAAGTAATATGCTGATGAAAGTCTTATGAATAGGCTATGGATGTGTGCTGATTAGAAACGTAATTTAGAAGATAACATCAATTATACGAAAATAAAATTAAAACTCCGGCAAATCCACACCACTACACGCTACTACTCGCCACATTGTCAACGAATTAGTATATAACTGTGTAGCATAAATTTGACAAATTGAGCTAGGAGTACAGTGGAGAATTAGAATGCAAATTGTATGGGTAATGAGGAATGCTTAGCTACTGAGACGCAGAGTAATATGAAATTTAGTTCTCACGGATCGGATATTACTCAGCAAAAACATACAAATAAAGCCTAGTCCTGCACATATTAATGCTGCTAATACCATACAAATAGTTCTATCCAACTGAAAACGAAAAATCCCACTGATTTGATACGGAAACTCAACAGAAACTTGAGGAGCGTGTCCTCGTCAACAAAGCGCTTGAGGCAAACTGGTAGAATATCGCCCAAACGTTAGTACAGAGCCTCATCTACACCTACCAAACTCAGACATTCAATGGGGCAAGCACTTGTCAAACTAAATCGAAATTTTTAAAAGAAAATAGGCACCTACCTCGTATAGCAAACACATGAAAGTGCAGTTCCGATGCTAAGAGCAAAATCGCATCTGTGGAAAACCCCTCAACCACGAACATGTGGTCTAGCAAACAAACCATTGTTCGCACGCAAAAGGATTGCTCTCGTGAGTTCAACTGGGGAATCATCTCGAATTACATGAGAACATCTAAAACAAAAATGGAACTCTATTACACTGGGAAGCTAGAGGTATTATACCAAACATTGCAATGAAAATAGTTTAGCACACGTCATCCAAAGGCTCGCAAGGAATAACGGTCGCAATACATAAACCACCCCTGGGCATTGGCTCTGACGTTCTTTAAACTGATCTTGGCAAACCCCGCACAGGCATTCATTCTAGACACAAAATGAAAATGAAAAACAACTATTACCAGTTGACATGGATGATTTAACAGACTTTACAGCAATTCATAGTACACAATACATACCCTGTCACTGAGCAAATGTTCTTATCTTACTGTATGATCGTGGACTTTTGTTGAAAATCTCTGCCAACTCTAGCCGAAAATCTAGAACAAAACATGAGCACATATTATAAGAACTCCAAAGCAACATCTAGGGATTTCCTACACTGTTTAGACCAACTTACCAAAGCAGCGTGGCATTGACATGACGTTGATACTCCAAAGCCCCGCGGCACTATCTTTGAGACTGACATCAAGGAACCCATGAAAGCTGTCCTAGAATTACAAAATCAAATCAGGAATTAATCACATTGACAACACAGGAGAATACGTAACAACAGTTGGATCTTTTACCTCAATGTACAATGACTAATAGCACTAAAAACTTACCATGTCAAGCAGTGCATCATACAATTGCAAACTCGGGCAATTTCAGCGAGGATCCCTGGTAACTGTGTATCACAATATACAAAAACACCCTGAAAAACATAAAAGTAGAGTGACTTCAATGGAATAGAATAACTTTCCACAAGTTAACAATAGATTGTCATATCTACAAACATACTGTAAGGAATTGACAAAAGAAATCAAATTTAGGTGAAATAGCATCAAACTCACAGAGAAACCCCCTTCTTGTTACGGCTAGCATTGGATAACTATCATGCCACACTTCAGTAGCAAACAACGGCTTTTTAGGCAACGAAATCACAGCTGGGCCTCGAGGAATCTGGCATCACCAAATACCCCCGATGCAATCTCGTGCGAATTCGTTGAACATCCATAGCGCAGCAATAGAACCAAAGCACACAATCGACAAAGAGTGTCTGGCGAACGTAGATTGATACATGTAAGAGCAAAGAAAGTACTCACCTGGCCCCGTGTGAAGACGAATTTCTCCTCGGTTAGGCTACACAATTCTACTGCATGGAAGCACTCCCTACACTGGCAGTGTTCCAGAGCTCGCAGCACATGGAAATTCAACACGCAATCTAACCCAATCGACTACAGGGGGAAACTACGGTAAGTAGAGTGAACAGGAACAAACTGTGGAAAAGCTACAACACAGCAAACGTACACCCCCCGAAGCATATGAGCTACAGTGAGTACGGAGCATTTATGGTGCATAATTTGCGGCTGAAACACAAAGGGACCAAGCGAGGAGACAAAAGGAAGATACCGCGTGATGGAAACCGCACAGAAGCATGCTCGACCTGAGAGCTTCGATCTTGAGGAGATAAAAAATCGTACGCCCAGTTTAAACAATAGCCGAAAAAGAAAAGTGGAATATCTCGGCGAAAAATAGACCTATCGAAAATAGACTTCTTATTGCAAATCACGACCAGTAGGCTATACCATACGAAAAGTTTGGGCCCGATCCAGCACCCCATCTATGCTGTGGACTGTTAAATACCGATGTCCATCACGTGGTACAATCCGAGCCCCGTGATTGGTCTGGCATAAATTAGCATATAGGCATCTTAGTATATAGAGACAGTTTATTGATAGCCCGCTAGACGCGGGCTCCCCTACCCTTAACCAAAGCTGGAGATTAGCCTTGGAAAGACTAACGCAGTCGCCCATCGAAACAGCATGGTCCGCATTTTCCATGAGGATCACGGGAAGGTGACGTCATGGGCCTCTGCGATGGAGCACGTGACCATCAGCATTGCATTGGTCAAATCGAAAAAATTGCGAGAAAAAATTGCGCAAAACATGCTCGGATACCTGCGCTAGGCTACGGGGCTGTATCAGAGGAGGTGGAAAGCCCCGTAGCCTAGCGCAGGTATCCGAGCATGTTTTGCGCAATTTTTTCTCGCAATTTTTTCGATTTGACCAATGCAATGCTGATGGTCACGTGCTCCATCGCAGAGGCCCATGACGTCACCTTCCCGTGATCCTCATCGAAAATGCGGACCATGCTGTTTCGATGGGCGACTGCGTTAGTCTTTCCAAGGCTAATCTCCAGCTTTGGTTAAGGGTAGGGGAGCCCGCGTCTAGCGGGCTATCAATAAACTGCTAGTCTTCTTTATGTTTTAAAAGCATGTGTTAAGTACTTATTGCTTGTGTTGCTTCTGTTAACCATGTAACATAGAGATAGCTTACTTCATATATAAGTGAAGGTTCATGAATTGTATATTGGTATTTTGCCGGATGCATTGGTTTAAAGCTCAAACACCACGTCAAGGAGCATCCTTTGTTTGAGTATTCCTCATTTCAATGAGTTTTGTAGGAGGAAGGAGACAGTATGTTGCCATTGAGGGTCTGAGAAGTTTTATCATCTTAAAGTTATGTGTTCAAAATCCGTGAGTAAATGTGGGGGTGGAAGAAATATGTGAGCTTGATTTAAGTCGCCAATTGTGTTGGGGTACAAAACTCAGTGGCGGGAGGACGACATGTTGCCCTAGGCAATATCGGGGGACATGCCGAAGAACACCGCAAGTATGATGAAACATAAAGAATACATATGATATAAAGGTGAAATAAATGTAAAGAGTATATACATAGTAATATTACTAATCAAATCATGTTTATGTATTAAGGACTTTACCAATCTATGGTATACAAATATGAACTAAATCTAAAGAATATATGCATAGAAAAAATTACTAATCAAGTCATGTACAGGTATTAAGTGATGTTTCAAATATATGGTATATAAATATGACGTAAATGTAAAGAATACACTGATAGTAGAGTTATTAATCAAATCATGTATAGGTATTAATCAATTTGAGAAATATATGGGAAAGAAATATGATCAAAACCTAAAGTCTATGTAGATAGCAAAAATAGTTATCAAGCCATACTTACTTCTCTGCCAAATAACTGGAAGGACAAATAGTCCCTTTACAAAATGCAAATAAATGTAGTTATTTGAATTTTAGAAAAAGGCTCACTGTTTGTGTGTAAAGAGAGGTCCTTCAGTTATATGGCTTCGAAGAAATTGGTTAAATGAAAGTATATAATTATACATAATATAATGAAGCAAGGAGCATTGTGTCAGTGTTTGAATATAGTAGGAGAGTTGTAAAGAAATGCTCCAAATATAACATGTGTAAGTTGATATGATATATAATATAATATGGAATATCTGGAACAAAAATGGGGTAAAAGTGGGGGAGAGAGGGGTGTAAATTAAAATGGAATAATTTATATTAAATTATAATAGTATAATTTAATAAATGTAAAATAACAGTATTATAAAATTAGGTATAAGAATGGGTGATTAAAATAATTAATTAAAATAATTAATTAAAATAGTTAATTAAAATAATTAATTAAAATAGTTAATTAAAATAATTAATTAAAATAATTAATTAAAATAGTTAATTAAAATGGATTATGAAATGATAGGTGTGAATTGAATGAAATTATGAGATGGGAGATTATAATGAAATTATGAGATGGGGGGATTATAATGAAATTATGAGATGGGAGTTATAATGAAAAATATGAGTTGGGAATTATAATGAAAAATATAAGATGGGAGATTATAATGAAATTATGAGATGGGAGATTATAATGAAATTATAAGATGGGAGATTATAATGAAATTATAAGATGGGGATTATAATGAAATTATGAGATGGGAGATTATAATGAAATTATGAGATGGGAGATTATAATGAAATTATAAGATGGGTAATTATAATGAAATTATAAGATGGAAATTATAATGAAATTATAAGATGGGTATTATAATAGAATTATGAGATGGATTACAAGGACTAGTATAAATAAAATGGAAAATAATATTGATATAAATGTATTGGTATTAATTTAGAATAAATGGATTAATACAATGAAAATAATTATTAATATAATTTAAAAAAATCTTCCTATGGGTAATATAACCACTTCGTTATTAATGGAACATATTAATAAACCATTTTTATGGTTTCATGGATTGTTCTCTTTTATTTTCATTTGCGCGGTAGCTCTAATCTTGGTTTCTTAAATTGGGTATTGAAAAAAACACGGTTTAGGACCTTGTTGTTCATAAGAAACATTTATTATAAACATATTTCCATTTATCTTATGGAATTCTTATTTATGACTTCGTAGAATAATTACATTTATTGGTTACAGACACTGCCCGAGCCACTAAGCCTGGTTTAACGAAGTTAAAACCGTAGGTTTTGACAAAGTTAAACCTGGTTTAGTGGCGAGCAAGACCACGCGACGCATTAGTATCAGCGCAGCTGATACTACATAAAGCGTTAGCTTTATGTATCGTCGTGTGATACTGGTTTCAGTCACTGGCATATATAAAATAACTATTATTCTATAACATAATTTTATTGTAAAACATTTTATTGTTTTTATAAACTAGCCATTTTCCATTGGCTTACTAATTAACCAATTTTCCTTTGGCATTAATAAATAAAGCTTACTTATGGGATTACTTCATCAGTTTCCATTGGATTACTTATGGATTATTTGTTATTTATTGGTTTTAGACAATTTAGTGTTAAACAGCCGTGAATAATGGAATCACCCGGCCAGATTATTTTTGCGTTAGCTAAAATAATGTGGCCTGGTTATCAGTCAATTGTTTTATAAACTAACCCTTTTCCATTGGGTGTTACTTAATGGCGTGTTTTTAATTTGAAACCCGTTTTAACTATTTTATTGGTATTTTAGCTTAGTCACAAAGAATAGTATTATGCATTTACACCACTTTCGTGCGGTTTTAATTCTTTTGTTATTATGTATTGATTGGGTGATTGGTAACATGGGTTGTGAGATTTAAAATAACTTAAAAAAATATTATATATATATAAATTATAAGAGATGTTTTCATTACAATGTTTAAGTGCGAGAAAAATTGTTGATTATAATTCGATTCCTATAAAACATGGATATAAAATATGTTGTTTTAAACTTAATGAAGAGGAAGCTATAAGAAATGGGCATTTAGAATGCTTGAAATATGGTCTTGATAAAAATAACAATGAAGATTATGAAATCTTTATGATCAATGAAAATCATTATTTAAATTTGGCTGTTAAATATGGTCAATTAAATTGTTTAAAATATTTATTAAATATTAAAAAATATGATTGGGCGGATATTTGTACTACAGCCGCTGAATACGGTCAATTAGAATGTTTAAAATATGCTCATGAAAACGGTTGTTCGTGGAACGGGGAAACAATTAACGCTGCAGTACAAAATGGTCATATTGATTGTCTTAAATATGCTCATGAAAACGGATGTCCTTGGGGTTATGAAACATGCGCTATAGCCGCTTTAAATGGTCGATTAGCATGTTTAAAATACGCTCATGAAAATAACTGTCCATGGAATGACAATGTTTGTAGAGGTGCTGCAAACAATGGCCATTTAGATTGTTTAAAATATGCTTATGAAAATGGTTGTCCAAAAGATCTTTTCACTTGTTTAAATGCAGCTGCTTTTGGTCATTTAGAATGTTTAAAATATGCTCATAAAAACGAATTTCATTGGGATAGTTTAACATGTGAATTGGCCGCGTGCAATGATGAATTAGAATGTTTAAAATATGCTCATGAAAATGGCTGCAAATGGAAAAGTAATACAATTTATCGTGCTATTAAAAAAGGTAGTTTAGATTGTTTAAAATATGCTTGTGAAAATGGTTGTAAATTAAACAAAAATCAAACAACAGCTTGTTTGCTCGCTTGTGAATACGGTGAATTAGAATGTTTAAAATATCTCCGTAGCATCGGATGTCATTGGAATATGAGAGTAGGAGAAATAGCAGTTACAAATAGACATTATGATTGCTTTAAATATGCTCATGAAAATGGTTGCCCCATGAGTAAAAAGATTGTTTATATTGCCGTAGATAACGGTGATTATGGAATTATGAAATATGCTATTGAAAATGGTTATTATTATGACAAAAATAAAATATTAAAACATATTAAACCAAGAAATATAGAAATAAAAGATTGCTTACAATATATAAAATATAAATGCGTTTAAAATACTTAAAGAAATATCGCCATATATAATTATAATGAGTAATTGTTATTTTTGTAAAATCTCACAAGAAGAGAATATGGATGATTTTAAAAAATGTTATGATAAAATGTCAAAATATCACGGAACAGATCAAGATTATTCTTTATCTCGTACTAAGTCTGCAGCACAAATAGGACATTTAGAATGTCTCAAAAAAGTTCATAGAGAAGAATGTTGTTCATTGAAAGGCATATGTGATATAGCAGCGGTTTATGGTAATTTACAATGCTTAAAATATGCACATGATAATGGTGATGTAATTGATGAAAAAACAATGGTAAACGCTGCTAAAAGTGATTCATTAGGTATTATGAGATATTTACATGATAATAAATGTCCATGGAATACACAAGTGTGTGATGTTGCGGCTGAGTATGGTCATATACATTGTTTAAAATATGCTCATGATAATGGTTGTCCATGGGATGAAATGACTATTTATAAGGCAATACAAAATAATAATTTTGGTTGTCTCGAATATGCCTGCGAAAATGGATGCCCTACTGATGAAGATATGATTAATGAGGCATGTAAAAATAATGATCTAAGAATCTTAAAATATTTACATGAAAATATGGATTTAAAATTTGATAATATGAGCGCTACTTTATGTTGTTTAAAAGATGGTTCGCGCGAGTGTTTAGAATATGCTCATGAAAACGGATCTAAATTAACTCACAATACATTTTCATTGGCCATTGAAAACAATTTATTAGATTGTGTAAAATATTTGGTTGAATCTATGTGCAATTACGAATTATATACTGCTATAACCGCTGTAAAATATTGTGATTTATCTTGCATTAAATATTTACGCAAAAATGATATCTTATTATTTGATGAAGACTCATGTCGTTTAGCTGTTCAAAATAAAAAAATCAGTGTTATAAAATATCTTATTGATCAAGGCTGCCCGTTTGTGGCAAAGGATATTATGGAAGAAATAATTAAATACGATAAATTAGTATTCTTAAAATATTTTATAAAGAAATATTCTCTTATTATAACTAAAGATGATTTTATGTCTATGTTAAAAAATGATTCAATAAAATGTTTAAATTATGTCTTTTGTCATCGTCTTTTATTTAATAGTTTTTATGATCAAGATACTTATGATCGATCTCATGGGAAGTGTAGATCGTTTATTAAAAAAAAGATCATATTGAAGAAAGAAATATAATATATAATATATTTATGTGTAATAGAAATATACATATTCAATTTCTTAAAATGAATCAAAGCTACTGTCTTTATTGTGATAAATATCTTAAGATATTAAAATATCAAGTCATAAAAGGAAAGGACGAATGTGAGAATTGTAATGGTTTCGATTATTATATTCATGAGAATGGTAAATATTGTAAAAACTGTGATATGTTAATAAATTATTTCAACGCTGATTTACAAGCATATGATTGTTATAATAAGAAGAAACAGAGTGTATATCACAGAAAATATTATATTCTAAACACATTACATCAAATTAACAAAAAATATAATATACTTATGAGTGAATATCAAAAATATATTATCTTAGAATATTGTAATAAAATTATCGAATGGCAAAAAGAGAATAATATGAAGATAAATTTGAAATATGTTATCAGACAAATATACATTGAATTCTTAAAACATGGAAAATGTTGTAATATAAAAATAAGAAATAACGTTAGAAAAACAAATGAATATTTAATCATATGGAACAAGATAAAAGAAATATTTAAGTTTGATATTCACGATAATGTCTAATGTTATAATAAATCGAATACAACAAACCACTTATATGGCCGAACAACGAGCATTTCTTCATCCAATTAGGCGCGTTAAACATATAAACATAACCACGGCCTTGATTATATTTTAAATAAATACGCCCGTAACAGTCGTGGAGAATAGAATGTAAATGGCAGATTCTATTAGGACATATTTTTTCACATATAGACGTTAGACACCCATGAGATGGGCCGATCAATCCTATATCATATTCTTCATTTATCAAGATTTGATCAATAGTCACGTTTTTAATGTCTAAATAAACAGCTAATAAATACTTGTACGCTAACGCGCCTTTTAAAACATTTTTATTAATATGTTCATATTGTTTTTCAAATAGATAGAAATTTTGATTCATAAATTTTATAACTTTTTCCGGTGAATCCATTATAATATATATTATAATTTTATTATATATTATGGATATACTTATAATATTCATGTAAATTTATTGCTTCTTCTTGAGTTATATTCTGCAGCATCGAAAAATCATAGAATTTGCCGTTATAGCTTTGTGAATTATCAGTATTATTGCACAATTGAAAATTATTATATTGTTGTGTAGATGAAATAAACGTCGGGTTAATAGATAATATAGTGTCTTGAATTTTATTACCATTCACATAAACAATTGATTTTTTGTTGTTTCCATAAATGCTGTTCATTCCATTAAAATATATTGTTATAACATTTTTCCGATTTAATAATGTCGTCGGTGTCGGTATAATAGATTCTAACTCATACTCCGTTCTTATATTATACATATCCCCAAATCGAAAAATGATGCCTTGGTTGTTATAAAGAATTTTAATATAATCATCAGTTCCTGTTTGAAATAAAGTTGAATTTATATCTACTGTTTTTTTCTCTGGGGATATTATAAAATTGAAAGCAATTGAAAATAACTGTTCATATTTAAGAAATGAGTCTACAAAATTGACTCTTTGATTTATGTTGTTAAAATATATATAATTATCGTTATTTATATAATTAAAAACTGAAAATGAAAAGTGCTTATAATAATAACTGGGGTGTTTTTCAGTTGTAAAATAATAATAATCGTTAAATTTATGCTTTTGATTATGGAATTTGTTTATTGTTACACTATTAACACCGATTGTTTTATCGACATCTGACACATTATTTAAATCCCAATAACATAATGAACAACGTTTTAAAATGGATGGGCCTTGAAATTTTAACATATCTTTAAAGTACGATTCATTTTGAACTTTATTTTTAATATAACCTGATGTAACAATAGAAGGCACGTATGTATCTTTAACCTTCAAAGCGCCACTCGTAAAATCACTGTCTATCGAAATACGATCACATAGAATCTCATAGAATCCGTTCGTTCTTTTTATTGGACTATTACTATTCAATTTTATTAAATTAGAATTCATAAGAACATCGTCTACAATAAGTTGGTTTCCTACGATCTTAAGGCCTGACAATGCGCCTACGTTAATCAAAGACGTTAAAACAGATGTATCAATCGATATCGTGCGGTCATTATTTAATTTAATTCCTTGACCAGGAATAACAACGTCTGTAGTTAATTTATTAATATCGATATCTAATTTGTTATTATTAAGTTTAAAATAAGCATCATAATCTAATGTCAATTTTTGATTTTTAAAAGTCATTGGCGGAGATACGTCTAAATTGAGTTTATGATTATTGAGATTTAACCCATGGTCATTGTTCACAACAGGAATGAGGTGTCCTGATGAGTCGCGTGTAAAATACGGCGAAGGTCTGATTGCTAGCTCATTTGGTTTTACAAAATAGATTTCGCCACTTTGTTGATTCACGATGTCCAAGACAATTTTGTTATTTGTATTCATGATAACTTTTGATCCCACATTATCGTCCACGTAATTGTTTATGTTGATTCTCATCTTTTTTGATTGATCAATATAAATATCACCATTTTGCGAATATTGCGGAACAACATATTTATCGATACTTGAAATTAATTTAGATTCATTTGTATCATAACGAATTGTATCATTATCGATATTTAATTCAACACCATTTTGCGTACGTTTGATATGCTTATCATATATCTTTAAGTGTATTTTTCCTGTAGAATCTTTAATAAAGTCATCTGCTGAGTAATCTAACCGTAATCTTTGCTTGTCATCTAATTTTATACAATTAAAATCATTTATCATCGCATTCATATCAAGACATAACTGGTTGTTGATAAATTTCAAATTACACTGTGCTAAGGCGATCGTGATACGATTTTGGTCATCTCTCGTTAGCCCCGCACCCAAATTACAATAAAGAGTATTGTTGTTTAATGTCATGAAGTCAGTCGATAGATTTATTTTCAGTTTATCATTTTGATCAACACCTATAATACTTGTAGGCGCACCTGTCGAATCAATTGGTATAATTGATTTTGCATTGATTTCAATTTTATCTTTATCAATGTCTAACACATCGTTTGAAATCGTGAATTTATCAGAGTACTGGCTTTTATGAAGTATAAACTTAATATTTTTGTTAATATTTATAATGTTATCATTACTCCAATGAAAATCGTTCATGTTAAATTTGATTTGATTTTCATAATCTTTTTTATCAGCGATTACACCGTCGTATTTTCCCATTATATAATATATGTTATAATAATTGAAATAATAATAACCATATTAATGGGAAAGGTAATGTAAAAATCAAACGACGAATAAAATATATTAATGTATGACGATTCATTTATATATTATATTAGAATATAATTTTATCATGATCAACACCATACCATTTACACAGAACTTTATGATGAAGAAGAATATCGCGTTTTACCATACGTTTATTTTTATATAATAAAAAACATGCGTATTTTCCGTAGAAAGGTGCGATTCCGTTAGGGTTCAGATCCGCGAAGGTCATCTGTGGCGATCCTATGCTGCTTCTGCTTGTAAATTCTGCCAGTTTTTTACCATTAGAATACACAAAAGATGTTTCACTAGGAATATTCCAATGTACACTTAAACAATTCCATTTGTTGATTTCTCCTGCATTTGCTTTACTTTGATAATCAGCTATTGGCGATCGTCCGTTTGTAACATTTTGTCCGATAACTATATGATCATTAGTTGATTTTGACACAATTAGATCGCCCTGTGGACTGAAGCTTACGAAGGCATCGAAACCACCGTTATCTGCTCCAAATAGAGATGACCGACACCAATACGTGCCTGAAAAACTCGTAATATTATAAATCATAAAAATATTTATTATATCTTCTTCGCCTGCACTTACATTTAAGTTTATATCAGATAACATTCTTTGATTTTTACTTCCGTCAAATATTAGATAGTATCGATTATTTTGTCTATCAGCTTTCGTACAAATCGTAGGTTGAGCGCTATATGTTTGTTGTTTAGAATCAGATTGTGACAGACTTTGATCAAACAATTTTGAAACGCTTCTTACTGAATCATATGTTACTTCGTGTGAATTTGCTGAGTCTATTTTATAGAATGCTGTGGCTTGTTGATAATATTCCCAAAATAATGTTTCTGAGATTGCCGAATATGTGTAATTTAGTAAACACTCCATGTTAATAGCATATTTTAAATTATTTGTTGAATCAGACATACAAATCGTTTTTAGATTATCAATTCTTCTATTATGCATATCAATATCTTCACGTTTTTTTATATATTGATCATCTGCAGTATTAATTTTATGCGAACCGTCATGCACACCCATTATATATAATATTAATTATAATTATTAAAAAATTCTTTAATAAGAATTTGATTGTAATTTAAATCGACAATACTAAATTGTTTTATTATTTCATAAAAATTATAACCATAATAACGTAAGTAAATAAAAAACAAACAATAATAACCACATGCTTTTGACTGATATGACTGCAGTTGACTGCTATTATATATATAATCAAAATTTTCACTGATTATTTTTGGCGGTTTTAAGCCATATGAATCAAAATATTCGATTTTATTATCAACATAAAACGCTACCCAATGTGTGCCATTTGTAGGCGAATACATATCGTCTAAATTTATGATATAAAAATAATTACGTTTAATCATATCAGGTTTTATTTGATCTTTTGCATAAACACCACCGAAGTTCTTTATTTTCATGTGATCAATCCATGACTGTAAGTATGTATTACTTGTGCTGGTGTCTTTAAATTTTAAAACAGTATATTTAACAAAGGTATGTTTTTGAATGGGCTCTGTTTCCCGAACAAGATTCCGTCTCCGTGTGTTTTTGATCTTTTTTTTTTTACACCTTTACCTTTGTATTCAATCATTTCATGATTTTCATTGAAAGGAGGTGGATTCCATAATTCCCACTCTGTTAATGAAGAACCTTCGGGTTCTTTTACAACAGGTTGTTGGTTTGCGGTATTGGTATTTTCTTAGGATGTGTTTTATAACTTTGCATATCATAAGGCCTATTATGAATACCAGAGCCTGTTAGAGCCTTTAAAACGACTGGCAACCCTAAGCTTGCGAGAAGGCTCCAGAGAAACCCTCCTGACTGGTTTTGTCCGTTTCCAGTCATCATGATTTCATCAAATTTAGCTTTTTGTGGTTTACTTAACTTTCTCACTTCATTCTCAATAACAGCGAGTGCTTTTATAAGATCTGCTGTTTTCCCATCTATTCCTTTGCCGCTGAACAGGCTTTCTAGTCCTATAGATCCTAACGCGCTAGCCACGCCCGTTGCCAGACCGGGAAGAACTGTTTTGGTTAAAGCAGGTGCTACTTTAGTTGCGAGTTTTGTTATTGGTCCTATTAACGATGATAATAAATTACCACCATCTTGTTTCATAGCGCGGAAATGTGAATCATTAAAATTAATAATCACAGGTTTCCCTTTCATTAATTTGTTATATTGTCTATCATTAACATAAATTCTATCTCCATGAGGATTATATATTAATTTCAATCCAATGTTTTCTCTTTTATTATATGCTCTTCTTAATTTATCTTTTTGATTTTGTGTGAATGTAACATTAATTAATTTCATCTATTATATATTATATTGTAGATTAATTGTTTTATTTCATAATTTCACTCTTCCCGTTTATTAGGGAGATCTTATATTGATCTTCATGAAGCATCAGCGAATATATTGTATACTCATTAGCAGGTTCATCATTTAATATATATTTAAATTCTATTTTACAGTAACTGTTACGTAACGTATCTGTTATATTGTTCTTAAGATCGAAATACAAAATCATGTACTTTGTCTTAAATAATTCATAATCAATAAACGTACTTTCACGTTTGTTTTTATCCGTCATATATTTAAGCAATTCATTGTACGCTTGTATACTTCGTGTCGAACAATTATATGGTGTCAGTGGTACATGAATATTATCATTAATAACTATATTTGCATTTACAATTGCCATTGTGTTTGTATCTATTTGAAATGAATCATAAGACTGTTTTCCTGTTCTATTTTGTGTATTAGAAAACCATACAAAAAGCTCTCTAGGTTTATTTATTGTTTCATAAAGAATAATGTTTTTCTCACGATTTTTCAAGCTTGTTTGAAATACAATAGATTCTCTGTAAAAATTAATAATTTGCTGACTCGATAAGAATTTTGTATACAGTAATCGATTTGCCGCTGATAAAGTTAATTTTTCATAACATAAAAATATATCCTTGATAACTATTTTAGCATCAGTGCCTCCATTACGATAAATTAAAATATCATCTTGTTCAATATCAACTGTAACTTCAACTTTTGTAGGTGGGATCAATGTATTTTTCATACTTTGAAAGAACTCCATTGTATTCAATGGAATTATCATATCTATTGTTGATTTTGTTAAAATCATTCGTTTATGATAATTAGCATTATATAATGGATTATCTGTTTTAACAGTGTTCGTTGTAGTATCCATCGTGTATTTGGTAATTGATGTCCCATTTTTAAGACTTGGATACAAAAACATACGTTTTCCTGCTGTGGTTATATATTCATTACTCATTTCCATAAGGTTTTTAGTCGTCATTGCATAATTAATGTCCGTAGCATAATAAATCTGTCTGCTATCTGACTCAAATTTAAAACTATTAATTAAAGAACAACTATCACTAGCAAGCGCTATATTAGAACTACCAGAAAGAGCAGAGCCATCTGATTTTTTTTTCAGATCTAATGTAACATGTAAATAAGCTTTATACCAGTCGATTGGTAAATAATCCTGTGAGCTACCAATTCTAAATGTATATTTCTTGTTTTGTGAATTATCGACCGGGGGGTTAATTACTAAATCGCATTTTGAAGTGTCTTTACGAAAATCAAAATTCATCTCTTATATTATATATTATAATAATTCATTGAATTTTTTTGAAATGTCACTTTTATTATTAATATCATCTTCTGTCTTATATATCTTCTTTAATTCTTTTTCTATAATTGTGCCTTTATTTGGTATTACATCATTATTTATTGTTGTTTGATCAATTACCGGTTCAGTCTTTTTATTGTCTGAATTATTAAATATTTTATTCGCTATATGTTCGGCACTTTTTTTCCCCAATACATCTGCAGATGATTTTGCAGCACTTTCAATAGCGCTTTTAGCAATCTTTTTTGTTGATTCGCTCGCTATCTTTTTAGAAGCTGAATTAAACATACTTTTAAACACGTCAGAAATACCATAACCATAAGTATCTCGTATTTTCTCATCTCGAAAACTTCTATTCATCTTATATTATATGATATAATTAATATTTTCGTATAAATAATAACATTGTAATTGGATCGCGTAAATCAACAGGTCTATCTAATGAATCTTTAATTTGAATACGCATTCTTTTTACTATATAATTATTCATCTTATTAAAAGTTAATACATTTTGCTCTTTTATTGGAATTGTATAACCTATACGGTATTCACTGA
This sequence comes from Mastigias papua, assembly GCA_964019165.1. NCBI lineage: Eukaryota > Metazoa > Cnidaria > Scyphozoa > Rhizostomeae > Mastigiidae > Mastigias > Mastigias papua. The sequence goes on from OZ025280.1 coordinate 12,820,629, forward strand.
CGCCAAATGTATAAAGGATATCAGATCGGACCCCATTGTAAATCACATCGGACAATAAACTACAATGAACATTTATATTGTCTAATGAATTTGTGATGTCTGGTGAATCATTACTATAACCACTCGTCGTTATTATAGAATTTGTATTCATAAAACCTAATAATTTCGCGAAGCTCTTATTGGATTGAAAATCGATTTTATAATTAGTCTCTAATTCAATGAATATTTTCTTTAAACTACTGACGTAATACAATTGTATCCCTGTTTTTGAGTCACCTTGACTTTCAAGATAATTAGATATATAATTACTAATATCTGAGTAGCTATAATTACCATCGGCGAATGTAATCGTTTTAAACGTAGAACCGTTATCCGAGCTATATCTAACAGTATTATTATTATATTTTGTAGAATCGATGTTATTCCATGTATAATTCAAATTAAAAGTAACCAAGGCAATATAATTTTCATTTGTATTTGGGAACTCTAATCCATCACCTTCCATTAAAACATAAAAGTCGTTATGTGTACCGTATAAATTAGGGGTTTCGTTAATTTTTGTTGTATCGATATATATAGGATAATCCATAATATTATATTATATTACATTAAATGTTTTTTTATATATTTATGATATTGATCGCGCGATATATGTCGATTCGTTCTGAGATAATCAATAATATTATAAACTTGATTATGAACATTTTCGTCTCCTTGACTTGTTTTTAACATAGGTGTTAATGTTTTAAGATCATTATATAAATTATCGATCGATTTATTTTGTACCACGTCTTTTTGATTTGTAAGTCTTTCTAATTCCTGTTGTAATTTCTTGTTGTCGTTACCAGCAATAATACTTCCTCTTATCAACGAGATACGTTTTTGTAAGTCATTCTTGTTTAAAATAATATTACTCGAGCCTATTAATTTATTTTTTCCATTCCTTTTTTTTACCATTCCTGATAATGTTATCATATCATTAAAAATTTGTTGACTTAATTTACTATATTTTTTCTTTTTATTAATTCTGCCTTTTGACAATAATTCTACAGTATCTTTATCACCCTGGTTTTCGTAAAGAACATTATTGTCATACCAAGCCTCAACATAGTAATTATTAAACAATTTATCCATATTTATTTTAATCTTTTCACCGTATTTATCGTTCTTTATCTTATAGCCATTTCTTCGTTTAACACCTTTACCTTCAATCTCTGTAATTTTATCGTCTGGTTTATCGTCTGGTTTATCGTCTGGTTTATCGTCTGGTTTATCATCAGTTTTTTTATCATCTTTTTTTACAAAGTCACGACTATTTATATAAGCCAATATTGCTTTTTTATAATTATTTAAAGCTTCAATTTTCATATCTAATCCATCATGATATTTTTTTGCGCCACTCAACTGTTTTGTAAAACTTACAAGATCTTCTGAATGTAAATATTCTGATAATTCGTCATTTGAATAATTATTTAAATTTCTTAAATCTAATAATTTTATTTTTGTAAATATATCAACATTATCTGCTTTTCTCGTGTACAAATAAACTCGTTTATCGTGTATTAAGTCATTAATAAATTTATATTCTTCTTCATTAGTAAAAATATTCATAGGATCTAATTTTGTTGGTTGTTGTTCCTTAGTTACTTGTTTAGTTTGTTGTGATGACTTTTCTTTATCGTTATTACCATCATCATCATAAGTTAATGGTTCTTGTTGTATTTGTTGATTATATAATGGCAAAGCTTGTGTTATTTGTTTTATTAATTCATCACTTTGATCTGTTTTTTTTTCAATACGATCTATCAATTCTTTATTACTATCTGTAATTGGTTTAAACAATTTAGCAGTATTAAATTCCTTATTTATTTCATTGTTTTGATACGCCTTATTAGCTTCAAGAATATTTTGCAGCCCATTTTCAGACAATAATTGTATTTCAATAAGTTTTTTATAATCTTCTAATTTCATTATAATATATATTATAATAATTACATGATATGTAATTATCTGATGAGATAAATACATATGTTGCAATTAAGTAACGAGATAAGTACATTAACTGCACTTATATTATAAGATAAATGCATATTTTTTATATCATATTTTCATAATTAATCATGAAATGGCAATACGCATATGACATAATAGGATTATATAGATAACGTTTATCTGTATACGACATTAATAACTTCTGATCTGTGTATGAAAATATTTTATGATCTTTAGCTTTTATTGTATAAAATTTACTTTTAATTGTTTTATTATCAAATACAGCATCTTTCAATGATTCAAAATCTAATTGATTTTTAATACCTTTAAATTTAACTTTTTCATTCTCTTTACGATATCCATATAATTTACTCTTAAGAGCACAAGCTTCAACAATTTGACTTTCATATACAGAATTTTCATCTTTACTAGATACATTTTCATCTTTTAATAGCCCCATTTCATAATCACCTTGTTTATAGTATTTAAAATCATGTTTATAAGATGACATGTCAAATATATCCATTTCACTCATGTCTTTGTAAACATCATTAGTTTTAATATGACATAAATATGAATCAGTATCATAATACATTAATGAAATATTATCACCATATCTTTTTTTCAATTTATAGTAATTATCATAGAAAATTATTTTTGATAAGTCTAAAATACATGCGCCAATATATGATGGCGAGTCTAATTTTATACATTGTTTTTCAATATTTAATAAAGCGTTATTTTCGTCGATTATTTCATAATCTTTAAATCGGTCGCTCGATATTATTTTAAGTACTTTTTCATAATCATCGTCATTAAACATCTTTATATTGCTCGAGTATTTCATCTTATTAAGAAGTGATCTACCAAAACATGAATTTATCATAAGTTTGTACATTATTTTGTCATTATTATTGTTACCCTCAATACGATTTTTATGGTTATATTCAATATAATCTTTCATAAATTTTGCTTGTTTAAATTTAATGATATAATTTATATCTTTAATTTTAAAACCAGGCATTTTTAAATAAAATTGCAATGTAAGATAATGTAATGTGTAATTTTCTTTTTTATTTAAATCACATATTAATTTTTCGGTAGAAATGAATGATTTGTCTTTTAATATTTGTTTTTGGTAATCACTTAAGTTTTTCTTTAATATTTTACTTTTTACAGGACATAATGGTAAATCATTATAAAAATCATGATATTTTATATCGATTTCATCAATGTCAATATTAAGAATATAACCATATTCACTATTTATATCATAATCCCATATATTAAATTCATGTATCTCTTCGTTTGTTAAATAAGAAAACTCATCATATGGTAACGGATAAGATCTCATTATATGTCCGTACATAGAATTGATATCATAATGCATTATATATGAAGATTCTATGGTATTATCATATGACTTCATATATTTATTATTTGCAGTCGCATATCGAATACCACCAATATCACATAATCCTCCGCGTACCATCGATTCAAATGCACTATAAATTTTATAATTGTCTAAAATCTTTATTTGAACCGGGCACCATTTTTTCATGACTTCCCAAGTTAAAGAATTAATACTATAATGCGAAAATATTTCAGTACCGTATTTATCCATAAACAAAGCTCTATAAGATTCCATACAATCAGATAATAGTTTCACATCCTTGTTTAAATAATAATCGGAATATTCACCTAATGAATTAAAATTAGAATAATAAAATTTTCTGTATTTATTATATGTATCTTTATCTATGTTATCGAAATATTCAATGTCGGGAAAAGTGTTTTCATTATATTTTGAAAAACTATCGACATATCGAAATGGGAATATATCTTTTATTAAATACTCATGACCGTATTTATTAACTAAATCTCGTGTGTAAATTATATCTTCATCTTTTAAATTTTCCGATAAAGTTTTTAATGATCCCTTGATATATTCGTGGGAATCAATGATTTTTATATTATTTTGTATTCCAACATGAAAAATACTTGAGCTATTATGACCTATAAAATTGATATTACTATCTTTAAAATAATCATTTATTTTAGTTATGATATAATGTATATCATACCCACGTAAATAATGGAAAACGATATATAATGTACAATCAACACGAATTTTAGAATTACACGATTGGCATATTGTAGCAATAAAATCACCTGATAAATGGTTGTGATGTTGAACTTTTTTTATTTCAGAATTGAATTTTACATTACAGAATTCACATTTTTTTAACTTCTTGTGTCGTTTCAGTTGTTCGTCTGTCAAAACAGGTAAAGCATAGAATTTCTTTTTGCATTGTTTTATATGCTCTAAAACGTTTGTTTTAACTTCATTCAAAAAATGATCGATAACAGACTCGCCATTACCTCGATATAATTTAAATCGATTAAAAATAGGTCTTTCACGACAGACTAAATTATAACAATAACTTGATAATTCATGCTGTCTTTTATCAGGATGTTTTTCATCTTCTGTTTTAACCAATATTGATTCGAAGTCGCAATACATAACGAATGGTAGAAATATCGTATGTTTTTTGTTAAATTCCTTCACATACATATTTAGTGGGCATTTGACTAATTTATTATCGACGATTGCCATATGACTTGGTAATTCTGATGCATATTTATAATTACATTTATGATTTATTGATTCAAACGCTTTTTTGGTACTAAACTGTTTAAAGCAATCTTGACAGAATTTAGTTTCAACACGTTTTAAATTTGTTCGTAACAATCCATTTAAATTTTTAATATATACATAATGATATTTCTTTTTTGTTTTATCACTAATAACTAATAAATTCATACAATTTTCATACTCCTTTTTAGAATGATATATCGGCACAACGTCATTTTTCTTATTTTCTTTATACTCAAAAACGTTTATTCTTATTTGATTCTGTTCTTCAACCTGTTTTATAATATGAAACGTGTTAAAGAGTATCGGAAAATGAATGTTTTCATAATTCAAATGAATCATTTCATTATTATAATTATATGCTTTTTCGCCGTAAAGCCGTTCTGCGCCTTGTATTTTTTTAAATCCATTTCTTCTGTATCTTTCATGCAATAAATGGCAATATAAGAAACACTTATCGTCGTTATTTTTAATATTAATACATGATTTTGTGTGAACAATCCTATTAGGTAGTTCAATATATGATGAAGCAAATGCACTTTTAATTTTTACTATATTGAGCTTCTCGTATTCAATACTCAAGTCTACAAACCCACTGGGATGGACTTGCGTGGTTTCTATGCTTTCTTTTGTATTCATCTTTTTTGTAAACATACCAATTCGTGATTTAATATCTATTTCGCTTTGTTCCAAGAAATAATTTACATCCTCTTCGTTTCGTATTATAGAGTATTTCGTCTGGAAAATTGGGTAAATTTTCTTATTTTTGTCATGAACAGAAACCATGATAACTTGAACAACCGTATTACACTTGATGATACCGTGTTTTTTTATGTATTGTTTTATAAACACACGTTTATAGGGTTTACTGAACTCTAATTGATCCTCACAAAACCAGTCACCGATTTCATCGTCGAGATATGGGGCCAATGTGATATTATAAACGCGCATCAATTTTTCTATTGAAAATTTCTCAATTTGTACAATTTCTTCAACATCATAATATAATTTTCTATTCTCGTCGAAATTCAAATGTTGTCTACCAACTTCATTATCTTGTTCGTCTAATTGAATATCTATCCCTTCCTCATTTTCATCAATTTCATCATCTTTATCTATATAATATTGCATTATCGAACCATTTAATTCATTTTCTCTATTATAAGTTGGTTTATCATAATATTTTTTTAATTGATTTATAATTATTTGCTGTTTAGGGTTGAATTTTGTGATATCATAACTTTTAATACTTTGTGAAGCAAAGAATAATATTTTTTTAAAATCTCTATTATTTTTTTTATTAAGAATATTTTTATATACAGTAATAATTTTTTCAAATTGGTTATCCATATAATTTATATATATAAAATTTTCTTTAAGTCTTTTTAAAATTTTGTTTTTTGTAATTCTTGTTCATAAAAATTTTTTGAAACATATTTATATTTTCCATTTTCTAAAATTTCTTTAATTTTATATGTTTGTGGAAGTGTTAAATTTATTTTATAAATTAAATAAATTTCTTTACTCCATCGACTGTCATACCCCTTTTGAAAATGCTTTTTGGGTAATTTGATTCTCACACGATCATTTATTTTATATTTAGCTTTTTTATTTTGTGAATATCTTTGTCTTATCCGTTTATTATTAATTGTATAATAAACCAACCCTTCGTTTATTTTTTTACTTGCCTCGGCTGGTGTCATCTTAATAGTACTATGATAGGTATTATTATATTTTTCCACGATATTATGAATATCATCAATATAACGATAATTACCCCTTACTGTAAATAACAAGGATAATTTACCCATAAGCGTTTGATTATATCTTTCTATCATAATAGCTTTTAAATGACTTTTTGTTGTATATCTAATTATATTAAGTCGTTTTAAAGTATTTTCAAAATGTTTATTAAAAAACTCACCGCCGTCGTCCGTCCATAATCTTTTACAAATACGACCGCTTTTTTTGATAATATCCTCGAAAACATCAGATATTGTTTTTTTATCTTTATTTTTCGTGACTCTTACCCATGCATATCTGCTAAATGTATCCATAACTGTCAAGATATATTTATACCCATCGTTTTGTTTTACATATTGTTTTCGATTTAAAATAATTAAATCTGCCGTCCATATTTCATCGATACCAGGGGTATAAACAAAACGTCTTTGAAACTTATGGATAGCACGTTTATGTATTTCTTTCGCGTATTCTTTTTTATCATCGACTATTTTCGTGTCGTTTTTTTTTTGACTCCTAAACCAAGCTGTTGTTTTTTATTAATTATCGTCCGAGTTAGCATTGCCATTTTATTAATGTCTTTATATGGCATCTCATCAATTGACTTTACCATGTCACGATCACAATCGCCTTTATTTTCAGGGTTAGTTGAATAACAAATATCATGATTCATAGCGATGCGGTCTAATTCGTTCTTTGGCTCAACATGGATTTTATGGATTTCACCTGTATTTTCATCAAATTCAACTTGAGACTTAAGATCATTGTACGGCCCTAAATACTTGTAATCAAACGGCGTCCACCCTGATTTAGGCCTTGGTATTTTACCAATCAATTTATGAATATCTACATTTCCTCCTTCATTTTTAACAAACATGTATTTTTGTGTATTACAATTTACACAATTACCTCGTATTGCCATTCTTTTATTTTTAGTTTGTATTTTTTCAGGATTATTCGTATATGTCTTCTGTTTACATTTAACACAATAAATTTCCATTATACTATATATCATATTTTTTTCTTAATAAACATGTATTTTGTCCTTCCGCAATTTTGACACTGGCCTGTAATAGCGTTTCTATTATTTTTTGTTGTTACAATTTTTTCATCTATAGTTGGTGTTTTTGTCTTACATTTTACACAATATATATCACTCATATATATATTATTATATTTCTTCATCAAAGTTTTTAAAATATCTGTCATTATCTTTATCTATGTAAATAAAGTCATGTTTATGCTCCTGACCTTTTAAATTATCAAAAGCGGTCTCGTTAATTAAATTTTCTCGTAAAATCATCTTCATACACCTTTTTGTCTTAGGTCGATATAAAATCATATAATTACTATTTAATCTTATAGCCTGTTCGACATCTGTGTAACATTGCGATAAAAATACACTTGATATGTTTTTCTGTCGACCGTAGATAAAATGGTCGATAATATTTTTAGACGCGTTTTTAGCCGTCATAAGATCATCAAATATAACTAATTTTTTGCAATCATTTTTATATCCATCACAACATGTTATTTTGCTTATATCATCGATCAATACGAAAAAATCATATCCAATTTTATCTTTCATCTTATCAGAAATGGATTTTAAATATTGTATTTTATCCTGTTGGATATTTCGCCCGTAATAATAAATTATATCAGGTCGATCAAAAAATTTGCATGATAAAATCATAAAAATGATCAAATTAGTCTTGCCAGACGACGAGTCACCAACGACTAATAATCGGAATGGCCATTTTAATAGATAATTATCATTACATTCTTTTTTATTTAAGTCTAAGTTAGGTATCTTCATTCTTATATTTTATATTACAATAAAATATAATATTACGAATACCCACTTAGTGGTTAAATAAAATATAATATTATGAATATCTATTTAGTGGTTAAATAAAAATACATTATATTTAATGATCCCATGGTAGCCCTTTTTCATGTGCATAAACTAAACAATCTAAATGACCGCTTTCTGCCGCCAATTCACAAATATAGTTTTCTAAGGGACACCCATTTTCAACAGCATATTTAAAACATTCTATTTTACCACTCCTAGCTGCACCAACAGATGTTATTGAATCCCATGGACAACCATTTTCATGAGCATATTTTAAACAATCTAAATTACCATAACCAGCAGCCCTTGAGCATGTTTCTCCATTCCATGGACAACCATTTTCATGAGCATATCTTAAACAATCTAAACTACCACTCACTGCTGCCATTACACATGTTTCTTTATCCCAAGGACAACCAATTTCATGAGCATATTTAAGGCATTCTAAATTACCATTCCTTGCAGCAATTTGACATATCTTTGTTATTTCTTGTGATAAACGATAGATCGTTTTAATGCTTTCAAAATCGCAATTAGAAACACATAATTCAATATCATCACAAATTTTTTTCATTCTTATATATATATAATTATATTATTATATTTATATACATAACGCACCCATTTTAAATCTCACAATCCATGTTACCAATCAACGAATATCCCATTTAGCGGTTAAATAAAAAATACATTATATTTAATGATCCCATGGTAGCCCTTTTTCATGAGCATAAACTAAACAATCTAAATGACCATTTTCTGCCGCCAATTCACAAATATAGTTTTCTAAGGGACACCCATTTTCAACAGCATATTTAAAACATTCTATTTTACCATATTTACCTGCAGCAACAGATGTTTTTGAATCCCATGGACAACCATTTTCATGAGCATATTTTAAACAATCTAAATTACCATAAACAGCTGCTCTTGTGCATGTTTCTTCATCCCATGGACAACCATTTTCATGAGCATATCTTAAACAATCTAAACAACCACTCACTGCTGCCATAACACATGTTTCTTTATCCCAAGGACAACCAATTTCATGAGCATATTTAAGGCATTCTAAATTACCATTTCTTGCAGCAATTTGACATACCTTTGTTATTTCTTGTGATAAACGATAAATCGTTTTAAGGCTTTCAAAATCGCAATTAGAAACACATAATTCAATATCATCACAAATTTTTTTCATTCTTATATATATATAATTATATTATTATATTTATATAAATAACGCATCCATTTTAAATCTCACAACCCATGTTACCAATCACCCAATCAATACATAATAACAAAAGAATTAAAACCGCACGAAAGTGGTGTAAATGCATAATACTATTCTTTGTGACTAAGCTAAAATACCAATAAAATAGTTAAAACGGGTTTCAAATTAAAAACACGCCATTAAGTAACACCCAATGGAAAAGGGTTAGTTTATAAAACAATTGACTGATAACCAGGCCACATTATTTTAGCTAACGCAAAAATAATCTGGCCGGGTGATTCCATTATTCACGGCTGTTTAACACTAAATTGTCTAAAACCAATAAATAACAAATAATCCATAAGTAATCCAATGGAAACTGATGAAGTAATCCCATAAGTAAGCTTTATTTATTAATGCCAAAGGAAAATTGGTTAATTAGTAAGCCAATGGAAAATGGCTAGTTTATAAAAACAATAAAATGTTTTACAATAAAATTATGTTATAGAATAATAGTTATTTTATATATGCCAGTGACTGAAACCAGTATCACACGACGATACATAAAGCTAACGCTTTATGTAGTATCAGCTGCGCTGATACTAATGCGTCGCGTGGTCTTGCTCGCCACTAAACCAGGTTTAACTTTGTCAAAACCTACGGTTTTAACTTCGTTAAACCAGGCTTAGTGGCTCGGGCAGTGTCTGTAACCAATAAATGTAATTATTCTACGAAGTCATAAATAAGAATTCCATAAGATAAATGGAAATATGTTTATAATAAATGTTTCTTATGAACAACAAGGTCCTAAACCGTGTTTTTTTCAATACCCAATTTAAGAAACCAAGATTAGAGCTACCGCGCAAATGAAAATAAAAGAGAACAATCCATGAAACCATAAAAATGGTTTATTAATATGTTCCATTAATAACGAAGTGGTTATATTACCCATAGGAAGATTTTTTTAAATTATATTAATAATTATTTTCATTGTATTAATCCATTTATTCTAAATTAATACCAATACATTTATATCAATATTATTTTCCATTTTATTTATACTAGTCCTTGTAATCCATCTCATAATTCTATTATAATACCCATCTTATAATTTCATTATAATTTCCATCTTATAATTTCATTATAATTACCCATCTTATAATTTCATTATAATCTCCCATCTCATAATTTCATTATAATCTCCCATCTCATAATTTCATTATAATCCCCATCTTATAATTTCATTATAATCTCCCATCTTATAATTTCATTATAATCTCCCATCTCATAATTTCATTATAATCTCCCATCTTATATTTTTCATTATAATTCCCAACTCATATTTTTCATTATAACTCCCATCTCATAATTTCATTATAATCCCCCCATCTCATAATTTCATTATAATCTCCCATCTCATAATTTCATTCAATTCACACCTATCATTTCATAATCCATTTTAATTAACTATTTTAATTAATTATTTTAATTAATTATTTTAATTAACTATTTTAATTAATTATTTTAATTAACTATTTTAATTAATTATTTTAATTAATTATTTTAATCACCCATTCTTATACCTAATTTTATAATACTGTTATTTTACATTTATTAAATTATACTATTATAATTTAATATAAATTATTCCATTTTAATTTACACCCCTCTCTCCCCCACTTTTACCCCATTTTTGTTCCAGATATTCCATATTATATTATATATGATATGCAGGTTTTGCAAGAGGTGGTTTGGTTTGAATAAGGCATCACATGCACATAAATGTAGGAAATACATAGAGAATATACCTTTCTTCTTACCCACATGGTCTGGATTTAATGCCTGTACATGAGAAAGGTGTGTTAACCTGGTGGTCATGCAAAGTTAAATTGAACTGTTACCCTCTGCTGGCACATAACAGGTTAGTTGACCTGTTCACAGGCAAGACATGTCAGTTGCAATTGCCCTCTGCTGGCTCATAACAGGTTAGTGGTTCTGTTTACAGGCAAGACATGTCAGTTGCAATTGCCCTCTGTTGGCACATAACAGGTTAGTGGACCTGTTCACAGGCAAGACATGTGAGTTGCATTGCCCTCTGCTAGCACTGGACAGTTGGGTACACAACAGTCCTCGGGCATTGCATATGATACCTTAGCATGTGATTTCTATGTATTCAAAAGAGTGAATCATGCAAGAACTTCACGATAGACAACATTACTGGTTGTTCTTCCACTTGATGTGAAGACTTTGAGGCCAGCAAATGATTTTGCTCTGGACATTGCTACGTACAACTGACCATGACTGAAGACTGGTTTTGGAAGATAAACACCAACATACCTTAATGACTGACCTTGTGCTTTATTGATAGTAAGGCAGTATGCGAGTCTTACAGGAAATTGACATCTGGCAATATTGATTGGCAGAGCAGAATCTTGCGATGTGAGTGCTATCTTTGGTAGCATAACATACTGGCCTCTGTGCTCACTTGTTATGATTTCCGCACAAATTACATGTCTTTGCAAGTCTCTGACTATGAGACGGGTGCCATTGCACAGTCCTTTTTTAGGATTAATGTTCCTTAATAAAAGTATGGTGGCACCAACCTATTAAAAAAACCAAAGAAAGATTTAGAATGCAATATGTTCATGATGTATATATGAACTAATGTGGCATAAAGTATATAATACTATCTTGCATGCTATACTGGAAAGGATAATGATATGTGGCAACCAATATTCATATAAATGAAGAGAGCTGGCAATATGTTATATCTGTTTAACGAAATAACAGGAATATATAATAGGTACCATCACACAAACAACAATAATAGAGGCGAAAAGGGGACTGTCAATCTGTTCCCAACAAAATAGTTACAAAGGGAGACATTAAGAAAAAAGTGACAATGCATATAGTATAGATGAGGTGAAATTGTGAAAGTTCCTACCTTGAGTTCCAGTTTATGCTTTGGTAGTCCACCTGGTGTTTGTGCATTCAGGAACTCTATTGCATATGCTGCTGCTTCTTCTGGATCATCAGTGACAACTCTGTCTGTACTGAGATATGTGTGCACTGGTCCCTGCAAATGGCTGAGAATCATATTAATTGCATGTGAATTTTCATTCAATGGTGTTAAGCAGCAGCGGTCTGACATGTATAATGGATCTTGCATAAGAGCTACATCATCAGGCTGTGTGTGTGGATAGACAAAATTGATCATGTTTTCCAGTGACTGGGCCATGATATCTGCAGGAAGTGTGATCTGATCATGCTCGTCATGTACCTCATCACCTGTGCCAAGCCTCAAGAGCCATTCAGAGAACTGTCTGTATGTTTGATCTTGAATGGCCCTCATGTTTGCAACCAGTTGAAATTGTTGAAAATGTGCCCAAAGATGAGAATATTTGATGCACTGGCGAACTGTGCCTTCTCTACATGCTCTGGGAACAACTGGTAGAACTTGGCGAAAGTCACCCCCAAGAAACATATACTTACCTCCAAATGGTCTATTAACCTGGGTTATGTCTCTTAGGAGGACATCAACTGATTTTAATGCATCTGCTGGGATCATTGATGCTTCATCCCAAATAAATATTGTTGTCTCCCTTAGAATTTGAGCTCTTGCACTTTGCCTTTTAATATTACATGTAGAATCAGGCAGTAATGGGATTGGTATTTGAAATGTGGAGTGTGCTGTAGCTCCATTGATGAGCAATGTGCTGGCAATCCCAGAATATGCCATACATTTCACCTTTATTCCCAAAGCCTGAAGGTTGTGGACTAAAGTGTTGTAAAGAAAGGTCTTACCTGTACCTGCTGGTCCATCCACAAAGTAACATGTCTGATCAGAGTTTGCTGCAATGGCATTGACAATGGTGTCATGAATGTGCCGCTGATCTTGGTTCAACTGCTGTAACATTCTTTCTCCCTGTTCTCTCTCTTGAGCAATGTTAATGTTTGCAGTCTGATCCTGGGGATGGACAAAGTTACCTGGCAGCTGTGGAAGATCAGAAAAATCAACATTTGAAATAGACTTACCATGTACCCTGAGGCATGTGTCGATATCCCAGAGACAGAGATGAATATGTCTGTCTTGCAATGCAGCTTGTGGGTCATGGAGCTGATCATGCCGTATGTAATCCTCACACATTGTTTCCTTGAATTCATCAAACAGAGCTCTGATATCAGAAGGCGTCTGAAACACCATCAAAGTTGCAAACAACTGGCGCATTTGTGATGGCATGTTCATGACTGCAGCCTCCTGTAAGCAGCGCCTATGTTCAGTATCATCCTCAAGCAACCCCATTGCTCTTGCTGCACCTTTGAACGTGTCATGCACCTGACCATTAACTGTGCGAAGGTCCTGAAATGATTTAACTCCCTTCCTGTGTAGAAGGAGTAAACGGAGAGCAAATCGCTGTGGATCTGAGGGTTGGACTTGATACATACGACCAATGATAGGTGCTGTCTGTCTTCGTCTTGGGTTCCATTTCTTGGCTCGTTGGTCGAATGTGTAGTGCTCTGGAATTTCATGATATAGATAATGATGTGCATTTTGATCCTCCTCATTCAATTTGAAAAAAGCTGTCAATGTGGTTTTCTGACCAACTTGAGCAGCTCTTTCTTCATTGCCATCACGATAATAGACATTTTGCTGAAGTGGAAGGTGAACTGCCAGTCGGATAATGATGTGACTTTTGTCATGCATCTTGTACTGCATTATTCTAAATACTGCCTGGTGTGGTCCGACATAGCGTGCATTAAGATGTTGCAAGATCTCATCATGATTGAGATAATTCTGCCTAATTTCAATGTGAGCAGCATCATTGCCTTTGTGGATGTATTTGAATATATACTTCACACTCCTAACTGTTGTGCACACTTCCACATTCATATGACAATTGAACTTCATCAGCAAAGTCGGGTTGTGCGGTACCACCCATGAGTCATTCACTGCATGGCGACGTAGCTCAGCTCTGTGTTGCCCACATCGTCTATACAGAGGATAACCATTCACATTAAAGTCTGTTTGCTGTTGGAGAGGCTTGGGAAACTTCTTTTTACACTGACCATTCTCCATGCAGACACACTGGGGATCCAAATCACCACACGGGCCATGCATCATGTGTCTCTTAACTGTGTCATGGAATTCTGGGTGCAATTGTGGATCTGGAATTTCTGCAGACACCAACCGATCAACATCCTCTGTTGTTCTTGGTTTGTCAGCATCTGCAAGAAATAAAACCATGTGCGCATGCGGCAAACCCCGTTTCTGAAATTCAATAGTGTACACGTATGCATTTACTTGGCCCAAAACATTCTGCTGAATAAGGTCGTGTAGTAGCTCCTTCAATTTCAAATGAAAGACACGACTGACTATGTCTGGCCTGTCACATGCATTTTGATGCGGGAGTAAGTTGTCTTGAATTTCAGGCCACTTTGGGTTCGCTGTCATTGTCAGAAAAATGTCTGGTTTGCCAAGTTTTGTTACTATTGTCATTGCATCTTGGTATTTCTGATACATGCTTCTTTGGCTGCCTTCAAAACTTGATGGTAAAATAACTATGCGCCCAATGTTTACATCCTCGGCTTGGGCGCGTCTGCCAATGTGATCCATCAAGCCCTGATATGACTCAACACGCAACAATGACTGGTGTGTTCTAATATATGCCAGTTCATTTTCTTCTATTTTTGTGAAGGCATCAACCAAGTACTGCTGAAACAATAGGCGTGAAAGGTGAATGGGTGAGAAATTGTCACGCACTGCAATCCTGTATGCATAAAACTCATTTAAAGTGAGTCGTGATCTGCGTCGTACATCTCTTTGCCGTTCATTTGCACCAATATTTCGTTGAAGGTCAACATTCCAACCCAATTCTCCATTGAAGAACAGCAATGGGTACGTCATTGGGTCTGCATTAGGGGATGTCGCCTTGATCTTGACTGTGTTGGGTGCATTAGGTTGTGCAGGATACACCTCAAGATCTCTATCTGCTGGATTTGGTGCGGCGCCATCATTTCCAACATACACTGCTGCAATCTCTATAGTTGTTGGATTGGCATATCGCCTGTCTTGGAATGGCCTTTTTGCTATTATCATTTTGACAGGCCGAACAGGTTGATTATTTGCAGTAGCAATTTGCCTTTCCCTTTGAAGGACGTGACCCATATTATGATACTGCCTGGCATATGGATTGACAGCAAGTAGTTCATCCTGTAAAAGCAGCATGATATCTGGCCGAAGATTGTAATTACGTGGATCATTGATCCTCTGCTGCATTGCATCATTCGTGTCCAAGATGTATAGCTGTGCATACTGAGGTTGCTGACCTTGTGGAGCTTCTTGTGCAGCTGTGAGATGGTATGCTTGACCATGAATGGTTACAACTCGTGGTCCTCTACCTGCATGCTCATTCAGTGTTGCATTCCAAGATGCCATGGACATTGCAGCATTATAGTGACGAATGTTTTCCAGAAGTGACGGGAATGTGCTGTGTCACCACTGAAAAGCACGACAATGTTGTGAGGTGGGACTGCAATCACTGGCAAGGTGACTTTCCCTTGGAAACAACATTTAGTGAAAACACCCCGTGTTGTGCACTCTTGCTGGAAGTACCTGGCTGCACAGTGTGGACACCTGTTATGCATATCACCAAGGCAATGTGGTGCTGGAAACTGAATATGAATAATGTCATCATCCTCAGGTAAAACTGGCTGTATGACTCCCTGCACGATAGCTTCATTGCCAATTGGGTTTTGCAACTGTAAGTCTGCCAGTTGATTTACTGCAGCTATAACTGGTGGATCATTATTGCCTTGTGGCGCCTGAACTACTTGCCGTTGTGGATTCATGAGGTTGCGCTGCAGTTCCCTTCTCCTCCTATTATTTACACGCGCTCGCCTTAAACGTGGCATGTTTCTAATAGCTGTATGTATAAGTCAGTGCAGAAAAAGCAATAAATAAAGACTATAGAATAGAACTTGATCATAAAATTAATACCAAATAATCAAACTGCTTGCCTCTTAAAGTAGTTAAGTAGGTAAGACATGGATAAGTATAACAGGGAATGAGAGGTCGGTCACTGGAATCCATAATGAGTGTTATGTATAATAAATATGCAATTTTAATACATGTAAGAGGAGTCTCAGCCCAACCCCTCCCATTTAAAGTTTTTTCTGTATGTTAATGGTGTGTAGTAAAACAGTGTTCAACTGTTAAAAACGTCAATAGAGCTTAGTGGTGGATCTTTGTTATCCTGATAAAGCAGCTGGTAAGTTCAAACACATTTGAAATTGATGTATCATGTAAATCAAGCACTCAGTATCTGATGCCAGCAGTAACACAACAATAAAAGACGAATGACACTGATGACTTACATAACCAATTGATCTATTTACAGCAGCAAAACCTGCTGTAAGAAATCGTCGAAAATGTCGAATATAACATATAACATTTAAATCAAAAGAGCTAAGCTCATGACTTACATACAACAAATCTCCTATGAATAACACCAAAATACTGGGTGTAAATGCCAGATAACTACAAAGGAGGCAGCATAAAAAATAATGAGCTTTGAACAATGAACGGACAAAATGTAAAAGAAAATTGTTGTCTATCGATATCATGAAAGGAACATGAAAAATTCTGTCAATGCTTTGAAAGCACCCTGCTTAATTTCCAAAACTATACTAAATATACAGCTTGAAAAGTAATGAGTTTAAAATACATTTGCAGACTGGGGGTGGTAAGATTTTAGAAAAGTTAATTAGCTACTACCTCTTAAAACACAGAATTAATGTGAAAAATCCCATGGACGCTCTCAAAAAATTCTGGTATGACACACGCACAAACATAAAATATTTAAATTAAACGAACTAAGCTCAAAACTTACATAAAACAAATCAGCTATGAATGACACCAAGAACACTCGGCGTAAACGTCAGATAACTATAGTGGAGGTAGCATAAAAATAATGAGCTATGAGCCATCAAACTGACAAAATGTAAAAGAAACGTATTGCCTATTGCTATGAAGAAATTAGCATGAAAATCACCGTCAATGCTGTCAAAGCATACTGCTAACTATATAAAAGATACAGCTTGAAAAGTAATGAGTTTAAAATACATTTGCAGACTGGGGGTGGTAAGATTTTAGAAAAGTTAATTAGCTACTACCTCTTAAAACACAGAATTAATGTGAAAAATCCCATGGACGCTCTCAAAAAATTCTGGTATGACACACGCACAAACATAAAATATTTAAATTAAACGAACTAAGCTCAAAACTTACATAAAACAAATCAGCTATGAATGACACCAAGAACACTCGGCGTAAACGTCAGATAACTATAGTGGAGGTAGCATAAAAATAATGAGCTATGAGCCATCAAACTGACAAAATGTAAAAGAAACGTATTGCCTATCGCTATGAAGAAATTAGCATGAAAATCACCGTCAATGCTGTCAAAGCATACTGCTAACTATATAAAAGATACAGCTTGAAAAGTAATGAGTTTAAAAATGATTTGCAGACTGAGGGTAGTAAGATTTTAGAGAAGATAAATAACTACTACCTCCTAAAACAAAGACTTAATGTGAAAAATCCCATGGACGCTCTATTGTAAAATTCTGGTAAGAGACTCACACAAACATATAATATTTAAATTAAAAGAACTAAGCTCATGACTTACATAAAACAAATCACCTATGAATAACACCAAAAACACTCGGCGCAAACGTTGGATAACTATAAAAGAGTCAATATAAACTATAATGAGCTATGAACCATGGAACTGGCAAAACGCAAAAGAAAAGTGTTGCCTATCAATATCAAGACATTAACATGAAACATTCCGTCAATGCTCTCAAAAACCATACTGCTAAAGTTCTAATGACTATATAAAAGTTACAGCATACAAAATAATGAGTGTAAAAATGAATGTGCAACCTGCGGATAGTAATATTGCCGAAACATAATTAACTACTTTAATGCAGTACAAGTATCTACGAATTCATGGCGCGCACAAAAATAGTAATGGCATTCATGTACAAAATTAAAAACACACTACTCGCATGTGGCAAATAACGTAAATGACACAAAAATAAGGAATCCGAAGCTATATGTATAAGATATTATTGAACTCAACTCACCAAAAATCTGTAGAAGCACGACGTACTTATATGTAGTCTTCTAACGGAAAAGATTCCTTGCCAAGACTGAGCTAAGGCAATGCCACCAATGAATCTTATAGTTAAAAGTCCTCAGAGGGGGGCGGTCTTGTCGATCAAAACTATGGCTAAATGCCCTCCACAGAGGCATTATGATTGGACCATGGCACATTAAGTGACTTGCCGTGGAGACACACGCTAGTTAAAGCTATGTTGTGTGTACACATTATAGGTGTGGTGAATGTTACGGTTTCCGGGATGGATTAAGCTCAGTTGATATCACTGACTATGAAACTTTTCTGCAATTCTCAGTCACTACATAGCAAAATACATAATGGCATACCGTATGCTACGCAGCATAACATTTTGAGAATACAAACTATTGAAGTGAATAAACAACCCATGTCCACTACGTTCCATACATTGTACGTTTGAAACATGAGATAAAATGATTCAACATGCATAGTACAGAATAGTAATGGAACTTAAATAATCTTGAAGGCCTTATTAGTCTCGCATTAAAACACATTCCAACCATATATCTCCAACCACAAATTTCCAATCATGCGACCGGAGGATATGGGACATAGCTAAAGTTTAAGATGCTCCCATACAATATCATGTGCAGAATGATCTATGGAATTTAGTTATGGTATATGTAGCAACTGATCTCGGTAGACCATATGTGCGTAGAATTTCAGTGAGCCAAATTTAAGCTATAAATAATCTGATTTAAAACAATATTCAATTATCATCATCCAATGTTGGCAATGAGTATGCAATAAAACATCCAGGAGCCCCGCAGGTAAATTGCAACATAACATGCTCCCTTATTTCTTCCAGGAGGGTCGAGCTTTTCCAGTTCTCGTGATCACATAGGGTAGCAAAATCATACTAACAAATCCTATCCCAGCAAGGAATAGTACCAAAATACCTCATGAATATACTTTGTCATATTTAAGGGGCAATCTCACGGCGATCTAAAATAGAACTTTGCATAGGTTTAAAGCAAGGTGGCCTGATCAATAAGGCCCCCGAGTCATAGTGTGAGAATCTCGTGCAAAAAAGTTGCAAAAATTACGTTTAACATATCAAAAACCAGATCAGTAAATCACAGACACACTGGCAAACTTAAAAGGAACGGTATTAGAAGAAAGATGCCCCTTACATGAAACCGATGAAAGTCCAATTGTGTTGACAACATAATCATCGCCTCTGTGAAAACCCCCTTAACCACGAACATGCGGTCTTGAAGCCAATCATTGTTGGGAAAAAACAGGGCCGTACTGTAAGATCTCAGTGTAGTCATGTCGAATGTCTCGTGCAAACTAAAAGAAAATCAAAACTTAAGTACCCTGGACAGCTTCACAGGTATACCAAATACAGTAAGCAAGTAAATGTAAACAACTGGGGCTTATTTCATCGCAGTTTACCAAGTACAATGCGAGTAATCACAGTCACGATGAAACTACAGTCTACTTTGAAATATTGCACAGTGAGTTAAATGGATTAAAATAACTTTCCTATTTAACAACAGATCGCATGTATCCACTGACCTACTGTATTGTACTGACAAATAGGATGAAAGTAAGGCGAAACATGGTCAAGTTTGCAGAGAAAACCCCTCAGTCATGGTGGTACGCATGGATGAACGGTTTTGAGCACTTTTTAGTAGAAAAACAACGACTACTAAGCACAGAAAATGAAAGGGGCCTCAAGGAATCTGTCATTGCCAAGTACCGTAGATGTAATCCCATGCGAATTCGCTCAGGACATCTCATGGGAAAATCGAGAAAGCAAATAGTCATCAAAGAAAATTCACGGGGCTGATATAAATCGATAAATTTAAGAGTACACAAACGACTCACCTGGCCATATGAATACGGAATTCTCCACGGATTAACTACTTGAATCTGCTCCCATGGAACACTCCCTAAACTACGAAGTCCCTAGAGTTGGAAGCAGCACATTGAAACTCAACACGCGATCGCATGCTATTGACTACAGGAGGGACACTGCGGCATAGTGAGTGAACTGACCAACCTCAAAATCAAAGTGACATAAGATCAACACTGAGCAAACGTACTCCCCCCGAAGCATATGAGCGACCTTGAGGAAGGAGCATGTCTAGTGCATACCTTGCGGTTGAAAGACAAATGGACCAACCGAGGGGACAAAAGGAACATACCACGTGACGGAAACCGAACAGAAGCATGCTCGAGCTGAGAGCTTCGATCTTGGAGAGATGAAAAGTCGTACGCCCCATTTAAACAATAGCCAAAAAAGAAAAGTGGAATATCTCGGCCAAAAATATAGGGGTCAAAATAAAACTTCTTATTGCAAATCACGACCAGTAGGCTATCCGGTACGAAAAGTTTGGGCCCGATCCAGCACCCCATCTATGCTGTGGACTGTTAAATACCGATGTCCATCACGTGGTACAATCCGAGCCCCGTGATTGGTCTGGCATAAAGTATCATATAGCCATCTTAGTATATAGAGATTAGTACTGATAGCCCACTACACGCGGGCTTCCCTAGCCCCAGTTCAAAAGTTGCATATTAGCCTTGGACAGACTAACGCTGTGCCCCCATGACAGTTGCTTGGTCTGCTCGCATAGGATCACGAGAAGGTGACGTCATGGGACTCTTCGATGGAGCACGTGACTTTTGGCCTTGCATTGTGCAAATCGAAGAAAAGTGCAAGAAAAAATTGTGCAAAAAATGCTCAGATACCTGCGCTAGGCTACGGGGCAGTAAAGGGAAAGGAAGAGACTCAAGAAGCCCCGTAGCCTAGCGCAGGTATCCGAGCATTTGTTGCACAATTTTTTCTCGCAATTTTCTTCGATTTGCACAATGCAAGGCCGAAAGTCAAGTGCTCCATCGAAGAGTCCCATGACGTCACCTTCTCGTGATCCTATGCGAGCAGACCAAGCAACTTTCATGGGGGCACAGCGTTAGTCTGTCCAAGGCTAATATGCAACTTTTGAACTGGGGCTAGGGAAGCCCGCGTGTAGCGGGCTATCAGTACTAAGCTAGTCTCTATTATACGAATTGTTGAATGCACAGAAGTGTTTAAAATGCTCTCTACAATGAGGCACTAATGAAACTACATGACATATTGTCTCCTGCTTCAGTCAACTCTAACGTAAGGAGTCCTGGAAATAATTTTAAGATGTTATAACAGATACAATATAGCACATGAATTGGCAGGTATGAGTGGTTCTGTTATCATGTAGGTGACCACTAATCCTGTCTACAGAGGTACACAATGAAGTCTGATCCATAAACGTAGGTGTTATACAACTGGAATCTGTGATAGGATTTTGGTAGCTCAAGGTGATAAAACAAAAGAATAGTGCTTAGTATTCCTATATCACACCTATATATAATATATAACAGAGTGTAAAGCTATTGATTGAGCAGCATGGATCATATTAGATATCAGCCAGAGTTCTTGGGGGGAGTCCATAGGTTATGGCTATACAAAACAAATAATGCAGCTATCCAGTACTAAATTATCTGTTACAACCATGTGAAATTCAGATTTCAACCAATAATTGTAGTTGGACATGGGAAAGTGGCCCCATAAATCAAATATTGCTATCTAGTACTAATTCATCCCTAAAAAACTATAATATCATCTGCAGAATGATCTATGGAAGTCAGTAATTCTTTGAAATGAGTAATAATATATATCCTGTATCATCAACTCAGATGTCAAATGAACACATTACCTCAGTGGGGGCAAGGGGCTTCATAAATTAAGTCTAGGCAATAATAGTGATGGTCATATCTAGTACTAATCCATCCCTTAAGAGTATATCATCACGTGCAGAATGATCTATGGAATTCGGTAATGGTATTTATAACAAATGATCTCAGAAAGAAGGGCAACTGTGTCCCAACAGAAGAACATTCAGTATAGTGGAACCCCTTAAATTTGACTTGACCAGAATAACTCTACCATCTATAAGTGGAAATAACTATGAAGCCTACTGTAAATACAGTGAAAACAAAATAAAAAGAGTTACTGAGCTGAGAATAAAGTTGGTAACATCTTAGTGTTTGCCTGTAAAACGTGTATGATAAAATCAAGGAGTATATTCGACTGTAAGGGGAATATCTCAAATGTAAGCAAAGTGCCCAAACTCTTGAGACATCCTAACATCCAACTCACATGCATATACTAAGAATCAAGAGCAAGCTAAAAGCTCCTAGTACGTCAGCAAATATTGCATTAAATACTTCCTCAATATCATAACCATACTTCTGCAGTAACAAAACGGTAATTTAGAACAGAAAATCAAGCGAAGCTGAGGGGAACTGCTGTGAGCTTATTGCCCCTGAAGCAAAGTTATGGAATGGAATCACCCTCAAAAGACCGCAATTAAATCCAAAACAAAGGACAACAGGTATCTGTGATCGTGAGATGAACTTGGGAATCCCCTCGCATTTCACAGTACACACTACGACAAAAGTAAAGAGTGAAAGTAAAAACTGCAAAATTAGGGTAACCAAATTCAGCAATAGCCCTATACATACTTCAGTGAAAGCATTCCACATACCACTATTTTATCGCCAAACGTAACAATATCCTGTGCCATTCGTACATGCGGTAAAAGCAATGAATAAATTCGAAGCTACCAGGGAAAAGAACAGTAAACATACAGTAATCATTTCATGACAATTTAGTAAGACAAGTAGGATAACTTAGCGAATGAAATCAAGCGAAAAAAGCACTAAACTGAAAGCTGAACGACGAAATTCTCCTCCAAGTCACACGGCAATATTACGGTAGTGCAAATCACAACATTGCCAACTGAAAGCAGCAAGCATGCCATTCCATGTCATCTAAATAGGCATGATAAGCAAACAACCTGCCATAATCTGGCATGGAATACAAAGTCAAACATATGTTGAATATCTTTTCACAATTTAGCTGTAAAAGCACGGTGATTTAGTACACAGAATCGAACAACTTTGAGAAGAACTGTCATGGTGGTAATACACTCGAGGGAAGGTGGCTGAATCTCGTTGAAAGATATGGAAATAAATGGCTGGCAACAGTAGAATACGGATGAAATGGACAAAGGAAATACAGGAATTCATAAATCAAACCATTTCAGGAAAAAAGAGCAGGCTTACCTGGAAGAACTGCAACCAAAGTCTCCTCGCGATAACATACACAGTTACTTGGTCCTACAGGACCGCTCGCAAAACTGACAACACGCGGTCCAGCAGGGAGGAGCAACAGAAGTGCTGGTAATGGCGATAAGAGGAAAGTGGAATAACTCGGCAAATAAAAATGATAAAAATCAGATCTCTTCTTATGTAAGTAGTAGACCCAAATGGCCACCCTCAACAGAGATTGGGGGCCATGGAACAAATACCCTGGGAGGAGATCGTGTGCGCGATATCAGGTCACGTGGTACAAATTCGAGCAATCTGATTGGTTTGGCATAAATTATCATATAGGGATCTTAGTATATAGTGATATGCCGTTGGGCTATAGAAATGGAGGGAGGGAGATAGCAAATTCTTTTATGTTTGTAGCATATCAAGATCCTGATGTTTTTTATGTTCCAGCTCATTTTTAAACAGGCAAGCTGTCATGTGACCAAAGGTATTTGTTAGTGTTGTACTACTTTCTTTGGATAGCAGTTTAGCATTTTCTAGTAGTGTCATTAACCCTTTTATTGTTCTCTCTTTTCTCTCTGTATCTCAATATACAAATCTCAAGTATATGGTGGCTTCATATATAATATGGGCACATTCAGTAATTATGGTCTAATTTGTCTCTGCAATTTTATTCTATTCAAGGTATTATGGGTTGAACATCCGTGTGTCTTTACAACTTTACTGTAATGATTCACTTTTCTGGTGATCAAGTACATGTGAAATGAAATTGGTCCACCAGTAATTCAGAAATTAGTATTGTTGAATGCAGAGCAAGAGACAACCATTATTCTAGCAGTCAGATGAACATGCTGAGTTCAAAACTAAAACCTGAAATTAATGCAGAGTGCAGTGGTGTAGTTGTAAAGTCTTAGGATGCTTGACACAACATGACAAAACAAACACATCACTTCACAACTTTACTTTTGTTGCAAAACTATAAGCAAGTCATCAAACTTTTCTTCATTAGATAGCATAACAGAGCAGGTCAAATACTGTAGGAAGCATAATAGTGTTATGCCATGATAGGCCAGAGTGCCTTCGCTATTTCAACCTTGAAAGTTACCAATTTTACACATATTGTTTGTAAGAGAGGTATATTTCAATTATGGTTCCACACCTTCCTACCTGTCCTATTCTTTTCTAGCTTCAGGTACCTCCTGGAAATAGTATAACTGCAATGGTCACTAGTGGATCCATGCACTTATTCCACAGGATTCAGTACCTTATAATGTCCCATGCTTTGCTTTTTGCCCTTGTGGTGGTACCATTGTTGTTGCCCATGGCGCTACCACATCATGTGATCCTGTCAGCATTCTAGTCCTACTATTTCTATGATATCCTCTATAGCAGAATCTAATTCACTCATTTCTGGTGAAGTCCCACTTGCTCTCATCTCTTCATTCCTTCTTCATTGGAAAGCTTTTTCAGGTTTAATAAACCTCCCCCTTACTGCTTGTTGGTCAACAAAAAGGCTGGTGTTCCTAAGCCTGCGTGCATACTGTCAGCGCAATAGCAAAGCGAAGCGAACGAGTGAAGTAGCATGCAGATAGTTTGTACTGAAAACAATGTCTATTCGCACCAAGTCAGAGTGACAATGATACAGAGTGAGAAGATTACTTTGAATGTATATATTCGCTGCGAGTGGAAGAGAAAGCAGCAATTGATGTTGAATATTTGATAGCAGAGGTCTACAACCTATCAGCCATATGGGATAGCCGCGATAAAAAACACGCTGATCATGACTTTATAGCGAAGCAATGGGAAGACATTGGCAAAGAATTAAATTGTGAAGGTAGATATGTAGTTAAATCCTTTTAGTCACACACTTTTTATAAGAATATAGTTTTCGAGATAGATGACTTTCTGAAGTCCAGGCTATGCTATATGGCAACAAGTATTCTGCCAAGAAACTGCCCCTTCGTGGCTATTGAAATACTCCATGAATGCCTCCCTAACATGTACAGCATAGCGAGTAGGATTTCTCACATTTGCAGGAAATGTTTGAGGATCACTACAGGTTGAACATTTGATGACTTCTGCACCTCTCAAATATTGGAATTCATCTGGAGGACTTCCTTCTTTATCTATGATCATATGTGCAAAACATGTATGGCTTTGACGATAGTATCAGCTCTCTCAGGTGTTGTTCCAATTGCTCTCTCTAAAACTCTAAATTTCTTACTTAAGGTAGCTCTTTACCATTAAATAGCACTTCTTTGAAAAACTTTCGAATTTGTTTTTATTGGATAGATTTCTTCCTTAACATCATAAGAATGAGTGGGGGTAGATATTCCAGCATATCAAGGCCGAATCTGTCAATAAATAAACCTTTGCAATAGTCAGTGCTGATTTTTGTCCTTCACAACACCCTAGCAATGGGTCTCTACTGTCTTAAGGCCAGTTTCCACTTAGTCACTTTGGTCACGTGAATGAGCGAATGGCCCTCTTAGCATGCGCAGTGAACAGGAATTTATTTTGCTGCGAATGATCTCCCGTTCGCTCAGTAGTTCAACTCAGTTGAACTACTGAGCGAATTCGCGCAGTGTCTTGGCACTTCAAACAATAGCAAGGCAGTGAAGTGGGGAGTTTCCTGATATTGTGGAGTTAGTTTTGATATTTGAGTATGTTGGGAAAACCCCGAGCTTATATGGTGAGATGAATTGTACAAACAATAGACGCTTTAGGGTACTTCCATCGCTCATTTTTACCTTCAACCCATAAACTACATTTTCTCGTAGCATTTCTACATCCCATTGTGTATTTCCTATGTATGGTTTGATTTGAAACATGAATCGTCAGGAAATAATTTTGAAGTGCAGACTTTCATGATTACTCGATAAGTAATCCGCTCAGAATATATCTTTCGTATCCAAAATCTCTTTCGCTTAACATTTGTTCTATGAAAACGCCCTTGTAATAATAAATAAGTAGCAATTGCCTTCTTGTGAGCGCCATGTTTTGTTTATTGTGTTATTATTACCGCCAAAATTTATCATTCGACGAGTCTCTGCTCTTATTCACTGCAATCACCCATACCTGTCACTGAGGGTGCATTCGCTCATTCGCGTGACCAAAGCGACTAAGTGGAAACTGGCCTTTAAGTTCACACCAGTCCCTTCACCCCCCTCTCTTTTTGAATAAGAGCTGTTTCAAGACCATCTATTTTGAATCTGCCTTGCTTCCAATCACCTTATATACAGCTATAGTTGATTTGTGGCTTTGTCTTGTTGTTCAGTCTCAAGCAGTGGAAAAAATGGATACTGTGAAAAGCAAGATCAGTCTTAAGACTTAGATATGGGGAGTAGTAAACGGTATAGAGATTCACGTTCTAGAAAGAGAAGGTTTACTGGAAATCAGCACACTGTAGAGCACAAGAAAGCGTTAACTGATACTGATAGCCAAGCAGAAGTTTCAACACTGAAGGGACTGCCTAGGCCAATGACTCCCACATGTTATGTAAATGACAGCAACGCATCCACCTCATCAAGAAAGCTTGATCTAACTACGTCCACAGAGATGCAGGATACCCCTGAATCATTTGACTGTTTCATTTTTGTAAGCTTTGCCATTCTTCAAAGCATGATAAAGGAAGGTTCATTTTGTCATGAGTGTCATTGGCAGGAAACATTAAGGTTGGACAATGTATCCAGTCGAAGAATGGGATACTGCTATTCGATCAGAGTCTACTGTGGTGAATGTGGATGGAGTAGAGAATGGAAAACATCTGATACCATCCAACACGGTCACTCTCCTGGACAAAAGTTTTATGAAATTACTGTTAGAATGGTAGCTGGCTTCAGAGAAATTGGTCAAGGCTTACATTCTATGGAGACATTTTCAAGGTGTCTTAATATGCCACCACCAATGTCTGCCGCTGCTTATAATAATGTTGTTGACAAGATGAAAGATATTTATGTTGAGGAAGCCCTTAAAAGCACATCCAAAGCTGCTGCTGAGTTAAAGAGCAATCAAAGTCTATGTGAGGAGCAAGTTGATTGCAAGGTATCATTTGATGGTACATGGCAGAGATGAGGATTCTCTTCTCTTAATGGCATTGTCACTGCCATTAGTAGTGACAGTAAAAAATGCCTTGATTATGAAGTCATGTCTAAGATATGCAAAGCATGTGAGAAATGGAGGCCATTGAGAGGAACAGATCAATATGAAAATTGCAAAGCTGCCCACGAGTGCCCAGTAAATCATCATGGCTCCTCCGGAGCAATGGAAGCTGCTGGAGCTGTTACAATTGTCAAAAGATCAGTGCCTCAACACAATCTTAGATTTACAGGATACATTGGGGATGGAGATAGCAACTCTGTCTCCAGTGTAGTAGCTGCTGCTCCATATGGTAGTGAGATTAAAATAGAAAAAGTAGAATGTTTGGGTCATGTTCAAAAGCAGATGGGGAATAGGTTATGCAATGTAAGAAAAAGCCTCAAGGGATAGCCTCTTAGTGATGGGAAGAAAATATCAGGAAAGGGCAGGCTGAGTGACAAACTTATAAATACAAAGCAAAATTATTATGCTCTTACCATAAGGCAAAATACTGACAACCTGTATGCTATGAAGAAATCAGTTGGTGCAATTTTGTATCAACTAACAGAAAATGATGATAATGAAGAGAGACACAAATTCTGTCCAAGAACTGAAGATGGCTGGTGCAAATATCAATCTGATAAATTAACAGGAAAAGAAACTTATAAAAGTAAAGTAAATTTACCAGCAGCAATTAAATCAGCTATATTACCAATATTTCCAGACCTGAGCAAAGATGAGCTTTTGAGTAAGTGCCTACATGGATACACTCAGAATACCAATGAGGCACCGAAAAAGCTAATTTGGCAAAGATGTCGAAAATCTGCATTTGTTTCCAAAAAGACTGTAGATCTAGCAGCTGCATCAGCTGATTTGTATTTTAATGATGGGTGCAGTGGACTTGATAGGATCTTTCAGAGCCTTGGTATCAACATGGGGGATATACAATGACAATTAGTGCTAACATTGATCGGCGGCGCATATGTACTATGAACAGAAAATCAACTAAGAAAGTAAAAAGATTGGCTTTTTTCTATGATTGGCAAATAAAAAAGTTATTTATGATTGGCTCCTCTCAACATGAACTTGCTAAATGGTTATCAGAAGTGTTGGCCCTGGTCCTAAAACTCTACTCCTCGAATTGCGTAAAAGATTCGTTTACATTTGCCACCTTTATCCAGACTTATAACAGTGACCCTACCTTTTCATTTCTGTGCTCTTTTGACATCAGCAGTCTATTCACCAACGTGCCATTAGATGAGACCATAGGGATTTGTGCTGATGCTTTGTATAGAGGTCAGATTGACTGCCCTCCATTCACCGACTGGAATTTAGTTTTAACAACCAGATGTATAAACAACTAGACGGAGTGGCAATGGGCAGCCCTTTGGGGCCAGCTTTGGCAAATATTTTCGTGGGTTTTCATGAAAGTAGACTTGTCACTAACACCATACATTTTGCAGGGGAAGCTGTAAAAAAGAAGTTCAAAGGGTTGAAAGACACCTTTAGGAGAGAGCTCAAAAAGTTACCCAAAGGGAGGTCTGACGAATATGACAGTATGTGGCCCCATTTTCAATCATTATTTTTCCTGAAAGATCAGGTGGCAGGAAGAGCCTCTTCAGGAAACATGTCTCACTGTTTGCAGTCACAGAGTCTGGTTGAGTGGGAAACAGACCCTATTGGTACAGAAGCAGCATTGCTGTCTCATGAAGAAGATAGGGATGGGAACCAATCAACATCATCAACACCAAGTCCCTCAATTATTCCACGGCAGTCGAGTATGGTCAAAAGAAAAAGTTCCTCTACAGATTCTCTCCATCAACAGATGTTGGAGATTGAAAGGGAAAAGCTTAAGGCCCTGATGAAGCCAGATGATGAAGAAGATGAAGTGAGACTGTTCTGTCTCAGTATAGTCCCAAAAATAAAAAAGCTTTCCCCTGACAGGCAATCACTGTTTTGTGTAAAAAGGCAAGAATGTTCCATATCTTCTTGTACCCACCAATATAATCAAGATTCCCACCCATTCCTTCTTCTATTGTTGATCCCACCCCAACCTATAGTAGTCTTCCTGATGAAACAGTACAGTACAATACAGTAGGACTATGAGGAGTAGCTTTGTTAAATACTTTGGTGAATCAAATGAGTATAGATGAAATTTTACCTGATTGCAACTACCAGTCTTTCTTCTGCTGATATTGGATCTCGAACATTGGTACCTTGCTTGGTGATACCCTCTTTAATATACCCCAATAACGAAACAAACGTAGATGAACTCATTCTGAAATAGTCCTTACATTTTTTCTCATCATTCCACAACTGTCGCATCAAGTGGTGATATTCCCCAAAATCAAATCGCCCTCTACCTTATTGGCCATTTTTACGCAGGCCCTAAGTGGCATTCATTTGTGGAGGGTGATGTAAGTAGGACCGGCATAAAAAAGGCTGGCGTAAAATGGGCCCAATTGTTGATGGAAAAGCGAAAAAGTGGCGTTACTATTTTAAGAGTTTTTCTTACTGTAAGTCTAATACGTCAGGAAAAATAAGGATTTTGCAATGGCTTGTAGCTTAGCACAGGACAAATTATTTGTTTTTATCATCTGTTTCTTTAATATAACACAAATAAAACAATACAACAGGTTGACAAAATGGAAAAGATATTAGATTTAGAGACACTACATGAAGATGGTTTGGATGAGGATAAGGAGGACGAAAAGGAGAACAAAATGGAAGAGGAAAAAGAAGATTTTATCGCAGTTGCATCGGACACTGAAGAAGACAAAAGTGTAATTGTTATTGATTAGGAAAAAAGACCAGAGGAAAGATAAAAACGTGTTGTTTTTCTTAAACTACTAGATGGCATAAAATGCTGCTCTAAGCAGCATTACCCATATTTAGAGGGTGGAGGACTTACGGCCGGCGTAAAAGGGGCTGGCGTTAAGTAAGGGCCACATATGAAGTAAGCCTGAAAAAGTCTACCAGTATGCCACTGAATTCAGCCAAAAAAAGGAAGACAGAAAGGCAAAAGACAGATGACGAGGAGCTGTTAATTCTAAGGAGCCTCACAGCATCTGTAAAAGAGGAAGATGATGTGGAAAAAAGCAAAGAAGCTGCATTTGGGAATTATGTTTCACAAGCTGTATCTCTCATGGATGAAAGTACAAGATTAATGGCAATGAATAATATTCAAAATGCCATATTTCAAGCTCAGATGAGCTGTTGCCCAGGTAGTATGTTCTCAAAACAGCAGCCTTTGGTTGGCCCAATTGGACACACAGGGATATGCTTGATAGTACAAGGAATGGAGAATCAAACTCATTTTGCGAACAATAATTTATGAATATATTCAATACTTGTCTTACCTGCAGATATTTATCTCTTAGGTTTTCATACATTGCCTGGCAGGTTTCTGATACAATTCATGAAATTGTTCGCTCTCCAAGTTGATAGGACAATCGTAGGCTATGAAATGACTCCCCTGTAAAGAAGAAACGCGTTATTACTTTGCTCTGTGAATAGCTAAGCTCTGTGAACAGCTAAGTCCCATGCCAACAGATTGAAAGCCCCACATAAAAATTGGCAGGGTTTGCTTATATCATTCAATAGAGAAATGAAAAATAGTTTGAGTGATCACCTGTTGCCAAATATTGAAGTGTAACAGCAAGTCTTTCATATGCACTTATTGCTTAACTCATGTTGAGTGTCTTGCTTACATATAGCACTGCATACACGTTCTAACACATATTTGAATGGCCGCTTCTCTAAATGAAAATAGCAATTGTACGTAGATTTGCCCTCAGTACTTAACTCTTGCACTAGAGTGTGGAATGCACCGTTTTCCCTCCTGCGTCCAATCCACAACATTTGCCATACTTTCCTATTGATTCGCCGCTTTCTTCTTCATGTCAAAAGAAGACTATTTGCCATCAGTATCACTTTCTGCTTTTTTGTCGAGTCCATCTCCTACGAAGTTGCAAGTAGTAGTGCGAAAAAATTTGGCGGCTGCTCCAGGAACAAGTGTCAGAAACTTAAGAGAGGCATAACTCTGACAGGTATCATGCTGTGTGCAGGGACACATGAATAGTTGCTGACAACAAGACTCTTTGTTGCCAGCGACAACAATCATGATGTATGGGTTGGGCTTTATGTATGTAAATGAATGTATATAGTCAATAAATGAGAACTTATAAACATTTGTAATAATCACAGTTAAATCACATGCTGTCCCAATACTCTAATCATAGATCACCTGACTATCACATGATAAGCTAGGGTGTATATGCATAATGAATGATAGGTGTATGATCAAATAATAATCATCATGTGTTCAGTGTCTTGACTCTAACATTGTTTACTCAACATTTGTAGCATTAATAAGGTCCTAGGTCAAAAGGATTAACTGCACCCTGTGCCATACTTAGCCTGGTGGTTCTCAATATGTACAGTAATTAACACCATTAGGTATCCTACATGTTTAACAGGCCTGTAACTTGAATTGATTAAGTCAGTCTTAAAACTAAACATCAGAATTCAGACGTGTTTCTGTTCTGTGTGGACTCTGCATAAGAAAACGTTACAACTGGTGACAGAGATAAACTGAGCTATGACCACTATTCTGCCGGAGAAATTTGATAATGGTGATTGTCCCGCTCGGCTACGACAGTTTGAGTCTTGTGCGTCTGCTAACACCTGGGTGGATGAGGACAAGGCCCTGACATTGCCTGCCTTTTTACATGGAATAGTGGCAAAGCATTTTCATGCATTGACCGATGAGCAAAAAGATTCCTATTCCCACCTTATTGAGAATCTTAAGGCTGCGCTGTGCCCTGCCATTTGCAAGGAGATGTTTCATGCCAACGTCAGCCTGGTTGCTACATGACAAGGAGGACCCGGCAGTATATTTGCATTCACTAAGGGACCTTTTAGACAAGGCTGACCCAACCTTGAGTGCTGCTGCCAAAGAAGCCCTTCTTGGTCGTCAATTTTTGACTGGTCTTCCCATGGCCATGAGGCTCAAGCTCTTGGAGCACAACCCCACACATATGCTGCCTGAAATGGTTTCCTTTTGCAAGCAATTGTTAGCCATCTGCCTTGTCGCTGGGGATGCGCCGTCTCCGCTGCTTTGTGCTGCCTTCACCTCAAGTGAATCTACACCCAATGTTGCTATGCCATTTTCTGCTACTCAAGATTTAACTACAGCTGTCAAGGACCTTCACATTCAACAGAAGGCTGTTGCTGCTGCCCTGTCCACAAAGTCTTGGCTGAGTCGTTCATCATCCCAAGACTCCCAAGGTATTCGTTGTTTCTTCTGCAAAGAGTTGGGACATATTGCCAGAAATTGCCCCTTTAAAGTTCACAGTCCACCCCAACATCTACTGGTCCACCTGCTGGTTTTGCACACACCCCTCAAGGATGGCGACAAACAATGACGTGCACACTGTGCGGTGGAAAAGGTCAGTCTTCTCAGCAATGTGCAAATAACTGGACAGTAAATAACATTTCAGTTAGTTATGCTTCTGAAGTAAGTGTACCTTTAAACTACTAAGGGGTGCTATTGTAGGCTGTAATGAGCACCCCTGTCATTCTATTGTTGGAGTTCCTGCTAACAATAAAATAAGCCATAGTGTGGAAAGGTTTCCTCCTCAGCACCTTATTGAATGCTGTATTAACAATGTTAATGTCACTGCTTTACTTGATACAGGATCTATGCTATCCATTTTAAGTCAATCTATATTTGACAAGTTGCCAGATAAGCCTTTGTTGCATAGCAGTGCTTGTATTTCCATCACCGGTCAGTCATTGCAGTCATGGGGGAAATTTCTTGCCCATCTTCAATTCCCGGGTAGCACTTATTCTTACCATACCCCCTTTCTTATCTGTGATAATGTTTAAGCCCCACTGGAATGTGCATTGGGTTGGGATTTTCTTCTTTCTCACCACTTTAATGTAGTTTTACACGATTCCAGGTATTTTCTAGAGGGTCCACATGGTAAATCCCCCATTCTGCCAGGTGCTGAAGGCCCCATTCTATCCTCTACAGCCGATACTCTTGTGTTTGAACAATCTCTTCATAGGGGCCCTGTTCCACTTACTCTGGTCAGTAGTATTATTCTTCCAGCTAGAAGTGAGGTAGTTTCAATTGCGCATGTTCGGAGTAGTTTACGTAATGCATTAGGCTTGGTAGCACCTTTTGTTTCCAATGATTTTCCTTCAGGGTTATACCCCACTTATTCGGTTAGCACTGCTGATAATCACTCTGTTCCCATCCGTTTGACTAACGCCAATAATGAAGTATGTGAACTGCACAAAGTTCAGCGTATTGCCGATTTTTGCCAAAGTAAGTCTGTGATAACCCCCAATTTGCTAGCACCAAACAGACAAGCTTTAGTGGGTGGTACTCTTAATGTGTCCAAAGAGGTAGCTAATGAATTATCTTTGGCGTTAAGTTCAACCTTGTCTTCGTGTGAAAGGAATACCTTGCTAGCTACATTGCTACGTACCTAGGACACACAGTTTCAGCTAAAGGTATTCATACAGACCCCGCTAAAATCAAAGCTGTTTATGAATTATCAGAGCCTTCAAATGTAGAGCAAGTTCGATCATTTGTGGGCCTTGCTGGTTATTATCGAAAGTTTAGTCCAAATTTTGCCACTGTTGCTGCCCCCTTGACGGATCTTACAAAGAAGGGATCTAAGTTTGTTTGGGCTACACCTCACCAAGTTGTTTTTTCTACCCTAAAACAGCACTTATGTTCTGCCCCAGTTTTGTCATACCCTCAAGTTGACAAGGACTTTGTCTTACAGACAGATGCTTCAGATTGTGGACTGGGTGCTGTCCTTGCACACGAGGACTCTCAGGGTAATGAGCATGTGGTAGCCTATGCCAGTAGGACTCTTAGTGATCGAGAGAGGCATTATTCTGCCATGGAGAAAGAAGCTTTAACAATTGCTTTTGCCACCCAAAATTTTCACGTCTACCTTCTAGGCAAACCGTTTCATTTGATAACTGACAATAGAGCCCTTACTTGGCTTCATTCCTTAGAGCCTAAAGGTAGAATTGCACGTTGGATTATGGACTTGCAAGAGTTTTATTTTACTGTCCAGCATAAAGCAGGAAAGGAAAATACTAATGCTGATGCCCTCTCTAGGCTTTGTCCCCCGTCGTCATTTAAATCTCCGAGCCCCATCCCTTTGAAAGATAATGCTGTCTGCTTTGTGCAGCTAACCTCGTATTTAATCTTCAGGAAGAACAACAGAAAGATAGCTCCCTTCAGCTCGTTCGCCAATGTAAATGTAATGGAATGCCAAAGCCTCCCTATTTTCCATGGAACTTTGATTCTCAAGTACGATCCTATTGGACTTGTTGGGATGAGGTGCACCTTGTTGATGACCTCCTTGTGCGGTATACACCTGTTTCCAAAGGTTCCCCTAAACGAGTAATTTTACTTCCACAGCATATGATTAGTCAACCATTAGAGAGTGTGCACTCAGGGCCATCAGGAGGGCATATGGGGATTACCAGGACATTGGGTAGGGTGAAAGAACGCTTTTATTGGCCACACATGACCTATTCTGTTCAGTCATATATAGGTTCATTTAAGGAATGTATTGAAAGTAAGACCTCTTGTACTAAAAGAAAGCCCCCACTTCAGCCAGTGGTGATTAGTGAGCCTTTTACTGTTTGGGCCATGGACTACATGGGGCCTCTCCCAGAAACAGCCAGGGGAAATAAGCACATACTTGTAGTTGGTGATCATGTCACAAATGCTGCGAAGCATTCCCAACGCAAGATCAGAAAGCTCAGACTGTTGCCAACAGTCTAGTATCAAGGTTATTCTCTCGCTTTGGGCCCCCACACATTCTTCACTCTGACCAGGGCACCAATTTTGAAAGCAATTTGATCAAAAGTATATGTGACCTCATGGGTATTCAGAAAACCAGAACTACAGCATATCACCCCCAGGGGGATGGGCAGATTGAGAGACAAAATAGGACACTGCAAGAGATCTTGTCAACCGTTATTTCTTAGCATCCTGATACTTAGGATCTTCATATTGATCAAGCTGTCTTTGCTTACAATACTAGCCATCATCAATCAACAGGATTCTCCCCCTACGAGCTTGTGTTTGGTAGAGTAGCTTGTATGCCTGTAGAAATAGATCTGGGTGTGCCCCTGAGGGACCCCAGAAGTCAGTCAGATTATGTGCAAGCAGTTGGACAGGCAATTCGTAGTTCTCAATCCATAGCTCAGCAGGTGCAATTGGAAGCAAAAGCAAAACAAAAACAGTTCTATGACCAGGGAAAGGGGACTTGGACCCCTATTGAGCCACAGAGTATCGTTTGGCTTAGGCGACCTAAAAAGTGGAAGTTTTAGAGAAAGTGGCTTGGGCCGTATACTGTTGTCTCTAGACCAGGTGTTAACTATCATATTAAGTCCCAGGAAGGCAATGACCTGGTTGTGCACCACAATAATGTGAAAGTCTCTGCCATGCCCAACTTAAAAGGAACTGTAGTCTGCCCCACTCCAAAAGCCCAGAAATATCTGTAGTACAACAGGAAGCCACAGGTGGAGACGCAGTTAGAGCTGAGCGGGCACAATATGTAAGGCCTAGGAACCTTTGTCAAGTAGTAGACCCTCCTATTCGATATGGTGATATTGTAACACATTAATTAGTCATATCACTTTAAGGGGAGGGAAGGTGTAGCGTTAATAAGGTCCTAGGTCAAAAGGATTAACTGCACCCTGTGCCATACTTAGCCTGTTGGTTCTCAACATGTACAGTAATTAACACCATTATGTATCCTACATGTTTTTAACAGGCCTGTAACTTGAAATGATTTAGTCAGTCTTAAAAATAAGCATCAGACTTCAGAGGTGTGTCTGTTCTGTGTGGACTCTGCATAAGAAAACGTTACAATGACCCCTCAATCTGGAGTCCATCTAGTAGTATTATTATAGTTTATGTTTGCCATCTCAGACTTCATGTGTCCAGCTTTCTATTCCATGAGAGCGGGTGACAAAAAGTCACCAAAGGTCCCACGGTGGCCTTCAGTATGTATCCCTAAAGAGACAGGACTTTCCTTAGCAATCGTGCGGTCACTAAGAGTGCAGTTGTTTGCATTATTTCCAGCGTGATGTTTGCTCCAACCTTATTGACATATCCAGTAACTCTTTGTGACACAGCTCCTAACGCACCAATCACAATAGGTAATACAATACCAGTTTTCATTTTCCACAATCTTCTTACTTCTTCTTTCAGCATCTGATATTTTTCTAGCTTTTCTATCTCCTTATCCTTAACTCTTTTATCTCCTGGAATTGCTATATCTATTATTCTTACATCTTTCGTCCTTTTTCAATTAGCACAACGTCAGGTTTCCTTGCCTCTATCATCCAATCACACTGAATCATAAAGTCCCAGTAGATCTTATAGTCATTATTTTCACTTACACATTCTGGCTTGTGTTCATACCACTTGTCACATGACTCTATTCCCACATTTTGACAAAGCTGCCAATGAACATATCGTACAACATCATCGTGCCGTCGCTTGTACTCATGCTGTGCTAACGTCCCACATTCACTAAGTAGATGGTAAATACTCTCACCCCTTTCACCACACATCCTACATAAAGGTGAATCAGCCGTTTTGTCAATATGGAACTTAGTATAATTCGTATCTGAGGGTTTATTCACTAACGTCAACTAATTCACTGGACATCTTATTCACGAGATCCAATGCAATGAGTTTGGACGTTATATCGAAGCTCATACTTGAATATGGTGGCCTAACTGAGATAGGTCCACTTTAAGATTTGTACCAATGAAGAGACTATGCATCCTCCCTGGCAAAGCGGATATTTCCTGTTAGGTATTTACGGACATTGCAATTGTTTTTGCTTTATTGTATTTACTTATATAGCTGACTGTTTACTATTATTTAGTCTATTGTTTAGCAAAGTGTGTAACTTTTGGAACTTTGAAACACCCAAATCATCAACGTGAATAATACCAGTTTCATAAACACCCAATGTTCTCTTCTATGGTGTATTGTATAATGTCTAAAGTGCCTACACCCCAATCATTTAGGAACACATTAAGAGCACTTCACACTGAAAATGTGAAAACTTAAGAACAGCCAGCGGTAACCTCAAGTGTACTGGTTCTTATAAAAAGGAGTGTATCTCCATATCTTTAGATTGGTGGAGTTGCAGGTAGTCATCTGTCTATCAGTGTTTTTATGACCTAGTGTCTCCTAAGAATATATGCAGTGAGAATGCAAAAAGGTTCCTTTTGTGTAGAGAAGGAAATAGCACCAAAGAAATGGATTCTTCTTTTAAACCATGCCATACTGTGTGTGCCAGTCATTATTGTGATTACTTACACTGTTACAACATATATGGATGTCTCTGGTTACTCAAAAGAAACCTGATAACACTTTCTTTCCCATGTAAACTCTATAGAAATTACTTTTTATCACCATACTTTACCTCCTCATTGAATCTTTTCTCTGTTAGTACTATTACTTTTTGTGATAATGATGTAATGTATGGAAGGAGCCCTATCAATGCCCCCCCCCCCTACTAGTTTGTGCAATTTTGCTATCATCAGTTTTTATGAACTGTGACACTAGATGATTGCTTCATATGTGAAATTGTGGAGGAGATTTAGAAACCAGGTGCAAAGGTTAGATGCCCTATGTGTCAATCTTAAAGAATAGAAGGTTTATCCCTACATTGTTACATTGTTATCATTGCACCTGTGCCCTTCTTACTCTGGATTCATTGGTGCTGCTTTTTGTCTCCACTTGCTTTCATTTTGTCAAAGAATGGATATGAACTCCTTCAGATTCCATATGGTAATGAATGCATCTTATATACTTATTTGACCAAATAAGGTAGAAGGAGCTTGAAAACATGTTCAAAGTCACAGACTATCTCCTATGACTACAAGCTTTTTCCTCAAATTTTGAAATGTCATGTTGAACATTTGACCAAAACTTATAGGCAATCAGTTGACAATATAGTTGAAGCCAATAAGCATTTGTCTATACTGAAGGCACTCATCTTGTGTGCCAGACAGAACATCCCCATCATGGTGATGATAAAGCAAGTACAGTCAGGAAGACTGTTGTAAATTGACTTAGGTCTACATTGGGCAGTACTACTATGGTGCTAGGAACATACACTCTTGTTTTGGTATCCAAGCAAGTAGAGGTCCTGACTTGCATTATATAATGCAATTATGGGGCTTCTTGATTCTCTTCCTTTCCCTTTACTGCCCCGTAGCCTAGCGCAGGTATCCGAGCATTTTTTGCACACTTTTTTCTCGCACTTTTCTTCGATTTGCACAATGCAAGGCCGAAAGTCACGTGCTCCATCGCAGAGGCCCATGACGTCACCTTCTCGTGATCCTATGCGACCAGACCAAGCAACTTTCATGGGGGCACAGCGTTAGTCTGTCCAAGGCTAATATGCAACTTTTGAACTGGGGCTAGGGAAGCCCGCGTGTAGCGGGCTATCAGTACTAAGCTAGTTCATTGCTAAGTAGGCTAGTTAGCACATGGGTGACATTTTTTATTGTCTCAGAACTGTCCATATACCTCTTTTTCAACCTGGATTGCTTTCCTGTCATGGGCTGAACCAGTTGACCCTTTTTGGTTGGAGTGCTTGTTGGTGTTTGATCAAGTGAACTTAGCCAATCCTGTTTAAACATTGCTGAATCTAAAAGATCCTCTTTGTTTTGCTTCCTTGCAAACGGAAGATGGGCACAAGGAACTCCCAAGGTATCAAAACAGAAACAATCTCCTGAGATTCGAGTACAGTCTATCTGTTGGGAATCCAATCTGATAGATTCTTTTTTCATTCGTTTGGACAACTGGTATCGAGATAACACCTCTTTGATTGCTTCTTTTGTAACCATTTTTTGACCTTGTATTAGGATTGTTAGCTCATACATGTCAGTTATATTTGTTGGTAGGAATGTCTTGTTTTTTGTATCCCAAACTCTTTCCTGTCTCTTTTGGGACTGATGGACTTGAAATTCAGCTAACTTTGTTACAACCTTGGAAATGCTGCTTTGCTTCTTAACAAAATCTGTAACTATGTTATTTATATTTTCACTGCGGTTATTTGTGAATGTTCCTTTTAGGGAAAAGTGCTTCAAAATATGAAAGGCCCACCTCTCTCGGTGATTATGCCAATTTTCTTCCATGTATCGCTTGAAATCGTCTACTGTTAAGGAATCAGCTTTATCCAGCTTTTCATCTGACATTCCACACAATTCATCCCAAAGCCGGAAGTATTCAGTTTCTGTTGGCTCATAAATCATTTTAGTGAATACTTTCTTGACCTTATCTTTGAGGTATTGTGCATTTTTCCCCAAGTGTAATTCACGAATGTGTTTGACAACAGCACGTTCACAATGCCACCTGCAGATGATCCAGTGGATAAGGGGAAAGACTTCAAATAGTGCTTGAATGTCAGTGTAGTCTTTATCAATTACAATATAATCAGTCTTGCCTATTGCCTCAGTATTGGCTTCCTTAAATAAATTCATTGCAGCAACTAGAGTTTCTGCTTTTTCATTTGCCAGCATTGCCCATGCTATTAGTTTTGTACAGGAATACATGTCAATCACTGCAAATGTAAGCACTATGAACCCTCTATTTGTCAAGTTGTAGGTACCATCAATCATCAGGACACTACCATATTTCTCAAAGAGTTTTGTGCATGAGCTGGGCTGAAACAATGACTTTGACAGTTTGATTTTCACTGTAGCATATCCTAGCAAATGCATGTGGGTCATTCTTTTCTACTACTTTCACACTACTAAGCAGCTGTTCAATGTCAGTTTGCTTTTCACCCATTTCTGCTTTTCTATTGATCAGGTCTTTGGAAGAGAGACACTTCCCAGTTTCTTTTTCAATGACTTCCCTGACTTTTCTGCTAGGTACCTCCATATTCTGGTAATAATCTCTTACATATTTTTCTTGTTCTT
The DNA here is from genome assembly GCA_964019165.1 of Mastigias papua. Lineage (NCBI taxonomy): Eukaryota > Metazoa > Cnidaria > Scyphozoa > Rhizostomeae > Mastigiidae > Mastigias > Mastigias papua. Next base: position 12,861,461 of record OZ025280.1, read on the forward strand.
GTTTTGTCACTCTTTTGGACCTGGAATGCAGTTTACAGTCCTGTGGGTTTAACGTATGATTGGTATGAACATCCATGAATTTGGTAATTTGGTATTGAGCATGGGTTTCATCCTCACTGGATTGAAGCAGTGATACAGTAAGCTGAACTTGGCGTTGTTTGTAGAGGTAGGACTGGTTTGGTCTATCATTTTTGGCTCTGCTTTTTCTGTTATATCCATGTTGGCAAATCTTCACTTCATATTTTTTGGGGTACCTTGTCTTGTCTAAAGAAGTACCTGTGTACGGTTTGGATGTCCTATTTGTGAAGTAAACAAAGTTCTTCTGCTCATAGTCTTCAACAGCTTCAGTAAATTCCTTGTAATCCTTGAAAGTCTGTCCTATATACAAGCCTGCCTTTTCTCTTTCTGCTATAAGATCGAGAATGCCATGTCTGGCAGAGCCACCTTCAATATCTGCAGCTTGCTCGTCATTCTCTGTATCTGTCAATTGTACATCATTCTCAGTCTCTCTTGCTACACTTTCTGTCTCTGTTTGGTTTACACCTGCTTTTCCTCTGCCATTGTTTTGAAGGCCTATCATTGACATTTCAGATATGTCTTCATCATACAGCATCTCAGGTAGAGTTTGCTGTTGACCATCATTTTCATGATGTTGAGTAGAAAGGTCTAGTTTAGCTATTGCTGATGCTGAAAGAGTGTCAAGTAGATGTGAGGCCTCTGCTTCATCTATTTCACTTTGCTGGGACTTACATATGGACTTGTTGGAGTTTGATATGTTTGGTTGGTGGTAAATTTCAGTATCTTTTTTGCTTCCCTGGAGAAGTGTATTTAGGCCCCGTCTGGTGGTGACGAGGTGGGCATGCGAAACAAAGAAAATATGTAAATTGACGAAACTTATACCGCACACAAAGTATTGCTGACCCTTGGAGGTGATAGGACATGATACTGGAATGTTGTGCTGTGATAGGAAACCAGTAGTGTGTCTTGGTACAACAAGTTTTCCTTTCTATTGGCCACACCTGGTCCAACATGGCATTTGGATACTATTTCCTGAATGGATCACACCTGTTCACCAGGGCAACTGGATAGTATCTGGTCACATATGGTCATACTGTTGAATCAGGGTACTGTCCCCACAAGAGGTTTTATCTAGTCACACCTGGTAACATAAGGAATCAAACTATGATAAGATCACACTTCATCACTTTGGTTATGTCTTATATCAACAGTTAAAGGTGTTTTGCTTTTAAAAGGTGATCAATATTTTGTGGTTGGGCTTCATTTTGGTCCAATATTCTATCTGTTGGGGATGAATTTATGGTCCAAAATGAGACCCTAACCCTGAAATAATGGTGACTTTGTATCCCTTAGGGGACCACTTTAAGGTGAAAGGTGAGGCTTAACCATACAAGAATTTGGAAAGTGTCCTAAAAGACTTGTTTGCCTGCACTGTCTTGGTATGATTGACTGGTCCATGAGCAGAAATGACACAGCAGTTGAATATCGAAGTTCATCATGATGCGACAATTGCAAACAATGAAAAAAACTACAAAAAGTCATCATTATTTCATGGTTGGGCCTAACTTCAGACCTTTCGTCCTCAGTTGGGCCTTGAAAGGTGGGCGGCCCAACCATGTAAGAATGACAAGTTTCCCAAAGGACTTGTTTGTTTGCTTGTTCTACCTTGGCATGATGGCCTAAATAACCCTGGTCGATGAGCACGTTGCAAAAATGACACAATAGGTGAACATCAAAGTCCATCCAACGAAACAACAATAGAGAGTTTACGCAACACAACGCGCCTGCTCACGACGAGCCAAAGAAGTCTAGAAACGAGCGCGGTCACGCCATCCTCTCGCAAGCCAGCTCGTCAACATCAATTTTGCAACACAGAATTTTTAAGAGCACGTCATCGTGACAACACTGAAGTTTTTCGTGTAAGTAGAACACTCGAAGGAGATATTTTAATGAGATTTCAATACATTTTTTATTCGTCAATCGAAATTTGTCACTTGGTTCGACTGTTTGAGTCTCAATACTTCATTAATCGTTTAGATTTGTTCATTGTGGTGGTGAAGCAACATGGCGCAGCAAAGCAGTCAACAAAATACTTCAAAGTTTGTGAACCTTACAGTACTACTACTCTAAATGTCCACCGATTTTGAATGCGTCAAGCATAGAGGACAGCAGACATTCTTGGCAGTGTCGTCGTGTACTTCCTGTAGAATACTGATGCCAAGGCCAGCCCTCAGAATCTAGTTTTTGAAACCTGATTATTGGTCTTAATGAACTATCATAGTTCAAGTGTAAACACCATCTATATACCGATATGTTTGATTTAAAAGTTTTTAGCCGCTAAGAGTACATTAAAGTATCTGGCAATAGAACCGAAATATTATTACACAAGAACTTCTCAGAATACTGAAGCAACAAGCACTCAATGTCAGAAACTGTGCAATTATCATCAAATTATTACTTTACTTCTAGTTGTGCTTCAAGTTATAAAGCGTTATGATTTATGGGAAATTCGTACTGTTTTATGAAACCTTATTTACAATCACCCCATAAATTGCAAAGATGCATTCTGTTTCATCACTTGATATCATTGTCCCATATAGATTTGTTTTCAGAGATTAATTGTAGGTTTTCCCTTACAGTTCATCTTATTGATGCATAATGCTTTATTTGTCCCCATGTTAGTAGATTTTCAATTCTGTTATTAATTTGCTGTATGTATATTTTGTTTCCATTATTTTGTAATACTTAAGTATGGGTCTCTGCTCATTATAGATAGCTAGATAGTTAAGCAATTGGTAGAAAGCTGATAGTAGCTGAGTAAAGAAGTTGTTTTTATTGTGTTTCATCTGATATTCTGTCATACAGGCCAAAAATGATGTGGACAAGTGAGCATGACACTCTTCTGTGCAGAGAGATTCTAGTTGAGGAACCCTTTCGATTCAAACTGGGTACCCGGGAATGTGGAAATTGTTGGGATAAAGTTGCCAACAATTTGAATAAAGTTGGCAATCCACGTTTTTGGGTGGACCAGCGAGCAGTGAGGGACAGGTTCTTGAAATTGGAAAGGGGCTTTAAAAGAAAAATGGTAGAAGAGGAGCGAGCTAATGGTATCAGTCCCCCAGAGCCTACAGAGGTAGAAACAGCAATAAGGGAGATTATTGAAAGGGGGGAGTAAGCACAAAATGCTGTGGCTAGGGGAGAGCAAAATGCTGTGGAAAAAGAAAGGGAGACAGCAGAGTCAGTGAGGAAAAGATCTATGGAGAGGTTGGCTGAGACAAGAGAGAAAGAGAGTCAAGGGTGTGGAAAGAAAAGAAGGAAAAATGATGGAGATAGGGAAGCAATTGATTATTTCAGGGGGAAGTATGATAGAGAATTCACTTTTAAGAGGGAGGAGCTGGAATTGAGAAAAAGAGAAATGGAGATGAAGGAACAAGAGAAGGAGAGACAGTGGGAGATAACAAAAAGAGAAACTGACATGAAAGAAAAGGAAATGGAGAGGCAATGGGAGATAGAGAAAAGAGAATTTGAAATGAAAGAAAGGGAATGGGAGGCCAGGTCCAAGAGAGAGAGTGAAATGATGGCAGTAATGCAGCAACATCTAAAAGAGCAGCAGGACTTGCAAAAGCAAATGCAAGAACAAAATAAGCTTATGCTTGATATTATAAAACACTTATTTGATAAGTTTATGTAAAAATTTTATATTAGTGTACTCTGAACTGTTATGATTTATGTATATTTTTTAAATTTTAGCTTCATGCTTCATTTTATTATTTACAATTGCCATAGTAATTGACCAAAATGTGCATCTCCCCTAACCCAGTTGAAAAGAGTGCCTCATACAACAGGTATGATTACATCTGTAGGCATCTGTAGGCAACTGTTCAAGTTCCAAAGGAAACCTTGTGCTTTTTGGTCAAAACTAGTTCATACCTTAGAGCATATGACGTTGTGAATAGGCATGAAATCTTTAGCTACCATTCATAAAATGTGATTTAGAAGTATCTTTGCTTTATAAATGTCAATATCTAGCCTCTTCAGTTTTTGCTGATGTAGTGTTGGAGACTTATCTTTACCAAAGGTCATTTGCTTATTCATGCTGAAACTCTCACTGACACTACAGTTTCAATAGGCTCCTTTGCATGATGTTAATCATTGTCAATTGAAAGAGACATTAAAGTATTAAAACAAGTAATATTTCTATCCACGTTCATGTGCAAGTAGTAGTTTTTAGTCATATCTGGCAAATGTGGTAGTTTTTAAAAAACTGGTCTGCATATCGGACGGCCTTGCTTCATCAATGTGCAGTATCAAATCAAGTTTTAAACCACATACAGAATCTACAAGAAGTACTCATTCAGTGCTGGGGGGTCAAGCTGAAAGAAATTTGAAGTGCTATTGCCATAGAAGCATGTTAGGACATTTCTTAGTAAAGCACTAACAATGTAGAACTTGCCCACAGCACTGAGGCCAATCTTTAGATTCGTTTTGAAGTCTAAAAACTTGAAATAGCTTAGTATATCCCCAAAGACTCACTCAACAGCTATTCTAACGTGGCTCATAGACTGATTAAAAGCCATTTCATCATGTGCGAGAGCTGCTCTTCTTGCAAAAGGGCATTGAAGGTGAAGTCTATGGGGGTATGCAGGGTCTCCGTATATGCAAAGGGATTGGCCATCAGGTGAGAAGGACTGTTGCTCTAACAGGTCCAATAGACCAGACATAGCTAGCATCCTGCTGTCATGCCTTCTACCCTCAATAGGCCCACAACGGTTAGCAATCATGACATTTGCTGCCACAACTGATTGACATTTCAGAGCATGTACTCGTTTGTACCCATTGTAAACAGCTCTTTGGTCATGCTTTGGCTTACATATAGGCCTAACAGTGCCATCCACAAACCCCCACCAGTTGTCCAATGCAGCACCTTTGTTGTGGACAGCAGTTGCAAATGATTTCAGGTTTTCTCTACACAGCCATGGCTGGTTGAGGTTAGTCAGCAGATGTGAAAACCTGTTGTAGATATCATCCACAACACGGTTACATATCATGCAGAGTTGTGGAACAGGCCTACCGAAACATGGAACTAAATCGGCATAACGGCAAGGGTAAGCAAAACGCTTCAGGCATACACAGAGAGCTTCCACAGAGTCAATGTTTAATCTGTTATAGCAGCAATACACTTGTGGTAAAGTGAGGGAGGCACACAGTTGGTACATGTCATTTTTCCTACAACGCAAGTCAACAGAACATTCTTCATCTGTCATTTCCTCCAAATTAAACCTGTCATACTTCCAATATGGCAATTCCAAATGTAAATTTACGTTATTTAATCCTCTTTGTCGTAGCAAAAAATAATCTTCTTCCTCCATCATGTTCACTTCCATCATGAAAAATAACTCCTCCATCTCTACACTTTCGTGTCAAAAGTAAAGCTTTGGCGCGAATCTAAATATCGCGCTAGTTTCTAGACTCCTTTGGCTCGTGATGAGCAGATGCGTCGTGTTGCGTAAACTCTCTTATATAGTAAGTCTCTAATGTTTCCTGATCAGTGGTTGGGCCTCAAGTTGCACTTTGGACCTTTCGCGACCTCCGTTGGGCCTCGGTTGCGCCTCAAAGATGGGCCAATAGACCTTGCCGTGTTTTAAGATATGTATTCCTCTCTGTTGTTGCTATGTGTGCCTGTCAGATGACCTATTGGTGCAACATCAGCTATAAGTTGCTTCAAGGCATTGTATGCTTCATCCTTTGTGCATAGAAAATATAAAAATAGCATGCTCTAGTGTTCGTCTATACAGTTTATAATGTATTTATATCCTTCCCTCGAGGTTGGAGTAACAGGACTGCATATGTCCATATGTATGAGTTCAAGAGGTTGTTTTGCATGTGTTGTATACTCATGCAATGATTTAGACAGCTTTGTTATCTTGTTTTCCTTCCATGCCTTGCACTTCAAAGGTATTTGTTTGCTAGTGCTCTGAGTTATAGTCATCCCTGTTGTAGTAGATTGTAATTGAATACTATCATCGTAATTCATATGGACGAGTGTTTTATGCCATTCCTCCAATGCTCTAGTAATGCAAGGATTATCGTTACTACTTGGAAGAAAATATAGTTTTCCACATTGTTCTAAGTTGAAAGCTGTTGTCCCAGCACATAATATAGTAGATTATTTTGCGAAAACAATCTTTGCTCCATTTTCGATAGCTGCTCTAACTGAAAATAAACTTGTAGGGAAAATTGGTGCCAGTAGTGCATTTTTCAATGTTATGCTTTGTGGTATTCTGTTTAAATCAACAGTTGTGACTTGTGCTGTTCCTTTAGCAATTGCAATCGTCTTACTGTTCCCTCTGTTTCCAGTTCTATAAAATGTTTCTCTGGTATAAAAGTATTGTCATATGAAGTAAATGCTTTTTATCATTCGTTATATGGCACGTAGCTGCGCAATCAACAAGAAGTCTTTCCGAACATTCATTTGCTATAACCTGGTGTGTAGTGATAAATGAAAAATTTGTATCAACTCCTTATGAGTGAGCAGATGATTGTTTCTTCTGAAAAAAACATTTTCCATGTCTCCTGGTTTGTGGCAAAAGTTGCATTTAAGTATGGACTTCGAGCAGACATCTTTTGGTTTATGCCCTATTTTACTGCAAGATAAACACTGCGTGGTCCGCTTTGTAGTATTTGTAGACACATCTTTTCTGAATTTTTGTGGTTTACTTGCCATAGCTGAAGAATTAGCTGGTGAACGCCAGGCTTCTGTATTGGCATAATGTGTCAATGATGCCTTGAAGTCTGTTAGCATTCTGTACTTGTCAAGTTGGGTGTGTACAATGACAAATTGTAATGTTTTAACGTAAAGAGTGTAGATGCATAAAACCTCGTGCTTAGTATTGCAACTCATGAAATCCAACAGGAAGACTTTTATCAATCAACAACCTCTATTTCAATAACATCAGTGAAACGAAGGAGAGGCAAAATCAATATCCAACATCACTCCCCCTTTAAGCAAAGTCAATAGTATAAAGTACTTGAAACACACTTCTGCACACTAGTTCAATAGCCCAGTCTTACAGGGGGCACACCCTTTGTAGATCTTGCACTTCTACGTATAGTGTGTTCTTGACCATTTTGTTCCTCAGCATCTTGAAGTGCTGAATCGTCACCCTGAATCTGTTCTATTGTTTCCATCACTATAGAAGGCTGGACTTGAGTTTGTACAGTATCCACTTTCACTCTTTCTGTGGACATTGGTGGTATAACTAATTCCTCTTTATCTGTATAAGTACTGATATACCCCTCTATCAGCTGATCAATGTGCCTTTTGTGAAGTAATCCTTTGCTGTCTTGAATAGTATACATCACATTTCCAAATTTTTTTACAATCTTTCCAGGATACCAATAACTTTTGTTATCCTTATACATGCGAAATAACACATTTTGACCAACCAGTAACTGTCTATCAGAAGTAGTCGCTCCCTTCATCTTAACATCATTGTCCATAGGTCGTAAAGATGTAAGTTTGGTTCTAATATGTCTTCCAAACATAATGTCAGCTGGAGTTTTACCACTGGCATTTGGTGTACTTCTATAAGCAAACAAACGTCTGTTGAGTCTTGACTGTAAAGAACCTCCAGAATTTTTCTTAAGCATCATCTTTACTGTTTGAACACCTCTCTCTGCTAAGCCATTGGAACTTGGATGATATGGTGCACTGTAAAGATGACAAATGTTATTGTCTTTACAAAACAATGTAAACTCGACACTTGTAAACTGTGGTCCATTGTCCGAAACAAGTGTTTCAGGAAGACCAATACATGCAAATATCTCTTCCAACACTTCGATAGTATCAGAAGCTGTTGTAGACTTCATTGGGATAGCCTCTATCCATTTAGAATGACTATCAACAAGTATCAATAACATGTGTTTATCCACAGGTCCAGCAAAATCAATATGAACTCTTTCACCCACTCTAACTGGTCGCTCCCATGGATGATTTAGATTCTGTTCAGGACTATTTCTAGCAAATTGACAATATTGCACATGCGTACTTTTTTGTCAATGTCCTTGTCACTCTTTGGCCACCAAGTATAGGATCATGCTAATTCTTTCATTCGATTTATACCTGGATGTCCAATGTGAAGTACATTAAGAACTCTTTGTCGAAGTAATGGTGGAATAACAATACGGTTTCCCCACACAATACAACCTCTTTGAATAGAAAGTTCATCCTTGCGAAAATAAAATGGTAACAGTTCTTGTTGACATTGACTTTGCTCAGGAAATCCATGCTTACTGTATCTTTCAAGGACTGAAAAATGTCCCACTCTCCTAGTATATTTGGCAATTTCCTTTGACTTAATCACTGGATACTCATCAACCACTTCAAATGTGAGAATAGTATCAGAGGAGATCTGATCTTCAAATCAGCATGAGGAATCTTGCATCCAGGTTTATACTCAAAGTTATATTTAAACTGTGAAAGATAAAGCGCCCAAGCTTGACTTTTTGATGATGTCATACACGGAATGTCTTTAGTAGGACCTAGCAACTTCTCCAAAGGCTTGTGATCTGAGCAAATAGTAAAAGAACGTCCATACAGATAGTCATAGAATTTCTTAACTCCATGAATAACAGCAAGTGACTCTCTCTCAATGTTGCTATAATTTCGTTCTGCAGATGTAAATGTACGACTTGTAAATGCAATGGGCCTTTCTGATCCATCAGCATAAATGTGACTCAATACTCCACCACTTGCTGTTTGACCTGCATCAGTAGTCAACTTCAATGGAAGATTTGGATTGAAATGCACTAACAATGAACTATTGTTAATTGCAGACTTTAAGGACTGAAAAGCATCTCTTTCATTTTTACCCCAATGAAACGTAACATCTTTTCTCCTCAATCTGTTACATGGCTCCATCAAAGCACTTGCATTTGGAATAAAATCTCTGTAATAATTGACAAGTCCCAAAAAACTTTCAACTTCATTTACATCAATAGGCTCTTTAACATTTGCACTCTTTGACAGTTTATCAATAGTTGGGTGCAAGCCATCAGTGTCTATAATATAACCCAAATATTCCACTCTGTCCTTCATGAATTCACATTTTTCAAGTGTAGCTTTAATACCCCATTTCTGTAATCTTAACAAAACAGCAATTACATTGTCCATGTGCTCTTTATCAGTTTTACCTGTAATAAGTATATCATCTTGGAACCAAGCACATCCTTTAAGACCTTGCATTATTTGATCCATCAATCTAGCAAAGATAGAAGGTGCTGAAGTAATTCCAAATGGCATTTGAGTAAAACGAAACAAACCTTTATGAGTATTTATGGTACAATACTCTTGACTCTCTTGGTCTACTTCAACTTGTAAAAATGCATTGTTCAAATCCAATTTAGTAACCTTTTCCCCATTGTTAAGTTTGGTATAAACATCCTTTATTCTAGGAAGAGGATATTTATCTGGTTTAGTAACTTTATTTATTGTAACTTTGAAATCTCCACATATTCTTGCTTGACCTGAAGGTTTGATTCTAGCAACAACAGGTGCTGCCCACTCTGATTGTTCTACTGGTTCTATAACACCATTTTCTTGCAACCTTTCAAGTTCTTCCTCAACCTATGTACGTACTGCATAAGGTACAGGTCTTGCTTGCTTAAATTCTGGTTGAGCCTTGTCAATTATTTGAATATTTGCCTTCATATTCTTTACACATCCAAGATGATTGTCAAATACATCAGTGAATTCTGACAAAATTGCATCACTTTTGCTTTGTCTAATGTCACTCTTCTTTTTATATTCCATTTGGAAAAGGTTAAACATGTGTGGATTGATTTCACTAATCCAATCTCTACCCAATAATACAGGGCCTTTACATGGAGCAACCAATAGTGACAATTTCTTTGAAAATTGATCAATAGTAACGTGTACTGTCACTTGTCCTTTCATCTTCACTTCTTCTCCAGTAAAAGCCCTTGGAAAAGCAACCACTGATTTCAACTGGCCTAATCCATATTTTTCTTTATAATCTTTATATTTATCATACCCCATGACTGTAAAAGAGGAACCTGTGTCTACCTGGAAATTCATAGGTTTACCATTAACATTTACTTGCTTCATAATAGGTGATGTTGCTTTTAAGTCATTCATACCAAACAGATCAATGCTGACACAAGTATCTGACTCTTCTACCTCTCATGTAGAACAAGGAATATGTTCCAATAAGTTTGTTTTTGCAGGCTTGCTTTTGGACTTACAAACCTTCTTTAAATGACCACTTTTACCACAAGTGTGGCACTTTTCACTTTTGACTTTGCATTCTGGTGCTTTATGTGCACCCCCACATCTATAACATACAATTTTCTTCTTAACATCTACTCCTGACAATTTACCAGTAGCAATAGATTTCTTTGGTTTTGCTCTATTTGTAAAATTTATTTCACCGACATCCTCTCCCCCTCTACAAGTGAGAGATTTGGCTCCTTTGCGGCTAAGTTCAATTTGAGTTGCAAGGGTAATAGCTTTAGTATAATCTAGATCAACTTCTTGTAATAACTTGTTTGTTATACCCTCATCTCGTACTCCACATACAAGGTGATCACGAATAGTTTCTTCAAGTTGATCTCCATATTCACATTGAGTTGCAATTTTCTTAAGGGCTGCAATATAATCTGACATATTTTCATCTAACTTATGATATCTTGTTCTGAAGTCATATCGTTTAACACTTTTATTAGGTTCTGGATTAAAATGACTCTTCAATTTCTCTGAAAGTTGAGCATAAGTCTTATCTGCAGGCTTGTCTGGTGCAACCAAACTTTTTAGACCATCATAATGTGTATCCCCTATTTCATGAATAAGCAGCGCTCTCTTCATAGAATCCTCAGTAAATTCATGAAGAATGAAACCCATTTCTAACCTCTCAAGGTAGTTTGTAATTGACTCCCTAGTAGGATCAAACTTTCCAATTGACATTGAATTTTGCATCATGATTAATCCTTCAAATGACTACCTTCATTGACTGTATATGCCGTATACTTTAAAACAGCGGAAATGCAACATATACTCTATTTAATTTAGAATAGCAGTATATAATGTAAAGTTCCATGAAAACAGTAAGTACCAAAATAGTACCTTCAAATTTCCTAACGATACGATGGGCTAACCACATTCCTTTCATCAGCTTTGTATATATACATTCTGCAATACACTCACTCATAACTGTATATCAAGCTACTATTAAAGTAACTCTTTGAATCCCATCCTCATCGCCAATTGTAATGTTTTAACGTAAAGAGTGTAGATGCATAAAACCTCGTGCTTAGTATTGCAACTCATGAAATCCAACAGGAAGACTTTTATCAATCAACAACCTCTATTTCAATAACATCAATGAAACGAAGGAGAGGCAAAATCAATATCCAACACACATGGCTTGAATGACTTGGGTAATCCTTTCAACATTATCGTGATTACTAAGTTGTCAGTTATGGTTTCACCTGCACTTCGTAAGCTGGTGGATGCTCACTCCACATGACTAGTATATTCTGTCACATCCTCCTCGCAGGTGATGTTTAAAGTCATTTCCACATATAATGTAAGGACTCTTGGTGTTTCTGTACTAGTGCACTGGTTCTTGAGGACGTTGAATGCTTCTCTGCCATTATTTGCTGTATCAATCATAATGAGTTGCAGGGGTTATTCATCTGAAACCTGAACCAAGTCTGCATATGCCCTTCAGTTCTTTTCTGCGAAACCATCACCTTCTTCATTTTCTGTTATAGAGTTGTATATTCTTTTGTTAATAATGTAAAGGTATTTGGTGAACTGCATCTCCCATATTGTAAAAGATTATGGATTGTCATTAAATATATACGGTTCCTCGGCCCACCACCTGAGGTATTTGAACTGGATCAAGCATTGGAAGAAATAGTCGAAAGGAAGGAGAATGCAGAGCAAGAAAAGGATGCAAATAGCAAGGGGAAAAAGCAGCAGGTAGATAAGGAGAAGGAAACTGCAGGGACAGTGAGGAGAAGAGTGATGTAGAGTCTGTCAGAGTCCAGGGCAAGGGAAGGACGCAACAAGAAAAGAAAGAGTGGGGATACAAGTGAGTATATGGGGTATTTGAAAGAAAAGCGATAAGTTGATATGAGGTTACAGGAGAGTCAAATAGATTTAAAAAGGAGGAAAGTGGATGCTGAGGAAAAATGAGGTGAGGGAGAAGTTCAGTTTAAGCAGAGATACATGTTGTTAAGAGAAAGAGAACTATGAGAAAGAACTGGACTTGAAGGAGAGAAAAAATGAGCAACTGCTAAAAAGATTCACAATAGTTGAACAGCTTCATGCATTACTTCAGCAGCAGCTTTCAAATGTTCAATACAATCTGAAGGAGCTCCAAAAGCAGAATGAAACCATTTTAAATTTATTATGTAAGAACAAAGAAAAACAATAAAATGCAAACTTTCAACTCTGGTACTACTATATCTTTTATCATCCTAACTTTATTGCAGTTATTCACTTTCATTTGCTTCACTGTATAGTCATTGGACAAAGTTCATATCCCTGTTGCTTAGGGACAGGGAATGGTGTGTCCATTCCTAGGTAGGCTGGGCTTTGCAAATATCATGTCATATTGACAAGTTAACATGTTACAGAGTATACATTGTCGAGGATACTCCAAGGAATTGTTCTACCACAAAGTTCAGTTGACCTCATATAGGACTACTTTCATCTGAAGCATTATTCTACTTAATACCAACACATTCCAATAGTAACATGCAAAGGGTGCTATCTGTACACAACCATAACATGACAGACTTTGATTTTGTTACTTCAGTGTATTAGGTATATACACAGAAGTGTAAATTACACATTGCTTCCCAAATGGATTTAGGCTATGGATCTACATTTCAAATTTGGCAAACAGTCATTAGGTTCATTATCTCAGCTTTTGGATAGGCTCTATAGAGGTTTGTTATTAAGTAACTTTATAAATGTATAGAAAAGCAGCTGAATCAATGTGATTGTATCATGTGTGTTGTATGGAAGAGTAGAATACTTTCTCTTGGCACAAATGGTAGCTTTTAAAAAAGCTGTTTTAGTTTCTAAAAATCTGCTTTATAATACCATATGTGTCAAATAAAAAATCAACCATCAAATATGTTATCATACATAGATGTGGTACTGGCCTACCAAACCTTGGTACAAGATCAGCATATCTGCAAGGGTATGCAAAGCACTTCAAACATATGCACTATGCCTCAATAGACTGAACTGTAGTCCCATTTGGACACCGGAAAGTGTGTGGTAGATTCAATGCAGCAGCAAGTCAGTAAATGTCAGGCTTTTTGACCCAAAAGTCCACCTCACACTCATCTTCCTGCATATTTTCCACATTGAATCTATCATACTTCCAATATGGAAGTCCTTTATGCAGATTTCTACGTTGGTTGGCATGGTTTAGGATGAGAACTTCGTCTTCGTTGATTTCACCATCTTCGTGCAATAGAACTAGCATTTCATTCTCTATGGCTTCTATCAGGCAATTTTGGCGCCAGTCTGAGCCGTCTTTCTCATTCGTAATCAAGATTTGACTCTCGAATCAAGATGACTTAGCCCCGCTTGTACCCAGGTCTCCATGAGTCGTCTTATTTTATTGCGTTGCGTTTTGTAAAGTCTCTAGTGATAGGTGTATGATCAAATAATAATCATCAAGTGTCCAGTGTCTTGACTCTAAGAGTGTTTACGCAACAGGTTCAATTCCAAGCTCTGGATCAGACTGAATCAGGGGGGAAAGTTTGGTGAACCAACCACCATAACACTTTTGCTCCATACAGTTCTTAAGACCAGACCCATTCTCTTGAAGCTTTGGCGGCCTTTGTGCAAATTCCTGTAGGATTTCACTTTTGTCCTTGCTTGGATCAAAGTAAACATGAACCTCAGGCCCCTTTTCTGACATTGTTTTTAACATCCTTTGTGACCCTCTGATAAACATCTGTATATTTGGTCATTTCATTATTTGTAAATATTAGATTTTTCGATGATAATCGCTAGTACACACGATGCTAACTAGCTCATCCTCTACATCCTCTGGTCAGTATGACTTTCTCTCCTTTTTCTTGCGCTTGTCTGCTACACATGTGCTTGACACCTGTCAAGTCATTGCATTAAATAAATCATCTTCGCTGTCCTCCCAAACTGTCTCCCTCTGCTCTTCATCTTCATCCAAAGTCCCGGTTTCCATGGTATTTAGAAGTGACTCCTTGCTTTCTTTGTCACTTTCTTCCATTTCTTTATTGCTCAAACATGAAACAATTTGAGCGAATGCAGCGATGTTTATGATTAAAGATACCGAAGTCTGGAAGTAGACCTTCACAGCAACTAAGTGTGCACGCATAAACGTCACTAGTCACTCAAGATCATAAACAATCACTCAAAATTGAATGTCTTGTTAAGTCAATGGAACAGAAATACGCTTTCTGAAATGGTGCCAGATTTCAGACATTTAGTGCAGGAAAACGGCTGCATTACAACTGAACTAAATTGTCTCATAAAGGTTGGCTTTCATACAGTGAATCTCTGTGGCGTATAAGTAACTCTTTAACAGGTTCATTACAATGAATATAACTTGATGTGGCTGGCATAAATATGGTTTCTGGACTGGGTGTTAAGTATGAAAGGCTCTTCAACTATTATTTTGGTGCTCAAACACATATATTGTTGTCCTGTCCAATACATTTACGGCCTAATCAGAAAAAATTACTAGTTATCAGTCTCATTTCATTACAAAAGCCACAAATTAGTGAATACAATATACAAAGCAAGGAGCTAAAGAAAAAGCTCCCTGAATGTTCAAACAGTAAGTGTTCTTTGACATGGCAATGAAATACAAATGCTAGATTTCTACTGTGTGCTTCATCAGTTATTGACTTGGTATTAGAGGGAATTTTCTTACCGAAGGTTCTTTACGCTTTTATAGCAGACAAACATGGCAAATATCAGCTATGTTTTACAGCAGAATAAAGGAAAAATAATCAAATCACTTTAGTGGGCAACAATACTGATTGAAAAACCACTAAACCTCACTTTTCAAATCTTTGATGACACTACGGCATGAAACTGGGGAATGTGAGTAGTGAACAGGCCTGATATACCTCAGCAATGATAGTATCGCCTAAAACCTGTTAGGACCAGTGGCGTACCGTCCGGGTATTCAAGGCATTCAGTGAATACCTTACAATTTCCAGAAAAAATAATGATCTACACTATGTTGCCATAACATTACTATTTCTCAAATGCCCATTCAAATGGCAAATTTAACTCCTTTTAACATGTTTAAATGCCTTAATACTCAAGCCGTGTAAGTGTGCAGATGTCAATCGTATGGAAGCAAGCAGATTTGTGAAGATCATACTGGAGACCCAACAACACCTTCATTTTAAATAGAAGGTCATCACAAATACACAGTGAATACCTGGAAGGGTGTCTCTATCAATCAAAATGCTCCATTTCATGAATAAATGTTTCTTCACAGAGCGAAAATAACAACAAAATACGCTGAGAAGTGGCCAGCGTCCAGCCTCGTACTTCTAAAACCTCTCATAGAGGCTACTTAACAATAAGCTTCAGTACGTGGAGTGGCGGAGTTCTTATCGAATATGAAGTAAATACGACAAATGACATTGTTAATAGGAGATTTGACAGGCTGACTTTCTAGCAAGCACTTTCTGCTCATAAGTACATTATGTCATGTGGTAGCAGTAGCAAGAAAGACAAGTCAAAGGTAGGTAACTCGTAGAGGTAGCTCGTAGTTGCATGTAGGCCAAGTGTATTGAAGTCTCATTTTGCGGTATTAGGCAGAGCCTATACTTGATTTTACTTTCGTGAATAATATAATGACAGACGTCAAACATTTCCCCATATTTCTAAATATATATGACAGTTCCCTGGCTTAGTCTTTCTGTTTACATAAATGCGTGCTGGTAGATTTGCACAATCCAAAGGTTTGCAGATCCATGTGATGTTGTCCTTATCAACATTCGAACTTATTAGTCATTCTCTGCTATTGTCCGGTTGCTATTGTCACAGAATGGTCTTTTCTTTAGGCTTCGAGAACCCTCTAGGCTTTTTGTTATAAGCCCTGATCATGATTTGCTAGATGGATTTAACTTGACTATGGCTGAATCAGCGGTGGGTGATATCGTCACGTAGATGATTCAAAACTCATTTTCACACTTACCATTCACTGAAAAACAGAAGATTATTGATAAGGGAAGGCCAAAGCCTTGCATTAGCATCACGCAACCTTGTACGGGTGGCTTTGTTCGCCATTTTACGGACATATCATTTAATAGGATTGAGTGGCTCACAGGGTCAGTTTCAAACAACAGACTATACTGTTGGCCTTGCCTGCTGTCCATTTCAGAAAAGGGCCCTTGGAATAGCACAGGTTTCTGTGATTTGAGCAACCTGACAAGGGCTTCCAAAAACCATGGGCTTTCCCGGGGACAAAGTAAAAGCCTGTGGCAGAGCACGCATTGATTTCCTACTTGACAGTCAAACTCAGTGATCAGTAGAGTTGCACAACAGGAAAGTGAATAGGGAGGTGATGCGTTGATTGATTGATGCAGTTTACTTTGTTGGAAAGCAGCACTTGGCATTTAGGGGCCACGACGAAAGCCATGAAAGTCTCAATAAAGGCACTTACATTGAGTTTTTGCATGCACTGGAACAATATGATGACATCTTAAGGAAGCATTTGTCTGGTGCTACTGCTTTTGTAGGTACTTCTCCTCAAGTTCAAAGCGATTTAATCCTTTGTATTTCTAAAGTGATGATGGGAAAAATTGTTGATGACCTCGGTGGCACATATTTTGTTGCTGTAGAACTTGATGAAAGCCCTGATGTCTCAAAACGTGAATAACTATCTTTGGTATTTCACTACATTTCAAACGTTAAAGTATGCGAACGCTTCGGCGAGTTTAATGAATGTGGCTCGGAAAGAAACGCCCAGTCAATTGCTTCCATTGCTTTTTTACAACTTGAGGAGTATATGATTGGGTCGGCGCTAGTGCAGTTTTGCACCTCACCTGGAAATACAGGTGCTACCCCAAAACATGACACACCATTCGATAGCTTTTGAGATGCTCTTTCACATGAGACCATCTATGGTCAGATCGGTGACTTTTCAGCCAAGGTAGCGAATGCATGCACTTTGAACCCTACTGTCATCAAATGTCTTCCCAAATGCGTTTTCCGCCAAGTCACATAACCAAAAACAAACCGTACTGGCATGTTACAGTGAAGCCATGTAGGCCGGTACGGACTTAGTGACATACTTCCAATCGCTATGATAATAGCTGCACCTACCTTAGACATGCAATTGCAGCCGCCAGTCCATACTAAGATGAACCTTCCCGTACCAGGTTGGCGCCAAACTGAATGCACAGAGTATGCTGGCGGCGCCAAAAATGCTGGCATAACTGTGGCGCCTAACCGTCCATCTATACTTCCACCTGTTTGAAGAGCCTCACTCTCACATATGAAATGGTAGTAACCGGAAGCGTCATCCTTCAACTAACTATTTCTCGGAGACCTTCCACTACTGGACAGTGGGACAGTCGGATCACGGGCTCACAACCAGTGTTCTTACAGGTCTGGTCCAGGGCAAACCATACTATCCCTGTGGGACCGGTTATTAATTCTTACTGAGTTAAAGTGTCCTATCAGATTATTTCTGTAACCATTTATTTTGTAGTATTGAGTTAGTGCTGTTTAAAAGGGTCACTGGCAAAAAACTCCCTTCCTATGGAATTATTTCTTTTGTAATGAAAAATGCCCCTAATTCTCTAATAAAACCGGCAATAGTCCTATCCATTACGGTAACGCCAACAACAAATTCCAGAACAGCAGTACGACAACTGGAAACAAGGGGCGACTTTGACTGAACTTCATGACAACTTGTAAGTACTACTTCACATAACGACTGACTACAGAAAACATTACATGCTGTATTCCTATCAACACACATTATGTAACTAAATAATTATAACATATGACAGACTAGGGGGCCAATGCAATAGCATGGCAGTACAACACAACAAACAACAGTCTACCAAGATTAGACAATACGTCACAGACAAGTAAAGCAACATGATGACAGTAACAGTGGGAGATATTGATGATGTAAGACTTAGAATTCTGATGACTTGGCAGGAAAGAACGGAACAAATGGGAACATAGAACGAACGATACTTAACATGGCGACATGAAAGATAAAGATGAAAATAAAACTAGCACTATAACACGTTGGATGGAAATGTACTGTTTTCCTTCTCTACATTAATGCTATTGTTTGTAAGAAACGTCCTAGGGGATTTATGATGCGTGACTCGCTTTTTTGGCAATATACCGCTTTATAAGCTAGCCAGTACTAGACAGGCTGCATTGAAAGAAAGGTGATGAAGTGAAATTCTGCACATAAGTTACAAAATTTTACTACTAGCTTTTGATCCAGGTGTGTTATAAAGAAGTGCCTAACATCACAGATGATGCATTCTCTGTGCGTGAAATGTGGGTAAAGTTAATTATGAATAGTAAGAGGTGGGCCAGAGAGGAAAAGAAGCACACACTTTCCTTGCATATTCCTACTAAGTCCTCTGCATTTCTTGCCCTTCATGTCGCTCATATGGACAGCTTACTTTGGAATGTCTTCATCTGTGTACTCTTATTCGGTCTGTGCTCATAGCGGGTATTTCATTTTCATTTCATTTTCATTTACAAATATGTATAATACCCTTCAGCTGCAAATATACAAAATAATACAAGAACTTATCGTAGATACAAGTAAAAACGGAAAAATTACTATAAAAGTTAGGCTGGTCTTCGAGGGTATCCTGTTTGGTGTTTTTCCGCTCATCAAGTAGATTTTCAATTGGTTTTTGAAGAGGTTTAGCGTGGGGATTTCCCTTATGCTAAAGGGTATTTCATTCCAAGTGTTAAAAGCTGAGTTTGAAAATCCTTTGTTGGCGTACTCTAGATAACACTTAGGTATTTCGATATTTATGCAGAATCTTGTATTCTATCTGGAGTTACTTGTGTCATTTGTACATTTTTGGGAGTGGAACACTGCACCACATTTAGTCCTTGCGTCATGCTATTGCATCCCCCAGTGCCATATGTCCTGTGATCTGTACGTCATTCTTATTCTTGGTGAATTGTGTCATTGCATGATGTCATCATATCGTTCTGTCACACGTAGTGCATGGCTATAAATGTGAGCCTTTCAGTTCCAAAGGTAATCCTTGTTGTGTCATGCGCCGGTACACATATCATTTGCTCAGTTGCATTGTAGAAAAACTTCCTTGTGAAGTATTATGCATGACACAAATTTCGAAGAGTACATCCACCATGGCTCGAGTACCGCATGAGGTAGAGTTTGGTGCCATAAATGTATTTTCACTGTGCCAGAGATTCCATAACAATGATGAGGCAACAAGTATCTGGTGCAGGCAGAATGGCCTCTTAGCTGCAGAGGCAGTTTGTGGGGCATGTGGTACTGTCTGCCGTGATGCCCCAAGCAATCGTGACCTCGATGGTCGGGTGTGGCACTGTCCAGAACAAGTGTGCCGTAGGAAGGTGAGCATTCGCGAAGGCAGTTTCTTTGAAGGCTCTCATCTATACCTGTGGCAGGTTATCTGCATGACATACTTCTGGAGCTTGGACTGTGGGAGAAGCAGAGGCCTGTCACAGCAGCAGATAATGAAAGAGCTGGAGATAAGAAGCGGGCATACAGTGGTTGATTGGAAGCACTTTTGCCGTGATGTATGTGTGTCTTACTTTCTCAATCACCCTGAACGCATAGGAGGTGAGGGCCAGGTAGTTGAGATAGACGAAAGTCTATTTGCAAGACGCAAATACAATCGCGGCAGACTTATTCCTGAGCAATGGGTATTCTGTGGATATGACCCACTTACAAAGAAGGGCTTCCTGGTACCTGTTGCAAGAAGAGATGCGGCGACATTACTGCCAAGTATACAGCAATGGGTGCAGCCTGGGACAACAGTTCATTCTGATATGTGGCAGGCGTACAATCAGCTCGCTGCAATTGGGTACCAGCATGCCACAGTGAACCACACACTGCATTTTGTTGACCCCGCTACAGCTGTCACAACAAAACGTTTGGAAGCAGTGTGGCAATGAGCTAAAAACAAATTCAAGGTGCAGCACGGGCGAACTAACAGGGACATGATACCTGACTACCTGGCAGAGTTCATGTGGAACCAAAGGTTTGGTGATAACCCCTTCTTTCACTTGTGGCACCAAGTGGCAACGGACTTGTATGCACTGTAGACAGGCACCTATAATAACTGCCTTTTATTCTATTTTAAACTTATAGCCACTTTTAATACTATATTGTCCCACATTATCTCCCACTCTGGCATACAATTGTTATTCTAAGGTCAATTAGCTAACAGACATATTCCACAAGCAGGTAAATCTGTATTTGCAATGAAAATTTTTTTCGAACGAATCCCTGTGACAAGAATCTTCCTCCACAAGGAAGAAAACCTTTGCTTGTGTACCTGCTACGTAAGCCCCGAACAAATAACATAATTATTTTAAAGATATCATGGTGATGCACTGCGGTCGCTACTGAAAAAACTTTTCAGCCCATCTATTCATATGGATTTTTTCTCGAGCGTTTTCCCCTTCTGCCAAACCCCTTATTTTACATTAAAAGTAACATACGTATATGTAACTACCACATGGCCCCCATATGTAGAAATTTCATTTCTCCATAGTTTCTGACAGCAAACTGTCTTGTGTACATTGTATTATGGCGTGTTTCTCACTTAACTTTTCAATATTCTAATAGGCACCTAAAGTTATTTCATAATTTTCATGTTACTTCATTGTCGTACCATGTAATTTCTACGGTGATTATCATATTTCGTGCAATTGTTGCAATTCTTCAGCATTTCTATGAATTTCCTGTCATCTTCCTGTGATTGTTTGGTGATTTCTACCATAGTGTACTAATAGGGATAGTATGGTTTGCCCTGGACCAGACCTGTAAGAACACTGGTTGTGAGCCTGTGATCCGACTGTCCCCCTGTCCAGTAGTGGAAGTTCTCCGAGAAATAGTTAGTTGAAGGATGACGCTTCCGGTTACTACCATTTCATATGTGAGAGTGAGGCTCTT
Organism: Mastigias papua; assembly: GCA_964019165.1. Classification (NCBI taxonomy): domain Eukaryota; kingdom Metazoa; phylum Cnidaria; class Scyphozoa; order Rhizostomeae; family Mastigiidae; genus Mastigias; species Mastigias papua. Next base: position 12,882,688 of record OZ025280.1, read on the forward strand.
CAAACAGGTGGAAGTATAGACGGAAGGTTAGGTGCCACAGTTATGCCAGCATTTTGGCGCCGCCAGCATACTCTGTGCATTCAGTTTGGCGCCAACCTGGTACGGGAAGGTTCATCTTAGTATGGACTGGCGGCTGCACTTGCACGTCTAAGGTAGGTGCAGCTATTATCATAGCGATTGGAAGTATTTCACTAAGTCCGTACCGGCCTACATGGCTTCACTGTAACATGCCAGTACGGTTTGTTTTTGGTTATGTGACTTGGCGGAAAACGCATTTGGGAAGACATTTGATGACAGTAGGGTTCAAAGTGCATGCATTCGCTAACGTGGCTGACAATTCACCGATCTGACCATAGATGGTCTCATGTGAAAGAGCATCTCAAAAGCTATCGAATGGTGTGTCATGTTTTGGGGTAGCACCTGTATTTCCAGGTGAGGTGCAAAACTGCACTAGCGCCGATTGGGTCTAAGCTCGTTGCTCAGACTTATGATGGCACGTCTGTGATGGCAGGTGAGATTTCAGGTTTCACTGTTAGGGTGACTGAGAAATACAAAGAGGCTCTATTCATACATTGTTATGCACATAAGCTCAATCTAGTGTTGTCTCAAAGTGTCTGCAGAATAAGTGCATGCAAAAGATTTTTTCCTACCCTAACCGGACTATCTAGATTGTTTCTCGATCCACAAAACGATCTGTGGACTTCCAGCATTTTGTGCAACGTAGGGTTCCAACAACATGTGAGACCCACTGGACTTCTAAGGCTTGCTTGATTGGTACAGTTTACACCATTTGTCCTCATCTCCTTGCCTTCTTTAAGGATATTCTTCATTCCCCACACTTATGGGATGATGATGCAGTAGATGCTGCAGGTGGTTATGTCTCTAAACTGCAGAATTCGGAATTCATGGTTTTGCTTGAAGTGTTTCAAAACATCTTTCCTCATACTGAACTGCTGTTTAACATTTTGCAGACAAAAAGGTATGACATTTCATATTGTAATGCTAAAGTAGAGAATGACAAAGGTATCATTGCATCCTTTAGAAATGATGAAGAATTCAATAATATGTGGCAGAAATCTTTAGTCAGCATCGAGGAGCCTTGTCATAAAAGAACACCTTTCGAAGACCAGCCAAGGAGGCCCTTAACGATGATCTTTTTTGAAAGTGTGGATCATCTGTTGCAGGAAATATCAACTGTATTTCAATCTTTGGTGGTACTTCAATTTGTGGAGCTCCTTGACCCTGAAAAAGCCGGTATGCACCAAAAAGATTTTCCAAGGGCTGCTTTTCATCTCTACTTGCCAAGTATGGTCGCCACTTTGACCATGCATGACTAGAAATGAAGCTTCGAGTATTTTATCATTCTGATGGGCTTACATGTCTGTTTCCACATGAGTTGCTTGACATGTTGGTATCCATTAGATTCTGTCAAACAATGCCTCAAGTAACTAAGCTGTGAGAGCTTGTTCTAACGATTCCTGCAACAACTGCCTCTGTCGAACGGTTGTTTTCTGCTCTTAAGTGCACCAAGACAGCTTTCCGTAGTACCATGGGCCAAGATCGCTTGTCTTCTTTGTCATTATTTTCTATTGAGAAGGAGCTACTTCCAAGCTTGTATGCAAAAACATCATTTCATGACGAAGTAATCGATACATTTATGGCGATGAAGGAATGGAGAATAGACGTGAAATTTAAATAGGAATGTATAGCCTTGGCTTAAGTATGTTGGGTTTGTTGTTCCTTGTTGTTGTTCAAACATTCCCAGTTCCTAGTAAAATTTACTAGTCCAAACATATAGCATTTACCACTTACAAGAGCCAGGATGCTACCAACCCTTGATATTTTCACACCCTTCCATCTTGTCTCAGCTAACCAATCTTTGCGTTGTAATACCTACTTGAAAAAGTCTTTCTATTCAAGTTATTATGACACCATGTGTACTAAAAAGAGAAAGTGCATGCTATATGATTAGATATTTATGCCCTCTACTAATGCCAAGTAGTGTTCTTGCCCAATAGCTTATTTCCCTGTTACTATTTTTGGAATGATATCAAAAAGTGCAAATCTGACTTAAAGGCAATGCATCCCTGGCTGCCTTAAAATAATACAACAATACATTATTGTGTTAGTAATATAAGATCGTTGAGTTGAGATATTTGAGGTTAGGTTTCTCAATGCCTGGCTCTTTGCACATTTTGAAATAAAATGACTCCAAATCTTGGCCAGAAATACCAAAGGAGCAGGTTGATACATTTGTATACTTTAAGGTGTGTTTTAGCAGAACATTATAGAAGAGGTAGATACTTGGTTTCCTTTTACTTAGCAGCACACTGGCTTGTGTTTTGTTACAATTATTATTATAATTATCGCTATTAGTATTATCTTTCAGGTCATTCCTGTTATGTCACAATGACAAACTGATATGCTATTAAATCACACAGAACATTATCTAGCCACACCCGGCCACACCTTATGATTGAATGCCCAGTCAGATAAGTCACACTACGCCACTGGTTAGGACCTAAATTCCCATGAGAAGTAGTAGCCAAGCTTGTAGTGTTTTGGAAACTCTCTAATAACTGATGAAGATGACAATATCATTAGTGTAGATTCCCAAAACATACATATTATATCACCATAGAAAATCTGTTTCTATATCAAAATCTATTAAGTCCCCAATCTCCCAGTACGCTATTATGTCTTGTTTGGGGGCTCTTCTTTGGCTACTTCCATGCAGTGTCACTCTACACGGACACAAAGTGGAACATGTCACCAGGGCAAAGTATTTAGGGGTCACTTTTAACAATAAACTCAAGTGGGATGAACACATTAGCACTATTACAAGCAAAGCTAACAGAACCCTAGGATTCTTGAGACGAAACTTGCAAGTGAATAACCAGCAGTTAAAGTCACAATCCTACAAAACATTAGTCAGACCAACTGTTGAGTATGCTTCCACTGCAAAGTTGACTCCTATGTTTAGTGAAAAGGTTGGTCACATTTTGCTACCCTGGCTAAACTTCACGCAACTTCACTAACCAAAGGTTAGTGAAATGTGTAGTGAAATGTTTAGTCATTTTGCCAGGGCTTAATAAGTTGTGCATTACCGACACTGTTGCTTCTATATCTTTAATTAGTAAAGACCACTTGGAAACATTAAATGTGAATAATGTCAGTTTATTTCCATCAGATATCGTGGCTGAAGCTGCTAATAACTTAACAATTGGACTTCTAGGCAGACTAGATTTACCTGTGGCTGCAAATGGTAGTGAAAATATGCAAGAATTTTACATTGCTAGTAACAGTAAAAGTGACATATTTTTGGGATTAGACTGGATTATAAACTGTAGAGTGACAATTGGTGCTGGCAGCATGTTGTTGCATCCCCCTACTTCCATGAGTCAACGCATAGCTGTTTTTGATTCCGCAAGTACTGACCCCACAGCAGTTGTTTTACATGAAGACATAGAAATCCCAGGACGCAACGAGATATGCCAAACCGCTCGAATTAAAAACCCAATAAAGTCTGATAGCTTATTTGAGCCTAAACCAAAGTTAGTCAAAAAACGCGTTTTAGTTGTGAGAGTTATTGTGATGTCAATAAACCAAAGTGTCCCAGTTCAGATAAGTAACCCTGAAGTGCAGCCAGTGAAACTGTACACGGGAATGAAAGTAGGTGATTTGCAAATTATGGATGTTGATTGTAAAGATCCTATACTGGATGAAGGGGGTTGTGATTCCAGCCTGTTTACCAACTGTGACTTCAATATCGAACATCTAAAGTCGGATGAAAAAGAAAAACTGGAGAGAGTTTTGAATACTGTCAGCAATGCCTTTGCGAAAATGTGAAATGATCAAGGATAAATCGTACTTGACAGAACACAACATTGAAATAGGGAATGCTTCACCTATTAAGCACCTTCCAAGGCGACTTCCTAATGCTTTACAACAAGGTGTTGAAGAACAAGTCCGGGATATGCTCTGCAATGAGGTTATCAAGCACAGCAACTTAGCATGGGCTAGTCCTTTTGTTTTGGTACGAAAGAAGGATTGCACCTGGCATTTCTGTGTCAAGTGTAGAAAAGTAAATGATACTTCAGTACAAGAGGCCTACCCTTTGCCGCACGTTTCTGACTTGACATTATGTCTGATCTGGCGTCTGGTTACCGGCAAGTACCAGTTGAAAACAGTAGCCTGGAGAAAACTGCTTTTGTCGTACCAGGTGGTGGTCACTATGAGGTTCTACATCTTCCTTTCGGACTTACAAATGCTGTACCAACACTCCAACATGTAATGACAATGGTGCTAGAGGGACTGAGACCTAGTAAGTGCTTAGTGCATATCGATCATAATAATAATTAGACTAGAATGTATGCTTTAGTGTTATTAGATGCTGAGGATGAGGCAGACATGAGAAAGAACGATGGTGGTAGATAAGGGGCAAACACAGCCAAAGTGAACGTTGGCTTTTCGCACATATTCGTAAAGTGCAGTGGGAGGGCAAGTGAAGTAGCAGGGATTTAGTTTGGTAGTGACTTTCCATGATGGTAAGTAGGGAAATTGAACCAAACAGTTTCATTTAAAGCATATTTTATACATACAGCAGGTTAGACAACATAGGCCCATAACCTCATAACATCATGTTTATGTTCTATTCTGCAAATAGCTGTGTTTACCTATGCAGTATAGCTTGTATGTTGGCTATTTTTGGGAAATGAAATTATTATCAGGATTATAAATACACAAGAACACAAACCTTACAGATATGGGTAGAAACACTTCAGGTCATTATTGTTCCTTTCATATTGTTTTGTGTCACAGAGTATTCCAAACTTATTTCTATTCCAGCAATTGCACCACTGTGACAGACAAGTTCATCACCAGGGTAAGCAAATTAGCAATTTAGTTTACAATGAGAGATGGGGGGATTTGCTAGCGAATTTGAATTAACTTAAATTTTAAACACAACAAAATCAATACACCACAGCAATAGTGTTTGTGAAGATAAAGTGGCATTTCCTCCACTTTGAATATGTGGGTTACTTAACCACTGCCCAGATCTCGGTGTTACCCATAGAAATAGAACACGCACAGCATCACGTGACATGTCCGATCTATAGGTATCCAAAATGGTAGCAGCAAGGGGGCATAAAAAACGGCGGGAAAAGTGATTGAGTACCAACAGTGCCAGCATGGTTACGTCTTGCGCCGCATACAAGTGCCAAAATCGGCAAAAAATCAAGGAAAAATCATCGGAGAATGCTGTTTCCTTTCATAGGTATGCAACAAAACATTCACCACACGGTTTTGTGCAGCCAGGTTTTGCTGTAAAATGGTAACATAGCCAGACGTGGAGCATAGTCATGAGGGCCTAAGTTTAGACTTCGATTATGCCAAGTACACTGACAGGATATTGTTTCATAGGCAGCATTATATATGCTTACTATGTGTATAGCATCATATGTATCCTGAGTTCACAGTACAATCTCTGTCATATATTGAGCCATTATTGGAGCCTTTATATTACTATATTCTCCCAAAGAACACATAGTGTTGACACTCGATAATTCGAACAAATTTTGACTTCTCATGAGACTTCGAGTTACCGAATGCTAACTGCTCATTCATATATACACAAACTCATAGATAGGTTCTATATGTCATATAGGCTCATAAGATATTTTCAAACCTTTTTTGTGATTATTCAAATACTCTGCACAGGTTCCCTCTAAACAATCCGGAACTGGTGCAAAAATGGCTTTCTGCCAGTAAGCTTGCCAACTGGATGCCAACTAAAAGTTCCTATCTTTGTGGAGAGCATTTTACGGATAATGACTTTTCATACTCTTCTGTGTTGCCTTATTCAAACTGTTTAAGAAACAAGTATTTGAAAAAAGATGCTGTTCCATCAGTCTTCACGTTTCCAGAGCATTTAATGAAAAAAGCTGCAAAAGAAAGACGCCCAATAAACCGCAATGCACCAGCAGAGAAGTCTCTTTATTCAGGAGCCCGGTCCCCTAAACGGCCAAAACTTTGTGACCACACATATGCATCAAAAGTATCAGCTAAAAATGTGAAGGCTCAGTACCAGCAGATACTCAGGAGGAAAAATAGGATAATACAAAACCTACGAAAGGAAAAGTATCAGACAAGAGAACATGGTGAAAGGTCTCATACAAAAGTTGCATGAAGCAAAACGTCTCTCTGAGCAAAGTACTGAAGCTTTGGTGTCACATTTTGGGCATATGACAAGAGAGATCTTTACAAATGAGGTCAAAAATAGAGAAAATAAAACTGGTGCCAGATATTCTGATGAAATCAGAGCATTTTGTACCACATTAAACTTCTATAGTCCTAGGGCATATAGATACCTAAGAAAATCACTGTGCCTGCCATATCCTTCAACATTACGGTTGTGGGCAGCTGGGGTAGAGTGTGAGCCAGGATTTTTGCAAAAGCCCTTTGAACTCATTGAAAAGCAAGTTCAAGAAGGTCAGCCTGACTGTGTTGTTCTTGTTGATGAAATGAGCATTCGGAAGGACACTAAGTGGGATCCTAAACATATGAAGTTTGTGGGCAATGTTGACTATGGCTATATTAAAGGAGAGAAGGTTGATACCATAGCAACAAATGCATTAGTTATCATGGTGTCAGGTCTAAAGAAGCCATGGTATACACCAATTGCCTATTTCCTAACAAACTCCTTAAATGCCATGGTTCTATGCCACATTATCAAGGAATCTATCAAAATGTTAAGTGAAACTGGTGCCAGTGTTCATGCTATTGTTTTTGATGGTGCACCAAAAAATGTGGAAATGGCAAAAAAGCTTGGATGTCAGATTGACAAACGTGATGGATCATTCCCTCATCCAGTTCTTTTTGGGGACAAAATACATGTAGTTTTTGATGTGTGCTATATGATTAAACTGGCACGTAATGCATTCAGTGACATGTCAGTTTTTGTTACACCAAATGGAGAAAAGATATCTTGGGAGTACATTATAGCTCTTTACAAAACTCAACAGACTGATGTCCTCCATTTGGGAAACAAACTAAAGTCAAAACATGTTAAATGGCAGAATCATAAAATGAAAGTCAGTGTAGCTGCCCAAACTTTCAGTCATACTGTTAGTGCAGCTATCACATTTCTTAGGAAAGTGAGACTAAAGGACTTCAAGGACAGTAAGGCTACCAGTGAATTTTTAATGATGATGAATAATCTATTTGATATGCTAAATTCAAAACGCAAATATGGAAAGCACACAACGAAGCCAATTACTTTAGCAAAGTATCTTGATATTGAAGCAAGTGTAGAAACCTATATTGATTTCTTGTTGTCTCTCAAAGATACTTCAGGAATACCATTAAGTAAAGGTCCAAGGCAATGTTTTGTAACTGGGTTCTACATCTCAGCACGCTCAATTCTTGCCATCAGCAAGACGTTGTTGCAGAGAGAAACGGTAACATTTGAATATGTACTCACATATTGTTTCTCTCAAGATATACTTGACATGTTTTTGTCAAAGATAAGGGGCGCCTGGGCTGGAATAATAACCCAACTGCTTTGCAACTGAAATATGCCTTGAGGTCTTTACTCTTAAAGTATAAGGTTGAGGCTCCAGCTACTGCCAAGTGTGTAGCTACCTTTGATGCAAAAGTCCAAGAAACCAGTCAAATTGACACATCAGTATCATGTCTTCTCTTGTCAGCAAACCTCTGGAGAGCAGATGTTCTATACTATATATCAGGCTATATTGTTCGTCAGATATTGACATCTATAGACTGCCCTGAATGTGTAGAGGCACTATTTGACAACTCTGAGGTGGATCATGCTTACCAAAGAAGTACTTCCCTTTTTTCTTGCAAAAAGTATGGTAACTTAAATAGTCCTTCCCAATCTGTATATAGTGTTGTGTCTACAGTAGATAGATTAGCCAGAAAAGAGTTATGTACATGGTCAACAATGTCACAGTATGAGGTGCTGAAAATAAGGATGTCTGTCCTTCAAGAAACAAGAAGGACTTTCAGTTCCTTGCAACAGCATTCCATTGAAAACCATATTGTGGACGCACATCTGCGGGATGATCATGTACCACTTATTATAAAGCTACTTGTAGACAAGTATCTTAACCTCTTTTTCCACCAATGTGGCCGCGTTTACACTGAAAGAATAAGTAATAGGAACAAACCTTCAAAGCGAAATAAAGTAACAAGAACTGTTTTATATAGTAATGAATAGCATACACAGTAGGCTTCTTTCAATAGTTTCATGGCCATACTGATGAGGGAACGCCCAGTCCCAGGGGGCGGTTAAGTAACCTGGCATCAATGATGGAGGAAATGCCATCTAAGTCTGGCCATACTTTTGATCATCATTCATTTATTATAATAACTTTGCATATAAATGATTTTCACCAAATCGCTTGAAAATAGGTCTGATTATTCATAGCTGTTAAATGTAGTACCTTATACATCTTGCTATTAATCACTAAGGACTATCGCTTTAAGCTTTCACATCGTAAGGAACAACATAGGAGAGTCAAGGTCTGGATGCAGCTGTTGTCATGGAATCACTCGCTTCGACCTCAGGAAGGTAATATTAGACAGAGCTTCTTCTTCTTTAGCCTTGAGAACAATTTGTGAATGTTAGATGTGTAACGTGAGAAAGTCCATCTATATAGGTGTATAGCTATACATATATTCATGATCATTTAACTATTCATAGCATTTTAAACTTGGTATATTCCCAGTAAGGTTCTAAGTAAATGACAACTCATAACCTAGGCCGATCGGAAAATGAGACGCAAAATTTCTAAACAAGTATGCATGACATACCCATAACTTTTTGCCATGCACATGACGTCAGCATTCTTCACCATGAAATACCATTTAGCTTCTGCTTCACAAATGACTTCTCGAATGTCTGGCGAAATGTAGTTTTTGCTTTTTGCCCCCTTGTTGCCGCCATCTTGCCTCTACATACATCGGCTACTATTTGTCACATAAACAATAGACCGCACGTTCTAGTCCTAGTACTTCTATGGTGTTACCTCACCATAATCAGTCTTCATCCTATAGCTGACAAATAATGTGGTTTTTCTAGCAGATATCAATTTTCCATTTAGAGGCGCATTTCAAAGCTTTACTTATTATTTACATTCATACACAGAAAAATCTACTCATTTTGAAAAAGTATTTTCTTGTTTAACTTATTTCTCTTAGATGGTTTGTTTCCTTTTATTGTTTTCTCAGCATACACATGAGCAAATTGATGTGAAAAGGTAGATCAGCTTTATTATGACTGTAATGTGGTCTTCTCTAAAGTCAGTGTCAAGAACATGATTTTCCATTGAGTGCACCTGAATGGAAGAAAACATAGAGTTTCTTGTCTCTTGCAGGACTGAAGTTGTTATGGCTAATTTAACTTTTTGTACAGGATGACTATTGTAAACCTGAATCACGGTCTTATTCAACTAAAACACTGCTAATGTATAAACCAACAATTGTAAACTAACAGATGTAGGAACACAAACAAGATGGCTGATGCCAAATCAAAGCCTCTGTCCAAAGTAAAACAGGCTCAGCACAGGGAGCCCAGTTCTTACTAAATGTTTATGTCATTCTTCCTCCCTAAGAGGGAACCTAAATAGTTTCAAACAACAATCTTCATATCTTCTCTCCAGCCATAACGACATGACAGCTTTACTTGGTGAGAAGAGCTTATAAGTCCCGGCTCTTGACCTGGTGCTGGTTGTTGTGATGACTGGTTGGAAGTCGGGGAGGTTGTGTGGGGTTCTGTGGCCTTATCCCTACGATTGTTCTCACTTGTGTAGGATTCAATGGTCTTATCCCTAAGATTGTCCTCACTTGTTGGAGCTATATGAGGGTCCTAAGCCTACTAATGTCTCACTTTTTGCCAACTTCCCTCACTTACTAAGACCCTCATTTATTTACTTTCAGCAAAAGAAATTGTCAAAATGAGTAGTTTTAACAAATCTTCCTGTTGATCTTTTTTCCAGCACTGTTGTTGTGTTTTAGCCATTGATCCCTGATTTACAACAATAGACAGGTTCATGGCAGTACTACCTCAGACTTCAAGGCATTTATTCCATCCCTACTTATTCTGACCCCCAGTAACTAAACTTTTCTTATTCTTCCAACCCCTCCAGTTGTTTTGATCAGCCTCTATTAGTAAGAACACACTTGGCAGGAGTTCCATTGAACTGGGGTTATAGTTATTGCTAATATACTATAGTTAAAAATCATTTTCATTTTATTTACCTGATCTATGTGCAGTGGTCATATGCCGTCTTGCGATCAATTGCTAAAGGCGATGGGACCTGATCAACATTGAAATGTCAGTGGGGTTTAAATCATCCCCATGTTTCATCATAAGATGGATTGGAAGTCTCTGGTTTGATAAGTCCTTTGTGCAATGTCTAATGCCAGGGCATTATACTACTTAGATAAGACGATTTGTGCATCTGTTTTTTGTGGTATTCTCCTGAATGTAATTTTATACTTTCGTATCAAGTTGTACACAGCACTGTTTGGGAACTCTTTTACATTTGAAGCATGGATCTCCCGATTGAAGTTTTTGGCATTGATGTAAAGCTATCTGTATGACATTTTCAATCCTGTAGATCTGGCAGCAGAAAATGTGTCAAAAAGCTGTTTGAAAACTTGGGCATGTCTTATGCTTGGTTGACTTTTCTTTATAAGTTTTCTGTGAGCTGTCACAGGGACATCCATGATTTTCTTTTCCTCTTTTCGCCATTTTATAACTAGTGATTTGTCAATGTCATACTTGTATGCAACATCATTCATCTGGCTGTACTTTGCGTCAGCAATCATGTTAGATTTAAATTCTATGCTGTATGAGCGTCTTTCCTTTGCTCCCATTGGACCATCTTTCTTTTCGTTTGTTTCTTCGCTGTATTCTCTGACAGTACTGTCTACAGTTGTTACACCCTCACATTTGTCCCCGAATCCTCAACTGTAACTCTAGTTTGATTTTCCATAGTTTTGCTCCTTGGTAAATAGTTTTGCACTTGCTGGTATTGTTAGCATCTTGCATTTTAGTAACACAACGTGATTTGTGCATTGTCAACCCAGCTTTTGATTTGAAGTATTTCTTGCATGTTGTGCATTGAAATAAACTTACTTTCTCATCTTCAATGAATGAAGAACCAGCAAGATTACCGGCCTCACCTCAGTAGAATACCTCTCTGGAATAGCCAAAGTTGAACAAAGTAGCTTGCTTTATTCTACTTGCCATGATTTAAAATAGAGCGTGTCAACAGTACGGTAAGCAATCCAAAATAAACTGCAATGTTTTTACTTACCGCTTATAAAGTGTGATTCATGTATCATATTGTGGCCTTCAGGAAGCTTGTCATGCTGTTATCAAGCAGTTGTTAAATCCCGTGTAAGAAACATGTAGAGCACTTGTCTAGTGCTGATAAGGCTCGCACTTGAAACAATTTATGTTCGTTGACACTGATTGAATCCAGAGAGGAAATATGTTTCCCAAACTTTGAAATAGCACAGACATTGCTAAGGTTTCTTACCTCTTTTGTTATAGGTCTAAAAGTTTTGTAAATTTTAGCTTGTCTAGTACTAAGTTGCTTATAAATTGGTTTCTTATAACAAAATGTGTAACGTATGTCATATCAGGGATGCGATTCACATCCATTCTTTATTTTTCTTTTGTAGGTCTTTGTATCCTCTGTTCTGGGTTGCCCTAATGACTTCCTGTCTCTTACTTACTTCTATAAGGAATCTGTTGCCACACACTTCTACTGGGTATTACTTGACCTCTTCACCAATGAGAAACAGCTCCATCCTCAATCTTGAAAAGTTTGAGGTGATCACTCATAAGTCAAATTGACTTGAACTCTCAAAGTGACCACAGTAGCCAAGTGTGACTGATCATGTGAGAACGCAGTGACCAATCGCTTTGGTCGGTGACCTCAGCAATTGTAATGGAGGTCAGTCTTCACTTTCACTCTCACAAAATGTGAGTGTTCTATCAAATGTTGGGGCACTCCTTTCCGCCACTTCAAAATAATATATATATATATATATATATACACCTGCTCTACATTATATTTTATAGCCCCATTTGACTGCATTTTTGGCATGTACATCTCAGCACTGCACTTGCCTTTGAATGGTATCATCATTTCATCAACAGCCTGGTATGTTTCAGGAAGAACACATTATTTGAACTTCTCCTGAAGTGGTCTATCATTGGTTAGATCTTGTGCAACCTGTTATGGCTTGCTGAAGCCACTGGCACAGCAGTGCTGTTGTCATTGAAATGGAGGATAGACAGTATTTTGTCAAATCTTTTGCGGCTCATTGTTGTGGAGATGGGTGGAACAAGGGTGAAGTGTCCCATTATATTCTGCGCTTTGGCAATGTATGTATCGCCATGCACACAACAATGCCAACAAATTTCCTCTACAGTTGCAGGTTCCACTTGCGTGAATGACATTTGACTTCTTATTACATTGTTTTTTCAGAGTAACAGGAGATCCACAGGTCAAGTGCCGAGTGCTATAGAGATTTGTTTCATTTGCAGTTGTTTCAAAAAATTCACCATCAAAAAGTGAATCAACATTATCTATGGGTGTTGAGTTTACAGTTAGCATTCCATTAACCAATAACGTCAGTGGTTTATGACTTATATCACTGCCCTTAGGTGATATCAATTTTCCTTTATTCTAGACAAAACCATTCCACACACTAGTCTTTCACTGAGCATATCATTTATTGAAGCTCCATAGTCACAATCTTGACTGAGGCATCTGAGTTCAGCAACATACTTATATACTGACTCTGAAGGATTCCGATTACGAGAATTGAAAGCAAACCGCTCAGCTATGATATTTGGTGTTGGACTTAGATGCTGCTTCATTAACACTTTCAGCTCAGCATAAGTGGTCTCTGATGGCTTATCTGGAGCACATAAACTTCTGAGTAGTTTGTATGCTCCAGCTCCACACACTTAACAAGACCGCTTTCTTCTTATCATTAGTTGTGATATCATTTGCATTGAAGAAAACCTCCAACCTTTCAATGTAGTGTGACCACTGTTCACTGTTGGCATCATATGCCTCACTATTACCAACTGTAGCCATTACCTCGTCGCCAATTGTTGTAACCTAGGCCTGGCAATGAACAAAAAGCACCAGGAAGGTGCAACCACAACAACCTCATGAAGTTCAAAATGGTAGCTTAAAGCCTTAGCAACAATAACGTTCACTATACAAAAGTCACACCATAAAGTTTCTACGATTGCTTCTGAACCTCAATAACAAGTAAACAGACTGTTGGCTCAGCTATTCCTATCATTTCGCCACTTGTTGATAAATAATCCCCTCTTCCCAAACAATATAGGCAACTTGCCAGTCAAAGTTCTGGAGATATGGGTTCCTCTGTTATACTCTCCTTTGTAATAGTACCTCTTATGCACTCCAGTATGTAAAGAAAGGTAGCCTTCGAGACTCGGAGAGTTCTTTTGAAGTGCTTCTCAGAATAGTGCTGCCAGACTTTGCTCCACCACCTATCAGTCCTTATAAAGCCTGGTTTCCATATGATCGCTAGGATCGGACGCAACGATCGCACAAATGTATGACCAGCTTCTCACAGCGATCCTTGCATCATTCGGTTTCCATATGATCGCAGGGATCGCTCAAAATTGAAACCAATATGCAACAGAGATCCTTTTGTCATGTGGTTTTACTAGCCACTGTGCACTGTGAGTGCATACTTTAAATATTGGTGCCAAATAGCAAAATTATCAAAATGGTGGATGAATATGAGGAAGATATTGAATGATTTTTGCTACAAGCTATTTGCTTTGTTTTACTGTAAGTGCTTAAGAAAGTAACAGACCATCAAAGCAAGAGGAAGCATAGATTCTGGGTAAGACAGTTTTTGCAAAAAAGAACAGATTTGGGTACATGTCATACGCAGATATTTCTAAACATATGATAAAACCTTATTTAACAGTTACATTCCGGAATTGTGTTAAATGTCAGGTCATTAGGGTTTTCACACAGATCAGAGGCTTTTCCCAGAAGCTTGAATGGAATACTAATACTTTTGATTCCCATGCTGGTGAATAGAAAGAGGCTTATCACTTGAGAGGGAGGTCTCGATAGCCGGACTTCGTGAAATTCGGTTTCCATTACAAAATCTGTCGAAGCAAGGATCGCTGCGATCACTGAGATAGAACATTTTCTATCTCGATTGCTGGGATCGCTGTTGACGCAAGGATCGCTGGCAAATGTGAACGGGCAGTTTCCATTAAGACGCAAGGATCGCTGGTCACACAAGTGTGCGATCCTTGCGTCGCCAGCGATCCTTGTGTCGCCAGCGATCCTAGCGATCATATGGAAAACCAGGCTTAAGATGCCGGCAATATCTTGGGGATTCTGGCCAACACATCAAAACGATAGTTGAAAAAGCAGCATTTAAGGTAACTTGCCATTTTCTTTTCAACTGCAGCATGAGATGACGTTGTCTCTTCCTTTCTTTTTGCCTTTTCAGTACTAAACGCCTCAGTGAGGAGGAGGTCTGCGACACAGATTGTTGCTGCAATATGTGACAAGTTTGCTTTCTGGCTGCCATCTTGGAAGTATGTTTTGAGTTTTGGTGCATGCATGCGAGCATGCACATTGACTTATATTCAACTGTTAATCATTACATCTAATGCCAAGTCGCACACTTGCTACAGTTAAGTACAATTTCAGGTGACTTAAATTGAATTGCTTTTGATGCGACTACTATGTGACGTATAAAGCCAGCCTAACTTAGAATGCTGAATTACAAATCAAGAAAGAGAGGACCAATCTAAAGAGAGAAAGAAGAGGGTCAATTTAACGAAAGAAAGAAAGAGACGAAGAATCAAAGATGCTAATCCAACTCCAGTAAAGATGAATGCTAAACAACACACTTAGATGATATCTATATATGCCACGAATGCTGAACTTTCTAAGACTTTAACTATTCTATTTTGCATACAGTCCTCTACATTCGAATAAGATTCGACAACATTCTTTTTCAGTAATTCTTTAAATTTGTGAGTTAGGGTCTTGAGTCTTACTTTGAACCCTTTGGGGGTGATTCCAACATGTCATGTGGGAGTTATTCCATATCAGAAGGGAACCTTAGATATGATGTCTTATAGCTTGTTCTTCTCAGTAAGCGTCTGCAATGGAGCAAAATTAGAGATAGAATGATGAAATGGTCACCAGAGTTAAAATACCATCAGGGTGGTGCCTCTCTGAGAAGATGTTGGGATTGAATGGAAGATTACACAAGAGACCAGTAGTATCTAAGCATAGAGCACCTGTTGACATTGGTATTCCCAAATGCATGTGAGGACCAATTTGATCTGATAGCGCAATGGACTTCGACCAACCAGGCAATTTTGACCAGTAACTAGGTATGAAAATGAATAATGCCCTTTACAGTGTCAGTTGCTTGAACAGCCATGCAGTGGATATTTTACTTTCGAAGCCAAATACTAGATTTTGCTGGTTCTGTGGAAAGCTAGTTGGTTAGGACCAAGATCAGTCCAAATGTTGTATGTTCACAATTGGTACCTCATAACGAGCCTGACCCATATACTTGCTTGTAAACCCATCACTTGCAAGGCAATTCAAAACATCCTCTAGAGAGAAAACCTGATGCACTTATCCTTTCAAATTAAAATCATGGCATCGAACGAGAAAGCTGCTAAGAAAAGGAAGCATTCATCTTGTTCCTTTCAATGTTCTTGGAGCATACAATATCCATGCATTCAGTCTACATCTAGTAAGCTGACAGCTAAATGGACTATATGTGACTGTTCTTTCAATACTCGCCACCAAGGACTGCTAGGTACAAAGTGACATATTGGTGGCTCTCAGCATCAGAAGGTGGCTAAAGACAGCAGCAACATCCATTGATACTTTTTGTAAGACGTAGTAATGAAGTTGAGCAGGTTCTAAATGCAGAAGTGTTATTTACTGGTTTTATTAGACGCTGTTGTGCCAGAGTTAATCCTGAATCTGTAAATGAATGTTTTGAAAACATAGAGAGTACACTAGAAGGCATACCATCTGACTGTGTTTTCAGCTATGATGAGACCAACCTCAGCAATCATCCTGGCTAAAAGAAGTGCCTGATGAAAAGGGGAACAAAATAGCCTGAGAGAATCATTAACAACAGTAAATTGTGTACCAATATAATGGTTTGTGGCTTAGTACCAGGACAGATTCTGCCTATTTATATCATATACATGGCTATCAATGTATACCAAGGTTGGATTGAATGAGGAGCTCAAAATGCAAGATATTCCTGTTCTATGACAGGTGGGTTGGGCAATGACACCTTTGAGGATTGGTTCTTTGAGGATTTATCCCATAATGAGGTGCATTAGACCTATCCTGATCTCCGATTTGGCACAACTCAAAACAAACTGTGAAATGAGCCGATGTTTGCCAGTAGCAATGTTGGGATATTTAACTGATTATACTTGCTTTATTTATTTGTGAGCACCCAATGCCTCATTCATACATCACAGTCAAAAAATGTAGCACAGAAGTCACTGATGGTGCACTGGAAGTATACTTTTGTTCCATGCAAAATGATAGCCACTGGCAGAGGATTGACAAGTAGTTCTTCTGCATGTTTCTTTTCCAGCTGTCAGGCATGATTTTGAAAGCTTGTGGTGAATGGTGCTTCATAGATAGTTGTTGCCTGACAACGTGCAACCAATGAGTCGCATCTGTTGAAGTAGAGGGTGAATTGGTGATGCATCACCAACAAGTAACCTTTTAATGGAATCACCGGTAAAAGGCTATCGCCAACTTGTCAGTGTTCCCAGGCAACAGTTGAATCAAGGTCAACATTTTGCTGTCAGTGACAACTGTGATGATTAACCCTTTCAAGTCCACAAGGTTTCCATGAGAGCTATGACCTTGAGTTTTAGTTGTGATTCTAACAGTTGGAAATAAGTATAATGTCATTTTACTCGATGTCCATAGCATCAACTGTTTCCGAGATATTTCTTGGGTCACTGGTGACCCAATCGACCTTATGGGTGTTTTAGTTGTCTATGTATTGTGCACTCCATTGGTTGAGAGAGTTCTTTCTAATTAGTTCTATTCCTGTTTTATCTTGCATTGCTGACTTGAAGTGTCTATTGTCTATCATATTGTATATATTACGTCAACTATTTGTGAAGTGTTGGTCATGGGTGGCCCTGAGGATTCCTTTCAAATTACAAGTCTTCATAGTTTTAGCCATGCATTTTTTAGGTAGCTAAATGGTACAAGTAAGCAAGTATGCAGTGCATTATATTGCATGACAAAGAGGTTGACCCGTATTGTCTCATGGAATTTATGTTTCTTATATGAAAAGAAGGTGAAAAAGTTTGAAAGGAAGTAAATATCCGGGATGTCTCTTTTTGTTGTTTTTTATTCAATCAAAAAACTTAAACAAAATACAACTTAATTTATTTGCACCATACAGTGGGAAAGGACATATAGTCATCTGGTCCCTACTGCAATGGTGCTCACAATTCAACAAAATTTAAATAGCCATTAATAAGTTAGTCACACATTAGATGTCTGAAAAATAACAATGTAGTCATGAAGATAAGCACAATTTGACAGTTCGGGATGCCCAAAAAATATAGATGACGGAACTTTCAAGTGACATCTAATGTGTGACAAGCGTACTCAAAATCAATGATTAGATAAACAAAATACAAGGCTAAAATGGGTAGGGCGCCAGGCACGCAACTATGGGGGGGGGGGTCCTGGGGGTCCAGACCCCTGCCCTTTGTCTCTAAAGAGCGAAAGTGCCCTTTTTCTAGGGAAATTCGAAACTTCCGTTTAGAAATGACTTGCTTCACTATTGATCTTAACACTGAGATCAGTGGTTGCTAATGAGTTAAGAATGATTACTGTAAATGACACACTCCGGATACGTACTTCAACATAATAGTTCCTTCTGATGAATGATCGACATAACTTTCATTCAGTCAATGTAAGTTTCAAGTAATATTTCGATTTTCGTTCAGCAATTCAAGTCGATAACAACTGTTTCTTCGGTTTCTTGTCATTTCATTTTGCGTTCAAGTTCATGGTTGCTTGGAACACAGTTTCTGAATTTTCTTGCACTTGCAGTGGTCCCAAGTAAGTACATAGACGTTTATGCTTTAATATCATTACTAAAGTTCGGAATGAAGTATACTAAAGTTAGGCCCTTTGGGCATGCTGTTCAGGCTAGTTGTTGATGCAATTCGCAGAGGACAGGAGTACAAATGACTTTAATAAGTATGAAGGGCAGGATAACCCTTGAAATACATGGATCTTTGTAAGAAACTACTTGTAAGAAACTCAACTCTCAGATACCAAGAAAGTGAAAGAAACACTTGTACTAGGAAAATAGAACTTAAGAAACTTTTTATCTTGCTTCGTGTACTATTTACTTCATTCCCACCTCTTTCCTGTCTCGGGCCGAGACAGGAAAAAGGTGGAGATAGGCCTATGCAGGTACTTTAAGCTTGGTTTGAAACGCTCTTGTAATGAACATGAAGATAATTATGGAACCTTTAAGAAATTCGTAAGAACTCTTAATGCTGAAAATCTGTAAATTTTAAGAGATCTTCAATACTGGCTAAAGTTCTTGGTTTCTTATAACATACATGAATGTCTTACAACTGCAATGGAACAGTAATCCCAAATAGAATGGTTCTGTTTTGCTTGAACTTTCTGTAGGAAATTGTTCATACGAAAAAGCACTTTCAGAATAAAAGAACATAAATCTGGAGTGTTTCATTGGAACCAATTCTGAAAACGGTAGGCTTGGTAGGCTTAGAATTTGTGTTCGATTGACTCCCCAATTCCGAAAACGGCAGGTTTTGCAGATTCAGAAGGCCTGCTGAGCCTTCTGCTCCAAAAGGCAGAAGGTTTGACAGGCAGACTTGACTGAGCAAAGAATTTGATTTAGATAATGCAGTTGAAATTCTAAAGAGCAAGTTCTCTGCGGATATGGAAGATGATGGGTTGCATTTCAAGAGTGAGCTTGTAAGATGGAAAAGATACTGGGAAAAGGAGATGGCGAATAGAAAGGAGAAATCAGCTGAGATGGAAGAAAAAAGACGACAGGAGAATCAAAGGAAAGCGCTGCTGTATATGCATGACAAGAGAAGGCGAAATCCAGAACCAATTCTGAAAACGGTAGGCTTGGTAGGCTTAGAATTTGTGTTCGATTGACTCCCCAATTCCGAAAACGGCAGGTTTTGCAGATTCAGAAGGCCTGCTGAGCCTTCTGCTCCAAAAGGCAGAAGGTTTGACAGGCAGACTTGACTGAGCAAAGAATTTGATTTAGATAATGCAGTTGAAATTCTAAAGAGCAAGTTCTCTGCGGATATGGAAGATGATGGGTTGCATTTCAAGAGTGAGCTTGTAAGATGGAAAAGATACTGGGAAAAGGAGATGGCGAATAGAAAGGAGAAATCAGCTGAGATGGAAGAAAAAAGACGACAGGAGAATCAAAGGAAAGCGCTGCTGTATATGCATGACAAGAGAAGGCGAAATCCAGAGAAATCACAATTGAGATGCGACGGGAGACAGGCTTATGTTATTCCAGAGCCACCAGACAGTCTTTTAGATGCCCTTCGAGTTGCCGACCGGGACATTTTCCCTTCGATAAGAAAATTGCTCGTTATCGGCTGCATTTCACCCATAGGTTCGTGCGAAGCAGAGAGAGCAGCTTCTGGAGTGAGACGCCTGAAGACAGCCTATCGCAGTACCATGGCGTCAGAGCGTGAAAGTGACCTGAACCTAATACAAATGCGGCCCGACTTGCTGACAACACCTAGTGCAGTTGTAGATGCCTTCATAGAACAGCAGCCCAGGAGAATGTTTTCGCCATCTATCCTGTTTGAATGACTCCTTAAGTATCAACAATGATCTACATTCACGACTGTAGGGAACTTTTACCTGGAAAGGAAAATCTTATAATGATGTTGGAGTGACATTAAGTCAAACAAACAACCATATAACAGTTGAAAAACATAATCTTTACTAAAAATGAAATCATCTCTATATAGCTATGCATTAAACAGCTCTTGATCTCTGAATGGCGACGAGATTTATTGTATTTCTGTTTGGTTCAGAGGAAATGTTTATCCGATGTATATTTTATCGTTAGACTTGAAAGTAGCAAAATCAGGAGAATGCCTCGAATATTTCTTCCGTTTCTAAATCCAAAGAACATAATCTTAGGCTTATCCCCTTTACACAAAATTTCTTATTGTGCCCTTTTTGTCGCCTGGACCCCTGCCCTCTAAAATTCCTAGTTGCGCGCCTGGGCGCTGCTGGTAGCTTATTCGGTTTACTCAAGCCTTCCAGTTGACAAAATGAATGATATTGTTGCCTCCAAAATCACCTTGTTTGCAATATTGTTGAAACGAGGATTGCCAAAAAGGAGTAGTTCACACAGGGTTACGATTATCGAGCTCAAGTCCTGGGATTTCTGAAAGCTAATCAAAGAGATCGTTTCGCATCTGGTCATACAAGGGGCAATGCAGGAGGAAATGCTCATTGTCCTCGATGCCTGTATTGCACGTACAGATTGGACTCAAAGATTCACAATTGTGGCGAAACTTGTGCTCCCCTAGGGGACTGAATCTAACCCTGAGTTTAGTTAAGCATCTCACACCGCGTGTGTCGCAAATTTCATATAATGGTTTCTTTACTGGTCTTATCTTCCTGAGCTGCTTGCTTTTACATTCACCTAACGTATTTGACTCACGAATATCTTTTGCTAACGCATTCCATTCAAGGAGGACATTTTGGAAATATGTGTTTGAAAAACGATTGGTTCGGCAGACAGCTGCATCATATTCATTTACATTTCTTAGAGACTATGAAATTTCTCGAGTAGCAGGAATGTCATCAAACAGGTACTCCGGTTGGCGATTTTTACGCAAGTTATAGAAATGGCACAGCCGCCTAAACCACCTTCTATGATACAAATCCTCCCATCCTAAGTCATCATAGAGCCTTTGCCTACTTGTACCTCTCCATGCACCAGTTATAGCAAGAGCTGCAGAGTACTGCGTTTGTTCAAGTCTTTTTGTGGCATCAAGGGTCGTGTGTGGATCATATTTATGATAACTGATATCACCATAATCAAGATGGGGTCTGATATAAAGTTTATAGATTTGGTCAAGTATAGTGCGTGAAACATACTTAGCCAGAAATTTTATCATCCCTATCCCCTTTCTTGCCTTAATAATTGCCTCTCGAATATGACTCTTGAAGTCTAATTTTTCATCTAGGATCATACCAAGATGCTTATGTTCAGTTTTTCTAACAATCTCTTCGCTACCAAGACTGAGAGGTGGATGCTGAGGTTTTACCTTTTTGTGGAAAAAATAACCTCTTTTGTCTTCTGAGCATTAAATTGCATTTTCCATTGCCACGCCCACAGTCTAATATGTTCAAGATCACGATTTAACTCTAAAGCTGTTCTTGCCTCACCTCTAACAACCTGAAACAGTGATGTGTCATCAGCAAAAAGCTTGATGTCACAATTACCATTTTCAACTATGTCGTTTATATAGATTAAGAATAAAAGAGGACCGAGAACAGACCCTTGTGGAACTCCCGATGTTATGGTTTCCCAGTTGGAACATTTCCCATTTAAGACAACTCTTTGTCTCCGATTGACTAGGAAACTTCGCATTAGAGCTAATAGTTTACTTGATATTCCACTACTTTCAAGCTTATACAGAAGACCATCATGCCACACTTTATCAAATGCTTTGGAAAAATCCAAAAAGATAGAACGATGGGATGTCTCTAAATGTGATGTTTTAGACAACAGTTTCTGTCTTTCAAGAGACAAGAAATCCCCAAATTCTGTGTACTTTACAAAGGTCTTATGATTATTCCTTCATCATAGCAATACACAAATCAACACAAAATAGGTTAAAAGTCTGGTAGGTGCATTGGCTTATCATTGAGCTTATGTTAGTAATGATGTTTTCTGTTTACTCCAACCTTTGTTTGGTGGAGCTCTGCTTCTACTGGTGTAAGGGCCAATCATATGGGTTGCTGTTGCAATCGTAAAGTTCAGAAGGGTACGCTCAGCTGTTTGAAGCGTGTTGTACACAAGAAAGGCATTTGCACATGCAGCATCCATCAAGTCAAAGAAAAACCTCAAGTACAATCGTATTGAGGATTTTCTATGTAGGTGATATGCAGCTACTCTCTGACCTACTTTCAACTCATAATTAAGTTGACATGCAAAAACAAGATGAAATAGACTCAAGCACATGTAGCATGGAAGGGCACACCATGCATGTAGCATGCATGCTATGTTGACTTAGCCAAAATTTGTATTTGAAAATTAACATCTGTATGTGAAAAGATACGTTTTGCAAAATAGTGCTTTACCTTTCCGGTCCAATAGGTCACTCGTGACCCATAAGCAAATATATGATATACCTTTTATGTAATTAGGAATAGAGGGGTGCCATGTTGCAGATATTTAGGCCTTATATAGATGTTTATGACAAAAGATATATTAGCCTTTGAAATAATAAAGGCAGCGTAATAGGTTGAATAGTATGATACTAACAAAGAATTATTCCCATGACATAAGTAAGAGCAAAGGCACTACAAAAATAGTGCATCGGAATGGCCTCATTGTTAGAGTAAATTAAAGCCCTTCATACAATTGCTTTGATTTAAAAGTTTCTCTAAAATAGTGCAAACATTTCAAAAGCTATGACTGGCCAAAGTTTGTGGGTCACCAGTGACCAATGGATGCAAAAGGGTTAACAAGGTGAATGGAAACATCCATCACCAACATATTGGCGACTCTGTAAATGAGCTCTAGAGTTCAGGTGAGCACATAACAATAGTTAGCCAATCAGGGGGCGGCCATCAACTACTGATTCAAGTAGTTTCCCGCCATCTGTTATCATTTTCGTCGGGCAACAAAGATGGCACAAGGTAATGGTAATAGCTCATGAATGGAGCACAGCAGTATTCTGTGCGTTATGACAGAAGTATGCGTGACTATACGGATTA
This sequence comes from Mastigias papua, assembly GCA_964019165.1. Lineage (NCBI taxonomy): Eukaryota > Metazoa > Cnidaria > Scyphozoa > Rhizostomeae > Mastigiidae > Mastigias > Mastigias papua. The sequence continues at coordinate 12,905,799 of OZ025280.1, forward strand.
CCATTAAGATGTTCAAGCAAAATGCTTGGAAGGAAATAGCAGAAACCCTGCAAATCGATGTTATAACTGCACAAGGTCGATACAATACAATAAGGACAAAGCTCTCAATCAAGGTAGGCAATTCAGGTTTTATTAAACATGCTTTTATACACAATATGTACAGTCTTACAAAATTGTGTGCAGTTCTAGAGGGAGACCTGTGCAGATTGCATTGTATATCTATTATTAGAGATTCTAGTTAAAGTAGAGTGTTGACTATGTATAGTACTGTCATGTCCAACAAGTGTGGCAGCAAAGCATACATACTTTCAGTGGTTGCTCTTGACGTGCATGTTGATTATGCTCATAAGGATCCTGATGATGATTCTCATGAGCCAATGATGATTCCTGCAGGGGAGGCAGTTTTGTACAACAAGTTAATGAACAAGGGAAATGAGATAAAGATATTTAATGACCTGCTTTGCAAACAGTCAAAGTATAGTAACATAGCAAAACTGACACTGTGCCACATGTAACACTATACTTTACATACATCTATTTTATTGTTTTTAGTAACAATCTTTAGTACACTTGTTCTGTCTTTGATGAGTTGCTATGCTTCATGTAGTTCTGGCCCAGGGCATTTTACATGGCTCTTTTGCCAAGAGATTGAATCACAAGGACTGTTGAAGTATGCATCAAAACTATCACATATTGCCTTTGCATCTCTCTTGTAGTTGTTGCTGCCTGGCCTTGAAATGTTGGTTATTCCTGACTGATCATCTGCTAACACTGATCTCCAACCACCAGGGATCATGTTGCCAGAACTGCCCTCTCAATCAACAAACCCAGTTGGCAAGTAGCCTGCACTGCCAGTTCGCATTAGATAGTTGTGCAAACAAACACATGCCATGACAATTTTTTCAACTGTATCTGGAAATGCTCTACTGGGTCTCCTAAATATGTGCCATTTGGCTGCAAAAATCCCAAAAGTGTTTTCTACTGTTTGTCTGCATCTTGACAGTCTATAATTGAAGATTTGTCTAGATTCATTCAAATTTTTACCTGGATCTGGCTTGATTAGCCAAGACTTAAGGGGGAATATTTCATCACCCACAAAGACATATGGTAGGGAGTATCCATTCACCATCTCTGGAGATGGTATGTCTAGGTAGTTGTCTTCAATAGCAGTGCTAATGTCTGGATGGTCAAAACTGGATGCATCATTTTCACTCCCATGGCCACCAATGTCAACAAGAGTGAAACAGTAGTTTTCATCACAACTTGCCATCAGACCCAGGCTGTGGAAGTCCTTGTACTTATAGTATTTGGAACCAGCATATCTTGGGCATTCAATGCAATGTGCTTTCCATCTAAAGCACCCAGGCATTTAGGGAAATTCCACTGGTCCCCAAAACCTTTGGAAATTTTTTCCACTGAGATTGAGAAGCTGGAGGTTGCATGTATGGTTTATCGAGCACACTCCAAATAGCTTCATATGTCTCTTTTACTATCTTGAAAACTGTTGCTCTCCCAGAATGAAAGCTGACAGATTGGGACTGCTGTGAGTCCCCAGCTGCAAGGTAGTGCGGTGTTATCACAAGCCGTTCTGCTGGTGAGATTGAGATTCTACTTCTGCATACCTGTTTGGTTATCAGTGGGGCAGTGAGACTTAGACGATACTGGAAACTCTCTTGAGACATTCTTAATATATTACGAGATACATATTAAGTCATTCCATATGATCAAAGTGCACAAGTGGCACAGAATACTGGCACTATGTTTACATGAGCCTCCATTCACAAGCTCTTGTCACTTTAGATTGCTACAAAAGTAGTGTGCTAGTTAAGGGTGCAATACCAATTTAGGTGGGAGGCTGCATATTGCCTGAGATAGAGTATGCCTGATGTTCACCCAAATGGGCCATCTTTCTCTTCAAAGAAAGATGGCCCATTTCCAATACTCATAGTGTTATAATATCTTCTATATGTGTGTGTTTGGAGATAAACACCAAGATATAATCACAACATATCCATGTGTTAATGTAGAAAATCAATCTTCAGACAAACTAAACGCAATATATTCCTATGGCGGGAATTCTACCACAGGGGTACAAGGAACAAAATAAAAGTAACAAAACAAATTATAACATCCTCTGTCCAATTAATGTTCAATCAGTCTGTCAGGTTTCTTTATTTCACGTCCTGATCGTGTTCTGATTGATAGATGGTATGGGCTTTTGTGCTCTACATGTACTGCTGGTTGTCCAGGTACTGTTGGTGTTCTGATTGGTACATGGTTGGGACTCTTGTGTTCTACATTTACTGCTGGTTGTCCAGGTACAGTGGTATTTTGGTGTTCAGATACTATTGGGATGGCTGGGGTACTTACTACTATAGGTGGGTCATTAGGAGTAGCAAGTATATGTCTCCGGTTCCTTCTGAACACCTGACCCCTCTCATCTCTTACAATGTATGACCTTGGAAGTACTTCTGCTTTCCTCCATTGCCTATCTTTGTATATTCTGACATGATCTCCAGCCTCTAATGGGGGTAAATCCCTGCTGTTTTTGTTGTAAATTGCTGATGCAGTTTTCTGTTGATTTCTCAATGCTTTGACAACAGTCTTTGGTTCCATAGCCTGGGGTATGAGCAGGCGGCGATGTGTGGGCAATGTTGTACGAGTTCGCCTACCCATCAAAAGTTGGATTGGTGATGCCCCTATATCTTCAAAGGGTGTATTTCTGTATTTCAAAAGACCTTGAAATGGATCTTTACCTTCTGCTGTAGCTTTCCTGAAGATTTGTTTTGCAGTCTGAACTGCCCTTTCTGCACAGCCATTTGATTGGGGATATCCTGGTGAGCTTGTTATGTGTTGAAAACCCCACTGTTCTGCAAAATGCTTAAATTTATGAGTTGTACTAAATACAGTTCGCGTATTATTATATTGTGGGCCGTTGTTACTGACAACCTTCATTGGAATCCCAAATCTAGCAAAAACTTGTTTCATTGAGTTGATAACACACATGGTTGCTGGTTGACGTAATAGTTCCACTTCAAAATACTTGGAATAAAAATCAACTATGATCAAATAAGAATGTCCAGCAAACTGGAAAATATCAGTTCCAACCACTTCCCATGGTAGGCCGGCGGGTTCATGGGGAAGTAGTGGTTCCCTCTGTTGTTGGTTTCGAAAAGCATTACAAATTTGACATGAACGTACCTTATCCTTGATATGAGCAGTCATTGAAGGCCAGAACACATAATCTCTTGCTAGACTAAGACTTTTATTTTCCCCCAAGTGGGCTCCATGTAAATCCATTAGAACATCCTGCCTCAAGGACTTTGGAACTACAAGCCTATCAGATTTGAACAATAGTCCATCCTCAACACTTAACTCCTCCTTATAGTTCCAATACTCTCTGGCACACTCGTCCACATGATCTTTATCTGAAGGCCATCCCTGAAGTACATAATCCATTACAACTTGTGATGTGATATCTGTGCTGGTTGCATCTTTAAATCTCTTCAAGGTGTTGCTTTCTATCTCTAAATTGTCAACTAAATTGATCCCAATTACATCTTCAGGATCACTCATGGGCACAGTATCACTGAGTGGTGCTCGACTCAAACAATCAGAGATTAGTTGCTGCTTTCCTGGAACATACTTAACTTGGAGATCATACTTGGTCAATTTTAGAAGCATTCTCTGCAGCCTTGGTGGACACTCATTGAGTGGTTTTCTGAATATAGCTTCCAATGGCTTATGATCAGTCTCTACAAGTACCTTCTGTCCATATACATATGTGTGAAATTTCTGTGCACCCCAAAGGATGGCTAATAGGTCTCTTTCTATGTTAGCATATCTCTGTTCACATGATGACAGAGTTTTAGAGCTGAATGCAAGTGGCTTGCCATCTTGGAGTATCACAGCACCAAGTCCTGTGCCACTTGCATCAACATTCAACACAGTGGGTTTGTCATTATCAAAATACGCCAACACTGGTGCCTTAGTAATGACAGCTTTTAGTTTGTCAAAAGCTTCTTGCTGTGGTGTCTCCCATGTAAATTCAGCAGATTTTTGAGTCAGTTGCAAGATGGGTCCTTGTAAGTCAGCTTTATGTTCAATAAATTTATCAAGGTAGTTAGTTGTTCCAAGAAATCGGAGCACACCATTCTTGTCTGATGGTGGTGGCATGTCTTGAAGTGCTTGCACTTTCTCTGGGTCTGGTTTGAGTCCCTCTGATGTGAAAACATGACCAACATACGTCACTTGTTGAACACGTAGTTTCACTTTTTGTGGATTAAATTTCAGTCCCACTTCTCTGCTCCTTTCAAGCACTGCAATCATTTTCTCATTGATATCATTTTCATCCTTTCCATGAATGAGAAAATCGTCCACAATAATTTCAACTGGTAGATTAGCAAACAACTTGTCCATTTCACGCTGGTACAACTCTGGGGCTGATGAGATACCAAATGGGAGTCTGGTAAATCTATATCGGCCCCAAGGAGTATGGAAGTCAGCAGCATAGAGCTTTCTTCATCTACAGGTAATTGCCAGTAGCCACTACTAGCGTCCAGTGTAGTAAATACTGAATCCCCAGCCAGTCGGTCAGCCACCTGTTCAACGGTAACCATGGGGTAATGTGGTCTTTTGAGGGCTCTGTTCAAATCCCTTGGATCAATGCAGATCCTTATACTGTCTTTAGTGGGTGGGTTATCACGAATTGTCTCTTTCCGTTTGTCAACAACAACCAAGGAAGAAACCCACGGTGTGTGTTCATCTTCTTTGACAATTATCCCATCAGTCTCCATTTCACTCAGTTTCTGCTTTGTAGGTTCTAGAAGTGCAACAGGAATTTTCCTTGGTGGGTGGACAACCGCAGGAATAGACTGGTCTATTTCCAAGTGAACTTTTATTGGCAACGTCCCTGGTTTTAAGCTGAAACAGTCACGGTATTGTGAAAGTACATTATCGTTATCAAACAATCCATTTTTAAGTATCTTGTCCTTGTGCTTCTCACTGGGGATGGGTTGTGGTACCTCAAGTATTCCAAGATTCATAAACTGCAGGACTTCCAAATCAAGACATGCGTTACAGCTAAGAAGAGGGGTGAAATCTCCGTGGACTACGAGAAACAGCAAATCCATTTTGCGTTGTCTGTATTGTACAGGGAGCTTTACACAACCAACTGGGTGCACTGGTTTACTGGCAAGCCAGCCTTTGAGGGGTTGATAAATCTTTTGAAGTGGTTTGGTAGTGATACTCTTGTAAATATCATAAGGGATGACAGTGGCTTCTGCTCCAGTGTCTGCTTTAAACTTAACCGTTTTTTGAGCTACCTTCAGAGATATCAAGTTCTTTTTAACACCAGAAGGTTGGTTGATAATGCTTGCCACCTCAACAGAACCAAAGTACAGATGTGAGGTAACCTTCTCTTCTTGGTCTAGATCACTGCTGGTCAGTTCCTGCTCAACTGCATTGATGTTAGATTCTCTTTTTCCTTTATTTGGACACATTTTCGCAAAATGCCCCTCCTTGTTACAGGTTAGACATTTATTCTTAAAGGCAGGGCATATACTTGGCTTTGTGAACATATGTTGATAACCACAGAATTTGCATCGTTTCGTTGGCCCTTTTCGTTGTCTTTCAATATTGTGGATAGTCCTATGAATCCCTGGCTCATTTGCTTGTGAAAATTTGAACTTCTGTAATTCAGCAGCCTCATAGGTGCGGCAATAATCATGTGCACATTGAAGTGTAAGGTCAGGCTTCTTGAGCAGTTCCCCTCTCATTTCATTTGATAATACACCTCCCACAATCCGGTCTCGAATCAAAGAATCTTTGATGGCTCCAAACTCGCATGTTAACAAGAGACGCTTCAAATCACTAGCAACATTATCAATTCTGTCACCTTCTTGTTGGCTACGTCTATTGAATACAAACCTCTCATATATTACATTTCTTGCACCTTGACATAATTGCTCAAATTTATGGCACACATCTTCATACTTTTCCGGGCTCTCGTCCTCCCAATACTCAAAATGGCTAAATTCCTCTATAGCTTCACTTCCAGCGCAGTTTAGTAGAAGGTTTACTTTCAATTTATCAGGCTTTTCATCTTTCTCTGATGCTACTAGGTAAATCTCAAACCTCATACGAAATTTTCGCCAGTTATCAGCTGCATGGGCATCAAAAATCAGCGGCCCCGGTTTGCTAAATGACTCCTTTTCCGCCATCTTGTTTTCGTGGTTAGTGCCTCAACAATCGTAGCTCCGTATCCAAAAACACACCTGACACCATGTTATAATATCTTCTATATGTGTGTGTTTGGAGATAAACACCAAGATATAATCACAACATATCCATGTGTTACTTTAGAAAATCAATCTTCAGACAAACTAAACGCAATATATTCATGTGGCGGGAAGTCTACCACAGGGGTACAAGGAACAAAATAAAAGTAACAAAACACATTATAACACATAGGTTTTTTAGCACAATCTATAAGATGAATTTCAATTTAGTTTTTTGAGTAGCTCTGCCTATTGTAGAAAGGTTCATCTTACCCAAGTTTCTAAAGAATCCTTATACAGGAATAAATGAAATACACAATTGAAAATGTAAAAACTAACAGGTGATACAAGTACAAACTATGGCCTTCGAGGCATACACCCCACCTGTACAAGCATTCTCAATTGTGCAGCTTCAGTTCATGAAACAAAGTATAGAACTGACCACTGCAGTTGCATTGATGAAAGATTTACCTTACCCAAAATCTATACTTTCATTTTATATGCGATTTCTCATCCAGCCTTCTTCGCATGTACATAGACAGTAGGGCACATTGAACTTGAAGCAAGAGATGTCTATGGAGATAGTCTACCATCTGTAATAGTACTCCAAAATGCCCACCAAGATGCCCGCAGAGACCTATTGGATATGCAGAGGGCACGTTATATGGAAACCAGACTTATGAGTCATTGGCAAGGTGTTGGTGACAGCTAACTGCGATTGGTTAAAAGCTTACATGTCGTCATGCGTCGCCCACTAGAAAAAGGTATATGGAAACCAGGCTTTAAAGTCCTTATGTAACCATATTTTGGACATTGAGCTAAGATCAATTTCGAAAAATTTCATCTTTCCTAATGATGTAGGTGCCATTCACTTAAGCTTCTGTCGATTAGAAGTGACATAATACTTCAGGTAAAGTTATGTACCCGATTCAAAAAGTGACAAACTGTCTATGACATCATAAGCAGTACTCATCCAACAAAACACATTTATTGCTGACAATGAAAGAAGAGGTACAGGAAGTTGTAACCACTTTCACTTCTTAATCAGCAACATCATACTCACAGTTATCTTTTGTAGTATCACCTGATGTGTCAAATCTGATTGTTGGTGATTGAGAAGTGATGATGAACAAAGGAAATGACAGTGAAGACGATTATGGTGCTAGTTATCTAGGCACAAATGCACCATATTGGGAGGAACCCGTTGCTCTTCCAGGTGAAATAGCAGAGGCCTATCATTATGACGATGATATAGATAATATCCCACCAGTTACAAGTGAATGAAGTATGAAAAGAGAAATAAACAGTGATAACTGGTGTGTGTACTTAGTGATGTTTTCAATTGATAGTTAACACATTGTTCCAACTAAATGCAATAAATAGTGTAACTATATAGCCTATATACCTATATTATAGGCCTATATCAAGAACTTTTATGGAAGTACAGTAACTCTGTTTACTGAGAGAGATAAATAAAACTACATTTTACATGCAAAATACACAAAAATAATAGGCAGGCAAATGTATGTATGGTCTTAACTCAGAAACTGCATCAGGACTATATGGACATTGAGATGAAGTTTAGATTCAAGAAGGGTCCTGACTCAACTGTCTGCGTTCATGTCTGGGGTGCTTTGCCTTCTCCTTCATCTTGATTGCAGCATTGATTGTTGGAACAGCATCAGGCTTTAGCATTGCATTCATTGTAAGACTCTTAGTAAATACTACACTTAACTGTGAAGCATGACTCATCAAATTGTATACCACAGAGGATTGCCTGTGTATTTCCTAGAGTCCACTCAGGTCTGTACCTATTACCAGAACATACCCACTGCATATATCTACTTGGCTCTTTCTCGTAATGAGGAAAATGACGAATTGAGCCACTGGGTGTGTATTGGATATTTCCACAGCTTTCACCATTTGGTCCAACAGCTGTACATTGTTTCCCTCCAACAGACTTTTTCCTTTCAATGCTTGCCATGGTTTGTGATCAGTACACATCTGTTAGTATCTAGCACATTATGATTATAGTAGCTGGCAACACTTTCAATATTTCAAAAGTTTGTTGCATAAACGCTTTAAATGAACCACAGATGGATGCTGGTAAATAGGCAGATAAGGACTATGAAAGGGCGAATGTGAAGCAGATGAAGCTGGTGGCAGTTAATTGCCAATGATTGCTTCAGTTTTTCAGAATAAGTGATAGTTTTGGCTGCCTCAAGCGTGTTGTCGCCAAAAAGCTTATTCATTATCAGTGTCTAAGTGCTACAGAGTGAATGAAAATGTGGGTGTAGAGCCTTTTTTAGTAGATCTTGGCTGCGTTTTGACAACTCAAGAAATGTGTTACCCTATAGAGCCACACAAGCATCAAGCCTCTTTATACAACAAAACGAACTGGTATGGATGGGTATTGACTTTTAATACAATCTCTTTGACTTGCACCACACCCATCAGGCCCTTGGAAAGCAAAGATTGTGCTTTTGAAGCCACTTATCCTGTTCTTTCTAGTCATGGGGCAACTAAGTCCATAAATTTGGGTTGATGGTTGGTGCACTGAGTGTGGGGCAGTTTTCAGGGCATTGGAAGCCATCTTTGAGCTTGAGGAGATCTGTATTCAGACTTCTCTTACAGCAGCAGTCCTCAAACTACTTTATGAAGACCTCCAAAATTGTACGGCCTAGTGTTTTGTCCTCAACCAAATGTATTGCTGAGTCTGCAAGCACTCCTTGCACTGTGTCCCATGGTAGACTGGAGTTTCTCAAACTGTAACTGTGAAACAAACTTTCTCTTTGATCCAGGTGGCTTCAAGCACGGTTCTTGAGGTACAGCATTGTCTTATTGGGCAGTTGAATTCAATTCCAAATCCATCTTTGACAAATCGTATGTTGTTTCCTGTCTTCATGTATTTGGACTATGCGCTAGGAAAACCCCGTGGAGGGTATTCACATGGAGGTATGATATAGCTCTTTTTTGATTGCTGTCAAAGGTGGGTTGGGATAGCAAATAGCAAGACATCTCTGGTTGGTACATACTTAGCTGTGCTCTGAACAGCCAGCCTTGATGTAGAGAGGATGCAAGGGATAATATATTTGCCATGCTCCTTGGTATTATATGAGTCATTTCCCAGCTATAAAACTACATCTGTGCTATATTGCTATAGAAAGTGAAAATATCTTGCTTGTAAAATATATATCTATAAATTGGTGAGCAGATTACATTTGAAAGTCCAACTAATGTTCTATGACACAGCCTTGACTTTCTAGTTTCAACTTTGGATCATTTGGTAGTAATTGCAGGGTTTTTATGGATACAGCAATCATGTGGAAATGAACATTTTGTTGGTAATCCAGCAGATATGCCCTTAGATAGCTTTTTATCTTAGACTTAGATACCATTTGTCTAGAAGTGGCCCTTGGTATTTAGATGTGAGCAAGCTGACAGTACCAAGTTATCACTTTCTTAGACCTGTTCATCATATACCATGATTGAACGCTTGGCATTAAGTCATCCCATACATTTCTGATGCTCATTAACTTCACAGTAAAATCTTCCTTGTCAACAGGATCTGCCAGACCAAGCTCTTGGACAGAACTATGCTGTGCACTGTAAATGTCAGTCATTATTCTCTTAGTTGTATTTTTGTTAGACCCATTGCCTTCACATGTCACCCATGCCTTCACCTGCTCTCTGGAGGTGTTATGTACTATAAAAATATTCTGCAGTCCTCAGAACATCTGTTTGCCCCTTGGCTACAGCAGTATCAAGGTCATGGCATATATTCTTGATGTTGACAAGTTTTGGATTTTGAAAAGGCATTTCCAAAGTGAAGCATCTGAAATTGAAATAACTATGTTACATTTTGACAGGTGAAATGCACTAGGATTCTAGCACTTGTCAATATCACATTGTAAATTGTTGATAGAGCCTGGTTCACAGTAGGGTGATTATCATAATCGCTTTCACATTTCTATAGTGAAAAATGTAATCGCTTGGTGTGAACTGTAGGCGAATACGCATTTCAAAAGCGATTATCAAAGCGATTATATCACATTTGTTTGATATAATCACTTTTGATAAGTGCCACTTCAAAGTCAACCACTCTTCCGGCAATTGCTAAAGGGCAACTGAACTGCAAAACCAACATTCGTAACTAAACAAATCTTTGGCATTTCAATGCAAAACAATACTTTTCTAACTCACCTGCTTTGTTGGTTGACCAACATATTGCCTTTGTGTTGGCTAATTGACTTCACTGGGTTCTGGCATTTTGTATTCCTACTTCCTTTCTCAAAACAAGGATTGACTTCATAATGTCCAGCTCCTCAAGTCGCCTTATCCATAATTGCACACACTTGAGTTTAAAATACCAAGATGAGTTCTGGAAATTCAGATTCAGATCGATTGTCCTGTTCATCATTAGCGAGCTTACAATTGCACTACGCAGACTAATACGATGACCTTGTGAGTGGAAGTCACATGGCACTTTACGTAGTGGATGTTTTTAGCTTACAAAGCCACTACGTAGGGGACTACATACGAGACTTTCACACCAAAAGTGTAATGTCAACTTGGCCAATTCTGATCAACTACAAGACATTTTGGGGGAGCACACAAAGTGCATTTGATTGACGATGAAGACCTTCTTTTGTTACAAAATCTTCATCAAAGAAATAATCCCGTATTTCCTTATTGGAGATATGAAAAGTTTGATTTAGACACAATGGACAATTATGAGTGTAAGGCTGAGCTTCGATTGTGGAAGAATGTTTACATCTTGCTTGGGGCATTGAGATTTCCTGACCAACTTTGTAGCTATAATGGGGCCTTTGTAGATTCAGTTGAGGCCTGGTGCATTTTCTTGCGAAGAGTAGCATATCCATGCAGATATGGTGATTTAGTGTCACGGTTTGCTAGACCAGTTCCTCAGCTAACTATGATCACCACCCTTGTTGTCAGTGACATTTGCGATAGGTTTGGACATCATCTGCGTACAATGGATCAGCCATGGCTTTCCAGACATAATGTACAGTTATATGCAAATGCTGTTCATGCCAGAGGAGCTGCGCTTGACTACTATTGAGGATTTATGGATGGACCTGTTAGACCCATTTGTCGTCCAAAAAGAAGCCAAAGACGTGTCTACAATGGCCATAAGAGAGTCCATGCCCTCAAATGTCAATTGGTAGTAGCACCTAATGGACTACTTGGAAATTTCTATGCTCCAGTTGAAGGGCGTAGGCATGACAGTGCAATGCTTGCTATGTCTGGGCTCCTAACACAAGTAGAGCAGTACTAGGTTTCACCGGGGAACCAGCCTCTTTGTATCTATTGAGATCCAGCCTACTCCCATAGAATTCATCTTTAGTGTCCATATCAGCAAAGACATACCTTGACTCCAGAGCAGCAGGCATTCAATCACTCTATGAGCCAAGTTAGAGTATCTGTTGAATGGATATATGGTGAAATAGTCTCATATTTCACATTTGTGGACTTCAAAACAATCTGAAGATTGGTTTGAGTCCTGTAAGCAAGTTATATGTTGTATGTGCACTTATGAGAAATGCAGTAACATGCTTATATGGATCAAATACTTCAGAGTTTTTTGGAATCCAACCTCCAACCTTGAATATGTACTTGCATGGAGATTTAGAAGCAGCCCAAATGGCAGGTTGTGAAAACAAAAGAACTCCCCTGAAAACATCTGCAAAGTAAGATCATGCTTTAAGAATTCGCTTGAATCTCTTTCACTATTATTTATGTGCTTTTGGACACAACTAGTGTTCTTTAGTAAACATATCCTGATTAAGGGTATGTTCCTGAATTGTCACACAGTAGTTACAATTGGACAGAAATGATGTAGTTTCCAATTCTTAGCTGTCAGTGTCAAGGATACTGATTCTTAGATGATAGTTTCATTTTTCAATATCTAAAGATGAAGTAGTTCAAATGTTCTCAAAAAGAGTGTTCATTCACTGTTTTCTAAATTTCTTTGGTCCAAACGTGATATGACTCATGAACATTGTTTGTGCATTTGCAGAATTATGGTCTGCAGCATCTTCTGCTGCTCCCTCATTACACTTAGTATCTCTAGCTGCTGCTGTGCCACTTTTTCATCTCTCTTATTGTTCTACTGCTCATCCCAGGATCTTTCCTCTCTTCTCAGAATGCTCTCCTTAATTTCAAACTCTAATGCCTTCTGTCTGAAGTCCAGTCCTGTTTTAAGTCAAGCTCCCTCCTATTTATCTCAATCTCTTCTCTTCTTACTTCATTCTCTTTTTCAGCCTTCTCTTGCAAATATCCCATTATTTCTTGCCCACCCTGCTTCCTCCTCTTTTTCTGTACACTTTCTTGAACACCTTCCCTCTCTCTACTCTCAGCTAATCGCTCCATCGACCTTTTCCTCACTTCCTCCGCTGTCTGCTGTCTGATGTTCTCTCTGTTTTTCTGCATCGTTTCTACTTTCAATTTTATTTAGCTCCCCTTCAGCTGCATCACTCAAACCAATAATTGACTCAATTGCATCATTGAGGTCAGTTGACTCTAGGGAAATACCACTGGCCCTCTCCTCATTAGCCATTTTCCTTTTATAGTTTCACTTTTCGCATATCTTTCTCTAACACCCCTCTGGTCAACTATACACTTTGGTCTCTCAAGTACATTCAGATTTTTTGCTATTTTGCCCCAACATTGGCCCTTTCCCTTGAGCCAAATTTGAACTGAAATGGTTGCAAAACCAAAATCTCCCGACAGAAGAGCAAATCATGCTCTGGAGTCCATGCCATTTTTAGTCTAGAATGAAATTTTGACGTTTTTTCATTTAATCACAAAAACCTGCTGCTTCCTAGAACTATGCAGCACCCTTCTGGGTAACTTTGTGCGCTAAGAAAAACATAGTAGCCATTGGAAGACACTTCTAATGTAAGGAAGATAGACATGTACAATGGTAAGCATAAGTGAGAAATGCACGATCAAAGTACACATATTGTCACATTGGCAGCTATTTGACTTATCTATCTATATATACAAAATAGTGAACGGCACATAAAGGTGCATTACAACATCTATCGAAACTTCTGCGTTACTTATTTCTGTAGACCTAAAGGTTGAACTATAGCAAGGCAATATAAGTATGTATAAAAGGTGACATCCAAAAGTAGAAAGAACCAGATAAAGCTGTTCATCTTGTGGATGCTAGCTTGATTGTTTGTACTTGTTTGAAAGTTACTTTACACATGTTTGGCGTTGTTTTGGCTGTTGACCATTACTTGACCAGCCCTCCATGATGCAAACAGTTGACCGAAAACTTGAAGTCCAAAATGCACAGTGGAAAATTATCAGTAACCTAGAAGAACCTAATAATGAATGCAAAAATTATTGTAGAACAGTTACATGATGGAAGTCAAATGACTGGGGAATGATGATATGTGACATTATACTTACTTTATTGCAAAGTAACCAGTACGTGATCCTGCCAGATGGTACGTAGTGACTGCGAGTAGTACGAGGTTCCTTCTAAGGAATCCCCCCTAAGTGACATGCGGAGATGTCAAAGTCTCACTGTTGCAACATCGTAGTAGAGCTGCGTAGTGAAATCATAAGCTCTCTATTATCCTCAGAAGATGGTGTTGACATTCTGATTGAGAAATGAACCAGTATGGAAGTCAATGGACAAAGTGCATGAATGTGTCTGCAAAATGGTAGTGGAAGGTGAAGAAGCTGCAGTGCCTCAGTGTATAACAGATCATCCAGGATTCCTTGCTGTTTGCACAAACAAATATGTTCGGTGCTATTGCAAAATCGTACCTCTCCTAGAAATAGACGTCCTACTGTAGCATACTATTCACCATTCAACAGCTCTCTGAGAGTAGATTACGATCATACTCAAACAGTTAAGCTATGGGGTAAATGAGGGTATCATCGTAGACTACTCGCCAAGAGCTGTCAAGTGGTGTATAGTATGTTATGGTAGGATGTCTATTTCTAGGAAAGATATGATTCTGCAACAGTGCCAATATGGTCTTTGTACTGCATGGTTTCACTACAAACAGCAGTATACGGATTCATATGAAGGACCAGAACATAGGTAACTGCACCATATTGCATATAGGCAACGTGCTAGGTGGGGTTGGGGTGTTCTAGGGAAGGAAGTAAAGGCCTGTCTCCATTAAGGCGAATCCTAGCGAAAACCAGCGACCAGCGAATAGTGAGCACGCGCAGTAGGATTTTTCAACCCATGTGACTGATCGCTGCGTTTCGCTGGGAAGTTGAACCATCTTCAACTTTTCAGCGTTCGCCAGCGAACAGTCATACTCTTGAGCTTGATCCAAAATGGTGAACATCGACTACGAAGCTTTGAAGGAACAGCTATTGGCTCAGGGTATTGCGTTGCCCGAGTTAAATTTCTGTGTTGTCAAAGAAAGAAGTCAGAATTCGCAAGATTCTATTAGTGAACATTTTGGGACTGAAACTGCTTCGCCAGTTACCATATCAGAAGGCCAAGTTCGGAATGAAGGAAGCTTTGAGTTTGGTCAGAGCCTGGAAGGAGATTTGATAGAGCTCATGAAGGACTACCGATGTGTATGGGATGTGTCTTGTAGGGCCTTTAAAGAAAACCAGAAAAAACAACAGGCTTGGAAGGAGATTGCCATGAAATTGAACAATGACGGTGAGCCCTATTCCGTTGCATTTTTATGGCTCTCTCTACTTATATAGAATTTTTTTCCACAGTCTATGTTTATATTACTTTCTAAATCAACTCAAACAAACCCATGTTGATTTTCAAGAAGTTAGTTTGTTTAAATAGCTGTTCGGTATAACATATTCTCAAATGTCCACACTATAGAGAGATTTACTAAAAAGGAACAAATGCTTTTTCATTTGTAGCGTTTTTGCTGCCATATGCTTTCAGGGGTGCTTACATAATTTTTAGTTATAGTTCCTCTATGCTGCCTGCTGAATTCACTCTACAGGGCCACACAAACACAACTCCAAAAGCTATATCCTTCCCCCGTACTCCACCTATTAACATGCTAACCAAAATCATCACTCATTTCCGATTTTCTATAGCAATGTTTAAGCTTTGAATTAGTGCTTTTTCAACAAAGAGGTGTTATTTTAAACCTAATTTCCTCAAAAGATATTTGAGCTAATTCGTGTCTCATCATTGTCAATATACAGCTTCTGAGATATTGCATTTCTTGTATGTGTAGTAAATTATAACAAAATACTCTCTCCCAATTTGTAGAGAACATGCTAAAGAAAACTTGGAAAAACTTGCGGGATAACCTGTCAAAATGCCTAAAGAAAAGAGAATTGCTATGTAGATCTGGTGCAGGTGCTACAGAGTTGCCCCAATGCAAATTTTTTAAGGAACTGCAGTTTTTAAAAGATGTACTTTCAAATCGGGCTACTCATTCTAACTTACCAACTCCGCAGCCATCAATAGACAACTGTGATAGATATGAATACAGTGAGGACACATCAACTTCTAAAAAGCCTGATGTAATGTGTTCAACACCAGATACACTACAGAGTGGTACCAGAACACCACCTGCTAAAAGAAAACGGGCTTCATGTCCCAAAGAAGGAAAGGCAACAAGTAAAGATGAGCAATCATCAACGAGTTCATTGGACAGCGCCATTTCCGTATACCTTGCTAATCAGAACGATCTAAAGAAGAATGCTGATAGCTTGTTTTGCCAGAGCCTGGTGCCGATTTTGTCATCCCTACCAGCAAAAAAGAACAGAAGAGCTAAATTTGAAATTCAGAAACTGCTTTATGACATTGACTTTAGTGACGACTAAGCTGCATTATTATTATAGTTTCTCTTTATTAAGTATGCTTCTTACTGTTTATCAAAAGTAGTTTGCGTGCTGTTAACCACCTCAAGCTGCCATGCTAGAGAGCCATCTTCTGAAAAGAAATAGTCTCTAAAGTCATCTCTTACTTGCTTTGCATCCCTGCTATAATTGGCAGACCCAATTTGATTGATTTCATTTAGGCCTAAGGTGTCTCCCTCAGCTCTCCACCCACCAGCCCTGACACCATCTGATGTCTCTTCATCAGCATAGCCCGATGGAAAATATCTGTTTCGGCTTTCAGTTCTGTCATGCATGAGGAAATTATGTAGCATCACAACCGCTTTTGTTACCTCTATCACAAGTTCCGTTTTGGCAATAATTGGTCTTCGAAATATTCGAAATCGTGAGGCAGCTATCCCAAATGTATTCTCAACAACCCTTCTGGCTCTGCTAATTCGATAAGTAGCAACACGCTCTTTGATACCAATACATGATCTGGGATAGGGTTTAATGAGATATGTTTTCAATGGGAATGCCTCATCCCCTGTGAATACATATGGGAAATGCATTTCCAAACTAGGAGATATTTGCCTTGGTGCAGGCAGACCAAGCAAATCATTATTCATAGCATATCCTATATGACCATTTGCAACAACCCCACCATCGCTCTGTCTCCCTGCTTCACCTATATCCACCATTATGAACTCGTAGTCACTGTTAACAACAGCCATCAAAACAATACTATGGGTACCTTTGTAATTGTAAAATATAGAGCCAGCACGTGCTGGGGCTTGCATCACAACATGCTTGCCATCGATTGCACCGACACAGTTTGGAAAAGTCCATTTAAATTCAAACCGTTGTGCGACTTCTTTCCACTCTTTCTGGGTGCTGGGAACCTTGAGAAAGCCATTATTTAAAAGGTTTACCCAAATTATTTGGCAAGTTTCCATAATGATGCGTCCAACAGTTGTAGGACTCATACGATAACTCATAGCACTTGTTGCATGTGAGTCACCAGTTGCTAGATGGCGCAGGGTAACCGATAGTCTTTCCTCTGGAGACATTGGTTCCCTGTTTCTGCAATTCTTAATAAAGAAGGGCCAACAAGACTCAGTAGCTCTTCGAATTTCTCTGGCAACATTCGGAAATACCGGAAGAAGAGTTCGTGATCAAATAGCTTCATGTCCAGCACCAGCTTATAATAGTCACCTTTCTCGAAACGCTCGCGAAATAGTTTGCGAACCCAAACCTTATGCTTTCTTTGACGCTTTTTCTTCGCCATTGATTTTTCTCTTTGCCTTAAAGCGAGAAGAAATGCAAAGCGATGCTCGTCAGACATGTTTTTCGTGTTTGATAGCGGAGATGGCGCCAAAAATTCTCCGCGGGAAACACCATCCTTAGGTGGTTCGCTGGCGATCAGGCGAACAAATGGAGATGTTGTCTCCAAATGTCTCCGGCGATCGCGCGAATCAATCGCTGAGATTCGCCTTAATGGAGACAGGCCTTAAGAGTTATACTTCCATCATGTGCAGTGATGTGCATAAGGCAGCATTTCCCTCTTCCTGGATTGGAAGAGAATGTCACTTTTCAAAGGTTTCATCATGCTGATGAGTGATACTTGTCTGTCAAGTCATGTTAGACCTGTCATTTGTGACCAAGGGCCAGCACCTACTAAGGTTACAGGACCCTCTTCCCTGCATTAGCTTTTAATTGCTGACAGATGATGTGGCATGTCCCAGTTTTTGGCGCTAATGTACTTTCGCACCTCTCATCGATAACAGGGGACTAACCCCATAAATTATACACCATTCGATAGCTCTACATCTGTACATTCATATGCTACCCCATTTACTCCATGAGGTAAGGGTCAGGGTTAGAGTTAGGGCAAAGGGTCAGGGTTAGCATTAGTTATTTCATGTCCGCCATTATGAATATCATGTGTAGTGACCAATGATATAGAAGCGCCGAAGGTGCTAGATATCTAACTCAGTGACTCAGAGTGAGGCAAATCTGAAATCGGCTGCCATTTGCATTAGTGGCAAAAAGTCAAGTTCTGCATACGGAGCTGTTATAGACCTTAACATATTAGAGGCAAATGTTATGGATTTGACTGGCCATATTCCTTTCAAATATGGTAAGCAACAGTTATTACTATTCTTTCGTACTACCTCCAGGGAAATAAAATGGTTTGTTGAGAAAATAAGAACTTTATTTGCAATGGTGGGAATTTGGAAGCTTTCGGCAGAACGACAAGTGCATTCATTCGAATTTCAACTATTTTAAGGAATCTTGGCTAGAGAACACTTTACTAGATAAAGTATAGCCTCCAAGAACTATAAATATAGTTTCAGTCCATGCCAAAATTGCCTGTATCTCCAAATTATGTCAAAATAAATCTAGCAGTAACTACACCTAGGCCGAAAAGAATCAGACAACTTTGTGAGAAGTTTGGACCAACACCCATTGCCATTGTTTTTGGGTATTGTAAGAAATACTTCTCTATTTCCTTGAGTCATGTTTTCCATTGCTTTAGGCTATCTGTATTTCAACTTTCCAGGTGCTGCAAAGCATAGCAACGCCTACTCATACTGCAATAAGTAATGAGATGTTTATTGTTGGAAACAATGCATGGAATAATCAATCTGCAGTGATATGTGTTAAATGCGCCAATAGATTGCGAAATTTATATCGAACAACCCCAAGGCTTTGAAGAGCGCGATGAAAACGGCGATAAATGTGTTTGCAAGTTAAAGAAATCATTGTACGGTCTAAACCAAAGTGGTCGAACTTGGAACAACATGCTTCACACTTATTTAATCAGTGAAAACTTTTCCTAATCACTTGCAGATCCATATTTGTACACCAAACAAGGTCGAACCCAGTGAATCAGTGATTTTGATTGTTTGGGTCGATGATATTATAATCTCAGGGACAACGCTTGGTGTACTAGAGAGTGTAAAATCAGCTCTTTCAAGAAAGGTTAAAATGAAAGACTTAGGCAAACTGTCATGGTTTGTAGGAACACGTTTTGGGTGTAACGAAGGGTCGGTCATTATGAGTCAGAAGCAATATGTGGAAAAGATTATCTCTAAGTTCAATATGGCTGATTGTAAACCTAAGCCCATTCCATGTGTTAGTGGTGCGGAAAAAGACAGCGAAAATGTAGATTCTCCATTATTAGATGACCCCAAGTTATATAGAGCTATTGTAGGAAGTTTAATATATGTTATGACAGGTACAAGGCCCGATATCTGTTATGCTGTGACTAAACTTTCACAGAACATGGCAAAACCTACATAGTCAGATCTCAGTATGGCAAAAAATGTGCTGAGGTATTTAAAGGGCTCAATTGAAAGAGGACTTACGTTCCAACGATCTGAGCTGCCTTTATAGCTGACAGGGTTTTGCGATTCAGACTGGGGGGCATCTGTGAAGGATAGACGGAGCATCACAGGATATAGCTTTCAGCTTAGCAATAATGGTCCTATAATCTCGTGGAAAAGTAGAAAACAACAGACCGTAGCTTTATCCACTTGCAAAGCTGACTATATTTCCTCAGCACATGCTGGTCAAGAAGCAAAATTCTTGAAGCAATTATGTAATGATATGGACATATTGATTGAAAATGTTTTGATTAACGTAGATAATCAAGGAGCACTTAATTTAGCTAAGAATCCAATCAATCATCAAAGATCGAAACATATTGATATTAAGTATCATTTTATTAGATTGGAGGCACAAATCGGTAATAGTAAGTTGCAGTATGTACCCACTGATTGTAATGTTGCTGGTATCTTTACAAAACCAGGTACAAAGAGTAAGTGGGAAAAATTTAGATCATTGATTATGGGTATATAAAGTATGATTATTCATAGAATCGTAGCAAGTGGGGGTGTTAGAGTCGTGCTCCAATTCACGAATCAATAGATTCAAATAGAAACGTATGTTACAAGTAGTAACGATGATTAGCCGGTGACATGAGTATTGTGAAATGACACATGTGTATATATATGTTGCTCAATGTGCATTAGCCTGAGTTTGCGTGTGTGATTCGACATGATTTGCTGATGCATGTTAACAATGTAGTTGTTTATCTGGCCATACTTCTATGCTTAAACTCTCTCCAACATGGCATGAGTACAACAATATGTTGTCAGTGGTATTTGCACACAGGAAATCAGTTATATCACAAAGATAAAGATAACTATATTAACCTTGTCTGAAAATCGTATGAGATCATTTACAGACCATTCTTGTTGTGATTGACTTTATCTCTGTTTGCTATGAGCAGACAACGGAGACACCACTTAGTTTGATGAACGAAAAGAAAACATCTAGAAATGTGAAAACCAATAGAATCCCTGTTCCTAATAATATTCAGTTATATCATTCCTTAGAAAACTATAAGACATGTCTTCTTGTGTCTGCTTTCTTGTGCTTCCATATATCTTGTACACTGCTGCAATAATGTCCCACTTACTCACCACTTCTACTAATGTCAGACATTTACAGGGTATTCCTATGACAAAAACCAAACAAACACCCTCTATTTTTCATAATAGATGATTGCCACATGTTGAAGCAGGCAAGAAATGCCTTAGCAGATGTTGGGGAGTTTGTTGATGATAATGGACAAACAATTAAATGGACACATATAAAACTCCCTCATGACACCCAAGAGGGTGAAGGTCTTACCTTTGGAAACAAACTGTCAAAAGGGCACATAGAGTTCCATAGGCAAAAAATGAATGTTAAGGTGGCAGCACAAACCCTTGGGAGTTCTGTTGCAGATGCCATTCAGTACCTTATGCATGCATGCTGAAGGCACAATAATGCTTATAGGAATAATGTACAGGCTTTTGATGTGATGAACATAAGGAGCCCATTCGGAAAAGGCTTTAAAAGACCCCTATTCCTTCATGACTAGGCAAGGTGGACAACTATATTTGAGGAAAGTATAACATATTTGATAACACTGAAGACAAAGGCAGGAACCCCCCTAATAACACACAGAAGAAAAACTTTTCTGGTTGGGTTTCATTGCTGCTTTAGGTATCAAGCAAGTACCATATGGTTTACTAACAAGGGAAGAACACCCCTTCAAATATGTTCTCACATACAAATTGTCACAAGACCACCTCAAAGTGCTCTTTGCTTGCATACAGGGAAAGAGTGGATGTAACAATAATCCAGATGTTGTTCAACTGAAGTCTAGCCTTAGGAAAATTCTTCTGAGAAAGTCCATTATAGGTTCAAACCACACCAAATGTTTAACTTGTGAGAACAACTCACTGCTGGTTCACTTCTTTCTCTGAAATGGAACAAAAGAAATGCACCTCTTGTTGAAAAAGATGACCATAGCCAACCATCCATCCAAGATATAACAGAACTTTCTTCCAAAGTAGATGCATGCCACCTGTCAACTTATAAAGAAGCAATCATTGGGTACATTGCAATCCACAAAACGTATTCTATTCAAAGGAATGTAAACAACATTGTAATCCACATATTGAAGACCGTCTCAAATGAAATCCAGCAAGATATTTGAGAAAGACAGTGCTTGGCTACCTTTACCAGGATGGAATTGAAACAATGATAAGAACATAAGTTCAAAATCCATCAAACGCACTCTACTTTTTTCCAGCCTAGGCCCTCTTGCCTGGTCTTAGTACATATTTTAACATAACTGTGCGATCTGAGTTTTCTTCTTCCGCACCACCAGGCGTTTTTTGGCATTATCTGAAATAAACAGCATTGTTCGTGGAAGTCATAATAACTCAAATAATTTATTCTCTGGCCCAAATACCTTCAAATATTGAGAATAGTATCTGGAAAACGAATGAATGTACCTCCAGTAATAGTCCTCTAGATTAAGACCAAATAGCGAAAAAACTTCTTATGTTCCTAAGAAAGCGATTAAGTCCCTATGACAACAGCATGAGAGAATACTAATAAGTAGTACTTACCATATTTCAAGAGAGTTTGGCCAGTCAACTCCACAAAATATGTCACACATTATTAAAGTTCCATAAGAACTCTGTACGCGGAACTTCACTTTTTGCCACTAATGCAAATGGTGGCCGCTCGCAAAGGTGCCTCACTTTGTATACTAGGAAAACTGCGGAGCTAGACATCTAGCACCTTCGGCGCTTCTATATCATTGGTCACTACACATGATATTCATAATGGCGGACATGAAATAACTATCGCTAACCCTGACCCTAACCCCTACCCTAACCCTGACCCTTACCCTATGGGGTAAATGGGGTAGCATATGAATGTACAGATGAAGAGCTATTGAATGGTGTATACTTTATGGGGTTAGCCCCCTGTTATCGATGAGAGGTGCGAAAGTACATTAGCGCCCCAGTTTTATACTGATTTATCTAAAGTATCATGCCTCATGTCTATATGGTAGAACATGTGATGGATAGGCAATATGTGGGCTCTCTGGTGACAATTGTCACCATATGAATCAAGTGTACACTTTCGTTCTAGTCCAACACTGGCTTTGTTAAAGAATAATAGGGATTACCATTTGTGCTGAAATGTGAATGGGACCTTAGCACATTGCTGCAGTACTGAACACTTAAAGGTATCTCATTCTGCCATCCAACTATCTACATGAAGAACCGTGCTTGCAGCCTCAGGCCCCGTTTACACGATGCCGGTACGACGCCGGTTCCTTATGACACCGGTGTGAAACGATGCCGGTGTGTGATGTTTTACGTCCCGTTTACACGATGCCGGTGCGATATCGGTTCGGTTATGAAAGACAATAGTTATGACATCACACAATAATTTTATTTTGCGCTTGCACATAGGCTAGGAAAAAGGCGTCAACACATGGAAAGCAGAGAAAGCAAATCCGCAGTTCATCACAAAGTTCAATAAAAGTTTCCTTCGACAATCTAAAATTTTCGACTCATTCTTCCAATATGACACCATTGTCTATAAAATTCTGCCACCATATACCAGTTCTCCCAGGTCTAGTCCAAAATCGCTTTGGTTTGCGTTTCTTTCTCATCTTCTTTGCCCCTTTCTGAGAGCTTGTCACGGAAACTGAACCTAGTAGATTCAATAATTCATTTGTTCGTCTTTTATTAATGTGCAATCGTTTGCAAAATAAGTACAATGTTGACTTGTATGAGTGCAGCAATGGTTGGAATGTGACTTTGATTAAGAGCCATGTTGAAAATCGTATACTAATTCGCGCGCTTTTTGCTAGGGGGGAACAAAGAAACGAAAAAAAAAAGAAGATTATGCAAATAACCCTCGATTTCATTGCTTTTGCCCTCGAAATGAAAGCGAACTGAAAGTGTTTTGGTGTGATGCCGGTTTGGGCCATTTACACAATGCCGCTACCACGCCGGCATGAAATCGAACCGGTGTGGCTACCGAACTGGGTTTTCACACCTTTTATGCTGGCGTCGTACCGAACTCGTGTAAACGGGTGGTCAAAAAACAAAAGATTCCACACCGGTATCAAATCGAACCGGCATCGTACCGGCATCGTGTAAACGAGGCCTTACATGAATATATAAGTGTGCTTAGAAAGTGCTGTTTATCTGTCAAACCTTGAACGGTGCCTCTGACTTAGCTCATGCATGTCAGGAGCAGCTTCTGTTGCAATAGTGTGCAGTACATGAGTATTTATGTCCAATGGTACTGCAGTGTTACTCTCGCACTTGTCAAGAACTCTTTCTGACACTTCATGAAGGAAATGATGTTTTTTCTCCAGGAAATGATGCTTTTTGAAAACACAGCATAGTCTGGAAAAGCTCATTCCCAGCATCCATTGCTTTGGTGATGACATAGAAGTACTACATGCCTTTATGCTGACATTACAGCCTACACTTTGTAAGGACCTGATCAGTAGAGATTCCACTTTCTCATCTTTGACCGCAGTGATCAAGGCTGCCAAAAGATTTGAATGTGTCGACTCTCAACACTTGCAAGGGGCTGAAAAATCCTGGACACCTCACGCCGCCTTTGCCGCTCAACCCGCTTCACGATCTCTCTCTACCTCCAGCGCCGCCAAAGCTCAGGAACTCAAGGTAGATAACACATTTTCTAAACACAAGGGCCATCAGTCAGGTACACGATTATGTTGATTGTATAATAAATTTGATGTAGCAAAGTGTGAGTTGCCTAATCATCAATGCTCTCAGGGTTATATTCATCAGTGTTCTACCTGTTTTAGAGTAACGTGTAAGGCGCATAATCATCATAAGTCCTCTTCATCTCCCTGTTTGTCCTCGGGTTCTCACCATCCACCATGCAACTCCCCCCAATCCAGTAGAGTTCAAGCTACTTATATAGCACCTAAAGATCAGGCTGTTCTGGATTCATTTATGGATTCTGTTAAAGCTGTTGTTCAAGATTCCTTTCAATCGTTAAAGCATGATTTGGCAACAAGCATTGAAAACGAAGTAAAACGCCAACTGCCCCAGCCCTCTCCAGTGTCACTTTCTAATGTGACTACGATGCAAGATCCACTTTTTAGCATGCCTGCTACCACTTCTCTGCCCATAAATGCATCATTTCGGCCTTTGATCTTGCGGACAAAACCACTTTTTGGGCTAAGGTCACGTCTGCAGGGGTTTCCCTCCCTTTGCCCTTGGGTAGTTGCTGCTCAGTTTCCCTTGTCAGTCAAAATCATGCGGAAACCGTAGTCAAAGTCAACCCTGCACTTCAATTTACTACATTAGAGCAACCTATCCCTGTTTCGGTCGCCTGGCTAAATTCTTCCCTCAGGGCCTTTGGTGTTCTGCAAGTGCCTATTGTTTGGGAATTGGGTCAATCCGCTCACGATGCTTGTTATTCCTAATGTAACCTGACCTATTCTCTTTGGTCAGCATCATTTGCGCAAGACCGATGCACATATTTATTCTAAGGATTTGTGCATCTTTCTTGCTGACCCAGCCTTGAATTGTGAGGTTCAATGCTATGACACGAATCCGCTTGAAACTTTTCCTACCCTGACAGGACATCAGCCATGCCGTAGCTCCACGGCCACTGTTACTTGTTTACTGACCGCTATACCCCAGCCTGGCACAACAGCAGAGCACGTTTCAGTAACACGGCGGCTCACTCTTGTCACAGTTTGCATTGTCATTGCTGCTTCACTTGTAGGCTCCCCCCTGCTAGCAGGACCTTTATGGCTGGAGTGTGCTCAGTTTTCACCAGGGTTTCAGTCCTTAAGTGGCCCCATAGATCTTCATTCTCTCATACGTGCATCATATCTCGGTGACAGGTTGCCCCAGTTTTTTCTCTCCAGCCCTTCTGGGTTTTCACAGTGTCGGCCAAGTCACCCTCTTGCCCCTATAGGAAAGTCATGCATGGCTGCTTTGACATCACAAAGCGATCTTCCCATTCATTCTTTGGACCCACAGGATATGGTATTATTCACTAACATGTTAGTACATCCAGATACTGACTCAGCTCAGTTGCTTTTTCATGTGTCACTAGGAACCATACACCCATTTTCCGAAGCAGACACAGTCGAATATCAGACTGCTGTGGGATATACCGCGCAGCACTTGTCTGATATTAGGTTTTCACAAGTAGGTCTTAGTGATCATGATTCCCATTTATCCTCTGAGCATCTTGTCACTATGCCGGGATATACTTCTGCACTGCCATCAGGTTTAGATTCTTCTCTATTGTCTGAGTTTTTGGACTACAACACTGTTGAACACGAGCATGCCTTTCCACCCACAGGCACAGTGACTCTTAAACCTGATTCTTTAGGTCGCATAGGATCACGAGAAGGTGACCTCATGGACCTCTGTGATGGAGCATATGACCTTCGGCAGTGCATTGTGCAAATCGAAGAAAAGTGCGAGACAAAATTGTGCACAAAATGCACGAATACCTGCGCAGGGCTATGGGGCTGAACAGGAAAAGGTTAAAAGTCAGGAAGCCCCGTAGCCTAACACAGGTATCCGAGCATTTTGTGCACACTTTTTTCTCGCAATCATCAAGCTAAAAGTGAACAGCACTCTAAAGTCTTAGCAATTATTAATCAGTCCAGTGGGTTCTACCAAACACCTTCTAGAACTCTCTGCAGTTTGAAATCTATTATGTAGTTGGTTGGAAACAAGGGATTGAATGTATCTGCAATCATGAGATGAACTTGGGAATCCCCTCGAATATCTCCGTACAAACTACAGCAGAATAAAGATTGAGGGATACCAAAACGCTTTATGGCTAAAATCCAAGAAACTTAGCAAGTAAAGTACAAAATATTCGGGCATCTTGTAAACGAATGTATCACGTAGTTTCCGAGTAATCACACTTGACATGAAAGACGGAGAATAGTCCCTTTATTGCTTAAACTATAAGGGGGCTTACAAACCCCTCAGAGTTATAGTAGGGAACACAACGAAACACCTCATACAGAAAAGCACGTAAAAACTACAGAAATAAGATAAAACACTTTCAGTACTCTACTTGTTGATAGTTTATTACGGCTTACTTTATTCTCCTCAGAACAAAACCTGAACTTCACCTTAAGCAAAAACAACCAAAACAGAAATCTTCCTGAATGTTAGTCCATGTCAGGCAACAAAGCATAAAAAGTAAGCGAAATACACAGCGATATACCAGCGATACAACATGAAGTATCTTTTACATGGTTTATCACAACATACGGCAAAAGCACTATGATGTAGCAGAGAGAATCGAACTGCTCAGAAGATATTTCATGGTGATATCACCCTTGAGCAACAGTATCACAATCTCGCTGAAAACATAGAAATATATAGCTTAAAAGGGAAGAAAAAACACTGATAATCAGTGAAGTAGCTACAGGCAAGCAACAGCAAACCTTTGGAATGAAAACAGTGACTCAACTGCCACAGAGAGAACGAAATTTTCCACGAATTCCAACAACATCCTCTACAAGTGCGATCTCACGTTGTAATGAGAGCAGGTTATGGTTGGGGACGAAAACAATGAAGAACAAAAGACGACATACAAAGCCGAAAAAATTTCCAGATAGAAAGTGGAATATCTCAGTGAAGAAAAATATTGAAAAAGGTACAGAATCTATTTCCTCCTATCCCAGGCCTCATAATCTTTCTAGTCTACAACGATTTCTGGGACTGGTTGGCTATTTTCGGGGATACATCAGAAATATGTCCCAACGTTCACAAAATGTACGCTCATTGCTCAGCCGAAAAGCCTCGTTTTCATGGTCGGATCAACATGAAGCTGAATGTCAGGTCTTAAATCTGCCCTACCTTCTAATGACATCATACTCTCCCACCCAAAATGGGATAGGGAATTTCAACTTCACACTAATGCTAGCAAAGCAGGTTGTGGTGCAATGCTTGCACAGGAACATAATGGCATCCTTCGGCCTGTTCATTTTTCTAAAGCATTTAATCCCATGGAATCACGCTGGCCTACAGCCCACCAGGAACTTTTTGCAGTCAAATGGGCTTTAGAGCAATTTCGCCATTATCTTATAGGTCACTACTTTCACGTCATCACCGACCATGCTAATCTCAAATTTCTAGCCTTAAGTGCTCCTCAAAATTCAAAACATGCTAGGTGGTGCCTCTCTTTGGCTGACTTCGATTTTTCCATTGAGCATTGTCCTGGTAAAACCACTGTTGTGCCAGATGCTTTGAGTTGCCCGCCTTTGCCTACTCCATATCCCGAGGCCCATATTCTCGTCATTCCTCCTTCACAGGTCTCTCCCTTTCTCCTAACTGCACTGGGTTTTGGTCTCTGCTTACAAAATACTGTGCCAGAGCTTCATTCGAGACACTTATTTATTCTAGTATTTATGAATTCCTTGAAAAAAATAGTCTTCTTTCAGCAAAACAATCAGGTTTTAGGCCAGGCGACTCAACAACAAACCAGCTATTAGCAATCACCCATGAAATTGTCTCTTCCTTTAACTGTAATCCCCCTTTAGATGTAAGATCGGTTTATCTGGATATTTCAAATGCTTTCGATAGAGTTTGGCATGAAGGTCTCATTTTCAAGATCAGACAATGTGGAATAAGGGGCAATCTGATGAAACTCCTCACTAGCTTTTTATCTGAACGCCAACAAAGAACTGTTATAAATGGTAAATTTTCCAGGTGGGGAGATGTATCAGCCGGTGTGCCGCAGGGGTCGATCTTAGGCCCACTCTTGTTCCTTGTATATATCAATGACCTGCCTGGTGGACTGGAATCAAATGTTCGTATATTTGCCGATGACACGTCTTTATTCTCGGTCGTTCACGATCCTCAATTGTCTTCTGATATTATTAACTCCGACCTTTCTTTGATAAAGTTGTGGGCACACCAGTGGAAAATGTCTTTTAACCCTGAACCCTCAAAACAAGCTGTGCAATTGATTTTTTCTCGTAAAAGAGATCAACTGGCTCATCCCCAAATTTACTTTAATGACATTCAAGTTTCTTCAGTCGATGAACACAAACATCTTGGACTTATTCTGGACGAAAAGCTAACTTTCTCTTCCCACATAAAAGAGCTGCTAGGTAAAGCCAATAAAGGAATAGGTATGATCACACTTCTTTCCCGTTACCTACCACGCCCGTCATTGGACCAAATATATAAGCTACATGTCAGATCACATTTTGACTACTGTGATATAATATATCACGTGCCACCCGTGGATAATCCCTACTCGCAAGAATATACGCAGAATCTTCTTATGAATCGACTCGAGTCAATGCAATACAATGCGGCTCTTGCTATCACTGGTGCATGGCGAGGTACCTCTCGCGAAAAACTTTATAAGGAATTAGGATGGGAGTCGCTCAGTGACAGAAGGTGGTACAGAAGACTGGTTCTTTTTTTCAAAAGTGTCAATGGCCTTATCCCTGAGTATCTATCTTCGTTACTTCCTGAAATAAGAGAACAAAGATATGACCTCAGAAACACCTACAGCTACGAAGTACCAAAACGACGAACTGATGCCTTTAAAAACAGTTTTTTTCCACATTGCATCAACGAGTGGAACAAATTGAGCTTAGAGTTTTGTGAAGTAAGGTCACTTTCACTTTTTAAAACTAAATTAATTAAATTAGTAAGACCTATTAAAGGACAACTGTACGGTATTCATGACCAACCAGGAGTGTGTAGGCTAACTCAGTTGAAATTGGGTCTAAGTCCTCTTCGTGAACACAAATGTAGACATAACTTCCTTGATACCGCTGACCCAATGTGCTTATCTAATGATGGCATTGAAACCACTACTCATTTCTTGCTGCTCTGCCAAGAATACGCTGCCCAGAGAACGGTGCTCCTTGGCAGGATTTCTCCCATTTGCGCATCTTATGGAGTTGACTGTAGTATGTTGAACGACCAAGAACTGCTCAATCTGTTACTTCATGGCAATGATGCCTTCAATGAAAATTCAAATAAGGGCATTCTCTTGGCGACAATCTCCTACATCAACTCAACAAACAGATTTATTTAAATTGCAGCCTTTTATGTCGATTTTTTTTATTTTATTTTTTTTTGTCCCGTAACGGTTTTACTCCAATAGGGATCAAATGCATGTTCATCGTGGCATATGCATATTTTTTTTCAATTCATTCTAGCGTATCTGGAGCGTCTAGGGGTTAAAATTTTTCAAATGGCGTGTCTTGCATGCGAGACCCCTATTGGAGTAGGAAGGGCACTGTTAGTTATATGTCTGTCTTGTATTGTTCATTGTTTATGTTGGCTGCAGAAGAGATGTGCTAGATCACACCTTCTGTGGTATCGTTATGTAAATTGTATTCCAAAAGGGTGAGGTTGTGTCTAATGCTATGTTTTTAAGAATTTGTATTTGATATTCACCCGTAGTATATAACTTGTATTTGTAGATTAAGTTGTAGTTGTAGATTATTCTTTCATATATATAAAAACAAAAAAAAAAAAAAACCTATGACACCACCTCATGCAGTTTGCATATCCCTGATGGAAAGCTTGTTTATGTTCGCAAAGACTGCTTACCTTCTGGCCCTAATACTGTCTCCTGCTTCATTCGCACCTACAACAGTCCATATTTAGTTATTGGTCATCCATACACATGCTCTGATCTCTTGCATTTACACAAGGTCGAAACTGGTGAAAATCTGCCACGCCCTGTCAACATAGAAAAGGCAGTCATTGTACCTGAGTTGATGGTTCCGCACCAGACATTGGAGAGCTTATGATTTCACTACATAGGTTACTACGGCTACGTAGAGGTCTAAGCACTAACGCGGTCACGTAGTGGCTCCGTAGTCACCACTTTTGAGTTACGAACATCCAAGGCAACGCGGACTACCTATTTGTGGCGTGAAAGTCCTAAACACACAGATATGGCCGCAAACTATGATGAAGTTGAAGACCTTATACATGCTTACAATGATGCAGATGTAATAGATGTTGATGAAGCTCTACTTTTGCATGATATTCAAGATCGCAGGAACCCTCACTTTCCGTACTGGACATATGAGACATTTGATTTGGGCTTGTTCAGGAAGATGAATGCAAGGCTGAATTCCGATTGTTGAAAAATGATGTTCTTGCACTGCACAGAGCACTTCGATTTCCAGAACAGCTTAAATGCTATAACGGGGTTGTTGTAGATTCTGTTGAGGCACTTTGTGTTTGTTTACGACGGCTGGCATTTCCTTGTAGATATGGGGATTTGGTGCCTAGGTTTGCTAGGCCAGTTCCCCAGTTGTCAATGATTACCAATATGGTAATAGATGATATCTATGAGAGATATGGTAATCTTCTGTTGTCTTTGGATCAGCCATGGCTATCCAGAGGAAATCTCAAGAGCTTTGCTGATGCTATCCATGCCAAAGGTGCAGCCTTAACTACTTGCTGGGGCTTTGTTGACGGTACTGTTAGACCAATGTGTCGTCCAAGCAGGAATCAAAGGATTGTTTACAATGGCCATAAGAGAGTCCATGCCCTACAGTTTCAATCAGTGGTTGCACTAAATGGCCTGATTGCCAATGTGTATGGGCCTATTGAGGGTAGAAGGCATGATGCTGCTATGTTGGCTATGTCTGGACTCATGGGTGACTTAGAGCAGTATTCATTTGCACCAGATGGCGAGGCTCTATGCATCTATGGGGATCCAGCTTACCCACATCGCATACACCTTCAATGCCCATTCCAGCAGAGGCAAGGCTTAACACCAGAACAGCAGGCTTTTAATCATTCTATGAGGCAAGTCAGAGTGTCTGTGGAGTGG
Source organism: Mastigias papua (assembly GCA_964019165.1). Classification (NCBI taxonomy): domain Eukaryota; kingdom Metazoa; phylum Cnidaria; class Scyphozoa; order Rhizostomeae; family Mastigiidae; genus Mastigias; species Mastigias papua. The sequence goes on from OZ025280.1 coordinate 12,937,091, forward strand.
GTGTTCAAAGAGATTGTTACCTACTTCAAGTTCATTGATTTTAAGAAGGATTTGAAAATTGGTTTAAGTCCAGTTGGAAAGACCTATGCTGTTTGTGCTCTGCTCCAAAATGCAATAACTTGTTTATATGGTTCAAATACTGCTCAATACTTTGGCATTGAACCTCCAACATTGGAGTTCTATGTCAATGGCCAGTAAAAGTATATGCCTTCACTTTAGAAATTGCTCTTTGTAAAACCATCCAAAATAATGAGGTAATGAAGCCCATTGTATTAAAGCTATCCCATATAAATTGAGAAAATGGCTACTGTACTTAACTTTTCTGCCCAAATGCAGATCACCAAATCAGTTCTAAAGCCATGAAATCAAATCTATTCTATTACCAATACAGCTTCACTTTCAGGTTTCAAAATAGTCTCACCAAAACAAACATTTTGACTTTGAAGAATACTATCATTGGGTAGATTTCAGACTTGCTTTCACACTTGAATGAATAGATTCAGGAGATGTAGATTTGCAAATAAAATGCATCATCTCCATAGTAAATACCAAGAACTTGTGACATTCCTTTTCAATTTAGAGGTATTAACCTACCAATGATCTTAAGATTGATTGAAAAAGTAGAATAGTATATAATCAACAAGAAATAGAAACCTTAACATTACATACTTAATACATCTTCTATTTATCATTCATTTTGCTTAAAATTGATAGAATGACACTGCTCTGCTGCTGCATCATATTTATTATTTGTTGTTGCTGCTCCTGCTGCTGTTTTTGTTGTTGCAGTAGCATCATGATCTGCTGTTGCTGCTGACTTATCATGTTCTCTCTGCTTTCTCTCTCTCTTCTCTCCACAACTCTCAGCTCCTTTTCATGACATTCTCTTTCTCTATTGAACTCTAATTCCTTACTCCTAAGCTCTAACTCTTTTCTTCTCAAACCTATCTCTTCCCTCCTCAACTCATTCTCCATTTCTCCTTTCTTTTTCAGATACAACACTGTCTCTCCACCCACCTTTCTTCTTTTACCTTCATTCTCCCTTCCTTTCTCTCTACACATTGTCTCACCTAGCCTCTCCATCGACCTCTTTCTCACACTTTCAGCTGTCTCGTTTTCTTTCTCAACCTCCCTTTTTTTCTTTTCCACATTCTTCGCTGACTCATGCTCTGCTGCTTCAATCAGACCAAGAATTGTTTCAATTGCTTGATCAAGCTCTGTGACATCTTCCCCTGTGATACCACTTGCTCTTTCCTCCATTGCCATCCTTTTTTTGAAGCTTTTCTCCAGTTTGCTCCCTTTTCTCACTCCTCTCTGGTCTACATTAAATTTTGGCTGTTGTGCTTCATTCAACTTATCTGCAATACTGTCTCAGCACTGCCCTCTTTCTCTGCTTCCAAATTTAAATGTGAAAGGGTTTTGGAAAGCAATCTCTCTACATAGTTGCAGGTCATGAATGTAGCTCCACATCATTTTCACCCTAAATGTGCATTGAAGTATTCTTGGTTTATTTTCAAAATTGTGATTATTATGAAAGTTGCTGATAACACAGAAACATTATATTGTAAGGAAGGCTACACTTTATTCCAGCTTCAGCCTTATTCAACATCAAAAGTTATTAAAAACAGTCTCAATGCAGTAAAAATGCTCAACTAGCTTGAAAAGATCATTCATCTATCAAATACATGTTTGGCAAATCAACAAAATGCCCGCATGAAGCAACAGTCCACATCTACAAATGTATACAAATTTCATTTATTGTGCTCAAGTCTGCAATTTTTCTCAAATCTTAAAATGCGAAGAGACAAGCTACCATTGCAAATAACACATTAAGTCGAATGTGCAAAAACATGATTAAGATTTGATTAAGATTTGCACAATCTTCATGTAATAAATGTTCACTTCTTTGTAATATTCCTAGAAATATGAGGTACACACGACTGATTTCTCCTCGAAGCTGTATGATGATGCAATGTGCTGTTCTTGGCCATCACTGTGAAGGATGAGTTCTATTGAACAAAGGAGAATAAGCTACTTTAAATGGAAGATAGTATGATAAATAATAAAATGGACATGTGGGATTTAAATATGAGCTCTGTAGTACTCAGAATAATGATAAAATGAGCTATATGAACCTTCAAATAGCTGCGTAGTGACAAGTACGTGGTATTAGGCCAATGAAGGTAGTCAACTCCCGTACTGCTACGTGGGCTGGAAGATAAGTCCCCTCGGCACATGTGCATTTGATGTATCTCTCCTGCCTAGGTAGCCGTAGTCACTGGCGGTGTGAAATCGTAAGCTCTCTAGTGAGCCTACTGCAGAACAAGCGCATGTTACTCCAACCTCGGAGTTAGTATCTGTTGCTTGTGAGTTCAGCAAGTATTTAGAAACCTTGCCTAACAAGTCAGCTGTGTCATCACAAGCCTGTACATTTTGTTACGAGCATTTTCCAGCCGCTCGTCAAATCCTTTCCCGCCATGGCCGTCTTAAAGGTCTTGTTAAGTCATGCCCGTACCTCCACATTGAGGGCGGTTCACACGGGGGTACTTATATCTTATCCCTAAACCAAGAAATTTTCTCCCATATATGTTGTTCATAAATTTCATATTCTTGATTTCTAGGTAATCATGGACAATTTCCTCCATCATCTTATCTCTTGTAATTGCTATTATCATTGTGTTGTGACGTAACCAACAAAGTATACACCAGTATCTAATTTTTTATCAACGAGGGGTGGACTGTAACAGGACCGATATCCAACTCCTTATTAGAAATTACTATGTAGCCTCGTAATGATTACATAACATGTGAGTCTCATTGTTCAGTCTTTTATTGTCTATTGTGTGTAAATGTATAAATAGTAGAATCTTAATTTGTAAATGAGTTGATTTTGATTATGCATAAAGAGCACAAGGCTGTCTTCTTTCTGGACAACTCTAAGACTCAAGCACTGTCACACTCTGGGGGGGTGGGGGCTTAAGCCCCCTTACTTTCTTTCAGCCAGCACTTTTTGAAGAGCACTTTTGCTTTGGCAATTTTATTCACTTTGTAGCCCCCCAAATGCTATTTGATGGTGCGTTGCCTGATATACAGTATAGCTACATTGTACAGAAGTGGTATCTCGGACGGTTTCCAATGGTTACCAGTCTAGTGAACCCCTTGCTTATGGACTATAGGTAGCGTATTGAATCCAAAATATACCTCTATATACTTGACATTTCACTGATGCTTATGAGGATGCCCTGTTATGCACCTCCCTCATGCGCATTGCATAGAAATACCGCATTCTGTCAGCTTGTGAACGGTTTCCACTCACAGTAAAAAGGATAAGATATTCACTTCCTCTTTCCTCCAAAATCCTCCTGTAACTGTGCAACCGTGCACAAAACGTGACGATCCCAGTCGAGTGTGTGGACTAAACAGTGCAGAAATAGTACCTAAGGTAGCCCTAACATCAGTGGACTATATTTGACTTAAGATAGTGGCAGAGACGCACACTTACAGATGAAATATAATGAGATATATGAGTGGCAACCGTTGTGGCAGCCGTTGGCTTCACCATCATAGTCTATTTTTAGTAGCATTGTAGTATAGTAGTGGACGCTCAATGGTTCATTGTGATGAGTAAATAGTGTACGCGACTTAGTCTTCTTTCCTATTATTTTCTTCGTAAGTAATCAAACACCATCAAAGGCTTTAGTGCGAAGTGCTAGCCCTCATCTTTCTTATTGTGCAAGGCAGAATGCACACACACCATAGAAATAGTAAAAGTAGAGGAGTTCATACGCCATGGAGAGAGAGTTCAACTCATTTAGACAGAATTTTTATGTTCATATATAAAGTAATACTTCGTTCTATTTCCTCCAGTTTCTGCAGAAGCAAGAAGAAGCAAGGATGAAACACCAGTGAAACCAACAGAGACGACTCGAAAATAAGGCTCTTCCACCATCTTTATTCAATACAGAATCCTTGTTCATTTGACCCATGTGGCTGTGAAGTTGTCTCAATTCAGTTCACACATTGACTTGCACGCACCCCGATTCTCTGAACAAACGTGGGCCGACAAATCGTGAAGTGTAAACCCTGCTTAAAGGATTTTTATGCCACAACAGAGGCGAACTATGAAGATCAGTTTGTGCCGATTCTGTATGACAAGATAGAATATGCCCAGTTCATTAAATGTAGGGTCATGGACACATTGGCAGATGATGCCAAGGCTGAGGTGGATGTTGCCCATGTGGTAGCATCTGAGCTTGGCTGTGGCATGTATATCATAGACGATACCCAAGACCCAATGATGGGGTATCATGTCGGTGCTGGTAAGGCATCTGGAAGGCGTGCCATGATAATAAGGCATGGGCACACATATACTCCTCAAGCTATTATTCCTGATAAAGATTTAGAACATCTTACTCCTTATGTTTACCATCTTGCTGAGCTCAAAGGGGAACGTCCTGCTACTCCCAGTTTGTCTGACAATGTTAAGCAGGAAATTGATTATGATATAGTAGATGATGACACGGTTGATGTGCAGAGTGATGATGATTGTGAAGATGATGATTACATCCAAGAAATGGAAGAGCTCCCTACGGGAGTAAATAAGGAGAAGACTCCCATTGAGAAGGATCCTATGGAGGTTCCCCCTGTCGTTACCACCTTTTTAGAGGGGTTAATAGTGGAGTTTGGAAATGGTATGATTATGTCATCCACATCACAAGCATGGTACCACAGATGGTGGTCATAGTCAACAGCTTATGGGAAATATCCAATTATATGACGGTGGCCAAGGCCATGATGAAGCTGTGTATCCCTGCACTTCGTAATATCACATGCAGCATTGGCACAGTGTATGTGCGTGCTATTACATTTGCGACGGCTTTGTGGGCCAGCGGTATGGTTGCTTCAGGGTTTATGCCGTCTGTTTCTACAATTGGCACCATTTCTGCTATGAAGTACATGGGGGAGTATATGACTGATATAATGAACTCCCTTGGGCAACGTGTTGGTTTTGATTTCACAGACCGTCCCGACTTGAATAAGGCCATATTAGCCCAAACTAAGAAGCTCCATGACTATTTAGCTATGCCCACAAGTTCATGGAATGGAGACAAGTATGCTGAGATTGAAAGTTTCTCGCAGGAGTGTCATGCTATGGTACAGACAACCAAAGGTATAGGTGACACTGTCACTCTCCCAGGCCTGATGAAGCTTATAAATGACATTGATGACAGGCTAATATCTATAAGAGAAGAATGGGTTACACAATCACAGAGAACAGTTCCTGTCGGTCTTTACCTTTGGTCAGAGCCAGGTGCTCTTGGCAAAACTGACTTTGTTAGACGTCTCACCCAGGTGGTTGCCAGTAGAATACAAGGGTTTAACGATAGGGTGTATAGCATGCAGCCTGCAGCTGTACATTTTGCTAGGTATTATGGTGAGCACACTATGCATTACGACGAGGTTAGCTCTGTTTGAAACACAGATGAGAAAACATCTCCATTTACCCAGATTAATAATATCACATCTGGGAATACTGTTCCTATGCCCAGTGCTTCACTGGGTGGGAAGAATCAGATTCCAAAACCCCATGTAGTTGTTATGACATCAAATAGGAACATTCATCAGATTGACATGAAATTGAATCAAGCCGCCCGGGAGGCCCTTTGTATGCGAATGATGGTCTATGAGTTTTGTGGCCCTAAGTATGATCCAAATGTACATGATGCACGACAAAATCAACCACATAGACAGCAAGATTTTTCTCACATCACGTTCAGGAATGATGATGGAGATAGCTGCACTGTTGATGAGTTGATAGATGAAGTTTGTGAGAAGTTAGGTGCTTCATTCGAGAACTTCAAGAAGCTCAGTCAGAGCACTGTCAAGCCTAGTCAATATATGTACAATGGCAAGCCGTTATCAGTAGACAAGATTTTTTCAGCAGATGACATCAAGTTTCTTCATTGGTTTCTGGGTAGGCCGGGCACTGGTACATCACATAGTGTGCTGCCTCATGTCTGTAAAGTAGCAGCTATGATAAAGGTAGGGTACCATGTTCCAGGACACTTGTCTGAGCTGCGAAGCATCAAACCAGCTATTGGAGACATATTTGTTCTGGATGATCTTTTTGACATGAGTTGCCAGACACACCAATTGTTATTCATTCAGTGGTATAATTCCCTTCCAGCAATGTGTAAGATAATAGCTCTGTCGAATTATGGGCCGGATAGCATAGATCCTTTCAGCAGTGTCTACAGACTGAGGAAAAAGTACAAGCCAAGTGAGACAAGCAAGCTCAAGCTGGTGTTGCCACATAGACTTGGGTTTGAGCTTTCAGATGAAGCACGTTGCATAGTTAGGACAAATGGTGGTTGGAAAGACACTCAGGGGGACCAAGGCGTGGGAGAAAATCTATAACATGTACCCACTGGATGGAGATACAGTGCATAGAGGTTTTCTTGGCAAAGTGCATAAATGTTGCGAGGGTATTGTTTCCTTCATGAAGAACAACCTAGGTCTCACCGTGTTGTTTACAGCCTTGGCGATTGTTGTACCAATAGTGGTCTCTTACTGTGTGGTTAACAGAGAGAAGATTGACATCCCCAAATCTGGCTTTTTGTGCGGGAAATGTTGGCTTGATTCCCCAATGCCTATGTATTGTGATACTTGTCCAGGGAGTCCTGATTACAATTGTGCCAAAGCTAAAGGAGTGTGTAAGAAGTATAGCACTTACATCAACGTGAACCAGAAGAAGGTAAAAGTCTCTGATTTAGAAGATTCTGCCATGGAAAAAACCTTACATGAGGCACGCCGTATATTAGGTGAGACAGGTTATGGGCAGGATGCATGGAGTACCACAATGAATATTAAGGATGTGAAGTATAATATAGGCTACCAATAGGTTGATAACCAGGTGGACGTTTCAATTGATCTGCCTGACCACAATTATTCAGCATCTGCCTATGATGCCAATATTTGCTAAGTGAAAAACAAGACAACTGGTGCTAGACTTCACAGACTGTTGTTGACAGAGTCTATAGTCTGATTTCCAAACCACGTATATAATGATGATGATGATGAAGTCATGATAATATACAAAGGAGTTGAGTATGACCTGATGTCTTTAGCCAAGTTTCCCAGCAATGATTGCCGATATTGCCTTGTGGTCAACAAGAATGGGTCCATGCTGAAGCTGTCTGGTGTGAAAACATTGGTAAAGCAGTTGATGGCAGTCAGTGAGTTACACAAAGTGAATTATGTTGGTGTACATGATCCTGAAAGCAATACTACTGTTAAGATGCCATATAAGTATTTTGCCAAGTTACCTCAAGCCTGTCGACGGGATTAAATGTTTCCAGCCGTACCTCTTAGGTAGTAAGTTCTTTGTTCGTACCGATCATGGCAGTCTTTCGTGGCTAATGAAAGTTAAAGACCCCACTGGCTGTCTAGCTCGCTGGGCTTTACCGGCTACTCATCTTTATATGTCTTATACGTCGTTTATCACATTTACAAACACCTAAAATCTGCATCTGAATCTGAAAAAAACTGCTGAAGTACCAACAGTGAAGTACATGTATAGAGGGTTTTGGGGGCAAAGTTTAAAGTTCTCACAAGGGAAAATATATCTATATAAGGGAAAGGTTTGTCATAAATGTTTATCAGACCAATCAGATAGTGGATTTAGAGGAAAAATTACTAGCTTTAGTACAAAACGTTAGTGGACATAGTGAAGCAATGGGAATAAAGATAAACAGAAAGAAAACAAAAACAATGGTGATTACAAAAAAGATAGAAGCCCCACAATACATTTGAGGATTAACAACGATGAATGTGAGCAATTAGATAACTTTGTGTATTTGGGTAGCCTTATTAACTGGGATGGTAGACTGGAAAAGGGAATAAAAAGAAGAATAGCTATAGCATATAACAACATGAGAAAACTTAGGAAATTAATTACAAACAGGAAAATATCTTTGACTTCAAGAAAGAAGTTCGTAAAATGCTACATATGGTCCACCTAGTTATATGGATGTGAAACATGGAACATCAACAATCAAACAAGAATGAGATTGGAGGCATTTGAGATGACAATATGGAGATATGTGCTTAAGGTATCATGGACCCAGAGAATCACCAACGAAGAAATTGTGAGAAGAATGGGAACACACAGAGAATTAATGACAACAATTTACAAAAAGGCAATTACGTTCTGTGGGTCACATGGAAAGACAAAATGGATTGGAAAGTCTATGCATGGTTGGTATGATGAATGGGAGAAGAGGAAGAGGCCACCCAAGGAAAAGCTATACAGATAGTTTAATTGAGATCACGGGAAGAAATCATTCGATGGTCGAATTCAGAAGAATGATGAGGGATAGAAGCCTCTGGCGTTCCATGGTTCCCCACGTCCAGCTGGATATGGCACCTCAGTAAGTAAATAAGTATATGTATGTAGGTATTTGTATATATGTCTTTGTATGTATTTATCTGTATGTACGTATTGGTTACTATGTATTTCTATGTGTATATTTATGACTACGGTCACACTTGTACTGGATGAATTTTCATCTGCTACAAAAGTGCTATGGATCAGCCTTGCGTTCACACTATTAGACCCCGTTTACACGGGGTCACATAGAGATCGGATCCAAAGCTATCTGGATACTTTCGGATCCAATCAATGTTTTTGATGGCGTTTACATGGGATTGGATCCAGAACTGTTTGCGTTTACACGGGATCGGATCCATATGGACCCGTTCTGTAGTTAAGAACATCGCGCAGGCGCATTTAAATTTTAAGATACGTTTGGCGCGCCAATGTCTTTGTCCTACTTGTTTGTGCTTGTGTGCTCACCTGAAGTCTGCATATATTGTCTCAGTCAGAAAGTAAATCGAAGTTTTTCAAGTGGACAGAGGAAGAGGAGGCTTTGCTGTTGAAAGTACTTCATGTTGAGAAAAAATACCATGCTAACTGCATACAGGCAGAGAAGTAAGATGAAACTGACATCATACTTCTCACAGCACCTTTCAAACTTCGAAATGCATCCATTGTGTTTACCTTCCTTATCTCTGAATCTTAGCGCCAAACTGATGCCATGTTGCTATTGCCCCAATTCCACAAGAATGTCAACCTCATTTCCTATCTGTACACATTTGGATCCGATCCACCCGTTTACATGGGATCTAAAAGCATTCGGATCCAAAAGTATCCACTTTTGGAAGTGGATCCAAAAGTGTTCGGATAGCAGATCCAAAAGGATACGGATACACAAGGTCCTGTGTAAACGCAAGGCCTATCTGTACCTATATCTATCCGGATAGTTTTGGATCTGATCCCATGTAAACGGGGTCTTAAAAGTGATCCAATACACTTTTGTGCCTGTTATCAGGACTACTTTTGATGCTGCTAGGGAGAAGGTATACTTTTGTATCTGTGCGGGTCTAAAACTGTACCAATACAATGTGAACACTTTCATCTGTATCAATGTTGATGCTGATCCCTAACGAGGCAATCTTTCTGTGGCAACGGGGCTACATCACAATGTCCTTTTGTTGAATATTTGGCGGTCAAATTCACTTCTACGTACGAAAGCAGTGCAATGAATCCAAACTTGAAACAGAAAAGTATTTCAACTTTGCTGATTGTTCTCAGTCAAGTCAGTGCTGCATTACTGGTAAATGTTCAGTTGGCTAGTATTGTCAATTGAAGTCACAGAAAAAGAAGATGGAATTTGATGTCTTTGCTAGATGTTGCCGCTAGAGTAGAGAGAATCGGCAGGCAACCAGGAAAGAGTCATAGATTTTGGGTAAGGCCAGGAAGAACAAGTGTTTGGTGGGACAATTTTTTGCTTGGAATTGTGGTCCCAGAGGAATGGAGAGGAAACTTTTGTATGTCCAAGGAGAGTTTTATGAAACTGAGTGACTTTGTCAGGCCTATTGTAGAAAAGCGAAAAACCAGTTTCCGTGCACCAATATCTATGGAAAAGCAAGGTGCAGTAACACTCTATTACCTTGCTGACGAAGGTGGATACCGTAAAGTAGCCAATGCGTTTGGAATTGCAAGATCGTCTGTGTCAACAATTATCAGGAATGTATGTTATGTGATTACAACTGAACTTGGTCAAAGATATAGTAGGCTCCCACAAAACGAAAAGGACGTTAGATTTGCTGCTGAAAAATTTGAAGATAGACATGGATTTCCACAGTGCATTGGAGCCATTGATGGTACACATATTTTCATAAAAAGACCAGACGCCAACCCTACAGACTTCCTAAATCGCAAAAATAGATACTCTTTCAACAGTCAAGCAACTTGTGACTATACCTATTGTTTCACTGATGTGGTAGTGAAATGGCCAGGAAGTGTGCATGATGCTCGACTATTTGCAAACTCCAAAATCAAGTACATTCTTCACACTGGAGGAATACCATCATGTTCAAAACATATTGTTGAAGAGGAAGAGCCTGTACCAGTTTTCATACTTGCAGATCCAGCCTATCCATTATTGCCATTCCTAATGAAAGAGTTTCCTGGTGGTGGTTCCACAGTGCAAGAGCACTTTTTTGGTTACAGGCTATCTTCTGCTCGTATGGTGATTGAGTGTGCCTTTGGGCGGCTAAAATCAAGGTTTGTATCCTTAAAAGTGACATGGATATCAATACACATCATCTCCCTTATGTCATTTATGCCTGCTTTGTGCTGCATACTTTTTGCAAGATAGAAAATGAAAAGCTGAGTGAGGAGTCAGTGCATGATGCAATACAAAATGATAAAAATGACCAGCCTCAGCAAACTAGACATGGACACACTCAAAGAAATTGTGATGAAGCTGATGGAAAGACAGTTAGAAATATTTTTGTTATATATTTTGCAGGAATTTGACATTCTCCTATTGACCTTTCCTCTTGAAACCTACCATTATATAGAAACAAGCTGTTCTGATCCCAGATACACTGTTTACGTTTGGTTTTCATATCCCAAAGTATCACATCAAAAATATAAGAATAAGTCAGTTTCATTTTGTAGTAAGTCTCAAACATATTGTTGCTCAAATTCACTACATTAGAACCTTTTTCTATCTAATCAAATATCCCCCGGTTTTATAAACTCTTAGTCACTAGCAGGTCTGATGTTTACTTTTTGGGCAGTTTGCCAACTATTACCCAGGAAACCAAGTATGTACAAATTTACATAATGTCTGAGTTTTTGCTTGTGAAGTATCAATTATGGTCTTGTACAAAATAGACAGTTATTTGCCAATGATGGCTTCTACACCATTAATTCTAGAAGCTTTGTCTACTTTGATGTTTATCTGTGTATTCAGTTCTGGAATGTTCAAATAAAGAGCATGTTTAAACAAACATCATCTGAAACATGTTGAATGACATGAAATAAAATGCATCATCTACAAATGAAAACAAGCACTCATACATGTAAAACTACTTCAACTCTAAAAGTCTCCTTGCTCTAACATAGTCTGATAACTATCATAAGCACTGCTGACATGTTGTTGTTTCGGAAAAGTATTATTATGTGGAGGTGGAAAATTCACAACATTTCCATGCCACTGCTGCTGTTGGGGAGGATTATTTTGCCCTAGAATGCCTTGAAGACTTTGGAACCCATTTGATATAGCTTCTGTCAGAGAGTTGATACTTTCAGTAAACATCGTCATATGCTCTTCATATCTCTTGTGCCCTTCCTCACCTTTCTCTAGGATTCTCTTTCAACTCAATCTCCTGATTTGCAATGTCCTCTAGCTGTGCATTTGAAGACAATCTTTTTCTCAATCTGCTGTCTTTTTTGTGCCTCATGTGGCTTATCAAAGTATTCCTGGCTTCTCCAACTGTCTCTGTTATTTTTACAAAGCCACCTTCCTCTTCCTCTTGTAGTACGTTAGAGCCTGTTTGGTTAGGATCTGATGTTGGAGAGATGGTTACAGTATTAGGAGAAGAGATGGGTTGCTTTGGGGTTGCAGACATATATCACAGGGCCAGGAGTTATCACAGCTATTAGATAGTGAGCTGCTTTCAATACCACCTGAAAAGCTGTCAACTGCTGGCGATCCTCCCCATATTTTGATGCATTCTGTGTACAATGCTGATACAACTCTGCCACCTCCACTCCTCCTTCCTGAATCTACAGCCTTGCGAAAACGTGCTTTGATTCTCTTTATCTTGGATATTACTCTGTCTTTTCCTATAACCTATGAGTTTCTAAAGTTTGGAAGCTCTTGTTCATTGGCACTACTTCCTTCTTTTGGGTATCTTTCTTGAAAGAGTTCTGTTATCTCCTCATACTTGCCTTTAATTGTTTCCCAATCTAGGCCAGCTGCTGCTGTGCTGGTTTTATAATCAAGTATTACATGCAGCAAAAGAATGACTTCTTCTTCTGTCCATACAAAACTTGTTTCGATATTCTTTCCATTTTGTCCTTCTTTGCTGTGTTTTGTAACCTCAGACATTGTGGCAAGACGTCTGGAAATTGATGAACTTAGCTGAGAACTTTACAAACGTAAAATGATGCTATTACAATTTTCGCGGGAGTATTGATCGATATAAGTACGTATGCACAGAACGCTGTACAGACACTTGTTATGGTACAATGTGAATGTGATAGCAAAGCAAACTAATATTGTACCGGCAGTGTGAACGCAGACGATCTGCAACACTTTTGTATTCGATCAACATTAATGTGGTACAGTGTGAACGTAGCCTATATGTATGTGTTTATACATATGTATTTATATTTATGTATTTGTTTATATTCAGCTGTAGATATGTATTTGTATATATTTATTTGTATGTAGGTATTTGTATGAAGTTTTATATATATATGGAGTCTACTTATGGAGTTTATATAACATGTGGCTGCTTTTGGCTCTCTGCTGTTGCCCATGATCCACTTGCAGTTTGTACCACTACGGCTCTATCCCTGCCATGGTTTGCCCACTGTTTTGTGGGGCTCTTGTGTTTGTAGGATGCAGGGTTACTGATTTATTCAATTTGCATGATTTATGTTTACATTTCCTAAGGTTCACTGAGCTAAAATGTCCCATCTATTGACTGTGCTCATAGAGTCATTTATTTAAATCGTTTTATCATTGACTGAACTACATTGTTGTATGGGTATCTAGCCATACAACTAAATGGACAATATATTGACAAAATAGATGTTGCTGGCACCAAAAGAGGACTTTTACAACAGAAAAGAGAAAAAGTACATAACAGACGATTTATATTATCATGCTCAAATGGTCTGGACCTTAAGAAGTATCATGTGCTTTACCTGATCACTGACTTCTTACTGTTACCTGATATTTTTCAAGAGTTCCACTGTATGTGTGTTGAAGAGTACCATCTTGATCCCACTCATTGTGTCAGCCTACCGTCAATGGCATGGGATGCAATGTAACTAAAGACAGGAGTTGCATTAGAGTTATCAACAGGTAGGTATTTGTATTTATTTCTTCTAGTAATAAATGGTCAAGTTCCAAAGGGATATATGCATACATGATGTTTTAACAACAATGTTTGATTCTTTCAGAGGAAACTAAAAACATATATGTCGTGTTTGAGTGGGGACTTAGAGGTGGAATCTCTGTTGGAATAAAACAATGTGTGGAATCCTCTTCAGAGAACACACTCCTTTACTTGGACACCAACAATCTCTATGGATGGGCAATAACATAGCCATTGCTTACAAGTAACTTTAAAGTTATAGACCCAGAACAGACTTCTTCACACTTCGTACCAGAGCAACTGATGGGATACTGGTTACATTTTTGAAGTTGATTTATATTATCCAAAACATGTACATGATAAGTTAAGTGACTTACCACCAGCATCCGAGAGCTTTACTGTGACTGAAGATATGCTTTTGCAGTATTGTAGTAACTGTAGTAACTCAAGGAACATAGAGTCTCACCAGCAAATAATGTATGTGACTGAAAGAAAAAGAGTGCATTGGCTCCCTTTGATGATAAGTGACATTTCATAAAAAATAACAAGACTCTGCTATATGGACATTATATGATCGCTAATACACAGTACTGTTACATTAACACTATGTTTATTGAGTTAAATATGTCTATTCCTGCTTTTTTCTGAACACACACACATCACAGACGTGTTGGGATTGTCCATCTGAATTGGTATATTCTCCAAATCTGTCACTTTTCCTTCAAAATTTGACAACTCTATTATAAGACTTGTCTTCCATCTCATAAAATTAACATTCAATATCACATTCGATAAAAACATCCATGAAAATAGGTTGCCATTTATTATGATCAAATTTTATGACAATACACCTCAGACAGAGAATTTTGGAACCATTGATCTTTATGTAATAACTATTTGCACAACATTCCCAATCACTTGAAATGTCAATAGATACAATCTTTGAAAGATCAAAAGGTTTATACAAAGTTTTAAGAATCAAATACTGACTCATTGTCTAAATCTTTGGGTTATCTTTGTGTTGTCTCTCAATGCAAAACTCGCCATAGCAAAGAAACTACCCTTTGAATGAATATGAGATTATATTCATAGGTAGGTGCAACAGAGAGTTTGAGTTTTTCTAAAGTAAGGAATGGGGGCAATGGGTGAATGAGTAGGTATTGCTCCCTGGAAAGCACATGTTCTCTTAGACCAAATACACCCCAAATGCTGTAGAAGTGTTAGGTGGCATCATTTTTTCATCCTTTTCTGAATGGGGGTGGTAACTGCCTGCATATCATTGGAAGATCCTACATGTTTGTCATATAAAGTGGAAGCCTCCATATAGTGATAGATGGGGTTCTAAAGGGTGAGGTATCCATTAGTTTCTGAAAGTTCTGTCCCATGATCCTCAACGATGTGAACTTTCCTACACTTCATAAAGCCTATCCCTGCAAATGATCATGCCTACAAATATAATGCTGACTACATTATCTATAAATATAGACTTCAAAATTGCACACAGCTATTGGGAAATGCATGAAATTTACAAGTGGGTGGGAGGACAGGTTGAACTAAGTCATAGCGAAGACAGGGTGAAGACATGTTGTTCCCTTTAAACATCTCTACTGGGTAATGTGAAATCAGGTATTTCTAACATCTGAAAGATAACGTGATTCGTATAACAACATCAAATTGTTTAAAATCTTTCAAATTCTGTACCAGGATAACGTGGCCTTTATTCAATGGCTGCAGGGGAGGGGCCTTATGAAGGAGAGAGTGCAGTGTACAGAGCAGAGATGTAGGGGACCAATGCACTTACAGGCCAGAGGTGATAGCAAGGATGGTTATCATCAGACATGTTTGCGGGCTGGATGCCGTAACACCAAGAGTGTCCAAACAGGGAGTGTTTTGAAGAATCAACCTTATGGTGGGTAACCTTAGGGTGGGTGACTAGTCGCAAAACTAAAATCTATATCTTACGAGATATCAAGCTGAAAATCTCTACACAGTACAAACAAAACATGCTGATTACAAAAATAAAGTATATTTTAGATCTTATAATCCGTTTCCATGGTAACATGTGAACAATAGGATTTTAGTACTGTAACTGAGTGGAGCTTAGTCTATGAAACTGATACCCAAATGTCTGAACTTTTCTTTCAAAATCATAGATTAGTAACTTCAAAGTGATGAAAGCTACTTTGTATCTTAATATTTCTTCTAGATATACATGATTTTTAGAAAAATTTCTTACTTTTCAATATTGTTCACAAAACGTTTACACTATATTTGAAGCAACATTCTACTACTTCAATTTGTGTCAAAACCATCCCTTAACATCAGTCTACAAGCATTAAGCTCCAAGTTGATGAATAGATTCACTATAAAACGCCATGTGTAAGGATGAACATTTGCTCACTAAGCTATGCAACTGTGCATAAAACTCATTTTGTGAAAAAACATCTATAGTTTGGTATTATACTTATGAATAGAAAAAGTAAAGGGAAAAGTGCTCAGAGTTAACAAACACTTAATTTTTGCAATAAATCATCTTGAGCCATAAAGACAACACATTTTAGATGACATTCTCTAATATTTCAAATATAGTTATTCAATTTGGAAAACACCTCTGCCAAACACCATCATATAGCACCAAAATGTCCATAACTCCATCTTCATCATATTTAGACATTGAATTACTTAGGGATGTTCACATGATTACACCAATCCTTCATTGCATTAAAAACACAACCAGTTCCTCTAAAAGCCACGATTGCACTTGTGTCTACATCAAATGACTGTTGTGTTGACTTCAACCTCATACCCATCCCCCAATTCTATCACAGAGGAATATTATATATATATTTATATATTGTAATTGCAAGTATCACAATAAATTCCTACTTTAGCAGACAAGCCACAAATTTTGTCTTGCAATAGACTCTTACAGCAGCTGATTTGCAGGAAGGGTACAATAGCTTCTGTACCAAGTTAACTAGACAAGAAAATTGAACATATGCAAAGCAATTTTATTGTCACCATTAGGGTCATCAAAGCTTCTCTTATCAGAATGTTCACCAATGTTTATACCGGACATTTCCACCTTCATTGCACTGGCCAAGGTTGATGCTGCATTTCTCATGTCAAAGGGCATACTATGCATCAAAACAGTGTCTTCTTCCTGGGCACATTGTACGAACCAGAAGATTCCTGCTCTATTCAGCTCATTACTGTGACAAAAAAACCAGTGGAAAGTGATGACTTAGAGCTTTGCAAACCAACACAAACTTGTTTCTAGGCCACAGTTATGAATCACGTGGGTTGCAATGTCCAACAGAATTGGAGACCTTTGGGAAACAACCAATCAATTGCAAGTATATGTTTTCTAGCACCATTGTGGCAGGATTTGTTGTTTTTAGATTAAATTGACATCATTCCAGCCTTCCACAGGTAGATCAATGTCTCTTTTGGAAACTACCATTGAAAAGCAGAGGAAAAGGGCTTTCAAATGATATATAGGGTCTAGCACTTATGAAAAAGAGGACCAACTAACAACACCCATAAAGGTGAAAGAAAATATAAAAGAATTAACTCACTTGGCAATGCACCTAACCTACAAAAACCGTCGAGTTCTCTACTTTAATGCTATTATTTATCAAATATAACTGTAGATTCTGATTCTTTGATGTATAAAGTAGTAGGATCAACCATAAACCTCAAAGTGATAACTTTTACAAAATTTAGCATTTTTTGACCAGTCACCCACCTTAGGGATGGATGATGTCATGTCCATTATATACTGCTGGTCAGTTGGCATGTGTATGAGCACAGCCGCAACAGTTTTAGGACTCTTCAATCCGGCCATCATTGATTGGTACACTTTGTTGTGAGATGAATGTTCTGCCAAAGTACCCCGAATGCCCATTGCTGACAAAATGCTGGGTGGCATTGGCCAGATCCTGGACATCAATGAATCTGTTATGATAAAAAGGAAATACCAATGTTGTGACCTTCACCAACAGCATGATCAATGGGCGTTTGGGCTGTATTATCAAGAAACCAAGTAGGGTTGGATACACTTTGTGCCACAGCAAGATGAAGCAAAAGTGCTGCCAAGTAATACAGCAGTTCATTTGCCCTGGATCAACAGTGTATTCAGATGGATGGGCTGCGTACAACAACAGTGCGAACCATGGCTATGTTCATGGGTGTGTGATACACCTGGATAACTTTGTGGATCCTGTCACAGGTGTACACACCCAGGGCGAGTAAAGCTATTGGTCTAGGGCGAAGCAGAAAATCAAAGCTGTATATGGCAGCAGGTTGCATCTTGTACCCTCGTACCTGGACGACTTCATATGGAGGGAAAGATTTGGCCACAATACAGGAGAAGCATTTGAAAATATCCTGCAGCACATTGCAGAACAGTACTGAACTGTTCTACCCTTTATAATCTACTCTTTGTTATTGGTAGTAAAGTAACTTTTTGTAAATATCGCTGTACACTGTCTTGAAGACACACCAAATATTAAATAAAGAAGTCTCCTCCCTCCACTTTTCACATTTCGCATAAAATTAATACCAACTGAAAGAACTAAGTGTCAAACATTGATTTTGCAAATAAGAACTAGACTGAAACAGCACTTAACTGGAAGTTTTCATGACAGTTCAGCCTTGCTGTATTCCTTGACTTTATCTCCAACTTTTGATATTTCAGAGCATAATATCTTATAAACAATGCAGTTCTTTATACATGTAGATACCATATGTTACTTTGTTTTATATTTTAGTTTGTGCATGTGGCAAGGATCAAAAAGTGAACACTTATTATAAGTCATTGTTGGAAGTTTAAATGTTGTTGTACCAGAATCATATGTTGCAGTATCACAGTTGCAGCCAAGTTGCTGGACCATGTTCATGTTGGTGACTGTTCCATCACATGTCACACACACATGTTGTGATATAGACGGTCCCTGCAATTGTACGTTTGCCATTGTCGTAAATAGTTGTTGTTGCGGCAAACTATTACGTAGGAACTTGACTGCAGCGTCCAACACATTACTTGGAACATTGTCAGGACAGTTCCATATTTGAACGTAAACGAAGTTGCTCCGCAGCTGGACGTTGTATTATGCAAATAACATTTTTATTGTATTTTTCCTTTTCATGTAATTTCAGTTCTATATATGGTAAAGGGTTTGGCACTATTGTACTAAGCTTTTCCTATTAGTGAGTAAGATTTATTAAAGTTAGTTGGTTGTGGGTTTAGCCGAGCTGAGTATGAAGATGTTGTGATGCCACGCATCCAGAGGTTTTAAGTGCAGAGACAATTTCAGACGAAACTGTTTATTGATATATCATTTTGATTGCTGTTGTTTAGCTGTTGATGTTTTAAATAAAGTTACACAAAAGACGCAAGCGACTGTTTATCTCAGGTCATAAGTTAGTCTTAAACTTCCATTACCTTTTGTGTATCGTTTGTCACTCACGCATTTGTTAAGCTGAAGGCACACTTAACATTGGTGCCCCGTGTGAGGAAACTGCTGATTTGAAGTAAAGAAAAAGTTAGAACTTCGCAGTAAACAATTTACTGTTGTTGAATTATTGCATTAAATACGTCTTTTGTGCTGGTCGTTGTGGAAAATCAAGGAAACTGTCTCAGATAGTTTGGCAATATTGACATTGTTAATCGTCCATAACGAAGATACACAGAGAATGTGTACCAAGACGAAAGGTCAGTTTTGTAGTTTTATGTCTATTGACTTTACACGTGTTTTGATGTCTTACATTTCATCATATGAAATCGCAGAAACATGATATTTGTGTGATTTACCTATAGCAATTTAAGCTGTATATTAGTGTATTGGCTCATTGACTGTTGCTGATTTGTGTCAATCTGACACAAAGGCTTGTTATAATGGTATTGGTTTTACTTGTTCGTTGACCTTTTGTATTCACGGAGGTACATATTTGTGTGTTATATCGACTTTTCAACTTTGAACACGCGTATAACTGTATTACAAATGTGCTAATATCATGGAAGCCACTGTAAACGAATTACAAACGCAATTTAGTGCCGTCCAGGCAGCGCTAGAAGGAAATTTGCAGTCGGTCCTTTTTCAACTTCACTCCTTTAATGGTCTCCTGAATGAGGATATAAACGAGTGGCTCTCTTGTTTTGAAACTTTAGCAAAATGTCATGGTTGGTCTAATGCCAAAAAGATGAATGCGTTACCACTTTCTCTGGGCAGACCCGCTAAAGCCTGGTTTGACACACAATGCCCTGGGGCAAAAGCTGACTTGACTGCTGTAATAGATGGTCTAAAAACATGATTTGGCTCCCAGTTGTTGGAATTTCTTTTCAGGCAGGAACTTTATGCTCGGAAACAAAGCCCAACGGAGCCCCTGTCTTTGTATACAGAAGACATATTAAGAAGAGCCAATGGCTCGCTTTTTCGGATAAAGACTTAATGAATGGTTTTATAAATGGGTTGCGAGATGATGTCAAAAACCATGTTATTTCAAATCAACCCAAGTCTTTCACGGAAGCAGAAAATCTTGCTCGTTTGAGGGAAGCCGTTTCTAGAAATTCAGGACTTTCTAACCAGTTGCCTGCCCCACAGTCTATGCTCCAGGAGCAACGGATTAAGGAGTTGGAACATCATGTTAACCTCCTTGTCAGCCTTGCGGGTCAGAATAAAGGCAATATGGTACCCCCTGTTTCCACTTTTGACCAGAAGCAGAGTCGTACAACAAATAGTTCAATGCAACCTGCTACAAAGTCTGCTGTAGATGCCCCCGTAACCCCGGGCAATATCAACGCTATCAAAAACGAGATTATCGCCGCTATACAAAGTGGGTTTCAAAAGAATCATACAGGAAAGAGACCACATCAGATTCAGCCTTTCATGGGAAATCAGGGTGGTGCGCATGGTAGATATTTACGCACAACTGACGGCCAGCCAATGTGCACTTTCTGTAGCGGCACGTTGCACGCTATTGTAGTGAACGCCCCCAGCAGTCGTCCTGTTATGCAACTGCACCGCCTAAATCACCTGTTTACACCGGGACTTCTCCATCGAACCATGCAAGAAGGTCTTTTCGACCCCAGCAGCAATCAGATGAGGGCACCCAAAATTTAAACGGGACAGGGCCTTCAACATGGGGGTACTGAAGGCCCAAGAAGAAGTATGCAATACAGAAAGCCCCAAGCTAGTAGATAGGTCAGAATTAAACTATAAACAATGGGCAAACAAACGCACAATCGATCATTTTAGAGAACAACCAGCAAAAATTGAAGAACGATGTGAACATAATCCTGACTATGCACATAATAGCGCTACAAACAAGTCTGATCATACTATTCCCACCATTGAAACTGGTAGCACTATTCCTCTCACTACCAGTGTTTTGATCTGGGGTGTAGTCCTCAATCAATCAACCAAGATGCTTGTAGATACAGGAGCTGCTGTAACTGTGATCAGTGACGCATATTACCATGATATTTTGCAGTCTGTATACCACTTAAAGCAAAATACTTGGCTTTACAGTGTAATAACAGCGAATGGGAATAGCATACCTGTAACGGGGTTTGTATCATTCCCTGTACTGATCGGTCAGAGCAAGTATTCTTGTGATGCTTCCATTGTCCCTGGGCTAGCATATAATATAGTCCTTGGCAGGGATTTCTTACATAAATTCAGTGCATTTATTGATGTACGTGGGCATACAGTTAAAGTCGCGCCTGACAATAGTGTGTCTTTTGTAAATAAAGACTTACCGCCACACGCATCAGAGGTTCGAGTAGCACAAAAAGTAAGTGTTGATGCTAGTAGTGAATCTGGTAATCCAGCCTATCTTACGACACCTCCATCCGAGAATATCATAGGTCTTATTGAAGCTGTACCAAAACTTTCCGATCGTTATCATTTGTTTGTGGCGTCATCAGTTTCAAGTCCTGGGGAAGATGGCAGGGTGTCCTTTTGCTTGCTAAATCCAACTGAACAACCGGTACTCTTACATAAAGGAACAACCATTGGCCAATTTGTGGAAAATAAGTCAGATGCTACTATTATCTCTCTAGAATCAGAGCCGTTTGTGTCATGTAAACCTACTAGGCCTATCGAGCCTAAGGAACAGTTTTTATCTCGTTTTGCTTCATTTCCGAGTACACCATTATCAGAAGATGAAATCAAGTGCTTAGCAGAACTTCTTGAAGTGTACGCTGACATATTCGCTTCCTCTAGTTTAGATCTCGGCCGTACAAATATCGTACAACATTCTATCGATACAGGCGAAGCTCGGCCTATTAAACAGCCTCCATATTGCGTTTCTCAGACTCAAAGAGCTGAAATTGAAAGACATATTGCCAACATGCTGAAACAGGGTATACTTGACGTATCTTCAAGCCCTTGGAGCTCG
This sequence comes from Mastigias papua, assembly GCA_964019165.1. NCBI lineage: Eukaryota > Metazoa > Cnidaria > Scyphozoa > Rhizostomeae > Mastigiidae > Mastigias > Mastigias papua. Next base: position 12,958,955 of record OZ025280.1, read on the forward strand.
CCTGTCGTACTTGTTAAGAAGAAAGACGGTACTACTAGGTTTTGTGTAGACTATAGAAAACTCAATGCCGTTACACGTAAGGATAGTTAGCCGCTACCTTGAATCGATGATATTCTTGATTCTTTGTCAGGATCACAGTATTTTACTACCCTAGACCTTCAGTCGGGATATCATCAAGTAGCTATGTCTCCAGATTCAAAGGATAAAACTGCCTTTGCTAGTCATATAGGTATTTATGCTTATGATGTCATGAGTTTTTGGCCTATGTAATGCGTCTCTGTGTTTTCAACGGTTAATGTCACGTGTACTCCGTGGCCTCGAATGGAAGCTTTGTCACGTTTACATCGATGACGTAATCATCTTTGCGCAGAGTCTTGAAGAACATTTGTCTCGCTTGCAGTTAGTATTCGAATGATTCCGTCAAGCTAACGTGAAGCGTAAGCCTTCCAAGTGTCATTTTGCTGAGACTTCTGTTACGTTTCTGGGCTTCCTGGTGTCAGCTAATGGAATTTCACCAGACACAGATAAAATCTTCGCCGTTCAGTCCTTCCCTTGGTCTAAATCCATGAAGGATGTTCGTAGTTTTTTAGGGCTTGCCACTTATTACCATCATTTTGTACATAGTTTTGCTAAAATATCTTCGCCTTGAACAGACTTACTCGTAAGGATATTGTTTTTCTGTGGACTCCTGTGTGTGAAGAAGCGTTCCTTGATTTGAAGTGTCGTTTATGTTCTGTGCCTATTCTGGCATACCTGATTTTAATCAGCCTTTCACTTGTACACGGATGTAAGCCAGTCTGCGTTAGGCTATATTTTAGGCTATATTTGTGTTATTGTGTATGGTGGACGAGAGCTTAATATTACAGAGAAAAAGTATAGTACGACAGAAAGAGAAGCCCTGGCTGTAGTCGATGGTGTCAAGTGCTATCAGCCCTATCTTGCAGGGAACAAGTTTTATATTCATACGGATCACGGGAGTCTTCTTGGCTCATGCATATCAAAGATCCGACAGGTACACTTGCATGCTGGGCTTTGCAACTACAGCAGTACCACTTTGACATTATTCATCGTGCAGGTACTTCAAATGGAAAGGCAGATGCCCTTTCTCGTCGCTCTTATGTTAGTCTCCTTTCTGTCTCGCCAGCAGCCCAGGTCACGTTGCCTGTAAGTGTTATTGAACCACCATGTCCTCCTGCAGCCATGTTGCACACTTTACAGCGTCAAGACCCAGACCTTGCTCCAAGTATCCAGTACCTTGAAACATCAGAAATACCTACTGAAGATAAGGAAGCTCGCTCTCTGCTTTTGCAAATCGATTCTTACTATCTCGATGGCAACGGTCTCCTGTGCCATCTGTGGACACCTGGAAAATGTCACCTTCAGGTTCTGTGTTCTCAGGTCGTAATCCCAGCCTCCTTACGTCATGAGGTCATATCTGCTTGTCATGACTCGCCTACTGCTAGCCATTTTAGCACACATAAAACTTATGACAAAATCTGTCGTCGCTATGTTTTGCCTGGTATGTTCCGAGATATCGATCGTTGGTGTCGCCCTTGTGTCGACTGCGCTATGAAAAAAGTTCCAAGGGGTCAGCATAAAGCCCCCCTGTTGCCTATCCCAGTCGAAAGAGCCTTTGATAGGATTGCAATGGATATCTCTGGTCCTTTACCGGTAGCAGATGATGGTAATCGCTACATCATAGTTATTACTATACGTGCTGGCCTGAGGCTTTTGCTTTGCCGTCAATAGAAGCTCCTCGGATCACTCAGCTACTTGTGGATGAAATTGTTGTGCGCCATAGTGCACCACGCAAGTTATTATCTGATTGAGGACCCAACTTTCTTGCTACTATCAGGAAGGAAGTTTGCAATCTCATTAACACTCGTCGGCAGCACACCACTGCATACCATCCTTAGACTGACGGACTGGTTGACAGATTTAGTGCTACTTTAACGGAAGGTCTCTCCATGTACGTCATTTCCAACCAAAAGGATTGGGATAAGCACATCCCTATGGTTCTCTTTGCGTAACGCATTTTGCCTAATGCAACTACGGGAGAGTCTTGTATGGTCAAGAACCCAGACTCCCTATCGATGCTGCTTTGTTGTTACCAATGTCTAATATTTCACCATCTGTCACCGAGCATCGCACTTGTATTGTGCAAAACCTTGAGGATGCTCAACAGACTATACGTAGCAATAGGCAACTTGCGCAACAACGCATGAAGCTCCAGTACGATAAACACAGTGCACCAGTTCATTACGATGTTGCTTCCAAAGTTTGAGTATTTACGCCAAAAACCAAGAAAGGCCTGTCCAAGAAACTGAGTCACAATTTTCACGGTCCTTATCGCATTGTTCATAAGCTGTCGTCGGTCCATTTCAGGTTGCTCACTTTAGACAACCGAGTAGTTTTCATACCGGTCCATGCGAACTGTTTGAAGCCATTCTACGATCCCGCCAATCATCCCATCGGTCCGTTACCACCTGTTGACGAGTTGCCACCAGATCTCGCTGAGTCAGATTTGCCATCTGACAGTTTCGTTACTGAGGCTTCGCAGATTACCACCGATGTAGATAGTGCTTCTGATTCCATCATGTCGCCGACTGAGCCAACCATTGCTCATCCTAAGGATTTTTATATGCCACAAACTATCGTTCCAGCTTACTTTGATGGTCAAGCCTGGAGGCTTGTCTCTAGAGAGGAGGGTAATGGTGTGATATAGACGGTCCCCACCATTGTACGTTTGCCATTTGCGTCAATAGGTGTTTTTGCAGCAAACTATTATGTAGGAACTTGACTGCAGCATGCAACATATTACTTGGACCATTGTCAGGACAGTTCCATATTTCAACGTAAATGAAGTTGCTCCGCAGCTGGACGTTGTATTATCCAAATAGCATTTTTATTGTATCTTTCCTTTTCACGTACTTTCAGTTCTATATATGGTAAAGGGTTTGGCACTATTGTACTAAGCTTTTTCTATTAGTGAGTAAGATTTATTAAAGTTAGTTGGTTGTGGGGTTAGCTGAGCTGAGTATGAAGACATTGTGATGCCACGCATCAAGAGGTTTTAAGTGCAGAGACAATTTCAGACGAAACTGTTTATTGATATATCATTTTGATTGCTGTTGTTTAGCTGTTGATGTTTTAAATAAAGTTACACAAAAGACGCAAGCGAGTGTTTATCTCAGGTCGTAAGTTATTCTTAAACTTCCATTACCTTTTGTGCTTCGTTTGTAACTCACGCATTTGTTAAGCTGAAGGCACACTTAACAAACAACTCTCAAGCTAGTCTCAGCTGCTTTTGTCAATCCTTGCCATTTGCATTTGTACTTTATTGATCACAAAGTAACCAATTGGGCATTTCCAGTGACCCTGCAAACAAGTAAGCAAGAATACAAGAGCCCCTGTGGCAGGCTGCTCATCTGGCTCAACAATAGCAGCTCCATATTTAACAAACCCCACGTAATGATCTGTTTGTGGATCATATAAGGTTTGATTTCTAAGTGCCATTCCATCTAAGGTCAGACAACAGTCTTGCTTTTCTGGACAACCTTTAGTACATTCTGAGAGCGATTGGAATACCTCTTCAAACACGCCAGGTTCACAATAAAAAGTTGAAGACCACCATCTAATCATTGATGGATGTAGCAAACTTAATGTACCTCTTACACAGTTGTATGCCTTTGGAGAGTAGAAGTATAGTGTTGTTGCAAATTCTTTCACTGTATCATCATATCGCCTACCTTTCTCCTGTCTGCATGTGTTCTGTAAGGTGTTGTTAAATACTGACAACTGCACATTGTCACACTTATTATGTAGCAATGAAGCCTCATCTCAGGCTATCATTTCTTTCAATTTCATTGATTAACTGCCTCAGGGTCTACATTTTAGTGTTTCTCCTTCTTACTTTCTGTTGCAGAGTTTTTATTTTCCTCTGCAACATAATATTTTTGGAAATGAGCATGTTGTTCTTAAGTAATTCTTGATTTTTATTATTGTTACTCTCCTTTCCTAAATCATAATGGGGTGTGGCAACGTTATGACTTCGCATACTTTTTGTTGGAGAACTTGATGGGCTTGGTTGCTTCCATTTGACTCCTGGGCGAATAACGGGTTTGTCCTTTGGTTGCAAACGCAGTGGATGACCTTTAAAGATTGTTGGAACTGCTTCAGGCATCAACTGACAGCGGGACTTTATCCCAGGTGGAAAAACATAGTCAGATAGTTCAAAATGTTCACTGCATATAAAGCTATATGGAGTTGCAACCTATCTCTTTCCAATTTTATCAGCACATTTAACTGCTGCTTGCCACTTTTCTAATTTTTCTTTCTCATTCAAAGGGAAGCTGAAGGACATTGATGGGTTAGCAAGTGTTTTGAAACATATATGTTTATAATACGTTTTATAAAGAGCATCAAAGTTCTCTATATGGCCCTGGGGAGAAAATAGTCATCACATCAGTTTGTTGTGCTCGTAACACACTTAAGAGAAAACTATAAGTTTCTGAGCAGATTGTATACTTTACGCTGTATGCAAGAAATGATTGACATAACATCAACGTTTTGATTTTGGTTGACTTTTATTATTAATATTTTGGTCTTCTTCCTTTTAGTTTTCTACATTTTGCAGCGCAAGAATGTTAGGTTTGGGCCTAAATGTGAAAACAACATCACACAAAAGTTAAACAAATTACCTATGAAATGCAATATGAGCTCTCTCTGGAGATCCTTCCTCACAACTCGCATGATTCCCTCTTTTACTCGATACTTTCCCCTTATTTCTATTAGATATCTGTTTGTTTGTATAACCAAAGGCTACACAGTTGATAGGCATGTTTAACCCTTTCTGTGGCAATGTAGCAGATCTGCTACTATAAGATCAGGGAGCCATCTTGGTCTGGCCTTGCTTCCAAAACATGTTTTACCCATCATGCCTTGTCAGTTGTAGCTTGACTAGCGTGGTTGCATGTGAAGTTCAGTTAGATACTCCGAAACAAGCAGTTGGTTTTGTGCATAAGTTTGTCCTCAATCAGGTTTGTTGTGTTTTGATTTCGCTGCTATGTTTGGCCAGATTGCTTTGTATTTTATGATTAGGATTTAAATTTGATATCCTATATGCATAGATCTTCAGTGATTTAGAAGCCCCATGTCAGCAAATCTCTTTCAATTCAATCTTTGTGTTCATCGCAAAAATTTACCCAACACTTTTGTAGCATATTTGCTACATTGGCACATAAGAGCCAAGTAGCATATGACTTCCTGTCATAGGCATGTTACAGTATTTATCAACAATAATGATTATAAGCTATGTTTTCAATCAGTTTGTGCACGATATATGCTTTTAGCTATATTTGTACATCTTTATGTTGTATTTATTATAGAAAATGGTAAAACCTCGACCAAAAACAAGAATTGATTTTAATGATGCTTTAAATTTTGTACTGGATGGAAACGAATCTGACATAGAAGAACTAAGCTCAGATGATGAACTGGGTGAGGTTGAAGAGACTGATTCTGATGGAATAGGGTTTGAGCCTGGCAGCGACTGTGATAAAGATGATTGTGACGAGTTGGGTGGAGGAAGTGTCAAGGATGCAGACACTGATGACCTTGAGGAGGATGACACAGCATCTGCAATACCTAAAGGCCATGTAAAACAGCATGCATTTCGCTTGAGGAAGAAAGATATTCCAGTAACTCCAGGAAATTTTTTTGATGGAGTCAGAGAAACTGTCACAAATAAAGTCTCCCATTGATTATTTCAAGCTTTTCTGGACTGATGAGCTAAATGAATTGATTGTAGAGCAAACCAATTTGTACAGCACACAGAAGAGATTTACCTCAATAAACACAAACAAAAATTGAACAAGTTATTGGAATGCAGTTGAAAATGGGAATTGTCCAGCTACCATCATACAAACTGTATTGGTCCCAGCAAATGAGATACCCTCCTGTTGCAGATGTTATGCCCATAAAGCGATATGAGAAGCTACAAAGCTTTGTGCACTTCGTGGACAATGCAACATATGACCAGAAGGTCACAGACAAGCTCTTCAAGATCAGACCTGTCATAGAGAATGTTAGACAGCACTGTCTTAAGATCATTCCAGAGGAAAGTCATTCAATTGACGAACAGATCATACCTGCCAAAACAAAATACAGTGGCATAAGACAATACAACCCCAAAAAGCCAAAAAAGTGGGGCTTTAAAAATCTTGTTCGAGCTGGTGCCTCTGGTATCATGTATGACTTCTATATCTATGTTGGGAAGCTAGATGATGATGATAGAGCAACACCCTATAGTCAATTGGAAAAGTCTGCTCAAGTTGTTGCAAGACTCTGTGAACATGTGCCAATGCATGCTAACCATAAACTGTACTTTGACAAGTGGTTCACAACACTTTCACTCCTCATCTACCTAAAGAGGAATGGACTACTTTCATGTGGCACAAGTCGTCCCAATCGCCTCCATGGCTGCCAACTATCATCACATAAGGAGCTAAAGGAGAGTGGGTGTGGCTCTGTAGATTTTAAGTCTGACATGAAGTCTGGCCTTGTTGTTGTGAAATGGATGGATAATGGGCCAGTTCATATTGCATCCACTTATCTTGCAGCACAACCACTTGGCTCAGTTCAGCGATGGTGCCAAAAGGAAAAGCATACTATTGATGTTGCTTGCCCTCAGTTGATCCTTCATTACAATAAAGGAATGGGCGGAGTAGACTTAGCAGACATGTTGATTGCTCTCTATCGAATACCAATCAAAGCAAAGCGATGGTATATCAAAATATCCTGGCATTTGGTAGATATATGCAAGACAAATGCTTGGTTGCTGTACAGGCGGCATTGCAGCATTCTAAATATCCCAAAGAAACAGAGGCTTGTATTTGTTGATTTTATTATTTCTGTGGCAGATGCACTGATCAATGCTGAAAAACTGGTGAAATTTCCAAGTCCAGGGAGACCAGGAAGACCCAAAAAAGGCAGAAAAGAGGAATTTGTGGCTGACCCTGTTGCAAAGAGAGGAAAGAAAGCCACAACTCCACTTCCTTGTGATGAAGCAAGATTTGATCAACTGGGTCATTGGCCAGAGCCTACTAATGGGAAACGTCAGCGTTGCAGATACTGTTCAGATGGGTTTTCAGAAATATACTGTAGCAAATGTAAAATCTGTCTCTGCCTCAGGGAAGGAAAAAACTGTTTTAAGGACTTCCACTGGAGATAGACATAAAAGAAATTAGTAGAAATAAGTTATATATTTTTATCTTAGCAAAAACAGTTTCTTTTGTTTGAATTACTGCAAACGAACAGAATTCAGGACCTCTGCTCACTCTAAAAAATTTCATTTTTGATGTTTCTCATCTTAAAATATACTATTTATTTTAGAGCAGTGTTTTTACGAAGATTGATGACATTTGCTGCTGAACAAATTTTTCTTATTTTTTACCACTTTGTGCCAATGTAGCAAATGTGCTACAAATGCATTCCCCCCTATTTTGAAGGAGGAACATAAAAATTTCATTCATGGTGGGATATTAGATCCCAAGTGAGCCAGTTTCTAAAGAAAAATATTTTTTGTCATGAAAAGCTAGTAAGTGCCACTGAAAGGGTTAAGCATTTCCCACCAAAAGCAGTACGTACAGCGAAAAGCTCCATGCCGGCATGTTTGGACACAGTTCAGAACAATAGAGTTCTCATTCCAGTCTTTCATATATATGTAGTATTCACATAGTTCAATGGGATGCATATATGCAGATATTGGCACAAAAGGCCGTTTCTTCTGGTGATATTTCGAACAAATGCCCCCTGTCACAGAAGATTCAGCATAGAGACATATGTTTTCCACAAGCAAGATGCATGTCAGAGAGTGCTATTGAGAAAGTTCCATATGTTTTTTTCGGGGATGGAGCATCTGCTTTGACCTCTTATCTGATGAAACCATGCTCAAAAGCAAACTTGACTGTGGACAAAAGAAGGTATAGTTATAGACGTAGTCATGCAAGACAAATCTCAGAAAATATGCTTGGAATCATAGCCAATTGCTGGCATCTGTTTCACACAGTTACCAATTTGTCACCTGAAAAGATATGTCTCATTACAAGAGCAACTATCACTCTTCACAATGTCCTGTGGAAAGGCAAATCAAGGAAAATATACTCCCTAGCAACATTGATTGACAGTGATGGAGAAGATAATGCACTTAACCCACTCCATGATGGTGTCCTGAGGCAAAAGAATGTGCCCTGTAACAATCTAATTTCCGTACAGTGTCAACAGAAAGGATGCAATCCTTGTAGGCAATCAAAAAGACTACGGAACTGTTTAAAGACTACTTTTGTAATGAAGGTGCTGTCCACTGGCAGTGGGATAGATGTTGAACATTAGCTTTTTGAGTAATTCCATTCCAAATAAACATTGATTACATGAAAATAACAGCAAGAATGTTAGATTTCCTATATTCAAAGTTTGTCATGTCTCTATGATGCAAACGCTCTTGAAAACTAAATGTTGCTACAAAGTTACAACTTTGTGACCAACAGCTACAAACCAAGCTTGTCTTAGCAAGACAAACTTTGAAATGTTCAAATCTGGAAACAGTTGAGTTAGCATATCTTTGAAGCTAATGGACTTGGTAAGCTGTACTTTTAGCTATGCCATAAATCCACGAAGTGGCCTTCTCATATAGCCCCCCCCCATTCAAATAAACCCCCACAACAGTGGATAATAAAGACATAAACATAGATAGATGCTGTAATATAGACTTGTCTTGTACTATAATTGAGAGTTGGAGTAGTGACTGTTTTGCTTGTTTCAGAAATATTTCTATGAATCACCACAAATCATATAAGTCTTTTTCTTTTCGCTATTTATTCAATCTAAAATGAATTATAAGTGTTATGTACAGTTCACATACACGTCAGGCTGTCTGTTTTCATCTAAGTCTCTCCAGAAAAATCTGTGAACATGTTGATCTTGTTCTAGTATAAGAATCCTATGATACATCTTAGATATGTCTCCAACAATGGCTACGCCCTTTTCTCTGAATGGCAGAATAATGCCAAAAAGGTTGTTCAGACGATATTGACATTTCATCCAGTAAACTTTGAAACATTGCCCTTGGTAAACACCAGAACTATTGAAAACTAGTCTTAAGCACAGTTTCCACTTAAACGAATTTGGTCGATTTGATCGAATTGATCGATTTGGTGCGTGTGCAGTTCCTAAACATGTGGACTCCCCTTCGACTGCCATCGATCGAATCGATAGATAGAGAAGTTTAACTGAGTTGAACTTTTCAATCGAGTGATAATCCCCTGATCAATCAAATTGTAGAGAACAGCATGACTACAATAGGAAAGTATGTTAATGTGTCAAAAATTCATACCCAAGGAAGTGACTTAATCTGTTGTTCACAGACTACTTCAACTTACACTTCTTAATAAATGTTTAACTTTTGTCGTCTAACTACCGAAAATGTCCACTATCTCAAACGAAGTATTTGCCTACTTTAGTATTTCTTGGGGCTACTAGTGCTAATAACATCTCGTATTTGTGTGGCATCATTGTAATTTGTTGGTAAAACAACGTTTCATCAACAACTTGCATTTCGTTAGATAAATTCAAGTCATATCTAAAAAGCTATGGGAAGCTAACTCTGCCAAAAATAGCTTATATTCTCTTAGAGCACCTTTCCCTGTACAGCTGTCTTACCCACGCTCTTTTAAATATCATTACTAGAACATTTCAACGCCTTTCCCTACTTTTTAATAAAAGTACAATTATTATGTGCTTCTTCTTTCGACAGAAAAGCTTAACCCTGTTTGATCGATTCGGTCGAATCGATTGATTCGTTTCAGTGGAAACTGCCAGCCCTCTCGACCGATTCGATTGAATCGATCGATTCAACCGCATTCGTTTAAGTGGAAACCTGGCTTTAGAGGTGTACTTTTCTTCTCCGGTCAGATTACTGCATGATATGATACATAATGAACAGGGCCTTAGTAGGATTTTACTTCTTCTTCGGACACCTTTCGAGCAAAGCTCATACTGCTCATTTCTGCTATCTGATCATTATATGCTTTAGCTTGTTCTGGATGTTTCTTTACTCTTTCTCTGTTGATTCTAAGTGTTTCTGTGCCACATCTCTATTATTGGGTAGCAAACTTGGATCCCTTCTCCAGGGGTATGGAATCATCCATAAACTATCAACCTTTACACACGATCCCTCTATTACCTTTGTTTCTTCTCTTTCTATGTTTGTCGATTTATCTGTATCACAGACACAGGGTTTGATTTTTATTCCCATAGACTCCATAGCCCAGAAATCTGTCATATCCACAGGTGTAGTGTACTTTATGTGAAGAATAGTAGCTACTAAGGATTCTCTTTCAGACTTGCCTCCAAAAACAATCCACCCAAGAGGGAAATGACATGCTAGTAAATGATTGTACTGCCATGTTTCTCCAGTATGCATTTTGGCATGATCAATACCAATTAACATATCAATGCTATCTTCTCCCCTGTAAAAATGTGTGTGCAGGGGTAAACCAAATCTAGCAGGTAGATCCATTGTGTTCACTGTTGTGCTTTCATCAGCAATACTTGGTATTCCACTTGTTTTCACTGTGAAGTTCTTATGGCCATCTACTGCTTTCAGCTCTACCTTGTATACCTATGTCATCATGATTTCATTTTCCCCAACAACCTTAGTGATAGTGACTGATGTATCCTTCCCTTTAAGGCCTAATATTTGTGCTGTTGATTGCAGAAATAGACTCACTTGTGCTCCAGAATCTAGGAGAACATTGCCACATTTGAATACACTGTTTTCTCCTCTACTGTTTGCTAAGAGAACTGGAAGAACAGCCTCCGTTTCACTTGATATTGTAGCAACCCCTATTTTGATGGACTTATTCTTACGAAGAAGTGGATGATGTTTGTAAACACATTGAATACCATTTTCTTGTTTATAGCATTGTCTACCCTTTAGGCAGTTATCTATTTTATGATTGTGACCAGCCTTTTTCAAACAGCTGAAGTATGCGTGATTTCCGTCAGCAGCTCTAAGTCTTTCATCAACTCCTAATGCCTTGAATTTGTAACACTGATCAGCCCAGTGGATTGAGTCCTTACAAATCCAACACTTTTTCCTTTGCATGTTTTCGTTTCCAACTTCTTCAGCTGCAATGTGGTTAACATACTGTTTGTTTGACACACCAGATCTAATGGGGGCTGCTGCCCTCATTCTTGAGTTTATTTCCATTGTCATCCACTTTACTAAAGCTCGAAGGGTGGCAGGGTTTTTATCTCTTTCCAGCTCTCCAGCCCATACCTTTCTGTCATCAGCACTCATGCTCTGCTCTTTTACAGACAACATATGGCTGTTATCCATATCATTTGGTTGGCCAACTTCATTGAGTGTATTATAACTGTGATTGACCAAATGGACTAGATCACAAAAATGAGTATCATCTCCATCTTCTACTTTTTGAAACTCATAATATCTTGTGTCACAGTATAAGAAACATAGTGAGGGTCTCTGTATATTCCATCTAAATAATGCCATGCTGCGTCACAGTCAGTTCCAATCCCCTTAATCAGCTGCAATGGTTTGTCTGTTTAGCATGTTCGAAGCATAGTCATAGTGTCTTTTTTCCTGTACTTTTTTTCTACTGTGTGTCTGAAATCTGACTTGAATATTGCATACTCTCTAATATCTCCATTAAAACAAAACAGTTTTGGTTTTTCCAGCTGAAAGGCACATGCAGTAACTTCCTGTTCTATACTTTCGTCGTTGTTTGCCTTTAATATTGGATCGCCAGTGCATATCTGGGTTACTCTTACGTGCCATTTATGGCTGTTTTCAGTTTAATAAAAGATTAGCTCCGACATTAAAAATTTATCATCAGGAGTAGGTTGATTATAATAAGCCTTTGATCATTTCTTTTTGTTGGCTTACATTCCCCGACCTTCTGTGTGGTGACAAGAGAAAACAGTACGAGGTTTTGTTGACTTTCGATATCATGCTTTCCTGTATATTCTAACCGGTCTTCAAGCCATTTCTACAACCAAAGGATCACTAACACCAAATATCATTTCCATTGTGAAAGTTGTATTGGTTAGTGGTGCTACGACTGCGACACCTGAAAGATCTTTTGCTATGAGTAGAAGAATTACAACATGGCTATGGTCAACAATGAAACACCAGAGATTCATTTCACAGTCTATTTTGAATTCATGCAAACCTCTTGTAAATAAGCTACCACTGGTCAAAGTGGCTAATGACTTTGCTGAAAAGCATCCAAATTGCATAAACGAATTTGGATTGTTTACACAGTGTGGTGTAAATACCGAGTAGCTTCAACAACTGGACAGAGACCCTAAAATGTAGACTTCTATACTTTTTGTCTAAAGCATTGTCTCCCAACCACTGTGCCGTAGCGCACTATTGTACCATAAGGGACCATCAGGTGTACTGTGAAAAACTGCCACACCTCGCTTCATTTGTCAAAAAAGTACTGATTCCACACAGATAATGAATCGTCTTCATTCATTTAAGGTGACGATTACGGCAACCGTAAGTTGTCAATCAACACTTTCCAAGCTGTTCTATCTTCAGATGTCCGTTTCAAACTACCGTAGTCTGAATGGTGAGCCAATCTTTCACATCGTCTGACCACTTTCTTCTCTGAGCACCTCGTGATCTTATGCCTTCTACACTTCCTTCTAAGATTGTCACTACATCATTCCCACTTGAGCCTCTACAAATATGTCCAAAGAATGCAGCTTTTTGCTTTGCAATAGAGTTCATTAAATGCATGGTTATCTCCATCCTTTGCAGTACCTCCTTATTACTAACCTTGTCTGTCCATCTAATCGTAAGAACTCTACGATATATCCAACATTCAAAACCATTCATCTTGTTCCGTATTTCCTTATTTATTGTCCAAGCTTCACTGCCGTATGTAACCACTGACCAGATATAACTTCGTATCATCTTCGTTTTTAGAGACATGCTAACATTGCTTTTCAATAATTCTTTATGTTTCCAAAATGCCATCTGCTAATGCTATCCTAGTTTTTACTTCCTTTATACACCTTCCATCTTCTGAAATATGTGTACCTAAATACCTGTAATCTTTTACTTGTTCAAGCTGCTTGTCGTTAACTACAAATTTGATCCTGGTCTGTGGTTTCTTTTCAATTGCCATAACTTCTGTCTTCTTATCATTCAGTTCCATTCCAAAATCTTTGCATACTCTAACACTATTATTTGGCATTCTCTGTAAATTTTGTTCATTATCAGCAAGTATTACAGTATGATCTGCATAACGTATGTTTGTGAAACCTTTTCCATTGATAACTATGCCTTTGTCATTTTCCAGAGCCTTATTTACTACCTCCTCACTATACATATTGAATAAGATTGGTGATAAAATACATCCTTGTCTGACACCTTGCGTTATTTTCACTTTTCTAGACAATGAAGTATTAATTCTACTTTGTGCTTCTTGATAATCATATATGCTACTAATCAATCTTATCTCCTCGTTGGGAACATTATACTCTGCAAGCATTTAATGAGGGCAACATGCTTTATCTTGTTGAATGCTTTTTTATAGTCGATGTAACATACAAATAATTTCTTATTCTTTTCAATCAATCTCTCTGACATGAATCTAAGCTGGCAAATGCCATCCCTAGTACCTCTACCTTTTCTGAAACCTAGTTGACTATCTCCCAATCTGTTTTCAATCAACGGTGTAATTCTTGATTTGATTACTTGTAGTAATACTTTTGACGCATGCGAAATTAGACTAATGGTCCAATGTTCATTACAGTTTTGGGTTCCTGAAACTTTTGGTATTGTTATAAATGTTGTTGATAAAAAATCTTCAGGCAGCTCACCAGTGTTATAGCAATTGTTAATTATTTTAGTCATTAGATTAATACCATCGTTTCCCATGTACTGCAATAGCTCTGCTGGGATATCATCTGCACCTGTAGCCTTTTTCTTAGGTAATGACGCTATAATGCTCTTTACTTCTTCACTGTCAATATGCACCTTCATATATTGTGAAACTTCAGGTGTTATCTTAAGAGGTCTATCTTTATCATTATATAAGTCCTCTACATACTCTGCCCATCGTAGCAGTATGTCTTGTTCTGTAGTAAGTGTGTTTCCATCCTTATCTTTTATGTTATTATTGCTACTAATTCTTTTGTTTGTTAACTTCTTTATCATATTCATATTATATGCTCTTGGGTTGTGCTTCTTATCTAAGTCTTCTATTTCTTTGCACAGACTTTCGTGATATTCTTCTTTAGCCTTACGACACATTTTTCTTATCTCCTTTGTTAATTCTGCATATCTCAACCTATCATGCCTAAAATTGCGCTTCTCTTCCATTACCTCCAAGATATCTTCAGTCATCCAATTGTGCTTCTTAGTCATTTTACGTTTTCCACAAGTCCTTGCTGCTACTGTTGTCAAGCATGCCTTCAATTTCTGCCAGTCATGTTTATTGTTATTTTCATTTACTTCCTTACTGAATTCTTCCGTAAACTTATCTTGTATAATCCTTATCTTTCAGTGCTTCTAGATTCCAACTCCAGCGAACATGTCTTCTTTTCTGCTTTTTTAACTTAACTCTGATGGTCATCCAAACAGGATCATGATCTGAACCACAGTCTGCATCTTTCCTTGCCTTTGCATTAGTAATAGAGTTTCGATATCTTTTGTCTACTAGAATATAATCAATTTGATTCTCATCCTTCCCATTTGGATGCTTCCATGTGCTTCTTGATTCTAATTTCTGCTCAAACCATGTGTTGCAAATAAAACGATTTTCTTTTCCACAAAATTCAATTAATCTCTGTCCGTTCTCGTTAACTTCTCCTAATCCATATGGCCCTACCGTATTTTCATACCGTTCGCTTCCTACTTTTGCATTAAAATCTCCTAATACTATCGCTATGTCTTTCCATTCTTTCTGTCGTTTTCTTTCCAACTCAATACCTCTATATACTTTTTCTACTTCCTCATCATCATCATCCATATTTGGAGCGTAAATTTAATGTATTAGTATATTTCGTGCTCTGCCAGATACTTATAGTGTCATGTGCCTCTCAGAGACTGCCTGATAACTTAACACCGAATTGACAATTCTCTTCCCTATGATAAAAGCAACTCCCTTTCTGTGCTTCTCTCCACCCGAATATATGACCTTTCCCCATTGGGTAACTCGTACATAAATTCCCCATTACCTTTCCAAAATGTGTCTGATATTCCAAGTATATCAATCGTCATTCTATGCTTTTCCTTACAAACATTTCCAAGCTTTCCTTTTCGATAGAGACTCCTGACATTCCAGGTTGCAATTTTCCAGAGGTCACTTGATGACGGTGCACGCTTGCCCTCTGAATCACAAGACTCCAAATATTTTGAGCAGCACCCCTTTTGCCAAGATCTGAAAAAAGTTTACTTTTGATACTCATGTTGATTATCCTCTGGGGCTAATAGACACAGTAGGCCCCAAGAACTACTGTATCCAGCAATGTCATAATATTGACAGATGTGCTAGCCATTGTTTCAGGTGAAATCTTCTGCCTACCACTGATTGTTGAAAGTACCGTTGACTAACAGAGAGCTCTTCCGCCAATATCAACTACCTCTATCTTGCTGACCAATAGAGGATCGTATCCCTGATTTGGGAGGCTAACTGGTACTACATCTTGCCTAAGTATGACCAGGAAGCTAATGGAGGGAAGGGAAGCTTCACTGCCCCCTTCATAACCTCATAGATTATGCGATTGCCCACCATAATGAATCGTCTTATGTTTATCTTAATGAACTGGCAGCAGTTGATAATCAGTGATGCTTTGAGAGACAGCAGCAGTCATAAATGATTGATAAATATAGTAGGAAATAATGAATATAACTATACATAACTCATATATATATATATATATATATATATATATATATATATATATATATATATATATATATATATATATATATATATATATATATATACACCTTTTACAAGTTGGAATTTTTTCTTGAGGGTCTATTTATGTCTTTAAAAATTTCTTTATGATTGGAGCTATGTGAGTGTATATATATTATATATATATATATATATATATATATATATATATATATATATATATATATATATATATATATATATATATATATATATATATATATATATATATATATATATATATATATATATATATATATATATATAAATGTACATATATAAATGTGTATACTGCTTTTTATGTCTAACTTGATCAGTCACGTGACATCAGCATATCCTTCTGTAGCTGTATTAAATGTAAGTAATGATGTAGTGGCATCCCAGTTTACGCAACACTTCCTATTTTCACATGTTTATAGCTGGGAGCAGCAATATCATTCTAAATTTATCTGGAATTTCTTTGCCACATCACATGGCAAAGGTGCTGTTGATGGCATTGGAGGAAGTGTCAAATGCAGTGTCTGGAGACATGTGAGCGCAGGTTGTAATGCTCCATTGAATGCTCAGAAGTATGCTGATATTGCTAAGGAGTGCAATCCAAATGTCCTTATGATTTATGTATCATCTGAAGAAATACAATCTAAAGCATTAGAAGTTCAAAACTGAGACTAAACCTAGCCTGTGCCAAACACCTTTAATAAGAGAGACATGGTGCTCACAGAGAAACAAAATGCTACTGATTTCTGAGAGTACAGCTGTCACACCTAGAGTATTCAGTTGATCACTTTAGCCAGACATAATGGGTCACTTCTTCTCTCCGTACTACCCCACACATCTCCCAAGCTGCAACCAATAGACACGAGTGCCGTCAAGGCGCTGAAAACTGCATTCTTGCGAAAGATGCATGAGGGATCACTCAGGAAGAAGAGCATCTTGGTGAGCTACTTTCAGAAGGATATTATAAATCAGCAACTACCTAAAATGCAATATCTGGGTTTTCAGCAAACAAAGTTATAAAATTTTCCACTATCTGGAACAACACCAACCAAAATCTGCCTATATGGAGCACAGCTATTGTGTGTAATGAATCACGTGTCTAACTGGCTTGTTTCTAGACATGAGGCTACAACGTGATGCAGTTTCATTTGTACACACATTAGAGAGTTTACGAATCGGTACATAAGTCACTACGGCTACTCATAGAGATCTGGATTCTAGCGCGGTCCAAGAAGTAAGGGGAATCCTCACCACGTACTACTCAACTCTGCTACTCTGTTTGGCCTGAGTCTATGTACCAGTGACTACGTTGCAGTTTTAGAGGTTAGATTCAGCTTTCTTTTTCTCACCTTTCTTCCCTGTAATATTTTTTCGGCTCAACAATACTTCTTTTATGTCCTGTTTGTGTTGATGTTGAGCTTTGCTTTTGTTTGTTATTTTCAGATCGCCTTTTACACGACGTACTAAATATGGCTAATGCTCCGGAAAAGGAACCCACTGCAAATCCATGTTCACGCGGCCCAGTGTTCGTATACATGCAATTGAACTTTATATTGTCGTTTGTATGAGTTACTCCAACTGAATACATATAACCTTATTCCATAGAAACCCAGATCGCCTCATGACTGAGTGTGATAAGTGACATTACATTTCTCCTATAAAATCTCCCTACTTGCATTCACATTACATGGCTATTTTAGCCAAATGTAACTCTTGTTGATAATATTTTAACATAGTAAAGCAACTGTTACCTGCGGAGTTTAGGGACTATTGTGTTAACTGATCTGTCTTAAAAAAATTAGCAGCTGTTTGGCAGATACTTTAGGAATGATCCTTAGTGGCTCTATATATTGTTTCATTTGCTGAGCTTTTGAGTTCTGAAGTAGACTAGCATCATGTATCTGTGAGCTATTACTGTATGCTTGTTGCTTTAGTATAATAAGTACT
Source organism: Mastigias papua (assembly GCA_964019165.1). Taxonomy (NCBI): domain Eukaryota; kingdom Metazoa; phylum Cnidaria; class Scyphozoa; order Rhizostomeae; family Mastigiidae; genus Mastigias; species Mastigias papua. The sequence goes on from OZ025280.1 coordinate 12,976,897, forward strand.
GATAGCCCGCTAGACGCGGGCTCCCCTACCCCAGTTCAAAAGTTGGAGATTAGCCTTGGAAAGACTAACGCAGTGCCCCCATCCAAGCTGCATGGTCCGCATTGTTGATGAGCATGGATGAAAAAGCTCGCATAGGATCATGAGAGGATGACGTCATGGGCCTCTGCATTGGAGCACGTGACATCCGGCTTTGCAATGGAGAAATCAACAAAAATTTGCGAGAAAAAATTGTGCGAAAATGCTCGGATACCTGCGCTAGGCTATGGGGCTTTAAACGACGAAGAATAAACTCAAAAAGCCCCATAGCCTAGCGCAGGTATCCGAGCATTTTTGCACAATTTTTTCTCGCAAATTTTTGTTGATTTCTCCATTGCAAAGCCGGATGTCACGTGCTCCAATGCAGAGGCCCATGATGTCATCCTCTCATGATCCTATGGGAGCTTTTTCATCCATGCTCATCAACAATGCGGACCATGCAGCTTGGATGGGGGCACTGCGTTAGTCTTTCCAAGGCTAATCTCCAACTTTTGAACTGGGGTAGGGGAGCCCGCGTCTAGCGGGCTATCAGTACTAAGCTAGTCTCTATTACATGAACTAAGCATATAATGTTTTTACATGGTGTGTGCAATGAGGCATAAATGGAAATACATCATACAATATCTCCTGCATGATTCAATCCTAATATAATGAGTCTTATATAATAATGTTGCTTTATATTGTAAACACTTCATAGACCACATAGTATGTCACGTCAAATGCGAGGTATGACTGTAAACTCTATCTGGTTTTAGCTATTAATCTTGTCCAATTGCTTTACTACATAATACGACCCAATAAATTAGACAGAATTTAATTACAATACCTGAAAGGACCTATACATCACACAATATGTCATGCATCACTCAATCCTAATGTAATGAGTCTTATACAATGTTGCTGTATAATGTAAATACTTTAGAGAACATATAGTATGTCGCATCAAATGAGAGGTATGACTGTAAACTCTATCTGGCTTTAGCTATTAATCTTGTCCAATTGCTTTACTATATAATAAGACCCAATAAATTAGACAGAATTTAATTACAATACCTGAAAGGACCTATACTTCAAGTTCATAATGATAAATGAATATGGCTTGGTAATACAACATCACTTTAAAATATTCTGCATAGTAAGATGGAAAGCCAATGAATGAGATATATTATACAGCCTGAAATCACAAAGTCAGATGTCAAGCATTAAAGGTAATTATGGTTGTGGTGGTGGTGGTGTACAACTTAGTAACATACCTTAAACCTAGCATCATATAGAAGGTTGTAGTCAAATACCTTATCCAAATGTCCATACATTTTATCCAGAGGTATTATATTCAGCTGTAAAAACGTCTACTATCTGAGAAGACTCCAAAATAAAGTGCATAGATCATGCCTAAGCTTATGTAGATAAGTGACTCATAACCTCTTAGTAATCCTACAATACTGCATATCAACTTGTGGTGGAACACTGTCACATACTATTGCCTATGCTGTTGCTAAGGACCACCAACTAATATATCCAGGACAAAATGACTGATGTAATAAAATCAATAACAAAAATTAAATGTTGGGGCTCCACAAAGTATTTAATCTGGGGCTCTAGAATATTTTTGCATGTCCAACTGGGGTACAAAATTGTTGAATCTATTTTATCATGTGCCTCAACCCCCACCCCCCCCTGATACTTAATGACTGCTCCATAAGTGTACAAAACTGAAATAACAGTGACTTGTAATCCTAGAGCAAACTGAACAGTAACAATATTATGGACCAAAATCATGTGAGTCCTAACCTCTTGTCAACCGCATAAAGCTGTAAATCCTATCAATGAATGATATATTGTAGAGCTTGCATCATAGAAACAAATTTAGTATCATAGCTGTACTTGAGAGGGGGGCTCGACATGGCAATTGAGTACAATACAAATAAGGTTGCTGGCTGTAACTAATACAAAACTCTAACAACATATCATCATAAACAGAATGAAATATCAAAAGTACTAATGGTCACTGTGATAACTGATATCTCAAAGTGAAATAGGCTAGTGACAAAAATCCTACAGGCAGACAATCAAGTACTATGTTGGTACATGTTTCATCTAAGGACATCAAGTCAAATGTATGAATACCATTGTCATCTAGGCACACCCAGTAATATCTTTCAAACTCCTATAATAGCTACCTTGAGGCATTCAAGTAGGCAATATACAATGACAATGTATAGAGATGCTTCATAATTTAACTTCATAAAAGATAAAAAATTTTCCTAAAAGTGTGCTAGTCAAAATTGATTTGAAACTCAGAAATTGTGCATTAGTGAGGCATAACCTGTTATACATAATACTCTTTTACAGTAAGTCCCTCATAACATTTGATTACAAACAATACTGTTAATTAGGGTGCGGGCTGGAAGATGGGGCTCCAGGAATTAAGTCTAAACAATACAAATCATTGGTATCTAATGCTACTTGATCCAGCAAAACCATATTATCATGTGCAGATTGATGAATAGAAATCATTAATGGTCTTTATAACAAATAATCTTAGGATGAAGGGGAGCTGCTTTGCCAGGAAACGGAGAGTTAGGACTAAAGCAACCATCAGCTGAGTCCTCCAAAATAACACAAAAATCTATAGTGAATACAGTGATTAGACTCTTGTAAATAAAGATTGTTAGACTGTTGTAAATACATAGGCAATCATTAGAGTACTATACTGAATAAAGCCTTGTGAATAATTTACTTAAGTGCTTTGACTACAACCCTAATTTATAACACAATATCAGCGTAGATAACTCAAGAAGGAACAACCTGAAAACGCACGGTACTATACACGAAAGTATCAACGAATTAGTAAATAACATATTTGTAAAAGACCCGGCATTTTTAACTATTAATATACCAGTGATTCAGAATACTAAGTGTTCTACTGAGAATACGGAAGGCATCAGCTGTGGTGACTGAGGGTAATATTAAAGGCCCTTCAAGGTTTTAGAGAGAATATGCGTAGTACTGCTCAAAATACTGCAACAAAAACCAAACGGGAAAGAGAGATACTACACTCCAATAATCCAAGGAATGATTTGAACAACATCTTAGCTCCAACCTACAATAAGTGTATGGGAAAAACCAAGAGCTAACCAGAAGTGACTGACAACAAATCAAACCTAAAGAAAGCGGCCTAACTGTTCAGATATACTTCCTTCAAAATCATGCGCAAATGCAAAGTATCAACAGCACACGCTAAACTGTCCTATTATATCAGTAAATAACACAGTAAATATCCCCTGAATAGTATACCGAAAGTTCTGTAGTAACCAAACGATAATTTACAGGCGGAAATCAAGCGAACATGAAAGGAATTGGTATGATCATAGGGCCCCCGAGGCAATCGTATGGACTCTCGATCAAAACACGGCATTACATCTCGTCTAACTGGGAAAGTGGCGAACATTCTACACAAAACAATCCTAGTAAAACTAAATCGAAACTGTGTCAATGAAATATATCACTTACCGTATAGAGAAAGCACAAAAGTCCATGACGAATTGCAAGACATCCATACACTTTGTAAACACGCCCTCAACTGCAAGCTTGCGGTCTTGTGTAAATACTATTGTTCGAAAACAAAGGATGAAAGGTTTCTCTGCGATCGTGATCTTGAGTTGGGAATACCCTCGCATTTCTATCTAAAACCCACAACAAAATAAAGAGTGTAAGGACACCAAAACATTATATAATATGAAGGACAGTTAGGAAATAAAACATTGACACTATAGATATCTCCCTACAACCGTGTTAAGATATTTTGTGGCTACTGGCAATGAGAATGAAACACACAGAGCAGTGGCTTCCTTGACTGAACTGAGAGGGAACACAATCTTCTAATTACAGTTATATTACTCAAAAGAACTTCACTTCTTAATAATAGGTGTCTTGAAATAAAACATGGCAATACTAAATACAATCCTGAGACAGGAATGAAGCGACGAATTGGTTGCTCAACTGTCATGGCGAATAATTACCACGAGGGAGGCTGTAGGAAACTTCCTCGATACATAGAAAGACATTGCGTAAAACATCAGAAAACGAACACAATCGATGAAGAAAATATAATTGAACTATAGTACAGCATTTAGGGATGAAAAAGTAGCTACAAACCTGGTAGAAAAACAGCGAAAGTCTCCTCGAACAACAGTCAACATGATCCCGGTCGAATTCGCCGTGTAATGAGAGCAGTACAACCCATGCGGACGACAACAATGGAGGACAATAGACTACAGACAAAGCACGCACAGTCGACGAAGAGAAACTGGAATATCTCGGCGAAACACGAAGGGAAAAATTTGCAAAAAAAATTCACAAACCTACTCCCCAGTAGACACACCTGACAGAAGTCTGAGGGGCATCCGTGCATAGCCCTGGAAGAAGTACAGGTTACAGGCTTGGGTGTCTGCCTCTTTGATCTGGGCTCATTTGCATATAGGGATTTTAGTATATAGTGAGTATACCTAAAGTCATGAAGATAAGTACTAAGGTTTTGCCATTCATGTGTCTTTTTGTGTGTTTCCTCCAACTCGTAGATTAAGTTTGTTTCTATAGGCCAAAAATGGTTTGGACTAGAGAGCATGATGTTTTGCTGGCAAGAGAAATTCTAGTAGCCAAGCCATTTTCTTTCAAATTTGGCTCTAGGGAAAGGGGGCAGGCATGGGACAAGGTTGCTGAAGCCTTAAATTTAGTGCAACATTTAAGATTTAATGTTGATCAAAGGGGTGTTAGGGAGAGATATGACAAACTAAACAAGGCCTATCAGAAACGCATGAGGGAAGAAGAAAGAGCAAGCGCAATAAGTCCTGAATTCAGTGAACTTGATGAAGCACTTGAAACTATTATTGAACTTAGTAGTGTAGCAGAAAAAGAAATCATTGAAAACCAAAGTGCTAAAAATAAACAAGTTGACAAAGAAAGAGAATCGGCAGAGAATATTAGAAAAAGATCTATGGAGAGGTTATCTCAGACAAGAGATAGAGAGGGCATAGAAAAGTCAAAGAAACAGAAGAGATCAGGTGTTGGCATGATTGAATATGTGGAGGAAAAAAGGCACAAGAAGAAAATCAAAATAAGGTAGATATTGAAATAAGGGAAAGGCACTTGGCACTTGAAGAAAGGAAGCACAATGACATCCTTGTCATAAAGAGGAATGAACTACTTGTAAAAGAAAAGGAGTTGGCTATTCTGGCAAAGCAGCAGCAGGAAAGGGAAAAGAGGGATATGGAATTGTTAGGTGCCATGAAAAAAATAAGTGAACAACAGCAGGAAATAAGTAAGCAGTTGCAGGAACAGAAATACATTTTATAATCATTAGAGAAGAAACAATACTTCTTCATATATACACTATATATACATACATACATACATGCAGATATATGCATACATATATACATACACAACCATACATATATGTATGTATAGTATGTGTATAGCTTAGTACTGATAGCCCGCTACACGCGGGCTTCCCTAGCCCCAGTTCAAAGGTTGCATATCAGCCTTGGAAAGACTAACGCTGTGCCCCCATGAAAGTTGCTTGGTCTGGTCGCATAGGATCACGAGAAGGTGACGTCATGGGCCTGTGCGATGGAGCACGTGACTTTCGGCCTTGCATTGTGCAAAAATCAAAGAAAATTGCGAGAAAAATTGTGCAAAAAATGCTCAGATACCTGCGCTAGGCTACGGGGCAGTAAAGGGAAAGGAAGAAAATCAAGAAGCCCCGTAGCCTAGCGCAGTTATCCGAGCATTTTTTGCACAATTTTTTCTCGCACTTTTCTTTGATTTTTGCACAATGCAAGGCCGAAAGTCACGTGCTCCATCGCACAGGCCCATGACATCACCTTCTCGTGATCCTATGCGACCAGACCAAGCAACTTTCATGGGGGCACAGCGTTAGTCTTTCCAAGGCTGATTTGCAACCTTTGAACTGGGGCTAGGGAAGCCCGCGTGTAGCGGGCTATCAGTACTAAGCTAGTCTCTATTATACGAATTGTTGATTGCACAGAATTGTTTACAATGCTGTCTACAATGAGGCACTAATGAAACTACACGACATATTGTCTCCTGCTTCACTCAACTCTAACTTAAGGAGTCTTGGAAATAATTTTAAGATGTTATACCAGATACTATATAGCACACGAATTGGCAGGTATGAGTGGTTCTGTTATCATGTAGGTGACCACTAATCCTGTCCACAGAGGTACACAATCAAGTTTGATCCATAAACGTAGGTGTTATGCAATTGGAATCTGTGATAGGACTTGGTAGCTCAAGGTGATAAAACAAAAGAATATTGCTTAGTATTCCTATATCACACATTTATATAATATATAGCAGATTGTAAAAAACACGATTGAGCAGCGTGAATCATATAAGATATCAGCCAAAGTTCTTGGGGGAGTCCATAGGTTATGGCTATACAAAACAAATAATGCAGCTATCCAGTACTAAATTATCTGTTACAACCATGTGAAATTCAGAATTCAACCAATAATTGTAATTGGATAGGGGAAAGTGGCCCCATAAATCAAATATTGCTATCTAGTACTAAGTCATCCCTAAAAAAACTATAATATCATATGCAGAATGATCTATGGAAGTCAGTAATTCTTTGAAATGAGTAATACTACATATCCTGTATCATCAACTCAGATGTCAAACGAAGGCATTACCTCAGTGGGGGCAAGGGGTGTCATAAATTAAGTCTAGGCAATAAAAGTGATGGTCATATCTAGTACTAATCCATCCCTTAACAGTATATCATCACGTGCAGAATGATCTATGGAATTCGGTAATGGCATTTATAACAAATGATCTCAGAAAGAAGGGGAACTGTGTCCCAACAGAAGAACATTCAGTATAGTGGAACCCCTTAAATTTGACTTGACCAGAATAACTCTACCATCTATAGTGGAAATAACTATGAAGCCTACTGTAAATACAGTGAAAACAAAATACAAAAGAGTTACTGAGCTGAGAATAAAGTTGGTAACATCTTAGTGTTTGCCTGTAAAACGTGTATGATAAAATCAAGGAGTATATTCGACTGTAAGGGGAATATCTGAAATGTAAGCAAAGTGCCCAAACTCTTGAGACATCCTAACATCCAACTCATGTGCATATACGAAGAATCAACAGCAAGCTAAAAGCTCCTAGTACATCAGCAAATATTGCATTAAATACCTCCTCAATATCCTAACCATACTTCTCCAGTAACAAAACGGTAATTTAGAAGAGAAAATCAAGCAAAATTGAGGGGAACTGCCTTGATCTTATTGCCCTTGAAGCAAAGGTATGGAATCACCCTCAAAAGACCGCAATTAATCCAAAACAAAGGACAACAGGTATCTGCGATCGTGAGATGAACTTGGGAATCCCCTCACATTTCACAGTACACACTACGACAAAGGTAAAGAGTGAAAGTAAAAACTGCAAAATTAGGGTAACCAAATTCAGCAATAGCCCTATACATACTTCAGTGAAAGCATTCCACATACCAAGACTTTATCCCCATACACAACCATATCCTATGTCATTCATACATGTGGTAAAAGCAATGGATAAATTCAAAGCTAGCAAGGAATACAACAGTAAACATTACATAATCATTTCATCACAATGTAGTAAGAAACATAGGATACCTTAGCGAATGAAATCAAGCGAAAAAACACTAAACTGTAGGCAGAACGACGAAATTCTCCTCCAAGTCACAGGACAACTATACAGTAGTCCTAATCAAAACATTGCCAACTGAAAGCAGCAAGCACGCCATTCCATGTCATCTAAATAGGCATGAAAAGCAAACAACCTGCCATAATCTAGCACGGAATACAAAGTCAAACATATGTTGAATATCTTTTCACAATGTAGAAGGAAAAGCACGGTGATTTAGTACACAGCATCGAACAACTTTGAGAAGAACTGTCATGGCGGTAATTCACTCGAGGGAAGGTGGCTGAATCTCGTTGAAAGATATGGAAATAAATGGCTGGCAACAGTAGAATACAGATGAAATGGACAAAGGACATACAGGAATTCTTAACTCAAACCATTTCAGGAAATTAGAGCTGGCTTACCTGGAAGAACTGCAACCAAAGTCTCCTCGCGATAACACACACAGTTACTTAGTCCTACTGGACCGCTCGCAAAACTGACAACACGCGGTCCAGCAGGGAGGAGCAACAGAATTGCTGGTAATGGCGATAAGAGGAAAGTGGAATAACTCGGCGAAAAAAAATGATAAAAATCAGATCTCTTCTTATGTAAGTAGTAGACCCAAATGGCTACCCTCAACAGAAATTTGGGGGCCATGGGACAAATACCCTGGGAGGAGATCGTGTAGGCGGAATCAGGTCACGTGGTACAAATCTGAGCAATCTGATTGGTTTGGCATAAATTATCATATAGGCATCTTAGTATATAGAGACTAGCAGTTTTTTAATAGCCCGCTAGACGCAGGCTCCCCTACCCCCAATCACACCTGGAGAATAGCCTTGGAAAGACTAACGCAGTCGCCCATCAACGCTGCATGGTCCGCATTTTTGATGAGGATCACGAGAAGGTGACGTCATGGGCCTCTGCGAAGGAGCACGTGACCATCAGCCTTTGAATGGTCAAAGCGACAAAAATTGCGAGAAAAAATTGTGCAAAAAATGCTCGGATACCTGCGCTAGGCTACGGGGCTTCCCTCCTTTTCTTATCCAGCCCCGTAGCCTAGCGCAGGTATCCGAGCATTTTTTGCACAATTTTTTCTCGCAATTTTTGTCGCTTTGACCATTCAAAGGCTGATGGTCACGTGCTCCTTCGCAGAGGCCCATGACGTCACCTTCTCGTGATCCTCATCAAAAATGCGGACCATGCAGCGTTGATGGGCGACTGCGTTAGTCTTTCCAAGGCTAATCTCCAGGTGTGATTGGGGGTAGGGGAGCCCGCGTCTAGCGGGCTATTAAAAAACTGCTAGTCTTCTTTATATAAGTGAAGCATGTGTGAATAAGTTATTGCCTATCATACTGTACTTAAATGTTCAACATAGAGATAGGTTTCTACATATAGTAGTGTAAGTACATGAAGAGTAGATTGGTATGTTGCCGGATGCATTGGTTTAAAGCTCAAACACCACGTCAAGGAGCATCCATTGTTTGAGTATTCCTCATTTCACTGAGTTTTGGTTGATGAAAAAGACACTATGCTTGTGTATGGGGTTGGGTGTAAGAAATTTAGCAGCTTAAGTTGAAGTATTTGCTTTGTCTTAGTAAAATATGGGGCTAGCAGAGATATGGGAGCATGATTGAAATGGGTAATGGTGTTGGGTGTACAAAACTCAGTGGCGGGAGGACGACATGTTGCCCTAGGCAATATCGGGAGACATGCCGAAGAACACCGCGAGTTGTTTGATCTGAACAAATACATGTGCTACAAATTTGATGTATATGTAAAGAGTATGTATATAGCAACATGACTACTTAGATCACATATATGTAGTAACATATTGTCCAAATTTATGGTATACAAATATGAACTAATTGTAAATAACATGTACATAGGAAACATTACTAATCAAGTCATCTACAGGTGTTAATTGACTGTATGAATATATGGTATACAAATATGAAGTAGATTTAAAGTATATGTAGATAATAAAAGTTGTAATCAAACCATGTACAGGTAGCAATGAAATTCAGGAATATATGGTAAGAAATGTAAACAACATCTAAAGAACATCTAGGTAGCAAATATAGTAATAAAGTTATATAGACTTTCTGTGCCAAATAACCGTAGGGATATATTGTCACTTTACAAAATTTGAATAAATTTACTTATCTGATTTGTAGAAGGAGGCTCAGTGTTTGTGTGTAAAGAGAGTTCCTTCAGTTATGTGGCTCAGAAGAAATTGTATAATTATGAATAATATAATGAAAGGAAGGTACAGTGTGTCATAGTGTCCAAATGTAGTAATAGAATCTGTAGAGAAATACCCCAAATATATCATGGTTAAGTTCATGGGTAGGTGTTGCACTCTTGAATAAGTCATCACATGCATAAATAAGAGGAATATATAAAGAATATAACCTGCCTCTTACCCACATGATCTGGACTTATTGCCTGTATATGTGAAAGGTCTTTTAAACATGCTGGTAATGCAAAAATTAAATTTAAGTGTTTCCCACAGCTGGTACATAAATGATTGATTGGTCTGTTATCAGGCAAGACATGTCAGTTGTAACTGCCCTCTGCTGGTAGATTTCAGGTTTGTGGACCTGTTTACAGGCAAGACATGTCTGTTGCAATTGCCCTCTGCTGGCACATAACAGGGTAGTGAACCTGTTTAAGGGCAAGACATGTCAGTTGCAATTGCCCTCTGCTGGCACATAACAGGCTAATGGACCTGTTCACGGGCAAGATATGTCAGATTGCAATTGCCCTCTGCAAGTACTGGACAGTTGGGTATACAACAGTCCTGGGGCATTGATTATGATACCTTAGCATGTGATAACTACATATGCAAGTGAGTGAATCATCCAAGAACTTCACGATAGACAACATTACTGGTTGTTCTTCCACTGGATGTGAAGACTTTGAGGCCAGCAAATGATTTTGCTCTGGACATTGCTACATACAACTGACCATGACTGAAGACTGGTTTTGGAAGATAAACACCTACATACCTTAATGACTGACCTTGTGCTTTATTGATAGTAAGGCAGTATGCAAGTCTTACAGGAAATTGACATCTGGCAATATTGATTGGCAGAGCAGAATCTTGCGACGTGAGTGCTATCTTTGGTAGCATAACATACTGGCCTCTGTGCTCACTTGTTATGATTTCTGCACAAATTACATGTCTTTGCAAGTCTCTGACTATGAGACGGGTGCCATTGCAGAGTCCTTTCTTAGGATTAATGTTTCTTAGCAAAATTATGGTGGCACCAACCTATTGGAAAAATAATGAAGAAGATGTAGTATGCAATATGCCCATGATTTACTTGAAATAATGTTGTGGTATAAAACATATATTTCTATCTTGCATGCTATACTGGAAAGGATGGTTATATGTGGCAAACAATGTTCATAGAAATGCAGGGGAATGGTAATATGTTATATATGTTTAGTGACATGACAGAAGTATATTGTAGGTACCATCACACAAGAATAATGGAGATGAGAAGGGAAGTGTCAATTTATTCCCAACAAAATATTTAAAAGAGAGACTGTCAGACAAAAATGTGAATGCATATAGTATAGATGAGATGAAATTGGGGAAGGTCCTACCTTGAGTTCCAGTTTATGCTTTGGTAGTCCACCTGGTGTTTGTGCATTCAGGAACTCTATTGCATATGCTGCTGCTTCTTCTGGATCATCAGTGACAACTCTATCTGTGCTGAGATATGTGTGCACTGGTCCCTGCAAATGGCTGAGAATCATATCATTAATTGCATGTGAATTCTCATTCAACGGTGTTAAGCAGCAGCGGTCTGACATGTATAACGGATCTTGCATGAGAGCTGCATCACCAGGGTATATGCGAGGGTAGACAAAATTTATCATGTCTTCCAGTGACTGGGCCATGATATCTGCAGGAAGTGTGATTTGATCATGTTCATCATGTACCTCATCACCTGTGCCAAGCCCCAAGAGCCATTCAGAAAACTGTCTGTATGTTTGGTCTTGAATGGCTCTCATGTTTGTAACCAGTTGAAATTGATGAAAGTGTGCCCAAAGATGAGAATATTTGATGCACTGGCGAACTGTGCCTTCTCTACCTGCTCTGGGAACAACTGGAAGAACTTGCCGAAAATCACCCCCAAGAAACATAAACTTACCTCCAAATGCCCTATTAACCTGGGTAATGTCTCTTAGGAGGACATCAACTGCTTTTAATGCATCTGCTGGGATCATTGATGCTTCATCCCAAATAAATATTGTTGTCTCCCTTAGAATCTGAGCTTTTGCACTTTGCCTTTTAATATTACATGTAGAATCAGGCAGCAATGGGATGGGTATTTGAAATGTGGAGTGTGCTGTGGCTCCATTGATGAGCAATGTGCTAGCAATCCCAGAATATGCCATACATTTCACCTTTATTCCCAAAGCCTGAAGGTTATGTACTAAAGTATTGTACAGAAAGGTCTTACCTGTACCTGCTGGTCCATCTACAAAGTAGCATGTCTGATCAGAGTTAGCTGCAATAGCATTGACAATAGTGTCATGAATGTGCCGCTGATCCTGGTTCAACTGCTGCAACATTCTTTCACCCTGTTCTCTCTCATGAGCAATGTTGATATTTGCAGTCTGATCCTGGGGATGGACAAAATTACCTGGAAGCTGCGGAAGATCAGAAAAATCAACATTTGAAATAGACTTACCATGTACCCTGAGGCATGTGTCAATATCCCAGAGACAGAGATGAATATGTCTGTCTTGCAATATAGTTTGTGGGTCATGGAGCTGATCATGCCTTATGTAATCCTCACACATTGCTTCCTTGAATTCATCAAACAGAGCTCTGATGTCAGAAGGTGTTTGAAACACCATCAAAGTTGCAAACAACTGGCGCATTTGTGATGGCATGTTCATGACTGCAGCCTCCTGTAAGCAACGCCTATGTTCAGTATCATCCTCAAGCAACCCCATTGCTCTTGCTGCACCTTTGAAAGTGTCATGCACCTGACGATGAACTGTTCGCAGGTCCTGAAATGATTTCACTCCCTTCCTGTGTAGAAGGAGTAAACGAAGCGCAAATCGCTGTGGATCTGAGGGTTGGACTTGATACATACGACCAATGATAGGTGCTGTCTGTCTTCGTCGTGGGTTCCATTTCTTGGCTCGTTGGTCGAATGTGTAGTGCTCTGGAATTTCATGATAAAGATACTGATGTGCATTGTGATCCTCCTCATTCAATTTAAAAAAAGCTGTCAATGTGGTGTTCTGACCAACTTGAGCAGCCCTGTCTTCATTGCCGTCACGTTAATAGACATTTTGCTGAAGTGGAAGGTGAACTGCCAGTCGGATAATGATGTGACTTTTGTCATGCATCTTGTATTGCATAATTCTAAATACTGCTTGGTGTGGTCCGACATAGCGTGCATTAAGATGCTGCAAGATCTCATCATGATTGAGATAATTCTGCCTAATTTCAATGTGAGCAGCATCATTGCCTTTGTGGATGTATTTGAATATATACTTCACACTCCTAACTGTTGTGCACACTTCCACATTCATATGACAATTGAACTTCATCAGCAAATTCGGGTTGTGTGGTACTACCCATGAGTCGTTTACTGCATGACGACGTAGTTGAGCTCTGTGTTGCCCACGTCGTCTGTACAGAGGATATCCATTTACACTAAACTCTGTTTGCTGTTGGAGAGGTTTAGGGAACTTTTTTCTACACTGACCATTCTCCATGCAGACACATTCAGGATCCAAATCACCACAGGGGCCATGCATCATGTGTCTCTTAACTGTGTCATGGAATTCTGGGTGCAACTGCGGATCTGGAATTTCTGCAGACACCAACCGATCAACATCCTCAGTTGTTCTTGGTTTGTCGGCATCAGCAAGAAATAAAACCATGTGCGCATGCGGCAAACCCCGTTTCTGAAATTCAATAGTGTACACGTATGCATTTACTCAGCCCAAAACATTCTGCTGAATAAGGTCATGTATGAGCTCCTTCAATTTCAAATGAAAGACACGACTGACTATGTCTGGTCTGTCACTTGCATTTTGATGCGGGAGTAAGTTGTCTTGAATTTCAGGCCACTTTGGGTTTGCTGTCATTGTGAGAAAAATGTCTGGTTTGCCAAGTTTTGTTACTATTGTCATTGCATCTTGGTATTTCTGATACATGCTTCGTTGACTGCCTTCAAAACTGGATGGTAATATAACTATTCGTCCAATATTTACATCCTCTGCTTGAGCTCGTCTGCCAATGTGATCCATTAATCCCTGATATGACTCAACTCGCAACAATGACTGGTGTGTTCTGATATATGCCAGTTCATTTCCTTCTATTTTTGTGAAGGCATCAACTAAGTACTGCTGAAATAACAGGCGTGAAAGGTGAATAGCTGAGAAGTTGTCACGCACTGCAATCCTATAAGCATAAAACTCATTTAAAGTGAGTCGTGCTCTGCGCCGTACATCTCTTTGCCGTTCATTTGCACAAATATTTTGTTGAAGGTCAACATTCCAACCTAACTCTCCATTGACGAACAGCAATGGATATGTCATAGGGTCTGCATTAGGGGATGTGGCCTTGATCTTGACTGTGTTGGGAGCATTAGGTTGTGCTGGATACACCTCAAGATCTCTGTCTGCTGGATTTGGTGCTGCACCATCATTTCCAACATACACTGCCGCAATCTCTGTTGTAGTCGGATTGGCATATCGCCTATCTTGGAATGGCCGTTTTGCAATTATCATTTTTACAGGCCGAACTGGTTGATTATTTGCAGTAGCAATTTGCCTTTCCCTTTGAAGGATGTGGCCCATATTATGATACTGCCGTGCATATGGATTAATATCAAGTAGTTTATCCTGTAAAAGAAGCATGATATCTGGCCGAAGGTTGTGATTACGTGGATCATTGATCCTCTGCTGCATTGCATCATTTGTGTCTAAGATGTATAGCTGTGCATACTGAGGTTGCTGACCTTGTGGAGCTTCTTGTGCAGCTGTGAGATGGTATGCTTGACCATGAATGGTTACAACTCGTGGTCCTCTACCTGCATGCTCATTCAGTGTTGCATTCCAAGATGCCATAGACATTGCAGCATTGTAGTGACGGATGTTGTCCAGGAAGTGACAGGAATGTGCTGTGTCACCACTGAAAAGCTCAACAATGTTATGAGGTGGGATTGCAATTGCTGGTAAGGTAACTTTCCCCTGGAAACAACACTTTGTGAAGATGCCCTGTGTTGTGCATTCCTCCTGGAAGTACCTAGCTCCACAGTGTGTACACCTGTTGTTCATGTTACCAAGCTGATGCCTGGCTGGTAAATGAATGTAAAGTTCTTCAAAAATATCATCATCCTGAGGAAATTGTGGCTCTACTACCCCCTGTGCTATAGCTAGATTAAAAATTGGATTTTGCAACTGCAATTCAGCCAGATCATTTGCTGCAGCATCAACATGTTGGTTATCATTGTGCTGTGGTGCCTGACCTACCTGCCGTCGTTGATTCATGTCATTGCGATGTTGTATTCGTCTCCTCCTATTTTCTAAGCGAGGCCTCCTTACTCATGGCATGGTGGAAACAATTGGGTTAAATATGCTTACTGATAATGCAGAGAGTGTGAATACTGAGAATAGTTATGCGTGAAGAAATATAACCTGTAAATAAAGTGCCTGGTTGATTATAGGAGTATTGGTATAGATAACAGTGAAATTAAGAATGTAAGGCAGTAAGGAATAACAGAGTAAATAAGTCCTTCAGAGAAGATGAAAGAAATTTATGTCTAGTAAATGATAGTATAGTAGAAGTGTTCAAGTATACAAATAAAATAATGCTTAGGAAAGTTGTAAAACTTCAAATGCTTGAGACTGTGACAATAACATTTTCATGACTCCTATGACTCTCATGAAGCATGTAAGTAGTAGTGTATAGCTAACAGTAAAGTAGGAAGCACAATGACAATAGATACTGACTTACAAAACAACAGATCATGAAACAAAGGAACAACTTGTGTATTCTTGAGTAGACAGTTAAAAATCTACAAAGATGGAGAAATCCAGCGAACTATAGAAGTAAATAGGATTATGATAACATAGAAATGAAATTTATTGCCGCATCCAGAAAATGTCATATGTGTTCATGAGTTCAGTTTTGTAATTGTCAAGACATATTCTTAGCAGGTTTCATATATCAGGTATGGAACTGTGTTAACGCCTAGAGTAGTCGATTACTGGTTTCATATAACGGAATTCTTATAAAAATATGTATTAACAAAAAGAACTTAGTAAATGAAAATACATAGTGTAGCTGCAGAAAACTGACTTACATACAAAACCAAGATAGTGACGAAAGCTGTCTGCGGTATAGAGTGACAGTTGCAAATCTATAACAGAGAATAGGTGAAAGTCAGTGGCAATGCCTCAAGCAGTTTTGAGAAAGTACATGTAGGTATGTGCTCCAAACACCTAATGTAGGTTAAGTACATAGAAAGAATGATTCATTTATATCTATGAAGAAGGGTTGTGAAGGATTGTAAAAGGTAAAAATGATAAAAGCAAAAATAAGTATCTATAAGAGAGCTAACTTGAGACAAAGTCAATGTGATGAGTGGAAGTGATATACCTAACAATTACAGGTGGGTGCATGACTTGACAGGTAATGAAAGTGTATAGAACAAAATCAGGTAGTTATGAAGTAAATGGAAATGTAGTGGAAGGGAGCTAACAGAAGTTGGTTATATCAAAGATGAAAAGGTGAGGGAAAGACAATGGTCAAAAGAAAGAGAACTGAAATCGGTAGTAAGTTAAGAGAAAAGCACAGAACTAATGCTGTGGGATAAAGAAATGATGAGTGTAAAGATATGCTGGTGTTAATGAAATAAGACTAATATATTGTAAAGCAAAAATGGTTACTTACATACAGTTAAACAATTCAACGGAAAGGAACTCTTCAATTTGTAACTAAATGGTTTGAAATCTATCAAAAACAGTATTGACAGAGTTGAAAATGTCTAAAGCACATACAGTGGAACAGAAGAAGTCAGCAAACTGGCAGCTAGTATACACAATTAATAGAAAACATAGCAAGCTGGCGTTGAGCCTTAATAGTCCTAAAAGTAGTATCAAAAAGAAGTATGAAAAAGCAAATATTAAATATCCAGTCTATACAACAGAGTCATGTAGCTGCAAAAACGAAGGAAATAGAGTACATAAAGTGAAAGGAAGAAGGAAATCCTACTGAATGGTGTCAACTAAATTTCATGCTCAAATACACATATATTTGGTGTATAAGAAACGAAGGTCTGGTGCTGGTAGGCAGTTTGATAAATTTGCTGGACATTTTGCTATCAAAAGTTTCTAACATGTCTCTTAAATTTCTTAGGCAACAAACGTCTCAAACATGTTTCCAAGGTAAAGCAAATAGTTCACTCACATTCAGAGATAAACTAATTCAAAGAACGATAAACAATGGTGTAGTAGTCCCTGAATACCCGTCCTCCACAGAACTTGCAAGCAATGTTTTCCAAAAATTTCCACTACTCCACTTACAGACAAATACATCAAATGGGGAAATATTGGTGTCTTACAGAGGTGCAAAATTATGGAACGGCCTCTCAGCTGAGACAAAGTTGGTATCCACCCTAATAACTTAAAGACACTCATTTGATGTGGTGTCTCCATTATCAATTTGTGGATTGTTATATGTGTATTGTAAGAATGTCATGTTAATCATATATATAACTTCATTAATGTCAGGCTGAATTGAAAAGAAATTACTAAATGGAAACTTATTGAGTGTGCAATTTGTGATAATGAATGCAAACTACATGTTAAGTGTAGTGTTGCAATATACAGTGACGTTCAGTGTTAAAACTGTTTAGAGTATCAACTCGAAAAATTAAGACTGGAATTTATAACAGTGTTAGCTTTTTTCAAATTGGGCAGGGTTGTTTCTTAACTGTCGAAAAATTGAGCGTACCGAGTCCTATAACCTGCTTGTTATAAAACAATGCTTGTATCCTACATTAACGCGCGAATAGTGAGGAGCAAATCATTTAGGCGGTGTGTACAATGTCCAAATGTGGAGTAAAACCCGAAACAATAAGTCCTTAGAGGATCTAGATTGGAGAAATTGGCGATTATGTATTTGAAACTACTTACTCTTAGGTTCCTAATAAACGGGCAGGTCATAATAGTAGGGGGGTTGGAAAATTTCCGCAAATTTAATAAACGGGGGGTCTTATTAAATGGGGGGGTCGGAATTTCGAAAAAATGTCAAAATCTCTAAAAAGCACGATTCCATAGAGGATATCTTTTAAAATACCCAAGAATAAGAAATATAAGCCAAATACAGCATGAAAATCTGTATATATACTGTAAGCATCAAAAATATATCTGATAAGAGCACACAAAGACAAACAATTTGTAAAAGTTGAAGAAAAACGGACAACCTCATCTGTCAAATACTTGAAAATTAATAAACGGGGGGTCCTAATAAGGTCCGCGGGGTCGGAACAAAATCGAAAAATTAATAAGCGTCCCGGGACGTTTATTAGGAACCTAAGAGTACATACTCTATAATGATAACTATTGAGGTGTATAGAGGGCTATTTACGTTCACGAAAGCAGCGAAAAGAGAACTATAACGAACAGCAAGCAAACGTATGCCTGGATTGTAAGGTCGTTCACTCAAAAGGTACGTGATAATAGAAAGTAAAGAATGGCGACTTACAAACAATATGTCAAGTCTGTAAAGAACAATTCTTCGAGTGTGTAGTTGAACGTTGATAATCTATGGGGAAAATAGTAAAAAGTAAATGATTGCGAACAGTGGTAAGTCAAGGTCATGCAAGTTGACACATAAGATAGCTGTCGCTTCCAATTCGTGAACAAATCGTCAAGTGCCATTACGGAATAAAGTTATGAAATAATACTGAACCAGGGTATCCCATAACCTTGTCCAAAAGCTCACGCGATGATATGTATGGGAATAGCAAGTGATTGACTTGAATGAATCAATGAATAAAACATACTACTTCTATGCAATACGTGGGATAGGTTGCCAATAAAACTAAGTAATGCACAAGATAAAAATTGAGTGAGAAATCTGTTGGAACTGGGCATCGCATGGTTAAAATAACATGATCCATTTAACCTGTAGGTGCTACATTGAGCAGAAAGTGTGGTACATGTAGAGAAAATCTATAAACAACGCGTGGATAGAGAGCAGGAACTTAAACGGAGTAGATGGGCGTGTATAGACAACAATATACCTATGGGAGTAGAGGACACGACCTTGAAATGTTAGATTGCATCTGCTGTTAGATGACATAATAAAAGAAATAACAGGCTACATAATGAGTGTACAGGAGAATAAACAGACTCTAACTATACAAAGAGGAGTAATAAAACAACTGCAACTCACCTGACAGTGATACACCGACGGAACTACTGAACGCACGTCTTTCGCTGATCCTGTCTCGTTGAAGCAATGATCGCAACTGAGTTCCAGTGGGGTGGAAATCTCTCTATATCTGCGTGCGGTAACTTAGGCATGCTGCAAGTGGTTGGGAAAATAGTGTTATAGAGACATACTGAAAGTAGAGCTATTGTGATAGCAGAGGCCATCCCTAATGTGTCAATTCCGCTCTAGACATGATTGAGTGCTAGAAGTAGAAGGTATGGCGTGTTTTGGCTAAGTGTTGACGCATTGGTGGTCCATGTCAATGAGCACTGTGTTGGTGTTCAATTATGTGATTTCCAATGGAGAGGCATCACGCTAAGAGATAACTGCCGAAAAGAGACGTGAATGCAACTGCCCTCTGCTCCTTCAAAGGCATAGGCTATATGATATTAAAAGTGTATTTTCAGTAAATACTGAAAATTATTATAATACTATTCCTCCATCTGAGTAATATGTCTACTTGGGTGGAGTGCATATGCCAAAAATGGCGATAAGTACAGTACGTTATAATATGTCACATTGAAAACTGGTATTATCATGTGCAGAATGATGTACGGAATTATGCATGGCATTTGAAAGCATAAGAGAATTCTCAGATGGTGAGAAGAACTTGGGAATCCCCTAGCAGTTCCTGTGCAAACTGAACCAAAATTGTACTGAAGTAGACTGAAAAGCTACGCGAATAATACGAACAGAAATACAGGAAATGACAGGTAAAATATTCGGGCATCTTATAGAATGACAAATCAAGTAGCTTGTAAGTAATAACGATCAGAATGAAAAACCTAGTCCAGAGCAGTCGCCATTTGACTGATCTGAAGAGGGACCAAATATCCCTGAAAGACAACCCCTCAGAGTTATATCTCATAAATAGTTCCACTAACCTTAAAATTGTAAAAGACAGTAAGTCACTTACCTGACAGAAAAGCAATGACAGTTGAGTTGCAGATGTAAACACAGATGTAATATATAGAGTAATATAATGAGTAATGTCTCATGTATGGGGTACTAAATACATATACAAAACATACCCTATTACATTCGAATGAAACAAAATGGGAATGTACAGCTATTTAGCTACAATGCTGCAAAGAATACATTGAACAACAGCTTAGCTTTAGTTTGGAATGACTGCATGGTAAAAGCTAAGGGCTAATTAGAATTGAATAGCAACATTCAAAACGTAAACAAAACGGCTTACTTCTGAGATATCCTGAAGTCCTACATATGAGTTAAACTAAATGGCAAGTGCACGGTACAAACTCCTAGTATATCAGGGTATAATACTCTAGGATCTTATGAATACCAGACGTAGGCAGAAGTAAACGTTAGCAGTGGCACAGCGGCAATGTAGTAGCGAAAATCAAGCGAATCTGAAGAGAAATGGCTTGCCGATAACGCCCCAGAAACAAAATTATTAAACCTCTCTCAAATCATCATTAATAAATATCGTCTTTGAGGCAAACAGTAACCATTCTCCAATATAAATGCTTGCACGGTTAAATGGGCGAATGAGAAATAAAATCAACAATTTAGCTAATGCCTAAGGATGACTGTGATGATACTTCATTTTCTGCCATTAAATTAAGCACCAATAACAACACTAAATTTCAGTCCAGCAAGGAATATTACTGTTAATACCTCGTGAATAGTTGCATCAAACTATAAGAGGAATATCACAGTGACTTTGTGAAGGAAAAGTCAATGGAACTGGAACATAGCATGTGTAACACAGCGCTGAGGCAAACCGAGAGAATCTCCATGAAAATAGTCCGCTACACCATATTTAGACCTATCAAACACAAACATTTAAGGATAAAAGCACTGATAAAACCAACTCGAAGCTTTTGAAAGAAATCAGGCGACTTACCATGTAGAAAAACGCATCGAAGTTCAGTTGAAATGCCAACAGCACAATCCCATCAGTGGAAACTCCTCAACCACGAACATGCGGTCATGTGTATTGTTCGGAAACAAAAGAACTGCTATCGTAAGATAACGTCAGGAACATATCATATTTCACGCGACCATCTACAATAAAATCGAAACTCACTTACACTTAAAAGGTAGAGGGATTATACTAAACATCCTTAGCAAGTACGATATAAACACTTCAGAGTATATATTTGAGCACAATTAACACAAATGCTCGCAGCAATCCAGTACCCCAGTGATAGAAACGGCGCTTAGCAAACCCCGCAAATGTATTCATTCTAGAAGCAACACGGAACTGGGTTACAATTATTAAAAATTCACGGAGATTGTAGTAGATTCCACAGCGATTTATAGCATGTACAATTTCAGAATCTACTACCCCACCGTGATAGCTATGTCTGAAATGAAACTGATCTCGGAAAACCCCTCAAAGTAAAACGACATGAAAATCACTGAGAAAACCCCTCGCTCATGACGGCACGCATGGGAAAACTATTGCACCAGACGTTGGTAGAAAAACAACGGCTATTTAGCGACGAAAATCAACAGGGCATGAACGAATCTGGCACCACCAACATACCATGCATGCAATCTCGTGCGAATTTGCTCAAAATAGGTACATCTCAGACAAACTTCGCAAAGGCATACAATCAAGAAAGGATATAAAGGGGCAAATATAAACCGATACTTTCACACATAAACCAAAGACTTATCTAGCCGAATGACGACAAATTTCTCCTCGAATTCACTACATAAATCTCCACCTTGCAAACACTGCCTAAAGTGGCAAACTGTCATGGCGAAATACCCCCGAGGGAAGGTATTGCAAACCGGGTGAAAATTTGGAAATAAACACCCAATGAAAGTAAAACATGCGTAGATCCGAGGAAGACAACACATTACAACATACATCAAATTAGAAGATATAACAAAAACGACAACTCACCTGCAGCAAAGACAGAACGTCTCCTCGAGGCAAATACTCAACTGTCATGCTGATAGTCGCGCGAGGGAGAACAGTGCAATCTGGCTGAAATCAAGGCCACAGGTTGCTGAAACCCATAGACAACGCATACATCTGTGGAAGGAATCACTGCAAACTACGAATCAACACTTTTGGCACGAAAACAGCTACTCACCTGAGGGAAAAGTAACCACCTCTCCAATACCGCGAGGATCCACATCAGTGTCTGAGAGCACGCGTGGTACTGGGAGCTGGTCAACTTTGCGGACGAAGACAATGGAGAACAATAGAGGCAAACAAAGGCTCGCATAAGGTCTCACAGACAGTCGAATATCTCGGCGAAAAAAACAGATAAAATTAGGATCTCAACATATGTACAAAGTAGAACACCCGCATCGACCCTCGAAACAAATCTCAGCTCTAGCCCCCGCACCCGGCCGGAATAGATAATTTCACGCGCTACCTGCAGGCCCCTTTGCTGTTCGAGAATCACGTGGTACAAATCGAGCCCTGTTATTGGTCTGGCATAAATTAGCATATAGGCATCTTAGTATATGGAGATATCTTTGTCTTCTAAACAATTTCATCCTGACTTTATTTCTTCCATGTGTGTTAATTCTGAAAAAACCATTTTGGTGCATTTGGTAGCTTTTAAAAAAGGTGTTTGTTGCTGGTCTGTATGCATTGATCATGATAAAATGATAAAATACTCATCCAATGTGGGTGGTTGAACACCAAAATAGGTGGATGTGTTGTTTCCATACAAGCAAGTCATTGCATTGTGTAAGAGGGCACTAAGAACATAAAATTTCCCAACAGCGCTGAGGCATATTGTAAGATCTGTCTTGAAGTCTGTAGACATAAAATAGGTCACAATACCTCCAAAGACCCATTCAACTGAGACTCTAACCTGGCTCATCAAGTCATTGAAGGCTTGCTCTGCAGGGGATAGTACAGCTCTCCTTGCAAATGGGCACTGTAGGTGAACTCTATGAGGGTAGGCAGGATCACCATAGATGCACAATGGGTGACCTGTTGGTGAAAAAGAATATGTTTCCAGCTCCTCCAGCAGACCTGACATTGCCAACATCCCACTGTCATGTCACCTTCCCTCAACTGGTCCAAACAAAGTGGCAATAATACCACTGGGTGCGACAACTGACTGAAATTTAATCGCATGAACTCTCTTATGACCGTTGTAAGCTACCCATTGGTTGTGTTTTGGTCTACAAATTGGCCTGACGGTGCCATTGATAAAACCCCAGCAGTTATCGAGTGCGGCACTTTTGTGGTGAAGTGCATTAGCCAATCGTAACAGATGTCTACTGGAAAGAAAAGGTTGGTCTAGACTTCACAACAATTCTCCATGTGTGTCAACAATACAATCGATCACCTTATTGTGTATCATACATATATATGGAACAGGCCTACCAAACGTCGGTATTAAGTCTGCATATCGACAAGGGTATGCTAAACGTTTCACACATATGCTGAGGGCCTCGACAGAGTCGACAACAAGGGCATTTCCACACCTAAAAACCTCGGGAAGACATAACGAACGGGCAAGGTTGTAGATGTCACCTTTCGTAAAACGATACTCAATTAAACAGTGACTTTCATCCATATCCTCTAAAACAAACCGATCGTACTTTCGATAAGGCAGCATACCATGAAGGTTATTTCTCCTATTAGCATTATCGAAAATAAGTAGCTCTTCATCATCCAACACGCCAGCATCGTGCAGCAGCATAAGTTCTTCCACCATGGTAGCCATGATTTTGATTTTGGCGCCAATGCTGGGTAGTACTCGCTAGGTATTGATTTGTAACAAGAAATCTCGCTACGGTGCATCCAAACTTGTGCACAGACCTCTTTGAGTAGCCGTAGTGACCTACGTTGTGAATCATAAACTTTCTATTAATTGCTAGCTGTATGGATTTGCAGATGATAGCTAATGAACTGTTGACAAGCCCTGCTGCATTTAGAAAACAAGTTAATAGTTCTATTTGTTGAAGATTTATTAGCAATCCAATGTGAAGCCAAGGAGGGTCACTCTATGGCATGCAGAAATCCTGTTGTTGGTGTAGAAAATGCAGTAAAAGGTAGTTATGGGTTCAAGTGTGTAATCAGTATACTGATATAAATACTGACACAGATCTGTGGAATACAAAAGTGTTTGATTCCACACTGGCTATTAGCGCACTCTCCCCTCCCTCGAGTTGGATGTTTAATAGAGAACTATGGATCTCATTTAGGTTCCCAAGAAATTGAAATTCAAGAAAGATGTGCATGCAAAGAATAAAGCTAACAAGAGGAAATTGGTGTCTGTGCAAAAAATGTAAGTGGTTTCATTGCTTGTTTCAGTGACACAAACACTTTATGGATTTCTTAAGCATTGAGAGAAGTACTTGATACTCTAGGCTAACTAGTCAATGTGTTTGATTGTTAATTTGATTTTTAACTTATTGACTGGTACCAGGAAACGAAGATGCCAACAGTTGCATTGTGATTATTGAACACAAAAGAGGGACAACTTGTTGTAATATATTCTGGTAATAGAAAATGATTCCTTTTGAAATGTAGCATAGTTATATCTGATTTTATCTTGATGTGTATTTGTAATCCTACTATGAAATTACAGGGTGTTGCATGGTGGTAATCAGTAAAATTTGTCCTATCCTTCAGTTTCTGTAGGTACTTATGTCAAACTATAGATTTATACATATTTCAAACTATAGAGTATTGTTTCACAGGACCAGTACAGTTTGAGACATTTGGGCAAAA
Source organism: Mastigias papua (assembly GCA_964019165.1). NCBI lineage: Eukaryota > Metazoa > Cnidaria > Scyphozoa > Rhizostomeae > Mastigiidae > Mastigias > Mastigias papua. Next base: position 13,001,799 of record OZ025280.1, read on the forward strand.
TACAGAGGTGCAGAAAATCTTTCATGACTGTATAAAACAAGGAATGGGCACTAGTGCAGTTTTGCACATTACCTGGAAATATAGGTGGTACCCAAAATATGATATACCATTCGATAGCTTTTGAGATGCTCTTTGACATGAGACCATCTATGGTCAGATTGGTGAAATTTCTGCCAAAGTACAGAATGCATGCACTTTGAACCCTACTGACTGACTATTCAATATAATTTACAGACATATATACACAAGTTTAGCTGACAAATCATTACACACAAATTACAAAATAGATATAAAAAGAAGGTAGTGGGCTGAGTAATCGAAGAGGCTAGATGAGGTAAACGAAAGTAAAGGAATGGCCTGTGTGATGTGATGACAGGGATGATGCAAAGGTGATGCCGAGATGTGAGGTGACAGTGGATGACATGGCAAAAATAGAAAAGGTCGGTTGAGAATGAATGATGAAATGAGGCCTGAGTTGAAGGGTAGGTTCCCAGTGGTTAGGGACACTACAGTACAATATGTGTAAGGCAGTAAGTGATAACGCTTGATTGTTTTTAAGGATAACACTCTGAATAGCTTTTTTACTGCATTAGTCTCCTACTTCCTTTTGATGCCCGAAATCCTGCTTTTCATAACCTGTCTTTTTTGTAAGTTGGCGCACATAGTTGTTGTAGCAAGGCTTGTGCATCATAACTTGTTTGGCAATCAAGTCAACCTCTCTAACATGAAGCAAAATTTCCTCATCTTCTGTCAATAATGCTGCTTCCTTGATTTTACACTCTGCATCAACAGTGGTGATTTTGTATGGATAATATGATCTCTTATTACTTTTTGTCCTTCCTTGCTTGCAGAAAAAACATACTTTTGGGAAAAGTCTTTCAGGGTCGTCCATTGTTATGCACTTCGCTCTTGTTTGCTCTGGGTGTGAGCTAGATATTTTTCGTTTCTGAGAGGAAAGGGTCGCAGTGAACTGTTTGTAACACGTTTCCAGGTGCACACCATGCCTTGTTTCATCAAACCCTTTATTAGGAACCCTGCTAGATTGCTGTATATGTCTGTTAGCGAGCGAGGATTCCAAGCGACGTTTCTTTGCTTGGACCAGGCAATTGTATTGATTGCTAGAAAGCCCTTTAACTCACTGTAACTTCTATCAAAGTATGTGTAATGAACTACACACTCCATCCATAACTGTAGGCAAGAGTCAGAATTTCACCGTGCATCATTGCACATAAGTGCTAAAGAATTCAAAACTCATCATCAAACAGTTCTCTCAAAATAAAATCATGTCTTTTGAAAGCAGGTCAGTATGAATAACAACTTATGCCAATCATTCTTAATCTGAATGATATTGTTAATGAAATGAAACCATTATAAATAACACTGTGTAACTTCACATGAAGATTGATGACATCGATACACAGCAGCTACAAATTTTCTAAAGTGACTTAGTAGAGGCGTCCTTCGTTTCAGTTGACATTCCACAGTCACATCTGGAAGGATCTCCCTTGCTAACGCAGGGTGAGTGAAAATGGTCTTTTTCAAAGGTAAAACCCACTGGAGAGCAATATTGTCTAACAGAAAGTGGCTGTACTAACTATCAACAAAACATGCATTAGACATGTATGTATAAATAAGCTCTCTTTATTGTTTGCAGATACATTTTAATGTGACCAATGCCCATGGCCACACCCAAAACAGGCCTGTAATGTCTGCTTTTATTCACTAACAAGCTTTAGTTTAATATTCTATCTATAAGTACTTTTGAATTTTGAATAAATTGCGTGCATCCACGACATGTTCATGGCACTTTGGCAGAAAATCTCTATATACTAAGATGCCTATATGATAATTTATGCCAAACCAATCAGATTGCTCAGATTTGTACCAAGTGACCTGATTCCGCCTACACGATCTCCTCCCAGGGTATTTGTCCCATGGCCCCCAAATTTCTGTTGAGGGTAGCCATTTGGGTCTACTACTTACATAAGAAGAGATCTGATTTTTATCATTTTTTTTCGCCGAGTTATTCCACTTTCCCCTTATCGCCATTACCAGCAATTCTGTTGCTCCTCCCTGCTGGACCGCGTGTTGTCAGTTTTGCGAGCGGTCCAGTAGGACTAAGTAACTGTGTGTGTTATCGCGAGGAGACTTTGGTTGCAGTTCTTCCAGGTAAGCCAGCTCTACTTTCCTGAAATGGTTTGAGTTAAGAATTCCTGTATGTCCTTTGTCCATTTCATCTGTATTCTACTGTTTCCAGCCATTTATTTCCATATCTTTCAACGAGATTCAGCCACCTTCCCTCGAGTGAATTACCGCCATGACAGTTCTTCTCAAAGTTGTTCGATTCTGTGTACTAAATCACCGTGCTTTTACTGCTAAATTGTGAAAAGATATTGAGCATATGTTTGACTTTGTATTCGGTGCTAGATTATGGCAGGTTGTTTGCTTTTCATGCCTATTTAGCTGACATGGAATGGCGTGCTTGCTGCTTTCAGTTGGCAATGTTTTGATTAGGACTACCGTATAGTTGTCGTGTGACTTGGAGGAGAATTTCGTCGTTCTGCCTCCAGTTTAGTGTTTTTTCGCTTGATTTCATTCGCTAAGGTATCCTATGTTTCTTACTACATTGTGATGAAATGATTATGTAATGTTTACTGTTGTATTCCTTGCTAGCTTTGAATTTATCCATTGCTTTTACCACATGTATGAATGACATAGGATATGGTTGTGTATGGGGATAAAGTCTTGGTATGTGGAATGCTTTCACTGAAGTATGTATAGGGCTATTGCTGAATTTGGTTACCCTAATTTTGCAGTTTTTACTTTCACTCTTTACCTTTGTCGTAGTGTGTACTGTGAAATGCGAGGGGATTCCCAAGTTCATCTCATGATCGCAGATACCTGTTGTCCTTTGTTTTGAATTAATTGTGGTCTTTTGAGGGTGATTCCATAACTTTGCTTCAAGGGCAATAAGATCAAGGCAGTTCCCTCAGTTTTGCTTGATTTTCTCTTCTAAATTACCGTTTTGTTACTGCAGAAGTATGGTTATGATATTGAGGAGGTATTTAATGCAATATTTGCTGATGTACTAGGAGCTTTTAGCTTGATCTTGATTCTTAGTATATGCACGTGAGTTGGATGTTAGGATGTCTCAAGAGTTTGGGCACTTTGCTTACATTTGAGATATTGCCCTTACAGTCGAATATACTCCTTGATTTTATCATACACGTTTTACAGGCAAACACTAAGATGTTACCAACTTTATTCTCAGCTCAGTAACTCTTTTGTATTTTGTTTTCACTGTATTTGCAGTAGGCTTCATAGTTATTTCCACTATAGATGGTAGAGTTATTCTGGTCAAGTCAAATTTAAGGGGTTCCACTATACTGAATGTTCTTCTGTTGGGACACAGTTCCCCTTCTTTCTGAGATCACTTGTTATAAATTCCATTACTGAATTCCATAGATCATTCTGCACGTGATGATATACTCTTAAGGGATGGATTAGTACTAGATATGACCATCACTTTTATTGCCTAGACTTACTTTATGAAGCCCCTTGCCCCCAATGAGGTAATGCCTTCGTTTGACATCTGAGTTGATGATACAGGATATATATTATTACTCATTTCAATGAATTACTGACTTCCATAGATCATTCTGCATATGATATTATAGGTTTTTTAGGGATGACTTAGTACTAGATAGCAATATTTGATTTATGGGGCCACTTTCCCCTATCCAAGTACCATTATTGTTTGACATCTGAATTTCACATGGTTGTAACAGATGATTTAGTACTGGATAGCTGCATTATTTGTTTTGTATAACCATAACCTATGGACTCCCCCCAAGAACTCTGGCTGATATCTAATATGATTCATGCTGCTCAATCAATAGCTTTACACTCTGTTATATATTATATAAAGTTGTGGTATAGGAATACTAAGCACTATTCTTTTGTTTTATCACATTGAGCTACCAAGTCCTATCACAGATTCCAGTTTTATAACACCTACGTTTATGGATCAGACTTGATTGTGTACCTCTGTGGACAGGACTAGTGGTCACCTACATGATAAGAGAACCACTCATACCTGCCAATTCATGTGCTATATTGTATCTGTTATAACATCTTAAAATTATTTCCAGGACTCCTTAAGGTAGAGTTGAGTGAAGCAGGAGACAATATGTCATGTAGTTTCATTAGTGCCTCATTGTAGAGAGCATTTTAAACAATTCTGTGCATTCAACAATTCATATAATAGAGACTAGCTTAGTACTGATAGCCCGCTACACGCGGGCCTCCCTAGCCCCAGTTCAAAAGTTGCATATTAGCCTTGGAAAGACTAATGCTGTGCCCCCATGAAAGTTGCTTGGTCTGGTCGCATAGGATCACGAGAAGGTGACGTCATGGGCCTCTGCGATGGAGCACGTGACTTTCGGCCTTGCATTGTGCAAATCGAAGAAAATTGCGAGATAAAATTGTGCAAAAAATGCTCGGATACCTGCGCTAGGCTACGGGGCCTCTTGATTCTCATCCTTTCCCTTTACTGCCCCGTAGCCTAGCGCAGGTATCCGAGCATTTTTTGCACAATTTTGTCTCGCAATTTTCTTCGATTTGCACAATGCAAGGCCGAAAGTCACGTGCTCCATCGCAGAGGCCCATGACGTCACCTTCTCGTGATCCTATGCGACCAGACCAAGCAACTTTCATGGGGGCACAGCATTAGTCTTTCCAAGGCTAATATGCAACTTTTGAACTGGGGCTAGGGAGGCCCGCGTGTAGCGGGCTATCAGTACTAAGCTAGTCTCTATATACTAAGATCCCTATATGCAAATGAGTCGCCGGCCAATCGGTTGCCTCCATTTTGTACCACGTGACCCGTTTTTTGCCCCTATCTTATTGACAATTCTCCTCCCAGGCCGGTTGAGGGATCGCCACCAAACTGCTCTTGGGGGTTCTCCTGGGTGTCTACTTACTCACAAAGGAGGGGTTTTTCGATATTTCTCTTCTTTCCCGAGATATTCAAAAGTTAAAGTTACGGTCATTTCTCTCATCTACCCTCCGCCGTCGACATTTTGTACCTCTGCGCAGGATTCGCTCTTTCAGTTTCGCCAGTAGACATGGAGGACGATGGCGGTGCTCTGCTGTTGCGAGGAGAATTGGTCGCTTTTCTAGCAGGTAGGACCGTCGTATTCTTCCTAGATGGGTGATCTAACAGTGTGTGTATTTAATTTGTGATATTTATCAGTTGTCTGATGTTGTGAGCCCTTTTTTTTTGGCCTGTTTTAGGCCTGAGTGAAACAGCTTCCCTCGGGGGCATTATCGCCATGACAGTTCTTCTCGAGCCGCTCGATTCTGGTTACCACATTACACTCCTTTGACTGGTAAGTTGCAATGAGAGATTTGACTCGTGTGTCATGTTGTATTCCTTGGTGGGTTAAGGTAATGTGTATTTGTTTGTCACCCCTGTTATATAGCATATAGCATGCGTGTAACTCTCAAATCGGGAATGGTTTGAATGGGACTAATGTTGCAGTGAGAAGTGAAAGAACATGTCGTCGGTCTCCTACCAGGTGAGTGGTTTCCTTATTCTATAAAAATTGATTTCAAATCGCCTTTCTTTCCTCTGTCCATGCGGTGCATTTTCTACAATCGTTTCGACACTTAATTTCAGTACTGCTAGCGAGATTCAGACACCTTCCCTCAGTGATTTTCCGCCATGACAGTTCTTCTCCAACACCTTTGATGTTATTCGCTGTTGTTTGGTGAAGCCGAGCACACTTTAGTCCGTCTGCTACGAGGTGAGTCTTTTTATTTCATATTGCCTATCCTTCCTCTGAACACTGTATGCATTTTCTATGTTATTTTCGACAATTAATTTGCGATCTTTGTTAGCGAGATTCCAACACCTTCCCCCGCCATGACAGTTCCTCTACTACAGGATTGACGTTCTTCACTGTTGCCGGTGAATTCAAGCGAACTTTCGTCCATCTGCTGCAAGGTGAGTGGATTTTTATGCAATAAGGTTTTATTGTAGATTGCCTGTATTTGTCTGTCTACTATACCCATTTGACATTGCTCAAGTTATGTCAGTATTTTGAGCGAAGAGATTCCTCGAGCTTCCCTCGGGGGTATTTCGCCATGACACTTCCTCTCCGATCAGATTGATTTTATTCCCTAGATTGTTGTGGTTTTTTAACAGGATTTTGATGAAATACTTATGACATATTTACTATTGTATTCCTCGGTAGATTTCTATGTATTCCTTGGCTATAGTGCTTAAATGGAATAAGAAGTCGTTATGCTTGCTGATGAATTTGTGCTACATGAGATGCTAAATCTGGCCATTGCAGAGTTCTGTTGGGTTTAATATTTGGCGTACTGTTAATATTTTAAGTTCTTATGAGCAATGTAATTATTACAAGGGGTTTGCATTTCCCCTCAGGTCAGCCATGGAAGCAACTGCTCTGTGTGTTTCATTCCCATCGCCAGTACTCAAAAAACATCTAAATATATTTGTATAGAGATGTCCAACGTATTTGTAATTTATTTGCTAACTGTTCTTAATATTATTCCAATGATATTTTGGTGTGCTTACACTCTTTATTTTGTTGTAGGTTGTACATAGTAATGCGAGGGGATTCCCAACTTGAGATCACGATCGCAGAAACCTCTCATCCTTTGTTTGCGAACAATAGTGTTTACACAAGGCCGCAAGTTTGCAGTTGAGGGCGTGTTTACGACGTGGATGGATATCTTGCAATTCTTCGTGGAATTTTGTCTCTTTTCTATAAGGTAAGTGGCTTATTTCATTGACAAGGTTTCAATTTAGTTTTACCAGGATTGTTTTGTTTAGAATGATTACTAATTTGCGAGCTAGACGAGATTTAGTGCGATGTTTTGATGGAGAGTCCATACGATTGCCTCGGCTCGGGGGTCATATGATCATGGCAGTTCCTTTCATGTTCGCTTGATTTTCGCCTGTAATTTACCGTTTTGTTACTACAGAAGTTTCGGTATAATATTTAGGAGATGCTTACTGTGTTATTTACTGATATACTAGGACTTTTATCGTGCTGTTTCTACTGTGTCTTTCCGCGAGATTTTCACTGACTTATAACTGAATAGTTAGGCCGCTTTGTTTACGTTTGAGCTGTTGTGGGCCACGTCTGCTTAGCTCTTGCTTTTTAGGATACACTCATTGTAAGCTGGAGCAAAGACATTGTTCAAATTATTCGTTAGATTATTGGACTGTAATAGCTCTCTTTCCCGTTCACTTTTGTTGCAGTATTTTGAGGAAAGTAGTACGTGTAGTCTCTCTAAAACTTCGAGAGGTTGTTCATATTACTCTCAGTCGCCATAGCTGCCGCGGTACACTTTGTATTGTAAATCACTGGGTATTTATAGTTAAAAGTGCCAAGCCTTATACGGATATTTTATCTACTAATTCGCTGATTATATGGTGTATAGTACCGTGCGTTTTACGGTAGTTGCGTCTTGATTTATGTACACTGATATTGTATTCTACGTTAGCGTTGTATTCAACACACATAAGTAACTTACTCACAAGGCTTCATTCAGTATAGTACTTTAGTAATTTCCTATGTACTAACAGCAGTCTAACACCCTTTATTTACAACAGTCTATTAGTTGTGTTCACTATATGCTTTAGTGTTTAGTTGACTTTGTATGTGGGCACCTTGATACTAAATGTTCTTTTCCTGGGAAACCAGCTCTGTGCCTTGCTGAGATGATTTGTTATAGACACCATTAATGATTTCCATAATCATTCTGCACATGATAACATTATGTTTGTTGGTGAAGTAGTTTTGGATAACAAGTATGTGTATTGTGTAGACTTGATTCCTGGAGCCCCGCCATCCAGCCCCCACCTCACTTACCAGTATTAATCATAATCAACTATTATGAGGGGTTTGCTGTAAGAGATTATTATATATACAAGCTTATGCCACAGTCATACACAATTTTTGAATGTGAAGTCTTTGTGGAATAATCTACAGTATCTGTTAGGAATATTCTTCAGCTCTGATTCATTTGACTTAAACATTTATCATTAGGCATTGCCATGTCAAAAACCTACTTGAATCTAAATATTATAAGAGGTTGAAAGTGTTTACTATTACTAGGTGTGCCCAACTGATGTCCTTAGACCAGAGTTGTAGCAGTATATTACCTGATTGCCTGCCTGTATGATTGTTTCACTAGCCTGAATCATTGTCAGATATTAATAGTTGCCACTAGCATTATCACTTTTGATGTATCATTCTGCATTTTGTGATATGTTGTTAAACTTTTTTATTAGTTACAGCTAGCAACCTTATTTGTATTGTATTGAATAGACATATAAAGCCCCCCTCCTATCTAACACAAAACTATTGTTTAAACTTTATTTGATGATGCAATCTCTAAAATTTTATCACTCATTCTTAAGAGTTCGAACTTTATATGTTTGACAAGAGTTTAGCATTCACTTACATGATTGTGGCCCATAGTATTGTGACCTTTGAGTATGCTGTAGGATTACAAAGGAATAGTATTTTAATTATGAACGCTTAGACTATAAACTTCTGAGGTAGTGTTATTGCATAAAGCCTACTTTAGTGCCTAGATGGTACTGAATGATACTAAAGACTATACATTATGTGTTTCATTTAGTAGTTTATTGTAACAACCATTTGCGCTACTTAACTACTATATTTATATACTGGAGACTAGCAGTTTTTTTGATAGCCCGCTAGACGCGGGCTCCCCCTACCCCGGTTACCTGCTGGCCCTGTCAAAATCAATTTGCAAATTAGCCTTGGAAAGACTAACGCAGTGCCCCATCCAGGTTGCATGGTCCGCATTGTCGATGAGCATGGATGAAAAAGCTCGCATAGGATCAAGAGAAAATGACATCATTGGAGCGTGTGACATCCGGCCTTTGCAATGGACAAATCGATTAAAATTTGAGAGAAAAAGTTGTGCAAAAATGCTCGGATACCTGCGCTAGGCTATGGGGCTTTAGAAGATGAAGAAGAATGACCAAAAGCCCCATAGCCTAGCGCAGGTATCCGAGCATTTTTGCACAACTTTTTCTCTCAAATTTTAATCGATTTGTCCATTGCAAAGGCCGGATGTCACACGCTCCAATGATGTCATTTTCTCTTGATCCTATGCGAGCTTTTTCATCCATGCTCATCGACAATGCGGACCATGCAACCTGGATGGGGCACTGCGTTAGTCTTTCCAAGGCTAATTTGCAAATTGATTTTGACAGGGCCAGCAGGTAACCGGGGTAGGGGGAGCCCGCGTCTAGCGGGCTATCAAAAAAACTGCTAGTTGCTATACTAACTATCATCCTAAACCACGCCCATAACGTCCATTTGCACCTGGTGACGCCCATTTACCAAAGATTTTCGGAATCAGCATGAAATTTTGTACTAGAAAAGTATATGCATATAAAGTTCCCGTTGGGATGCTCCGTGCATTCTCTTAGCCTGGTCTAAGTTGAAAGCCTGTGTTTGAGGATAGTGTCATAAAGTGAATCCACGTTCCCAAAGTACTCTCATAAAGCGATGCCACGTTCCACAAACTCTCTCTTCTATCCTCTATCTACTCTCTTCTCACTCTACTCTCAACTGATATCCCAAGATACAATTCTACATATAAAATTCGGACCCAGTCCACTACAAATGTCTCTAATATAACATCAGCTGTTCTACACTCCCCCCTTCTAAACCTTAAACTACTATTAATACAAAACAGAACAAAACTTGGGCATACTAAGCCAACAAACAGTAAGCATAATATGTGAAAGCGAATATATACTAAAATAAACCATAAAGTTTCCTGCTACGTCAGTAGTCACTCACTGAAATTCCGTATCGTTCAATTGGCCGTCTGTTTCTTGTAGAAGCTCTTCTATTTGCAATAGGTTGACCAGTAATGTTTTCTCCTGCTTGTTCAACAAATGTTACTTCTGGCTCTCTAGCGATAATCTGCCTATCGTCCGAAAGTACAGAATCATTACTCTGATCACGGCGACGAATTACAATTTAATCTTCCACATTTTCAGAATCAGAGGATTCTAAATCACTAGCAATGTCTGGCACGTTTTCATCCAGCTGGGTCTCATCTATAGCTAAATCGCATGGCTTTACATGATTATAATGCACACGTTTCTCTTTTCCATTAAGCAACGAACGAATTTGGCAATTTGAACCATCAGCTTCTATGATCATGAATGGTCCAATGTATCTTTCAGCTAATCCTCTTGATTTATTGTCTACTAAAGGGCTTCACACACGTACGCGACAAGCGACAGGTTTGGAGCGACGCGACAGTTTCTGATGCTATTTTAGTCGATTTGCCTCGTTTACGCGAAATGCAAGAACGAGACAGTGTAGCAGAGCGACAAGCGACGGTGTCTTTGCAAAGTAGAGGTGTTTTTATTTGTTGTTGCTTGTCGCTTCTGTGTGAACAATCAAAGCTGAGTTCCTCGACACAATATGGACGAATTTTTGAGTGACGAGGAAATGGGGAAGCTCATAGATCTTTTTCAAGAAGAGGAGAATCTGTATAATTACAGAATTAGAGAGTACCATGATCGGGATAGGGCCCGTGAATCTCTCTTGAGGATATCCAGGGTAATGGGGAAGAACTGGGACGGTAACACGTTTACAGATTAACTACACTACTTGTGTATCTCTACATGGATAGTTCAAAAGGGAGAGTTAAATGTTGCAATATGTTTTGTAGGCCATACTTAATTTCTCGTGCAAATGCATCATACACCAGTTTTGTTACTAACCCATGTAGGCATAAGCAAAGTTTTAGTTACACTGTTAGGCAGAAAATGGTAGGCAATGACAGAGTCGTACACGATTTGTTATAAAACACGTCTAGCATGAGGCTACAATTAGGTAAAAAACATGACATTAGGCAAAAGCATTCAGGAAGCAGATGCAGGCTGAATTTCAAATTTTAACTTACTCTTAATTTAACTAAACTGTTTCGATGAGAAAATTTATGATTCAACTAGAAGTTAAAAAAAATGTTATTTCCTTTATTACAGTTGCCTATTCTGAGTTATTATTGTTGCTAAAACTTTCAAGAATTTAAGGAACAGAAACATGTAAAAACAATATCAAATACTCTTAAATATCTATCAATATGAAAACAATTCTTCAGTGTTACTGCAGTTAATGAGGAGTGCTTATTGACATGTTGGATTGTATTTCACATTTTTCCTGTTATGCATGCTAGAAGACACAACATGTACAAAACTGAAAAGCATCAGAAGCTCGTATACAAGAGCTAGCCGAGCACATTCTGAAAGTAGAAGAAGTGGGGCCTCGGCTGACTTGAGAAAGAAAAAGACAATTTGGCGTTGGTATGATAGGGTTGATGTATTCCTTCGACCTTATACTAAGTCAAGAATAGGAGAGTCAAATCTGGTATTTTTTCTTCAACCTAATGTCATTCATTCCATGAGTCAACTTACTCCTGAATGGTTGTAGGTTGCCCATGTGAACACACTATTTATATGCCTTTTAAGTGCAGCTAATTTTTGAAACAATCCTACTTTTGCTCTGCCAAAAGGGTGAAGGTAGAACATGAATATGATGCATACAAATTTACCGCTTATTCCCAAATACTAAGCCCTCTTGCCAGGAAACTTTTCCTACTCCATTGACATATTCTTTCACCTTGTCTCTAACCCAACGTGCATTGGCTGCATTTCTGTTTCCAGACTGCTGGATTATATTGCCAAGGTGATTGCATGTATTCCTTCTCCACTCCCCAGGTACCATTTCATGAGATACTGGGTCCTCTTGATCAACAAGAGAAAGAGGAACAAAATGTTTGTCTCTTTGCCTTTGACAAAAATTGTGAAGGGCAAGGCATGCCTTTGTTATTATGACAGCATTGTCTGGTGACAGATGTATTGCTGTTCTGAATACACCAAACCTTGCTGTCAGAATCCCAAAGACATTTTCAGAGATTCGCCTAGCCCTTGATAGGTGATAGTTAAATATTCTTTCTTTTCTCCTTTCCTGCTCCATTGAAGTCATATCTCCCATTCTCTTTGCTGGGTATGGCTTGAGAAGATATGGCTTTAGGGGGAATGCATCATCACCAACAATGAAGAATGGGAGAGGGTCACTACTTGAAGGTAGTGGCCTTGGATCAGGTATCCCTAATTCATTCCTTTCTAGACCTCTATATAACGTTGATTCCCTAAAAACTGATGCATCACCAGCCCTACCATTTGTGCCTACATCAAAATATGTGATGCAATAATGTGCATCAACCAATGCCAACAAAATGATGCTTTGATAGCCTAGGTAGTTATAGTATTCTGAGCCTTGGTTTGGTGCTTTGATTTGAATGTGCTTGCCATTTATGGCACCAATGCAATGTGGAAGGTTCCACTTTGTCTGAAACTCTTCAGCCACCCTTTTCCATTGCTCAGCAGTTGATGGTACCTGTAAAACAATTGTCATACAATTTATAAAGCATTCCAGCAATAAATGTCATATGCATCCTTTCTGCATGCAGGAATCAACTGAAACAAGTCAGCAATGTTCACTGAATGTGAATGAGGATATAGAGGAAGAGAGCACAGTTGGTGAATTTGTTGTTTTGCTAGGTCCTTCACATCTAGAGGATAGTGGGAATATCCACAACTCTCTCCAATCATTAAACCCACAGGGTATTGCAGATGGGCCCCATTCCCCTCCCCCAAGTAGGACACCTAAAAAAAGAAAGTTAGAGGATCCTGCTTCAAAGGCTGTCTCACTCCTTGAAAGTATTGCCAAACATGCCAGTAGTGTCAAGGAGAAGTCAGCCAATGAAAAATTTTGCATAAATGTTGCTGCACAATTAGACCAATTGCCAAGAATTAAACAAAGAATAGCCAGAAATAGAATACAGGCTATTCTTTCAGAGTCGGATGAAGATGAAAGTGACCATGAATAGAAGATATTATTAATGTACTGTTTCTAATTGATTAGTTTGCGTATTGTAATTTCTTTTGAATTGTACTGTTCACTGAATACTGTTGTAATACCTTGTGCATTACTATTTCTAGTTTTGTACTTTATATTGTTATATTGAAATAGGTTTTGTTCCATATTATGCTTAAACTGTTTGGTATTCTGTGCTGCAATAAGCTTTGTCATTGACTTCCAAGGTGAAACACTGTTTTGATACTGTCCTAGCTTTACAAATGGAATTTCTATATCTAATACAACTGCTATCACTTACACTTGTATTAATATCATTGGCAAGTGAGATATGCTGCAATGATTTGACAGTGTTGTTGATGTGTTAGTAGGGAATATGTTATTTCATGAATAGTAAGCATATCTCATTATGTCAAAAACTTACAGGCAGATATTGCTGTTTCAATACTTCATATATAGCCTTGCAGGTCTCTAGCACAATCTTATGGATGGTGTTATCAGACACACGAAACAAAAGCTTGAGGTCCGAAAAAGAAGTTCCTGTGGTAAAAACATAAATATCAGAGAAAAGTGAAAGCGATGAGGCTCCTTAAATTGTCACTATACATACATACATACATGCATACATATATATATATATATATATATATATATATATATATATATATATATATATATATATATATATATATATATATATATATATATATATATATATATATATATATATATATATATATATATATATATATATATATATATATGTTTGTTTGTATATATGTATGTATGTATGTAGGTATACTATCTAACAGTTTGTAATAAATAGTAATATGCAACATCAGTGCACACATAACTGAGAATAAGCTAGGGAAAGTCAGGTGGGGTAAGAGAAGAGCCCAATCTGTCAGAGGAAACTCTGTTAGATCTAGATTTGTCGAATATATCTCACAGATTTTTGGGATTTTAAAGACGTTTTGGATTTTTGGAGTATATTGTAAATTCTTTTGATTTTTTGAAGAACTTAAGAGTTTTTTAGATTTTCTGAGAACTTAAAAACTTCCTACGAGGTTTTTTCAGTACTTACTCCTCAGGACAAAATACTTTCGACTCTGGGAATAAATAAAGATACAACTAAATGGAAAGAAGACTTACCTGACCCAAGATAGCGCAATGTGATAGCGAGCCTTTCGCCTGCAGGAATAGCTTTTCTCATCCAGGTATCCTTCTTTTCTATTAACGGTCTCACTCGTGCCAGCAAAAACTGAAAATTTTCATAAGACATTCGGAGAAAACGCCTTGCCTCCTGGTCATCTTCGAGTAGCAACTCTCTCAAGAGTGTCAAGTATGCACCAAATGTCGCTCTTTCCCTCAACCAATCTTTTGTCCATTCTGTTCGCCTCTTGCGCTTTCTAAATATAATAGCTGTAGCTGCTAATATTGCTCCCAGTTCTACTTCCTCGTCTGAAGACAGCTCGCTTTCAAAAAAGTCTCTCGACGTAGCCATTTTGTGTAACTCAAACGTAGAAAAGAAAAGCGTATTTTGCAAGCTGTTGCTCACGTGTGCGAGCAAGAGGCTGTCGCTTGTCTCTTGCTTTTTGTCGCGTTGCTCGAAACCTGTTGCTTGTCGCGTACGTGTGCAATGCCCTTAACATAACAGTATCACCAGGCAACAAAGGTTTACTTTTTGCAGTTTTGAACCTTTCATCGTATGCCTTTTTCTGCTTTTCTTGAACACATTCGAGCTTTCTAGAGACGAACTTACGAATAGTATGCTGCCTATCTCTTAGTTCATCAGCATACTTTATAGGATTGTTTTCCTGTCTATCTCTAATCTCAGTTTCATTTTCCACATACACTGGCAACGTAGGAACTCGTCCGTACAGCATGTCAAATGGAGAGATACCTGTAGATGATTGCTTAGTTGTCCTGTAGGCAAGTAGAGCCATAGGAATCTGATCATCCCAATTATCCTTAGATTTATTTACAAGCATACGTAACAAACACTTCAGAATTCCATTAAATCTCTCACAAAGTCCGTCTGACTGAGGATGATAGGGCGTGGTCCTTCTTTTTTCTATGCCAAAAAGTTCACACATGCTTTTTATAAGATGTGATTAGAACTTGCTCCCTTGGTCTGTTAATAGCACTGAGGGCATTCCATGACTGGCATATATTCTTTCTAATGCTCTAACGACAGTTTCTGCCTCTTGATTTCGCAATGGTTCTGCCTCAGCAAACTTGGTAAAATAATCAAGTACTGTTAGTACGTATCGATTCTAGATCTGGTTGTCTTGAGGGGACCAATAATATCAACCCTACTATATAGAATGAGACGGATTTAATCTCACTTGGCTGCATTGGCCAACGAGTCTAGGTGCTGTTTTGTTCTCGAGCACAAACTTCACAGGGATTTACAATACGCTTGAACATCACTGAAAAACTTTGGCCAATAATATCTTGATTGAAGAGAAGCAAAGTTTTGGAAATACCTGAATGTCCAGCTAGCAAAGAATCTCTCTCAAACATTTCCTTTAAAGAACTGAGGAACACAATCTGACGGTGTTCTTCGCCAACTTCATTAACCCATTTTCGACACAACAAACCATTTTTAAGACAAAGTGAGTCAAAAATAGTATAAAATGTACGCAATACCTCAGATCCCAGTTCAGGTCGATCCTTTGGCTTAATTCCCTCTGCTACCCAGTTGGAAGCAACAACAATATCGTCATCGAGGCTTTGAAGATCTTCAAACTCTTCCTGTGACCAGCCTGAAAGCACAATACCACCAACAGGCACTCTTGATAAAGCATCCATGTGCTGCATTAAATGTCCTGGTTTGTGAATAATCTCATAATCAAAGTCTTCAAGACGAAGCAGCCATCTAGCTACTTTTCCATTTGGTGTTTTTTGATATTCCGCAGCCATTGTAGTGCTCGATGGTCGCTATAAACAAGTACTTTCTGACCAAATATGTACGCTGAAAAATAATCTAAAGCCCAGACAATAGCATAAGCATCTTTCTCCGTTGTACTCCAGTTCTTTTCAGCGCCATGAAAAGTACGTGATGCATAAGCAATGACCTTTTCTTGTCCAAGTTCGTCTAGTTGTGACAACACTCCTCCGACACCAATATTGCTTGCATCTGTATAAACAATGAATTCTCTGTCAAAACGAGGGTAGCACATCACTGGAGCTTTTATTAGACTGTCTTTCAGTGCTTGAAATGCCTGAATGCAACTCTGTTTCCATTCGAATTTGGTGTCTTTGTGAAGAAGCTTGAATAATGGAGCAGCAATGTCACCAAACCCACAAATAAAGCGACGGTAGTAACCGACTATGCCCAAAAATCTACAAAGACTGGAAACATCATTTGGGACTGGAAACTGCTCAACAGCCTTGACTTTTTCCTCATCAGGTGCAAGTCCATCAGCCGAGATAATGTAGCCTAGATACTTAACTGACGGATGTGCAAATACGCATTTGTTACCATTTAACTTCAAACCTGCTTCTCGAATAGCATCAAATACATCTTTGAGATTGTTTAATTGTTCCTCAAGAGATCTACCCAACACCAGAACGTCATTAAGATAAACCAAACATTTCTTTCCGATCAAACCACTTAGGACGTCCATCATAAGTCACTGGAAGGTAGGTACAGCATTTGTTAGGCCAAAAGCCATTCGTTTAAACTGGAAATGACCTCCTCCAGGAATAACAAAAGCTGTTTTAGGTTTACTATCATCATGACCTGGAACTTGCCAATAGCCACTCTTTAAATCTAACGTAGTAAAGAAAGTGTTGCCTGACAATGAATCAATCAGATCAAAGACTTGAGGAATAGGGTATTCATCTTTTCTTGATATATCATTCAGCTTCCTAAAATCAATGCAAAACCTCCAAGAGCCATCTCTCTTCTTAACTAGTACTATTGGAATAGCCCAAGGTGAGTTACTTGGCTCTATGATGTCTGTCTCTAGCATCTGCTTTACTTGCATATCAACGACTTGCTTAAGAACATGTGGTAGACGTCTTGGCAACTGTTTGATTGGAGCAGCATTTCCTGTATCACTGTGATGTTCCACTTTACTTGTTAGACCAAGATTTGATAAGTCATTCGCAAAAATGTCCTTATTCTCTTGTACAAATCTTTTCATCATTACTTGTTCATCTCCTTTCAAATGACTAAAATCAAACTTTTCTATTGTATCCTTTTCTGTCTCACTATTTGACACTTCCAAATCAGGGGGATCAATATCAATCCCTTCGACATAACCTACTACTGTCCCTTGCTTTACCTTTATACTTTCCTTTGTAGGGTTCAGCAGTTGTACAGGTACCGTCTGATGCACAGGACTAACAACAACTCTTGCCACAACTACGCCTTTCTCTGATAGATAACCATTAGGCTCCAAAATACACTCGTCAACAAACGGGTTTCTGATTTTTGCTGAACAAACGACTTCATGACCTGCTGGAAGCTCTAAATCTTCACCCAATGAAACAATTCCAGGGTACATAAAACTGGAATCATACAAAAATAAATTGCAAGAGTTACCATCCTCAAATAACAATTTTCTCTCAGCCACTTGTACATTAACTTTATTTTCCAACATCCAATTCAATCCAATCAGAATTTCATGAGCCATATGCTCCACTACATAAAATTCCTGTTCAAATTTAAGCCCCGCACATTCAAATGGCAATACACACCGGCCTAAAATACCAAGTGGCATATTGTTGGCAGCCTCAGCCACCACGTCAGAAGGCGAAAGTTCCTTTGAAAGACGTAACTTATTCCATTTATCTTTACTTATCAAACAGATAGAGGCGCCGGTATCTAACACAAACAGAACTCTAGACCCCTCAATAATTCCACAAGTGTTGTTCTTTTCTCTGTTCCCGCAACGCTTGATACTTTCGACACATTCCTTCCCTGTTCTTTCAATAAAGGCTTGTTTGACGATAATCCACTGTTAATTTCTTCCCAGTTAGCTCTGCAGTATTTCGCAACATGGACTCTTTTATTGCAACAGAAGCAAATATGTTCATCTTTTTGCCCATCTGGTTGTGGTGTATATCTATTTCCATCTCTGCTATACTTTCGTGGGCAATGATGTTGAATATGTCCGGCTTGTTTGCAATTAAAACAGAAAATTTTTCTAAGTGGTGCTTTCTCTTTAGTTCCCAAATTACTCTCATAAAGCGATGCCATGTTCCACAAACTCTCTCTTCTATCCTCTATCTACTCTCTTCTCACTCTACTCTCAACTGATATCCCAAGATACAATTCTACATATAAAATTCGGACCCAGTCCACTACAAATGTCTCTAATATAACATCAGCTATTCTACAATAGCATCAATGGCAGTTTGCATCCCACCTAAGTTTCCAATATTGCGTGTAATTGCTAAGCCATAATAAACTTGTAACTTGTCTATTTCTTTCAGTGTAAGTCTGCTTTTACCTCCTATTGTTTTTCTCATCTGCAAGTTTCTTTTCTCCAGTTTTAGACTTCAAATTTCTTAGATTTTTGCCAAGGCGCTTCTGAATGTGACCAATGCACTCATATATTTTAATGCCAAAATAGTCTCCATATGGCTTTTTTCTGCGATGGTGTGGTATGCTTTTGAGTTTCCATCTCCAACATAACCAGTTATTCGTATATTGTTCTTTTCCATGGACCTTCCAAAGATTGACCTGATTACCACAACTTCCATAGCTGTGGATGATCCTTCATGAGTTTTGTGCACTTGTGGTCCAAATCAAGATGCTCTTCCTTCTCTCTGGTGAGTATTAGCCTCTTAATTTCTTCACATTTCCTGCAAAATTTACTTACTATTTCAATATCTAGCACTTTATAGTTAACTGTAGAAATGCTTGAAACAGCTCCAACTAATGATGAGAACCCTCTTTTCTGCCATGTTCCATCAAATACACACAGGCTATTTGTAATCCCATCAACTTCATCTTCCTTTTTATGAACATCTGATGCAGCTGTAGACATACTATTATCTGCAACACAATTAACAGCTTTTCTAAGACTAGATAGATGCATTGTAAATGTCTTCTTTTGCATAGGACTTTCCATATTCATGATACCACAGAACATATTCAGTCCTTCAAATTCACATCCAAACTTGCACACTGACAAAATAGCTCTCTGATTCACTACAAATGATCCTGACTGCTTCTTTCCTTGATTATCCTTTGCATCACATCTTTTGGAGGTAAAAAGCAATGATTTATTTTGGCATTCGGGTTTCCGCAAGATATCACTAACTTGAAAGCCAATCCAATTTTCCATGGCAGTTACAACAGACAGTATATTCTTTGTTTGCTTGTGAAAGAAATTTACAGTCCACTAACTTTAACACATTTTCATTATCTATCAAAGACTATTCCTTTGCTAAAGGAAGTAGTGTCTTTGAGCTTCTAGATACACCCTAGCTTGAGCTTCTTGGATCCCCACTTTCCTGGCCTACAATGGTGACTTGACTTTGTGGGCTTGCAGTGTCTACATCTTGATCATCAGCAGACAACTGTCTTGCAGCTTTGACTCCTCTAGCAGCTTCTAACAGTGCATCTCTACTACCTGTCCTGTTCCTGATGGATTGAGCCTTTTGTGTTTTCTCATCGATAACATCCATGGTCAGAACAGTATGTAATGGTATGTATTAATCACCAACAACTTGCTACACATGGTTTTTTTAGCTATCCCATGAGTAAACGAGTGTAGACTTTTCATAGGGGTAGAAGGAAGTGTAATGGCTAATTTATTATGAGCACTATGAGAAACCCCAAGTCTGGGGTTTATAGGTGGATTTTTGGGGCAGAAAAGCTCCAATGGATCAACATCAGCTGATTTTGGTAGATTTGGGTGAAGCTTGATATTTTGCTTTTTTCATGGAGAAAAACAAAATCGTAGTCTAAAACTGATTTCAAGACTGAGTTCTTCAATGAATTTAGACCAGACAGAAAGTACCATAGAAAAATCGAAATTTTAACAGTGTAATAGGGACTCTCCCCTTAAGGCCAGTATGAGGGGTAAAACAAAAGTCTTGTTATGTTATTCTTCATCCTATACGTCATAGGTAGATCCAAAGTATGGTTTTTGGTAGGGCTATTTTGGAGGGAAAATGGTAGGTGGGGAGAAACTTTTCATAGCTATACCCTTTTAATACCATTCTAGTTCTATGCAGGGTGCTCGACTCGTTTTGTATTCATTTTATTGTCGACTTCACGCACCATATCTCTCAACAGGGAAATAGCTAGATATATAATAAACAGTCCAGAATAGATGTCCCCCAAAGTAATATCTCCTTACAAAACTGATGCCATAACATTCTTATTGCAATCCCCCTTGCATACCCCAAGATGGCATCATCAAGGCAAGATCTAGAATGTGCTTTGCTAGATGGCACCTAAAAAGAGATTTGAATGAGCACCATTTAATTGGAAAAGAGAACTTTTTATATTCTTCTGGAAAAGTTACCCAGAAAATGCCTCAGAAACTCAGCATTCTCAATTTGCTGATCTACAGTAGTTGCTGCCCATTCTTCCTATTAACCTGTCACAAAGCTTCACGATCTGATATAAAATAGACAACACTGAATACAAAAACACAGATTCCTTCAACTCTCTTATATACTCAATTTATCTCTCTCTATACTACTCAATCTCTTCTCTCTGAACTCCTCTCCGAACTGTCTCTCGATACGCCCCCTCTAACTACAACAAATACAATCCACCTACTTCCGGGCTCCTACGCAGTACTAAATACAGTCATAAATACAATGCTAGACATAAATATAATCTTATATATTACAAACCCTGTGACCTACTACCAATCTGGCATCCCTGCACACAAATTGATTTTAGTGAAAATCCAGTAATAGTTTTGATTCACGTTTGTGAAGGCCTGTCTCCATTAAGGCGAATCCTAGCGAAAACCAGCGACCAGCGAATAGTGAGCACGCGCAGTAGGATTTTTCAACCCATCTGACTGATCGCTGCATTTCGCTGGGAAGTTGAACCATCTTCAACTTTTCAGCGTTTGCCAGCAAACAGTCATACTCTTGAGCTTGATCCAAAATGGCGAACATCTACTACGAAGCTTTGAAGGAACAGCTATTGGCTCAGGGTATTGCGTTGCCTGAGTTAAATTTCTGTGTTGTCAATGAAAGAAGTCAGAATTCGCAAGATTCTATTAGTGACCATTTTGGGACTGAAACTGCTTCGCCAGTTACCATATCAGAAGGCCAAGGTCGGAATGAAGGAAGCTTTGAGTTTGGTCAGAGCCTGGAAGGAGATTTGATAGAGCTCATGAAGGACTACCGATGTGTATGGGATGTGTCTTGTAGGGCCTTTAGAGAAAACCAAAACAAACAACAGGCTTGGAAGGAGATTGCCATGAAATCGAACAAAGATGGTGAGCCCTATTCCGTTGCATTTTTATGGCTCTCTCTACTTATACAGACTTTTTTTTCACAGTCTATGTTTATATTACTTTCTAAATCACCTCAAACAAACCCATGTTCATTTTCAAGAAGTTAGTTTGTTTAAATAGCTGTTCAGTATAACATATTCTCAAATGTCCACACTATGGAGAGATTTACTAAAAAGGAACAAATGCTTTTTCATTTGTAGCATTTTTGCTGCCATATGCTTTCAGGGGTGCTTACATAATTTTTAGTTATAGTTCTTCAATGCTGCCTGCTGACTTCACTCTACAGGGCGACGCAAACACAACTCCAAAGGCCATACCCTCCCCCCGTACTCCTCCTATTAACATGCTAACCAAAATCATCACTCATTTCCGATTCTCTATAGCAATGTGTAAGCTGTGAAGTAGTGCTTTTTCAACACAAAGGTGTTATTTTAAACCTAATTTCCTCAAACAGTATTTCAGCTAATTCTTGTCTCATCATTGTCAATATACAGCTTTTGAGATATCGCATTTCTTGTATGTGTAGTAAAGTATAACAAAATACTCTCTCCCAATTTGTAGAGAACATGCTAAAGAAACCTTGGAAAAACGTGCGGGATAACCTGTCAAAATGCCTAGAGAAAAAAGACTTGCTATGTAGATCTGGTGCAGGTGCTACAGAGTTGCCCCAATGCAAATTTTGTAAGGAACTGCAGTTTTTAAAAGATGTACTTTCAAATCGGGCTACTCATTCTAACGTATCAACTCCGCAGCCATCAATAGACAACTGTGATAGATATGAATACAGTGAGGACACATCAACTTCTTAAAAGCCTGATGTAATGTGTTCAACACCAGATACACTACAGAGTGGTACCAGAACACCACCTGCTAAAAGAAAACGGGCTTCATGTCCCAAAGAAGGAATGGCAACAAGTAAAGATGAGCAATCATCAACGAGTTCATTGGACAGCGCCATTTCCGAATACCTTGCTAATCAGAACGATCTAAAGAAGAATGCTGATAGCTTGTTTTGCCAGAGCCTGGTGCCGATTTTGTCATCCCTACCAGCAAAACAGAACAGAAGAGCTACATTTGAAATTCAGAAACTGCTTTATGACATTGACTTTAGTGATGACTAAGCTGCATTATTATTATAGTTTCTCTTTATTAAGTATGCTTCTTACTGTTTACCAAAAGTAGTTGGCGTGCTGTTAACCACCTCAAGCTGCCATGCTAGAGAGCCATCTTCTGAAAGGAAATAGTCTCTAAAGTCATCTCTTACTTGCTTTGCATCCCTGCTATAAGTGGCAGACCCAATTTGATTGATTTCATTTAGGCCTAAGTTGTCTCCCTCAGCTCTCCACCCACCAGCCCTGACACCAACCTTTTTTTTTTTTATATTCCAATAAAATACTACAATACATATTTACGGTCTACAATACTTACAATAATTACTTTACAATACTACTGGGACGAACACCCCAGGGGAGCAAAAGGCCATGTCTACCCCAAGGGGATTAACATAGATAAAAGACAAAACAGAAAAAACTACTTTAATAACTGAAACTAAAGAGCTAGAAACAACACTACGGATAATAAGAACAATTTGATACTAAGGTCTGCTTCATATTAGACGTCAGATCAAAGTGATGGCAAGGGTAAATGAAACTAATGAAGAACACTTTTCTTGGAGTTTCTTGGAGTTTCTTATAGTATGTAAACATGAACCAGCCTTCAATCTGACGTCCAATATGAGACAAGCCTACAAACGAAAAGAGACAAACAAAAACGGACGGGGACTTTTTGGTTACGTGATATACAATCTCTGTTAGAAATAACTTTACTCAAATCGACCAGTTTTGTGGATGAACTGTAAAGTCAAGGTGAGAATAGTTTTATTGAGGTTGTAAGAAAAATTTTCATCGCCATACAATAAGAGCTGAGTTAGGACCTTGTTTGATAGATTACTGTGTCCATATGTTCGCAATACATCAAAGACTCCAGCGAGAAGATCTCATCGTTGAGCATCAAAAGAAGGGCAAAGCAACAAAAAGTGCTCCGCATCCTCAATGCCATCATTCGAAGGGCACATTGGGTTAACAGTATCCGCAACATTGTGTTTGAATTTGTGGAAGTTTAATTTGCTTAAACCAACTCTACTTTGAGTAAGAAAAGACAAACCTATAGGGTCATGAATCCCGAAGACAGGGTTTGCAGGGGGGCGGATGATTGACAAACTCTTCTTCTTAAAACTAGTGACAGACGATGCAAGTCTGAGTTCTGGTTCAATATCGTTCCATTCACGTAGACAGTAAGGATAAAAGCTAGATTTGAATTTTTCTGTCCTTGCTATTATTTGCCCTACAACATCCCACTTACGAAGAGAGTAATGAGTCTGATGAAGGTGAGGGATTGGAACCATTGTATAATCAGGGGCTAGATTATTTATGATCTTGTAAAACAAGGTAAGTCGTCTGCTCCACCTACAGGAACTTAGTGATTCCCAGCCAAGCTCTGCATACAGCTTTTGTCGCGAAGTTCCTTTCCATGTACCAGTTATAGCTAGTGCAGCAGAATATTGAACAGACTCTATCTTTTCCATTAAATCCGGGAGAAAGGTATTCTGACTACATTCGCATATTTTAGCTGGGATATGGTATATTACATCCCCGTAATCCAAATGAGGTCTCACATAGAGCTTATATAGTTCATTTAAGGTATGCCTGGGAAGATATTTGGAGAGATATTTCAGGAGGCCGATACCCTTTCTTGTTTTAGAAATAGCTGATTTGATGTGAGCAGAAAATGAGAGTTTTGAGTCTAGGATAATCCCAAGATGTTTATGTTCATTTACTTTTTCCACTGGAACATCATTGAAAGAGACCACCGGATGATCAATTTCAATACTTTTCCTTGAAAATATTAATTCAACTGCTTGCTTTTGCGGGTCAGGATTAAATGACATTCTCCAATCATTTGCCCACTGCTTTATCAACTCCAAATCATGGTTCATGTCGCTGGCAGCTGTAGTAGAGTCCTGCACTATCGTAAAGAGTGACGTATCATCAGCAACGAGCTTTACATTGCACTTCAAGCCTGCAGTAAGATCATGTATATAAATAAGGAAAAACAGGGGACCCAGAATAGAACCCTGGGGCACACCTGCCGAAATATCTCCCCAATTTGAGCTCTGACCATTCAGAACAGTTCGCTGTTTCCAACCTTTAAGGAAACTTTGGATAAGAGATGGAAATTGACCCGACACACCACATCGTTTTAGTTTATAAACGAGGCCTTCATGCCATACCCTATCAAATGCTTTCGAAGTATCAAGATATACAGAACGAACGTCGAGAGGTGGATTACAGTCAAATGCTTCAAAGATTGTATGCGTTATGGAAATTAAGTGGTTGACTGACGAGTCACCGGGACGAAAACCTGATTGATTTGGGTTCAGTAGTTCATGAGAAACAAGATGTGAGTATAAAGAATCGTACATGAGTTTTTCGAGTATTTTGCCAAAAATTGGAAGAAGAGAGATTGGACGATAGTTTCCTTTAACGTTTTTGTCATTTTTCTTATGAACTGGTACTACATTTGCATATTTCCATGTTTCTGGAAATAAACCGTGCCTCAGACAGTTTGTGAAAATTATCTTTAATGGAGTACTTAATGCAGCATCGCTTAACTTTATCATTCTTACAGATATTTCATCCCAGCCATGAGCTTTATTAGGATTTAGGGATCTTATGATATTCAATATCTTTTCATCAGAGATAGAAAACTCATTTATCAGAGCAACAGGTACTGGCATGTCATGTGGGATTTCACTACCCGTGTCAAGTGTCGTGCACTGCAGTATAAAATAGTCATTAAAGAGCTGTGCCTTTTCCGTAAAATCAGTTACAAATAATCCATTTTCTAGAAGGGGTGGTATTATAGGAATCTTCACTTTGTTCAGAACAGTGTTTATCAATGTCCAATATGCTTTGCTACTGGTTACAGGAGTAGCCAAAGTTTGCCCTACTTTCAAAAGTACTTTCGTTTTGCATCTTCGATCACTTGTGAACCATCAGACACCATCTTTAGTATTTCCTCCCTCTTGTCATCTGGCTGACCCCTCCTCACAAAGTTTCTGTAGGCATGATTCGTTTTCCTAAGATAGTTTTTAACGGTTTTTGTTATCCACGGTGGTTGGCGAGGCCTAATAGTTTTACTTTGGTTGGGAATGAAGTTAGAATAAATGTTCAAGAGGACATCGTTGAGTAATTTTACCTGCTCATTAGGGCATGCAAGTTTGTTTAAATGATCTTGCCACTTAAACATATCGATACTTTTCATAATGTTGACAAAATCTGCCTTGTTATAATGCCAAATCCTACGAGTATAGGGTGGTTGTGCAACATTCGTAACAGATAATGTCCCATAAATGATTTGATGATGACACTGCTCGTGTAATGAGGGATGAACCCCAGATTCAATGATGAGGTTTGGCTGATCAGTAAAAATCAGGTCGATGCAGGACGTAGAATCACCCATTAAGTGCGTTGGTTCAGCAATCAGCTGATGAAGACCCATGTCAGATGTTATTGGCTCAAAAAGTTTTCCCTCATTATTTTCAATATCATATTCCCACCACTGAGTTGATCTACAGTTGAAATCGCCAGTAATGACAACGCAGAAAGGGTTTTCAGCATAAATTTTGGATAGCATTAATTCAAAGTGTATTGCAAAGTTATCAACTTCATCTTGGTCCTGACTTGGACTTCTATAAATTACGACAAAAAAATACTTTTTCATGTTTGATTGAAACTCACATACAACGCACTCAGGAAGGGTTACTAGGTCAAAGCGTTCTGTGGTAGGAAGGGAATCCTTCACGTAGAGCCCAATGCCCCCTCTCTTCACATTATGTGGATGGTTGTTCTTTAAAAACGAGTAGCCCTCAAGTATCAGTCTATCATTGTCAATGGTGCTGTCCAAGTGCGTTTCTACAATGCCGATTAGATCGTATTTATACACCGAGTTGTATGCCTCCATAAGGGAAACCCTTAAAAAATCATACGCAGTTATGCTATTTAAATTCCAAGTGCAGAAATTAAGTGTTTCTGGGCCGGGGTTTATTTCGACATCGCCACTGAGCAGAATTGTCCTGACAACCAGCCACTGTGTATGCAGGATGTAAAAGGTAATGCATCCAGTGTAAAAATACGCATACCAAAAAATGCAGTGCATGACAGTCAAACATGTATATCGAACGAAACTGGTGATACTGGGAGGAACCCTCTTGACAAGTTCAAAAGTCACATAAATCACTGTCCTCGCAAGGTAGTGCATGCGGGCGAACAAGGGCAAAAAACATAACTGTGGTATCAATGAATGCACTATAAGAAATTGTGTTATTAATGTCAATGGGAGAACAAAAATTGAGGTAACAATGAAGCAACAACAAAAACAGTGCAATTTAAAGACCTGGAAAAGAATCGAAAATGGGTTTATAGTTTGCTTAGAGGACGCAAACTTTGCAGGGAAGCACGAAAACACCCTATTGTTGCTCGCCATTGATTGATTTCAACCGGCATCATCGTAGGGAAATCCTCTCGCTGGTCCTTGGAAGCAACAAGGCAAGCTGTAACCATGATAACCACGTCCTAAGGGAAACAGAAAGCGACAAACTGGACAGGGGTATGAACTAGTAAAACGAAACACAATAAGATTAAGGATAATACAGATGTTAACACAAGTGCAAAAAAGGAAAAAAATACAGTTAGAAATAGGTGAAAAGGGAACATAACAGATGAAACGCATGGCAGTACTATGGCGTTTCACATCACGTAGGAAGTTCACCTGGGATTTCAAAAAAAGGCTGCGAAAAGAAATGTGATAAATAATGTCACTCATCATTATCAACCACATTTTCAGCTCTTGGATCATCACTTCTGTCATCATTTTCACCAGTTGAACTGCTTTCTGAGTGGAACTGTCCGATAAGTTTTAAAAATTCATGTTCTGTTTCGAAATATTTAAACTCGCCATCCAATTTCAAGCACAACCTGCAAGTTACGTCCGCGAATGCAAAGTTTTCATCGTTTCCTTTGAGCCTTTCATTTGCTCGTATAATTAAATCCAAATTACTCTTCGTGAGATCCAAATGGATTTTGACTTTTTTTTGCGTTCTTTCGAGCCCGATACACCATGGTTCTGTGCCTCCACGTGGTACATTTCACGATCATTTGTTGGCTTTTCTTGCCCCTTGACTTTTGACCTTTACCAATGCGATGGGCCCTGTCAATCACTTCGTCTGGGATAGCTACACCAATTTCCTTAAAAACATCCTTAACTTTGTTCAGGCACTCATCAGCAGACTCAGATTCGTTATTTATCCTTGGAAGTGGGATTCCATTTATTCGTAGACAGAGTCACCTATTGTATTGCTCTTGGTTGTTGCCTTTCCTACTCAAGGCTTCCACGTGCTTTTCCAAAATTGCCACTTTCAACTCTAAAATAGAAATTTTCTCATCTTGCCGCGCGATTGTGGCTGACAAAGATTTTAAACAGTCCTTAGTTGCCATGTTGGATGCGATAGCATCGAATTTTGCATCAAGGTAACTTTTGAGAGCCTCGTTGACCATTTCTGGATCCTTCCCTTTCGTGCGACCAGTCATGATGTGCCTAAAAGCTCTTCAGTTCTTCGCAAAAATTTTAAAGCTTTCTACGTTCGAATTTGTCTTTAATTTCCTTCAAAACATTTAGTTAATCAATTTGAACTAAAATCTTAACCGTAGAGAGCAGAAGCAGCACAAAAAACATCAGGAAACTTCCATACTTTAGGAGGTCATAGAAACGTGACCGACATCTCCGCCATTACACGAACACCATCTGATGTCTCTTCATCAGCATAGCCCGATGGAAAATATCTGTTTCGGCTTTCAGTTCTGTCATGCATGAGGAAATTATGTAGCATCACAACGACTTTTGCTACCTCTATCACAAGGTCTGTTGTGGCTATACTTGGTCTTCGAAATATTCGAAATCGTGAGGCAGCTATCCCAAATGTATTCTCAACAACCCTTCTGGCTCTGCTGATTCGATAATTAGCAACACGCTCTTTGATACTAATACATGATCTGGGATAGGGTTTAATGAGATATGTTTTCAATGGGAATGCCTCATCCCCTGTGAATACATATGGGAAATGCATTTCCAAACTAGGAGATATTTGCCTTGGTGCAGGCAGACCAAGCAAATCATTATTCATAGCATATCCTATATGACCATTTGCAACAACCCCACCATCGCTCTGTCTCCCTGCTTCACCTATATCCACCATTATGAACTCGTAGTCACTGTTAACAACAGCCATCAAAACAATACTATGGGTACCTTTGTAATTGTAAAATATAGAGCCAGCACGTGCTGGGGCTTGCATCACAACATGCTTGCCATCGATTGCACCGACACAGTTTGGAAAAGTCCATTTAAATTCAAACCGTTGTGCGACTTCTTTCCACTCTTTCTGGGTGCTGGGAACCTTGAGAAAGCCATTATTTAAAAGGTTTACCCAAATTATTTGGCAAGTTTCCATAATGATGCGTCCAACAGTTGTAGGACTCATACGATGACTCATAGCACTTGTTGCATGTGAGTCACCAGTTGCTAGATGGCGCAGGGTAACCGATAGTCTTTCCTCTGGAGACATTGATTCCCTGTTTCTGCAATTCTTTAGTAAAGAAGGGCCAACAAGACTCAGTAGCTCTTCAAATTTCTCTGGCAACAGTCTGAAATACCGGAAGACGAGTTCATGATCAAATAGCTTCATGTCCTGCACCAGCTTATAATATCCGCCTTTCTCGACACGCTCGCAAATTAGTTTGCGAACCCAAACCTTATGCTTTCTTTGATGCTTTTTCTTCACCATTGATTTTTCTCTTTGCCTTAAAGCGAGAAGAAATGCAAAGCAATGCTCGTCAGACATGTTTTTCGTGTTTGATAGCAGAGATGGCGCCAAAAAGTCTCCGTGGGAGACACCATCCTTAGGTGGTTCGTTGGCGATCAGGTGAACACATGGAGATGTTGTCTCCAAATGTCTCTGGTGATCGCGCGAATCAATCGCTGATATTCGCCTTAATGGAGACAGGCCTTGAGACTTTTGGAGGTATTCTGAACTCACTGAAGGGTCTTATAGATTCTGAAAAGATAGCACTCAGCATACATTAGATTTCATAAATTTGGTGCAAATCTATTTCTAGGCCAAGTTTAAGGTGCATTGCTCCTCCTTTCCCAAACATAAAAGCTACTAAAATATCTTCTGTGTTGCGTAATTTGGTTTTGCAGCTTTGGAATAGCAAGAGTTGGAAAAGTGAACTTACTGTTTTAATGGACTTTGACCGGCAACAATGTATGTCATTTTATCAAGTCATTCTTACTTAATCTCTAGCAATCACTGTCCCCACAACGCATCAGGTGGTGAATTTCTTGTGTGAAGATTTAACTTGACTTGAGTTTGCACCTGTGTGCTCAGTTAATTGCTGTGCACGATACAAGCTCATGATAGGGCACATTTGGATCATTTCATGTTCTGCTATATTCAGAGCAAGGTGAGTATCAGTCTAATACATTCTCTGAACATTCTTGTTTCACAACCAAGATGAGAGACTGCCAAGTGATGAAGATTAATCTTGTATCTAATCTATATATTTGCACTTACCAATAGTGTAATGCGCTGCAAGGTACAGGAAACTAACCGCATTCTACCCTTGACTTACCATTATCATTTTATTTAAGTTAAAACGCTAGATTACACATTTAAATGTGATGTTCTATAATCTTTTCTAGTGATATATCCTAGGATAGAGACTAAGGAATCGTCTCATTATACTGATGTCGGTGGAAGAGCAAAATGGAAGCAAGGGTGAGTTATGTGAATCACAAGTAGTTTGATGTTTCATTACGTCTCATGTTATTATTTGGGAGGTTTTCTGTTTTAGAGTATCGATGATGGATTGACCCTACAATGTGCGTGAAAATGGGTGCCATAGAGAGTTAACATATTACGCCATTGTGCTCCCTAAAATGGCTGGTCTTTGTTGCTATGCTATAATATGAAGCAATTTTGTTGAATTGCTCATTATTTGTTAATGAAAGTTAATCTACAAAATTTTGTGTCATTTTAAACTTTTGGGTTAGGCTACTTACATTATTAGATTTCACTGGTTAGATTTCATACCGGATTGTTACTGAGGCTGTTTTTATTATCTCAGCTGGCATCGTAATCGACCCCATATGAAATCATGTCTGATTAGGGTGTTTACACAATTCCATATTCATTTCAAACCCTAGTCATAAGCATCAGGAATCATAGCATATTCATCATTGTTGTGTAAACAGACAGCCAATATGGTATGAAAACATCGGATTCAAAGGAATCTGATACCGAAATCTCCGTGAACTAAGAAACTACTCCTTGGGATACAGGACATTCTCAATCTCACAACAGTATGGTACTGCTAGCCACTTACATATTTAGTTAAACAGTGAATTCCACATGTCGACCAAGAAACTCTGACTATTCTACAGCAACCGCTTATCCTAACACTGACCAATGACCTGAAGCAAACCGTAATCCCAGTATGATTGAAAGGGGAGGATTCTTCTTCTTCTTCATCTGTCAGGGTGCAGTTCTTTTCTGTTATGCATATTTCTTATTACCTTGGTATTGCTGAGTGACTTATTGGTGATGGCCGGAGCACATTCCCCAGGCCCAGGGCCCTCCCAAAGGGAAGGAGAAAATAGTTAAATCTGCCCGTTCAAAGATTATGCAATTTTCAAGGGTTTATTGTAGTTGTAACCGTGGGGCCCTGACCCTGACCCTAAGTAAGTGGTAAGTAGTGCCTCGCTCTTCATCGTTTGTTTTAACTACAAGCATTGTAAGGAGTAATGTCATGTGGAAGGAGTAATTTAATGTAGAATGTGCAGTGATTCAACTGCTACCCTAAACTGCTACCCTAAACTGCATATGTATTGCCTCTGTATGTAAAACCACACATTAAATCCATATTTAGTGAAACTGATTTAAGCATGCCAATGTGTGGTGGGCCCACCGAGAGATTTAGGAGGCCTTGCTACAGAAGAAGGAGAGAGCTTTGATTTCACTCTTTGGGAGTTATGAAGCCCCTAGACACTGACGTCCAGGAGACGTTTACCACTTGTGTTCCCTCTCAGTGGCTCTGTGTGAAAGAATATGTTTGCAGGTTTTCTATATATGCACTTACTTTACCAATGCTCCTCAACCACAGTGTCATGGACTGGTTGCGAGCTGTTCATGGATCTGGTAAAGTGGAGGCTTTTCTATTCTTAACATCAGAACCATGAGAAGAGTGTGAAAAAGTCATTTTCAACCTTCTTATGTCATGAAACATACCCGAGTATACAAAAGATGTAATGTTAACTTGTAGTGTGCCTGAAACAAATTTTTCTTATATCTAAAAAGTCATCAGTTCTGGATTCGACCATGTTTTGTTTCAGCAACACAGTGTGTAATAGACCAGTTACTGTAACTGTATAATAACTTTCCTTGTACTGTCACCAAAATTACGGTCCTTCATTAATGAGTTTACGATTGTGGATGTGGACGACGGAGACCCGTAAAGGTCTGTGAACAAGAGCGGCCAGGGTCATCTCCCTTGCCTAGGCACCGTCTCCTGAATTCTACAATGTTGCTTTGCCAGATTTGACGTATTGATCCCAACGGTGGTAAGTAATGTTTATTTATTCATAATGTCAGTTAATTTTCCAACCTGTATATTTCAGTGCTGTTTTCGCATTTTATCCCAGTAAGATTACTGTTCTCCCTAACGCAATTTGCCTTGTTTTTTAGCTGTGATCCACTGCAAGTCATTGCTCCTGCATTTCGAAGGATGTCTTCATTTTCAGCTTCTTCTATGAGTGCTTCCAAGCAAAGTCAAACATTTGTAAAATCAAGACCTGATACTCAAACATTTATTTATATAGTGTTACATTCAAAGTAGATAGCATCATTTTTAATTATTGCTATCAACAGATATGTCCTATGCAACTTATTATATATGAAGGAAAATGATGTCTCTATATATTTCTGTTGTGTAAGTGTCCTGCAGATTTTGCTTTTACTCCAATAATTTTTTCTACGTAGGCCAAAGATGACATGGACATATGACCATGATATCCTACTATTTTAGGCAAATATTAGCTGAGGAGCCATACAGATACAAAGCAGGCACAAGAGATAGAGGGCAAGCATGGGAAAGAATAGCCAACAATCTAAATGGCAATTGTGCAGATTGTCAGTTTGTTGTGAACCAGAGGGGTGTGAGATATAGGTATAGCATCATGGAGAAGGCATTTAAAAGGAAGATGGCCGCAGAGGAGAGGGCCAGTGGAATAACTGCCGAGTCTACTGAGCTAGACCAGGCAGTAGAAGGTATAATAGGAAGAAGCGAGGGTGCTCAAACTGAGATTGAAAGAAGTGAGGAGAATAGGAAGAAACAGACAGAAGCTGATAAAGAAACAGCTGAGAGCATAAGAAAAGATTCAATGGAAAGATTGGCTGAGACTAGGGAGAGAGAGATAGGTGAGGGATCAAGGAAAAGACGAGGAGGTGGAGTGGAGATTTTGCAGATGGAATTTGTAAAAGAGAAGAGTAGGAAAGAGATGGACTGTAGAAGAGATGAGCTAGAAATTAGGAAGAAAGAAATAGAGCTTAGAAAAAGAGCATTAATGGTAAAAGAAAGAGAACGGAGTGAAAGAGAAAGAAAAGATGAAAGAAGTATAACAGTGCTAGCTGAGCAGCAAAGGCAACAGCAAGTATTGATTGCACAGCTACAGCAGCAAATGCAGGCAATCCTAGCATTGATAGGACACAAAAATAATTGAAAATATAATAAAACTTTAAATTTTTGTCATTTCTATTTCTAAGTCTCTGTTTCACTATTATTTTCAACTCCAATAACAGAATGTGGCTCTTCAGTTGGAGCTGATGTACAAGGGGTCCTCCACTAGAAACACTAATATTTACAAAAATCTAATACAAAAGCTCAAAAACATTATTTTAGAAACCTAGTAAATATATCTAACCATAACAAGTTTACAAAAGATAATAGAAGTATACAGAAATAGACTAATTTTCTTTTTGAAAATATACAAGGATGATGCCTCCTTATTAACTAAATTGTAAAGTTCTATTATAAACTTTTATAATAACAAGACTCTCTCTGTGTTCCCTACATTTCTGCATCATTAGTATCATAGATGAATCAATCAAAGTCTAGGTGCATGTCAGCTTAAAACATTTGAAGATACTTCTTAGTTTCTTAGTATATGTGACAGCAGAAGTTGGTGTTGTCATTTAATGAAAGTAATATTAATTCACATCACTTACACTATTATCATGCTCATGAGTTTTGAGAAACTGCAAAAGGATTTGCAAGCTGATTATGTGACACACTGTGAATAGCATATGCTACCTAGTACCATTCATACACAATAGCATATTGAAAATAGTATTACATACGTTAGCTATGCCATTGCTTAGTTAAATGAAACATTAAATTGATGAAATATATCTTATACACCATTTGATCAAGAATTACATATAGTACACTATATGCTAAACATATTTGATAAAATTCACCAAATGATATATAATGTGATACTAATATTTTATCATATGTGTTTTTCAAAGCTTCATAGGAGTACAGTATTTAGCTATTGTTGAAACTTTAGGATGCCCTTCAACTACAGAAAATAATCAGATAGTTCTGGTGGTTGCACATTGAAGAAAGTTGATGTACTTGAGCCATGAAGACATGTCAGTGCATTTCTCAATAGAGCACAGACAGAATATATTTTTCCACCAGAACTGAGTCCAATTTGTAAGTTCTTTTTAAAGTCTATGACCTTAAAATAACTCACAATGTCCCCAAAGACCCATTCAACAGACACCCTGACTTGACTCATTGACTGGTTAAAGGCTTGCTGTTCCTCATGTTAAGGGACTCTTTTTTCATATGGGCGCTGGAGGTGGATCCTGTGTGGATAGGCAGGGTCACCGTAGACACAAAGAGCTTGCCCACCAGGTGAAAAAGAGTATTGCTCTAGTTGGGGAAGCAGTCCAGACATAGCAAGGATAGCACTGTCATGCCTCCTTCCTTCAACTGGCCCATACAAATTTGCAATTAAGCCATTTGGTGTAACAACTGATTGGAATTTTAGGGCATACACTCTTTTGTGCCCATTGTAAACTATCTGTCGATTTCTTCCCGGTCTACAAATAAGCCTGACAGTGCCATCTACAAATCCCCAACAATTATTCAATAGAGAGTTTACAAAATACTAAGCAGTGGGCTACTACGCCTCAAGGGAGACTAGGTCACAGCGCGTTTTCAGGGATACCCCAATTGCTGAGGTGTAGTACACATTTGCACTACTTCCGACTGGACCAACTCACGTTGTAGTGAACTAAAAGATTGAAAGGTACATTTTATATGTTATTTCTTATCATTCTGATTTTAGTATTCGGTTTATCATTTATGCTATTAACAAACTGTACATAATACTGATATTTGCTGTCTTATCTTAAAAGACAACCTTCAACAAGCCGTATCGAATGATGGCCTCAAACAGCACTGCAGAAGTACACGTTGAAGCCTACAAAACACTGACGTTTGTATCTAAGTCTCGTAAACAGAGAAACTTATGACCTCCTTACAGTTGTACTGTATTGTAGATTATGAAGAGTGTTTGTTGTTATACTTCAGTTCTGGCATATTGGTGTGAAGAGAAATTTGTTTAATTTGTATCCCAT
Source organism: Mastigias papua (assembly GCA_964019165.1). Taxonomy (NCBI): domain Eukaryota; kingdom Metazoa; phylum Cnidaria; class Scyphozoa; order Rhizostomeae; family Mastigiidae; genus Mastigias; species Mastigias papua. The sequence continues at coordinate 13,037,045 of OZ025280.1, forward strand.
ATGAATGTGTAATATATCTAGAAATGTTATGTGAGATGTGATATATGATATACGGAACAATGTTTCATGTCTACAAACTATATGTATATGTATTCCAACATCTATATATATATATATATATATATATATATATATATATATATATATATATATATATATATATATATATATATATATATATATATATATATATATATATATATATATATATATATATATATATGTATATATATATATATAGAAACTAAACCTAAGCCGCATCCACAACGTATATAAAGTACACAAATAGAATAAACCACAAATATACTATCCTTTAAGTAAACGTTTCGATCAGAATCTTCATCAGTACTTTATCAGAGTACTGATGAAGATTCTGATCGAAACGTTTACTTAAAGGATAGTATATTTGTGGTTTATTCTATTTGTGTAATTTATATACGTTGTTGATGCAGCTTAGGTTTAGTTTCTATATATATATATATATATATATATATATATATATATATATATATATATATATATATATATATATATATATATATATATATATATATATATATATGTTATGTATGTATTCCGACATCTGTTACTCCTAACTAATATTGGGGGTGCATATAGACATGAAGCTTATAAACGTGTAATTTTTTCAATTAGGCCCAAAATGAACTGGACAGTGGAGCATGACTTGCTTTTGTGTCGGGAGATATTAGTTGAAGACCCGTTCAAACTTAGGCTTGGTTCTAGAGAACGAGGGAAATGCTGGGACAAAATAGCAGAAAACCTTAATTCTTCAAGAACATCTTTGTTTGTTGATCAGAGGGCTGTTAGGGAGCGATTTGTAAAACTTGAACAGGCCTTCAAGCGTAAAAGGAATGAGGAAATGAGGGCCAGTGGAATTTCACCTGAACCCGCAGAGTTGGACAGTGCAATTGAAGAGATTGTTGAAAGGAAGGAGAGTGCTGCAGTGTCCCAAAACAACAGTACAGAGCAAGCAAGACAAGAAGTGCAGCAGCAAAAGGAGACAGCTAAGTTGATGAGAAAAAGGGCCATGGAAAGGTTGTCACAGACACAAGCTAGGGAGGGGAAAAAGAAGAGGAGACATTTAGAAACAAGTGACTATTTGCAGTACTTCAAAGAAAAGCAAGTAGTTGAAACAAAAATGAAAGAAGGTCGGATGGATGTAGAGAAAAGAAAAGCTGAGGTGGAAGAGAGGAGACTTGAAATGGATGTGCAGTTAAGACAAAGGGAATAAGCATTGAGAGAGAGGGAGTTACTTGTGCAAGAGAAGAGCTTGGAGGTAATAGAAAGGGAATTAAACGTAGTGACAGAGAGATTGGATATGTTGAAAGGGGGGCTAATTATGTTACAATAGCAGCTCACTAGAATTGAGGAACAAAATGAAAATATAATAGATATTTTAAAACAGAGCTAAAGGGATGTAAACAGTTTTCCATATATTTGATGACCAGTGAAACTTCTTGAAGTGTCTTCTCATACAACATGAATCTTGCCAGCACAAGCAACCATGTGTTTTAGGATTATATGTATTCAAAAAATTCGAAACATACAGTGCCTTGATAACCAAGTTATTCCTGTAACTGTGTAGACGTCTTTTGTTCTGGGGTAATACCTAATACCAGGTCTGATCAAACAGATGCAGGATCCTTATTATCTGCATAAATGCAAATACTTGGCCTAATGGAGAAAATTATCACTGTTCCAAACAAGTATATAATGTTGTTATTGCATTGCTAAATTTCCTCCCTTACATGTCAATTCTCAGATGTTTAGTGTGTTCATTTGGTGTAATCACACACTACAATTACCATGAATGCTAACTTGTGTATCCATTTTACAGCATCATTTGCATATGTGTTGACTTCAAATTGGCTTTACTGGTCCCAAAGTAAATCGAAAACTATTGTTGAGTGCAGTGCAGTTATTCTTGATATGGACAACATACATACACAGTTAAGAATAGGTCATAGAGTTATGGCTGCCCACATTTATTCACACCTTTGCACATATCAGAGATGTAAAAGTGCAGGTTATAAGCTCTCTGCGTAGTTATCTTTTCTGCGATTTGAGTCTACCTTAACTCTTCAACGTATGTACTGCATCTGAAATCCCACATCGGCTTTCGTACTAGAGATCTAGACAGTTCTCATTGCCAATTTCACCACCATGATGCATAAAAGTAAGTAGTTTTTTTATCGATTTCTGCTGTTGTTTACTTTCGTGGCCTTTGCTGAGGTGTCTTCGTGATTCGGAAAGCACTTGTGCTCCTTAGCTGCTACGCCTCAGCTCAGCTAGTGCTCAGTCTCCCCTGAGGCATAGTAGCTCGCCGCGTAGTGTTTCGTAAACTCTCTAATGCTGCTTCTTTGTTGTGGATAGCATCTGCAAATGACTGACGGTTTTGCCGGAAACAGCCAAGGCTGATTCATTGACGTGAGTAGGTGCTGGAACCTATTAAAAATTTCATCAGTTATCAGGTTTGAAGCCATGCAAAGGTGGGGAACAGTCCTTGTGAAACGTAGAAGTAAGTCTATATATCTGCAAGGGTATGCAAACCTTTTTGGAGTAATGCACAAGGCTTCTACAGATTGCATTACAGTGCTGTTGTAGCATCTTATCTCCTTGGGTAACTCAAATGCTTCCAACAGTTCGTATATTTTGCCCTTGGTAAATCTAAAGTCTACTAAACATTCGTGATCTTCAATCCTCTCCAGGTCAAATGCAGGATATTGCCAATAGGGCTGCTCCATGTGTAGATTCCATCTGGGCCATTGCGCATCTAGTAGCAACAAAACATCGTCCACATCTAACATATTATCATTGTAAAGTTGCATAATCAATCCGTCCAGTTCAAAGTGAGCTGCCATGTCTTGAGGAAAATAATTCTAATTTGGCGCCAAATTCATTAGTCACCATCCTAGTGCTGCTTTTGTAACCAGTAGAGAGTTTACGAAACATGACGCATCGGGTCATGACGCGCAGGGAAAGTCTGGGTCGAGAACAGCTAGCGCGTATTCCAATTTCCTGTTACGAAATGCTACGCTGCATTGAACTTTGGCGCTAAAATTCATTCGAGCGCACGAAGATTTCAAAATGGAGGCCGAGTTATTTATCATGATGGAGGAGCAAATGATGGATGAGGAAGAATTCTTTTTTATACGACGTAGCTTAGTAAACGTTACTTTGCATTTAGAACTGCCATATTGGAAGTACGAACGATTTAGTTTGGATGATATGACAGATGAAGAATGTTGGGTAGAAATGCGCTTCAAGAAATATGATGTATACAGACTTGCTTGTGCGCTAAATCTCCCACATGTTTACCATTGCTACAACGGTCTGGTTGTAGATTCTGTTGAAGCTTTTTGTATTTGCTTACGGCGCTTTGCATATCCTTGTCGCTATGCAGATCTAGTTCCACGATTCGGTAGGCCAGTGCCACAATTGTGCATGATGTTCAACGTTGTTTTAGAGGACATTTATAACAAGTTCTCACATCTTTTGACCGATCTAGATCAGACATGGCTTTCTAGAGAGAACCTCAAGTCATTTGCAAATGCTGTCCACAACAAAGGTGCTGCATTGGATAACTGCTGGGGGTTTGTGGATGGCACTGTTAGGCCTATATGTAAACCAAGCCAACATCAGCGTGAAGTGTACACAGCTGTTACGCAGTATTGTATGCGCGGTAATGGATTCTTCTGAAAGTTTCATGACAACAGACCGCAACGACTTAGTAAAAGTCGGTGTTTTTAGAAAATTGTTATACATCACAAGAAAATCACACAGAGGTGAAATAATTTTACCTATAAAGAGCAATCTTTCATTGATGGAAGCTGTTAATTAGTTTTTCCACAGAGTATTCTCAATCGCTGGAAAAAATCCCGATGCAAAGGCCATTGTCACAATTGTCGGTCGAGAACGCAATTTTGGCCTAAAGTGCTAGTTACTTTTTTGATCGGCGCTTCCAAGCCGTTGATGATATTTACTTCATGTTTTTTGCATGAAATAGCTTAATAACGAGGCTAAAAAATGAGTGTAGTGTCCTTATTAGGAAGAATTGCAAAGCGACTCAAATTACACTTTTTGTACTTTAGCGCAAGGTTTGAATAGGACCGGTTTTGCTGCATAGTAGGACACCATGCTAAAAATCACGGCCTAACCTGGGTGGTCATAATTATATAGCTTTTAAGGCTCAGAACAGTAATTTACGGAAGCGCCAACGACTTTTATGAGACCCACTAGTACCCAAACAGCGGGCAGCGGAGGCGATATCGCTGCCTCTGCGTGGCAGCTCACATTCTCTTTGGCGAATAGACATGGCAGAAGTATAAATAAATAAATAAATATGTGTATATATATGAATATATGTCGAAGGTAGGTCTTAGTGACAATTGCTTAGAAGACGTAGCAACAATAAATATGCTCTAGATTGGTGAATTAGTAACAAACGGACTTATTCTAGAACTTTCTTCAACCTTTACTTTACTATATACAGACTTTTGAAATTGTTATGGCTCTGGCACCTTCATCATCACCTGAGTCTGTTAGGGTATACATTTCACTTACAGCGTTTTGAAAACGAGTAAGACATTTAGAAATAATTTATTTAATTTTTTTATGGGGGCTTTGCTATAAATAAATGAGATGCACTGTTCTACACAATTGATACACAAGTTCTACTGTGCTACAAGTTTCTTAGAGAATACCTTCAATAAATATCTAAAAAAGTGGTAGAAGGCGTAAAATGTGCTAAATTGTTAACTACAGTGTCTTGTTATACAGAATTCAATCGTTGTAAGTGGATGCGATCGAAATACATACCGTTTTCCAGCAAACCTCCTTGCGATGTTCTGTTGTCGAGTGATGCGCGGTACGGAAAACTCGAAGAAAAAAATTATTTCTACGGCCATAATATGATTTCGTGCCGAAATTGGACTCATTTTGGGTAATCAAATACTGGCGAAATCAAAAAAAGCCAAAGCGCGTCAATATCTCGTGTATTTTCCAAGATATGGCCGCGTTTTTACAGTAAGGTACGTAAATAGGCCTAGGCCTCAGTCTCAAGAATCCATTACCGCCGTGTAACAGCTGTGTTTACAATGGTCACAAAAGGGTTCATGCTCTAAAGGTCCAATCTGTTGTGGCTGCTAATGGTATGATAGCAAGTCTTTTCGGGCCTGTTGAAGGAAGAAGGCATGACAGTAGAATGCTTGCTATGTCTGGACTACTGGGGCAGTTAGAGGAGCACTCTTTTTCCCCTGATGGCCAGGCTCTCTGCATTTATGGTGACCCTGCATATCCACACCGTGTTCACCTTCAGCGCCCTTTTGCAAGAAGAGCAGCTCTCAGTCCTGATGAAATGGCCTTTAATCAGTCCATGAGTCAAGTTAGAATAGCAGTTGAGTGGGTTTTTGGAGATATCATTACATATTTTAAGTTTTTGGATTTCAAAAAGAACCTAAAGATTGGTCTTAGTTCTGTGGGAAAGTTTTATATTGTCAGTGCTTTACTAAGGAATAGTTTAACATGCCTGTATGGTAACAACACTTCCCACTTCTTTGATATTGACCCTCCATCACTAGATGAATATTTCAGGCATAATGCTGTCCCTTAGAAGGGTACAAATGTGAAGGACATTGAGTTGATCCTCATTTACAAAACACAGAAAACAGTTTTTTTAAAAACTACCACTTTTACCAAGAAGTGTGCTATTGTCCACCTACCATCCACACATGAATGCTACCTTACATTTCTTTCTACACTTGAAAGAAATGAACTGTATTGAAAAATTGAATTTGCACATTTTGGGGCTCTTTGATGTCTCCATAGAGTCTTGAAAAAACATTTAGGGCAATTGACTAGCTGTCTTTCTATGCATGTATGCAACAATTTAAAATTCATCCTGAGAACTACAAATGCATTATGAAATGGATAGTAAAGAAAGGGTTGATTTTTAGTCCAGGGTTCCAGATATGGATACCATACAGTAAGATTGCAAAACAGAACTTGAGCAGCAATTAATAATAAAAACCATTTACATAAACTTATCAAGAAGATTTTTCATAAGGTCTAGCATTAATTTGTTTTGTTCCCTCATTTGCTTTTGCAAGTCCTGCTGCTCCTGTAGATGATGCTGCATCATTGTTATCATCTCATTGTCTCTCTTTGCTCTTGCTTCCCATTCCTTTTCTTTCATTTCCAACTCTCGTTTCTTTATATCCCATTCTCTTTCTTTCTCCTTTTCTTTCATTTCTAACTCTCTCTTCTTCAGTTCAATTTCCTCTCTCTTTAGGTTTAGTTCCTTTTCATTCTTCACTCTAAAGTATTCCAATACTTCCTTGTCACCATCATTTCTTCTCCTTTTCTTTCCACTTTCTTGACTCTCCCTTGCTCTTGTTTCAGCCAACCTCTCCATTGACCTCTTCCTTACAGATTCAGCAGTCTCCCTTTCCTTTTCAAGTGCACTTTCCTCCCCCCTTGCTACTTCATGTTGTACTTCTTCCCCCCTTTCAAGTATATCCCTAATAGCCATATCTAACTCTGTTGGCTCTGGAGGGGTGATACCACTAGCTCTCTCCTCTTCTGCCATCCTTCTTTTAAAACCCCTTTCCAACTTCAAATATCTGTCCCTAACTGCTCTCTGGTCAACCCAGAAACGTGGACTTCCCAATGTATTTAAACTACTAGCAATCCTGTCCCCACATTGGCCATGTTCCCGGGTACCAATATTTCCGGAAGGGTTCCTCTACCAATATTTCCCTGCACAATAACACATCATGCTCACTGGTCCACATCATTTTTGGCCTGAGTAACAAAATAGCAGATGTAACACAATGAAAAAGACAACACTGTGGCTGAATATAAGATCATATGTACAGATGTCCTAAGCCATATTCACTATTAGAAGTAGTGTTTGTAGAACATATCAAATTCTCAAATATTACAAGAAATGCATTTGCAAGCTAGGACTGAAACTACAGTAAGTTAACATGCAAAACTTGTCACTGATTACTCCAGCATAATCAGCAACAAGTACAAATAATAGTCAGAACATTCTGATTTCAATTACGAAAGCTGCAGAAAATAGTTTCAAAACTGGAGAAGTGACAGCATAGATACATTAATAAACATCTTTATAAAACAAAATTTCTAGTCAGTTCTTCAGTTTTAAGTACCAACAAACCAATTGGATATACACATAATACTTGAAGTTCACAAACTTTGTAGCACTCTGTTGGTTGGTCAGCTGGTTGCTTTGGTGCGCCATTTTGTTTCAAGCTCGATGGAATAAACCTACATATATGATAAAATAGGAAGGTTTAAAATATAAAAGTGGCACACCTTTGTATGAAGGTAAAGCCGAAGTAACGAAGATGAAGAGATATATATACTTTGACTTTATACTTACAAATAAAACACTTGCGTTGTTAAGATGACGTGGCTGTTCCAAAATCTCCGGTACAGAAATGTGGTTGATGCGCTGGGCTCCAAGAGGATGACGTGACCGCGCTCGTTCTAGACTCCTCTAGCTCTTCGTGACCCGATGCGTTGTGTTTCGTAAACTCTCTACTATTCTTGAGATGGTGAGACCGTGCTCATTCACAGGCCTCTAAGGGTCGCCGTCCTGGTCACAGTTGTGAATCGTAAACTCTCTATTATGTCTAGGACAGATTTTGATACTCTGTTCATTACACTGAGTGCTCCCATTGATAGGCTCGTGAAATGGACTTCCTTATGTTATTACTGTCGTGAACAAGGTTACGAAATTGTACAATGACGTAATGCATTGTCACCTTCCACAATGACGTAATGCATTGTGAACTTCCGCTTTAATTTCTAGAAAAACCGCTGACTGCTCTAGATCCTTCTACTATTTTCGAATGCTTTCGTATTGCTATTGTTTATGTTATGCTGACTCATGCTTAGAATTATATATATATCGTGTAGAGTTAGAGTAGAGGAGACAGAGTTTGAAGTAAGTACACTCATTTAGAGAAAGAGTTTGAAATGCAATTTATGCGATTGATTTAACTCAAAGTCAAACGATTTCGTATCTACCGCAACATTTGGTAGCAGAGGGTAGTTCGACTTTGGCATGAGTTATCCAAGTTTACGTTAAATAGTGGAATTTAGAAGTTTATTGGCATCTCAAGAAAAAAAACTGCTTAGAAGATCCAATCATTATTTACACTTTGGACAGAAAGAAAATTTCGAGAATCAAGGAGAGAGAGATATTGTTAAATGCATTGGAAGCCCATTCTCTGAGCAAAGTAATCATGACAATACGGCAAACGCTTGGGATAGCAAAGAAGAAACTAGAAGCAAAAATACTAGAAGTCGATGCTTACCTACAAGATCAAGATAAGCAAAATGAGGTACACCTGGTTGCCCATCTAGAGCAAATGACATTGAAGATTGATAATTTTAAGAAACATTTGAATGAGTTGGAAAAATCTGTGGCAGAAGACACAGATGAAAATGACCGATTCTGGAAAGATTACAAAATATTTGACGATGTAGTATCAACTGGAGAGGCCTACGTCATCAACTTTAACTGCATAAAGCGGCTTTTGAATGAGAAGAAACGAGAAGAAGCTGAAGAACGAACAAAATTGAGAGAAAAGGAAATCGAGGAGAGATCAAAACAACTGGAGATGGCAGAAAGGGAAAAACAGAGATTATATGAACTAGAGGAAACTTAAAATAGAAATGAGGGAAAACAAAAAAGAAAAAGAGAGAGAAATGCAAGTACATTTGGAAAAAATCAGGATTGAAGCAGATGAACGAAAATTGAAGATACAAACTGAGGACACTGTGGAAATGGAAAAAATGAGTGCTGAAAAGCTGAGAGTGGAAACAGGAGAGAAATATCAAAGTACCAAAGCAGAAAAGCTGACCAAGTCAAATGCTGGAGTCCGTTTACCAAAGCTGGAATTAAAAATGTTTGACAGAGATGTTTTGAAATGGAAGGAATTCTGGGATACTTATGAATCTACTATTCACACTAATGCAAGCTTGCAAAACGTTGACAAATTCAAATATTTGAAATGCCACCTCACTGGACAAGCAAGCGATTTGGTGGCTGGTATTGATATCACCAATGTAAATTATGACATTGCGATCAATCTTTTGGAGGAACGTTACAACAAAGGTCATGTGATGCATGAAGTCCACTATTCGAGACTAATCAATCTCCAACTGCCAAGCTACAGAACATCATCTCTCAGAGCCTTTTATGATGAGACCGAGAAGCATATTCATGCATTGAAGTCACTTGGCACTAATGTCAATACTCCAGAACTTCTGTACATATTGAAATCAAAGCTTCCACGACCTGTCTTGGAAAGACTTCGACAACAGAAGGATAGTAATACTGAGTGGACAATGTAGATCTTCAGAAAGGAGTTTCACAGTTACGTTGGGATGACAGAAGATACAGAGTACCAACTGCAGCTGAGCAAAAGATTACCGAATGAAGAGTATAATCGCCAACCTCAAACCATTACAGAGGTGATCTGCCCTTATCGACTGGCCAATCTTTGGTTTCAAATGAGAAACGAGGTATTCGAAGAAAGAGCACTTGTATATTCTGCGAGGGAAATCATTGGAGCGATGAATGCGCAAAGTACACCACCATACCATCCAGAAAGGATAGAATCAAAGGGCGCTGTTTTGTGTGCTTCAAGCAAAATCATCAATCAAAGAAATGCAACAAGACAAGACCGTGCTACCATTGTGGAGAATCTAAACGCCATCATCGCAGCCTATGCCCTCAAAAATTTCCATCAAGGCATGAAGCAGCAAGTCAACAAGTATCTCAACCAAGGGAAAGCGTATTAATTTCCATAGGAGAGAAGACAGTGATGCAAACAGCACTTGTTCAAGCGTCCAACCCAAGTAACTCAACGCTCATGGAAACAAGGACACTACTTGATTCTGGTAGCAACCGTACATATATAGCAAAAGAGCTGTCTGACAAGGTACAGCTGAGAGAGATTGGCAGAGGAACAGTCACCACATACACATTTGGGTGCAAGAAACCAAAGAATTTTCCTACATCACTAGTAGAACTCGGACTCCAGAGAAATAATGGAAAGCCTTTGATGATACAAGCAAGAGGTGTTCCCCACATTACAGGATCAGTAGAAAGGAGACCCATCAATGCATCACAAAGAAAACAACTGGAAGGTAACTTTAAACTATCGGATACTTTACCAACGACACTTCAAATATCAAACCTAGGATTGCTTCTTGGCAATGACTGTTACCATGACAATATACTACCAGAGAAGGAAAAGATTGCAGATGGATTGTATCTTATTAATTCAATATTTGGATGGATCCTGAGTGGGAGGACATCAGGCAACAACAATCCTAATACCGACACAGCAATGTTTGTGATAACGAGGACCATAACTGGTCATCAATTTGCCAAGTTTCAGAAGATGACAAGCATTGATGAGTGTCAAGACTTTGAGCCCGATGTGGAAGCCTTATGGACACTTGAAACAATTGGTATCAACAATAAAGACAAATCAGAGCAAAACGTTCTACAAGCCTTCAAAGAAAGTGTAAAACTGGAAGATGGAAGATACCAAGTGTTGTGGCCATGGAAAGAGGATGAGCCCAACTTACCTGATAATTATGACTTATGCAATGGAAGACTAAAGTCTCTCTACAAACATCTTTCAGAGAAACCTCAACTTCTTAACAGATATGACGAAACCATCAAAGAACAGTTAGAGAAGAACGTCAGTGAAAAGGCACTAAAGGTAAGTCAAGGAAGAGTGCATTATATCCCTCACCATCTCACCATGTCATTGTGCAGCCTGAAAAGGACAAGATTCATATCGTTTATGACGCTTCAGCCAAAACAAAGAAAAGTAACCAGTCCTTGACTGAATGTCTTTATCGTGGGCCAGTGATACTAGAAGACCTTGCTGGATTATTGATGAGATTCTGAATTAACAGGATTGGATTGATTGCAGACATTGAAAAGGCATTCTTACAGATAAGCCTCAAACCTCCAGATCGTGATATCACTAGGTTTCCGTGGCTGAAAGACATAAATAAGCCACCATCTTCAACAAACATTGAGACCTACCGTTTTACTCGAGTGCCATTTGGTACCAATTCAAGCCCATTTTTGCTGGCGGGAACAGGTCAAACTCATTTGGAGAAAAGGGGCACACCTGAAGCACTCCAGATACGAGATGATATTTACATAGACAATCTCATCACTGGAACAGAGAGTCAAGAATAGGCAAAACTATTCTACAGGAAGGCCAAAGATATCTTCAAAGATGCCAGCATGAATCTACACGACTGGAAATCAAACAATAGGGACTTCAGTGATTCTATACCATTTGAAGATAAGATATTGGAGGAAGATACAAAGGTACTTGGTTTGAACTGGAAACCAGAGCAGGATACATTACATGTGATAGCAAAACGATTCAATGAGATGGGGCCTACTACAACTAAGCTTCAGGTATTGACTACAATTGCATCGTTATTGCAATTGAAATGAAATTGTTTTTGCAAAAACTTTGGATCAATGGTCAACAATGGGATGATGAATTGAGCGACAGTCTAAAGGATGAATGGAAGACTATCACTGCAAAAGCTGAGAACCTTGATGATATTGCGATACCAAGATTCATTGGAAGTGAACTATTGGAACTGCTTTGTTTCTGTGATGCATCTGGCAAGGATTATGCTACAACAATATACCTTCGATCAGTCAAGGATGGAAAAGTAGTGGTCAACTTGGTATTTGCTAAATCAAGAGTTGCCCCAAAGAAAGAATTATCCATACCACGTCTGGAACTACTATCAGTTTTACTTGGTTGCCGAAGCCTAGATTTTGTCAAGAAACATTTGAAATCACCAACTATCAAGAGCATCTTGTGAACTGATTCAATGTGCGTACTATCTTGGATCAAAGGAACTATGACAACTTCAGTCTTTTGTCAATAACAGAATTTCAGAAATCACTCAATCCTCTAATACTGTATTCACGTATATCAACACGAGAGAGAATCCGGCTGATTTACCAATGAGGGGGATGCCCATTCAAGAACTATTGAATTGCAAGCTCTGGTGGTACGGGCCATCATGGCTACTTGGAGATCAAACTACTTGGCCCAATTGACATGTGCCCATAGTAAACATAGACCAACTGAAAGATACAGTCCAAAAGAAAACAGATATATTGCATGAGTTTTCTGGTGTTGTTCAAGATGATCCACAACAACAACGACAGTCACCATTTATGATCGATGGGACAAGATTTTCATCATTGAAGAAATTATTACGAGTAACTGCATATGCCAATCGCTTCATACAACACCTTAGAGGGAATAAGCCAATAAACACACACTTGAGTGCTAAAGACATTGAAGGATGCGAGAAGTTGTGGATTAAGTACGTACAAGGAAACTATTTTTTGACAGAACAGAACCAGCTCACAGAAGAGCAACGAAAATCTCAACCTAACCCTGCTCTCGATAATGAACACATAGTGTGAGGTCATGGCAGATTTGCAAATGCAGACTTACCTGAAGACACCTCATCACCCATCTTGTTACCACGCAGAGAGCATTTCACAAAAGTAATGATTGAAGATCAACATAGCAATATTCACCACAGCGGAACGGCTCATACGTTTCTGGATTCCCCCAGGACATGCTGAAGTAAAATCAAACCTGAGAAGATGTCTCACCTGCATCAAACATCAGGGTGGCACTTACGGAGCGAAGCCAATGGCACCTTGGCCAAAAAGCAAGGTTACTGAATCCAAGGCATTCCTTAACACAGGTCTTGATTACTTTGGACTACTCTTTGTCAGACAAGGAAAGGACCAACTGAAGTATTGGGTTTGCCTCTTTACATGTATTACTACCCGTGCAATACACCTGGAACTAGTGGAAGGTATGCCAGCAGAGCAATTCCTATTCGCACTAAGAAGATTTATTGCAAGAAGGGGTATGCCAAACCAGATCATCTTGATCAATGCGATGCAGTTTAAAGCTGCAAAGGATGCCGTAGACTTAGCATGTGAGACTATTGTTAAAGACCCAACTGTACACAGTTACCTAGCTGATCAGAGAATAGTATGGTCATTTATCATCGAGCTCTCCCCTTGGATGGGAGGGTTTTATGAACGCCTTGTAGGAACAACAAAGATGGCACTCAAAAAGACCATTGGTAAACTTAGATTAACAGCCATCCAGCTTCAAACAATATTAGGTGAAATTGAAGCTACACTGACCTCTAGGCCTTTGACCTATGTTAGTAGCGAGCTAAATGATCAAATGATAATCACTCCAGGATACTTTCTCGTGGCAAAGTCAAAAACAGGATCCCCACAAAGTGAAGAGTCAAATGAAGACCCAGACTACAACAGTCAGCCAGTTAACGAGGGTAGAAGACTGTTGGAGATGTGGAAAAAGGGTAATAAACACCTCGATCAATTTTCGAAAATATGGAGAAACCATTACCTGTTGACTTTGCGAGACAGAAGCCAGATATTCATGAAGCATTCAAAGAAACAATCATCAAAAGAACCACTAGTTGGAGATATTCTTCAAATCAGAGATGCAACGCCACGAGGGGGCTGGAAAATTGGGAAAATTATGGAATTATTGAAAAGTCAGGATAGCCAAGAACAAGCAGCCAAAGACCCCGTTTACATGGGAGAAAATGGAATGGTTCCGTTTGGAATGTTTGTTCATTTGGTTGTTCACCATTTGAGTATTTTTTTGTAAAGATGGCGGCGAAGAATACGAAGAAACTTTATAATTGGACTGAGGAGGAGACAGCACTCTTGTTAAAAGTTGTCTTGGATTACAAGACAGCTACACTTGCAATAGCACAAGACTGGGAAACAAGTCGCTCCAAGTACGATGACTTGGCGAAACGTCTCATTAAGGCATACCCAAACGAAGTAACGGATGAGTTTCCAAGTGGCCAAATGAAAGATACATTTTCAGCAGCTAAAGTTTCTTCGAAAGTGAAAAAGCTAAAAAATAGCTTCAGGAAGGCACTTGACACTGGTCGAAAAAGTGGTGGGGGCAGAATAGCATCTTCCCTCTACAAGGACTGTTCTGACATTTGGGCTGGATGCCCAGCAGCAATATGCATTGATGGAGGGTTTGAGACTACTGCCCTAACTGAAACCACAGATGCAGACGAAGCACTTTCAGAGGAAAAGTCTCCAGCAGATACAGATCCTCAGGAACCAAGCTCCTCATCTTTTGCTGAAAACAAAGGGGATGATGAGTATGCTGTTGATGATTCATCAACATCATGTGAACCATTAAAAAAGAAAATGAAACGAAGGAGAGAGGAACTTTCAAAGTATTTGAAAGATCGACAAAATTCAAAAATAATAAAAAAGCCACTTTTCACGATAAAATGCTAACCCTTGCAGCAGAGGAGGCTGAGATGAGGAAGGAAGACTTAGACTTGAAAAAGAAACTGCTGGATCAACTTGAAGCCTCTGAGACACAGTTCTCCTCAACCATTAAAAAACTGTCAACGGATTTAAATAGGACAATGTCAGAAGGTTTTAATATGATGCGCATGATGTTTCAGCCAATGCAAGAATTTCAGACAGCTCACGGTTTTTACCAAGGGCAAAGCATGAAGTTTCAGCAAAACACTAACAGAGGTGAAGACAATTCTGAGCCATATTATACTGACTTATAACTCAAAAACACTAGCAAACTGTTATTAAGCATATACAAGCAAACCTGATTTTAAATGTTCACATTGCTGTTGTTTACACTGAATATGAACTCAAACTAGACTTTTAATTGGTAGGAAGTAATATAAGCTAACATAAGAAGCTTTATTGTGAAAAATAACATGACATAAAGGAATTTATGTAATTTTTAAAAGCCACCATTTGACTCAAGAAACTAAGGTAAGAAACTTTATGGTGGGAAATAATATGAAATAAATGAATTTATGTAATTTTCAAAAAGCTATCATTTCAATTACATATTGCAACTCAAGGAACTAAGGTAAAAAACTTTATGGTGGGAAATAAGACAAAATAAAGGAATTTATGTAATTTTCAAAAGCCAAAATTTTATTATATATTGCAACTTTTGAATTGTGATTACAAATAGATTGTTTGCAGCAGAAAAAATTGTTTGCACAGCTACTATAGGGTGATTGGTAATCAAACTTAGAGGTGCTTTGACAAATGATTTTTTGAAATAACATGAATCACATAAATATGAAATCAGGGGTGTCTTAACAGATTTTAACTAAAGCAATGGGGGTAAAATATTTAAAAGTTCACAAATGTTATGTTTTTCAAATGTCACTAGTTATTGTTGAAATATAATGTAAATATGTCTCTGACTTTCTTGCCTTCTGTTTCTCCTTACATGTTTTCCTTAAAAAGCCAATATTTTAATTATACATTGCAACTTTTTAGTTGTAATTGCAAATAACTTGTAAGCAGCAGAAAACACAGACTGTTTGCACAGCTACTGTAGGGTGCTTGGTAATCAAACTCAAAGGTGCTTGAAAGATGATTGTTTGAAGAACATGAATTATATAAAGCAGGGGTGCCTTAACAGTTTCTGAAATAAAGCAAGGGGGTAAAAGATATAAAAGTTAACAAATTTAATGTTTTTCAAATATCACTAGTCGTTGAAATATAGCTTAAAGATGTCTTTGACTTTCTTGCCTTCTGTTTCTCCTGACATGCTCCATTGTCCAGTTACATTTGGTTGAAAATCTCTGTCATAAGTCAAAGCAGCTTTTACATGTTCATCTGGCACTCTTTCATTTTGAAGTTCGCAAAAATTGTGAAGTGCAAAGCAGCTGTATATAACATCTGGCAGATCAGTCAGGCATATGTCCATTTCTCTACGGAGAGCTCCAAATCTTGCTTTTAGTCTGCCAAAGGCACATTCTATAACCATCCTTGCTGATGACAGGCGACAACAGAAGAATTTCTCATCAACATCTTTCCCTCCATTGGCATATTCTTTCATGAGATAAGGTTGTAGTGGGTATGCTGGGTCACCAAGGAGACACACTGGAACACTGCCACAGCCTTCAACACTTTCGTTGTGACACGATGGAATATCGCTATTTTTTACCATTTTGTTTATTGTGGAATTAGCAACTATTCTAGCATCGTGCATGCAACCAGGCCATTTTACTACAACGTCTATAAAACAGTAACGATAGTCACATGTTGCTTGGATATTCAAGGAATACCTGCCTTTCCTGTTTATAAAATCAGTGGAGTTTGTGTGTGGCTGACGAATAAATATGTGGGTTCCATCTACTGCACCCAAGCACTGAGGAAAACCATGATGCATATAAAAATTTTCAGTAAGAAACTGCACTTCATCTTCAGTCCTTGGGGTCTTAATGTAGTCTGGCCCTAATTCATTTTTTATAAGATGGCATACCTTTCTCACCACTTTTGAAACCGTAGGCCTTGAAATGCCAAACGCATTTGCAACTTTTCTATATCCACCCTCGTCGGTCAAATAATATAGAGTTATTGCTAAGTATCTTAATATTAAAGTTCAATTCATCTTTAAATCGGCCAAACGCATATCATCTATGTTTCAGTATAAGGACCGCATTCCTACACTAGTTTGCTCTAACGTTATATATAAATTTTCGTGTAGTGGCTGTAATGCCTCTTACTATGGGAAGACCAACAGGAATCTTTTGATTCGCTGTAACGAGCATCTTGGTATTACTAGAAATGGACGAGAACTCTCATCACCGAGCCCATCGTCCATTAGAGATCATATAAACAAACAGGTCATACTGCTTCTATTGATGATTTTAGCGTGATCAGTAAAACCAGTAATTCATACGATCTACTCATACATGAGAGCCTCCTCATTCAAAGAGATAGACCCTCCCTTAATTCCCAGCAGTCCTCCATTTCTATGGTTCTATTCTAATTTCTTGCTTTTCACTTACTGCTTTCCTGCCTCCACAGTTCTTTCCATTCTTCTGGGTATTTCTATTTAACTACTTACAATACGTTTTCCTACTGTTTGTCTTGCTGTTGCTTCGTTACAATACTTTTTCCTCCTGTTTTTCTTTTGACATCACGTGGGGTTTTATCCACGGTTTAGCCACGTATTGTGCTTCCCCTTAGATATCCCTTCTCCCTCTTCTCTTTACTGAGGATGACTCAAGGCTGAGTCAAAACGTCACTGGATTAGTCATACCGAAAATCTAAACTGGATTAGTCATACCGAAAGTGTAACCACTGGAATAGTCATGATTTGTCTAAATTACAATGATTTCTCTCTTTGTCGTCGTCCTTATTGTCAAGTTTATTGCTAATTGTTTTTCTACCGATAAAGGCTGGGGCATATTTGTTGTTTGTTTTTAAACAAAGGGGCCTGAGCTTGTTGCATAGTAAAAGAAAACTATCTCTACTCATGCGAAAATTCTCTCGCCATTCTTCTGGTACAACCACAGTGTCTACAAAGTTTTGCCACCAACTGTCCGTTCACCCTAGCCTAACCCAGAATCTCCTCTTTTCGCGATCATCCTTCATAGCCATCAATCGCGAAGAAATACCCTGACGCTGTTTGATTCTTGCTATCATATTCAAAATCCTTCTTTTCCATAACTTATGATTAAGACACAATGTGTTAATGATTTGAGCTTTAGCTACCACAACAGACACTAAGATTGAAAAAAAGATGTGAGAGTTTTCTTTATTTGATCCATCGTGAAACATGTAACCAATCGAGTCAGTTTGTCTTCGAATTTTGGCGCACAAGGGAGTCATTTTCCATTAGCCTCTGCACCAAGGCAAAACAGCCTCGTTCCCTATCTGCTCTCTTTTGGCTCGGTTCCATTTGGTTCCGACTGTTTACATGGGAGCCAAACGGAACGGTTCCAAATGGAACCACTTCTGTAGCGGAGCCAAAAGAGCACGGATAGCAGTTCCATTTGGAACGGTTCCAGCAGTTCTCGTGTAAACACAAGGCCTATCCACACCAGTTTTCGAATGGTTCCATTTGAAACCGTTCTGTTTGGCTCCCGTGTAAACAGGGTCAAAGTTACTCTTCCAAACAAGCATGTGCGACAACGATCATTGGTTCATCTATATCCGCTAGAAGTAATTGACAAACAAACGAAGGATCCTGACGAATCTGAGAAGGGAGGAGTTAACGGTGATCAATCCAGATGGTAGGACAGCAAGATTAAAGAGATCTACCCAACTGCTTGACTAAAATGTAAAGCTAAAAGCGAAGCTATAGACAAGATACTGGGACACTCGATACGTGAATGACACTCACGGTGGCGGGAGTGTCGTGAACAAGGTTACGAAATTGTACAATGACGTAATGCATTGTCACCTTCCACAATGACGTAATGCATTGTGAACTTCCGCTTTAATTTCTAGAAAAACCGCTGACTGCTCTAGATCCTTCTAACGTTTTTGAACACTTTCGTATAGCTATTGTTTATGTTATGCTGACTCATGCTTAGAATTATATGTATATCGTGTAGAGCTAGAGTAGAGGAGACAGAGTTCGAAGTAAGTACAATCATTTAGAGAAAGAGTTTGAAATGCAATTTATGCGATTGATTTAACTCAAAGTCAAACGATTTCGTATCTACCGCAACAATTACTTACTTCCTTTCGTTCTATCAGCAACTGTCAATACTTTTGCTCCTGTCCAACTAAGTTAGAGGGCAGATTAGACTTGTACCCTGCTTACGTCAAATGCCACGATATTTTTGAGAGGACATATCTATCACAAAGTAGCAAGTGGTTTTTGTGGTGTATAATATGTTTTGTGGATTATAGGATTAAAGTAGTTGTGTCTTGTATCTGTGGGTTAATCATAAACGTGTAGTGTTTGGGGACCAAGTCCTTTCAAACATTCAGACACACCCGCATTTTGACAATATTTGATTGTCCCACTTCTCTCAGGTTCCTAATATACAGAGTGCCCTTGTTAAATTTTTGTGTTTTCTTACCCTATCCCTAAACATATTAGGATCTCTGCTCATTACAGTTTTAAGGACTGTAAATTGGTTTCGATGTGTATTCCTTCAGAAAGGACTTGTCTTCTTTTACTAAGTGATGTTTTGTCTTTCACTATTTCTTTCACAATCTCTTTTGATGTTTGTCAGAAGCGTATAAGCTATCTGATGTTTTGAAATACGTTCCCCGCTTATTAACAGTGTAGTAAGTGTTCAAGATAAAGTAACAAAACAGATCTATGAGAAACCTGATACGAGACAATATACAATGTAAGACAGTGTTAAAATTGTGTATTCTTTCACAGGTATCATAGCCCCTATTATCCCTGATATATTTATCAAGAACCCACTGCAGTATGTTTTATGTGCTAATCCTTGTGGACACTACGGAAAACAATATCTTACGTTTTGTCTTCTGTCCACTCAAGCCCTCCTCCTGCAGCCTTTTGTAGCATTCATTAACATTTACACTACTGACTGATTTTAGCATAATATTGACTTTTTGATGTTTTATATTATTAACTGCATTTAAATGCTGCCAGAATTCCATCGCAAAGGCCCAAACCTTGCGAAGTATGAATGAATGATAATTAAGAGGACAAGGCCCTGCATAGAAGAGGAACAGTACAGAAGTAGGTACAGATAGGCCTTGCGGAAACTGATGGACCAGTTCCAGGTATAACTACTAGCTGTACTCAAATGGATCCCTTTAGAAAGTATCGTTCTGATTGACCATACCCAAATGGTCTCATGCATACACTCAAAACGGTTCTTGTCAGGTACGCTTAGAAATGACCTTTTGTATGTAATAAATATGGAAACCACCTATGCATGAGTACATGGAAAGAAAATGTTCTACACAGAACAGTGCCAAAACATGGAGTAAACGGGAAGCCTATCCGTACATATGAGTAATAGAGCAGTTCCAAATCCTTAAGGCCAATTTCCATTCATTGAAAAGTGAGCGGGCGGGTGGAGATTTAGCAAAGAGCGGAATTTATGCGAGCGGATACTACCATTTCCATTTATTGGTGGGCTAAAACTGCATTTACACTGCGATTAATCTGGAAAGATTTGTCTTATACGACAAATCAAATAGTGTAAATAGAAAAATCGTACAATTTTGTCCTTCAGCGATAAATCTTTGTGGCTCCTGTGACAAATCTTGAAAGTCGAACATTGTCAACTTCTACGATTAGTCGTAGGGAATTCAGCCAATAAGAATGCTGATGTGCTAAATGGTCATGCATATATGATGTCGGCGAAGAGGGGAGAGGGGAGTGCGATGAGTTTAAGACTTTTTTAGATGTTGTAGAGAGGGGATGGGAGTACTCTATAATTGGTATTAATTACCTGTTAACTATATTATCTTGTTTGTGACAGATTTACTGCTTTAATGGGTACTTTCGATTGTGTTTTGGTGCTTATACTGTATGTGTGTGTGGAAGCCCAGGGGGGTCACTGTAATAGTTGTATACGGGGGGTCCATCCAATAAGTCTGGGTAGAAATTGCTTTGTTATCTGATACTTATGGGTAGCTGATATACAAAATATGGACTTTCAATACTTTTGGGTTCAACCAACACATACAGATCAAAGATTGTTAGGATTTCTTTCAACATCAGTAAAAATGAGGCTTTTACGATCCATCAAACATCAGTATTTTTGATATCTTTGGGTCTCATCAAAAATATTTAGTTGATACTTCTGGGCCTGTGAACTTTTATTTGATACCTTTAGGTGAATCTGGGAAACTGTGGATGGACCCCCCCCAATATACAAAATGTTAAAGTGACACCCCTGGTTGTGGAAGAGGGGGGTAAAACAGTTTAGACGTCATAAAGGAGGGGCTGTATAGAAGTAATACTATCTCCGACAAGGGGAAGAGGGAAAACTTGCCAAAGTTTAGATGTCATTACTGTATGGTCCCTAAGCCTTCAAGCCCAGGCCATAGGCCACGGCCTAAAATGGTTACAACATGAAGAGAACTCTCAGTTGATGTGCCTTATCGTTGTAACGGCAAGAACTGAACGTAACTAAAACATCCAAATACACATACTGTAAGCTAAACACGAAGCAACACTAGTTATGCCAGGACACGATACACGTTGACAGAGACAAACATTGCCCGAAGGCGGTGATACTGGCATTTGTCTTCACAGTGTAAACAGCAAAACTTGTAACATACATCTTGTAAGATAAATCGTGGAACACGCTGCAACAAATCTTTTAAGAGTAATCGCATAGTGTAAACATGGCGTAAAGCAAAGCAAGATGCCTGCTGGTTACAAACTATGGGTACTTCGAAAGAAAATCTCAGTAAATCATCTAGAGCCATGGAGGCAGCAGGTGCATTAGAAATATTTTGCCACTCTGTAGAAAAGTACAAGCTTGTATATCAGTACTATATAGATGATGGTGATACATCTTCATTTAAAGATATGGTTGCCTCAGAACCATATGAAGATCATGGCATTGTCCCCAACAAATGGGAATGTGTTGGACACATTCAAAAGTGCCTAGGAACACGCCTGAGAGAACTGAGAAAACGTTATAAAAATACGAACGCAAAATTATTTTGGATTTGCTATACCGCAAAATACAGGGCAGGTGTATGCAATGAAAAAAGTAGTTGGGGCTGTTCTATGGCATTGTACAGATATGACAGAAGAAAGTCATCACGAATACTGCCCTAGAGGTGAGCATTCATAGTGCAAGTGGCAGAAAGACAAAGTTACCATAAAAAGTACTTATAAAAGATCAATATATATACAAAAATGGATTCATGATGTCTTGAGACCACTCTTCCATGATCTTAGCGCAGATGAGTTATTGTCCAAATGCTTGCATGGAAAAACTCAGAACTGCGACATTAAACACAAGAAATAGCAGAGAACACCAGGATGACTCCGTAAGTGCAACTATGTATAAACTTCAACTTAACGAAACATTAAAACAGAATAAGGCCTAAAACTGCGTATCACAATAACCTCGATTTCGGAGGCACAGCCTCTAACACAATGTTGATACAATGGAGTAGTATTGTTTTAAGGTTTTTTTTTTGTTTGAAATAAAGTGTGTTTTGTTTCTTGAACATAGTATTGTCAATAAATAACATCATGATCCAATTAATGTTCCATATCATACAAACCACTGCGAATCCACTGAGGAGGACAGCGTTGACGATATGAACGGCAATTGCTTACTATATTTTCCTCTTTGTCCTGAGATAACGGTTCTTCCAACACTGTATCTGTAGCACTTAAATCTGAGTTGTTACCGATTGACTCTCCCCTTTCCTCTGAAGATAAACTACTGTCATCACTGTCCACGAATACAGGTTTATGATCCCTATCATAAGAATTTGACTGAAGTGAAGGAATTGCTGGATAGAGACGAGTCAGAGGGACCATGTACTGGCGTGACATTACTTTACTGTCAGAAAGCTTCTGAACAAGAGCATTGTTACCTGTGAAGTTAGTGAGGATATACTTGTCTCGAGCTTTTTCTTTGCTACGCTCATCTTTAATGAAAACCAAATCACCTACACTAATGCACGCATTGCTTGCATTAGGAGAACCTGGAGCTTTTGATTTGGCACTGAATGGCTGATTTTGAGATCGAATCTCGTTTTGCTTTTGAGCTAAGTCAGTGTCACTGTATCTTAGTTGCTCACTAGTATGCTGATCTCTCTGCAGTAGGATTTTTTTTTGCTGATAATCCATGGTTCTGAATTCGGGAAGTTAACATATCAACTGCAAGTTGTAACTGCAGAGGTGCGACTTGTGCACCAGATGGGTCTAGTTTAAGAAGCTCAGTTTCTAGCTCTTGAATGGCTTTGTCAACAACACTGTTGGAGTTTTTATTCTTAATATGTCCAAAATCAAGTTGAACACCACGTTGTTGAAGAAACTTATCACTACGAAGAGCCTGGAATCCTGGTGCGGAATCAACGCGAATAGTACACTGTGGAGCACGAAAGAATGATGAATTTAATAGAAGCGCGGGTTTAAGGCTGGCCGCTGACTCATCGGTAATAATAGCAGCTGTTGTGAAAGATGAATGGACATCTCGAACAACACATATCTTTTGGCGATTTCGTCGAAGAACATCCGCATAAAAAACCTGACCTGGTGAAGAAGCAGAAATTGACAAAGACTGATCAAATACTTCTGCTGGCACAGCTTTTACTAACTTACAAAAATCACATTTATCCACAATTTGATCAATGACAGTGTCACTTTTGATAGTAAAGAAGAATCGACTGAAAACAAGCTTTAGTTGACTTTTTGCTGCGTGCTTGAAGTGTAAATGTAACGCAGTAACTATACCTGGCAGGATATCCACAGGAACAATAATAAGTGCTCTGTGTGGTAAGCCAGGAATTTGTTTGTAGACAACTAGAAGTCCCTGGTCATCAATGGAAGCTACAGTCAGGTATCGTCTGAGATTTTTAAGGTCACGTACTTTGCGAGAGGGACGAGTACCTTGGGTAAGATGAGCATAAGCACGCCGTAAGTTGGAGCAATCGTGCTGAGCAGAACACCATGCTGCTTTGTTCACAAATGGCATAGAGGAAGAACCTGAGAGTACATCGGAAACCGTTACAGCATTGACAACTGATGATGCAGTAGATTCAACAAATTTGCAAACTTGACAATTTTCAGCTGTACATTCAACAGGGTTTAGCGAAGCAAAGTCACTGGTAGGATTTGCTGTACCTGGTAAATGAGCCACTATTACCCTATGCGAGCTCAAAGTGGACAAAAACGTAGAAATACGAGCCGAAGCTGACAACTGACCTTGGCAAAGACGCTTGTATGCATCAACACAAGGTTTAGAATCAGTTAAAACTTGTAAAGGATGTTCTGATTCTCGAGCGTAAGGAGCAAAATGATTAACACCAGCAGCAATAGCTAATCCTTCCAGTTCACATGGAAACCACGTTAATTGATGCTGTTTCAGTTTAAAGCTGTAACATTGAGCTAGCGGTTTTTTTTTGTCTCTGTACAAGAACAATGTAGCTCCAAGACCTTTATTTACCGGAGAAGCATCGACTGTACACATTAGATGATCAGAAGGCCTGGGTATGGATAATATGCTGGGAGATTGTAAAGATGACTGTGCTTTGCTGAAATGAGCTTGTAAGTCTGGTGTCCATGTACTTGTGTTGACCCCTTCTAGACCTTTGGTAGAATCGTCAAGAGGTGACAACAAAGATGCATAGCGAGGGATGCAACGGGACATTGCTTTGAAAGCCCCAATAAACGATCTCATTGAGGTGCAAGTCTTAGGAGGAGCAACTGATGCAAGAGGTGTTAGCTTATGAGCTGAAGGATATAACGTACCAGCACACCACTGCCAGCCCAAAATGACTGTTTTCAATGGATATATAACCGTCTTTGGTGCTGACAGTGTCAAGTTTTTCTCTTTCATGCGTTGCAAAACCCTTTACCAGTTGTACAAAATCCCATCTACAGTGACCCCACCAACAAATAAGTCATCTGCACTAATTGCTACAAATCCTTCTTGCATAAAATCTCCAAATACTTGGGCAGTTAGCTCTTGCAGATACTCAGAGGAACCTGGCATTCCCATTGCTGAACGGAGATAAACTCGCAGTCCCTTAAATGGAGTTACCGTGCCTAGGTAGGGTATTGAAGACTTAGCTAGCGGAATCTGGAAAAAACTCTTTGTTAAGTCAGTTTTGATGAGATATGTGAACGAAGAAATTTTTCGTAACACACTGTCGCAAGACGTGGATGCAGTTGGAAGAATTTTTACATACTGGCTGAGACTATTAAAAGCAGTAACAAATCTGTGACTCCCATCTGGCTTCTTTACTAGGAAACTGGGTGAAACGAATTTAACAACAACTCCCACATCCTCTGGCCTAGCTAACACACCTAGCTGCTCAAGCTTGTCTGCCTCAACCTGTAATTGCTGCAAAGTGTTCTGACCATATAATGGTAGTCTCCCTTTTCTAGGAGGAGGCTCAACAGGACCGATATTGATACTAGCACGAATAGTCCCACTGCGGTCATTGTAACAACCACAATTTGTTGAGAAGACAGAATTAAATTGCTTAGTAAGGCATATGAAGCTTTGTCGCTGCTGAGCCGATAACTGTCCGTCAGGATATACAGAAACAAGTGCAGAATAATCTTCTGATGTAGATTTAAGATTTGCTGGTGTAACGGAAGAAATCGGATTGGATAAACTGAAACATTCCGCTGGCTGTAGTTGTGAAGGAGAAACTACGCGCCGAATTTGAGCAATATGTTGGGATTTAGCCAAAGGTACTGCATCACTGCTAAGATTGGGTATGCGAACGGACCCTTGAATGACGTGAGAAATGCTGGGAGCTGGCCACTCCCCTGCTAATGGTGAAGTAAGACGGGGCTTGATAGCAACTTCACCGTCAAACGATTTTAATTCATCGGCATAAACTTCCACAAACTCTCCAGGCAAAATAACTTTGGCTGTGTCATTACGAACAATCAAGGGCTCAGCACGATTAATATCAAATGATTTTCCAGCATCACGAGCACCGTAGGGTATTTTGATGTTCCTTATAGAAATGAATTCAGATTTAAGATGAACTTGTATGTCATTTACCTTGCAAAATGGAATACCGGCTAAGATATCACAATCAAGTTTATCAAGAACTAAAGCAGTTATTGGAAGAGCCATCCCTCCAAAATTCAGGGTAATATGAACCTCACCTTTAACATCAAGCTGTGATTTGTCAGCAGATCGAGCAGAATGAAGAGTAGAGCGAGGAGTAATGCCCGCAGACTGAAGAAATGCTCGTGATATAATAGACGATGTAGCACCTGTATCGACAACGATGCGGCAAGGATGATTATTATAAAATGCATAAAAGAATGGAGAAGCGTCACATTCAACTTTTTTAACTGAAGATATTAAATTGTTGACATCAGAATCACGAGATTCATTTTTATCAGCGTGGTTCACTGGACAATCCATATCATTCAAATCAATCTCGTCTACTGTAACGTGTAATGCTTTAGCAATGTCTAACTTCTCACTTTTGGACAAATACCAGCAGTCACCAATGTCATGACCTTGGTATCGACGACCAGCTGACTTGCATATAGAGCAACATTTCAACGGAGAAAATGCAGTTGTAGATTTATTGAGGAATCGTGATCCCTTATTAAAGGATGTTTGCCGACCCTGGTTACGCTTGTAGGATGAGCGAGCATAATGCACCTGAATATCCTCTTGTGCTGTAAGTTTGGCAAGTAAAGAATCCATGGACTGAGAAAGATGGGGTTGAATATCTTTTAAAGTTTTGGATTGAAGATCATGCGCATAAACTTGAGCAACATAGGCAGGAAGATGCTGATCTATTAAGGACAACCACAAGAAAACAGCAAGCCTTTCTGTAGTAGGTCACATAGCTTCATCTTCGGTGGGTAAAGCTCCATCGTGATATAAACCTGATGCAACTGTTAGCAAAGTGTCCTCGAGATGTGCAACAATACGCTGGTAAAAAGTTTCATACCGCTCATCATCTAGACGATGGATTGAGGAAAGAATGAGGAAGGTAACTTCTGATTGAGAAAAACTGTAGTGCTTACGTATACGTTGCCATATCCAGGAAAGACTAGTACTGTGTTTTATGATCTCATTCCGTAGAAGAGAAGGAGAAAAGTGGGCTATTAGACCTAACAGTCGCTCTACCACAATTTCTTCTGAACTGCAGTTTTACGACTAGCTGCAGCAACATCATCGCAATCACTCCTCAATCCACGGTTAACAACACCATGCTTGCCCCACTCGGTATCAAGAAAGGGGGCAAAATCATTGCATAAACTGAGATGATACATGTTTGATTGCCAATTAGCATAAGACTAGCTTAGTACTGATAGCCCGCTAGAACATGGGCTTTCCTAGCCCCAGTTGACATGTTGCATATTAGCCTTGGAAAGACTAACGCTGTGCCCCCATGAAAGCTGCATGGTCCGCATTGTTGGTGAGCATGGACGGGGCTTCTTGACTTTTTTCCTGTCCCTTTACTGCCCCGTAGCCTAGCGCAGGTATCTGACCACTTTTTGCACAATTTTTTCTCGCAATTTTCTTCGATTTGCACAATGCAAGGCTGAAAGACACATGCTCCATCGCAGAGGCCCATAACGTCACCTTCTCGTGATCCTATGCGACCAGACCATGCAACAGTCATGGGGGCACAGCGTTAGTCTTTCCAAGGCTAATATGCAACATTTCAACTGGGGCTAGGGAAGCCCGCGTTCTAGCCGGCTATCAGTACTAACCTAGTCCAGTACTAAATTATCTGTTACAACCATGTGAAATTCAGCTTTCAACCAATAATTATAGTTGGATCATCACATGCAGAATGATCTATGGAATTCGGTAATGGCATTTATAACAAATGATCTCAGAAAGAAGGGCAACTGTGTCCCAACAGACGAACATTCAGTATAGTGGAACCCCTTAAATTTGACTTGACCAGAATAACTCTACCATCTATAGTGGAATTAACTATGAAGCCTACTGTAAATACAGTGAAAACAAAATAAACATGAGTTACTGAGCTGAGAATAAAGTTGGTAACATCTTAGTGTTTGCCTGTAAAACGTGTATGATAAAATCAAGGAGTATATTCGACTGTAAGGGCAATATCTCAAAT
Organism: Mastigias papua; assembly: GCA_964019165.1. Lineage (NCBI taxonomy): Eukaryota > Metazoa > Cnidaria > Scyphozoa > Rhizostomeae > Mastigiidae > Mastigias > Mastigias papua. The sequence continues at coordinate 13,064,745 of OZ025280.1, forward strand.
GTAAGCAAAGTGCCCAAACTCTTGAGACATCCTAACATCCAACTCACGTGCACATACTAAGAATCAAGAGCAAACTAAAAGCTCCTAATACATCAGCAAATATTGCATTAAATACCTCCTCAATATCATAACCATACTTCTGCGGTAACAAAACGGTACGTTAAAAGAGAAAATCAAGCAAAACTGAGGGGAACTGCCTTGATCTTAATCCCCCTGAAGCAAAGTTATGGAATCATGGAATCATACTATACTACATGTTCCTTTGAGAAATGGAAGACAAAGAGAGAAATGGAAGACAAAGAGAGAGCAAAATGTCAAATCCAAAATGTCAGAAACAAAAAAAGTGAGGAGAAAGAAACTTAGAGGCTTGAGGAAGAGTTTTGGAGACAGGAAAAAGGAGCTTGAATGGGGGGACTCATATGATTCTGGTGGATTTTCTTAGAGTTGCACTTGTATGGGGCTTTCTCACATTGTGGTTTTGCCATCATTAATTGATTTAACGAAAAGTATCCCAGAAACTACAAAAGATATTTAGCTGATATTTTCACAGTTTGTTGTAGTACATTAGTTTTAGGGCATGGACCTCAATTTTCAGTCATATTTTATTTCATTTTGAGTCTAGGAAGTCATTAATCAAATGAGTCTGTAAACAAAACTGTTCCTTGTCTGAAATATAATAGAATAGGAGTTACAGTATAACATACTAGTAATATTGTTGGTCCTAGAACCATGTTATGATGATATTTGTTGAAAATTTCAGCATTTTAGGCCTTGTACCTTTTTTTATCCAATTGTTCAAAGTAGTTGGCATTTTCTCACATATTGATAGTTTGACGTCATAGTTATGTAGAAGTATGCACAAAATTCCTTGCAGCTTTTCATTTACTTACCACTAAAACCTGTTAAAACTGTTTCCTTGTTGAAATACAGTGTATAAATAACTTTTGTGTCATCATTGGTGAGTTACCTTAAACCATTATTGTTTATTTTCGAAAAAGTGGGGAGCTATACCCCCCCCCCTATTCTGTCATGCCTGATTTACACATAAAAATACTAACCAGTAAGGCCAATATGAGGGGTAAAACAAATATCTTGTTATGCAATTCTTCATCTTATAAGGCATAGGTGGATCCAGATTATGGTTTTGGGTAGGGCTATTTTGGAGGGAAAATGGTAGGTGGGGGAGAAACTTTTCATAGCTATACCCTTTTAATACCATTCTAGTTCTATGCAGGGTGCTCGACTCATTTTGTATTAATGTTATTGTCAACTTCATGCACCATATCTCTCAACAGGGAAATAGTTAGATATATAGTCAACAGTCCAGAATAGATGTCCTCAAAGTAATATCTCCTTAAAAACGGATGCCATAGCATTGTTATTGTAATCCCCCTTGCATACCCCAAGATGGCATCATCACGGCAAGATCTAGAATTTGCTTTGCTAGATGGCACCTAAAAAGAGATTTGAATGAGCAACATGTAATTGGAAAAAAGAATTATTTATATTCTTCTTGAACAGTTACCCAGAAAATGCCTCAGACATTCTGCATTCTCAATTTGCTTATCTACAGTAGTTGCTGCTTATTGTTCCTGTCAACCCTTTGTCCTACTACACTTCTGGCGTCCCTGCATAGAAATTGATATTAGTGAAAGTCCGTTAATAATTTTGAGTCATGTTTGTGAGACTTTGGAGGTATTCTGAACTCGCTGAAGAAAAAACTGGCCAATTTCCAGTGAGAAAAACTTAGCAAAATTGTTCTAGAGAAAGTTTTCGCGCGAAAAATTTCTCGAGAAATATTTCACAAGTGAGTTTCCAGTCGGCGACATTCTTTAGAGAAATCCCTCTGCGAAATAGTTCATTTGCATCATGAACTTGTCATCTGAGGACCTGTTGGTTTTGCTGGCGCTGCATCGAAGGAAAAAGCAGAGAAAATATAGAAAACTGTTTTGGGTTCACAGGATATTTGCAGAGAGAAAGGAGAAGGGAGAGTACAATAATCGTGTCAGGGAAATGCGGCTTCATGACCATGAATTGTTTTTCAAAATGTTTAGGATGACTCCCTCCCAACTGGAAGAAGTGACTAACTGGGTAGCACCATTGATACTTAAAGACAGTGTACACAGGGAAGCGATTTGAACTGAAGAAAGATTGTACTTGACTCTGAGATACTTGGCAAGTGGTGATTCCCATGTAAGCCTTGCAGCACGTTACAGAGTGAGCCAAACAACAGTTGGAAGAATAATACCAGAGACGTGTGATGCACTTTGGGAAGTTTTAACAAAGGAGGGTTTCATGAAAGTGCCAAAAACACCTGATCAGTGGGACGTTGTAGCTTCAGAAATGGAACGTAGATGGAATTTCCCAAATTGTCTTGGTGCTATGGATGGCAAACACGTTAATATTTTTGCTCCTGCAAGAAGTGGTTCCCTGTTTTTTAACTATAAAAAAACATTTTCTATTGTCCTTCTTGCTATTTGCAATGCAAGCTATGACTTTATTATGGTGGACATTGGGGAGGCAGGCCGTCAAAGTGATGCTGGTGTCTTTGCAAATAGCAATATAGGCCATTGCATCACAAACAATCGTTTAGCTGTTCCTAAGCCAAAAGTATTGAGAGGAACTACACATGAATTTCCATATGTCTTTGTGGCAGATGACGCCTTTCCCTTGAGACTGAACATCATTAAACCTTACTCAGAGACCAGAATGGAAATTGAGAAAGTCATTGCCAACTACCGAATCAGTCGTTCAAGGAGAATTATTGAAAATGCATTTGGCATTTTAACTGCCAGATTTCGTATCTTCAGTCGACCAATTAATGCAAAAGTTGACCATGTTGAGTCTTGCACTAAGGCATCCATTGCTTTGCACACTTATCTGATGCAAAGCAAGACTTCTGAGAACAGTCAGTATTGTCCTGAAGGCTTCACTGATATTGATGGCACAACAAAGACAAGAGAAGGTGACTGGAGAAAAAGTGTAGAAAGTGACACAGGCATTCATCCTGTAAGCAGGATTGGTTCAAATAAGTATTCAATACAGGCAAAAAGGGTTAGGGATTTATTCTGTGATTATTTTAACTCTCCAGCTGGACAGGTTCCTTGGCAATGGGATATGGTTCATACTAGAAGAACATAGACTGAGAAAAAATTAATTGCCACTTTATTTGTATATCATATTAATCTTCGTATTCAATATCAAAAAGCACTTGTTGAATTTTTCAAAAAACTAGTCTTTTTTTTTCTAGAACTTGGTCCTTGCAATTACAAAATAACTTGCAAAGGAAAATTTCAAGTAAAGCTATCCACTGACAACAAGAGTCTGTATGAAGATCTCTATGTAGTGGAAGGGTTAGAGAGACCTCTTCTCAGTAGACATGCTAGTTCTTCATTGAATTTGAGTCAAAAAGTTAATGAAAGTAGTTCAAAGGATAGATTGTCTGACTCTGTAGCTCAAAATACTAAAATGCAAATTTTGAACAAGTATCTGAAGCTTTTCGAAGGACTGGGTGAATTAAATGGTGAATATAATATTCTGATTAAATCCAATGCAGAACCTTATGCATTGAATGTGCATTGAATTTACCTCTTTTGGATAAGACAAAAAAAGAGCTAGATAAAATGCTTGATATGGGAGTAATTTCTCGAGGTAATGGTCATACTTCTTGGTGTGCTCCCATGGTTGTTATTCCAAAATCCAATGGTGAAGTTAGAATTTGCGTTGATCTTACCAAATTAAATGAATCTGTTTTAAGAGAAGTACATCCTCTTCCCTCAGTTGATTATACACTTGCTAAGTTTGGTGAAGCGAAAATCTTTTCAAAGATCGCAAGAGTCTCGATTATTGACTACATTTAATACCCCCTGGGGAAGATTTTGTTTTAATCGTCTTCCTTATGGTATTTCAACAGGTAGTGAACAATTTCAAAAATGCATGAATGAACTTCTAGAAGGACTACAAGGAGTTGAAGTTCAAATTGATGACATCATAGTTTATGGCGCTGATGAATTAGAGCATAACAAACGACTAGATAATGTTCTACAAAGATTATTGCAGGCAAATATTACTCTCAACAAAGCGAAGTGTGACTTTGGAGTTAAGTCTGGTAAGATTTTAGGTCATATTGTTTCGTCAGAGGGAATTACTCGAGACCCCTCTAAACTCAAAGCTATTGTTTCCTTGCCAAAACCTAACAACGTTAAGGAGTTAAGATCATTTTTGGGCATGGTAAACCAAATGAGTAAATTTACAAGTCACTTAGCTTCGATAACAAAACCTTTGAGAGATCTTTTGTGCAAAGAAAATAAGTGGACATGGGGACCTAGTAAAGAGAAATCGTTTTCAAATATAAAGCATTGTCTTGTATCTTCACCAGTTTTAGCTCTCTACGATCCTAATAGAGAAACGAAGATAAATGCAGATGCATCGTCGTTTGGAATTGGAGGAGTGCTACTACAAAAACAGGATGAAGGTGTCTGGAAACCAGGTTCTTATATGTCATGTGCATTGTCAGAAGCAGAAAGTCGATACAGTCAAATTGAAAAAGAGTGTCTCGCCTTCACATTGATGTGTGAAAGGTCCAGTGATTACATTCTTGGTAAACCACTTATTGGTGAAACAGATCATAAACTGCTGGTCCCTCTTCTAATGAAATATGCACTTGAACAAGTTCCACCACGAATACAGAGATTCAGGATGCGACTAATGCGTTTCAACATACAAGAAATGAATCATGTGCCAGGGAAGGAAATGTACATGTCGGACATGCTGTCAAGGCAGTTGCCAGCTGAAAGTGCAGGAAAATCCATGGTTGATGATGAAGATATGGTGCATTTTCTTGAGAGTATCATCGATTCATTGCCGGTGTCAGATGTTAAAGTGCAACAGATCATTGCCGCACAAGCTGAAGATTCTGTATGCTCCAAAAGTAAGGAATACATCCTGGAGGGATGGCCAGATAAGTATAAAATGCCTGATGCATTGAAACCTTACTGGAAATTTAGGGGTAAGTTTTCTGTTGTAAGGGACCTCATTCTTAAATCATCCAGAATTCTAATACCATCATCCTTAAGATTAGAGGTATTGGATAAAATACACCAAGGGCATCAGGGTATCATAAAATGTAGAGCCCGTGCTAAACAATCTGTGTGGTGGCCTGGATTAAGTAGAGAAAGTCAGGACATGATACAGGGTTGTAGAGTTCATTTGGAACATAAGGTTAATCCACCTGAACCTTTGATCCCCTCAATATTTCCTGAGAGACCTTGGCAAGAAATTGGAATAGATTTCTTTTATTTCAAGGGAAAGGATTAATTATTAATTATTTCTCACGATTTATTGAAGTTTTAGCTATGCAGAAGTCAAAGAAAGCTAATGCTGTCATTTATGCATTGACAGAAATATTTGCTAGATATGGGATTCCAGAAAAGGTGAGATCTGATAATGGACCTCCATTTGATTGTGCAGAGTTTACACATTTTGCAAAGCAGTGGGACATTGAGCTTGTACCAACCAGTCCAAAATATCCACAATCTAATGGAGACGTTGAAAGAGCAGTTCAAACTATCAAAAATATTCTAAAGAAAGAGAAAGAACTACAAAAAGCATTGTTGGCATACAGGACAACACCTTTGCGAAATGGCTATTCACCAGCTGAATTGTTAATGGGTAGAAGGTTGCGCAGTACTGTTCCAACATGTCATGAAAACCTTATTCCCAGATGGTCTGACATAGACAAATTGCGGGAACATGAGAATATACAAAAGGTGCAAAACTATGGGGGCCCAATCAGTTCAAAAATATAGTGAATTAATAAACATAGTTGCAATTAATAAAAGACTATATACTTAATTATTGCATATATAATGAATTAATAATTGCATGTGTGCGTGATTAATAACTGCAACAATAATTATTAAGCATATACAGAAGTAATTATTAAGCATACACAGAATTAATTATTAAGCCTACACTGAATTAATTATTGGACATGCTCTGAAGTAAAGGGCAAATCCCAAGATACAATGCCTTTCATTTTGGCGCGAAAGTCAAATCACATTTTTGCAATGGCCTAATGCAATAATTTTCTTGTACTCGAAAGTTATGCCAAGGCAAAGACGCCGTATATTGAGAGAAAGAAATGAAAGGGGGCTTTCTTTGTTCCTTAGAACTCTCAATTCAGTTCTGAGGATATGTATTTCCGAAGATCCGTTTCAAAATGTATGCAGAAATGACTTGATCGATGGCCAAGAAAGGCTTATCAATGCATTATCAACTTTGGCTCTGCTAGTGGAAGATATGTCAATATCAAACCATGCAGAGATTGATTGGCTTAATATGAATTTGAGAGGAAGGCTCATCGATTTGAAAAAGAATGTTCAAGGAATACTTGAAATTTTATCAACAATTGTTGAGAGAGATGAAGATGCAACTTCGGATACTGCATATTATATGCAAAACAGGCCAAGTGAAGAGACCATTATTGGTCGCCCTCTGTTGGCAATCACAGGAGAACAATTAGAGCATCTCCGATCATTGCATTTTTCATGGCAGAAAATTGCCAAATTGCTACATGTTAGCATTTCCACCATTCAACGTCGACGTATAGACTTTGAAATGGAAGAGCACAGTTATAGTGACATTTCAAACGAAGAGCTAGACTCGATATACCTGGCTCTTTCAAACAGCAATGGAAATACTATTGTAACACCAAATCTGGGATGAAGAAGGAGCAGGGGCTTGACACTTCAGCGGCGGAGAGTCAGCGAATCCATTCGCAGAGTTCACCCTGTGGGAACAGCAGTATGCTGGAGGCTTGTTATTCATAGGAGGAAGTATTTCGTTCCAGCCCCAAACAGCTTATGGCATATCGATTCAACACATAAGCTAATTCGCTGGACATTTATTGTGCACGTGTGCATTGATGGGAAAACACGACTCCTGATATATTGTCATTGCGCCAATAATAATAAAGCTGAGACTGTTCTTAGTTTATTTGAAGATGGCGTTATTAAATGGGGGCTGCCATCTCGGGTCAGATCCGACTATGGCATGGAGAATTATGTGGTTGCCAGTTATATGATTGAAAACCGTGGTGCTGGCAGGGGAAGTATCATAACAGGCTCTTCAGTTCACAACTGCCACGTTGAAAGGACCCACCGTGATGTGTACAGTGGGGTATTGGTTTTCTATGCTAAACTGTTTGAAAACATGGAGAGACAAGGAATTCTGGATCCATTGGATGACACTCATTTGTTTTGCCTACACTTTGTCTTCCCACCACGCATTAACAGCTCTTTACAGGAATTTGTCGCACAAATGAACAATCACCCGGTTTCTACAGAAGGAAACATGTCCCCCTTACAGCTTTGGGAAAAAGGCATCCTTGAAAATATCAACTCTATACATTCAGCAATAGAGGAACTAGAAAGCTTTGGCATTGACCCTGACGTTCCATTTTTAGACAATGATGCTTACCAGGTTAGCATAGACCCAATCTCTCCCCTAAATACAGAACTGTTCCCAGATCCTCTTCAAATGGATAACAACCAGGGAGTTGACACCTATTTGCAGTGCTTGGCTTCAATGGATTGATAAACACTTGATTATGACACTACTTTGTGTATATTATTTGCAACAAAAGTGACTTTCAACATTTAATAGCATAAATGAAGAAATCAAAGCTCCATCCAAGAAGAAAAATATTGGAAACATAACATTCTCATGGTAACAATAACAAAACAAGTTAGCACTAGTTGAAACAGAACATAGTGTAGCAAAATTCGCTCTAACAGGGCGTAATACCAGCAATAGCTAAAACAGAACATTTTTTGCATCTTTATTAATCAAATAACATATAGAATAACATATATCATGAACATATAGAAAAAACAACATTTATGCTACTTAGCTGAAGGAAATTTTTCCCAAAGGTAGAAAAGTGTTGTCTTTATAGCATTTAGTATGAGATTTCCTTGTTGATTGTAGCCAACAAGTAGTATCTTTTTCATAAAATATGGATTGCAGTTTGAACAGAATGAAAACAGGTATTTGAGGCTGTTAATGCCATACTGCAACAAAGAACTTCAGTGACTATCAGTGTTTACTTTCAGACTTTCATATATCCAATGTACAAAATTGGAGGTGCCTTATTAAAAAGAGTTGCTTGTCTCAAAGTTCCATCTGTAAAGGGGGCATTAGGGAGGGAGGTTTTATAGAGCTCTTAAGGTATTAACATAAGGTTGTTTTTGGAACATAATGTCTTCTTTACTCAACAGCAAAAGTCAAATCAGATCTTAGCCACATGTTGAGCCAAGTAATTAGTGGATTCCAAAATAATCTTGACCAAAGCACAAATCATACACTGAGTATAGCAATTCAGCATCTGGCATAGCATATGTATGGGTTGCCCTAGGTAAGTTCAACACATTGATGCAGGTATGTGCTGATGGCAGAAAGCTTGGAACAGTGATGTGTAACCTGCTCTGACCATCTTGATTTGCATGGATATCCTCAATCTCTTCCTCTTTTGGGATTACAAAGTTAAGCTTTGGCTCTTGAGTAAAGCCAAGGATTGGTTCCTCAGATGCCCCCGTTGTGAACTGTAGGATATGGTTTAATGTAAGTGCAACAGTTCCTGATTTTCTCCTATTAGCTGCCACTTCCCTTGCATATTTAACAAACATCTGGTATGCTTCTCTCTCAAAGTGCAAAGCATTTGATCCTTGTTCGGAAAAGCATGGCTTGATAAGCTGTAATAGCTTTTGAACAGTCAAGGATTGGTTTTGCCCTCCTGGCCTTAGAAGAAATGCTAAGTGAGGGAATGTGCAAAGGGCTGAATGCATTCCAAGTGATTCCATTCCAAGTTGCATTTGAGCAACACAAGCATCATTTGCTTTAATTGATATTAAATCTTGGAGCACAGCTTCACTGAGAAATGATGGTAGCTGTCCATTTTGGAGCATTGCGATAGAAAACATCAACCCTACATAGAAATACTCATTGGACAATAATGGTCTTAGCCCATTTTCAAAACATTTCTTCTTATATGTTGGTTCATAAGTCTAATCCATTCTTTTCTTGGCCCCCCAAGATCAATGCAGTCCTCCCCCATAAAGTCAACTTGGAATGTATTTCTGGGATTGTGAATGTATGTCAGCTCATCAAAAGTACGTCTAAGGATGTCTTCTCTATTAACTGTGATGTAAGTGGTTTCGCCTTCTGGTATGCTGTCTATAGAACTGACTTCCAGAGGGCGTCCAGTCACAACATTGTTTTGAAGAAATGTAAGAATTTCTACTGGGTCAGCCAGGTCAGATGGAGCACTGTCCAAGATAGGTATGACAAATGAAGCAGCATCTGTTTGTCTGGAAGTTGCTGCTACAGTAGCTTCATTTTCATCAATAGGTTGCTCAACTGTTGGTGAAATTGTAGGTATCTCTAGAATGTTGTCAGGAAGTGGGTCATCCATCAATTGAACATAGATGCATCCAGTTGGGGCAATGGACCTTAGCAGTAGGGCTGCATCAATTTTGCGACCATTTGGAATGTTTGGTGGTATTATACTGCCGTGACAGTTCTTCATTATTTGAAAAGGACCATTTTTAAAACCTATTGGTAAGACTAATTGAAGTTCATGTCTTAACATTTCTTCATTCCATCCTCTGTCAATGTCCATACCAGTCACAATCCGGCCTTCTTTGTCAAGCTGTGCTTTCTCATGCCGCGACAGTATGGTGTTTTCGTTTGCGAGAAGTATGACTATATCTTGTGTCACTGTTTCCGAAGCAAAAGGCCTACCTCCACCAACTCCACGTCCATGCACTCCTATCCTATTTTGACCAGCACGTCCTCTTCCAAATGACCCTGCAGTTGTTGGGAATCGCAGTCGTAATTCTGAAACGTGGTTTGGTCTTTCATATGGCCTAAAACGTCCATTTGAGGATCATTGGTCAGCTCTAGACGACATTGATGCTGTTGCAGGAGCTGAAAAGTTTTCCTCATTACCCGAGCTGCTTCCCGCACTTACTAGTTGTGAAAGTTCTGTGATAGTTCTTATTGCTTCCTGTGCGATCCGCCTAACCTCCGAAGCGTTGTTATTTTCCATATCTGAGAACCTTTAACGCAGTGTCACGTTGTAAAATGTGATTTGAATTTCGCGCCAAAATGAAAGCATTGCAACTTGGGATGTGCCCTTTAATTCAGAGTATGTCCAATATTAATTCTGTGTATGTCCAATAATTAATTCTGTGTATGCTTAATAATTAATATTGTAGTTATTAATTACGCACACATGCACTTATTAATTCAGTATACATGCAATAATTAATTATATAGTCTTTTATTAATTGCAACTATTTTTATTAATTCACTATATTTTTGAACTGATCAGGCCCCCATACAAAACAACAACATTTCAATACCAGACATAGAGCAAGGTTGTTACCTCAATTATCAGCAGGAGTGTCAGTAGCAATAGCAAAGTATGATGAAAAAGGTATCGTGCAGAAGAAATCAAATAGCCCACGACAATATGTAGTTAGCACACCCACCTCTACCTTGAGAAGAAATAGAGTACATTTAATTTCATTGCCAGGAAGATGTTGCTGATACAAGAACATTTGAACAAGACCAATCTCCTTTGAACATTTTATCACGACCAAGGAGAACACTTAAACCATCACTAAAAGTGAGAGAAAACCTAGAAAACAATATGTAATAATATTTCATAAATATTGTTTCCTTTTAAAAAAAAGGAAGTTGTTGTGTTATACTACAGTTGTTTACTCGTTTACTCGATACGTTCATTCCCATAGGTGCGTGTGTTACGCTGCGCGTGGAAACATACCACTTGTTTGTCATGTATTTAAGCGCTGTTAAGTTGTTTACTAATGATTAGGAATTACGGATGAGAACTGAAGTTATCTCTGTAGTTAACTAACTCAACAGTTTGTAGCAATACTTTAGCTGGTAAGATAAAAGGTGCAACAAAGCCAAGATGATCAAAAACAGAAGATATGATACTTAACATGCCTCTTCTTGTGATAGGTTTTTTTTTCACATTAATCTTAAATCTGAATGAATCTTTATCTATATCCCATTCCATACCCAGAGTCCTTTCAATTGGCAAGGTATCTTTTTGGACGTTAATGGTATTCAAATTCTTTGACTGTTCATCACAAGGAATATCATCCAAAACCTTTCTGCAGTTGCTGTTCCATTTCGTTAAATGAAATCCACCGCATGCTACCATCTTTGTTAACTGCTGGCATATTCTAATTGCATCTTCAGAAGTTTTTATGGATTAGATCAAGTCATCAACATAGAAATCTTTCTGTACTGTACTAACAACATCTGCATCAAACTTTTCTGAATTATCACGAGCTGTCCTTTGCAGAGCATACTTAGCACAAAATGAAGACCAAATTCCTCCAAAGAGGTGTACAAGCATTTGATACTCTTCTGGCTCTTTTGAAAGATCACCACTGGGAAACCACATGACCTTTAAAGCACCAATATCATTAGGATTAACACGCACCTGGTGATACATAGCTTCCACATCTGCCACATCCTCTTGCCTAAATCTGCATAGAACACCAACAAGTGAGTTTGTCATATCAGGACCTTGCAACACATTGCTGTTTAATGATTGACCACTGAACTTGGCCGCACAATCAAAAACAACTCTCACTTTCTCAGGCGTTTTTGGATTCACAACTCACAACGTTGTGATGTGGGAGATACCAAGAAATGTTGCTTACGTCATTAACCGCTTCCTCAGTAATCTTCCTAGCATACTCTTTAACCAAAAGATCATCACTAAAAGTAGTATATTCGAGTTGCATATTTGAACCATGTAACAACCTCTTCTTCAGATGATCTAATCGGCTCTCTGCCAGCGACCTATTATTAGGCAGGCATGGGCTTTCATCCTTCCATGGAATCGCCATCTGATTATGACCATTAACAAAAGAGAGTGAGTCTTCTATAATTTTCATGGCTTTTCTGTCAGTCAGAGACATTGATTTACATTCAGCACTTAATGGCTCATTAAACTCCTGATTGATATATTTCATTAGCAATGTTTGGCGATCATCATCAACGCTTTTTAAATTTGAAGAAAAACAAGTCTTATCATCATTGCCAGGTCTTCCCAAAGTTCCATTCAGGGTCCATCCAAATGCTGTTCTTATTGCAAATGGCCCATTACCAACTTGACATCTTCTTATTTCATGTGGTTCTAGAGCCTTGGGAACATCAACACCAATGAGAAGGTTACCTTGCCCATTTCTGATGGTCCTTGGTAGCTGAACATTTCTCAAATGTTGCCAGTAATTAAATCTTCTTGACGAGCTATGGCCTCCGTAGACACGTTCAAACATTTTACCAAAAATACATTCTCACTTGGTATGCAAACGGTTTCATCTAAATCAAAAGTTTGACAATCATTCTGTATACCATTGATTGTCCCAAGCTGTATGTGACATGTTTTGCTGTCAACTTCCAATTCTTTTAACAAAGAAGTACTGCAAAACGAAGCTGTAGAAGCACTGTCAAGAAGAGCATATGTAGTAGATACCTTATTTGTTGTATAACATTTAACTTTCACAGGAACAATCAGTAATCCTTTGCCAATACTCCCGGCTCCAGTATCATCTATTAAACCATTAAACTGATTGACCGGACCTGGAACTCTTGAATTGCTACTTGCTTCATGACTCTTCATTTGATTGTCCCTAGTAAGTTGTTCAACATCTTCTCCTTTATTATCAATACCAAAATTTTCTGTTCATTTCTTCACAACTCAAATGACTTAACAGAATCATGAATCGCCCCAATGTGCTTTCGAGTGGCTCGACATGAGCCTACACAGCTATGCTCACCAAGAGCATGCACATTAACTGGAGCATGCACATTAACTGGCTCAACACATGCTGAACGAGGGCTAGCCAAGGGAGATAGCAAAAACTAATCCCCCCTGAACAAGCCCTCAGCTACAAGCCAAAACACACAGCTCAACAAGAGCCAAAAACTTTGCTCAACTAGAGCAATTCTCACTTTGTCGCTCCGAGGAACGAGACTCCCGCACTAGATGACTCACACAAAACAATGCTCACCAAGAGCATACCACTAACACACATTACTCAACTAGAGCAACTCTCACTCTGTCTCTCTGAGGAGTGAGACTCCCACACTAGATGACTCACTCAAACACAAATGATATAAATATAACTCAACAGGAAACATATAAACACTATCTCGAAACCCAATGTCAGAATTTGAACTGCCCAAGAGTCCTTGAAGCTGATGCCAAGCTGTCCACCGGTACTTTCACATAAAGATTGTATGCATCACTGGTCCACCGTCCTAGTGCTTTGATAAGGTAATCCGGAAAACCAAGAGCAGCAGCAGTCGACGCAGCTCCAACCCGAAAACTGTGTAGGGTATAATGGCCTTCAATGCCACTTTCTTTTAATATCCATTTTAACTGGTTGAAAAACTGATTTTTAGTCAAGGGGGAGAACTTATTGTCTACAAAAAGAGGACCTTCTTTCTTCCCACAAGACCAAAGGTAAGAAAGCAAGGCATCTATTGGACAAATGATGGAATGTGAACGAGCTAAGACTAAAGTATAACCCTCCCCAAACTGGTCAGTTCCTCCTTATTAGTTATAAACTCTGCTGAACGCAAGAAACCAAAAAATGCAGTACAGCATGCAGCCCAAAACATTTTATCATCATGATTAGAACAATCAAGATGATCCTTACGTAAGACCAGGATCGCAGGCGTGATAGGGAACGTAGACACCACCGGCCTAGAATTTACACGCTTAGCACCTTGAAGGGCCATAGATATATGACAAGAGCCTAATAAGGGATCTGAAAAACCATGCATTAAATGAAGCGACCTCACAGCGGATAAGTAGGTGCGAATAGTGGATGGTTGACACCTTTCATTTAAAAAACCAATAAAACGAAGAATGGTTCACTCAGAGGCTGGCAATGCAGATCCATTCTTGTCAAAGAGTCGAAATTGAATGCAAAAGTTAATGAAGCATTTATACGCTGAAGAATACGTTTTCTGAGTGGAATCAGCTAATGATTTTGTAACGAGACATTGCCACTTCTGATCCAGGGAGGAAAGACTAGGCGCCTCAATAAATTTGGAGGAACATCCCTTTGAACCATAGTTTGCTTCGTCGAATTGAACAATTCCTGACATTTAAAACGTGACAGGGCATCAGCCAGTACATTTTCCCTGCCCGCAACATGACTACTAGAAAAGGAAAAAGTCATTAAAATAGCAAAAGTAGACACTTCTCTCAAAAGGACGGCAAGATGACGATCTCGACAAAAACCTCTACGCAAACAGAAACCACTGCCAAAGTATCACTTTTAAAGTGCACAGATTTACTCTTCCAACTGGAACCCCAGATAAACGCCGCAAGAACAATGGGAATCATTTGTTTAACTGATATACTGAGTGACTCCATGCCATCAGGCCATTCACCAGCAAACCATTCATTATTGTAAATAGCATCAAAACCATAATTCGCAGCAGAATCAGAACTCATAAACACTTCAGGAGCTTTCTCAAAGCCTGCAAAATGAAATAAGCAACGCCCATTCCACTGATCAAATAAGCTATACCACCAATTCAAATCATCATGTTCCCATAATGTTAAATGAACAAAATAATGCAGTTCAGCAACTGAATGCGCGCGGTCAATTAGACGACGTAAAAATATCTTTCTTAATGGAATCGCCTGAGAACAATGTTGCAGTAAGCCAACTAACGATAACAAGTTTCTTTTTGTCCCAGAATTCCTATCTTTCCAATGATCCAAAAAGTGCTTAACCTTTTCAATTTTTTTGATCAGTAAAGAAATCTCCAATTTAATTGTGTCAATAACAAAACCAAGATAAGTTATGCAAGAAGAATGACCCTCAGTCTTTTCTTCAGCTAATGGAACAGCAAGCTGTTGACAAACTGAAATACACCTGTTCAGACCATTAAACAATCATCAGAGTCAGGTTTTCCTAAGAGTAAGAAATCATCCAAAAAATGTTGAATGAAACATGCAGGAGCTTCCTTAAGCAAAACATGCTGCAACACATCAGCAAAACGCAAGAATATCTTCGGTGCAGATCTCAGACCAAACGGCAACGCTAAATCGACATAAAATGTGTCACGCCATTTCATGCCTAAAAATTTCCTATCACTGCAATGAACTGGTAATAAATGATAAGCTCTTTTGATATCAAACTTTGCCATAATAGTCCCTTTACCAAACTCTAAAATTTTTGAAATAGCCTCAGGACTTCCACAAAATGAAACCATCGCATTTGTATCAGGTATATGGCTATTGACGCTATCCATAGGAGGAAAAGACAAATCTGTAATAAGTCTCCATTTACCGGGATCAGACTTAGGAATAACACCAAAACAATGTGTCACAAATTCCTCAAAGGGTGGTGCATCCAAAGGACCAACAATTGAGCCAAAAGAAATTTCTTCACTTAAATAATTATCAATAACGCAAGGCTGTTTTAGTGCTGAAAGACAATTACGAAGCGCAGAATTTAAAAAACCTCCTTCGAGCCCTATCCTAAAACCCTCAGAAAGGCCCTCCATAAGCCATTGACTATCAGGGTGAGGAAAACGAGTTAAAAAGGAACGCCACTCATACAAATTCAAAGGAGTAATGCACAAAGGCCTAGGCAATATAATAGAAGAATCTAGTCATTTATGACTCTTGCGCTTTGAAGGTATAGGTGAGGGAGATCTACGCCTTTTCTGAGAACTATCACCACCAAAATTTCTTCCCACGTTCTTTGGCATTTTACAAACCTTCGCCTGATGGTCACCCTGGCAATGCATACAAGCATGGCGAAACCTGCAATTTCGGACTTCACAGCCATACTTATTCCACTGAAAGCAAATCCTGGTATCAAAAGAGGATTTCGAAAAGACTCAAAAACCCCCAACATGTTTCTTATTCACAACATGAGCAACATAAAGGGGAATATCGTACTCGCCCCAAGAGACAGACACATTAGCAGCCGCTTTCTTGCGAAATAACCGATCGTATTGAAGCCAACCAAGTCCCAATTGCTCCGTATCCCTGCTCATCTTTGAAATCAAAAGAAAAAAAAAAAGCAGCCCCCCTAAGCTCTCTTTTTTAACATGAAAAACGATCGCAGCATACCCACACCAGGCCTCAGACCAGTCCAAAAAAAACTGAATTGGCCGTAAATCAGAGTTTTTTCACATTTGAGCAATTTTTCCAGCTGATTCCCAACTGGTTCCACAGGTGGCACATGTGGCAATGTGCATGGCCGCAGCAATACAAAATCTACGAACAAACCTTTAGACACCATTTTAACAATATAATCAGGACCTGGTGAGAGGGCACCACCACTTGTAAGGCCGGAGCATGAGGACTGAGTCATGAATAAGTGTGACGTCAAACTCAGCCAATCCTTCAGTAAAACCAATGAAGGCGTGGACGAATAAACAGGCAAATTAGCTTCTGGAACATTAATAGGAACTGGACAGCTCGAAGAACTCTGACCCTCATTTGAAACAGAAGAGCTTCCAGAGATAGCAACAAAAGGCGGAGCATTCGCAGACAAGGTGGACATGGACACATCAGGAGGATTAAAACTCATACCTGGACTGTCTTTACTCTGGCCTTGGGGCTGCATGTCTACCAACCTTTGCAAACCTCTCTGAATGCCCGATAAGGAACTCTCTAGCACAGACACTCACTCAGACATCTCCATAACCTGCCCAGCTGAAGCCGCAGTATTCCAAGAATCACCCAAAGTATTAGATGATTGTTTATCACCCATTATGAGAGGTTTTGCAGAAACAACATGAGCAGAACGAAGCAGAGCGTGCTTGAACCAAAATCAGATGCCCCTACCAAAGTCCACTCCCTTAAATACAATAAAACTAAATCAAGGGGCCCCCAAATAAAGAAAATAACACATGTCAAAATCTCTGCTATTCAATTAAAACCCCTTGGACAGTCTTTCCAGCCAAACCACGTGCAACGACCAAAATGCACCATAAGCGTGAATACCAATTCTCAAAACAACTAGAGAAACCTTTAGGCATGTGAAACTGCATTTCCCATAAGCTAAAGGCATGTAAACCAGCATTCTTCGTGAAATTAACTCTGATAAAATTTCATGTAATCATCATCTAAAAGAAAACTAATGTTAGATATAAATACGAAAATATTTAGTTCCATGCAGAATTGACTATAACCAACACCAATAATCATAGTGTAAGTGGTTGACCTAGTATAACGTATCATTGACCTATTTTTGAACATATTTAAATGAAGATACTATAACATTAGATCTAACAACCAAGTATACTAGGATGGATGGAGGAAGATGCCAACATAACATCCCAGAGTTCAAGAAATTGCAGCAATCAAAGGCATCAATGATACTTAAAAGCACATAAATACCGTCAGGACAAATATGAGCCTTTGTCAGTGCATATTGACATAATCTCATATCAACCACTCTGCTCCCTTCCACCACTACAAACCCAGTAAAAACAGTTAGCTTGGTGATAGGCCTGGCCTTAGGGTGATTAGCTGACCCACACTTCTTCTTACTTGATGTCTTGCTAGCATTTTCACTACCCTCTTCAACATCTATGAACTGCCATTGTGTTCCTGTAAACCAAAGCAGATGATCTTGAATATTTGGTAACTTGTATGAAGGAAAAATTGACAATGTCCAATAGAAGAGAACAGCTACAGGTACTAACTTTGACCCCAAGATCATTGAAAATAAGAAGAGCAGCTCAAGAGTTTGGAGTCTCCAAAGGCACCATCCAGAAAGCAAGGTCATTGCAGAAGGAGAAAGGGATCATAGGAATGAATGGTACTAAAAATCGGCAAAGGTTAAGTAACCTGACTATCACTTTAGTCTCTACCTTCTATTGCAGTGATGAGAATTCTAGGTAGCTTCCTGGCAAAAGGACACTGTAGGTGTTAGTAAGAATGAGCATGCCTCGAAGTGACTCATACTATGTAATCTAAAAGAACTATATGCACAGGTTAAAGAAGTCTATCCACAAGAAACATAAGTTTTTCAAAATTTCCCAGTTTTGAGACCAAACTGTTGTGTTTCAGCAGGCCCTATAGGCATGCATTCAGTGTGTCTCTGTAGCTACCACCAAAATGTGAAACTTCTGTTGAGTGCAATTGGTTTAGAAGATAACTATCAAACATTCAGTGAAATGATTCTATGCAATAAAGAATCAAAAATGTGTATGCTTCATAGGTATCAAAAATGCCCTGGTATCTCAAAGGTCTTTCTGTTCGTAGAAACATACTCAGAAGGAAAGATGATGAATGTGGTGATTTGGGGGTACCAGTCAATCAGTGGGTAACAACAGATCGTAGTGATTTGATTAAGCAAACACTACCTGTTGATGAGTTCCTCTCCTTGGTCTGCGAGAAACTAAATGCTATCAAACAACACTCTTAAGTGCCCGTAGTGAGTCACAGTACCTACAGGACTTGAAGGAAAAGTTGCCCAGTAATGACATTATTGTGTTAAATGACTTTGCCAAAAACTATCATTTTCTGATCCAAGATGAAATCCAAGGATACCATTCGTATAGCCAGCAGTGCACAGTACACTCTGTCATACTTTATTTTCACCCACAAGAGTCATCAGAGAAGCTCTCCCTTGATGTCCCTTGATTTCCCTTTATTTCTCTCCCTTTATTTCGACCCACAAGAGTCATCTTTGTGCTCAATTTCTCATGATTTAAGCCATGGTGTATGATGTGTACACCAGGCCATGTCAAATGCAATCAACGTCATTATATCCAATATCAAGTCCAACATATCAAAAGTGCACTACTTCCCAGATGGCTGTGCTGGGCAATACAGAAACAAGAAACACTTCCTCAACCTATGCCAGTGCTAAGAAGATTCTCAAGTCAACTGTGAGTTGAATGGTTTGCTACCAGCCATGGGAAATCATCTTGTAATTATGTAGCTGGGACAGTAAAAAGGTTAACGGCAACAGCTAGCCTCCAGCATCCTACCAGAGATCAAATAACGATTTATCACATTGAACAGTGATGACAATGAGCCACTTTTGGCCAAAAACTAAGGCTATTTTTTTTGTTTTGTAATTCAAGTATCTAGGCCGGGATGGCCCTTAACTGAATACATATCTACAGCGATTGTTGAAATACGTTGTATCTACTCAACAGTACTATAGTATTGTTATACGTGTATACACAGGTAATAATATACTTAGTGTAATACATAGATAACTAACTAATATACGAAATATATAAAGCTACAAGATTAGTATGTGCTTTTAGGGTTACTCAAAAATTTGGATCTCTTAGTAAAGGATGTTTTACAGAACATCCCGATACGTTTTGTTATAATGTAATCCTCTTGGCTCATAAGCCATAAAAACATATTGCGGTCGTTCAGTAAGACTGCAGCTGGGAATTTTTTATGGAGTTCTTCTAAGAACCTTTGTTGTTCCTCGTTGAATAGGGAGCAAACTAAAAGAAAGTGGATTTCATCTTCGACTATGAAAATATTCAGGGTTTTGCAGTACAGGCAAAATCTTTGGTCTCTAGGGGTTTTGGTTTTATTACATCGTCCTGTTTCAACTTGTAGGTTATGAGCACTGAGCCTAAGTCTTGCTAATGTACATCTAACACTAAAATCTTGTATATAGTCAAGGTAGGACTCAAATTTGTAAATTGTTTTAAATGAGGCGAATAAATGCAGTTTTCTGTCTTCATTTATATGTTCATTTAACCTATGCAATACTTCTGATTTAAAGTGCCTAATGACCTTAGTTTTAAGTACTGACCGAGTATCCGCTTGTTGTATGTCATATTGTACCCGAAGGTCGCGAGCATGAGATACCCAGTTAGAACGACCATAGTCTGCATCTTTTGTAAGCATAGATAAAGCTTTGCTAGCGTAACGTTTCGAGTCTAAAGAAGATAACCTAGCGAACAACTGTAGACTATTTATATGTCTTTGGCACTGGAGACTTACTCTTCCTAGTTCAGCATAGACGGCATCAGTAGTCGTGCTTGATCGAACACCCAAAGCATATTTACATGCTTTAAGGTGAAGCGTTTCTACTATAGACCTGTTATTGCCACATTTCACGTAATAGTTTGTGTTAAAATATTTGGTTGTTTGTCTACATGTTTTCGGATCTGTTTGCTGGTAAACATGTTTGTTACGTGTTTACGTCGTTTCTTGTCTATTGTTTGTTGCCTTATCAGTTTTCTTGTTTTCGATGAGTTTTGTATGAGTTTTGTTATGGCAAATCCTGTGTTGCGTGTTGTTATGGGTACCTTGTAGAAGCGTAGTGCGTGCATCCTTTTGTATGTGTCTAGAGATTTATTTTTGATTATAATAGTGCGGCTTATCGAATACTTTTTTGGTTGTAAGTGAAGTGCTGAAAGGCTTATAGCAACCTTTTATGTAGATTGGCTAAATGGGGAAATATTCGGTAAGTCTACGCTATTATAACACTTCATATTGTCTGTTTACAGTTATTTCAAGTGTCGTTATTGCTACTTTGTATGTTTCCATTTTTGTGATGAGTTTATATTATTTATTGTAGTTAATCGATGAAATCAGATCGAATTAATGAGACCCCTTTATTTGCGGCATCTACATAAAAAATTAACGAATACTTCGTCAGGGTTTCGTGTAAGTGAAGAAAGTCTGTGTTTGTGCCTGTCAGTTGTTGTTCGTGAGAAATGGCATCCAGGGTGAGGAAGCTCACTGAAATGGGTCAGGAATATCAGTTGGAGATAAAGTTCAAGGCTCTTGGTGAACCATGGAGAAGTATCAAGACGGTTTCAGAGGAGCTGAGGTTGTTTATGGCTGAAGAACATTCCGTAAGGGAGGCAAAAGTCCTGTACGCAAAGTGGATGAATTTGTACGAAGCCTTTATGCAGGCAAACGATGAATATTGCTTTACTGTCAGTGACGATGGCAGAAAAGAGCACGTTGATAATTGGTATAAAGACAAGGATGTGTTTTTATCAAATGTCAAATCAAATGTAGAAGACTGGTTTCTTGGAAAAGCCGATGAGCACAGCGCTGCCTCGAAGCAATCTAAATCCCAGAGTAAGAAGTCGTCGGTTAGGCTTGCAGAAGAATTGAAGAAATTGAAAGATCTCATGAAGATGGAGGATCTTCTGAAGGAAAAGCAAGCAATGGAACTTAAGGTGAAAATGTTGGAAATAGAGCTTCAACATGAAAGAGAGAGAAAGAAGGTCGGTGAGGAAATCGCGAAGTCGCAAGGCAGAAGTCAGCTCAGTCAGGAAATGGAAGATGACGATGAGGCTCATAGTCAGAATTTGCTTGGTGAAGGAGAAAGTGATGAAGCTGATAACAAGGAACTCCTTGAAGAAGATGAAGAAGAAGAAGCAGGTGATGATGATTATGTTGAAAGCATGTCGTTGACACAAACACACAGTTCTGAAACAAAGTCTGATGATGTGAAAAGACCTGCTTCTGCAAATGTAGTCTGTGAATCAAAGCTTGGAGAAGTTCTTCTAGAGCTGCAAAAGCCTAAGCTAGAGATAAAACAGTTTGATGGGGATTGCTTGAGTTTCAACAAATTTATGAGACAGTTTAAGTCATGAGTTGAGAACATCTGCAATGACGATGAAAAGATGGCCTTCTTAGAGCAGTGTACTACCGGAGAAGCTAATCGAATTGTGGCTGGGTACTCATTTCTAACTGCTGATGTTGGTTATCCAGCTGCATGGAAAGAATTGTCACGTAGATATGGTGATGTGGAGGTAATGGCAAATGCTTATTTGAAACGCGTGTTAAACTGGCAACCAATCAGACATGATGATTTCAAGGCTCTTGATGAATTTTCAGTGTTCCTTAAAGAATGCAGAGCAGCTACTCAGTGTGCTGGAGGCTTGGGTGTTTTGGAATATAGAGATAACTTGCAACAGATCTTGAGGAAATTACCACTCTATATGCATGACAGATGGAGGCGAATTGTTCAAGAACGTCAACATAATGGGCAGTCTGTTAAGTTCACAGATGTAGTGGATTTTGTGGAACTAGAAGCTTTGAAGATGAATGATCCTGTGTGGGGTAAAGAAGCCCTTTTAGTCGGACAAAAGAAAGATCAAAGAAGACCAAAGGCTACTGCAGCATCAAATGTTGGTGAAGCAATCAAATGTTGGGGTTGTGATGGATCTCATAAGATTACGGAATGCTCAAAGATGAAAAACAGTAACTTGTCTGACAGAAAGATGCTTATTAGAGCCAGGAAGCTTTGTTTCAACTGTCTGAAGAAAGGACATATATCAACCAAGTGCCCTTCCAAAACGACATGTGCAGCATGCAAGAAGAGACATCATATTCTATTACATGAATTCGCAAAAGACGTTGAGCAGCAAGAAAGGAACATTCATAACAGTAATGATGGGCCGCTACAGTTAGGAGCTTCTAATGCAGTAAATCAAGGTTGCTGTACACTACCAATCATTCCAGTGAAAGTGAGTCTGGCGTCATGTGTAGTTGAGTGTAATGCATTTCTGGATCCGGGTAGTAATGTTTCATTTATTACTGAACGCTTGGCAGGTCAATTGCAAGGTACAGGAATAAAGACAATGCTACAACTGAAAACAATGGGAAATCAAGTTTGTCAACAAACAACAATGATATCTGGATTAAAAATAGCAGCTATAAATGGTGATGGCAAAGGAATAGATCTTCCTCCTGTGTTTACAAAGCCAAGTTTGCCTGTAGATACATGGCAAATACCAACAAGGAAAGACATTGCTGCGTGGGAACATCTAAAGACCATTAAACTTCCAAAGTCAAAGATTAACACGACAATTGACATATTAATTGGAAATAATGTTCCTGCAGCATTAGCTCCTATTGAAGTTAAAACTGGTCCAATTGGAAGTCCCTTTGCTACAAGGACTTTACTTGGTTGGGTTGTCTGGGGCATTACAAGGAAGGGAAAAACAGTGAACTCATGTAGCTATACGCTTGCAGACATCAACTTGGAGACTTTATACAGACAAAGCTTGGATTATGATTTTCCTGAAAAGGCAGCAGAAGACAAAAGGGAATGGTCGTGGGAAGACAGAAAGTTTATGAACATAATGGATGAATCTTGTGTTCTGATTAATGGCCATTATCAAGTTGATCTTCCACTACGTGATGCGAAGCTTAAACTACCAAACAACAAGAAAATGGCAGAGGATAGACTCAAAGGTTTGCAGAAGAAGATGGCTCGGATACCTCAGTTTAAAGCAGATTATGTAACCTTCATACAAGACATGATTGATAAAGGATATGCAGAAGAAGTCTTAGAACAGAATGCCAAGAATGGTCAGGAATGGTACATACCACACCATGGAGTTTACCACCCAAGAAAACCAGAAAAGATCCGAGTTGTATTTGATTGTGCTGCTAAATACCTTGGAACATCACTAAATGATAACCTTTTGTCAGGGCCAAATCTGATGAACAGTTTGCAAGGAGTTTTGTTACGCTTTCAGAAGTTCTCAATTGCATTTTCCAGTGACATTGAGTGCATGTTTTATCAAGTAAAAGTACCTGACAAGCAAAGAGATTTGCTTAGATTTTTGTGGTGGCAAGATGGAGATGCAACTCAGAAGCCAAAGATCTATAGAAAAACAGTGCATTTGTTTGGAGCAGTATCATCGCCTTCATGCGCAAATTATGGATTGAGAAGAGCTGCTATGGATAATAAGAGCAATGTCAGTAAGGAAGCTGTAAATACTGTAAAGCAAGATTTTTACATGGATGATGTCCTGAAATCAACTGAGACCGTTGCTGAAGCAATCGCGTTGGTGAAAGAGTTGAAAACTGTGTGCAATGATGGAGGATTCAACCTCACGAAATGGTCTTCAAACAGGAGAGACGTATTGCAGGAAATTCCTATTGAACATCGATCAAAAGAAATAAGGAATTTGGATTTAGATTCTGCTCAGTTACCGGTAGAAAGGATGCTTGGCATTTTGTGGAATCCAGAAGAAGATGTTTTTCAGTTTCAATGCGATCTTCAGAAAATTGCGACTAACAGACGAACAATGTTGTCAATGGCGAGTTCCATTTATGACCCGTTAGGTTTCATTGCACCTCTAATCATACCAGCAAAGGAAATTCTGCAAGAGATGTGTAGGCAGAAAACTGGATGGGATGACCAGCCTGATACAGATATTTTGATGAAATGGGAACAGTGGGTCAAGAACATTGGAGACTTGAATAGATTGAAAAGTGCAAGGTGCTATGTACCTGATCATTTTGGTTTGGTGGTCAAGCAAGAACTGCATGCATTTAGTGACGATAGTGAACTGGGATATGGAATCGTAATTTACATCAGATCTATAAATCAAAAGGGAGACTTTCATTGTTCGCTGGTGTTTTCAAAGGCAAGAGTAGCTCCATTGAAAAGGATAACAATTCCAAGACTTGAATTGTCAGCTGCTACACTAGCTGTAAGACTAATCACCATGGTGAAGAGAGAGCTTGATTTCCAGATTGACAAAATAATGTTTTGGACAGACAGTACATCAGTTCTAAAATATATCTCCAATGATAGAGCAAGGTATCACACGTTTGTTGCAAATCGTATTCAGGTAATCAGGGAAGTGACTGTTCCAGCACAATGGCGTTATGTAAGCACAAAAATAAACCCAGCTGATCTGGCATCGAGAGGTGTTTCAAAAGCATAAGAGCTGATGGGTAGTGCTTGGTTCTCCGGACCTGAAGTCCTATGGCAAAATGATTCTGAATGGCCAAAGGATACATTTAATACTGCGATGGAGATTGATGATCCTGAGATAAAAGCTAGCTATGCAGTGATTGAAACAGAGGGGCACTCAGTTGTAGAAGAACTTGTGCTAAGAATATCAACATGGAAGAAGCTTAAAAGAGGTATGGCTTGGGTTTTGTTGGCAAAATTGAAATTCATGAATTTCATTCGGACAAGCTCAATCTCACATTTAAGTACAGTACATCAATTGACAAAAGAACTCTTAGAAGACAGTGAAGTTAAAATTATGAAAGCTGTTCAAGAAAAGACTTATTCTGCTGAAATAAAGGCCATTAAGAAAAATAATATGGTGTTGAAAAGAAGTCCATTATTCAAGTACAATCCGGTGCTCACTAGTGATGGTTTGATAAGAATTGGTGGAAGAAGTCATAATGCAGATATTTCTTATGATATGCGGCATCCTATTGTTTTACCAAAACAGTCACCTTTGGCACACCTTATTATGAGAGATGCTCATCAAAGAGTAGGCCATCTGGGAAAGAATGCTATGTTAGCTAAAGTCAGAGAAAGGTACTGGATATTTGGAGCCAATCAACTAGCAAAAAGAATATCACGAGAATGCTGTATCTGCAGAAAGCACCATGCAAAACCATGTGAACAAGTTATGGCCGATCTTCCAGATTGTCGTTTAAATGCTGATGGAGCTCCTTTTGAAAATGCTGGTATGGATTATTTTGGTCCATTTCTAGTTAAAAGAGGACGATCCCAAGTAAAATGATATGGTATAATTTTCACATGTATGTCTTCAAGAGCAGTGCACCTTGAAATAGCTCATTCTTTAGAAACAGACGCATGCATTAATGCTATAAGACGATTTATGGCTAGAAGAGGACCTGTGAAAAGCATAACATCTGACAATGGTACAAATATTGTAGGGGCGGAAAGGAGTTACGAGAGATGATCAACAAAATGAATCAAGCAAGAATGTGCAATGCACTCTGTAATTATGGGATACAGTGGCATTTTAATCCACCTTCGGCTTCACACTTTGGTGGAGTGTGGGAGCGCATTATTAGATCTACGAGGAGGATCTTATTTTCCTTGATGAAAGAACAAGCTTGCAAGGCGGATGATGAAGCCCTATCTACTGTTTTCTGTGAAGCTGAGAACATATTGAATAGCCGACCTCTCACAGTTACATCAACTGATCCAAATGATTTATTACCTCTAACACCGAATATGCTGATAAATCCAAGAGGAATGACGTTAGAATCACCAGGAGTTTTTCAAAGGTCAGACACATATGCAAGATATCGTTGGAAACATGTTCAGTATTTAATTGATATATTCTGGTCAAGATGGAAAAAAGAATACTTGAATACGCTCCAGAAACGAACCAAGTGGCAGCGGCAACGAAGAAATATTACTGTTGGAGACATTGTTCTAAATGTGGATGCGACACTACCAAGAAACAGATGGTTATTGGGAGTTGTGGAAGCTGTTTTCAGAGACAAGGAAATGTACGTGTGTGCAGAGTTAGGACCAGATCAGCTGTTTTTGAAAGACCAATTGCAAACTTATGTGTCATTGTAGAAGCAAAGGACAGTGACTAATTGACTTGACTTATAATAGATAATCACTATACACGAGGAAATTTGGCAACAGTACAATTGCTAGGGTAGCAATTAGGGGTGGGAGTGTTATTGCCAAATTTCACGTAATAGTTTGTGTTAAAATAGTTGGTTGTTTGTCTACATGTTTTCGGATCTGTTTGCTGGTAAACATGTTTGTTACGTGTTTACGTCATTTCTTGTCTATTGTTTGTTGCCTTATCAGTTTTCTTGTTTTCGATGAGTTTTGTATGAGTTTTGTTATGGCAAATCCTGTGTTGCGTGTTGTTATGGGTACCTTGTAGAAGCGTAGTGCGTACGTCCTTTTGTATGTGTCTAGAGATTTATTTTTGATTATAACAGTGCGGCTTATCGAATAGGTTTTTGGTTGTAAGTGAAGTGCTGAAAGGCTTATAGCAACCTTTTATGTAGATTGGCTAAATGGGGAAATATTCGGTAAGTCTACGCTATTATAACACTTCATATTGTCTGTTTACAGTTATTTCAAG
Source organism: Mastigias papua (assembly GCA_964019165.1). NCBI lineage: Eukaryota > Metazoa > Cnidaria > Scyphozoa > Rhizostomeae > Mastigiidae > Mastigias > Mastigias papua. Next base: position 13,091,682 of record OZ025280.1, read on the forward strand.
TGTCGTTATTGCTACTTTGTATGTTTCCATGTTTGTGATGAGTTTATATTATTTATTGTAGTTAATTGATGAAATCAGATCGAATTAATGAGACCCCTTTATTTGCGGCATCTACAAGACCATTTGTCCAAACCCCATATTTCTGATGCATACTTTAGAATAGAAGCAATGGTATGGTCAAATAAATAAAGAAAAAGACGTGGCTGGAAACCCCCCATTCTTTGCTTTTTGAAATAAGGGAAAAGTAGGCTTTATGAGCTTTCTCTTTTATTATATCGATATGTATTGAAAAAGAGCCATTTGATTTTATCGTGACACCCAACTATTTATAAGAGACACAGTCTTTAATCTCTTTGTCACCTATTTTCCAAGTTTTATTTTTCTTGGATTTAGCACGAGATTTCTGTTTTTGAATCAACATGACTTTAGTTTTGTCCATGTTCACTTCCATTTTAAGAGAATTTGAAAACTTATGTAATGCATCCAGTTGTGACTGAAGATCTTGTCTATTCTTTGCTATTAGAACAAGGTCATCAGCATATAAAAGTGAGTGAACAGGTATATCATCCACCAATACCCCCTGAGGAGATGCCTTAATGTGGCGATTCAAATCGTTCAAATATAAAGCAAAGAGGACGGGACTAAGAAGGCACCCTTGCCGTACACCTCTGTTACATGGGAAAATATTTGTTAGGCTATGGTTACCCCTTACACACGATTTAACTTTGTCATAAAGAGACGAGATAACTCTTAGGAAATTGCCTTTTATTCCGTATGTAACAAGCTGCTGCAACAGCAGTTTATGATCCACGGAGTCAAACGCTTTTTAAAGTCTACAAAACAAACGTATAGAGGGCCTTTATTGTTATTGAAATAAGTCTCAGTTAGAGCGCGAAGAGTGATAATGTGATCAGATGTTTGGTAGTCTTTTCTAAAGCCTATCTGGTTTTGTTCGAGAATTTCGAATTGAGCAATAATATTATTCAGTCTTTCAAGCAAAGCACCCAAGAAAAATTTTCCAAAAATGCTTAATAGCGTAATACCCCTATACTTATTGAGATCCGTTTCATCACCTCCTTTAAAAAGGACAACAATTAGTCCTACAGACCACTCCTCAGGGAATTTTCCAGAAAGTAGTACTTTGTTGAAGAGTTTCATAAATACAAGCATAAAAGTATCGTTTGCGTGTTTTAGAAGCTCAGCAGTAATCATATCAAGTCCTGATGTTTTTCCGGTTTTGAGCTTTTTAGCCATCAGCTTGACTTCCTCAAGGGAAATATCACGATTTAAAGTCTCATTAAGTATATTTTGCGTCAAGGTGTCATGAGATGAAGCAGATATTTCAATCTCACTGTTATTTGCTTGATTATCGAAATGTAAGAGAGTGCTAAAATAAGTAGATAAGTGATTATTAGTGACTTTAAGGCTAGGTTTACTTTTCCTGTTTTTTACTTTCTTCCAGAATACTTTCGGAGCTTCCCCTTCCAACTTCCAAAGGTCAGATTTCTTTTTTTCAAGAAAACTATGACGTTTACATCTTATGAGTTTCTTATAAACCCTTCATTGTCGAAAATATGCTGACCTTAGATCATTCGCTTCTTCGTCTCTTAAAAGTGGAAATCGTTTTAATGTAGCCTGATAGGCTTTTCTCTTACTAGTTAATAGCCTTTTATGTTCTTTACATTCGGTATCAAACCATGGGCAGTTGGTTTTGGAATTACTATTCCAATTTTTGTGAAAAAGCCTTTTAGAGCTGAAATGACTTTCAGATATGTCGACCACTTTGGATCGCAGTACTTCGACACTTATTTCGATGTTTAAATCATCTTTATCAAGCAGTTCTGATATATTTTCAAGAAAAGTCATAATCTCTCTACCCTCCATTGCCAGTGACAAGTTCTCTAAACTTGAATCATCATTGACATAGAATTGTTTGTCATACTCTCGGAGAAGTGTATTTTCATTAGATATAGTTGAACTCACCTCAGATACCTCAAAAAGCGATTCGTTCTGATTTGAAACATAAGAGGTTTTCAGAGAAATTTCAATAGGGCTGTGGTCTGATAGTTCACAGAGCTCCCCTACCCTTAGTTTTTCGACCATGCAGAGATTTTCTTTATGTAAACGAGCGTAATCAACTACACTGTTACCATTGTTGGCAAAGCATGTAAAATTGCAAGACTTATCCTTGTCAACCCTGCCATTCATAATTCGATAGCCAGACGATTTGCAAAACTCAATAAATGCGGTTCCATTAGCATTAATGGGATAGGTGTCTTTACTTAATCTTTTATCTAAGTATTGATCAGGCAAGTAAATATCGTCAAGTGGCACATATTCATCAAATTCGTCATTTTCGATAAAGTCATTTACGTCATTCGTTCTAGCATTGAAGTCGCCGCATAATAGAACCCAGCCTGTTTGTTCGTAATGAGCACATTCTGATTGAAGAGTCTCAAATGACAGAGCTTGTCCTGGTCTCAACAAAGTCGAACTGCTTGGGGGAATATAAATGAAACATATGAATAAATCATATTTCCAACCAAATACACCTTTGTTAAGTTTGCACCAGAAATGGTAGCTATCAGACAGGATGACAGATACATGTTTAAATATAGACTTCCTAACTAAAAGTGACATACCCCCAGATGGTCTACCCCCCAAATGGTTTTTATAACCTGGTTCATGAAATTCAGCAAAATTTTCACTTATATCTAGGAGAGATTTATCACTTGGCTCTCGCCATGTTTCAGAAAAGCAAATAAAATCATTATCTTCTAAAATTGTATCAAAAAAGGCGCAGCCCATCTGTTTAATAGATAAGGCTTTTGAACTTCTAAACCCGTTAAAATTCCACACAGAAAGTTTCAGAGACGTTTGGATAGGCAGGCAAGAAAGTGGAGTATATGTAGAGGCTATGCAAGACGATTTATTTTGTGGTAGCTGGCTTCTTTTAGCTATTCCATCCCAGCCAACACCCTCTTGTCTTGCATTAAACAAACAATGGTAGTCGGAGTAGGAACGAAGTTCGAATGTATGCGGATTATTTGTAAAACGATATTTGCTTTTGCCATCTATTGTCCAAACGCTGTCCACATTCAATAGTCTACGATTTTTACTTACCTCATTAAATATCATTTTAATGCCAGGCGCTAAATCTTCGTATATCTTCACATTCCTTGCATTCTTTTTCCTCCTCATTACACTTTCTTTCGTCTTGTGACTGAGAAACGTCACAAGAATACTCCTTGGATTGCCAGTGTGAAGACGGCCAACACGGTGAACTATTTCTATTTCTTCCGAAGAAATCTCAACATCACTTTCATTTTTTAATATCGCTATAGTTTTATTTTCAATGCTCTCTCCAGTTTCCTCCGTAACACCAGTAATCCAGATAGAGTTTTTTCGAGAATACTGCTCCTGTCGATCGACGAGAAACTGAAGGTCTTTTCCGTGGTCGTAGTTATTACCTACACTTTCTGACAAAGAGTTTATAGTAGATTTGAGGTTAGTAGTCTGGGTCCTCAAATCATCAATTTCCTCCTTGAATTTTTCCATTTGACTTTCCAACGAGGAAAGTCGATTCATTATCTGAGTCTGATTCCGGAGAATACTTTCTTGGCCGGAATCAAACTTTTCCTCTAATCGAAGCAAAATTTCGCCAAAGTCAAGAGTACCTTCTTTTTTAGCTGACCTGCTTGATTTCGAGCTATTTGTTGGCCCTGGGTTAAGCTCAACATCTCCAGAGAGAAGAAGGGAACAAAAAGGCTCCATTTCTGTTGAAGAAACGACGATCGCGGACATAACAAGGCCTGTCGGCCTATGGCAACAACGTTTTCTGTAAAACGTCGACAATATAAACTTTCTCCAAGCTTTTCCTGATAGGATACTACGACCAAACTTTGATCCAAAATGCACAGTAACAACATTAAATCTAGATCCATCATTCCTTATATTCTCAGTAACACTCCATTGAAGAACGAAGTACAACATAGCGAGAGTGAATAAAACACGTGCTGTCACCTCCATGTTGGATATAGCCTTGGTATTTTGCCGAAAAATGACCGAACTTAATATTGATTGATTGTTTTGGCACTATCAAGATTTTTCAAATAGGGTTATAGACAGCCAATTACACAGCTGTTTACAGTACTGTGAAGATATATTTTAGATATATCAATTTTTAGATATGAGTTCCAAATACTTGTATCATTCATTGATTGACAATCATGCGTACTCCTATATGGAGGCTCAAAATGTCTCTGATAAAGAGAAGATGATTGCAATTGCCCACTGTCAGAGATTTAGTGCCAGTCGGATTCCCCGCATGCTAGCTGTTAAGGTGGCATGCATATTGATTAAGCAAGTTGTAAACATCCCATTTGGATGTGGTGATTTGCTTTCCAAGCTCAAGTTGAACTTGGTTTGACTCCGCTAAGGTGTTGTATTCAAACCGCCAGTAATGTATCCATCCCTCACAGTGGGGGTAATGGTGGTGACTATTACGCCGGAGGTAAGTATAAAGCCATAAGCATGCCAGTTGATGGCAACAACTGTTTTTGGCATGCTCTTGTTATCATTGCCAATGGTGAAGCAGGCTCAAATACTCACACTGTGAAGAGTTTGAAGGAGCTCTACCGCTCTACTGCTCATAACTACATGGAATTGTTCATTCCTATATTATTCGAGGCAGATGAATATCCTCGGGTAGTTGAGCAGAGTGTCAGAGACAGATACTACTGAAGTTATAGAAGTTGTTCACAAGGCCATGGTGTTTTTGTACACTGACACTGCCATAGTCCAAGTGGCTTGCACTGCAAAAGCCACTGCTCCATTGATTTCGATGTCATGTGCTTTATATACCTTATTTAGAGGCATTAATAGTGGTGCTTGGAAGTGGTATGACTATGTCATTCATGTCATTAATATGGTTAGTACAATGGTGATAGCGATAGGCTGTTTTTGGGAAATAGCCAATTATACAACTTTGGCAAAGGCACTTTTTAAGCTCAGTATTGCCGCATTTAGAAATGTCACATGCAGCATGGGTGTGGCTTATTCACTGGCCATAAAGTTGATGACAGTGTTAGGAGCTGGAGCATTGTTTGCTTCAGGTTGTCTCCTATCAATAGCTAAGCTTGGTAGTGCTGTCTCTACAATTAAGTATACAGGTGAGTATATGACAGATATCATCACTTCACTTGGCCAACTTATAGGGTTTGATCTGACAGACAGAACAGACCTTAACAAAGCCATAATAGCCAGGACAAAGAAATTGCATGATTATCTGGCACTTCCTACTAGTGCGTGGACTGGTAATAAGTATGCTGAAATAGAGAGTTTTTCCCAAGAGTGCAGGCTCATGGTCCAGACTAACAACGGTATTGGTGATACCGTGACTTTACAGTCCTTCATGTAATTGATACATGATGTTGATGAATGGCTCGGATCCATCAGAGAAGGATGGGTCACTAAGATGCGGAGACCTGTCCCAGTTGGTTTATATCTCTGGTCTGAACAAGGGGGATTAGGCAAGACTGAGTTTGTACGGCGACTAGCCCTCATGTTGTCATCAACGATTGTAGGGTTTAATGATAGAGTTTACAGCATTCAACCTGCTGCTACTCACTTTGCACGTTATTATGGAGAGCATACAATGCATTACGATGAAGTGGGTTCTGTGCATAATACTGATGAGAAAACCTCACTGTTCACGCAGATAAATAACATCATATCTGGTAATAACGTGCCTATGCCAAGTGCCTCTCTTGGAGATATAAATCAAATCCCCAAGCCCCATGTTGTTGTGATGATGTCAAACCGCACTGGTAATGAGATAGATACTAAGCTGAGTACATCTGCCAGGGAAGCTTTGATGTTGAGAATGATGGTACAAGAATTTTGCGACCCTACTTATGATCGTAACAGGAAAGATGATAGACATGATTAACCACATCAGAAGCCTGATTTCTCTCATATCAGTTTTAGACATGATGATGGAGATGTTTGTACCATTGATGACTTGGTAGAAGAGATTTGTGAAAAGATGGGAGAGTCGCTCAATACTTTTCATATGTTAAATCATACCATAGGTAAATCTGAACCTTAAGCCCCGGCCAAACGATCCAACATTGAGCCAACAATTGCTGGCTTAATGTTGGATCTTCAATGTTGGGTCGTTTAGCCACTATGGTGGGTACAACAATTGAAGACTCAATGTTGGAATAAGTTTGAGAGCGTTCAAAATTGTTGGATGGAGATAACTCATTCTCTATTGTTTTCGAATGCTGTTGAAGGATGTTGGATCGTTTGGCCAGGGCAGCCAACATTTGCTGGCCGTAAGCATGCACACAAAAATCTATAACAGTCTTGCTATAGGTAAAGCGCGCCAAGCAATTTTTAGATAATGGACAACTACCAAATATTGGAAGAGAACAGTAGGATCAACTACGAAAGTGGAGATGGAAATACTGAGAAAATAGAGAGAACGATAGGTAAAGCAAAACGCGTAATAGAGTTAGGTGATTTACAGAGGAAGAGAATCCTGCCAAATGATGGTGGCCGGCCTAATGCAAATGAAGAAATCGAGGAAGGTGATGAGCTGCGTAAAAGCCATGCCACAACTAAAGAGAGAAAGCTTGAGAAAAAGAAATGGAGTCATTCTGAGACTCTGACAGTTATTGATTTAAATCGCAACAAAAACTGCAACAACCTGCTCCGTCCAACAATTGTTGGATCATTTGGCCACCCCTTCCAACATCATCCCAACAATTGCTGGGTCTATGTTGGTTCAATGTTGGATCATTTGGCCGGGGCTTTATATGTGTAATGGAAAGCCATTGAGCGTCGACAAGAATTGTGCTGCTGATGAGATAAAGTATCTACACTGGTTTGCAGGTAAACCAGGTACAGGCAAGTCTAGGAGTGTTTTGCCTCATGTGAGAGAGCTTAGTCGCATGCTTTCAGTAGGATACCATGCTCCAGGCAGCATATCAGAATTGCAAGGAAGTAAAGCTGACATTGGCGATGTCTTTGTATTAGATGACATATTCGATATTAGCTGTGAGACACATCAGTTGTTGCTTGTTCAATGGTACAATTCACTTCCAGCCATGTGCAAGATAGTGGTATTGTCCAATTATGGAATAGTGTGAATCCATTACATTCCATCTTTTGTATAAAGAGATTGTATGCACCACTGGACACAAGGAAATTGAAGCCTGCCATACCAAGGTGGATAGGATTTACCTTGTCACATGAAGCCAAATGTATTGTCAAGCATGATGGTGGTTGGATAGATCTTCAGGGGAATGAGTTTTCTCTGGACGATATACTCACCGACTGGGTGAGATCAGATTCAGGGGCTGCTTATCCAACTGTTCTTAAGGAAGTCCCAACTCCTATGCCTTTTACTGCCAGGGAAGCTGATGTGTGGTTTGAAACCAACGATAAAAAACCTACACTCAAGAAGATATTTTTGGGCATTCGCAAGATGTGTTCTTTTAGAGCTGCTAGGTATATTGCCACATTGAATATGGCTACCTTTGATTTGTCAATCATGGGTACCACTATGTCCAGGATTGTGTATCTCATCGCGAAACAAATTAAAGATCTCAAGATTTATGTTAGGATAGGAGATCGTACCTGATATTACTATAGAGGATGAATGTTCAATGGAATGGAAAAGGAGTTTCCTTTGCTTGTAGACACGTGGATGCCATTGCGAATAATGTCACAAGAAAGAGTTGTTTAGGACGTGACCAATGCTCAGATTCATGAGGCTCGTAGACATGAAACCAGTCATGACACTGTTGCACCTGTTTATCTGATGCTTTTATGGGAGAGGGCTAGAAAGACCAAGGTTTGGGGGACAATTTACAATTTGTTTCACCCGAATGATAAGAGCTTGACCACAAGCTTTCTTGGGAAAGGTAAAGAGTGGTGTAAGAAGATTTGGGCATTTGTGCGCAAAAATGTAGGTTTGATGTTGCTTTTCACTGCTACAGTGTGTATCATCCCCATAGTAATAGCCTATACAAAGGATGAGGAGAAACCACAGATTCTGAAATCTAATGTGTCATGTGACAACTGTTGGTTGAATGCAGAAACTCCTGTGTAACATAACAGCTGTCCTGGTAGCCCTCATTATACCTGTGCACATGGGAATTGTCAGAAGAAGTATAGTACTTTTGGGAGCGTGAATCTAAAGACAGTTAAAGTGTCTGATCTGGAAGATTCATCCATGGAGAAAACACTTCATGAAGCTAGGCATATATTAGGTGAGACCGGATACACGGAAGATTCCAGGAAAACCACCATGAACATCAAAGATATCAAGTATAACATTGGATATCATTGGGTGGATAACCACTTTGAAGTGTCAAGTGATATACCTGACCAGAACTATTCAGTTTTGTCATGATGCCAATATATGCCAAATTAGACAAGACCGCTGGCACTATGTTTTATGGATTGTTCATGACTTGAGTCGATACTCAGATTCCCAAATCATGTCTTTAATGATGATGATGATGTTGTTATGGTGTATAAGGGAGCTGAGAGTCAGATCAATACATTGGCAAAGTTTCCATCTTATGATTGCCGGTATGCCGTTGTTGTTAATGAAACCGGCACGTTGAAGAAGACCAATGGGATTAAAAGTCTCGTGAAACATCTCCTGTCTGTTAGTGAGCTCCACAAGATTAATTATGTAGGAGTCCATGATCCTGACGGGAATACAACTGTTGAAGTCCCATATAAGTATTACGTCAAACTTCCACAGGCTTATCACGATGGTAATACACATATAGAAGGCATGGCAGGTTTGTGTACTTATGGCGATATGCCTGTAAGGTTTCTTTGCCCTGGAGCCTGTGGTGCTTTAATCACCACAAAAATAGGCTCGGCAGAGAAACTTGTTGGTCAATGTACAGGAGTGAAGCTGATGCATAGAGCGTATGTGTTTCCTGCTGTTATGGTAGAAGAATGGAATCGAGCTGTAGCAGTTACAGAAGAGAGTATGAGTTCATTGATTCAGGAGATTAAAGCCAACTATCTTGTCCCAATATGTCGCAAAATGGAACTACTGTTGTCATGCCAGTGAAATTTACAGACATAGTTATGCAGAAGAAGCATGCAGAGCATTGCTGTGAAGGTAGTTTAACCACCCTTCCATCACTCCCTGGCAATCATTTGCCGATAGATCAGAAATGCAATAAGAAGCTAGTCATGCAGTTTCATTTCGGAGACATGTATGGTGTGTTGAAGTATCAAGGTATGAATAAGCCTGATATTGAAAAGAAGTGTGCCGCTAGACTTCCACCTGATTTGGCTGGTGTTAGGAACACCGAGAATGTCCAGTTGAATAAGGCCATGACTACTGTTACTAGTGATGCTCACCCCTGTTCAGACAAGCAAACCAGTGTCATTTGTCAGCATAAAACCTCCGAGCTTGGTGACTATTGGCGAAATAAGCTAGCGCCTAGTTACCAACCATGAGTTTGGAAGATGCGATATGGGGTATTCACTGTGCTCAGCCCATGGATTTGCACACTTCTACTCGCACTGCTTTTCACTTGTTGTTCCCAGATAAAACTAAGAAGACAGATGCGCTAGGTGATCATGGCGAGTTTAAAGGAGATGCAGGTGTCTGGTTGAAAGCTGCCATACAAGAACAATGGTACCATTGGAAAAGAGGAGAACTCTTGGTCCTTCCAGGATGTTATAGCTTGAAGGCAGAGTGCGTCCCTATAGAGAAAGTCTAGAAGAAACACTTGGTAAATTTGTGTGATCCAGTCACAACAATAAATAGTAGACAACTCATGATGCCAATACAACACCTCTTTGCATCATTAGGTGCTGATTCTCCTTACCAGCTAGTCCTAAACCCTTACATGGATATGCATGGGTTGGCAACCAAGATGCTCAAGTTTGCAGAGTATTACGATGTTGATGTTTCTGGTTTTGATTTGACAGTGCCAAAAGCTATACTTGATGCAGCTGCAGTCTTAAACGAAAGATTCACACAGGCTGGACAAGCTCTTAGCAATGTCATTGATTCTTTCTTTTTGACCGTTTCAAGCACTTCTGTCATTGGAGGGAAAACATTATTTACGAGACAACGTGGAGTACCTTCTGGTATTACCTGATAGTACTTTCAAGCAGGATCAAACGAAGCAAGACACTGTTGCTGGTGAGATTTACCCAGTTTTTAGTCATCAAGCTGTAAGCTACTTCACTTCAAAGGTGCATGATCTTTATGAAGGCAAGGTAGAAGCACCTGACAGTGGAGCGAGATTTAACCTGACTTTGGCAGTCAATTCACCCCATTGGGAGTCATGGAGCCAGATGTATACCCAAGGGAAAGTAGTCATCAAGATGACGAACTTGGTAAGTACCCCACATGCTGAGGGTGGTAGTTTTTGCATGATGGATTCAAAAGGCACTATAACACCTGCATGCAAGCTGGCTTTCTCTGGAAGTTTTTCAAATGTTGGAGGCTATATCATAGACAGTTACAACCCTCGTGAAGTTGACATTGACAACTATGGTCATTTTTACCTTGGCACTACTAGAGCCTTCTGTCAAGCGCAGGGTAATGCCTTCTGCAATAGTAGTGTGCTGCCCAACAGGCACCTTGAAGTTGCACAGTGGTCTGCTGATCTACCTTGTGTTTCCACCCAGGTTGAACTTAGCGGCATTCCAGTCACAGTCACAACAGCCCAGTTAGGAGGAGTTTTGCCAGCACGATATTGGAAGTACAAAGTACCAGATGCAAATTCCATTGTTCCTACAGTGTCAAAGAATCAAGCTGCTCATAGTGTTGTGCCAGGACTCGAACATCAGAAAGCGGTTTTGTTTGCAGTAGCTGCTTGTAAGTCCAGGCATATGAAATCAGTAACCACCACATTTATCGATAAGGAGTGGTTGTAGCAGAAGTCATTCGGAATAGTAAGGGTATGTATATTAGGCGAGATGGCATCCCGAAGTATGCACGTTGTGTTCAACCAATGTCGACCCTGAAACAAACCCACCAGTTAAACAACACTGAGTTACCCCAGATAAAACCATCATCTATAGGGGACTTTCCGTTGAGAGCTATTGGACCCACCATCACTGGCACTATAGGTAGTAAAACTGCAACTGCAGTTACACCACCAGACTGCTGGTAAGGGAAGGCATTGAGATCATTGAGCATGTTCCTGAAATAGCGGCAAGATACATGATGGATGAACCTGCCTGTGCCACAGCAGTTAAGGCAGCAGCAGTACAAGGTGGAGGGAATGCTCTTACTTCAATGGTCAGTGGTGTCTTTGGAATCGGCAACAAGCACACAGAAGCAAAGGCAAATAGATTTGCCACGAAAGCAAGAGCTGATGCAGCAGTTAAGGTAGCTGAGCTTAAACAGGTTGGCACTATCAAGAGTGCTCAGATAGGGTTGCAGGCAGCAACGTACACAGCTAATACTCAGTCAGTGATGTTAGATAAGCAAGTAGCCGTTCAGCGTTCACTCATGAACCAGAGTTTTACCTCCGGAAATCACCCAACTGGCGTTAAAAGTTTGCTTTTTTGGGCTCTGTGAGTAGGCTTCATGTTTTTATTAAGAAGTGGTCATAAAGACATTTAGAAAATTTTATTTAGAAAAAAATTAAAAAAGCACCTTTATAACACAATGTGAAACTTTAATTTCAAAATTTTGCAAACAATTGTTTCAAATTCAATCTAAGATAATCTGCAACTCCAGAAAATGAAGCATTTTTGTCCTTTCAATCATGTCTCTTAATCCAAAGTAACCAAACCAAGGGGGGGCTTGCTCCTTGATTAGTCTACCTATTGAGTGAGCTCCTCCTTAGAAATTCAACAAACTTACAATTTATGCTAAATACTTTTATATTTATATTTATGTTTATCTTCTGTAAATACGTTTAATTAGTTGAATTGTTGTTATGATTATAATTGTATTTCAATATTGTTAGTTAGTTTAGTTTAGTTGAATTTTGAATTTTGAATAAAATGAAATGAAAACAAAATGAATGAAATGAGACAGGCATACCTTAGCGTAAAGTGTAAACAGTTGTGCCCAAATGACCATTGATATCTTCTGTTTCTTAACTTGTAGGGCTCCCAAAGGTTACATGATAGTAAGACCCTTGATTGAGGGCATGGACCTATCATTAGCACTTTACTGCTTTTTTAAACTACTTAGCAGCAATGTCAATACCAACATACGTAATTGTGCTGTGTAGATAACTTATATTTGCATCAATTTTTGATTTAAGTACTAGCTATTGAGGGTTCTATAGGTTCATGCTCTAGAGGAAGGATTCTTCTATTAGGGTAGACTGTTTGAACCTAATATCTCATACACATGTTGAGAAATCAGTGCTTTTCTGTTCAACATCATCCGTTTCAAGGGAACCCAGAAAATGGACGCTAAAGACTGAGCACTGTTATTATATGTCAAAAAGACCCAGCTGAGTAGGATTCACCATCTTCCTTGTCTCTTTCTTTGTCTAAGACGCCTTTCTTAATAGCCCTCAATCTCTTTCTTCTTTTTCTACCAAAATCAGAGGATCTAATGGTTGATAGGTTCACTCTCTACTTGTGTTTTGCTATAGCCCCATGGAGGAAGTACTTATTGACTGGGATGCCTAACTGACCAAATATATCTTTTATTTTGTGAAACCCTTCATTGTAGTTTATTATGGCAGAATATGATGCAACTTCAAGAGTATCCCTTCGTACAAAAATTTCTTTGGGGCACTTCAGCCATAAAACAGCATTAAATGCTTCAGTCACATTTTGAGTTTGTCCATGAAGGCATTTGCTCAAGAGTTCATTTGTGCTGAGGTCATGGAAAATGGGCTGTATTAGTGATTTTATCTCTACAGGCAGGTTGATCTTGTTCTTATATAAGCATGTTCCATTAGCTCTGTCTTCTGCCAATTGCACCAACTATTTTCTCATCTTGGGCAAAACTGATGATGAATGACTTCATCCACAATATCAGTGCAGTGAAACAAGACTGTCCCAATAGCTTTCTTCATAGCATATACATTGGAAGTATTTTGCCTTATTGCCATACCATAGTATGTCTGCAATGTATTCATGTTTTTTATCAGTAAGTCTTACTATGGCTGATGTAAGACCTTCTCAACTAATTTCATATTCGAATCTCATATATCACCAAGCGACTAGTACACAGATTGCATAACATTATACATATTATCATTCTCCACAACATGAAATAGAAAAATACCTTGAGAGTTCAGGTCTTATATATTAAACTGGGTCAAAACCCTCCACAAGATGTGCCTGTAGTAACACCTATTGAACAAACTTCCTATTCATATCTAAAATTTGCCTAAGGAACTAGTACAAAAAAGTATGTACTTGTATACATTGATGTTCTCTACAATCTGAAATCAAAGAATACCTGGGGGGTTCCTGTCCTGTTTGCTACACCGGACGAAACCACTCTATAATATATGCCTATAGTTACACCTATTGGAAAAAATCCCCTAATCATTTCTCCACATCTGGCCAAGGAACTAGTACAAGAACTGTATGCACTTCTACATTTTGATGTACTCTACAACATATAATCAACTACCACTTAGGGGTTCATATCTTACAAGCAAAACCAGATCAAAACTCTCCATAGTATGTGCCTATCCTAAGGCTTATGCAGACCATTTCGTATTTATATCTCAAAATCTAGCAAAGGGACTAGTACAAAAACTGCATACGTTAGGTGTATTTAAATTCACGGTGTACTATTCTTAGCGCACCCCTGACTGCACGAAATTAAGTACTGCGCAAAAAAGGCGACATATGCGCATAACGCAAAGGCAAAATATCATCACAAATTCTACGAGACATTATTCGACACTTTGCTTTCTGGAAAGATAATAAACTCTTTGTTATTTTAAATGTCAATGTCACTAAAATCTTGGTTGTTGACCAGAAGTTGATCAGGTTCGGTATAGTAGGAGTTCATTTTGTCTGTCGTAATGTTGAACATTCTGTCTGGTGCCTTACATTTAAAAATCTCCAAAACAAGTGGTATTTCCAGACCACCCTGTGGTATTGGAGACCTTCTAAAGGCTATGCTTCATACAAAGGCCTCCAGTTTCCCTCCATAGTCATAAAACAACTTCGAAAAGTGGCTTATCTCCCCTGGCAAATGCCCGATTATGCAATGTCCTTCGATCGTCTTTCTTGTCTTAATGCGCAAAGCCATTGCATAAGGATTGTAAACATTGCCTCTTTCGCGTACGACTTCTAGTTTTTCGTTAAGTTTGGGCGTCCAAAAGTGTCTGTATTGGTGAGAACCACGAGATCCACACTTTATCTCAAAATGCTCTTTATTTTCCATCAAGTCTGTAGTACCGTTATTTTCTTCTACTTTCGCATCATCCTCATCATCATTGTCATCAATGGAGTACATTTCTTGGCCGTCACATGTTTTACACAGAGCCACGCTTTGAGCTTGTTTCCAGCCAAGGTAACTTTCATCCACAAAAATTGAGCATTCTAGACTTTTGTTGCAAACGAAAGCACTGCACTTTAAGCAACGGTATTTGGTTGGATCTCCACAACCTATACAGTCACTTTGGTCTTCTGAAGAAAATTCCATTGTGTAACGCAGATTTAGAGACAAAAAACCTGTTAAGTCAGATCAATTCTATACAGATGTTAAAAGAACAACAAGGCACATTGATTTCAGCTCTGTTTGACATAAATTCTTCTGACAGACTGCAAACTCACTAAATGGTGCTAGCGGCACCATAACCTACCAAGCGTCTGGAACAGAAAACCGCGTCATGGTCTCACCATTATCGTCTCCAGTAACTTAATTGTAGCTAGCCAGGATTCAAAGGAGGCCACCTACGACAGGATGTCTTACCAAAACTTACATAGGAAAGAGAAATAAGGCATGTCATCGACCATCGTGTCAAGTTTTATTTATAAACGTCATTCGAGTTGTACATTGTACATTGTACGTTGTACTGATAGTTGCAATTTGTATCTTTACAAAATGAAAGTTCTACTTTATTGAATCTTCTGCATCATTATCAAATATGTCACTGTTTAAGTATGTTGATAAAGTACCTAGAGAAAAAGTAGCAATATCTGCAGCTGAGAGTGGTCTCAGTAGGCATGAGGTAAGGGATTGCTTTTTCTTTTATGGGTAAAAACACTCCTTCTTATAGAACAAGATAACTAGCACTGCGATTCTTGGAATAAGCGTTTTTTATGCCATACGTTGAGACAGGACAGACTTTTTTCTCATGATTTTTACAAATGGAATGCCTAATACAAATAGAGTTTTCACAGTTTGTTTAAGATAAGAAACTTTCTAGAACCTTATACTAGAGTTTCATGACTTTTTTCCCACTAGTTCCTTATAAGCCAAATTCTAATTAAAAAAACATGTAAGGCGAGAGTACTCAATATGTGAAATATTTTTAGACACAGTCAGTTGAAACTGAAATTACGAAAGCTGCATCGACATCGACAAAGAGAAAAAGAAGTAAATATGGTGATTACGACAAATTTAAACGAACGAGATTGCTAAGTGGGGCATGGTTCATGGTATCCGTCCAACCGCCAGAAAGTTTTCTGTCCCTGAATCAACAGTAAGAGTATGATAAAATCATATAAAGAATCTACAAAATGTGTTGGGCCTGATGACTTGGAACTGTTGCCAACAAAGAGGCGCAGTGCGAAAACTCGTGCACCTGAAGAAATGGACAAAAAAGTCATTGCCATGATACAGAGCATGCATGCATCCGGAACTGCAGTTGCTTTTAACATGACAATCTCGATAGCAAGAGGGATAACACTGGCAAATGACAGAACCCTTTTGAAAGAAAACGGTGGCCATATCACTTTTAGCAAAAGTTGGGTGCATTCTATACTCCGTCGACTTGGATACAGTAAAAGAAAAGCAACTACATCAAAGGCACCAATTGCTCCAGGTCTCCTTAAAGAAGTTGGGTTTTCTTTCCACCAGGCAATATGTGATATTGTGAATGCACATAAAATACCAGACGATTTACTTATAAACCTGGACCAGACAGCCCTTCAGTTCTTTCTTATTTCTCAGTATACTATGGCAAAGAAAGGAGAAAAATCAATTCCTATAACAAATTCGACAGACAAAAGACAAATAACTGGCACATTTGCAATAAGCTTAAATGGAAACTTCTTTCCAATGCAGCTTATTTATCAAGGAAAAACTGATCGTTGTCATCCGAACTACACATTTCTGACAGATTTTCACATCACACACACTGAAAACAAGTGGTCCAATGAAGAGAAATGCAAAGACTTTGTGCTGAAAATTTTGATGCCATATGTCAAAAAGAACAGAGAAGAGCTACAACTAAGAAAATATCAAGAGTGGCTTTGCTAGCTGATGTTTTTAAGGGCCAATGGACTGAAGAAGTGAAGCAGTTGGTGTATAAAAAAACGGAAAGATGGCTCCAGTGCCAAACAACATGACCCATATTTACCAGCCCCTTGATCTCGCTGTGAACAGACGTTGCAAGGCATTTCTCTGTAAAGAGTCCCAAAACTGGTTCGAAGGACAAGTCCAGCAGCAAGTTCAAAATGGCTGTGAAGCAGAGCAAGTCAAAGTGGACTTGAGAATCAGCATTTTGAAGCCGGTACAGGCAAAATGGTTGACATCGTTTTACGGCCGCATGCAAAATCGACCAGATATAGCTGTAAAAGGGTGTAAGAGTGCTAGGATTACAAAGTTTTTTGCAACAGAGCAGCAGTATGAAGACCATTTTATGTGAAGAGGTTACTTTTAGGCGACATAAACGTTTAGGACTATAATTTCTTTACAACTGAATTGTCGTGTCATCCTGTGTACTTTCTTGTGTGCGCGAATTCAAGACTGGACAAAAATATGAAAGATTTGTGCGTGACTTCAAAATGTGCGAATCCAAGAACACGCGAAATATAATACACCACACATTTAAATACACCTAAGGTATACTTAGACATATTAATGTACTCTAAAACCTGAAATGAGAAATATCTAGGGGGTTCATGTCTTCTATGCGAAAACGGCCCAGAACGTTTTAAATTTAGCTAACTCAACCTTTATCATATCTAAGGTTACACCTATACACTATTCAATAAGACGAAATTCTTATTGGACAAGATCAACATTATGTATCACAAGTACTATGTAATAAATATATTCATTTAAGATCATTGTGTAGAAAAAGAGGCTATTTTGTTACCTACTGTTGAGATTGACATGGACAACAACATGCATTGGGGTTAATTCCGACTTTTGTTGATATTGATATTGTGATGTTGATATTTTGCTCTCATCTACTGTTCTATCATCTCAGACATACAGTAGTCTAGACCAGTTGACAATACTTGCATGTTTGTGGTCGTCACGTTAAGATCAGGAGTATTCATATACTTCTCACAACCTTCACTATCGATCCATATTATTGTACACTTGCGGTTTAGGACAGATAAATATGGTTCAACATTGTGGGAAATAATGCATCACTCACAAGACTAGTATGATTCGATCTTTTATTTTTTTCTGTTAGATTAAATTGTGTGTGCTCTATCTTCATCTGCTGTATTGGTCTCTATAGTGTTTGCATTATTTAAGTATTAGTGCCTAAAACATTTGTACCTTATTATTGGCAGTGGCTACATTTGCCATGCAGTGAACTACCATAGTCAATTCATATCATTACACCTTATCCAGAGGCAGATCCAGGCAGTCGCAACACCCGCACTGGTGAAGGTCAGATTTTCTACTTGCACGTTAGCTGCCCAGGGGGGTCACTTGAACATTGTATATACAGGGGTGAGGGTCCATGCCCACAAGTATCAACTAAATATTTCTGATGAGACCCAAAGATATCAAACATACCGATGTTTGATGGATCGTAAACATCATTTTTACAAATGTTGACAGAAATCCTAACAATCTTTGATCTGTATGTCTTGGTTGAGCCGAAAAGTATTGAAAGTCCATATTTTGTATATCAGCTACCCATGAGTATCAAAAGGACATACTTTTAAATCTGCTACCCATCAGTATCGGATAACAAAGCAATTTCTTACCCAGACTTATCGGATGGACCCCCCGTATACAAAATGTCCAAGTGACCCCCCTGGGGTTAGCTGTCAAAAATCTCTGTGTATAGAAACTACCATTCATTCTTATCTGACAATATATATCAAAATCTCACTATCTATCAACAACCCGATGTTGTAACCGTGGTCACATTATATGTTGTTTATCTTTGGCACTACTTGTTATTGTACGTTGTTTTTGGGTTCCTCTCAAGTATTGTTGGTTTGGGTAATCCCCAACATCATAATTTACACAGAGCCAATCATTGTGTGCGACCTTCACATACAATTAGCATCTACTTATCTGTGCGTGTGCAGAGAAATAGTACGTGAAAAGTGTACCTCCACAAGCTGTGCGAACTTTGGAATAGATGGTGCTATTAGTACGTCAAAAATCAATAGGAAAGTGTATAGAGAAAATGGTTGTGCGAATGTGGCAAAGGTAGAGGCGACGGATGTTATATGGAAGAGAGTGGGGGATAGCCCTAAACTACTTGTCTTGATAACCCTCTCTTCTGCTAGGATATCTTGTGCGTACAGTTTGCCCAATTCTCCCAAATATACAGCTGACGGGATTCAAGTGCAAAGTGAGGAATTGGCATGAATCTATGAAGGTCTATTAGCAGTCTCCATATGGGATGTCAATGGCTCTACAAACACTTATAGCAAAGACGATAGCAGCCCAACACTGTAGCTATTCTATTTGTATTTGTGGCATTTGTTGCCATCGATTTCAGTTAGGCATGCATGGTAAGCACTTGGATAACCACTGATTTCTGTAGGAAGTGTAGACCAAGCTCCCGTTTTGTTACAACAAGGATTTATGCCAAGACTGCAAGTCGATAGCACTCAGTGAAAGGTTAATTAATAATAGCATTTCTAACTATTGAACGAATACCCCTAGGCCTGGACCGTAGTGGGCTACTCATTGATAGTGTACAGTATTGTAATGCAAGATATTATTAGGTGCAAATAACTTGAACAGATTTAAAAAACCTCCAATTTGTGGAGATGGAAAGTTCTGGTAGTTACTTGAGCTGTAGCCTAATAGGCAAGATATAGTTATTATTGTACACTGTTTACTTCAGTGAAATTTCAATCCATAGATATGCATGTTTGGTACAAGTGCCACTAAAGTCAGTAGCCATTTACCTGCAAATGATCATTCCAAGCAGAGACCTTTATATCGTAGGTTGTACTTGTTTTACTTCTTGTCTGCAGTTGCTTGGACTAAAAGACGATACTTAATTCATCTCAGTATGAACGTAGTGTACTGTATTGTAATGCAAGATATTTTTGGGTGCACATAAATTGAACAGATTTCAAAAAACCTCAAATAGAGTGGAGATGGACAGTTCTGGTAGTTACTTAAGTAGTAGCCTGATAAACTAGAGATAGTTAGTATTGTACACTGTTTAATTGAATGAAATTTTAAATCAATAGATATATATATTGGGTATGAGTGCTGCTACAGTCAGTTGCATGAGTCTAGTCATTTACCTGTGATTGATCATTATAACCAGAGACCTTTATGTCATACATTCTACTTGTCTTAATTCTTGTCTCCAGCTGCTTGGACTATAAAAGGATACTTAATGCATCTCATTATGAAAGGAGTGTAACAGTGCTGTAAAGTAACATATTATTAAGTGCAAATGAATTTAACATGTTTTAAAAACCTCCAGTAGTGTGGAGTTGGAAAGCTCTGGTATATATGTAAAATGGGAGTCTGATAAGCAAATCATAGTTATTATTGTACCCTGTATAGTTGAGTTAAATTTTTGAATTGATACATATGCATATTTGGTCTCAGTGCCACTAAAGTCAGATACCATAAATCCTTGACTTAGCCCCCTGGGGGCTCATTTATGTTTGCTGCTGTTTGGGTGGGGGCTTATTCGAGGGGGGCTTATTCGAGGGGTGGCTTATTTGAGGGAGGCTTATAACATTATTTGACAAAAATTGTATCAAAAGCTCATTGCTAAAGCTCCTTTTCATCATGCCACTACAAGAACATATTTAAGCATAAATCTTTATTACAGTCTTCATCATCACCTAAGGTGGGGGCTTAGTCAAGGGGGGGCTTATTAACAATGTGAAGTTCTAGCATGGGGGCTTATTCGAGGGGGGGGCTAATTTGAGGATTTACAGTATGTTATTGTAGCCATTTACCTGTGATTAGTCACTGCATGTTCAGGTCCTTGCATGGTGTGCTCCCTTTTCTCCCATTGTCTGTTGCTGCTCGGACTACAAGAAAGCAATGAACATCAATACAACAAGAGTGCACTGTAGTTTAAAGGGAGATGTTATAGGGGCAAATGAATCTAAGGATGTAAGTCACACTTTTCAAATTTGGATAGTCAGAATTACAATCTGTGCCATAACTTTAAAGTACCTTTTGGCAATTAGCCAGAATTTTCAGAATTGGTGGTTGAATACTGGTGTCAACTAAAAAATTGAGTTACTTTTCGGAAATTCCTACTTTATGCTACTTTATGAACGTTTTAGTACGGCAGCCTTTCTTCATTGGGCAGGTCATAACTTTGGATTAGCACTTCCTAGAATGCTGAAATTTTCACACTGCATTCTAAGTAAAGGTCTTCGTGGAATGAATAGACAAAATGTCAAAATATTTACTCTATAGGGACAAAAAGGCAAAAAGGACTGTTTCCATGGTTACAGCTGCCATATTTGAAATTTAGACAATTTGTCTATTCATTCCATTTCTACATGTACTTGCTCTAACTACTGAAAATGTCAATTGACTTGGCAGCCCTAGGTGCAAGTTATTGCCTGCCCACATTTAGCAATGCAAGACATCAGTTGTTTGAGAAAACAGCATGTACAGTTTTCATTGATCTTTGTGTCACTTCTTTCTTGGTAGATTGCTAATAACTCAATGTGGTAATTATATATACATTGAAATAGACTTAGATATATTAAAACTCGCTATCTTGGGTCATATGTGATCAGATCTTCTGTATGTACTGTAAAGGAACTGCAAACTATTACTGGAAGGTCTGTGGCACAAGATCACATATTTGGTAGGGAGGCTTCTTGATCGCAGGTAGGCACTTGCTCACTCTTTCCTCTTTTACAGCAGCCAGGAACTTGATTTGTTTTTCTGTTCTTGGTAACAATATACTTTTCACCCATACTATCAAAATCCCCAGGGTCATAATGCTCCAATGAGGATTTGTAGCTATGAAGTTTTGATGCTGTTTTGCTTATCTGCCAGTTTTTATATTTTCTTGTTATTTTCTGAGATGTTGAAGCTAGGTGAGTGTGATCTTCTTTCTGCAAGGCAGAGAATGAGTGCTGACCAACTGTTTCTATCCCTGCTGCTCTTAAAATTAGTGCTGTTAAGCCAGCACCAGTGTTGAAGCAGCCAACAGCTTCAGCTACTGCCGTTTCAAGTCTGACTTTGCTGCAGACTGTTGCTTTTTGGCACCATTCCCATATCATGTGGTTGCCCATATCATGTGCTTGAGATTCATTGGCATTCTGGGTTGCCCCTTTTAGGCACTTCTCCAGCAAATCTTTGGAAGCTAAATGATCAAAGATGGGTTTTCCAACAAAACTCTTTCTAATACCCTTGACAGCATCTCTCATTTGTTTTTCTGCTTCATCTTTTGCAATACTGGCAGTAGACTTCAACTTCATATGCTTTGAATATGATGTACCAGCAAGTGGTGACACCAAATTCATTATTCCACAGAAGCTGGAAAGACTTTTATGCCCACCCTTTAAGGTATTAGATGCAAGAACAGATCTTGTGTTGACTTCAAATTTCCTTTCTGTATTTCCCTACTGGTGTTGAAGATGGTTTCTTTTGAGCATGCTGAACACTTTATGATCACTCTTTCAGCAAGGCCATGTCTCCTTCTGCAATCTCTCAAAATACTAAGCTTTGAATCTGATCTTTTACATGAGTGACAAATGGCTGGTGACTGAAATGCTTCTTGGAGTAAAGTCAAATCAATCATTGGGTAGCCATCATCAGCCTTTTCAACATGTTTGAACTTTGACAGACCCATTCTGCGCCTACAGCTCCTAGTTAAAATACCTTCATTGTCAACACTTGTCTCAAACAATGAGCTTTGAAGTTTTTCATCGTTCTTGGAAATCCTCGATCTTTTTGGTGTAGAAGTCAAGTTAGGCTCAACAATAACTCCAGTTGCTGGCCTACTCGATTCACTGTTACTTGGCCTACAATCAGAGCCATCACTTGCACTTAAAATATCTTGATTACAAACACCAAAAAACTTCCTTTTCCTTTTTGATCTACTTGCCAGAGCTCTCCTTTTACTTGGTGGCATACTTATCTTCAAATATTCATCGATGTGAAAAGTGATGGAGTGATAGTTGCTCACCCAAAACAAATGGTCACCGATCTGAACAACTGAGCCTCTAAATGATAAAGAGACTACCACAGGCTGCTCAAGGCAAGTTAATTGTTAATAGGGGTCACATTGAGTGCTTCAGAGCATGTTCAGAGCTGACTGTTATAGAGTAAATGGGAAAATATTCCCCTAGCAACAAGACAAATTGTGTTGCTAAGGAAATTTTTGCATACCTCTATGCAAAAACTTGCAAATTCTACTAAAACCTAACAGTATTTCTTGAAATAGCCGATGACAGCAAAGTCTCAGATAAATAGTGGTTAGAATAAGCAAAAAAATGAAAAGTCGAAAATTTTGAGAAACTTGTGCTAAAAAAGTGTGAAGTACATCCTTAACAAATGGTAAAGCATCTACGTTAAGTGATCTGGAAACTCTCGTAGTTACTTATGTGGTGGGATGGCAAGGTGGTGATAAGTACTATTGCACACTAGTCATTTGATTCTGTTTTCAACAAATAGATGTGTAAAATGAATGTGAAGGCTGCTATTGACAGTGTATGTATACTGAATGCAGAGACCTTTATATGGTAGGTTCTACTTGTTTTAAATGTCATCTGCAGTTGCTTGGACTACAAAAGGATAATTAATGCCTCTCATTATGAAAGGAGTAGGTGCAAGTGAATTTAAGATGTTTAAATAACTCCAATAGTGTGGAGTTGGAAAACTCTGGTATATATGTCAAATGGTAGCCTAATAAGCAAATCATAGTTATTATTGTACCCTGTATAGTTGAATTAAATGTTTGAATTGATACATTTGCATATTCGGTCTCAGTGCCACTAAAGTGAATTATATCATTGTAGCCATTTACCTGTGATTAGTCACTGCATGTTCAGGTCCTTGCATGGTGTGCTCCCTTTTCTTCAGTTGTCTGTTGCTGCTTAGACTCAAAGAAAGCACTTTGCCACATTATGAAAAGATTGCACACTAGTTTAAAGGAAGATGTCATTGGGCAAATAAAATTAACATGTATAAAAACTCCAATAGTGTGGAGTTGGAAAGGTCTGCTAAGTATAGAAATGGCAGACTGATAAGCAACTGATAGTTATTAGTGTACACTCTTTATTTGAGTCACATTTGACTTGATAGATATGCACTTTGGGTCCGAGTGCCACTAAAGTCAGTTATATCATTGTTGGCATTTACCTGTAATCTGTCATTGCATGTTCAGCCCTTTACTTGCTCTGCTCCCTTTTCTACAGTTGTCTGCTGCTGCTTGGACAAGAAGAAAGCACTTCACCTCAATATGACAAGAGTGCACAGTTCTCTACAGAAAGATTTTATTGGGCCAAATGAATGTAGCAAATTTCAAAGCATGTTAGCTAATTGATTTGCAAACTGTGGTAGTTACTTATGTGGTGGGATGGCAAGGAGGTGATAATTGCTATTGCACACTATCTTTTTGCTTCCATGTTCAATCAATAGATATGCTTTGAGGGTTCCAATAAACAGTGATATGAGAGACCTTTATATGGTAGGCTCTACTTGTTTTAATTCTTGTCTGAAGGTGTTTGGACTATACAACATAATAGACCATTTTGTGAATTGGGCCACAATGTATTGCAAGTGCACTGGCTGCCATGTTGGTAGACTGCTGGTAGCGTCAATGATCTAATAGAACAAGGGAACTACAAAGGACAAATCTGGAAAATATGCCGACACTGTGTTGTATCGTGTCTTGTTCTAATAAGCAGAGAATATGTCTAAATCTGGGCTTGATGAATGTGGTTTGCGGCAATCAATAGAGAAGATGCTGCCTGGAAGAAGATGGATTGCTGAAGAGTTTGCAGTAAGCACTTCGCAAATGGAAAGCCATCCTCACCTTATTAATGGATGAGAGCAACTCTGATTGGATTCCAACCTTACATCTGGGATATGACAAGGTAGGGACTGTAGCTTCTAATAATGAAACCTTGACCCATGATAGATACGACCACACTAAAAGAAGAAGAGAATGCAGACTGCATATCTCCTGCAAAAATCTGCACAGCTTAGACCAAGAATTAAGGGAAGATGATTCAGAAGTATTGGAAGAAGAATTGGAGCACAAAAAATTGCCTATGGAGTATTGCATACTCTTCAGACAAAGATTGCTTGAACACAGAAATGTCTGAATGTAAATTACATAGAGTGGTTTGCCTGCAACAGAAATCTGAGAAGGTTCCCGGTTTACTTAATCAAAGTGATCTAGATAGAGTATACAAGCAAAGTGTGCTTCTACACAGGCCATCCCATCTAAAGTAGTGTTGATGGCAATTTTTAACTTGATTAGCCCTGAGATTACCCTGCAAAAGAATTCTTCTGTAAGCAAGTTTGATAAATTCATCATCACTCTAGTGAGATTAAGATTAAACGTACAACTGAAAGATGTGGCTTATCGCTATGGTGTTACACCAAGTGTAGGTTCAAAGTCAGTCACTGGACTTATTGACCTGCTGCATGAAAACCTAGAAGGTGTCATTTTGTGGCAATCAAGAGAAGAATCAGCAATGTCAATGCCTACTGTCTGTAGAGAAAAATCTGGACTGAGAGTAGTTGCAATAAATGTTGCACTTGACTGTTTTGACATTGTCATTCAGTGCCCTTCCAACCTGTATGCACATGCTCAGACCTGGTCATATTACAAACACCAGAATACAGTGAAGTATCTGATAGGAATAAACCCTCAAGCTCAATCTCCTTTATATCAGATGGCTGGGGTGGCAGAGCTAGTGACAAGCATGTGACAATTATGTCAACGTTTGTGAAAAAATTGCTGCCTGGAGATATTGTATTGGCTGATCAAGGGTTTGACATTGATGAGCTGATAGCTATGGAGGGAGCTGAACTGCACATACCTGCATGTACAAGAGGTAAAAAGCAGCTAAGTGGAAAAGAAGTGGAACTTTCAAAGAAAATAGAGAATGTTCAAATTCATGTTGAGAGGGTAAGTGACCTATTACGGCAAAAAAAATATACCATAGTACAAAGCACTATTCCTATCACTATGTTACTTAATAAGGCTAGACAAGAAAAACCAACTTTGGATAAAATAGTAAATGTAGCTTGTGCACTCACTAACTTATGCCCTTCAGTGGTTCCTTTTCATTAAATACAGTATATGACAATTCTTTTTTTATTTTGCTATACACTAAAGCCAGGTATTTGTATTCTTCTATTTTTCAAATGCAACTTTATGAAGTGTGCCACAGATAGCTGATTATAGTAAAAATCATTTCACTATTTCACTATAGCACAAAAAAGCGGAAAAATTCTTTTAGCATACTGAAAGCTTTTTTGTCTGACTCTTACTGAAAACTTTCAGTATGCTAAAAGAATGTTTCCGCTTTTTCATGCTATAGTGAAGTTCTGTAGTACCAACAGACTTTTCACGTTTTAATATTTGTAAATATTGAACTTAAGTAGAGTTGATTGAACCTTTATATAGAAAATACATGCTACCTGAAAGAAAATTAGTTAAAAAGTCACACAGATTGTTCATAAGAGTGATCTTCTGCAACAGATTCTGCCTTGTTAGCTTCAAGTGACATGTTACTGAAATACTTTCCCACCACTTCTGGCATAATTCCATGTTGAAAAAGAAGTTTGCTTACGTTCACTTGCTGCTACCAGACTTCTTTATCAAAAGCAATACTTTCAAGACATGTATCAACAGTTGTCCATACAAAAAAATCACATGATGTTGGGTTTGTGAGTGCCATTTGTGCTTGCACTTGGAAATAATATTGGTGATACCTTTTGAGTTGCATCCTCCTTTCCCTACAAATCTCCAAGAATGATCCTCTTTGAGGGTTTTCTAAGGTACTGACACGAAGGTTGTAAGGGCATTTGATCTCAAGGCATGGGCTTACACACCCTTCACACAAACAGCTAACAAAACCATCAGGTGTAGCACCTAAGACAGGATTGTCTGTACTTGGGAACAGACCCACTCATTCACACTCAGACAAGTGTGCTTGGCAGACTGGAGTTGGTACTATTTCTGTCTAGCAGTTTATTCATGATGTATACCCCACTTTGTTGCTGGAGTTGAAAATCTCATCTCATGAGGGTAGCAGTTTGCCTTGACAAGGCTGACTGGTGGCTTTAAGTAGTTTGGAGCTGTAGCAGCTTTTATTTTTGATGCTGTTATTCTTCCTGCTCAAAGAGCAAACCACAGTTTTGATGATGCTTGGCATCTTGTTTCTTTTTCAACCATTGTTCATTGCTTTTCACTGACAGTAAGTGTATTTGACATATTTCCACAAACTGATAAGTTCTAAATATGATAACTTTTCTGCATCAGGGTCATAAAGGGTGGTAAGAATAGCATGATATTTAGTTGTGGTAATTTCTGGATTATATGCATCAACATAGCATGGGTGAACAGATAAGAATGATTGCTTTGCACCTGCTACCTTTGCAAAGTTTCCAGGGGGCAATCGGAAAGCCTATCTGTACTAGAATTGGTATGGGTCCGTTTGGATCTGTTCTAGTGTAAACGGGGTCTTTGTGTACTTAGTATGTGAAGCTTAGTACTGATAGCCCGCTACACGCGGGCTTCCCTAGCCCCAGTTCAAAGGTTGCATATCAGCCTTCGAAAGACTAACGCTGTGCCCCCATGAAAGTTGCTTGGTCTGGTCGCATAGGATCACGAGAAGGTGACGTCATGGGCCTGTGCGATGGAGCACGTGACTTTCGGCCTTGCATTGTGCAAAAATCAAAGAAAATTGCGAGAAAAAATTGTGCAAAAAATGCTCGGATACCTGCGCTAGGCTACGGGGCAGTAAAGGGAAAGGAAGAAAATCAAGAAGCCCCGTAGCCTAGCGCAGTTATCCGAGCATTTTTTGCACAATTTTTTCTCGCAATTGTCTTTGATGTTTGCACAATGCAAGGCCGAAAGTCACGTGCTCCATCACACAGGCCCATGACGTCACCTTCTCGTGATCCTATGCGACCAGACCAAGCAACTTTCATGGGGGCACAGCGTTAGTCTTTCCAAGGCTGATATGCAACCTTTGAACTGGGGCTAGGGAAGCCCGCGTGTAGCGGGCTATCAGTACTAAGCTAGTCTCTATTATACGAATTGTTGATTGCACAGAATTGTTTACAATGCTGTCTACAATGAGGCACTAATGAAACTACACGACATATTGTCTCCTGCTTCACTCAACTCTAACTTAAGGAGTCTTGGAAATAATTTTAAGATGTTATACCAGATACAATATAGCACACGAAGTGGCAGGTATGAGTGGTTCTGTTATCATGTAGGTGACCACTAATCCTGTCCACAGAGGTACACAATCAAGTTTGATCCATAAACGTAGGTGTTATGCAATTGGAATCTGTGATAGGACTTGGTAGCTCAAGGTGATAAAATAAAAGAATATTGCTTAGTATTCCTATATCACACATTTATATAATATATAGCAGATTGTAAAAAACACGATTGAGCAGCATGAATCATATAAGATATCAGCCAAAGTTCTTGGGGGAGTCCATAGGTTATGGCTATACAAAACAAATAATGCAGCTATCCAGTACTAAATTATCTGTTACGACCATGTGAAATTCAGAATTCAACCAATAATTGTAATTGGATAGGGGAAAGTGGCCCCATAAATCAAATATTGCTATCTAGTACTAATTCATCCCTAAAAAAACTATAATATCATATGCAGAATGATCTATGGAAGTCAGTAATTCTTTGAAATGAGTAATACTACATATCCTGTATCATCAACTCAGATGTCAAACGAAGGCATTACCTCAGTGGGGGCAAGGGGTGTCATAAATTAAGTCTAGGCAATAAAAGTGATGGTCATATCTAGTACTAATCCATCCCTTAACAGTATATCATCACGTGCAGAATGATCTATGGAATTCGGTAATGGCATTTATAACAAATGATCTCAGAAAGAAGGGGAACTGTGTCCCAACAGAAGAACATTCAGTATAGTGGAACCCCTTAAAATTGACTTGACCAGAATAACTCTACCATCTATAGTGGAAATAACTATGTTCAAAGCCTACTGTAAATACAGTGAAAACAAAATAAACAAGAGTTACTGAGCTGAGAATAAAGTTGGTAACATCTTAGTGTTTGCCTGTAAAACGTGTATGATAAAATCAAGGAGTATATTCGACTGTAAGGACAATATCTCAAATGTAAGCAAAGTGCCCAAACTCTTGAGACATCCTAACATCCAACTCATGTGCATATACGAAGAATCAACAGCAAGCTAAAAGCTCCTAGTACATCAGCAAATATTGCATTAAATACCTCCTCAATATCATAACCATACTTCCGCAGTAACAAAACGGTAATTTAGAAGAGAAAATCAAGCAAAATTGAGGGGAACTGCCTTGATCTTATTGCCCTTGAAGCAAAGGTATGGAATCACCCTCAAAAGACCGCAATTAATCCAAAACAAAGGACAACAGGTATCTGCGATCGTGAGATGAACTTGGGAATCCCCTCGCATTTCACAGTACAGACTACAACAAAGGTAAAGAGTGAAAGTAAAAACTGCAAAAGTAGGGTAACCAAATTCAGCAATAGCCCTATACATACTTCAGTGAAAGCATTCCACATACCAAGACTTTATCCCCATACACAACCGTATCCTATGTCATTCATACATGTGGTAAAAGCAATGGATAAATTCCAAGCTAGCAAGGAATACAACAGTAAACATTACATAATCATTTCATCACAATGTGGTAAGAAACGTAGGATACCTTAGCGAATGAAATCAAGCGAAAAAACACTAAACTGGAGGCAGAACGACGAAATTCTCCTCCAAGTCACAGGACAACTATACAGTAGTCCTAATCAAAACATTGCCAACTGAAAGCAGCAAGCACGCCAATCCATGTCATCTAAATAGGCATGAAAAGCAAACAACCTGCCATAATCTAGCACGGAATACAAAGTCAAACATATGTTGAATATCTTTTCACAATGTAGAAGGAAAAGCACGGTGATTTAGTACACAGCATCGAACAACTTTGAGAAGAACTGTCATGGCGGTAATTCACTCGAGGGAAGGTGGCTGAATCTCGTTGAAAGATATGGAAATAAATGGCTGGCAACAGTAGAATACAGATGAAATGGACAAAGGACATACAGGAATTCTTAACTCAAACCATTTCAGGAAATTAGAGCTGGCTTACCTGGAAGAACTGCAACCAAAGTCTCCTCGCGATAACACACACAGTTACTTAGTCCTACTGGACCGCTCGCAAAACTGACAACACGCGGTCCAGCAGGGAGGAGCAACAGAATTGCTGGTAATGGCGATAAGAGGAAAGTGGAATAACTCGGCGAAACAAAATGATAAAAATCAGATCTCTTCTTATGTACCATAGGTTCCAAATCTTTGATTGGTCGAGAGCTCTGATCACATTTAAATTCTCCTTACCGTATTAGCCAATAGCTAGTCTAGAATTTGACAACAAATGCCTCTCACAGCTAAATTTAGGCCTGTTTTGGCCATTTTCACTACCCTTCAGTAAAAAATAAAAGTACAAAATGTGTTTTGAGATATCCTTAATTTTTCTTCAAAAATGGGTATTGCGATAAATTTAGCAAAAAACTGCCATTGTATCCGTTAAATATTTTGCTCCGATCGCAAACTACGAAGCTTTAAAGCTCGATGGTTATAGCTCACCTTTTAATGGGTTTAAAAGAAAGTACTTACGCTCTGGTTGACAAACCATTCTCTGAAATAATCGTCATTTTGTCCAAAAATTAAGAATTTAATGAATTTAGTTGAAAATTACCCTCGTATTTGTCAATACTTCTAGAACAAACTCTACTACGATGTGATGAATTGAGATCCTAGCCTACATCCCCATGATATTATCAGTGAAAGGGAGGGGCACCTTGTGCAGCTATCAAGGTAAAAGATGAATCTATATAGGTAAGTTGAAAGTAGGAACTCACCATAAGCATCGATGCCTGTCATTCATTTGCCAGATCGCTTTTGCAACTGTAACATAGGCTGCAAATTTCTGCCATGAGGAATATGAATATTTCTAAGCGACAGAATCCTAATCAAGTTTCCTGGATTCCAGAACTATGCAAAAGGCCCTTCAATATTGCCTTTCAACTTTTTCCTTTCAAACTTTAATAAATAATCTCATTCTCACTACTATCGCATTGCTGTCGACAGTCGTGTGCAAAAAAGGCGGGAAAATCACTCAAGCCTCGTTTTCTGTGGCAACAACGTGTTTTCAGCGTGTTTTCAGTTCAAACATGTGAGAGGTTCGAAAGGTTCTCCAATTGAAAAAAATGAGATGTCAAAAATTCAGTGCAAGGTAAGAGTTATGTTCCTGCTTCTAAACCTTTTCCATATTGCCACCTTCCTTAGATAAAATGGAATAAAAGATATCTCCCCGTCTCACCACATTTAATCGTTGCTTAGGGGTGCAGAAAAATGCAGGCCTTTCTGAAATCAACGAAAGGATAATTATTCTTAAGTCACAATCAGTTAATTATGTAATGTACGGCTATTTTGTAGAAAACCACCAACTTTAATTTTTAGTTGTTGGTTTCTATGATTTCCTTCATTAAAAACAGGATCGTGGGATTTTTCTGACACATAATAATTGGCCTAAGTTGGGGAATGCTTGCCTAACATGGCGGGGTTTAGAACAGTTATCGTCTTTGACTGATTTTTCGCATTTAAACTATTGGACCAGGGACCAAGCCCCAGCTGAAGATTTTCCTTTGAATTTGTATAAGGGGCTCCTCATACAAAAATGAAGTTGGGCATGCAGCAATGTTATCGTCTTCTTGAGGCTCATCGTCTGTTTCTTCGTTTTCGCACTCACCCAATAAACCATCCTCGTCACTCTCAAGATTTGGTTCAATAGCATCACCGGCTACATCACAGAGAGACTGCAGTGCATGAGAAAGTTCTTCTTTGCAAATTGAGCACATAATGACATGATTTGGTAGACATGTGACATGAAACGAATGCCCGCAGCCGGGTAAAATTCTGTAAGCGCTGTCTGAATATTTACTTTAAAATACATACTCTTGAGTAAAAAATAATTGGGGGTTAGAATAGTTGGGGGATTGGAAAATTCCTAAAAAATTAATAAATGGCGGTTTAAAATAATTGGGGGTTTGAAATATCTCACAAGTTTAATAAATGTGAAGTTGGAATATTTTGAATAAATTCTATATTTTATGCTAATGGCCTGATGATTCCAACTAAAGTAGGCACAA
Source organism: Mastigias papua (assembly GCA_964019165.1). Lineage (NCBI taxonomy): Eukaryota > Metazoa > Cnidaria > Scyphozoa > Rhizostomeae > Mastigiidae > Mastigias > Mastigias papua. Next base: position 13,123,427 of record OZ025280.1, read on the forward strand.
AGTCCATCATCAATTGCAATGGATTTTTGTTTTTGGTTCACATTTGGGGCAAATTATAACTTCACATCCTTAGACTTTTGGAAAAGTAATGGGGGTTGGAGTAAGAGCGGTGGATTGGTAAAAACATCAAAAATTAATAATCAGGAAATCAATAATTATTAATAATCAAAAATTATTAATATACTAAAATTAAGAACATTCTACCAAAAACTAGGTCTATGCTTAAGTTTACCTCTTTAGTAAGCCATTAGTAAGCCTATGGGGCTTTAGAAGATGAAAAAGAATGTCCAAAAGCCCTATAGCCTAGCGCAGGTATCCGAGCATTTTTGCACAACTTTTTCTCTCAAATTTTAATCGATTTGTCCATTGCAAAGGCCGGATGTCACACACTCCAATGACGTCATCTTCTCTTGATCCTATGCGAGCTTTTTCATCCATGCTCATCGACAATGCGGACCATGCAACCTTGATGGGGCACTGCGTTAGTCTTTCCAAGGCTAATTTGCAAACTGATTTTGACAGGGCCAGTGGTTAATTGGGGTAGGGGAGCCCGCGTCTAGCGGGCTATCAAAAAAAACCGCTAGTCTCCAGTATATAAATATAGTAGTTAAGTAGCGCAGATGGTCGTTACAATAAACTACTAAATGAAACGCATAATGTATAGTCTTCAACATCATTCAGTACCATCTAGGCACTAACGTAGGCTTTATGCAATAACACTACTTCAGAATTTTATAGTCTAAGCGTTCATAATTAAAATACTATTCCTTTGTTATCCTACAGCATACTCAAAGGTCACAATACTATGGGCCACAATCATGTAAGTGAATGCTAAACTATTGTCAAACACATAAAGTTGTAACTCTTAAGAATGAGTGATAAAATTTTAGAGATTGCAGCATCAAATAAAATTTAAACAATAGGTTTGTGTTAGATAGGAGGGGGGCTTTATACATCTATTCAATATAATACAAATAAGGTTGCTAGCTGTAACTAATGACAAAGTTTAACAACATATCACAAAATGCAGAATGATAAATCAAAAGTGATAATTCTAGTGGCAACTACTGATGTATGACAATGGTACAGGCTAGTGAAAAAAATTATATAGGAAGGCAATCAAGTAATATACTGCTACAACTCTGGTCTAAGGACATCAATTGGGCACACCCAGTAAACATTGTCAAACTCCTATAATATATGGATTCAAACAGGTGTTTTGACATGGCAATGCCTAATGCTACTGTTTGATTCAAGTACATGAATGCTGAAGAATATCCCTACGAGATGCTCTAGAATATTCAACAAAGATTTCACATTCAAAAACTGTGTATGAATGTGGCATAAGCTTGTATACATAATAATCTCTTAGAGCAAACCCCTCATAATATTTGATTATGAAGAATACTGTTCAGTGAGCTTGGGACTGGAAGGTGGGGTTCAAGGGATGAAGTCTACACAATACACATGCTTGTTATCCAACACTACTTGACAAACAAAAATAATGTTATCATGTGCAGAATGATTTATGGAAATCATTAATGGTGTCTATAATAAATCATCTCAGCAAGGCACAGATCTGGTTTGCCAGGAAAAGAATATTTAGCATAAAAGTACCTACATACAGATTCTACTAAAATAACACTAAAATATATAGTGAACACATATATTAGAATGTTGTAAATAAACAGTGGTAGACTGTTGTTAGTACATAGGCAATTAGTAAAGTACTATACTAAATAACGCCTCGTGAATATGTTACTTAAGTGTGTTGAATACAAAGCTAATTTAGAATACACTATCACTGCAAATATATCAGGAAGGCACTACTGGAAAACGCACTGTACTATACACCATATTATCAGCGAATTCGTAGATAAAATATCCGTATAAGGCTTGGCACTTTTAAATATGAATACCCCAGTGATTTAGAATACAAAGTGTACTACTGGGATTAACCAAGTCATCAGCTATGGAGACTTGAGAGTAATATGTAACGCCCGTCAAAGGTTTAGAGAGAATACACGCAGCTCTTTACTCAAAATACTGAAAGAAAACCAAACGGGAAAGAGAGCTATTACACTCCACTAATGTAAGGAATAATTTGAACAACATCTTAGCCCCAGCCTACAATAAGTGCATGGTAAAACCCAACATCTAAGTAGAAGTGACTGACAACTTCTGAAACGTAAACAAAGCGGCCTAACCTTTCAGAAATTTCGCCCTCACACTCTCGAACAAATACAAAGTAATACAGACCTCTAAAACATCCTAGTATATCAGTAAATAATACAGTAATCGTCTCCTGACTATCATACCGAAACTTCTGCAGTAAGAACACGATAATTTAGAGGCGAAAATCAAGCTAACATGAAAGCAAGTGGCATGATCATATGACCCCGAGGCAATATTAATGGAATCTCCATCAAAACATTGCATTAAATCTCGTCCAGTTGGCAAAGTAGCGATCATTCTACACACAAGATCCCTGCAACACTATATTGATACCTGGTACATGAAATAAATCACTTACCTTGTATAAAAGTGATGAAACTCTACTACAACGTGCAAAACATCCATACTCTCTGTAAACACGCCCTCAACTGCAAACTTGCGGTCTTGTGTAAATACTATTGTTCGCAAACAAAGGATAAGAGGTTTCTGCGATCGTGAGACGACCTTGGGAATCCCCTCGCATTTCTCTGTACAACCTACAAACAAAATAAAGACTGTAACCAGTTAAGGATACCCGAACGCCATAGGTATAATATGGAGAACAGCAAAAAACTTAAAATATACAAACTTTGGACGTTTCTCTACAAACGCATTTAGATATTTAGTGACTACTGGCAACGACAATGAAACACATGGAGCAGTTACTTCCTCCATTGAACTGAGGGGGAATGCAAACCCCTTACAACAGTTCTATTACCAATACGAATTTAAACTCTTAACAGAAAGTCACAGAGAAGCCAAATAAACACTTAGGGCCAACAAAATCAAGCAGTGCACAAAGTCAGCATTCAATGTACCACAAATTCACCAGCAATCATAACGATTCCCTATCTCATCTACGCAAGCATTTAAACCAAGGAATAAATAGCAATCTACCAAAGAATACAACAGTAACCATATCGCAAGTATTTCATGACAATATTATACAAAATGACGACAATCTACAGAATAACATCAATCTGATCCGAGAGGAAGTGTCATGGCGAAATAACCCCGAGGGAAGATCTTTGAATCTCGTTCAAATCGTTGAAGTAAAGCGTACAGACAACAATACAAAAAGTATAAATTGGATAGAGAAAGTATGGTCAAAGATACATGACAATTTCTAATGACAAAGGTGACTCACCTGGTAACTGTACGTGCAAACTTTCCATTAGGTCAAAGGGCAGAATAGATCTCCTCAAGAACCTCCATGAACTGAAAGTTACACAATCGCTACCCTTCATAATATAAGCACACGTCAAAATCAACTAATAAATAGACTCTAATCTAAGAGGGGAAAGAACAGTAAGCATCTTGATTATGATCTATCACTTTTTAGCTGGGAAAGGACGTTGGTTTAGCTAGCAGAATCAAACTGCTTGGAGAGGAACTGTCATGGCGACAATAAGTCCGAGGCAAGGTGTTGGAATGTGGCTGAAAACATCGACACAAATAGCCGAGAACAGTAGAAAACTCGCACAATCGATAAAGCATAAACATTTAGAGTTAAACAAAACAGTTTAGAAGGAAAACAGAGGCATACCAGGTAGAACACGCTGACAACTTTTTCCTCTGAATCAAAGGGCAATGTATGATCTCAAAGACACTCCCCGAAGAGTAAGCTAACCGCTCGCACCCTGATCTTCTGTTGTAAATAAACGTCAAGCGCAAGGAAAATAGGCAGAATTATAGCACGTAATACAACAGTAACCTTCTCGTCAATAGTTGATAAGAACTTAGCTCGTATAGCGACGGGAATCGGCGAATAGACTCGAACGGCTTGGAAGCGAACTGTCATGGCGATAATCCCGCTAGAGAGGGTGGTCATGCGATTTCGCTCAAACCATTGAAATACGCAGCTGAAAGTAGGAGGAAACGCAAATATTCGACGAAGAACATGTTGGCAAACTCTAATAAAACTCTACTGTATGAAAATAGCGACTCACCTGGAAGCAAGAGGACAAAACGTACCACAACTACCATTGCCAAGAGCGAACGACACAACCTCTATACCTGTACTGATAGTACTGAGTTTACGTGGTTGCGGACGAAAACAATGGAGAACAACAGGCGGTAAACAAAGGCCCGCAAAGTCGAAAAAGAGAAATTCGAATATCTCGTAAGAACAAATATATAAAAATAAAAGCGAAACTATTTGCAAATATAGGGCACAGACAGGACGACGGGAGCACAGTCTAAACCCGATCCCTATAGGGACCAGTTCAGGAAAACGGCCAATAGCCAGAAGGGCGGAACGTTTGATCTAGCTCATTTGCATTTTAGGCATCGTAGTATATAGTGAAATATGGAGTGTGTAGAATGTAGTTCCTAAAATGGCCATGCTAGTTCACTATTCAGGCAGTCTTGCTACTTTTGAGCTCAAAATGCGTTATTTCTGAACTTAGAAGACCAGTTGTACACCCAAACAGTTCTTTCACTTTTAGTAAATCTTGGCTTCTATAAATTTTTCGATCACGACTCGATAGCTATCTGAATACTGCTCCAAATATCAAATCCCTTTCCTTACAGCACAACTAACTTAATCACTTCTCCATATTTGTATGTCATTGCAATTTCATGATCAAGAAACAAGCATGTCTTCATATTGTAAGGACGTATGTATAGAATCTGGTTTCCAACCGTTACATTTACATCCTGCTCTCTCGTGCAGAATTCTCTCTCTGGACCATCTTCACTTTCTGACATGTCACTATAAGACATTTCGCTTTCAGATATTGACGAGACAGGACTAAAATCAGGATCTACGACTGTGCCATCTTCATCTGCACTTGAAGCCACATCGTTCTTTAAGGAGATTGAATCAATGATGAAGATTTAGGATAATATAATTCTTTAAGGGAGAACACTACCAGTTCCTACAATTCAGCAGGCACCTATTATTGCAAATTTTAATATCCAGAAGTCTGCTGCACTCATAGCGATTGGATTTACGGCCATTCATATTGGGAAAGGAGCACATATTTATAGTAGAGTGATAGGGTTGTATGTTTGTACTCATTGCACCTTTGTAGCTGTACTCATTCAATCAAAGAGACACATCACATTTTAAGTACTTTGCAGACCTTAGAGTACATTTTCCTACCCCAATCGACCATGATATTAAATTGTTCACAGCCACAAATGGCAATGATAGCATATCAATGCCACAGCAGCAAAAGATCTGGGGTTTTAAAGTTGACAAGTAAGTAGCATACTTAACAGGGCATTAAGATACGATAAAAGAAAAACTCGGTAAGTACCTTCTTTAGACAGAAGGTTGAAAATGCAAACTGGTGCAGTTGCTAAAATCTGAGCACTCGCGCCTATTTGGGCAGAGAAAGCGAAATCCCATGAAATTCTCCCCTTTTATTGCGATTTCTACTTTTGCTTGAACTTTAGAGCATGGTGCTAAGTTACTATGCACTAACCTTATCTAGATGATTTCTGGTAACTAGTTGGCTTGACTCATTATTTTCCTCATCAGTATCTTCAACTTCAGGAAAATCACCGTTGAATCCAGACTCATTATGTACGCTTTCTTCTAATTGAAACACCTATGATCAGAACATTCAATGCTTCACAACGTGCAAATATTATGCAGGTTGATAACCTTGAAATGTTAATTTAAATTCATTTACGGAAGAACATAGATTTTGGTACCTGGCTACAATCATGTACAAAGTATTTATAAACCATGAGATTGGTCAAATATGATATCTATGCTAAAGATAACTAAGGTGTTAACTAGTACTGGTTGGTCAAGTGCTAACGGTCCACGTCCACTTGATTAAACTCAGGCATTCAACTAAGGGGGTTCTGGTGGTCCTGACCCCTGACCTTTTCTGTCAAGAGTACAAGGGTACCCTTTTTCTTGGAACTGCTTGGAATAGATCTGAATAGTACCACACTTGGACATGACAGTAGTAAAATTCTTCCATCTTTAGTCAGCCCAGTTGCCAAGAGCACCAAGGAGATGACCTTTGTAGATTTTAGAAGTTTGACTCCCTGACCCTAAATACATGATGCAGTCCAACATGTTTTGCACAAATCAGCCAGATCTTAATCTGGAAGATGCAGCTCTGGGCCAATCTAGAAGGTGAAGTTTGAAAAAGTCTCCGTCATGTTGGACCCTAATATGGTGGGTCCTCCTACTTCAGTAAAGGAACCATTTAACAGACTGGGATTTGCAATGACTGGAGTAACTTTGCTTCTATCCCCTTACCAGTTCCCTTGGCTACGGGCCTATCCTAAGTCTTTAAAATACTACTCCAAGCTGTACTCTGGCTGAAGAATTTTTAGTGTGCCTTTTTATGCAGACTGGACCCTGTCATCGAAAACTTTCAAGATTTTGTAGCATACAAAACCTACGATGTATTTACGGAACCATTAACGGATACTGTTGTAAGTGTTGTAATCTCATTTGGTAACATAGTACTTCCTCGATTACCCGGCTACTATTTGATGAAACATTTCTAAAAGAGCATCAAATAATCCAAAGGCCAATGTAAAATTATTCTTTGGACATCATGCACAAGAAAAAGGCTAAGATAATTAGAAAGTGTTCTTATCACACACAAGTAGAATTATTATTTTATATGTCCTACACTTGTAATATTACAGTACAGAAGGTACATCCTTTTTTCTTGAAGCTCATCAAAGATTCCCTTTTTCAAGGTTTTCGCAACTTTGGCACTTTTTTGCGGATCATTTCACAAACTTTCAATTTATCATCGCCGGTCAAACTAATCTTTTTCGAGTAGCATCCGAGGAAGACAAAGAATCCATTCGATTTGAATTTCAAATAACAAGACTTTATTTTCTTACATGGAAGACAACACTTCAATTAAAATACGGTTTAGCACCAGGGTCATGGCCGGATAATCGAGGGATGGTTAATCAAGGAAGTACTGTAGCCAAGACATCTTTAGTTTTGCAGAAAAAAAGTTGATGTTAAGTGCCAGGAGAACAAGTAAACTTGGTTTAACAACTTAAACATGCAAATAACAACTCTTACTATATCTACAGCTGTGAGATCCTGTGAAATTGGTAGATTGGGGTCTTTCCAAACCATTTCAATACCCTGCAGATTTAATAAGCAATAGTGATTTTCATCCCAGCCTCCTTTTTAATACTTACGGCCCTTAGTTAGGGGTGGCCTAGGGGGGCAAGGCTTCTCCTGGAACTGCAAACATGACCCTGCGCCCCCTTTAGACTGAAGAACTCGAACAGTTTTTTGTATCACTTTGCAATATATGTCAATATAGGTCTATAGTTCGCTGCATCAATTCCTTTCTTTGTATCCTTCATTATAAGAACTGTTGTTCCTTTAGTTAACCATTCTGGTACATATCCTGATGCCAAGCAGCAATTTAACATAGTTACAAGAGGACAGTGAAGAGATGTTATATTCTTGATCCAATATCCCTGGACACCATCTGGGCCTGGTGACTTCCAATTTGACGTTTTACTCAGCTGTCTTCTGAATGACTCAATAGAAATACTATAGTTATGCTGCTGGTATGTCTTATCGTAAACTTCTTTTTCAACAGATTCGATCCACTCTGCTCTGTGATTATGCTTAATTTGTTTCTCCCAAATCTCTTTCCAGAATGTTTTAGTTTCAATTGCATCAGGAATCATATCATTACTTCTCTCTCTTCCCTCTAATCGTTCAAAGAACATTTTCTGATTATTACTATACATTCTATTTTGTTGGTATTGATTGACCCTACCCTCACACCTTTTGATCTTTGCACTTTTAGCTGTAACTCACTGTTTTAGTTCTTCTACCACTGTCCTAAGACCTTTTTGTTTTATCTTGTATTTATTCCATAGTCGTTTTTTGGTGGCTTCACTTTTCAGCATTTTACTCTGCAATGCTTCAAGTCTGCTAATTTCCTTCCTTAATTCTATAATTTGACCATTTAAACGTCTTTTCCACCAAGGCTCTGTCTTTCCTCTATATTTCAGCTTCTCCTTAATACCAAGCATCTATCTCACGACGTTTCCTGCTGCTAGTAGAATATTATTACATTGTGATAAATTTTTCATCTCCAGATATGGAATACTCTTGTTCACATTAGTTGTAACGTCCCTCACCTTCTTCCAGTCTACAAGTCTCAGGTTCATAGGTCTCCTACTATTTCCATTGAGCTCATTTACCATCATTTCAAACACTTTTACATCATCATCTCCAAGACCATCTGCTTTCATATTTTATTTTGCTACAGCTTCACTCCACTTGCCACTATCCTCAACCCCCAGACAGTCAAGCAGTCAAGATTTCCAATATCTTTATTCAGCCGACTATCACCCAGTTCAATTTGTCCTCCAATCTCATTGTTCATCCTTTCAATCTGTGTGACTGTTCTCCCATCAGCGTCACTTTCCACATTAGTTACAGTATGGCTTTGACAATTATTTTCTGATTCTATCTCTCTGTTTAGTTCTTCTAACTCCAAATCAGAAATCCACCCATAACACGAGCCTGTCCCACCAACTTTTGGTCACTCAGCTCAAATAACCCCATTTCATCCCAGATCTTATGCATTCATTTATGGTATCCACGTACTTTTGGGTTACTTTTAAAATAGCACCTCATTACAATCTTGTTCAGTTCCTTCATCCACTTAGTTCTGCTTGTACTTCCGCTTCTCTTAGGCAACTTTGATACCCCAGTAATAGAAGTGTTGCCAAAAACTCCTATACCGGGGGGCTCGGGCACCATAACACTTCCCATAGGCAGTTCAGGTCCCCCCTGATCTGCTTTTTATTTGTAATTTGATTCATCACAAAGGAGATGGTTGATATAGGGTTGTCCTTCCCTAGTGTCTTTTTGTGACACCATCACTAGGCCAGGTATGCCGCCCTGGTCACCAAACCAGAATTTATAGTCCTGGGCGGAGGTTCTAGTGACATTACGGTTGCACTACTACCAGTATTTTTATTGAAACACCATCTCTAGGAGGGTTGCCAACCAAGGCTGAAGAGTCCCTCCCACCCATGAAACAGACTAATCCCCGCCAGATGCTAACCCGGTATTTTAAGGTCTCATGGAGAGCTAACAGGTACTACACCTTGCTCAAGGGTGACCTGGAGGCAGTTGTGGCAAAGGGTAACCTCATTATCCCACATCGAAACTCCACAACCGGATGCAGTTTTATGTCATACCCAGGACACATTATTATTATTATTATTATTATTATTATTGTTGCGTTAGGCCGACATCAATGGCGATGTAAACAACATGTCCGTTATAACAATACCGGTCCGTGTGGAGAGGTAAATATCCCTCTTATCACTGGTAAAGAATCTCCTGTTTGTAGCATCGATATTGCCAGCATTAAATGTTGTTGCGGTAAATCATGCAAAGGAATAAAAGGACTCCGTATCCATCAGAGGAGTTGCAAACTTGTACACAACGTAGGCGAGGAAGAGTCAACAATTGATGAAAGCTGTTGTGAGACTGAGGAATGCCCGGAAGTGTATCTTGCAGATCATTGTGAAGTTAATCCAGGAGTTCGTCTCCCAAGATCGGATAATGAATGGTTGTTGGCAAATACCTTTGTCAAGTCAACATTTGTGAACGTAGTTGTGTATGAATCCTCAGTTAACGACGTAGTCAAGATGATGAGCACAACCATTTACAAGTACGTTAAGGAAACCTATGGCACAGTAGACAGCTGTGATAAGGACTTGGAAAATAAGTACAAGGACTTTCTAACTAAAGACCTAAAGAAACAACTTAAATTTTTGAAATCTTCTAACGCACCTATACCAGAAAGTAAATTCGTATCTTCCCACCTTCGCAAACAGCTCAACCGTCATGAACCTGTCAATCACAATTCAAATATCACCAATCACGACAGGTTTATATCTAAGCATTTCTTGCAATATGTCAAACGTTATATGCAGAGCACGCAGTCACTCCTCCCATCTTTTCCTGTAACATGCTGTACTGATTACTTCTGTAAGACATTTTCTTCTTTAAAGTCTAACAGACTATTTGCTATTCCCTCTTGGATTCCACAATTTAGCGAACCTACCTATCCTTTTGACATGAACCCTCCATCGTATCAGACAATAACGTCAATCATACGACGTATGAAAGCTTCTACTTCCCCTTGCCCCCTTGATAAGATTTCTATCATCTGTTTTAAGCATTGCCCATATCTCCGATCTTTTCTCACTGAACTCATTCGCGTTATTTGGCTGTCTGGTAGAGTCCCTCCGGAATGGAAAAAAGCAGAGACACTACTTATCCATAAGAAAGGTGAAACGAATGATCCTGCAAATTTCAGACTAATACCATTAGAATCTGTTCCATTGAAGGTATTTACATCATGTATAAGAAATTCGATCTTCAACTTTCTGAAACAAAACAATTTTATTGAAAATCAGATTCAGAAAGGCTTCACTTCAAATATTTCTGGGACAATAGAACACACATCTTTTATGAGCCATGTAATAAACAAAGCTCGAATTAAACAACGCTCTCTCGTAATAACCCTGTTAGACCTTAAAAATGCTTTCGGTGAAGTTCATCATAATTTAATTGCATCTGTACTATCGTACCATCACATACCTTCCCATGTACAGGCCCTGATCTCCAGCTTATATTTGGACTTCAAGACTTCCATTATCACAGACGAATGTCAAACCCCCGCTATCTCTGTTCGCCGAGGTGTCCTTCAGGGAGACTGCCTGAGCCCTCTTCTTTTTAATCTTTGTTTCAACACATTTATTCAGTTTATCAAAGCTGAAAAATATAAACATACATCTTGGTTTTTCTGTCAATGACGAAAATGATCGCATGTTTCAGCCAGTGCATTGGTTTCAGTTTGCTGATAATGCGGCTGTTATTACCAGCGGCAAAAAAGAGAACCAAAGTCTACTTAACTGCTTTACAAGGTGGTGTCAATGGGCAAATTTTGTCATACGGGTTGATAAATGTATCACTTTTGGCGTTAGAAAGTATTCAACAAGATCCATTCAGTTTCAGCCTAAGCTTTTAATTGATAAACAAATTGTTCCTCCTGTCAAAAATGGTGAATCTTTTAAATACCTTGGCCGCTTCTTTGATTTTGACATGAGTAATGAAATGCATAAGTCACAACTACTTTCTCTCTTCTCCACGTTCATGACAGGAATCGATAATCTGCCTCTGCATCCAAAAAATAAACTGTTAGTTTACCACAGATATGTACTGTCCAAAGTGTCATTTTACTGTTGCAGATCTAACTAAACCTTGGGTCTCGGATAATCTTGACAATCGTGTATCCACATATATTTGCCGATGGCTTGACCTTCCTGTCAGTGCAACATTGACAGGTTTAGTCCTTACTAAAAATCAGTTTGGTCTAAATCTTAACCTGCCTTCTGTCAAATTCACTCAGTGCCAAACTGTCTCTCGCAATATACTTCGATCTTCCCCTAATGTTAATGGTCAGACCTTGTGGAAAAACACTAGTAATGGAACAAACCTGCAATATGACATATATCGCAATACCAAAGAGGTACTGAAAGCAGTTACATTGTACAACAAAGAGCGCTTGGTACACAATTTGCCATCTCAAGGTGCCCTACTTTCATTCTTGTTGGATCATTCATTCAAAAAACTGCATGGAATCTGGTCTCTAGCACAGAGTAATCTACCAACAAACATCTTCAACTTTACCATAAAATACTCAATAACACTCTACCTACTCGCAAAAATCTTAATCTATGGAAGCTGAGCCAATCGTCTGACTGCCACTTTTGTCTTCTTCCTGAAACTTTACTTCATGTTGTAGCAGGCTGCAAAGTTTACCTTGAACAAGGTCGGTACACTTGGCATCACAACTCTGTACTCAATGTTCTAGCCACATCCTAAAAAGTAGTTGAAGGATCGTCAATGTATGCAGACATTCAAGGTTTCCCTTCACCTTCAATCATAACCAGACATGATTTACATCCTGACCTACTTCTACATACCAAGGACAACTGTCTTTACATTTTAGAACTCACGATTGGTTTTAAGACAAATCTAAACAACAATGCAGAAAGGAAACACTTGAAATACTCACAACTAGTCTCAGATCTAAGAAGTCAGTACAAATCTGTCACTTTTGTAAACCTCACCATGAGGTCTCTTGGGATTTACGCAATCTCTTGTCTTTCGTTTCTTGAAGTGTGTGACTCCCTCTCTATTGATAACCACCACAAACGCTTTCTCATTTCTAAGTTATCTACAATTTCAATCCGTACAACCTACTACATCTTCTGCTGCAGAAATAAACCATGGAACAACCCTGATCTATTCTACCTTTAATGTTCACTTTTTTTTTCTATTTTGTTTGTTTTTTATACAACACTTGTTATTTACGATTTTTCTCATGTATTGTAACCCAGGCCAGCCAATTACAAATTACCTTGTAATAGTGAGATTTGTAATTGTAGTTTAGTTGAATGAAATATGACTGTTTCCATTATTATTGATCGTTGAGCAATGGCGGATAGATGTATATTTTGTGCACGATCATAGTTGTTTGATATATTTCACATTTTGCTTGTATTAAGTATTACATTCTGCTACCTTTATTGATCTTTGGCTACAAGGCATTACTGTATCAATCAAAGCCATGTTTCACAGCTCGCTAATATCATTTCTAATTGTTTTCGTAGTTTGTTCCTTCTGCAGGAAAGATTTTAAGTCATTAGGCCGACATGCTTGGAGATGCAAGGATACAGTGAAGACCAGCAACAAAGATGAGAATACCACTAGTGATAACAGTGATGAGATGGAAAATACTTTCAGGACATCTGCAAATACTTCATCGCCATGCACACCTCGTGCTTTATTCGAATGTAGTTGTGGTAAAATTTGTAACGGCCGCCGAGGTTTAAAAATGCACCAGTGCAGTTGCCGAATTATTAAGGACCTATCTGGGGAAACATTTGAGAGACAGAATACCCCGTGGAATTTGTGCCAAACTCTGTGGTATCATCCACTATTGACGATGAAGTCCTAACTAAAGTCGGGGTAAAACTCCCAAAGTCTGTTGACCAGTGGAAATCTGCAAACGACTATTTCAAAATCTCATTACCTATACATAGCATTGCTTCGTCTGATCTTAATGCCGCAATCATCACTATGAACACAACCATTTATGATTATTTTGAACATATTTTTGGAACGGTTAAATCTGCAAAGACATTGGAATTGAACACTAAATATAAAGACTTCTCAAAACAAAGTCTTAAGTCCTGCCTTACACATTTGAACTCTACTTGTGCCGATCCAGGGGAAATCAAGGTTGTATCAAATCTTTTGAGGTGTAAACTAAAGAAGACAAAACCAATCCTGAATGAGGGTCAAGGTGACGAAAAGATCAAGAACAACGTTTGGGGTTTTGTTAAAAATCTATTCAATAAGAGTACATTTTCCTTACCTACCTTTGAAGTAAGCACATGTACTACCTTCTTTTCTAACCTCTTCAGTGCTATCGATCGATTCAAGCTGTTTAAGATCCCTGACTGGATTCCTTCCCTTTCTGCACCTACTATTCCTTTCGATCTATCTCCTCCTTCATATCATCAGATCACTAAAGTTGTTTGAAGAATCAAAGCATCTGGTTCTCCCTGTCCTCTAGATCAAATTTCGATTATTCCTTTCAAGCGATGTCCTTACCTCAGATCATATTTAACTGAAATCTTTCGCATCATGTGGCAGTCAGGGGAAATCCCCGACGTGTGGAAAAAGGCTTGCACTGTTCTGGTTCACAAAAAAGGTGATCAATCTGATCCTGCTAACTTCCGGCCTATTACTTTGGAATGCACTCCTCTCAAAATCTTTACTTCATGTCTGCGCGATTCCATGTTTGCATTTTTGTCTGCTAATGGATACATAGAGCATCACATTCAAAAAGGCTTTATGCCTAAGCTTTCCGGCACATATGACCATACAGCCCAAATGGCACATATCATCAATAGGTCGAGAATTAAGCAACGCTCTGTAGTTATTACTCTCCCCAACTAAAGAATGCTTTTGGGGAAGTCCATCATACTCTCATCCCAGTAGTTTTAACTTATCACCATATCCTTGATCAAATACAAGCACTGATCATGAGCCTTTATTCTAATTTCCATATTTCCATTCTGTCTGAACAATATCGCACCCCTTTTATCAAAGTCGACCGAGGCGTCCTTCAAGGTGATTCCCTTAGCCCACTTTCAACCTTTGCTTCAAAACCTTCATTCGATACATTGCAGACCACAACTTTAATCAAGTCGGATGTATGTTAAACTCTCTAAACTCTACTCATTGGTTTCAGTTTGCTAATGATGCCGCCGTCATAACTAGTCTTGAAAACGAAAATCAAATCCTATTACATCATTTTTCTCGTTGGTGTAACTGGGCAGGCATGAAAATTAGAGTCGATAAATGCAGCACATTTGGTATTAAGAAAGCAGCCACATCTTCATGCCAATACCTTCCCAAGCTTATAATAAACAACTCAGTGGTCCCTACTGTCACCAAAGGCATGTCGTTCAAATATCTTGGTCGCTATTTTACTTTTACCATGGATAATAGTGATCACATGTCAACCCTTCTCAACTCAATCAACGATCTGATGGTAAAAATCGACTGCCTTCCATGTCACCCTAAAAATAAACTCCTTCTGTATCAACGGTTTGTTCTATCCAGACTATCTTGGCATATGACTATTGCAGATCTTAGCAAGACATGGGTTATTGAAAATCTGGACAACATCATTTCAAGTTTTGTGAGAAAAGTGCTCAAACTGCCTATAAGTGCAACATTCAGTTCTCTCATAGTAATAACTCCAAATATGGCATCAGTCTTGTCCTTCCATCTACCACATTTATTGAATGTCAAACAACTATGCGTAATGCTTTAAAATCCTCACCAAACCAAGATATAAAATGCCTCTGGGCAGAGACTAGTTACGGTACAAATCTTCAGTATGATCAATTTAAAAACACCAAGCAAGTTCTAAAAACGATTCAACATGACCATGAAGAACGTATCAATAATACTCTCTTATCTCAAGGTTTAGTTCTATCATCCATTCTTAAGTTTGCATGTAATAAAACTAACAGCCTCTAGTCAACTGTTCAGCAAAGTTTGCCAAGAAACATATTCAACTTTTCTATAATATACTTAAATAACACTCTCCCCACTCGTAAAAATCTCTGAAAATGGTCAATTTCTCAATCGTCTTCATGCTCTTTCTGCCTTCAGTCAGAGACTCTACAGAACGTAGTATCTAGTTGTTCTTCATATCTCGTTGAGGGTAGATATACTTGGCGCCACAACTCTGTTCTTCTCTTTCTCGCTAACACATTTTCCTCGCTCAAACAATGCACAGTTTATGCTGATTTACCTTCCTTTTTGTCCCCAAGCCTGATTACTGGTGAATCTCTTCGTCCTGATCTTCTATTACTTACAAGAGACAAATTGCTCTACATTCTTGAACTCAAAATAGGGATTGAAACTAATATACAAAATAATAGTAATCGTAAGGCTGCGAAATATAGCTCACTGCTTAGTGAACTCTCTCCTTCTTATAGTAAAGTTACATTTGTCAATCTATCTATGGGTGCTATTGGAACTATGGGTTTTTCTTGTGCTTCTTTTTTCTCTTTACTCAATGAACTGAGTTTTGACAAGACCATCCAAAAACGAGTCATTATGGAAGCTATGACCATCTCAATAAGATCAAGCTACTTCATCTTTTGCCAAAGAAATAAACCTTGGACTAATCCAGACCTCTTAGCCATCTAAGTTTGATCTTTTCTGGAACATCTAACAGGTTTTTGCTGTTATTTACTTGTTGTTGTTGTTTTTTTGTTATACATATTAATTTCATAAATGTACTATGTATTCTCTACAAGCAAGCCAATTATACACTGCCACAATTTTTTGAGAGGTGTATTATTGTAAATAGTTTTATGTATTCAATATGAAGTTTCAAAACAAAATTATTATTTTGTTTGTTTTTATACAACACTTGTTATTTACGATTTTTCTCATGTATTGTAACCCAGGCTAGCCAATTACAAATTACCTTGTAATAGTGAGATTTGTAATTGTAGTGTAATTGAACGAAATATGACTGTTTCCATTATTATTATTTGGACTAATTCAGACCTCTTAACCATCTAATTTTTATCTTTTCTGGAACATCTAACAGGTTTTTGTTGTTATTTCTTTGTTCTGTTGTTTTGTTATACATGTTAAATTTCATAAATGTACTATGTATTCTCTACAAGCAAGCCAATCATGCACTGCCAAAATTTTTTTGAGAGGTGTATTATTGTAAGTAGTTTCAGGTATTCAATATGAAGTTTCAAAACAAAAATTAGTATAGAGAGGTGTATGGTTGTAACGTAGTAAAACATATTGACTTAAATGAAGTTTGAAAAAAATATTATTATTATTATTATTTTTCAATATAAAAGGAAGACTATCCCCAAAGGTAATGCTAGTTCAAGTGATACAAACATATAGCTGATGTTCCATATCAAAAAAGGGCATTGCCTAGAAGGCATTATAGTTTGAACCACAATCATGGACATTCAATACAAAAGAACTTTCTTTAAAAACATCGAAGTGTACATAGCTAACACACTCAAACGTATTTTGGACAACACACTCATACTGCAGATACAAACTAGTACAAGAGGAACTTCCTTTAAAGGTATTCTATTCTAGGCCTTAAATTCATACTTAGGTGTTTGAGGTTGGACTGCAGCCCTCCTTGTTGGTCACAAATCCTTTCCATTTGGGCAATTTTTCTGAATACACAACTGTTTCCAGAAACTTGGTGTAACGTGATAAGCAAACCTGGAGAAAAACCTCATATGAGCAACATATCAATAATTCATGCAAACAGTTTGCAGCCCCCTCACCACATTTAAAGCCCCCCTACATCCATCCATGTACTCATAGTGGAGACATTCAATATGAAATTAAGACAATTATCAAAATTTACTGTACTTCGGACAATACAATGATATCGGTGACATTAGGTAGTAAAAGAGGGCATTCCTTAAAGTTCATTCTAGGTCTGGAACATAAAGTCATTGTATGGGTTATTCAATATCCTGCAAAGACAATCCTTAACATTTATTGCACTTTTGGAGCATATGCTCATAGGGACATTGCAGGTCCGAAGAGGATGAAAATCAGTGCAATTGATTGCAATCTGGACAATACTCTCAGAGTGGAGATGTACAACATTACAGAATCTACTCCTCGAACTTCAATGTACTTCAAATCATATACTAGTTCTGTGGACATTCAGTAGCACAAGCGGACAGTCCTTTAATCTTTCTAGTTTGGATCATGCACTCATAGTAGGTATATGAGCCAATATATTTTGAATTATATACTAGTTGTGGGGACACTCGATATAAAATGAAGATAATCATTGAAATTAACTTGATGTCTGATGATACATTCTGGTTGATGACATCTAATATCACAAGAGGATACTGCCTACAGATCATTCGAGTTTGGAGCAACTATTTATCATGTAGAGATTCAATATCCTACAAAGACAATCATCAATTTTGACTTAACTTAGTCAGCCTCTTTATGCTTCCTACATAGTTTCTAAGTTTTGCTTTATTTGAGCCTCTGTCATGTCTCTTACAAACTTGCCTCTATTAAACAGTTTGTGTATCCCATTTTTGCCAGAGTTTTTTAAAAATCTAAACAGAACAATACAGTCTGGGAATCCTCCTTATGCTACATCACCATAGAAGGGGTATGGAGTTCTCTGACATGCTAATGAGAGGAAAACATAGTACTTTCAACTCGCCACCACATTTTAGAACTTTCAGATTATGATAAAAGTCTCCTTTCAGTCTAAGTCTATCAAACTCAATCTTGCGACGCTGTCTATTTGCAGTGTCTTTCTTCTCGATGGCCCAAATTTTCATTACCTCTGATTCAGAAGAATGAACATGCTCAAGGTGCCTGGCAATCTTCAAAACTTCAGACCCACAATACAGGCATGAATGAGCTTTATCGTAAATTCGTCATCCATGAATATGTTTTCCTGTTCTTGGTACGATGACTGGAATTATACAAATGACTCTAATCAACAGTAAATTCGAGTTGAAGCTACTGTTTAAATCATCTGATTGTTTCCCTAATACAATCCTTGGTACGTTGTGACACTAATTTTGTTACAAAAGATACCATGCATTTGGAAACAGTGACATTATGTACAAGGTATCTGCACTGTACAGTAGAAATCAATTTATGTACTACCCATGACTTCATAGAATATATCTGCAGCTATTTAACGGTTATAGATCGTGCAAACATTCCTGCCTAGATAGACAGTTTGCGCAAATCAAACTAAATCAATCGACAATTTCGATGACAGAGCTACTGACGCTTTCATGGCAAGTTTGAAAGTTTGGACAATGTAAAATATACACTGTACGTTTACTGAGTGGTATGAAAAGATGATAAGTACGTAAAAGATCCATCATGGCAATCTACTAAAGGACTTAGTTCATCAAACCTTCACTTTCAGCAATATTCTGTTTGGTTGAGACCCCCTGTGAAGTTGTAGGCACTACTTCTGATTGCTCCATTTCAGATTTCCCTGATCTATGGTGTGTATTGTCTTCTCCCACGCCTCTCCCCTCTCAGTGGTTTGTAGAATGCTAAAGAAACACATGTAATAAGGATACTTCTTGCGAAAATGCACTCGAAAAGGACTCAGAAGATCAAGTGAAATAAAAATATGTAACCAACATCAAGAGATGAAACATCATCAGTCAAAAATTCTAACTTGCGTATCAGCTTGTAAAACATTTCACTACGCCTACCCCTACCTGCCTAGATAGAATGGAGACTTGGAATAACGAGGTTGTTGGAAAACAGCACAGTACCTAATAAGCAAGGCCAAACTCTTAGATTTGGAATAAACGTCCCCAGCTTGTGTTTGGAAAAATTTGTCTGACCCCCGCTCTTATTAGAAACTCTCATCTACTAAACCCTCACAATGTCTAAGACAAGCCTGAAAGAAAGTGAACTTACTGAGTTTGAATCCCCTTAATCGCAAAGTGCAAGCAGTACTTATGTTTTGCGACTGTTGTAGTCATACAAGTAACCGAGTATTATTTGCAGAGTGTTTTATTGTGGTTTTTGCATCATAACAATCTAGTGCCACTCTAGACCCACTTCAAACTCACCCCCCACTTATTCCAACAAGCCTTCTCCTTATTGTGATCCCCCACTTAGTCAGGGCCTTGAAAAGTAAGTGCAGCCAAACATCCTTCAGCAGAAAAGTAAAAGAGGAAGTCATTGTCAGCTCAAGGAGTAGAAAATGCAAGCTACAGTACTTAAGGGCTAATTTTGACCCCGTTTACACTAGAATGGATCCAAATGGGTACGAATCCACTTTGGAATCTTGTTCACTTTTTCAGGTGTTTACACTAGATCGGATCCACTTTAGATCATATTGACGTTAGCTCCGATACCCAATGTTTCGTCTATTCGACCTTCCACTGATGATGACAAAACCCATCCCTATTTTAGCAGTCTTGACTCTGACAAGTGGCCATTTACTAGAAGATTCCAGGCCTCATTTTCACAGTATACTAGTTGGGATTGGATCCAGCTGTGTACACCAGATTTCACTGGGTATGGATCCAAATGAGTACACTTTGGAAAGCAAACCCAAATGAGTACAGATGACAAATCCAAATGAGTATGAATCTTTATGCAAACTGCATTATCTTTTGAAGACTTCTAACTTGACTTTGCTGTATTACTAACACTATGAATGCTATTATCAAGTTTTTTTCAGATGACGTGATGATTTGAAATCAATGTCATCAATATGGGCATATTCAATCTGCTTCTTTACTGAAGGTAATTTCAAATATGCAGCTTCCTGAGTAACGGTCTGTTTACCTCTCAAATGAATGGCAGCTTTGACAAAGAACATTTTGGTTGCCATGGGAGCATGTTTCCCCAAGTCGTAATCTCAGTGAGCCGTACTTACATTTCCATCTTCACCACAAATAAACCAAGCCTGCAGTGGTGATGCACTCAACAGCTGACTATGATTTACCCTGCCATGCATAACATAATATGTCATTGACTTTGTGTTGTAGAAAGTGTACTTATTGTTAAAGTTATGCAGAAGTCCAAAGCATAAATTCAAGAAAGATATACAACATAATATGTATTTGTATGTATGTTAGATACAACAAGCATGAGGTAAGGTAGCAAGGCGTAAAGTACCTCATGTAAGAATAAAGAAAGAATAAACATCATTTCCGACACTCCCACTTGTTGAGTCTTTCTTCACCTTCCTAACAAAACAAAGATAATGATAAGTAAAAATGTCTTTCAAGCATAAACAATTGTAACGCTTGTCTGCAGTTGCTTGGACTATAAGATGATACTTATTTCATCTCAGTATGAAGGTAGTGTACAGTATTGTAGTGCAAGATATTGTTAGATGCACATAAAGTGACCAGATTTCAAAAACATCAAATAGTGTGGAGATGGACAGTTCTGGTAGTTACTTACGTTGTAGCCTGATAGGCAAGAGGTAGTTACCATTGTATGTTACCATTTCTAGTACATTGGCCAGTAAGTTCAGGAACAGAAACAACTTGTCTAGCCAAGTCATCAACTCAAGAAGACTGAATCAAGTAAGTACAAAACAATAGTGAAGTCACATGACACATAAGAAGCACAAAGGCGCACAGTCACGCTTGAGTTCAGAGACTGAAAAGATTGTTTACGCACATGTTCAACACCTCCCCTAATCTGTACAGTTTCTGACTTTCAGCAATTGTTCACTTCGATTTCTTGACTGTGACTTGGTCAGCAAATCAGCTACATTATATTTGGATTCACCGTAGTAAAGTTCAACGTTCTTTCTTATTACTTCTTCTCGTACAAAATGGTATTTGACACTGATATGCTTGGTTCTTTGATGCATAACAGAATTTTTAGCAAGTAGACTTGTTCCTTGGTTATCAACTCCTATTTTGACAGGAATACGAATTATGCCATACAAGTCATTGTATATCTGAACCAAATATTTGGCCTCTTGAACACACAAAGCCAAAGCCATATACTCTGCTTCACATGTTGATAATGCTATAGTTTTCTGTTTCTTGCTTTTCCAAGATACATAACCCCCAGTTTCGTTCATCTGAAAAATATAGCCAGAAATACTATGTCTATCAGAAGAACTTGCCCAATCAGCATCACAAAATCCTGAAATTGCACTATTTCCATTGGATTTCATAAAGACAAGTCCATAATGTAAGGTATACTTCAAGTATCGTAATACACCTTTTGCAACAATCAAATCTTGTTCAGTTGGCTTGGACTTCTTTTGTGACAATTTAGTTACAATGTAACTCAAATCTGGTCTTGTACAACACATAGCATATATAAGACTACCAACTATTTCTCTGTACAGCAGAGGATCTTTAAGTAGAGAAGTTTGATCTTCACTGTTATCCAGGCCTTCATCACATGGCTTAGTGTGTGGCTTACAATCTTGCATGTTAAACTTTGATAATATTTTCTCAAAGTATTTTCTTTGCAACATTTCAATGCTTTCCTTGAATCGTTTGACTCGATTCCAAGAAACCACTTTAATGAACCCAAATCTGTCATTCTGAATTTGTTTCTTAGTCTGTCCTTTGTTTGGTTTAGTAAAGTATCATTGCTTGCTGCAACAATAATATCGTCGACCCAAACTATAATATAAACGACACCTTCCATTTTGCGACTAACAAATAAATAATAATAAACCTGTGATTGAACCAATCCACTCTCAATTAAATGATATCTTAAGACAAAATTCCAGTTTCGACCGCTCTGTTTAAGTCCATATAACGACTTATGCAATCTCCATACCAACTTTCTCCCATCACTTGATATTGAATATCCCTGTGGTTGTTCCATATATATTTCAAAGTCAAGTGGTGCATGCAAATAGGCTGTTTTAACATCTAGTTGGTGGACTTTAAGATCTTGATCTACATAAGCTTGTAGAAGCATCATACATAGCAAATACTATTGAGTGCTTTTCTGGCTCAAAGGATGATTCAAATGAAGAAAATAGGCTTTTATCATTCAAAATATGTGCTGTTGCACCAGTATCAACTAAGAAAGAATTCACAGTGTCCACACATTCCGGACTGCTTGATATTGTAAAAGCAAAAGTGTGACTTTTATCTTCACATATTAGCAGTTTGAGAAAATGTTTCCACAAAATCAACACCACTTTGTTGAGTGAAACCTTTAGCTACATATCTTGCCTTGCATTTAGTTTGACCATCAGCTTCCAATTTGCTCGTATAAACCCATTTTCCTTTAATAACAGTTTTGTTTGCAGGTATTTCTGTTACTACAAATGTTTGGTTTTCAATAAGAGAATTAATTTCATCATCCATTGCTTTTGACCATGCATCAACAGTTTCACAATTCTTTGCCTCTTCATATGTTTGTGGCACAAAGCCAACCTTATAACAATAATCAACAGTAGTACTGCAATCAGACAATTGTACGTAGTCCTCAAGCCATTGTGGAGCAACACCTTGAGTTTTACGTTTTGGATATCTGTCTGTATTACTGCTATCTGCATCCATTTTTGCATCTGATAAATCTTGCTTGTTTCCTTCCTCAGATTCTGGAACTGAATTATATGTAGCTTCTGCTTTTGGCTGTTCTTCTGTTGTTACTATTTCTCCACTTACACCAGAAGCCTTGACATTATGTTGAACTTGGATGTCTCTTAGAGGCACTTTGACATACATGTCAGGCTTATTCACTCTGATATTTGGTTTATCAGTAAAACGAACAAGTCTCACACGTCTGACTTTACATTCAGCAGGATAATATACCAAGTATGCTGGGCTTTCTCTGTCATAACCAATAAAAATGCACTGTTCAGCTCGAGCATCCAGTTTTCCATGTGTAGTGACATATGCAAAACAATGATTTCCAAATTTATGCATGCCACTCACTATTGGCTTAAAACCAGTTACTGCTTCATATGGAGTCATTCTGATTCGTGGATTAAACCATCTGTTCCTGACATATGATGCATTCAAAACTGCGTATGTCCATAAGCATTTTGGTAACTCAGATTCAAGTAGCATACATCTTGCCATGTCAAAAAGTGACCTCCAGTGCCTTTCAACTGTACCGTTCTGATGTGGAGATTCGGGACTAGACATTTCATGCTTAAGTTGATTTTCCAGCATGAGATCTTTAAACTCTTTACTTGTAAATTCACCACCATTGTCTGTACGACTTCTCTTTACATTTCCGTACGGCTTAATATCAGTGAGATATTTCTTTGTAGCTTTAGCAGCATCACTCTTCCATTTCAAGAAATAACCATTGGTTAAACCTGAATAGTCATCAACAAAACAAATGGCATATCAGTACCCTTCTTTGGCAGTAGGACTTACAGGTCCAGATAAATCACTGTGCACAAATTCAAATGGTTTTGTTGCTTTTTCATCTGGTAAATGGGATTTCTGATTTACCATTTTACTTTTAATGCAGGTTTCACAATCAGGCATTTCATTATCAGTAATTTTAATTCCCTCAGTTACTTTCTCTAACTGCATCACATCCTTAATATTACGGTGACCCATGATTTCATGCCATTGCTGCAAAGGTCTTGATACACATTTAGACACATTTACACTGTTATGGAAGTACAACTGATCTTTCTTCACAATCTCAAATATAGTACCACCTTTGCATTTAACCAAGCCTTTATCTTCTTTAAATTCCACACTTGAACCATGTTTGGTAGCACTTTGCACTGACAATATATTTTGTTGGACACTTGGCACATACAAAGCATTCTCAAGCACTGTATCTCTTACATGTCCAGTACTATCTCTCAACTGTATTTTGCTTTTCCTTTTCCATGAGCTAGGCCATTTACACGGCTACCATCAGCAAATACTATTGAGTGCTTTTCTGGCTCAAATGATGATTCAAATAAAGAAAATAGGCTTTTATCATTCAAAATATGTGCTGTTGCACCAGTATCAACTAAGAAAGAATTCACAGTGTCCACGCATTCCGGACTGCTTGATATTGTAAAAGCAAAAGTGTGACTTTTATCTTCCAACTCTTAGCTGAGTCTTCATTTGTTTTCTTCCGACATTGGTAAGTGTATTGAGTTTTCGTTCTACACACGGAACACCATCTCTTCTGGCCTTGCTTTTCACTACTAATACTTGAATATGTTTCATAAACATCACGTTATCACTATCAGTCTCCTTCTCATATGCTTTCATGGTTTCCTCATGAGTTCTGAGCGCCTGTTTAAAACTGGACAAAGTGTGAGGTTCTCTACGTTGAGTGGTAATGGGAACAATAGATTTAAACTCAGAAGGAAGACCTTTTAGCATCATTGCAATGACTAAAGTATCTGAAACGACCTCACCAGCTTTCTTCAACATAGATGCAGTGGTTTCTGCACGAAGCATATAGTCTGTAAGATCTTCACCGTCATCCTTCTTCAAGGAGGTTAATTCAGTATGTAGTCCAAGAACACGAGTCTCACTAGACGACAAATAATGTTCACAAAGTATTTTAAGGGCATTCCTACCTTCATCCTTAGCATCACGGAATATCAATGTAAGACTCTTATCATCCAGACACGACAGTTTGGCAAAGGCTTCAGCGCTCTTTTCTTGAACCAAATTATCGTCAGACACGCCCCCTCGTCAACAGGAAGAATTGTATCGATAAGCTTCTATGTGCGCATGTAGCTCAGACATTTAACTTCCCATAGCTCATAGCCATCTTCTTTGCCATCAAACACTGGCCTCGACGTCCTGGGCCCATAGCCTGTTGCCATTTCTGGTAAAATGGCCAGTAAGTTCAGGAACAGAAACAACGTGTCTACGCTTAGCACAATCATCAACTCAAGAAGACTGAATCACTTAATTACAAAACAATATTCATGTCACATGACACATAAGAAGCACAAAGGCGCACAGTCACGCACGTGTTCAGAGACTGACACGATTGTTTACGCAAATGGTCAACATTGTACACTGTTTAATTGAGTGAAATTGAAATTAATAGATGTGCATGTAGGCTATGAGTGCCACTAAAGTCAGTTACATGATTCTAGCCATTTACCTGTGATTTATCATTGCATACAGAGGCCTTTATATCGTAGGTTCTTCTTGTTTTAAATTGTCTCTGCAGTTGCTTAGGCTAAAAGATGATTATTAATACATCTCAGTATGAAAGTAATATACAGTAGTGTAAAGCGAGATATTATTAGGTGCACATGTACTGAACATGTTTGAAAAAACCTGAAATAGTGATAGTGGTAACCTAATAAGCAAGTGATAGTTACTTTTGTACACTGTTTAATAGAGTGAAATTGAAATCGACATATATGCATGTTAGGTATGAGTGCTGCTAAAGTCATTTACATGTTTCTAGCCATTTACCTGTGATTGATCACTGCATACAGAGACCTTGATATCGTAGGTTCTTCTTGTTGTACTTCTTGTCTGCAGTTGCCTCGACTAGAAGACCATAATAAATGGTCTTTCATACTAATCTCAGTATGAAAGGAGTGTATAGTTGTGTAAAGTAACATATTAGTAGGTGATAATGAAGTTAACATTTTTAACAAAAACTGCAATAGTGTAGAGTTGAAAAGTTCTGGTAGTTACTTAAATGATAGCCTGATAAGCAAATACTATATATTATTGTACTCTGTTATCGTTGCAAGACAGAATACGCTTTTCACATTGTTGTGTGTTTTAAGTAAGCAACATTTGGTTCTGAGCCTGAATTTTGTTAACTATCCCGAGGTTGAAGCTGAAACTTTTGTAGGATGTTCTAACTTTTAATTCTATTAAACATTCAGTTTCATTTTCATATTTCAAAATTCCACTTCACACCAATTAAAACTACATATACATATAAAGGATACAAGGGAAACAAATAGAAACGAAAGTGTAAGGAGGGGAATTTCTTAGAAAGGAACTCTCTCAGTAGGTATCTAATCGAGGAGAGAGCACCCTCTCTAGCATTACTTTATATGGCTAAAAGAGGTTACGATTACTTGTTATAGAGAGCTTAGTATAACAGGTTGATCTTTGTTAACCAAGAGTATGAAAGAAGTTTCACTCTTTATGAAGGAGCTTGCAAACAATCATAGTGTTTCCAAGGTACATCTTTCCATTGCAAGTACCTGCATTTATTACAAATATGATTATGTTGGTCTGTATGGTCTGGTGGTGCGTGTATTAAAAGTACACAAGCACATAGCGAGTCAGCAGCTTCTCCCAGACAAGCCAACCCTGCCTTCCCGTGGTACAGACTGTTTTCACTGGAAGGGCTCTGGCTTTGGGCGAGTCTTCGGCGCCCTAACAATCAAACCGGAGTCCCGCTGCCTTGCGGGTTAGGTTCTTGAACCAAAGGCTAGGGGTGAGGACCCCGACAGAAACCTCCGGCAGATGGCAATGGGAAACCACTGCTGTATTTCCCAAGAGAAATCATGGTCAAGTCACAAAAACTGATTAAGAGAAACAACGTAAAGGGAACCTATGGATACTCCAGAGAGTCCTCGTTCGGTAGGGAAAGCCATGAGCCGCAGGTGGCACCCGACCGTCATCAAGCTACTGACGGTAACAAAAAGCTTAGGGTCATCAGAACAGGAACGTGGAATGTGAGAACAATGATGCAAAAGGGTAAGCTTATAAATGTGAAAAGAGAAATGGAGCGACTAAACATAGATATTTTGGGGCTGTGTGAGACGAGATGGAAAGGAATGGGCCAGTTTGTCACAGATAAACACACAGTCATATTTTCTGGAGGAGAGAAACACGAGAAAGGAGTTGCAATGATGATCAACCCAAGGACAGCCAATGCAATCAAAGGTTATTGGGCAATATCAGAGAGAATAGTGATGGTAAAATTTTGTTCAAAAAACGTCGACACAAATATCATACAGGTATATGCTCCTACAACTGACAGCAATGATGAGGAAATAGAAACATTCTACAATGAAATTGAACAAGTAATAAAACAATGCAAATCACAGGACAACACAGTACTTCAAGGAGATTTCAATGCAAAGGTAGGCCAAGGAAGATACGATGACATCGCTGGTCCACATGGCCTAGGATGTAGAAACGCACGGGGCGATACTTTAATTGAATGGGCGAAAATAAACAACTTCATGATAAGTAACACGTGGTTCAAACAACCGGAGAGAAGATTATGGACGTGGAAAAGCCCCGACAACAATACAAAGAATCAGATTGACTACATCTTGGTGAGAAAGAGACGTAGAAAGTCTTTGATCTCCTGTAAGACATACCCTGGAGCAGACTGCAACAGTGATCATAATCCAGTTGTTGCAAAGATAAGACTGAAATTGAAAAAGATAACAAAATCCAATCGGGAACCAAGATTAGACATAGAACTGCTTAGAAAGAACGTAGAGCTGAGAGAAATGTACAGCTTGGAAGTAAGAAACAAATACGCAGTATTGGAGGAACAACAATCCATAGACGATGAGCAATCCATATATGAGGAATGGCGAACTATCAAAGAAACACTTGTTGAGCCAGCAGCAGAAGTCATACCAACCAACAAAAATAGAGCTAAGCAGAAGTGGATGACAGAGGAAATTTTATTATTGATGGATAAGAGAAGGAAAAACAAGAAAAACCAAACAGAGTATAACCGAATGAACTCTATAATCAAACAAAAATGCATAGAAGAAAAAGAGAAGTGGTTAAATAAGCAGTGTGATGAAATAGAGGCCATCTTTAACACAGATAGCAAGGGTGTACACCAAAGAGTAAAGGAACTATGCATATATAAATCAAAACCTGCAACAGGATGTTTAAAATCAAAGTATGGAAACATAATAACAGACAAAGAAAAGAGTCTGGAGAGGTGGGAGGAGTATATCGGTGAACTATACGGAGATGAGAACCGAGACGATGAATTTGTATTTTACAATAACCAAGAGGGTCCTCCCCTTTTAAAGGATGAAGTGAGACAGGCTCTAAAAAAGATGAAAAATGGGACAGCACCTGGTCCAGACAAGATATGCATTGAAATGATAACATCACTAGAGGAGTTCGGATTAGACCTTATAACATCTTTCCTGAATAGAATATACACAACAGGACAAATACCAGATGATCTCAAGACATCTATCTTCATAGCACTCCCCAAGAAACCAGGTGCAATAGATTGTGCATTGCATAGAACTATCAGCCTCACGAGTCATCTGACCAAACTCCTGCTGAGAACAGTCATGGGAAGAGTTAGGAACAAAGTCAAAAGGGACATCAGTGAAGAACAATGTGGCTTTGTTCAAGGTAAAGGAACAGCAAATGGAATATTCCTCTTAAGAAATCTCATGGAAAGAGCCTTAGAAATGCAACAAGATCTTTACATGTGCTTCATAGACTACACAAAGGCGTTCAACTGTGTAAGACATGAAGAAATCATAGACATGCTACAAAGTCTTAATGTTGATGGGAATGGGAAAGACTTACAAATTGTGACAAATATCTATTGGGAGCAAACAGCGGCTATCAGAGTAGGAACAGACGTAAGCATGTTCCAACATATAAAAAAGGGCGTAAGGCAGGGTTGTGTATTATCCCCTGATTTATTCTCTTTATATAGTGAAATGATAATGAGGCACATTCAAGAATTGCCAGGAATAAAAGTTGGAGGACAGTGTATTAATAACATCAGATATGCTGACGACACAGTTTTGATTGCTACATCGGAGAATGATCTACAAGCATTAGTAGATATTGTCATCCGAGAAAGTAACAAATTAGGACTAAGTCTAAATACAAAGAAAACAGAAGTTATGACTGTATCCAAAAAGAAAGATGCACCCAACTGTCATATCACTATACAAGGTAATCCACTGAAGCAGGTTTCTCAATTTAAGTACCTTGGGTCGATGATAACGTCAGATAGTAGGTGTATAGAAGAAGTGAAAATCAGATGTGGTCAAGCTAAAGCTACATTCAAGAAATTGGACACCTTTTTAACCAACCCAAGAATATCAATAACTGTAAGAAAAAGAATACTACAATGTTATGTTCAACCTGTTCTAACGTATGGATCTGAAGCATGGACACTTACGAAGCAGATAATGAAG
Organism: Mastigias papua; assembly: GCA_964019165.1. Lineage (NCBI taxonomy): Eukaryota > Metazoa > Cnidaria > Scyphozoa > Rhizostomeae > Mastigiidae > Mastigias > Mastigias papua. The sequence goes on from OZ025280.1 coordinate 13,152,841, forward strand.
AAAATAGAGGCAACAGAAATGTGGTTTATCAGACGTATGCTTAGAATACCATACACAGCTAGAGTGACAAACGATAAGGCTTTACAAGATGCAAATACAGAAAGAAATATATTAAAGAAAATCAGAAAGAAACAAGCAGAATTTTTTGGTCATTATATGAGAAAAGAAAAGCTGGAGCATTTAATCATGACAGGTAAAATAGAAGGAAGGAAAAGTAGAGGAAGGCAACGAGAGAAGCTACTTGACAGCATCACCCGGTGGCTACAGGAAAAATCCCAAACGGACGTACTACAAAAGACGCGAAATAGGCAGGAGTGGCACGACCTGATCGTCAACGCCCTTAGGCAGGACACTGGATGATGATGATAATGATTATGTTTGGCATCACAGTTGGGATCTTGGAAATACAATTGTCAAGAACAGGTATTCTAGTCTTATTGTAAGCTGTCAAGTGGATGTTGGATTCATTTAACTGTGGCTTTTGTACTAACTTGACAAACTCGGATTTTGGTAAATTATTCACCTGCGCTCCTGTATCCAGTGTAGAGATTATTTCATTTCCATTTACAGATAAAGAAAGTGACCAGTCTGATATAGTTGAAAAATGTCTCCAATAGCATACTCTCGTGAGTTTTCTTGCCTCTTGTCTCCAAATTTGTCAGCCTTAATTAAATCATCAGATTCTGCTTCTACAGAACCAACACAAAATGCATCTTCATCTGATGTTTCTGTATTGATTTCTTTCACTTTCCTTGTTTTCTTCATATTACAGCATTTGGCAAAATGATTAAGCTTTAAACAATTATTGCACCTTTTGTTGTAAGCAGTACATTTTCCTCTTGTATGTTGACTACCACAAAATTTACAGTTTACAATCAGGTTTGCTGAGTCTCTTGGATTCCTTTGGAAAAATGGCCCTTTTCCGCATGATTTATGTACGTTATCAACTGTATGTGTTTCCCTTTGCATCTCTGATAAATGAGGCTTTGACTCCTGTGATGCTTAACTTGAGTAAGTTTGGGTTCTCTCAAGAGACGTTCACACAGGCGATTGTCTTTTCTTTAACTCAGTGATGAATTCATCAAAGGCTTGTCCATCTCTTTGTTTGCAAGTGAAAAACTGATGTCCTCCTGAGGAATTTTTTGTTTGCCCTAGGATTGCAATATTCCTGAAATTTCTCTAGCACCACATCAAGTCTATATTTGTCATCTTCTTCGGTGAAAGTAAAAGTATTATAGATCTCCCCATCTTTCTTTCCGATATGGGTAAGTACATTGGAAGTCTTAACTTTGTCACATTTGCCATCACTTTCGGTTGCCATCAGATATAACTCAAGCTCCTGGCGCCATATCTTCCATTGCCCAGCTATATTTCCATCAAAATCAACGAAGCTGGAGGCTCCAATTTATCCATCTTTGACCTATTGTGGCAAAGCGATTATAAAACACCAGACACCATGTTATGTGATCTATCATGTCTCCAAATACTCCAAAGATATGCAGACAGTTCACACATAAAAAAACATGTGTCTGATTCAACTTATGCATGTTAAAGCAACTACCTTACACAACAACAATAACAACATCTACTCATAACACTGTTACATGGGTCACTGTTTTACTGCAACACTTGTGTCGCAGTGGTAGTTGCAGCCATTGCAAATCGTTTCGCAGCAAAACCATTACAGCTTGCAATGGTCTCCAAATAGGTATTTTGTTTTATAAGATGCCATGTCTACTATTGCAACTCAGCCTGCCTGTGTTTCTTAATTGTTTTTTATTTTTTGCCTCATTTGAGTCTCATGTTTTTTATATACTTGTTTCTTATGGAACAATGCATAATGTACAATAGCTGTACAATGGACATCGTATACTCATTGTCACTACTGAAGAAGACTATAATTGTCACCAATGCAACCTGTCCAGTCAGCTAGGTTTTTTACAATTCTTGTTCTTTCTCTTCCTCATGTTGCCATTCACAGGCTCACTGCAGTTTTCTTCATTCTCTGATCGGGAAAACTTGTTACACTTGTTGAATAGAAATGTATGTCGAATCCTATCTCTACTACTCATAGCATTGAGCACTAGAAGCTCGAAGGTAAGAGTCGCGAGTTCCAGTTGCTCACTAAACATACCCTATCTAAGTAAGTAAAGAGCTTGTGCTTTACTACAGCATTTCTAACCATGCAACCACAGGATATGGTCTGTAGTTCCAGTGGTATGCTGTAGTTAACATGCCTTTTGTGTGATCTGAAAGAATTGAATTGTGTTCACATTACTTATCACTAAGACATGATACCTGAGCATGTCTTATACCTCATCTCTCATGTAGAGCTTCATTCTAGAAATCTTAAACATTGAAGTTGTAAAGGGTGTTGCTTCCTGACTGTCCTTTACAAGAGTTTTTCCTGACTTTTCCTGACCATATGAATCCTGTGCATTGTTTACACTGCGACTTCCTTGTTGATTGATAGCTGAGAAAAGTATGTAGCAATCTAGTATTTGATGATTTTATCAAGGTGTGATTGACATTTTTGTGAATTGTGCTGTATTGGATAAACTGGGTTGGTAATTTGATGCTGTTTTTTTAGGGCTGCAGGGCTTCAACTGATAAAGAAACATCCAACTGCACATGGGATATTATTAATTCCCACTAATACAATATTTATAAGGCAAATACCAAACACAAGAATTTAGAAAATATCATTTTGAAAACGGGAGGAAAAGTGATGTGCAGGAGGATGATAGACTGGTGTGTTTGTAAGGGGCCTAAATGAATGTCTTTTCACACAAATCATGAGGTTATCGATTACATAACCAGAGAGGACTACTGTTGTGTTTTTTGGTCTTGTGTAATGGTTAGCAGAATATCTCAGAGTATTTGAATGCATGCGTATATATATATATATATATATATATATATATATATATATATATATATATATATATATATATATATATATATATATATATAATAAAAGAATATAGATAGGTACAAAAAATAATCAGATATTTAATACTCTCAAATTTGGTAACTCTCCTAATCGTGGCTTCTCTCAATCACTTCCAATCTCCACACAGTTACTAGAATGGATATGACATATACGACAACAACAGGATATTTACTACAACAATACCTCCATGGGATAAACAAATGAACAGACAACTAACTATCCTCATAACACTACATCATATTTGTAACAGGTATTTCCCCAATTATATGTAGATAGCACATGAATGGCACAAAATAAGATGGTATCATTAAGCTCTCTCACCTTAGCGGTTGGAGCAGAAGAAGCAACAGTTGCCATTAGCAACCTGAAGTGCTTCTCAGCTCGCTGCATTACCTTGGTTCACCTAGGATCATTAGTAGCCACTGAGAGGATGACACAGGAAGGTGCGAAACCGAGAACATCTGCCATCTCCTCCATCTCTATGACAACATCGATGAACGTACCACCAGGGGTACACTTGACATACCAGTTTCTGGGCACCTTGGCCTCCTTCTGTACTACTAGCCTCAATTGTGAATCCCTGAATACGGCAACCTATTGGAACATTAGTTGGAGGGTTGAGTGAATCAGTAAGACATATTACGCAAACACTTTGCTTACATTTATTGAGTAACAACAGCCAAACCCTAGTTGTCTTCTCTTTTGTGCCATTTTGTTTTTGTCTGTTGTTTTTTCATTTTACCCCAGGGTGGAGTCCATGTATTGTGCCAGATATATCTGGTCTACATGTATTTTTTTATATTTTGTCTATCCTCATTAATTAGTTTATTATTAATAATTATGATGATTATTATTATTATTATTTATTTGTATTTTATTAATTATTAATTATTTATTATTTTTTGCTGTGGAAAACAGCAAAGACTTTTCTTTTCATATTTGGAAGCATCTCTACAACCATTAGATAGCAGAACTTTTAAGAGTGTCAGTACCTCATAATCATGCCTCAATCCAAGGGAATCCAAAACGGAATAACTGGACGAGGCAAGATTAACTGATAAAACCCACCAGTGACTTTGATAGTTAATTGGAAAGAGTAGTCCCTCCCTATTCATTTGGGGAGAGGAGCTTATCCTGGAAGGCATAACAGAAGATGGGGAATGTACAAGTCTTGATGCTACTAGAGGATCAGCTGCAGACACATTTGAAAAATTTCTGTTTATTGCTAGACAAACAGAAGCAATAACAGCATCGTTATTACCATCAAGACTCCTTATATCATGGGACTTAATGTGCTTAAACATACAAGATACTTCTTGGCTACCATCAAACACAGAATGCTTGCCACTTATTTCAAACACAGTGTACTGCTTATGTGAAAATGAGTCTGACGAATCCTTGTCATCTTTGATACAAATTGACCTGTGCTTAGATATACGGTATGCAGCAAACCCCAGGGAGTACGATAATTGCCATAAGTATGTAAGACCATTTTGCAAGCTGTATACAGAAGGTCCTTTTACACTATCGAGAATAAGTATATCCTGTTCATGAAAAATAACTGCTATATAATGATTCAACGAATCAGCGAAAAGAAGCCACTCATTGTGCCTTATATTTAATGAACCAAGAAAGGCGTCAGAGAGACACTTTGGATCTTCATCCATACAAATGGGATCTGCATGCGAAAAGAAGTTTATGAAGTCATTATCTAGACACATACAGTCAAAACCATTATCCTTTCCAACAGTAATACTCACATTGATGTTATAGTCACCAAATCAGGACCTTGGTTTTTCCACATCATTCCATAAGTCTTCATTAACAGCCAGTTCAAGCCAAAGATTGTTATCCACTAAGTTGAAGTCATCAGAACTCAGTGAAACTGACCAATTGTATTTTGAAGAGCACACATCCCACAAAAAGCTGTACCTCCTCCCTGCATTTGGATCTGTAGCTCATCTTCCTCACATCTGAAAGAAACTAATTTACCATGTTCACTTACATTAACTGGAAAAGTGGAAAAGTATCTAAGGTTCTTCTCCATGTTTCCTGTGTTGCCTGGCTCTCCATTCTGCCAGTTCTGATTGAGCTTGAGCTTAAACGTCTCCAAAAGCTGCCTAGTACTACCAGCAAGTGCAGAAGCCAAAAGAGCATTGCATTTTTCTTCTGCAAGAACTACTAATGGAGATTGAGGCTGCATTGCTAATCGTGGGATTTCACAAGCAGAGATGCCATCACAGGTGATGGAAGTTTTAGCTCGTTTGCTTGTTGGTTTATTACCATTTGAAGGGACTTTGTGCTTGCCTTTCTTTGTCTGCGCTGTGCCAGAATCCCATGTACACGGCTGTGAGGTTTTCAAACCAAAACATTCTACAAAGTTAATGTCTAGTTGTCTACAAGAATAATGGGAACAACAAGATGAAGTATCTTGAAAGCAAGCAATGCACTGATGAGGACTACCCTCCTCAAGGAAAGCTGTACATTTTTCGCTGAACCATACTCTCCTTTTCCTTTCCCAAGCAATAGTACCATATAGAAAGACAGGAACTCCAGCCTGCTTTAACTCATCAAGTTTGGTGAGAAAAGAAGCATGCATTGCATGTTGCTGGTCTGGGTTAGACAATCCATATAGCTCGGCTAACACACCAAATCCAGACAACAAAATAACTTTGCAAAACAACTTTTGATGTCGAAAGGGAATGCTCTTGCATGTGAACTCTTTTCCTTGTAAATTTTTCTTCTAATTTGAAGACCCAAATCAGACATTGCTTCCAAACCTGCCTTTCTAAGTCCTTTGGCAAATCTAGGAGGTGAATCTGACATAGCTGAAGAACTGTCTTCATTCGCCTTAAACAAAACCATTTCTCCCTGAAATACATTCTTCTTGCAGAACCCACCACTGTCTGGAAGGTTCAGTTTATACATGGAAAAGGGTAGGACTTCCACCACCTCAACAATTACATTAAGAGGAAGGAGATGATCTTTTTTACCTCTCATTCCATGACCTGACTTTAAGTCAGGGTTTTTAACACGAACTGTGTCCCCAACAGAAAACCTGTCACCCAAACAGTTTTTCAGGTCTCTCTCGATATTCTGATGAATAGTCATTTCTGTACATTCTAGAAGCTTCAAACTGCTCAAATAGCTATATTTTGATATATTAAAGAGACAAGAGGAAAACGCTTGAGGTGTGACCATCATCGGCACAAGAGGTTGCTTCTGATTCAGCATCACTCACACTGTTATTGGATGCAAGAGATGATGATTTAAGAATGGTGTCCTTAGGTATAATAGTGAACCCAAGGCTATTGCAATCACGATTTCTGTAGACACAGAAGGGAATGTCATCAATTGTAAAGTGATATGATTTGTTTATCTTATCTGCTATGCCATGAAGTAAGATGGGCCATATGTTTCTTTACTCTTCCACAGAAGCACCTTGCAGTAGCCTTCTTGGGTAAGCCTTCACTGTTTTATTCAAATTCTCAACTTGCCCTTGATGCCTTGGCCTGTATGGCTTTCCTCTTACTATCCTAAAGCCACAGTCTTTGCTCACTTGCTTGATAAGACTGTTAACAAACTCTTTCCCATTGTCAGACTGAAGAATGTCAGGTGCACCCTCAACATCAAAGAGACATTTGATAACCCTATATACCATTGGTGCTGTTTTGCACTGAGGAGGAAATAACCAATAAAATTTACTAAAACAGCATGCTCAAAATATAACAAAAGCCCCAAGGGTTATCCTTCATGTAGCATCTCCTCAGTGGCGCCATGTCTATGAGGTCATATTGTATTCTTTCATGAGGATGGAATGACCTAATAGGCTGTGGGGGTGCCAATTGTGTTGAAGGCAGTGTAGTATTTACATGGCATGACTCACAATCTTTCAAGAAGGATCTTATTTCTTTGAAGATCCTTTAAAAAAGAATTTCCTATTAACCGTTTTACTGAGAGCATTTATTCCTCCTGGAACACAACTGCTACTTCCATCGATCATTTTTGTGCAACGGAGGTCAGTTGGAACATCAGTGACATTCTCAAGGCATATTACTTCTTTACAGTCAATACATTCTTTGTTACACTTACTGTATGAATGGTGCAAAATAACAGGCAAGTCCTTGTACCTGTCTACAATAAAATTACCCAAGCTATCTATTTTAAGGAATAGATTGGCTTCAATTGATTCCTTCCCCAAAAAAGTTTTGAGCGTTCTTCAATACAAAAGACTTCAAAGCGAGAATCTGAGGCTTTGAAAAACATTCCAAAATACCACTTTGAAAAAAATCTGTTATACAGTATAACCAAAACTTTCAAGATCATTATCAGCAAAGATGTGATCATTGGTCCCTTGACAGAAAGATCACTCATTGGTTCTATATCAGGGTGAGGATCTTTGATATAGTTTCACTATTCCTAGGTGACTGTGAAGTGGGTGCAGGACAGTTAGCAACCACATCTGAGCTATCTCCATCTGGCACAGGACACAGAGGTGACAAATCTACTACATCTAAAAAAGATAACTGTTTGTTAATAACTGTCAGATATATATATATATATATATATATATATATATATATATATATATATATATATATATATATATATATATATATATATATATATATATATATATTTAAGCTGATTTTAGAGATAAGAGGAAGATCCATATGATCTGTAAATGCTTACTGGGAAAAAGTAACAATATTAATAATAATTCATGACTGTCTATATGGCCTGACAAAATAAGCAGAAATAATTAATCATATAAGAGTATGTCTTCTTGAGCAAGAATTAGTCTGATCAGTCAATATGTATGAAGACAGATCTTGACAATAAAGGAAGGAACAGGGTAGAGCATTTAGGTCTCCTAAGTCCTATTTGCCACCAACTATATACCAAACAATGTTCTAACGAGGTTGTACACTAAATGATTTATAAATAAGATACCATCTCCGTCAAAGAAAGCCTGAACCAATTCTTTCATTTGCTGATCGTCTGCCATCTTGTCAGGTCTGTAAAATAAGGAATTCAAATGACTACCGGTAGCAAAAATGTGCATTTATAATATGCAGGGACACATTGACAGCAGTTATATTTGGTTCCTTTATCCTAGACCATCAATAGAACCTCCTACCATATCAGTTTAGCATACGTTACACTCAGGGGCAAAAGGCAGAGCAATATTGTCCAATTTGATCAACTTTCATATTCAAATACATCACCATTTAGTTCTTACGTTTAATCATTTCTGATAATGTTGGTGTTAAAATCAGATTACAACCCATTGATTGATGAAGGGGGCCTGACACAGTCCTAAAGAAATCATAAGTATGGAAAAATGAAAACAAGGGCAAATCATGCAGGTCTTGCTCTGAAAGGTGCCGAAACAGAGATTCTGTCTTGAGTGCATTTTATGGTGCAACCAAATTCTTACAGTCGTATCTAACGAGCACCTTTTTCAGTCAACACAAGGGATTTCCCTAAAATAGTATCTTTGTTATGACTAAAACAGCCACAGTTCAGAACTCGAACTCAAAGCCGTACAGTTTGTTTGCTGTGCTGTGTTTAGATTTCTGAGATGACAGAATAGTGACAGAATTAACAGTATGAAAATGGCGAAGGATATAAAAGCATTCCTGCATTTTTATATTTTGTTCGACAAGGTTTGAGCGAAATATGTCACAGACAAGAGCAATGAGACTTCAGTAAGCTTTCTCGAGGATAAATTTGAGCAAAAAAAGGTTTGCACAGTTCCACTTTTTTCTCATTGTCCCTGGTGATATTCTTCCTTTGACCAATCACATTTCGTCTATCCTTTAGTTAGCTGCCAACAATCATTCACTAGACACTCAACAATGATGACCTGTTCAAACCGGAACTATGGAAAGTGCAACGTACTTACAAACTATCCCTCTGCCTGCAAAAACTGAATCTGATACATGACTACCTTATGTTAAAAACAGGAAGTAAGTGCCATCATTTTCATGCCATAAGATATATATTCACAACACAAATTTGTGCTGAAAGTGATCATTCACAGTGAAATGTCGCTGAAACATTTTGTACACTGGATATTGACTAGTGAAATGTGTGAATATGCATTTTATATCACAACCCTTTTATTTACTGGTAAAACAGCCAATATTTCTGCAATTTTTCAGATATTTATTGGAGTTCTTTCGTATTTAGAGCATTTTAGCTCAGGATAATCATGGTGATGTGACAACAAATATATTCAACAAAATAATGTTTATCTAAGGGCTCCAATTCAAAACCACTGTTGGATGTAGGACAAATGAGTGTAGCTTTGTGTAACTACAAAGGTAACAGTGTGTAACAATGCTATCAGATGATGATTGTGTACTGTTGAGCAAATCCATAGTGGTTCATGCAATTCAAACTTGCCATGGAAACAAATTTATTGTTCATGTATGCTCAAGGCATTTGACATATCATTTTATAAGCGTCTAAAGAGAACTGAATAGCCTAACTCGCCCCTCCCCCATAATGTATGCTTTTCAGGGCAGCTAATCAACACACATTACATTTTCAAACAGACTATTTTCGATTCCTCTCTGGGGACCATTCTACTCAATAGGCACCACTTTTTGATCTCTTACTGCCAGCTCTCAACTGTCACAACTGCACCTTGACACCAAAGGTCACAAACTAAAGAAGTATGGCTACCTACCATCAACCTACCTACCCAGAATGTACCTATCATATCTTTTCCTTACTGAAAGTAGAATATGGAGCTTTCAAAACATATTGTAGTTCATTGAAATAAAATTATAACTTGTACAAGTCGATGTCAGCAGATTAAAATTTTGAAATTAGGTCCAATATTGTAGTTACTACCCTTGAGGATGAAATCCTGTTTTCGAGCATGCAGTATTTTAACAACTGTGTCAAATAGTACAGAGTCAAAATTATGGAAATGGAGGGCAATGTTTTCTTACCTTCTCTATTTTCTTACCTTAAGTGCTCGTTTTCTTGTAACTTTTTGAGGTCAACTTCGACTTTCACAGCGTTCAGGTTAGAGTTCACAAGTAACTCAATTTCAAAGATGCTGCCCCCGGTTTTTTACCCAAATCGAGGCTGTGACCTATCTAGTCATCCCTGCCATGCTAGTCAGACTTGCCATTCTACATATATGCTACCTATAACTATACTGTGATATTGTCGTATATAGACCTTAACTGATTGGTCTTGTCGTGTGACTGTAAATCTAAGAGCTCTTGCATATGAGCACTTATGATCTGCTGAGACTTACCAAATCTTGTTTTCAGTATCTTTTCAGATGCTTTTTCATAGTTCTCATCGACGATGTCTAATCCTACCAAGGCTGTAACTTTGGGACCTTCTAACGAAGTTATCAAATATGTTAGCTTATGTACCCCTGATACATTGCCGTTGCTATCCGCAGCACACTAACGAGTTTGCCAAATCAGCTGGACTTTTGTTATGTCCCCATGGAATCATGGAAGGTTGATTTTTGGAAGCTTAACCCCTTGTGGCATACTTCTGCTTGAGTTCGCACTTACATTTAAGTCACTGGAAGAAGGTAAAATAGGACTTTCTTCTGATCTCACTCTTGTCACTTGATATGTACTTGTGATTGATTTGACATCTCTAACCATACAGTCTGATTGCCTCCTCAATTTGATCTATAATGTCATCGATTTTTCTCATGATATCAGTTGATTGGTCGATTTTGCTTTCCATCTCATTTTCAGGGCACACCTGCAAAATGTCGTCATCCAATTTTGGCAAAATAACTCTCTTTTTCTTTGAGTGTTTTAAGCAGCACCATTAACTGCTGAATGAATTCCTCCTTACTCGGTCTCAGTGAACTCTCCATTCTGTAGCTTTGTAGTAAGTCTAAGGCTTCGTGTTGAATTTTTGTAACTTTGGCATGGTTTCCACCACGAATTACCTTCAGTCTTTTTAGATCACCTTGATCTATAGGTCTTTTACTTTCTTCCAATGACATCTTTCTACTTTACCTTGCCTCGACTCTCTCATTGCCCCATGTTGGGTACCAGATGTTGTGTACTATAGCTTTGTACATGTGAGTTCTTGAAACAATGAGAGCTACTGGTTATGTTTTTACAAATTATATACCAAACATTTATATAACTATGTACAACTATATAACTCAATGTAAATCATGCTGCCTATGTCTTTCTCTTTCAGCATCAACTAACCTACAATAAAACAAACTAAGGTAATATAAGCAAAGGTGATGATTGATGAGTCCAGATAGGGCAGAACTGTGCATGTGTTAAGTATCACAATACATTCAGCTACACATAATGTAAGTTAAACAAATAACATTAGCTATGTCAGAACAGAATACACATTGACAGAGACAACCATTGCTGGAAAGGGTGATACTGACATTACACAGGAATTACATACACAACAGGACTTGACACAAACATGCGATTCCAAAATGCAACATCAAAGCTAAAATGATAAGACGTGTAACACAGAACAAGCTAAAACGTAGAGCATCAACATTTCAATGCCAAATGTGGAAAGTGTTCTGTCATGGAGTTCGCATGTGGAAGCATATATGTTCTAAGTATCCCAAAGATGTCACAATGGAAGAAATTCGACAAAAGTGAAGCATTCATTGCTGCCTGGCAAGAGGGTTAATGTCTCTGGAATATAATCATTCAGACATATTAGGACAGAAATGCGAGAAATGAATTACAAAGCTAGCCCAGTGTACCAGAATGAGTTGTAACTATAACTCCTACTTTTCAAGGCTTTTTTTTCTCTATCATTTAGAGATATTTATACAAACAATAGCCTTTGAATTGCTACTTTCCTCTCAGAGGATGAGGTCAAGACTTACATTGCTAAAGTTGATAGCGCAAGATATAATAGAATCAGTTATATGCTCTTAATAGTAAAGCAAAGGGATCAAAGTGCAGTTTCTTAACAGCTGAAATAAATTTCTACAGTCTCATATTCGCTGAAAAAGGTACAAAACCAGATCCAGATCGAGTGGCAAAACGTCAGAATGTTGCACCTCCACAGAATGTGTCTGAAGTAGTGAGCTTCTTAGGTACTGCCAACACCTGTAGTGATTACATCCCAAAGTATGCTGCCATGACACTACCCTTGCGAGAGTTAACAAAGAAACATGGCAAGTTCAAATGGACCCTTGTTGAGCAAAGAGCTTTTACTCAGCTAAAGCAGACACTGACCCAAGCCCCAGTAATGGCTTATTTTGATACCCATAAACAAAGCATGTTACTTGTTGATGGATCTCCAACAGGTATTAGTGGTATTATTACCCAACAAGACACGTTACACCATCCCTCCTTTTTACTATGACGGTACTGACACTGAAGCTTCAAATGAAACTACATAAGACATAAAAGTAAAATGTTCAAACACTTGCGATGGTCCGGAGACTAAAACTGGTAAGCAAAGGTAGTGCCTACAACATCGCTTCATATGTCCAGTTTCAAGGCAATGTCTTTGAAAAGAAAGTGTATACTTCTAATAAAGGCTTCCCGAAGCTCTTCTGCTGCAACCACCCATGGCCAGCCCACAATACCTCTATGTAATAAAAGTCTTGTCAAACCATTAGAATCTCCATAGCAGCGACGTTTCTCGTAAAAGCTTGAATCAACAAGGCAATAACACCATGAACGTGTAACATGTAATGAAAATCCTGAAGTGGCTATCAGTCCACAAAGATCATAACGACTAAAAATGTTTATAGTTTGAACTAAAAATACCACAATGAAAACCAAATATCCTATTGACCATGACTTTCATACAGCATAGCGTCGAACATTCATTGCCTACCACCATCCCTCTCTGTCACCACTTTGTAACGTTTATTATAACATGAGATGGTCCTCTCTGGCATACTCAGAGGCGATCTTAGGCCTAGGCCTCAAGCCTAGGCCTAAAGCCGGGTTTCCACTTAAACAAATGCGGTCGAATCGATCGATTCGATCGAATCGGTCGAGAGGGCTGGCAGTTTCCACTGAAACGAATCGATCGATTCGACCGAATCGATCAGACAGGGTTTAACTTTTCTATCAAAACAAAACCAAAGGCATTTGTAAAATGGGCCTAACCAGGAAGGAGATAATAATTGCACTCTTAATAAAAAGAAGGGAAAGACGTCGAAATCTTCAAGTTACAAAATCTAAAAGAGTATGGGTAAGACAGCTGTACAGGGAAAGGAAAGAAAAAGGAGAATACCGCTCGTTGATTAAGGAAATGCAGGTTGTTGACGAAATGTTGTTTTACCAACAATTTAGAATGACGCCACAAAAATACGAGACATTATTGGCACTAGTAGCCCGAAGAATCACTAAATCTTCCGTTAAAAGAGAAGCAATTTCACCGGGAGAGCGATTATCAGTAACTTTAAGATACCTTGTAACAGGTGATGCCCAAACAACCATTGCAGCTAGTTACAGAATGAGCAAGACATCAGTTCATAGAATAATAAAGGAAACAACACAAGTTATCTGGGACGAGCTTTTGCAGGCCGGTTTCTTAAAAGTTCCAAGTACCGAGAACGAATGGAAGTCAATCGCTTGTGAATTTGAAAACAAATGGAACTTCCCCAACTGTGTAGGGGCAATAGATGGCAAGCATATTGTTATGCAAGCTCCTGCATCAAGTGGCTCATACTACTTTAATTACAAAAAAACACACAGCATAGTTTTAATGGCAGTTGTTAATGCGAATTATGAATTTACCATGGTTGATATCGGGGATTCAGGAAGACAAAGTGATGGTGGTGTTTTTGCAGCAAGTAAACTAGGGTTTGCAATGGATAACGACCAATTAGGACTACCTAAACCGAGGATTTTACCAGGAACTAACACGCTCTTTCCATATGTCTTTGTTGGCGATGAAGCTTTTCCCCTAAAAACATACCTCATTAAGCCGTATGCAAGGCATGCTGCTGGTATTGAAGAACAAATAACAAATTATAGAATTTCAAGGGCCAGGAGACAAGTGGAGAACGTTTTTGGAATTTGTGCATCCCGTTTCAGGATATTTAGACGCCCAATAATTGGCGATGTTGAAACAGTGATTTCAGTCACAAAAGCAGTTGTTGCCCTTCATAACTTTCTAATGCATGGGAGACAATTTGGTGAAGGTAACAATTACTGTCCACAAGGGTATGCTGAAGGGGAGTGGAGGAATGATGAAAATCATACAGAGGGTATTTTACCAATAGGAAATGTTGCATCTCATAATTATTCTCGTGATTCTCGACAAGTAAGGGATAATTTCAAAAATTATTGTAACAGTGCAGCTGGGGCAGTTCAATGGCAAAACGAACGTGTACAAAGAACTGATGATCCATTTGATAGACCTTAAAGAATTATTTGCTTGTACACAGTTTATTTAACAGATAAGTTTTCTGTATTAATAATCGCTATTATGCTTTCTATACTGAATAACTATTTCATTTTTACAATAGGCATATATATCCTGCTTAAAATAATTATGCTCAAGATCACTCATCGTCTTCAAATTCGTACTTTAGCAAAATTTGCTGTATGTCGATTTTTGCCAAGCGGTTTTTCTTTGCTGGTAGGCCCCTCAATATTGGTACAATACTATCTGCGAAACTCTGGTCTGCATCATTCTCACTTTTCTGCTGCAACGCTTCGTATAAAAAGTTATCTGGGTGATCCTTTTCAGTTATGGATAGCTGAAGTGGTGTTTTACTGGCCTTTCTTTTTCTTGATTGGCTGCTGTTTGACTCCAAACTCGGAGATGGACTAGGTGCTGAAGCATCTGGGCTAATGGGCTGGAAAACCACATTTTCAGTCCTATCTTGTGATGTTGAGGCCTGGGGTACATTGCTCACAGTAGTTCTGTTCATAACCTTGTCCTTTAAAAATTGCAGCTGATTGAATAACTTGCATTCTGGAAGTGATGCTGCAGGAGCCCCTGATCTTGTCATTAACTCCCTTTTCTTGAGGCATTTCGAGAAATTTTCTTTAAAATTTTTCCACATTTTTTTTAATTCATCAGCTGAAATTGTGAGAGAATTCCATTTAATTGTCTAGCACAGAAGGCTCTTTATTTTCAAAACAAAGCAACTTTTTCATAAAAAGCTTACAAAATTTCAAAGTTCATTATATTTTACACAAGTAAGAAAATTCCTACCGCTTTTCCCATATCTTCCAGCAAGGGTATCCCATGCTTTTGCTTTCATGTGGGTATCTTTAAAACTTCGAGATGTAGTATCCCATAAACAGCGATAGCTCCTCACATCCTCCACAAAATGCTCCTCAAACTGCACCTCATTTAATTCTGAAAAACTTTCGGAGATTGTTGTCATTTGGTCATTCATACACGCTTCTTCTGTCGTTTGGGAACTATTCCCTACTCCAGTTACAACACGTAAATTTCTCCCAGTCTCTCTTGACATTTCTAGTGGATTATTTTGCAAAGAGGTCAAATAGGCAAATACTTCGTTTGGGACAGTTGACATTTTCGGTAGTTATAGACGAAAAGTTAAACATTTATTGAGAAGTTGTAAGTTGAAGTAATCTATGAGCAACAGTTGAGTCACTTCCTTTGGTATGATTTTTTTGACACATTAACATACTTTCCTATTGTAGTCATGCTGTTCTCTACAATTTGATTGGTCAGGGGATTATCGATCGATGGAAAAGTTCAACTCAGTTGAACTTCTCTATCGATCGATTCGATCGACGGCGGTCGAGGGGGAGTCCACAGTTTTAGGAACTGCGCATGCACCAAATCGATCGATTCGATCGAATCGACCGAATTCGTTTAAGTGGAAACTGGGCTTAATGTAGGCTTCAAACTCAGAAACAACACTTCTTGTTGTATTTACTTGTTATTCAACCCAAAGACGAAAACTAAATCATTAGGCACAGAGTACATAATAATAACACAGTACATGACATATGACAGATACATTAACAGGCACAGCACATTTCTCGGAAAGGGTGTTCACTGACAACACAACAGGGGACTTTACGAGCACAACATGAACAGGAACATGAATATCGACAAACAAGTGACTTAAGCACACAACATAAAGAACCATGATTACAATGAATGAATTAAATAAAACCCAACATGTTACAAACCAGCTACAAAATTATTGCTTACACTAGTAGAGCTCTTAGCTCTGTTGAAAGTCATTATTCTCAAACAGATATTGAAGGACTTGCATTGGTTTTGGCCATAGAACACTTTTGATGGTTTTTACTACGGACAGAATTTGATTTTGTGACAGATCACAAAGCCCTAGAAGCTATCTTTAATAATCCACAGTCTAAACCACCTGCTCGAATAGAATGATGGATTTTGAGGCTTCAACCGTACAAGTTTAGAGTTATTTACAAAAGCAGACTAGGAAAAGAAGCTGATTGCTTGAGTAGACATCCAGTAGATATGACACAGAAAGAGAGGTCTGAAGAATGTATAGCTGAAGAATACATCAGTTACATCATAGAGCATACAATTCTTAAATCCATGACGTTGAAGGAGATATAACAAGAAACCAAGAATGGCAGAGTATTACAAAAAGTCCAGAAAGCATTGGACACAGGAAAATGGGACACTTAGGATAAAGATATTCAGCCTTACAAGAAATGCATGGAAGAGATTATGAGCAATAAGACAGAAGATGTGTTGATGAAGGCAGCAGCATTATTATTCGTGACATATTGCAGAATAAAGCAACCGGATTAGCACACATAGGTCACCAAGGCATTGAAAAGACAAAGAGTTTACTGAGAGAACAGATATGGTACCTGGATATGAATAAAACAGTACAAGAAATGATAGATGAAGTTAGTTCTTGCCAAGCAGTGGGTATGAGTAACCCAGTAGAACCAATGGAAAGAACACCAACTGAAGACATACCTTGGTATCATGTAGGGATTAACTTTTTAGGACCAATACCAAACTCTCATCAATACATGCTAGTTGTGATTGATACATATACAACGTTTTAGAAGTGGAAATCGTGCATTCTACATCAGTTCAAGCTATAAGTCCAAAATTGGATCGCATCTTTACAACTCACGGGATTCCTGTTAAACTTACCAATGATAATAGACCACCTGTCAATGGCAGAGAGTTTGAATGATACATGAAAGCTTTGAACATTGAATGGAAAACAAGCCCACCATTATGGCCACAAGGAAACTCAAATGTCGACAATTTTAATAAAACGCTCATAACAGTGTTACAGACTGCACATCTAGAGGAGAGACACTGGAGACAAAAGCTTCAAAGATTTTTACTCTCATACCGAGTGTCTCCACATGCAATAACAAAAGGTGCACCATGTGAACTGTTGTACAATAGAACACATCACTATGATGGCGATAGGATGTGCTCTTTGAAGGTCTATTAGTTTTGCAAAATTTTCTTTCTTTTCACATTACTTTTTTATAAAAACTATCAAGTTCAGATTAGAAATGTTTTAGATACTTTATATGGTGATTTAGAAAGCTATCACAATGCCAAAAGAAGGTTCCGCTCCATTAGTGAGCCTGGACATTGTGAAGAGCCTACTTGCGGTGCAAGAGAGAGCATTCAGAATGATGGCTGAAGTAATGTTTAATGGCCTAAAAGATGATCTGAAGGAGTTGAGGAAAGATGTCAGTGATGTAAAGGGTAGCTTGGAATTCTCCCAAAAAGATATAGCTGAAATAGAGCAAGAGCTAATGGTAGTATCTGAAAAGAGTGCTACGCACGAGGGGAAAAGTGTTCAACATTTGGGCAAAATTGTGGGGATTGACAACAAAGTAGAATACATTGAAAATCAATCTAGATGAAATAACATCAAAATCCTAGGCTTGGTGCAGGCTGAAGATGAGAAGAGCTAAGAAGATTCTGAAAAAGTGGTTAGTAAATGCGTAAAAACAAAGCTAGAATGTAACGAACCAGTGGATATCGAAAGGGCGATAGTACCGGGATAAAACATGCTCTAGGTGCTACCAGAGAATATGCGTCAGTTTTTGGCCCAAGACCTATGGTTGTAAAATCTAAGTCTTGGAAACAGAAAGAATCAGTTCTTCGCATAGCAAGGAACAAGAAGCCTGATGGCTTGCACTTTCACCCAGATCTGGCTGAAAGAACTCTCCAAAGATGCAGGAGTAGAGTGTCAGAAATGCTGAGAGCTCACAAGGAAGGAAAGACAGCATACTTCATAAGGGACAAGCTTGTGATGTCTGATAACAAACACTCCCACCCCCATGGTACAAAAGGTCCAAGATAAAATATATCCAATTCGATATGTTGTGTTAGAGCTATGTTAAAGTTCAAGGCTTTCTTTTGTATTATGTTTTAAATGGTAAGAACCCCTAAGCATCCATGTGGCATATGCCACAAAAATGTCAATACATGAGGAATTTTATGTAATCAATGCAACTTATGGCACCATACAAAATGCAATAACATTTCTGTTGCTGAATATGAAGCTCTATCTACTCAGCCTGATGATGTTCCATGGCTTTGTATTAACTGCACAAGTGCCTATCATGAATCCATTTTCCTTTTGGCTCTGTGGAACATGTGACATTATTAAATCTGTTTGATTTTGACAAGCCTTCTGCTGTTGACTCATTACCATCATTTGAAATCACTCCTTGTCTCACCAACCTGCCTAACCTACAAGACTATGATATTGATGAACATCTCCCCTCTACTATTGATTCGACAATCACTGCCAAAAGTCCTTGGAACACCCTATGAATACAGTGTTTTATATGACAATTGAAGGATTGCAGTGAAGCACAACGGATTACGCCCCCCTTCCCCCCCAGAAGAATGTTGAATTGACTGTTGGGTTTGCTGACAGTTGTGTGAAAGCAATTCGACTTATTTATTGCATATAAAACCTGTATAAATCAACATTGTTTTAACGGGGAGAGGTCAAAAAATGCCGTAAGTGTTCCAAGACTGTTGGCACTGATTGTCTGAGGGAAATCTGTAAAACAGTAAGATTTACAGGAAATAGTTGGTGGAGGGTAGGGGTTTTCCATAGTGCTGAGTTCAGTGGTGCCATCTAAACGTACATTACGTGGGGGGAAAGTCCAGAAGTGAAGGGTGTTGATAGTATTCTGCATCATGAGTTGATAATTTAGCTGTATTATTCTACTAGTTGCAGTTGTTTCGTAGTCACAAATAAATGTCGTTCTTTGTCTCAGTTCTGGTCAGTATCGAGCATTTGTGCAATAAAAATAAGCAATTAATACGTAGTAAACAAATATTGGCAGCAGGAAGCTCTTGAATACATGACAAATATTGCTCAAATGGCATACAGTATCTATTCAAAACGACTAATTTCCTGTCCGTCCAATATGGTCAATTGAAACCATTTAAGTGGCAAATAGGGGAATCTAAGGCAAGATTTCATATATTTAGTACTCATGTACGCCACACGTGAGAATAGCTGAGACAAAATGGTATTTCACGCAAGAATTAATATGAAACTTAGAGTGTATATCTGCTACCTTAGACGAGAGTCGTCTTTGTCGTACAGGGAGATTGCTCGACGCTGTGGTATCTCACCATCAAGTGCCGTGAGGATATGTTGGGAGGCCTTTTCTAGCCAAAGTACGAAGAAGAGAGCGGGTCGGCCACCATTGATGACCAAGAAAGTCAAGGCCAGATTTATTCGAACATTCCGCAAAATGAGAGATGAGAACCCAAACATCAGAGTCGAGGATGTCACACATTATTGTGAAATTACAAGCATCAGCTATAGAACTTGTATACGTATGTTAAATGATGCTGGGTACCATTTTTTGAGATCCAGGAAAAAGGTATACTCTCGCCAAATGACAGGCAATGCAGAGTGCGGTACGCAAAAACAGCTCTAAAAAACTATGATACACACTTTTGGACAGACAACATTCTTCTGTATTTGGACGGTGTCTCTTTTAGGCACAATCACAAGCCATATGAAGATGCGTTATGTGCTAATGGAAAAATCTGGAGGAAACGCAATGAAGGACTGAAATATATGAGTAAGGGAGCGAAAAATCTACCAGGGGGATGTTCGTTGCATCTTTTGGTGAGCATTCAACAGGAGTGGGTCTTGCAGAAGAATATGAGAAGATGAATGGACCTTGGTTTGCCACGTTCATGCAAGCAACTCTGCAGAAGGTCTTAATGGATTTTGCAGTGCTAAAAGGCAAGAAGACATTGCTTCTAGTTATGGATAACGATCCAAGCCAAAGAAGTATGGTAGCGAAAGATGCATTGTAGGAAATAGGTGCTGATCTTGTAGAAATACCAGCTAGATCACCAGACATAAATCCAATAGAAAATATCTTTCATAATAGTAAGCGTAGTCTTAGGGAAGATGCACTAAAGCGAAAACTTATCAGGGAGGACGTTGAATCATTGAAACAAAGGGTCCTGAGTACACTTCTCCAGTATGATGGGTCTGTTATTGACTGCACTATAGAGACAATGACCCTTTGCCTACAGAGAATTGCGAAGTCTGGTGGATATAGAACTAAATACTGAGCTCATTGAAAGTATTTGCAATAATGATATAGCTTGTCGATGACTATTTCAGCAGTTAATTATGCAATAGTACAGCGAATTTTTCCTTGTCTTTATTCCTTCAAGGTGTCCTGGATTAATACCAGTTGCTCTTTGACTCATGAAAGGAGATGATGGAATTATGAGAGAATTAAAAAGGTTACTCTCATGTGGGCTTAAACCACCTGATGCTAAACCCTTTGATAACACAAACTGTGGCTTTACACCTTTTAAGCATCAAACTCAATGTATTTAAAACCCCCATTGAAATGGATTGCATATCAAATGGTATTTTCCAATGGTTTACCATCACGGTTTACCATTGTATTTTTCCTTCTACATTAGGAAGGAATTCTTCAATATTGCTATGAGCTTAGAAAAAGTGGTACATGAACATAAACTACTGGTGTCTATAGTTTTGAATAAGTCTGCTCTAGAGTTTCTGAGAAAAACGAGAAAACCTGCACGGTTTACCATTTGTTGAAATCTGACTTCGATCCTATTCATGTTTATCTGCGTAAAATGGTAAACCGTGGCTATTTCATTGATTTCACTAAGATAAGAATAATAGACATGTATTTTACTGTCATCTCATGAAGGTACTTATCGACGTACCACTTTTAACATTATTTACTCCTGGGTACCTAATACCAGTAAAGGGACAATAGAAATGGTAAACTGTGGCCAACTTGCACTTTCGCTACCATTACAATGACACTGCCGTTTGTCAATGCTACGCAGGAACACTATTGTTTACAAAGTGATGTGCCTATATCCATTATTGCAACAAGATCGTTGCAAAACAATGACCACATGGTGGGACAGTTTTTGCTCCTGTGGCTGGAACTGATATTTGACATAAAAGAAGCGCCATCGTACCTGCATCATTTCAGTTTCACGATTGTCTATAACAAACCTTTTACAACGGAGATTGGTGCCTTTGATGTGGCAAACATTGGTGTGTCACTGGACAAGTTGATGTCTCTGCTGTAGCTCGTTTTTGGTGCAGCAAAGTGGATGACATGGCCTTCCATTAGCAGTAGCATACCGCTCCACGGAAGTATGAGGGGTGACCACCTGAAATCAGTCAGAAAAATGACTTCCTTGTCTTCAACCCCCAGCCATGCATACGAGCACGTTGTAGGAGACAGGAATATATTAAATATTACTCTCAGTGGATCAAGTATAAATGTTTTCCCACAGTTTGCAGGATCAGCGATATATACATTCCGACCCTTGCCACGGCCTAATACTAACAATATGACAATAGCATCAGCAAATACACCCCTATTGATGGCATTTCTGTCTAGAGTGTCAAGTGCACAATCCAGCCATTGGCCATTGCAAATGCACTGGATATTGACCTGCTGCCTTTAAATATCTAATCTTGTGAGTTTACTTCGCTCTTGTTTTTCTTTGGCGGTCTCCATCTCCCACACTAGATGAATCAGGTCATTCAGCTGTTTGTCACCCCTGTTCAATTCGAACTCATAAGTCGTTTATCACCCGCATCAAATCTACATTTTGCAATAGATCTATTCTTGAGCAAAGTTTGTGCTTTAGCACAATATTGCTAACATCAAGATTAGACAGTCGCTTGACTTTTTCAGTTGATGAGAAGTGTGTCTGGTAGTAGCACTCTTTGTTTTTGGAGATGGGACATTTACAGGGTGATTATTGCTAGTTATATACTCCTTATCATCCTTTTTGACATAACTGAACGCTGTTTGGTAACCACTATGTCCAGAAAAGTGGAGGACAATGCTGTATTTATCTTGTACATAATGTTTTACCTTCAACCAGCATTGCAATTTGTTTAAGAGAACACACATGTGGAAATGATATCTACCATTCTTATGCTGTTCCAGGCAGCATGCCCATTGCGTAACCGTAGATCCTCTCATGCACGCTTCAAAAGCTGAAGTGATAATAGTTGCAAATTTCTCCCTATCATACAATTCAGTATTAGCATTGCTGTAGGTTATCAAGTAAGCTTTCCTCACACCCCTAGGTCCTATCACTTCGCTAGGATTACTTACCGTAGACCCTTCCATTTCAACCTTTCTTGTGGATATCATTCAATACTCTAAATGCTACATCTTACATCAGGGTTCTGTTTTCATAGCATACAACCTCCTTTTCAATCCATGCCAGAAAATATGATGTAGAACCTTATGTTCTGTTGCACGACATATTGTTTTTCTGGCAGAGTGAAAATACTACCTTTTCGGGTATCCCACCTTGCCTCCTGACAAAACCATTAGAGATATCGATTTGGAAATATTTCCATTGAAATCAGGACCATGGAAAACCCTATGATACATATATATTTTATTGTCATACTATTGCATGGGCAGTATCTGTCTCAGACAATCACTGCCAAAAGTCCTTGGAACACCCTATGAATACAGCGTTTTATATGACACTTATGAGATGGCAGTGACGCACAACGGACTATGCCCCCCCTACCCCCCAGAGCACTGTTGAATTAATGGTTGGGTTAGCTGACAGTTGTGTGAAAGCAATTCGATTTATTTATTGCATATAAAACCAATATAAATCAACATTGTTTTAAAGGGGAGAGGGGAACGCTCACCAGCAAGGTCAAAAAATGCCGTAAGTGTTCCAAGACTTTTGGCATTGATTGTAGCTATCATACTAGTCAAGATTTGTCTTCTGACATTTCTCCCTCTGATCTTTCCTTTTCACAGTAAATATAAGAAGTCTGTCTTGTCACTTTGATGAACTTCAGTCTCTGTTATGTGAACTTAATATTGGTTTTGATGTATTTGCTGTATCTCAAACTTGGGATTCACTTGCTAGGCCATTAAGCACAAATGTAAACATTCCAGGATACACCTTACCTGCTACTAAGTCTCAAAGTCAAAATGGTGGTGTTGGTATTTATATCTAAACTTGTCTAGGCTCTGTTCCAAGGACTGACTTGGCAAGTGATAGCACTGTGCATAAAACAGTATGGGTCGAGATTGAGACTTCAAAAGATAAAATCATTTTGATTTCTTGTGCATATCATCATCCAAGTTCTGAAGTTGAACATGTCAATGAATACTTTCAAAGGACGTTATCAAGTCCCTCTGTTGCAAATAAGCATGTTTTCATATTGGGTGACTTCAATATCAACGTACTAAATTACGACTCTCATACTCCTACCTGTGATTTTGTCAGTTCTCTTCTTTCTGAGCATTTTCTTCCATACGTAAGTCATCCAACTCGAGTATCTGACTATTCTACTATTATTGATAATAGTTTTTCTAATATTTGTAATTTAAATACCATAAGTGGCAACATTTTGACACAAGTTGCAGATCACTTTCCACAGTTCTTAATTGCTAAAAAAGCAGGTATAGCAAGCAAGACACAGTCATATTATCAACATGATTATTCAAATTTTGATGAGGGAAAATTTTTATCAGACTTCAAAAACCTTAACTTTGAGCATCTAAATGACAATCAAAGCAATGTGTGTGCAAAATTCAATAGATTTCTTGTTCATGTTGATGAAATTGTGAAAAAGCACTCTCCATTGAAGAAGCTTAATAACAAGGATATTAAGTTACAGGCTAAGCCATGGATAACTAATAGAATTCGGAAAATGATGCGTGTTAGAGACAAATTGCTAAAAAAAGACCGAGGAAAAGATCAGATGCAGAAAATAGACATTTATATAAACAATGTAGAAACTGAGTGGTCATGGACCTGAAAGAAAGTAAGACAAAGTACTTTCATACTTATTTCAATATTAATAGTAATAATATGAAACTGTTGTGGACTGGAATAAGGTCAATTATTAGCATCAAGACCAACCATGCTACTGTTGTCAATAAACAAAAAGACATAAATGGAAATCTGACAACTAACTCAACAGCTATGGCAAATACTTTAAATAAGTCGTTTGTTAAGGTAGCTGATGGTGTTACATAGAATATACCCAGATTTTTAAAAAAAAGGGGAGCGATGTAGTGATTCATACAAGTACGTCATGTAATATGTCATAGGAGATCAATGCTTAGTTTATCTCTGAAAAACGTGTGTCATTAAGGTTACGTTTTAATGTATAAAATATCAGAGAATCTACAGAGGACATAATGATAAAAAGGAGACAGCAAGAGATGAAAGAGAGAGAACAATGCACCAGGGAGAGAGAACTGGAGGGTAGATTGAAGAGGGACCAGGACATACTGTTTTTATTAAAACAACAGCTACAACAGCAACAGGCAATCTTGGAGCAGGTACAGCTGCGAACCACAATGCTTCTGTCCCTCTACCAAAAGTACCTTGAAAAGAAGGAATAAACAGATATGAAATACAATCTAAAGTCCCTTATTGTTTGACGATATGCTTCCCCTAATTGTTTTAATATTTCCTCATTTCATTCACAAGGAGTTCAACTGGTTAGCTCTTGTTCTACAAAAATGGTCACATGTCAAAAAGTTAAGTTCCAGTTTTCAGTGGAGTCGGTCCATCTTGTGCTCTTAGATCACTTTTGTTTTGGCAGGTCTATAATAGAAAATAAAGTATGGATTATTCCTGGTTAGTTTATTTTCATACAGAATGCCTGCTCAAAGATCAATCTAAAGCCTGGTACTTACTGTGATATAAAGTGTTCTTAAGTGATCTTAAGTGTGTTTATCTACTCGAGTTTAAGTGTTCTTAAAATGCTGGTATAAAACCCAAGATCAAACTCACTGCGAGTTTAAGTGTTTTTAAGTGATCTTATATGTCAATAAACATTGGAAAGCATATATCAAAGTTACCATTGTTGATGCAAATCAGTGTAAATAGCCAGTACACAACAAAGCTTAAACAACTGAAACGTTTAAAAGTATTGCCAAGAAAGGTCCTGGAGGAAATTTATTATACAGCGATATTATCCATTATTTCATGCTGTATATCGATATGGGGTACATCACATGTTTCTTTAACAAATCAGCTAGAGTCATTGCATGTCAGAGCTGCTAACGTAATATATGGTGTCCCAAGTAAAACGAAGGAAAATGAAGTCCTTGACCTGATAACATGGAAGCCGTTAAGTCACATTTATAAAAGAAGACTCGCTTCCATTATGTTTCAAATCCATACTCAATCCCTACCCAAACAGTTAGTCGACCTGTTTGACAGGACTACTCCAGCCCGCGAGTTAAGAAGCAAGAATTGTTTCACTCAAATAAGACTCAGGACAGAATGTAGCCGCCTTACCATCCAATGTAGGGGTCCATCAGTTTGGCGAGTGATCCCCCCAGAGATGAAAGAGTCAGAGAATATGAAATCTTTCAGAAACAGCTAAAAACGTGTGGTCAGAAACTAAATGCAATCGAATTTCATAAAGCCCAGGCAGCTATATCATTTATGGACCCATATTATAAATATTTTGAATGACTTACAACACATACTTTTCTTCTTAGTAATTATTGAACATTTGTAATTAGGAAGTATTTCCTTTTATGGCAGGTCCACACCAGCCCTTTGGCTGACCCAAACATGACCTGCCCCAACACATATTTTATGTATGTATGTATGTATGTATGTATGTATGTATGCAAATTCATGTCATCATATATATTGCTGAATTGAAAGTTTATGACCTCTTTTAAATGTAATAGTACTGGCTCATTGATTGTGATTTTTAGTTTCCTGTTAAGACCTTGGAAGTACGATCTAAAATTTATCTATCAAATCACACATTCCAACCTTTTGGTTGTCTGTGCTCCATAAACAGACTTCATAGCGTCATTAAGGGCTGATGGAAGAAATGCAAGTAATTCATAATTGAAGTTAACTACTTAATCATTAGCAAAGAGAACACACCATGCACATGAAGCAAACTATGTGTGGTAGATGAAGAGTATACTTATTAGTGTTGGTAGCCTTGAAAAAAACTGGTTGGTAGCTTTGAAAAACTGTTTGGTACTTTGTAAAAAAGCTGTTTGGTAGTTTTGAAAAACAGCTCAGGGCTTTCAGTGGAGGGCGAGCAATACTGCGCGGGCATGCAGGCACGTGCCCAAGGTTACGATTAGGAGCGATTAATTGCGCACCCAGTAATAACCATTTCCTTTGTGAAGAGTGACATCTGGAATCCGGCAATCATTATGATCCATTGCTGAGTTGTAGGCTCATCCACTTGAGAAACTCCTTTTCAAAACGTATTGATATTTAGTGGACTAACACATGTTTGTAATTTCTTATTTGTTGGTAAGGTGGGGGTGCTTCCTCGTTTCCATTTGCTAACGCTCTCTTCGCTCGTTTGTCTTTTACTTTTCTGAACAACATGACAACTCCCGTTTACATTTTCAAATCACTGAAACCCTTCATATGCTCAAATTCAAAGGTTGAGAGAGCTTTTAGCACTGAGCAACATACTCTCTGAGACAGGCCTCTCTATGTCACACAGTACCCCCAATGACGACTTGATAGTATATGGAAATCACTCTCTTTTGAGTAAACGATAGGAAAGAAATCACTGAGAGAGCTCTCGATGCGTTCCTCAAGTTGAAAAGGCGAGTGAAAATAAATAATCTTCCAGGCATTCACACTTCAACATATATCTATCCTCCCTTATCAGACGATTGATCAAAGTCAGACATTGATATTGATGAAATTGAGGAACATGTCCTTTTTGAATCTGAACTTGAACTTTAGCAGACAAGCAACATGGACTTTTGTTTCTTCTATTTGAAACATTTAACATGGGCTGATACCATTATTTTGATTAAGTACATTTATCATTTTGAAATAAGAGCCAATTTTTTCTATCAGTGCCAAATCCCGTTATCATTTGAAGTGCAATGCTTGAAGGGTATAGCCCGAAAAGGAACATAGGTCCTGTAAAGCCATGTAATATTTTCCAAACTAAATAAGTAAAGGAAATCTTTACGATAGTTAAAGCTCTAGGCTATGGCTTGCGTGTAGAAAACTGAAAGGGAAACGCTGTTTAGTTCAACTTGTCGAAAAAAAACTTCGCTATGTTGTGTTCTCAAATAATTTTCAATCGCTCGCCCCACTCTGTTCACCCGAGTTTTTGGATGCGCGCCTCAAGTTCACAGTGTGAAAGCCCTGCAGCTGTTATGGTAGGTTTGACGAAAACTGTTTGGTAGCTTTGAAATTAACTATTTGGCAGTTTTGAAAAAGCTGTTATGGTAGTATTGAACAGAACTGTTTGTAGCATTTATTTTAAGTAATCTTCAAGAACTGGAAGCTGTATACCAAAGACAGTTGATGTGTTAGTGCCATACAGATGTGTCATTGAGTTCCTTAGTAGTGCACAAACAGCATAGATCTTTCCAATTGCACAGAGGCCAATCGTGAGATTTTTCTTAAAATCACTAAATTTGAAGTAATTAACAATATCTCAAACTACCCATTCTACAGCAACACACTTCACTAATAGACTGGTTGGATGCTGGTTCCTCCACAGTGAGGGCTGGCCTGCATGTAAAGGGACATTTCTGGTGAATTCTATAAGGATTCGCTGGATCACCATATACACATTAAGGCTGTCCATGAGGTCTGAAGGCATGTTCTTCCAATTGATCCAAGAGTCCTGACATTGCCTGCAAACCACTGTCATGTGGTCTTACTTCAAGAGGACCAATCAGATTTGCAAGTAGCTCATTGGGTGCAACAACTCATAGGACCTTAAGTGCATGGAATCTTTTATGGCCATTGTAAACAGCCCTTTGGTTTTCCTTTGGTCTGCAAAGTGGGCACACCGTCTCATCAACAAAGCCCCAAAACTTATCTAGAGCAGCACCTTTATTGTAGATGGCATCTGCAAACATCTGAAGGTGGTGACGTGATAGTCATGGCTGGTCAAGATTCATATGCAGGTGGCCAAACCTATCGAATATGTTATTGACAAGAAGATATGTTACTCTACAGACCTGAGGTATAGGCCTTCCACATTGAGGGATAAGGTTGACATACCTACATGGATAAACAAACATCTTTAAAAGCATGCAAAGTCCCTCGATAGTATCTGCTACCACACCATGCTGACATTTTATTCTTTCAGGAATCTGCAAAGCAGCAGCAAGTTTGAAAATGTCCCCATTTCTGAAATGAAATTCCACTTATTACTCATCCTCTTGCATTTGAAAACTATTAAATGCAGTATATTGATAATAAGGGAGGCCAGAGTGCAGATTTCTATGCTGATTTGGGATTAGTAGCAGTACCTCTTTGTCATCGATTTCTCCAGCATCATGCTACAAGTACAAGTTCTCCATTTTAAATTCTTTCGATTTTGGTACTAAGTCTGTATTTCATCAACAGAACCAACAATTTACCCTTGAAAGCAAGACAGTGGGTCTGGACTAGTCCGAGGCCTTGCTACCATCCCCGTTATCATAGTGTGGTCGATTGGAAACTCACTATTCCTACCAGCACCAAACGAACAATCTTTAAAGAGAAACCTGAAACTGAAATCTGTCATTGGTACTGCAGTGACATACAAAAAACTTGCACCAATTATATACCAATAACACACCTTGTACTCTTGATTACCAAATGAAAGGTCTGTTGAAATTAATAGGGGATTAAAAGGTGTTCTGATATAGATAATCAGAGGCGGGTCAGAACAAATGGAGGGCTGGAAAGCAAAATGGCACTGCATGGAATAACTCAGGAAGATAGACTGTTTTGTCATTGTAAGGTACAGTACATTACAGTTGTTGTGTTAGAGGATTCTGAATTAAGTCTGAAATATAATGTATGGTTAGTCTCCAAGTAAATGAAAATAGTCCCTGTAAGAAACAATTTCACTGAATAGTCTCCCAAACTAATAAATGGTGGATTTGAATAAAGTAGCAGGTTGGGATAAATTCCAAAACAAGCACACATTATTTGGTGCTCAAGAGCACTTCTACCTATGCCCTTTTTCCTGTGCATCAACACAGTTGGTAAATTCAGTCACTTGCTTTGAAGGAGCCATTTCCACAGCTGTAGTGGTACTAATGGTGCAATCACTGCATTGCACCATCTTTCGATCTGTGTCTGGGAGTCGAAAATGGCAGTATGTTCTGTATGTCCATTGAAATAGGTGTGAGTCACTTGCTTTGTTGCTCTTAGCCTCTGTGACATTGTCAGTAAATTCACCAATATCCACAGCTTCCAGGCTATGGACCAAAGCAGTCCGCATTGCCAATTGTCTAAATGTGCAGCAACATGTATTCATGTCTTTAGCTAGTGCTGCAGTAAAGGCAATGGAGAAAAGCCCACTTTGTTGCTTGTATGTCTACAACATACATATTGATATTGCCAGTTGGTATTGTTAGCTGACATGGTGCAATCTCTACACCGTTGGGATAAGAACTGGAGATATCCATGTGCTGTTTTCTTGTGTCCTGATTATGAATAGCCTCTGATGCCTAGAAAAGTAATAAAAATGCAATAAAAATAGTAAACCAAGACCTGACAAACTTATGTTTTGAAACGTAAGTTGCAACAGATCATTATAACGTAAATACCATTGGTGACTTCAGTTGCAGTTAGAAACATGCATGCTTGAAAGCTTTGCTTACCTGGTTGGCTACAGTAGTTCCTTTACTTTTCTTACTCATAATCTTTGTAGTAATCATATGCAGGCTGTCCAGCACATGTTTTTACAGTAGGCTTCATAGTTATTTCCACTATAGATGGTAGAGTTATTCTAGTGAAGTCAAATTAAAGGGGTTCTATTATACTAAATGTTCTTTTGCTGGGACTTGCACTTCTTTCTGATATCATTTGTTATGAATGCCATTACTGAATTCCATAGATCATCCTGCACGTGATGATATACTCTTAAGGGATGACTTAGTACTAGATATGACTGTCATTTTTATTGCCTAGACTTAATTTATGAAGCTCCTTGCCCCCACTGAGGCAGTGCCTTCGTTTGACATCTGAGTTGGTGATGCAGGATATATATTATTACTCATTTCAAAGAATTACTGACTTCCATAGATCATTCTGCATATGATATTATAGTTTTTTTAGGGATGAATTAGTACTAGATAGCAACATTTTGATTTATGGGGCCACTTTCCCCTATCAAACTATGATTATTGTTTGAAATCTGAATTTCATATGGTTGTAACAGATAAAATAGTAATGGAGAGCTCCATTATTTTTGTATAGCCATAACCTATGGATTCCCCCCAAGAACTTTGGCTGAAATCAAATGTGATGATTCTCACTGCTCAATCATGGGCTTTGCACTCTGTTATGTAGTATATAAAGGTGTGATATAGGAATACTAAGCAATATTCTTTTTCTTTTATCACCTTGAACTACAAAGTCCTATCACAGATTCCAGTTGTATAACACCTATGTTTGTGGGTCAGACTTGATTGTGTACCTCTGTGGACAAGATTATTGGTCACCTACACGATGACAGAACCACTCATACCTGCCAATTCATGTGCTATATTGTATCTGTTATAACATGTTGAATCTATACCACTAGACTTTACAAGACTCCTTAAGTTAGAAGTGAATGATGCAGGAGACAATATGTCATGTAGTTTCATTACTGCCTAATTGTAGAGAGCATTTTAAACAATTCTGTGCATAATTCATATAATACAGACTAGCTTAGTACTGATAGCCCGCTACACAGAAGCTCCCCTAGCCCCAGTTGAAACGTTGCATATTAGCCTTGGAAAGACTAACACTATGCTGCCATGACAGTTGCATGGTCTGGTTGCAAAGGATCATGAGAAAGTGATGTCATGGGCTTCTGTGATGGAGCATGTGACTTTCAACCGTGCATTGTGCAAACCAAAGAAATTTGCAAGACAAACTTGAGCCAAAATGTTTGGATACCTGCGTTAGGCTAAGGGGCTTCTTGACTTTCTTCCTTTCCCTGTACTGCCCTGTAGTCTAGCGCAGGTATCCGACCACATTTTGCACAATTTTTTCTTGCACTTGTCTTTGATTTACACAATGCAAGGCCAAAAGTCACATGCTCTATCGCAGAGGCCCATGACGTCACTTTCTCATGATCCTATGCAACCAGACCATGCAACTTTCATGGAGGCACAGTGTTAGTCTGTCCAAGGCTAATATGCAACTTTTGAACTCGGGCTAGGGAGCCCGCGTATAGCGGGCTATCAGTACTAAGCTATTCAAACCTCTACTCAACCAATCACAACCCACAACAACCGATATCAAGAACAACACAAGTAGATAGTCCAGAAAAGAAGAAGAAAAGATACAAAGAGGTAATAAAAAGGAGAATAAGCCGATGATAAAAAGGTTTTGGACACAATGTCAAAGAGATAATTGAAATCATTAATAAGATGAATGAGGAAATAAATAAGTTGTATTTTAATCCTAGGTTTCCAGCGTCATTTTCTGGTTTAGATAGGTTTTATAAAGAAGCTAAACAAATTTTACCTAAATTAACTAGGAAAGATCTAAGAACATGGGCACAGAATTCACCATCTTATCATATACATAAGAGTGCAAGAAAGAACTTTCCATGTGAACAAATATATACCAGTAGTATAGATTATTTATGGGAAATTGATATAATAGAAGTTCAAAGATTAAGGGAATTCAATGATAATGTTTAATATCTGTTCATTTGTATTGATACATTTAGCAAATATGTCTGGATTCATCCATGATTTAGAAAAACTGTCAAGGAAACTACAGAAGCGTTTAATTCCATTATTAAATCAAGTAATAGGAAACCAGGAAAATTATGATATGATCAAGGAATGGAATTTAGAAATACACAATTTCACAAATTATTGAAATCATATGGTTTTCACGCATATGAAGCAAAGAATGATACAAAGGCTGTGGTAGTTGAAAGATTAATTAGTCCTCAGTGGATGTGTACAATTTCAACATTATGTTATAAACTTAAAAAGCCATGTTATTATAAAGTTGTAAGTAATCAAATAAATTCAAGTAATGTGAAGATTAAGAATTAAATTAATAAACAAGTAGTTGGAAATTCTAGTCATAGTGTTATAAATATATGACCAAAATATTGTTGTTGTTAAAGATGTCTTCGTTTTATCTTAATTGAAATCTCTCATCTTCAAATATTAGAAACGCACAAATTGATTTAGAAGGTGAATGGGAAGTGGCATTGGTTGATATATTCATTTCAAGAACTTCACATTTGCTACACAAGTTATATTTACTAAGATAATTTACACCAATTAAAAATTCTAAAAAGTTTTTTTGTTTAATCAACTCTGTTCTAGGACATACATTCAACCATAGTGAGATATCTATTTTTCTCACAGTTTCATTGTCCACTTTTTGTCTTAAAAGAATTGATTAATCTTTCTTTATCAAGTATGTAGCAGGTACCATCTCTGTATCAATGAGTTCTAAAAGTATTTGTTTGAATTGTCCCTGCACTTCTCTTCCCTCAATTGCTGATGATTCCTTTCATGTCACGTATTCTTTTGCCACTTCACCGTCTATATTCAAACGTGAAACGAGTTCATACTTGTATCTAAATTTCGCATTACATTCCGACTCAGTTAGAGTCTTTTGACAACTCACATCTTCATTAATACTGTCCACAGTGATTATGTATTTTATACAACAATATATGATTCCTACCTGCATTCCTCTTGAAAAATCAGACTTCACTGCAGCCCTCCTGCTATAGCAAACCTCAATTTTGTATCTTATGAAGTTTATTGACAAGCTGTGATTGGTATACTTACCATATGTAGTATTTATATTCATTGAGAGGATCGAATTTTAGTAGTTCAAACACGTCCTGAGGTTTGGCAGTTTCCTAGTCATACGTTCTTACAAGTATACAAGTTCTAGTCAGTTTTGGCGGTTACCCACCATACTTTTTCTAATATGATATATTGAATTGAAAATGTATGCATTGTTCTCAGGGAAGTCATTAAAGTAAATACTGACAAAAGTTTCTGAATAGATTTCCGACAATTAGAAGGATATGTTCCAACCTGTCCAGATGTTGTAACTTCTTATTGCAATCACATGGTTTTCGATCCAAACATAGCATGAAAGATAACATAATTAGTTAATTGATCGAAGTCTTTTCAGAATCGTCTAGACTTTATACACAGGAATTAATCAATTTAATAAATATGAATATAAATGCAAAAACTACACTTGTACCATATTATCTTAGACTGAGATATAGAGATAGTGATGGTGCTATCAGAGTAACATTACCACCATATTTTACAATGCCTGTATTATCATTGAATAATGATTTTATAAAGATGAAAGTTCCTTTTATGTAACACAAATATTAATTATTAAAGAAATGAATGATCTATCTCAATCTCCATCTGTAGTGTATAGTGATGAGATGGTTGATAGTTTTAAGAGATTGTATGTACGCATATCGAATAATGTAAAAGGAACTTATAGATATAAACATGAAGTCGGTACTTCTGGTACGACAATGCATCATTTTAGCATCATTCCATATTATATCCAAACACCTTGTGCTTCATTGATACATTATATAGGAGCGGGATTAGGACAGAAAGTGACAAATCCAACACCATCACAATCAGGTAATGGAATGTTTGAGAGTTGACTGAGCATTACTTGTAATGCATGGAAAGCCCTGCATTAAAAGTAATGCTCAGTGAACTCTCAAACAGTATGGTACCATGACCTGGGAATAAGCAGAAAAGATATCATTATGGCAGAAAAAGAACACTTAAGGAAGACAATACAACCCAGAATGGCCATAGACTTGTCGTCTGCAAGACACTCAAGAAGGCTTGCGGGATTGTCCTACCGCTCAAGCAAACGACACCAGTGGAACTCCATACACAGTTGGAATCAATAAGAAACACTTTATAATGAAAACGCGATATTATTACCACATTGCATGAAGAAATAACAAATCTACTTGATGACCAGGAGATTGACAAAGAACTAGCTGACCGTAGCGAATTTGAAGATGAACTTGAAAATATGGTTTGTTGTATTGACAGGGCTTTCCGAAACCAAACAGGAAAACACCCAGGTCAACAATCAGTACATGCTCAACAATCATTTGATGTTAAACTCCCCAAGTTGCCTTTACTACCATTTACCAGAGATCCAACGGAATGGAAACGATTTTGGGAAAGTTGTGCAATCACCCATTGATAATAATGCGAACCTTGCGGACATTGACAAATTCAAATACCTACAACGATCTAATGGGAGACGATTACTGCCTTTAAGGATTACTGCGCAAACGATTACTGGTTTACAGATATCAAGTGAAAATTACAAAGTAGCAATAGAGCTTTTAACGAAACATTCTGGCAATTGGCAGATTATTATTTCGCGTCACATAGAGTGCTTAATGGCCTTGTTGAAAGTAACAAAAGAAAACAGATTACAAGGTATGCGTCAAGTGTATGACAGAGGAGAAAGCACAGTAAGAAGTTTAAATGGCATTGCAATTTCCACAGAAAGCTATGGTACACTCACTCCAATAATTGTGTCAAAGATACCACCAGAAATTTGACTCTTGGTATCATGAAAATTGACAGATGAGTGTGGTTTAAAAGGTACTTTGACCATTTTAGGTGCAGAACTTTCAATGTGAGAGAAATGCACACATGCTCCACTTGACACCGCTAACAGATCAAGTGGAATGGAAAATTTTGAATCAAAACCTAGAGTATCAAAAGAATCAACAACAACAAGTTATGATAGAAAATGAAGGTATGACAAGAAAATCCAACAGCAGGATACCATTTTGTTTATTTTGTGGCAAGCAGCATTATTCTTTGAGCTGTACCATTGTATCAATTCCAGGGGTGAGAAAATGGATTTTGCGAGAGAAAGGGCATTGTTGTATATGTTAACGAGCGGGTCATATTAGTAGCGCATGCAGACGCAGTTTCAAATGTTTTCACTGCCAAGGCAGACATCATGCAACAATATTTGGATCTAAACCGGACAATAGTAGCCAAGTATATTCAACAGCAACAAACCCCACAACGCAACAATCCGCAAATGTTAGCATGCCATCAAATGCACATGTAAGCACTTCAATTACTTCAGATATAGTTAACTGCATATCTATTTTATTGTATACTGTGAAAGCTAAAGTACACAGAGTTGATAGACCAGACAACAAAGTTGTAGTAACATTACTATTAGATACTTGCTCACAAAAGTTGTATATTTCTGCCAGATTAAGAGATCATTTACAATTGCCTACTTTAAAAGCTGAAAAGATAATCATTAAGGAATTCGGAAATGTAGCTGGAACAACAACAACGTGTGACTCAGTACAAATTGCAATTAAGGGTGAGGACACTTTGATTATCTATATGAATGCTTTTGTAGTAAAGAATATTTGCAGTCCCATTTCTAAACAAGCCATTGACATTGCAAAATCTAGCTATTGTCACTTACGAGAAGTAGCGATGGCTGATCGCGGGGATGGTAATGAAAATATGGCAATTGATATTTTAGTGGGGGCAGATTACCTTTGGACTTTTATGTTGGACAACGTAGTACAGGGGGAGCAAGGCCCCATCGCAACCTTAATGTGTTTTGGATCAAGTGTTGTCAAAAATGAACGCTTCTCAAACATCACTATTGCTCATGTTTTAAAAACAGAAATATCAGTCATTACTTGCAATGAAGACTTACCAAATGCGATTCACAATGGTTGCCCACAAGACTCTGTGAGCATATCCAACAATGATACCCAAGAAATATCTGAGAAAAACCCTTTAGGGGGAAATATTCACTTTATCGACAAAAGTTATGAGGTTGCCTTACATTTTGTTGAAAATGATTCAGTACCTTGAGATAATTATACCATGGCATATAAGTGTTTAAAATGACTCCATCAGTGTTTACAACGAAAATGATATATTACATCATTATGACAGTGTGATTAAAGATGCCTAAACGATTGCCTAGATCGGATTAAGTTGGGAATAGTTGAAAAAATTCCAGTAGAAGACCGACGGTCTAGCACTCCGGGTGCTGTTTATTACAGTCCACATTGAGAGGTACTTAAAACGGATAGAGTAACAACTAAGTTATGTAAAGTTTATGATGTGAGCTCAAAACATAATGGTGAATATAGCCTAAACGATTGCCTAGATCCAGGACCAAACGTAGCACTGCTCATTTATGATATTTTAGTTTTTATTTGCATGTCTAAAGTCACACTCATTGGCGATCTAGATAAGGCTGTCATAAGTGTAAAAGTAGACCCAAAACAACGCAATTTATTACGTTTTCTATGGTATGATGAAATTTCGAAGGATGAACCTCACTTATTGCTTTTGCGATGTACATGGTTGGTTGTGGGTTGACATGCTTGCCATTCACTTTAAACCAAACAATTCGTCAACATCTGGATCAATATGATGCACATGATCCAATGTTTGTATCAACGGTTACAAATTCACTATATGTAGACAATTGCGCATTCTCAATGACACCTGAAAATGATTGTTTCAGACTTTATCCAAAGTTACAGTCGTGCTTTGCAGAGGGAGGATTTAATATGAGTAGAATAGGATTGGAGCGTCCGAGTGCAGTTGACCTCTAGTGTGCATGAGCGAAAGTGATGAGTTCATTTTTGTATGTCTGAAAACGATGATGTCATATGACATCACTATTGTTGTTGCTGTTACTTAGTGCGCTTCCGCGAAATTAATGAGTTGATTTTTGTAAGTCTGAAAACAATGATGTCACATTACATCATTATTGCTGTTGTTGTTACTTATTGCTCTGAAATGACGTAATCCAAACCAAAGTAGGCATGCTCTGAAATGACGTAATCTTGGTGGTGGGTAATCAGGAGACGTATTTGTATATATACATTTTACGTGAATGGAGTTAAGTATGGGATACAATTGCCGCTTGAGTGAGTCTAGGAAATGCTTCTATGTAACAGTTCCTCCACTCCTGAAGCTTGTTACTTTCAGTTGGATCTGAAGTAGTACCATTCAAGCGCCACTCCATTCGATGTGACTTAGGCACCCAATCTGCTTTCTAGCAGGTCGTAGCTCTTTGTGTAGTGCAAATTTTAGAGAGAAAGAGACAGACGAATTGATATTTAGAAGCATAGTTTGGCTTGTAGATTGTCGTTGATAGACCATAAGAAGAGAATTAGAATGTTATAATATAACAACATTAATACTTAAATAATCTAAAAAGAAGTATACAAATAGTGTTGAAAAGTGACTTAAAGTGATTCATCACCTAAGGAATCATCTTCATCAAAGACACTTTCGTCTTCATCATCGAAGGATGAATCCACATCTGACTCCATCTCCAAACAATCACATTTGTGTGATGCGATTTTGAAAACGTCACATTTGCTACAAAAGTTATATTTACTAAGATAATTTACACCAATTAAAAATTCTAAAAAGTTTTTTTGTTTAATCAACTCTGTTCTAGGACATACATTCAACCATAGTGATATATCTATTTTTCTCACAGTTTCATTGTCCACTTTTTGTCTTAAAAGAATTGATTAATCTTTCTTTATCAAGTATGTAGCAGGTACCATCTCTGTATCAATGAGTTCTAAAAGTATTTGTTTGAATTGTCCCTGCACTTCTCTTCCCTCAATTGCTGATGATTCCTTTCATGTCACGTATTCTTTTGCCACTTCACCGTCTATATTCAAACGTGAAACGAGTTCATACTTGTATCTAAATTTCGCATTACATTCCGACTCAGTTAGAGTCTTTTGACAACTCACATCTTCATTAATACTGTCCACAGTGATTATGTATTTTATACAACAATATATGATTCCTACCTGCATTCCTCTTGAAAAATCAGACTTCACTGCAGCCCTCCTGCTATAGCAAACCTCAATTTTGTATCTTATGAAGTTTATTGACAAGCTGTGATTGGTATACTTACCATATGTAGTATTTATATTCATTGAGAGGATCGAATTTTAGTAGTTCAAACACGTCCTGAGGTTTGGCAGTTTCCTAGTCATACGTTCTTACAAGTATACAAGTTCTAGTCAGTTTTGGCGGTTACCCACCATACTTTTTCTAATATGATATATTGAATTGAAAATGTATGCATTGTTCTCAGGGAAGTCATTAAAGTAAATACTGACAAAAGTTTCTGAATAGATTTCCGACAATTAGAAGGATATGTTCCAACCTGTCCAGATGTTGTAACTTCTTATTGCAATCACGTGGTTTTTGATCCAAACATAGCATGAAAGATAAAAATAATTAGTTAATTGATCGACTGATCGAAGTCTTTTCAGAATCTGCTAGAGATTTTACATGATGTATGTATATAACTTATTTTATGAAGAGCTAGACAATGTCCTAAGTCAGTGTAGATCGGGAGAAGTAACCATAATGATGGGAGACCTAAATGCTAAAGTGGGAGAAGGTTGGAGTGGGAATGTGGTTGGCAGTTTTGGACTAGGTGATCGGAATGCACGAGGAGATGAGTGGGTGGGGTGGTGTGAAAGTTGGGAACAAATAAGTATGAACACATGTTTTAGACATCACAAAAGACACTTGTACACATGAAAAAGCCCAGGAGACAGAGTAAGGAATCAAATAGACTACATCACTATCAATAAAAGATTCAGGAATAGTATAAGTCAAGTGAAAACTTACCCAGGAGCAGATTGCGGTGGAGGTTGTGATCATGTCCCTGTGGTGGCAGAAATGAAAGTAAAGCTCAAAAAGGTGAAGAAAAACAGTAAGGTGAGGAAAGACTGGAGCATATTAAGAAGAGATGAAGCGATGCAGAACCGTTATGCTGTAGAGGTCTCTAATAGGTACGCCATTCTGAGTGCCAATGAGGAAGAGGAAGGTGTAGAGAAGGATTGGAGAGTGCTACAGGATGCTCTTGTTGGTGCGTCGCAGGATATAATTCCAACTGAGAAAAGGAGAGGAAGGACAGTGTGGATAACTGAGGAAATTCTAGATTTGATGGAGGAGAGAAGAATTCTGAGAACCAAGCCAGAGGACCTATACAAAGAACTTGACAAAAGACTTAAACGAATGTGTATAGAACGAAAAGAGGGGTGGCTGAGAGAAAAATTTGAGGAAGTGGAACAGTTAGAGAGGTCAAACTCAAGGTTAATGGAAGAAAAGAACTAACAGGGAAATGTAGAACGACAAGAAGTACAATAATACAAGATAAAGATGGGAATATCGTAACAGAGAGAGGACAAGTACTAAAGAGATGGGAGGAGTATGTCAGGGAATTGTATGGTGATACAAGAGGTGAAAGACCATACCTTGGAGAGGTCACACCAGTCCCTTATATTTTGAAAAGAGAAGTGGAAAAGGCCTTGGGGAGAATGAAGTGGAGGAAAGCAGAGGGGAGTGATGGTGTGGTTGTTGAAATGGTGGAGGCAGCAGGAGAGTTTGCAATAGAAAAGATTACCGAGTTGGCAAATAAAGTATATCGTACTGGTATCATTCCGAAGAGGATGGAAGAATCAGAATTTATTGTACTCCCTATAAAGGAAGGAGCAACAGAGTGCAGTACATATCGAGCAATCAGCATCATGAGTCAAGTGGCGAAGGTGATACTGAAAGTTATGGATGATAGATTAAACAAAACGGTAGAGGAACATGTTGATAAGGCCCAGTTTGGCTTTAGAAAAGGGAAGAGGACTGGGAATGCGATTTTTGTGCTAAGAGCGATCATAGAGAGAGCTATAGAGAAGCAAAAAGACTTGTACCTATGTTTCATTGATTTTGACAAGGCCTTCAATATGGTTCGTTATGAGGTATTGGTGGAAAGATTAAGAGGGCTAGGGATAGATGTTCCTGATTTAACGTTAATAACCAACTTGTACTTGGGACAAATAGCTGTAGTAAAAGTTGGTGATGATAAAAGTGAATGGGCAAATATAGAGAGAGGAGTAAGACAGGGTTGTGTGCTGTCACCAGACTTATTCTCACTTTATTCAAAAGCGGTTATAAATGAACTGGAAGATATAGAAAGTGTAAAGGTTGGAGGGTCTAACATAAATCATATAAGATATGCAGACGATACTGTGCTGATTACTGACACAAATGCAAAATTGCAGAGTCTGGTTGATAAATTAGATGTGGAATGCAACAGAATGGGATTAAAGATCAACATCAGTAAGACAGAAGTGATCGGTATAACCAAGAATAAAGGGCAGGTGAGAGTAGTGGTGAATGTAGGAGGTCAGACAGTAAAGCAAGGTAGTGCATTTAGATATCTGGGAAGTTTGGTAAGTGAAGATGGTAAATGTGATGCAGAAATACGTTCAAGGATTGCAATGAGGAAAGCTAGGTTTGGACAGATGAGAAGGATATTGACAAGCATGAGATTGAGCAGTGAGGTCCGATTAAGACTCTTGAAGAGCTACATATGGTCGGTTATGCTCTATGGCTGTGAAAGCTGGACAATCAGTAAAGAGATGAGAATGAGACTGGAAGCAGCAGAAGTGTGGTTCCTCAGAATGTGATACAGATCGCAGGCACAAAAAGAGAACTGATAACTGTCATAAGAAAAAGACAGCTAGGGTTCCTTGGACATGTGTTGAGATGGAACGGCCTAGAAAATAGCTGCCTTCTAGGAATGATTAGCGGAAAGCGAGCACGGGGAAGACAAAGACACAAATACATGGATGCTGTCAAGGAAGCAGCAAATATTCAAACAACAGTGGACGTTTTGAGAGTTATTCAGGATAGAAATATATGGAGATCCATCGTAGCCAACATCAACATAGACACGCCACTGTGGTAAGGTACAGTAAGGTATGTATATAAGAGAATAGTCAACCTTGCAGTTTTTCCAATCAATCTAGTGAAAGATGTAACATATGAACTAGATAAAATGCTTATCCTGTGTGAAGGTCGATACTACCCAGAAGAAGAAGAGGTTGATGCAGTACAGAAGGAAAATACATATGTTCTGGGTACCGAACTTATGCCAGATGAACATGGAGTATTCACAAGAAGATTTGCTGAAATTGATGGGGATACCTATAATGAACTTGATTTGAACGACACATGACCACAACAAGCAATACGTTAGAGCTTCTGTGAAATTCTAAAGACATTCTGCATGTACATTCCACCATTCTTAACAATAAGAGAAGGTTCACAAATAAGTGTCATAGAGATGGACAATAACACAATTCACTGTGGTTTTATGCTCAAGGGGATGATGATACCATAAAAGGTATATGAAGACTTTATGTCTTCTGGCCATATATGTTTAGAACTGATGGATTAATTCATTGTACTAGATGTGGTTTGCTGTATGATGGAAATGCTCAATGTGACTGCATTTGGCGTTATGAATGGTATGAAGTAGATTCATAGATAATGAAATCTCTGAAATACACATCCTGTCTGTCTCCTAAATTCTGTATAAAAGGAAGCATAGTACACAACACTAGAGGCATCTGTCAAATGAGCAAGAAACAGTTTTAAAGCTACAACTCAGATGTCTGTGGTCAATATTGCATTTACTATTTGTCAAAACGCTGTGAGAACAATTCAATGAACAAGATTCATAGTATATTTGACTAGCTTAGTACTGATAGCCCGCTACAACGCGGGCTCCCCTAGCCCCTGTTGAAATGTTGCATATTAGCCTTGGAAAGACTAACCCCATGACAGTTGCATGGTCTGGTCGCATAGGATCACGGGGCAGTAAAAAGACAGGAAGACAGTCAAGAAGCCCCGTAGCCTAGCGCAGGTATCCGACCACTTTTTGCACAATTTTTTCTCGCAATTTTCTTCGATTTGCATAATGCAAGGCCGAAAGTCACGTGCTCCATCGCAGAGGCCCATAACGTCACCTTCTCGTGATCCTATGCGACCAGACCATGCAACTTTCATGGGGGCACAGCGTTAGTCTTTCCAAGGCTAATATACAACATTTCAACAGGGGCTAGGGGAGCCCGTGTTGTAGCGGGCTATCAGTACTAAGCTAGTCTATATTATATGAAGTATACACAGAATTGTTTAAAATGCTCTCTACAATGAGGCGCTAATGAAACTACGTTACATATTGTCTCCTGCTTCACTCACTTCTAACTTAAGGAGTTTTGTAAAATCTAGTGATATAATTTTAGGATGTCATAACAGATACAATATAGCACATGAATTGGCAGGTATGAGTGGTTCTGTTATCGTGTAGGTGACCACTAATCTTGTCTACAGAGGTAAAGGATCAAGTCTGACCCATAAATGTAGGCGTTATACAACTGGAATATTTGATAGGACTGTGTAGTTCAATGTGATAAAACAAAAGAATATTGCTTAGTATTCCTATATCACAGCTTTATATATATAAAAGAGTGTAAAGCCCATGATTGAGCAGTATGAATCATCATATTAGATTTCAACCAAAGTTCTTGGGGGGAGTTCATAGGTTATGGCTATACAACACAAATAAAGCAGCTATCCAGTACTAAATTATCTGTTACAACCATGTGAAATTCAGATGTCAAACAATAATGGTAGTTGGATAGAAGAAAGTGGCTCCATAAATCAAAATGTTGCTATCTAGTACTAATTCATCCCTGAAAAAACTATAC
This sequence comes from Mastigias papua, assembly GCA_964019165.1. Classification (NCBI taxonomy): domain Eukaryota; kingdom Metazoa; phylum Cnidaria; class Scyphozoa; order Rhizostomeae; family Mastigiidae; genus Mastigias; species Mastigias papua. The sequence continues at coordinate 13,195,863 of OZ025280.1, forward strand.
TATCATATGCAGAGTGATCCATGGAAGTCAGTAATTCTTTGAATTGAGTCATAATATATATCCTGCATTACCAACTAAGATTTCACATGAAGGTACTACTTGAGTGGGGGCAAGATAAAGTCATCCCTTAAGAGTATATCATCACGTGCAGAATGGTCTATGGAATTCAGTAATGGAATTTATATCAACTGATCTGAGAAAGAAGGGCAAGTGTGTCCCAACAAAAGAATATTTAGTTTAATAGAACCCCTTTAATATGACTTCACCAAAATAACTCTACCATCTATAGTAGAAATAACCATGAGGCCTACCGTAAATATAGCGAAAACAAAATGAAAAGAGAGTTACTGAGCTGAGAATAAAGTTGGTAACATCCTAGTGTTTACCTGTAAAATATGTATGATAAAATCAAGGAGTAATTTTGAGTTGAAGGGCAATATCTCAAACGTAAACAAAGTGGCCTAACTCTTGAGACATCCTAACATCCATCTCATGTGCATATACTAAGAATTAAGAGCAAGCTAAAAGCTCCTAGTACATAAGCAAATATTGCATTGAATGCCTCCTGAATATCATAATGATACTTCTGCAGTAACAATACGGTAATTTAGAACAGAAAATCAAGCAAAAACTTAGGGGAACTACCATGATCTTAATGCCCCTGAAGCAAAGTTATGGAATCACCCTCAAAAGACCGCAATTAAGTTCCAAAACAAAGGACAACAGGTATCTGCGATCGTGAGATGAACTTGGGAATCCCCTTGCATTTCACCATACAAACTATGATGAAAGTAAAGGGTGAAAGTAAAAACTGCACAAGTATGGTAACCAAAGTCAGCAAGAGCCCTATACACACTTCAGTGAAAGCATTCCACATACCAATATTTTATCGCCAAACATAACCATATCCTATGCCATTCATACATGCGGTAAAAGCAATGAATAAATTCCAAGCTACCAGGGAATACAACAGTAAACATACAGTAATCATTTCATGACAATTTAGTAAGAAAAGTAGGATAACTTAGCGAATGAAATCAAGCGAAAAAAGCACTAAACTGAAAGCTGAACGACGAAATTCTCCTCCAAGTCACACGGCACTATTACGGTAGTGCAAATCAAACCAGTCCCAACTGAAAACAGCACACATGCCATTCCATGTCATCAAAATATGCATGAAGAGCAAACAAACTTCCATAGTCTAGCACAGACTAGAAAGTCAACCATATGTTGAATATGTTTTCACAATGTAGCAGTAAAAGCACGGTGATTTAGCACATAGAACCAAACAACTTGAAGAAGAACTGTCATGGCGGCAATACCCTCGAGGGAAGGTGGTTGAATCTGGTTGAAAGATATAGAAATAAATGGCTGGCAACAGCAGAATACAGATGAAATGGACAAAGGACATACATGGAATCTTAAATAAATCTATCTACAGAAAACAGAGTCGGTTTACCTGGAAAGACTGTGACAAAAGTCTCCTTGCAATCACACACAGCAACATCATCCTACATGAACATTCGCCAACGTGAAAGCAACAGTCCTGCGCACAGATGTCAAGTGAGCATGGTGGAGGGTATAAGAAAGCAATGGCCATAAGTTGAAAGTGGAATATCTTGGCAAAAAGAACAGATATGGAAAAATCCCTACTTTATGAGTAAGTAGACCCCAAGGTGAACCCCTAAACCGAGTTTGGTCATAATCCCCCAACAGGTCTAGGAGGAGAAGTGTCATTAAAATCGGGCTAAAAATTGGTCACGTGGTACAATTTCAAGCAATCTGATTGGTTTGGCATAAATTATCATATACGGATCTTAGTATATAGAGATGTTAATAATTGAAGAGGAAATGATCGCTTTGTATTACAATATATTCATAATAAATTTTATTGCTAACTTTAGAAAAACTCAAACTCTCTGTTGCATCTATCTATAAATATAATCTCATATTCATTCAAAGGGTAGTTTCTTTGCTATGGTGAGTTTTTGTATAGAGAGACAAAACCACAAGATTCAGACAATGAGTCAGCATTTGATTCTTAAAACTTTTACTAAACCTGGTGATCTTTCAAAGATCGTACGCATTGACAATTCAAGTGATTGGGAATGTTGCATCCATAGTTATTACATAAAGATCAATTATTCCAAAATTATCCGTCTGAATTGTAATGTCATAGAATTTGATCATATTATATGGCAACCTATATTCATGGATGTTCTATCAAATGCGATATTGAATGTTAAATTTTTGAGATGGAAGAAAATTCTTATAATGGACTTATCAAATTTTGAAGTGAACGTGACAAATTTGGAGAATATACCAATTCAGATGGACAATCCCAACACGTCTGTGATGCTTGTGTTCAGATGAAAGCAGGAATAGACATATTTAACTCAATAAAAATAATGTTAATGTAACATTACTGTGTATTAGTGATCATATAATGTCCATGTAGCAGAGTCTTGTTATTTTTTATGAAATATCTCTTATCATCGAATGGAGACAATGCAATCTTTTTTCGTTCAGTCATGTACATTATTTGCTGGTGAGACTCTATGTTCCTTGAGTTACTACAATTGGTGTGGTGCTTGGTTGATTAAGACTTTCTTTATAGTTTTCACGAGTCAAGACGTTCTTCACAATGCTCCGTTGAATGCCTTTTGGCCTTCTTCATAACTCCATCAATGGTTTTGCAGCTGTACATTTTCGATCGCAAGGCAATACAGTCTTCCATGCGCTTGCTGTGGAGTTCGTCTTTAAACTTGCCAATTACCTGAAAGAATATAAAAATTATTAGTAAATCTGTCAGTCTTTAGAGAATCATTTATTTTTCATAGCAAGGATCTGTGAAAGTTATAAAAGAAACATACCTTTGTGTTCTTTGAAGAGTAGCAGATATGATCCTTTGGGTATTCGGAGAAATTGAATTCGTCTTCATTCTCTTTCATTACAGCAAATACTTGTGATTCGGGCATTGGAATATCGTAGATGAAAGAATCTGTGTCCATATAGCACAGCTCTTCTCCTAGAAACTTGACTCTCGAGAAAGTATAATGAAAGTCATACACTAAGTATTTACTAAGGTCCAACACACAAAATCCAACATAGATAGGTTTGTTCAGCTCAACTTCGACAATTTGTGACTCAATCAATACGTTATTGTCACCAATATCAATAACACCAAACAATTGTGGTCTGCGGACATGTTTGAGTAATGTCTTGTCTCTTGGTCTAGAGGTCCTTCTCGACTTTGTTCCTTGCCACAGCTCTCTTTGATGTGTTGAAATCGATGTATTGTTTCACCCATGGTTCTTGCTTGAACTTGAATGATACAATGGTATGAGCCTTTTTCAATACCAGACCTAGTTCTAGGCATTGCTTCAGTACAGTCTCGTGACTAATGTGGTTTGTTTTGTCAAGTAAGGAAGGTAACAGTTTCTTGGTAGTCTTGAAAGTTTTGTTTGAGTAGTGAGAGTTGTACAAATGTTTCTGCATTTGTGAAAGCATGTCTTCAGTCACAGTAAAGCTATTGGGTGCAGGTGGTAAGTCACTTAGCTTATCATGTACATGTTTTGGATAATGTAAATCAACTTCAAAAATGTACCCAGTCTCCCTATCAGTTGTTCTGCTACGAATTGTCAAGACGTCTGTATCTGGGTCTATAACTGTAAAGTTACCTGTAGGCAATGGTTGTGACATTGCCCATCCGTAGAGATGTTTGGCGTCAAAGTAAAGGAGTGTATTCTCTGACGAGGATTCCGCATGTCGCTTTATTCCAACAGAGATTCCACCTCTAAGTCCCCGCTCAGACATGAGATATATGTCTTTAGTTTCCTCTACATAAATCAAACATCGTTGTTAAAACATCATGTATGCATATATCCCTTTGGAACATGAAAAATGTATAACTAGAAGAAACAAATACATGTACCTACCTGGTAATAACTCTATTGCAACTCCTGTCTTTAGTAGCATTGCATCCCATGCCATTGACGGTAGGCTGACATAATGAGCGGGATTGAGATGGTACTCTTGAACACACATACTGCGGAACTCTTCAAAGATATCAGTTAACAGGTAAACGCCAGTGATCAGGTAAAACTCATGATAGTCTTTAAATGTCTGGCACTTAAAATACGTCCAAACCATTTGAGCATGATGATATTCGTCGTCTGTTATGTGCTTTTCGTCTTTTCTGTTGTAAAAGCCGTCTGTTGGTGGCAGTGACGGATGATCCATTTTGCCGATATTGTCCATCCAATCGTATGGGTAGATACCTGTATAACAATGTAGTTTGGTGAATGATACAACGATTTGACTAAATGAATCTATGAGCACTGTCAATAGATGAGGCATTTTAGCTCAATGAATATTAGGAAACAGAAATACGAATCAAGCAAATTCAATAAACGAGTAAAACAAAAGCGTGTTAAGATAACCTTTTTTCTTAGTAATCTCAAAGCTTGTTCAATGAACTGACTGTGTTGTTCAACAAGATGAGTGTGTGATGGTGGTTGATTCCAATTTCTATAATCCTAAGAATCATATTGTGTGAGGAACCGTTTCTCTTTCACTCTGTATTGTAGGTCTTGATTTTAGGTTCTCATCACCATCTCAGGGTAGAGTTGTATATTCGGATCAACTCTCTGCAGTATGAGGTTGGTTGCGAATCGCTGTGTTTCATAGAATTTGTCGTCAGATAGATTGGATGCTAGGTTTGCAAGTGATGAATTCAGGAATGCAAGTGAATCAATGTATTTGATCTTTGGAGTATTTAATGGATTCTTGTTGTCGTCCACAGTTCTCTCGGTTTCATGTTGAATCTGTGCACAAAGAAACTTCTCACTGCTGTTTGCAATAACTGATGTGAAACGATCCCTGAGATTTCGCAAAATGTGATGCAGATCATAACCCTTGAGGTTGTGGAAAACTGCAACAATTGGGTGGCTTTTTGCGACAATGTCCAAATAATCAAAATTGCAACTTTGGCAAGCTAGGCCTGAAAAGATAATGGTCTTGAACTAAGAAAGCCAGAAAGTAAATTCATACCATAAGTAAAGACTGGTATATTCAATAAATAAATTTTTATTATTAATGCATAGAGGTATACTCAGACTGTAGATTCATATGACAACATCAGGATATATATTCAACCATACGATATATAAAGAATCACAACCTTGATATTTGCCAGTTATGTGACAATGGTCTCGTACTTTCTTTAAGATTCTCTCATTTTCACCAGTTGAACCAAATTGCAGTTTACATGTGTAGCAGTGTGTGGCTTGTTCATGTAGTCTCTGCTCTTTGGATGTTAGAGGCACCATCGGATTGGTGAGTTTGAAGACTTCACGTATTTCTCGATTTAGGAGGTCCATTGTTTCCATGAATTTTTCCATGCAATCTAGACCAGTGTAGACTTGTGGTTTTCGATTCCATTTATCATCAATTGATTTTACATTGATGCAGCAAGAAAATGGTACATGTTTTTGGTAAGCTGCACTACATTGATCAGCTCCAGGGCAATCTTCCAATATCGACTTGAAGTCTGCATAAACGATAAAGGGTAAAGGTACTGTCTTTTTCAGACTCTTTTGCTCGAATTGCAACCATCTCTTGTCTTCATTCGGATATCGAACCACTTGTACAATATTGAGGTTTTTACAATTGTCCACATGCTTCTTGTGTGCTTCTTCAGTGTTGCTATAAAGATAATATCAGTATTAGCATCTATACATTAAAGAAATGTTTACTCTGTAAAAGTAAACATAGATAGAGAAAAAACAGACTCCAATTTAACAAAAGTAAATCTTACCTTGCTGAGAGGTATAGATTGCAATAGAGTCTATGACCATTATGTTTATGACCATCTCGTCCTGCCATCAAACAACTGAGATCTTTTATCCATGTGTAATGAGCATGCCCATCATTGTCCATGATTAGCTGTAGATTTACATGTCTGTCTCATAGTTCTTTTGTGCTATGTAGCAATTGGAATGAAATGTCTCTATCATTTAGTTGCTCAGCCATTAGAATGTTCAAGGAAATGTCATTCTTTGCACAGAATCTATCCAATACCTTGTGTTGAAGAGGATCTACTGGAAATGATATGTCCTTACAGTTCAGTTCATCTTCATATTCTATATATAACGTGATTCTCTGTGGGTCCTTCTCTTGGGGATGAAGAGCAGCAAGAATCGACCATAAAACCATTTCTCGTCGTTGTTTTTGATGTTTATAACGGCTTGATTCTTTGCGATATATGGTGGTAGTGGAAGGACTTTGTTACTGACCACTGGCTCATACTGCATTACTCTGATTTCGGCTCTACCGACTTTCTTGAATCGCCAACCACTTCCATTTTCTGTGTAGCTACCGATGCTAGCTTCCAGTTTATGAATAAAAGTGGATATGTTTTCATCACTGTCTGCAATGTCGTATTTACCCAGGACTGTGGGTCTGTCAGATCTGAATGTTAGTGGTGGATCTGTAATGATGTCATCTAACGGCTTGTGGAATATAACATCTACATTAATCGTGTATTTTAAAGCCTGCGATGCCACTGATAGTCATTTGTGGATAACATTTCTGACATCTTTCTTCAATTCATCAAGGTTTTTGACATCTACTACAACCTTTTGGTATGGTTGCTCATCGATACTTTGATCTGATGTATACTCATCTAGTGTATATGTGTGGGATTCATCTTTTTTAGATCCACCTACAAGATCTATTGCATGCCTTATACCATGGGTGGATTGCTTATGGTATCGTTTATTAAGATACCGATCAAAGGATTTTTCGCATCTCAAACACTTGAATTTCTTGTTTGGTCGGCTACCATTGTCACTAGCCTCTCGTTTTCTTTTTGAACCCATCTCTTTCACAACGTAAGACATTTATATTTAAACTGTACACTAACTATTTATACTATGACAGACCCCCAGCAAAGGTGTTCAACCAATTATTATACCGTTTATACTTGGATCGAAAACCACGTGATTGCAACAACAAGTTACATCACCTAGGCAAGTTCTAACATGCCCTTTTAATCACAGGAAATCTATTCAGAAATTTTTGTAAGTATTTACCTTAAAGCCTTCCTTACTTATGTTTTCAATTCAATGCTCAGTTCGAAAACCACCTGATGATAAGTTACATTATTCAATAAGAATTAAATGTAAATACTAATCAACAGGTTAATGACTTCCTTATTCTTTCAATAAAGTACGGTAATGACTTCCTGTATCTAACAATAGGTCTACACAAAGAGCTACAACCTGCTAGAAAGCAGATTGGGTGCCTAAGTCACATCGAATGGAGTGGCACTCAAATGGTCATACCTCAGATCCAACTGAAAGCAACGAGCTTCAGGAGTGAAGGAACTGCTACATAGAACCATTTCCTAGTAATCACGCATGTAGCATTTCTATCCCATAATTAAATCCATTCACTTAAAATCTTCATATATAAATGAATCTCCTCATTACCCATCACCAAGATTACACCATATCAGAGCATGCCTACTTTGGTTTGGATTACGTCATTTCAGAGCAATAAGTAACAACAACAGCAATAATGATGTCATGTGACATCATCGTTTTCAGACTTACATAAATCAACTCATCAATTTCGTGCATGCGCACTAGAGGTCAACTGCGCTCAGACGCTCCTATCCTATTCTACTAATATGCGTAAATGGGCCACAAATAGTCCAGTACAAGCACACTTTATTAATGATGAAGAAACAAAAGTCAAAAAACGTCAATAAGTCCTATTGCAAAGGATCTAAACGACAACATTGAGGTTTTAGGGATACCATAGAACTGTATTGACGATACATTAAAATACAAAGTCTCACATTTCGCACTTACAAATGAAGATAAACACATGACAAAACGCACAGTTTTAAGTACTACCGTGCAGTTTTATGACCTGATTGGATTATTTTTGCCAGTTATCATTCTGTTGAAAATACTTTTTCAAAAGATGTGTCACCTAAAACTAAATTGGGATGACATCATCCCTCAGGAATTATGTAGTCAATGGGTTAGACTTGTCAATGATATTGCTAAGTTTAATTGTATAGTCTTTTCATGGTATCTGTTAAAAGATGTGTGTACTGAGAAGTTGTCAACCATAGAATTACATGGATTTTGTGACGCCAGTCAAAATTGTTACGCAGCATGTGTGTACTTATGAGTTCAAACAACTCAGTCAGTGGAAATCACGTTACTATCAGCAGAAACCCATATTGCTCCTCAAAAAGGTGAAACAAGTCCAAGAGTAGAACTAATGGCAGCATTATTGTTAGCACGATTAATAACTAAAGTCAATGAAGTTATTGCAGACAATGTACAGATTGATTCAGTCTTTTGTTGGTCCAAGTCACAAGTTACCCTGTGCAACGTCCATGGGTTCTTTGTTATGGATACATGTAAAGGCATTTGTGAGGTAAGGCCCGAGGGCCTAGCCCCTAAAGAAATACAACACCTTATTGTGACCAGTTCTATTCATTGAATCGACGAACTCTTTTGCTTATAGTATACTGCTTCTTTTGTACTATGCTATGACGCTAACACAGCAGGTCTGGCAACTAACACATGACACACAACTTAACAACCAATTTCATGACACACCAACTGACACTGAGAGTTACATTCACATCTTCTTAACACAAATATCCACAAGCTATTTTCGTTACACCTGCATTGGATTTGTTTAAACAAGAAACAAACCCAAGTATTTGTTTCAAACCATGTAGAACAGATTAGGTCTTTGCTAAAACAGGAGTTATGGAAGTATTGCCCAACTAATCATAATCCTGCAGGTATAGCATCTAGAGGAATCACATGCTCCAATATCATTAACAATAGTCTTTGGTGGAAGGGATCCCCTGTTTGGAACATGACCATACTCAGTGGCCTAAGTTTGAAAGTGCATCTTCACATGAACCAAACGAGAACGGTAATGTATACACAAATGTTGCAGTAAATGAAACTGCTGTTAGTCACAGCATTAAGGTAGCAAACCCCTCTCATGCAAAACTTTTTGCTTTTAGGGTTATGCTAATAAGCTTTGGCATAAATGATGACTGTAGGGTGAAATTACAAAAGATATTATTATGGCAAGTAAATAAATATGCTCATTAGACAAAATGGCGGATATAATTCAGTAAAATGTAGCCAGGCTACTTGTGACAATGATTCTCTTGCTAGAGTTAGCACTGAGCACTCATATTTGTAAAATATGCTGGAAGAGGGCATATCTAGTGAATTAGAGAGTATCAGGCTGATCTCTTATGTAATTACTGAGAAATTCAGTTTTGATAGCAGCCGATAGCAACTTTTATAAACTCTTATCACTTTGGCTGCTAGTAGAATTGTCATTCACTTAACAAATATATGACGAACATTACCTGACAATTCCATCTAGATTGGATGAAGGATATAGAAAAATCATTGTCACAAAAACACCCCGCAGACTATTTTGCACAACTGAAGAAAACATGTGTTATATTAATGTAGATATCACTTCAACCTTTAATGTCCTCCACTTTCAAACAAATTCCCTTCTATTTCCATCTCATGGTCCCATAAACCTTTCCTTATGGGTATATGTTTCTTTCTTCTGCTTGTTCCTGTCTCAGACGACTTTTTTCTGCAAAGGAAATACTTTTGTTGTCCCACCGGTGATTTGCAAACTTTGTGTGCTTCCCTGGGCATATCCCTAGGCGACCTAAAACTCTTGCAATTGAAGATGCACCATCATTACACTTGGCCACTGCACTTGCAGTGGATAGTTCAAAAACTTTTCTTCCTTGGTGAATCTTTTTAGGGCATCTAGCCCTAAGTAAATTAGTTAGAGATTCATTAGGATTCTGTGTAAAAGAATCTAGACTACGCGATAACAAAGTGTCCTCACTTAGGTCTTTGTATCTTGGCAATGCGTCATCAAATACTGCTTTAGGTAGATATGAGGTGTGCTTGTAGTCTTTCTTTTTAACTGTTTTGTTCCTCTGCCAAGCACGCCAAGAGTCTTTCCCCTTAGGACACAAGCTATGCTGTGGACTTGAATCTGATGATGCAATATGATAAAGGCCTGCTTTTACATCATTTATCGTCCCTTCCAAGTTGTTCTTATTAGCACGTATTGCTAGCCCATAATAGGTTTGCATTTCGGTGATCATCTTTTGAGTTAACCTTCCTTTTCCACCAATGCATTTGCTATCTTTCGATGTTCTTTTGCCAAGACTTGATTTGAGCTTTCTTATTCTTGTACCTAGGCATTTCTGTATATGCCCAATACATTCATTTTTATCAACAATAATATCAGGTCCATAGGGCTTTTACTTTGAAATGGTAGCATAAGAGGAGGAATCTCCATCACCTATAAAAGTGGTATACCTTATCCCATACTTTTTAGCCACTTCTTTGAAATATATCTCTCAACCCATCAACCTCCATTGCTCCTGATGAGCATTGATAGTTTATGCTGCATGATGCTTTGTGTGTTATTTGCCATTGCAAATGTACTAGCGATTCTTCATGTAAATAACTTTTTCTTTCACAAGCTTTGCGATACGTAGATTTCACTTCACAGTCCAATACCTTGCCTGAAAAATTTGAAATAGCTGAAACAACACCATTCAATGAAGAAAATCCTGGCTTTTGCCATAAACCATCAAAACATGCAGTAAACTCTGTTGCTCCTGTCTGAGATTTAACCTCTTCAACTGCTTCCTTCATACTAGCCTCAGCTTCCTCAAGATAGGCACTATGGATATTGTCAATTGAAAGTACATAGCTATGTCTTGTCATTGGCTGTCGCATATTCATTATCATGGAAAAACTAGTCATTGCTTCAAAACCACAGCCAATGTTCCTGAATCCCAATACCATTCTCACATTTACTTCCATACTTCTCTTTGTTTGTCTGGAAAGTCAAAGTGAAAACAGCTGTAAAAGATACCAAAGATGCCTTTTTTACAAATTTGATAAATGAAAATGTAAATGACCATAAACAGTTATGGAAAACAATCTCCAGAATATTATCCAAGAAGAAACAAGCTAACCGTCCATCATACTCAAACCAAAGAACTCTTGCTAATGGGTTTACCAAGTACTTTGCATGCATTGGTACAAACATGCAAAGTCAACATAGAGTAGCCAAGAAGAGCCTGATAACTCATTTTCCCAATCACACAAACAAGTTTTCATGTAATACAGTCTCCACAAAGGACGTTATCAGGATAGTATCAAGTATACCAACATATAACGCAGGTGGCATAGATAGTATATGTGTGAGGTCTTTAAAACCAGTTATAGAAATAGTTGCACCATCACTTGCACAGCTGATAAACTTATCCTTAGTAACAGCAGAAGTTCCAGTGGTGTGGAAAACTGCAGTCATTTCTCACATCTTCAAACATGGATCCAAAGATACAATTGCTAAGTACAGGCCTATCTCACTACTTCCATTGCTCTCCAAGATACTAGAGAAAGCTGTCTGTTATCAGGTTATGAAGTACCTTGAGAAGAACAGTCTCATTAATAAGAACGTCTCTGGGTATCAAAAATTACATTCAACCACAACAGCCTTAAGTAAGATCACAGATGACATTCTAAGAAACATGGAAAGAGGTCTTGTTACATCACTTATACTCACAGACCTTAGTAAAGCATTTGATACAGTTGACCACAATAAATTGCTTGTCAAACTGTCAAAGTATGGTTTTGATTACCACTCAGTATTCTGGTTCAAAAGTTATCTATCATGTAGATTTCAACATGTTAAGGTGGATGGCACACTTTCTAAGGAATCGTACTTACAATGTGATGTCCTTAGAGGATCTGTTCTAGGTCCAGTTCGTTTTATGATTTATCTCAATGACTTACCATTAGCACTTGCAGGAAACACAAGGCCTTCGCCATGTCCAAATCATCTCCACGGATATGCTGATGATACCCAGATGTACAATGCTGCACCTGCAAATCTAATTTTGGCAGCACATATGCAGATCCAGGATGATGTTCATATTCTCATAGAGTGGCTTACTCACAATAAGTTGAAAGCCAGTCCAGATAAGTTTAAGTACATGCTGATTGGCACAGCAGCCATGTTAAAGAAAATTCCTGAAGAGTTCTCCAAAATTGAACTTGACAACAGCATTTTGACCAGGGTAGAAGTAGCAAAAAATCTAGGTCTTGTTATTGACCAGAACCTTAAATGGGATACACACATAAAAAGTATGACAAACAAATGTAATGGAAAGCTTATACAATTGGCTATACTTAGAAGGTGCATGAATACGAAAACATTCAAAAACTTAGTCAAAGTATCCTACACATCAACTCTTGACTATTGTGATATAGTTTATGAAAATGCCTGTAAGAAAGAGCTGCAAAGAGTACACAGATCTCAGAACTGTGCTGCCAGAGTTGTCACAAAGACGCGAAAATATGATAGTATTTCATTGACAATCAGTGAGCTGGGCTGGCTAACTATGGAGAAGAGACGATTTGTACACAGAGTAAATCAGATTCACACATGCTTGCAAGGAAATGCTTCACAATATCTGACAGACACTCTGACACTTACTAGTAACGTTCATCACTATTGTGCACATCAGTTGAATCAGCTACACGTACCATCAGCTAAAACTAACAGCATGAAGAGAACATTTCAGTACATGGGATCTGCTGACTTTAATTCTCTACCTGCCTTAGCTCAGCGTACAACTAATAGAAATAGATTTTTAGCTCAGGGTAAATCCTTATTTTGACACTTATTCATACCAATGATTTTCTTTACCTGTATAAGGTATAAGGTTTTTCTACTTTTTTTGTGTTTCATAATATTATTATTATGTAATAATATTCCAATTTGTATCCTAATCTTGATAGTACTATGAGAAACCATTGTAAATATATAGTGTGTATTATATCATATCATATCATATGTTGAAATATTTACAGAATTGGATGAAGCGAAATCTTTTTCCCATGCACAACCTTGGCAAATGAGGCAAAAAGAAACCGGAAATCCCTTCCTTTTCTCTTCCACTTCCACTAGTTTCAGGTTCTGAGTTCCACATACTGGGCAACAAAGGAGTTCAAACAGTTTTGAAAGTATGCCACAATCAAATAAGACATAACCTGAAATGTCCTCTGAAATGTTATCTGTGAAAAGTCTGTTGGTACTACAGAACTTCACTATAGCACGAAAAAGCAGGAACATTGCTTTAGCATACTGAAAGCTTTTTTCGTCCGACACTCGTCAGAGTATGAAACGTCGGATAGCGACCAAAAGGTGAAACGAAATATATAGCCAGATGCGGGTACACGTGATATGGTGAATAATGCGTCTATTTGGCTCTATGATTGGCCAATTAGCACCTATTCACCATTGTTTACTTGAAGAGTCCAAGTGAAAAAACGAACTCTTTTTGTGTACACAAGACTGGGTTTTGAGTCTTGATGTAAACCGATTCCAAAACACCTAAATGAAAGGACGATCTTGCTTGCCCAATGATCCGAAAACTATCATCTGTATATGTTTTGGCGCATTCTGGATTTGTAATAAGATGTTGTCCTATGGCCGAATCACTTTTCATTTTAGAAATAGAGGTTTTACACATACGAGGTGGCTGTTCTCTTGTTGTTGTGTTTTTCGTCCTGATGCTCGTGGGGACATGTTGTTAAATTCTGCCTGCTAGTCTCTGCGTGGTGCGCCCTACGTACCGAGCTTCACATCGGCACGAAAATTCGTAAACTACACAACTTTTTTGAGTGGTAGGAACGCTATCTTTTTTAGCAGATGGTAGCATGACCCTAGTGTTATAAACCGCACGGGGCTTCACAGCATAGAAGCAAGATGTAATGGCTTTGTTACTTTGGTTTTCACATTTTGAAGAAACATTTCCAATCCAGGGCAATTTTAGGTAGACCGGGCACTTTTCAGGACCAAACTGTTTTTCTGATGAAATATTGGCTAGTTTTTCCTTAATGCAAGAAACAAGGACATCTTCTGGATATCCATTGTCAATAAGCAGTTGTTTTATTGTGCCCAGCTCATAATCTAACTTGGTTTTAGAGCAAATCATAGAGCCAAATAGACGCATTATTCACCATATCACGTGTACCCGCATCTGGCTATATATTTCGTTTCACCTTTCGGTCGCTATCCGACGTTTCATACTCTGACGAGTGTCGGACGAAAAAAGCTTTCAGTATGCTAAAGCAATGGTCCCGCTTTGACGTGTTATCATCGCTCCCTCAAGACAACGTTGAACTTTTTTTTGTCTACCAGATCTCGAGAGTGGGGTAGAAGATGATACACCAGCAGTGGCGTGGCTTAACATGTGATCTTGACTAGGCCTCTCATCTCCAACTGGAGTATCTCCAATCGCAGTTTTCTGCTGCTTACCTAAAGTAACACATTCAGTATTTTTTCTCTTCTGTGATGCTTTCCTCGCTCTGTTTCTTGGATTGCCCATTTCAAAATTATAAACAACAGATTTTCCTTCACTCGCCCTCGAAGTTGTTGTCCATCTTGTCACTGTACTTCATGTAAACAGCTGTCTCTTACCAAGTACAGCCTCAATTTGACCTTAGAATAGCAATTGCGATGGTTTGGGGGTTATTTCGGACAAAATTTGTGGGATAGATAGAGGAAAATTCATTGCTATTGTGTTGCTAAGGAATAATAATTTATATAGTATTTCTTTAACTTTAAATATACACATTGCAAGAGTTCCTTTTGCACATATGAGTACGTTTATTTGAAAGAACACATTTGAACTGGTTTTTGTGACAATTTTCAAATGTTTGTTTTGATGTAATGAGAGGGGTTTCCTAACTTAAGGAAATACTACATTGCGAAGATTATAGTGATATTGACAACTTATTTTGCATTACCGCATATTTGCTTAATTTCATTTATAAAATAAAATCGAAGCGCATTAATGGAGAACTTTCTACGTAAAGTCCAAACAAATTTGAGCAGTTTCACGAGAAAGCAAAGCAGTATTGGCATAAAGACACACATAAAATCTTCTTGAAAGATCCAAATTTTGGGACATTGAAAAGAACGTAGGACCATTTATTGATAACTAATACACTTCAAAATGTTCCTCTCACTTATTCAACGATATATTTTGTCTTGTTACAAAGAAGTTGTTGCTTTACAACGCTAGTTATTTCAAGAGCACATAATACTGTAAAGCATAATGGAGTGATCGAAATGAGTAATAACTAAAGTCAATGAAGTTATTGCAGACAATGTACACATTGAAATGCTAACAGAACTTTCATCTGAGTATTGGATCTGTAACAGCCATCAGATCATAAAAACACAATTGTCAACATGTGTAAAGTGAAAGACACTTACAGGGAAACCATATGATACTCCGAAAGCTCCTCCATTGCCAAGCTATCACGTTTCAGACGATTTAGCTTTCACATTCATGGCAATAGACTTCGCAGGGCCTCTTTGTGTTAAGGACATTTATCACCAAGATGGGCCATTACATAAGTGCTATATAGCATTATTCACTTATGCAAGCAAGCAAGTGTTGCATTTGGAAGTAGTTCCAGACCTCATTTCCACATTCATACGCACACTGAAATGCATGTTAAGTCATCAAGGATTATCTTCCCTTATAAATGTGGATAATGGTAGCACCTTTTGGGATTCATTTGTTCAAAAATAAACTCAAGGGCTAAACATATCATGGAACTTTAACATACCCACAGCCAGTTGGTGGGGAGGTTTTTGAGAAATGTGCGTCAAACTTGTAAACCGCTGTTTGAAAAAGACTCTTGGAAATGTAAAACTTATGTACGAAGAACTGGAATCCGTGTTAATCACAGTTGAAGGACTTTTAAATTCCTGACTGCTCACTTGCCTATGCGATGAAAGTACTGAACCTCCACTATCACTGTCAAATCTCGTTATAGGATGCCAGATTTTGGAAAAAACTTTTGTGAAGTCTTGGTCCTCAATGGAAAGTACACATAAATCGCTATCAAAACGTTTGAGATATCTAGAAACTCTATTGTCACATTTTCAAAAGTGTTTTAAAGTGGACTATTTGCCTTCGTTAAGAGAACATCACAAAGTGAACAATATCAAAGAGGATTCATTGGTAGCAGTTGGAGATATCATACATTTATATAAGGAAACACTCCGCAGCATTGGCCTATGGGAAAAAGTATCTGATTACTGTCAGGCAAAGACAGAATTGTGGGTGCAGCCGAAGTAAAAACCGGTATACCCACGAAAGAACCAATAGTAGTGAAAAGAGCAAGTCAAAACCTTTTTCTTGTCAAAGTAAACAGCGAGAAATGTAGTCATGAACACTCAGTTGAAAATGCAGACGTTAATGACCAAAGTGATATCAAAATCAAGATGGTAACAGATAATGATGTCATACAACATATTATGGGACAGTGAAATAAAATATACAATATTACTTGCATGAATAATTGTGACAGTTTTTCATAATGAAATCCCCTTGATTGACTTCGTCAATCAGGTGGGGTGTTGGAAATGTGAGTGACTTGTCACTTCACTGTCAATGGTAGGTCACTGTCCCCTCAGCACCCTGTGGTACAAGGCAGGATCTTTTTCACAATATAAGACAGAGAACCGAAGGAGAGCGAATGAGAATAACGATTAGCATGTGTAGAAGTGTCCCTTATCTCGCTAACTCTTTATTAGTGACATGAGGTAACTCGAAAAGAAGATCACTTTCGTCCAGTTTGATCACGTTCTTTCTCAATAACCTCACTCTACTCTCTACAACAAACTCAAGCAACTGCCCCCATTTATATATAAGGTTAAGATCACAAGTTTCATTGTTACAAAATGACAGCTTGATTGACAAGTGAAAGAAAATCGTACTACGGCAATATATGAATAAGGCAATATCAGCAAAAATGAATAAAACCTGGCAAACGCAAATGCGGCCACGCAATTCCCGACAGCATTAGAGTAAATCAAGAATATGTTCAAGAACAATCTGATTCAAGTAGCTTTAAGTTGTCAGTGTTAAGTAAGTTTGCAATTATTATGCAACAGATGTTATTAGTAAATAATAAAGCAACTTTATTATGAGAGCAGAACTTAATCTGAATCCAAATAAAAAATGGACTATATCACTATTAAGTGTATTTACTCCAATAGATTTGAGAAATGTACATATAAATCAATGGATTGAATATATATGGAGTAGAAGTACTTATATATAATATAAACAAAGATATTACTTTGATATGACATTTACTGATTATAGACATATATTTCATTCTAATAATAACATTGGGAATGATGTGTCACTAATCAAGAGTAAAATTCCAATGACAGTTGATAGATATGGTAATGGAATCTACATAACATTCATATGTGACAATTCATATATTAGAGTAAAATTACCAATTGCTGCTGTGTATAGTTTATTCGGTAAATCGAACTAGAGTTCAATTCAAAATGATTCCACATAGTGATGATTTTACTTCTACTGCCGATGTGACAGCTACTGATGCATATGCGATGTATATTGAAAACATAAAAAACATAAAATTGCATGTTAGAACTGTAAAAGTAAATCAACAAGCTGTGATGGCAATTCATAGAACACTTCAGAAAAGAGAGGCAATGTGCTCGACACCCGTTCCATATCTTACAATGCACATTATTGAAAATGATGGTTTTACTTGGGAGAAAGGTAATGTTTTTAATGGTAAAATCCCAACAATTCTAATGTTTGGTATTGTAAAAAACAATGCCTATAATAGATCGTTGAGAGAAAATCCATTCCATTATCAAAACGTGAATATAACAGAAGCTAAGATTTATATTACTGGAATACCGGTTTTCCACGCAATAGAAACAGATTGTACTGGTAACTATCATGAAGGATTTTTACAGATTCTCAAAGCTACTGGTGACTTAAGTTGTCTACTTAACATGCACACATGGAATAATCAACCTATTTTTTGCACTTCATTTGACACAGAAAGGAAGAAACGCATTAGTAGAATATCATCCACTTCAAAACAGAAATCTAAGAATTGAACTTAAATTCAATGCCACTGTTGCTGCTGGTCCATATGCTATTATACTTTCTGGTTTGATGGACTTAAAAAGTGACATAGATGCGAATAATAACAGTAGACTTAAGTGGACTTAAAAAATGAATCATCTTAAAGTGAACAATATATTAGGTAAGTATAAAGCAACATCAATGATTTTAGAGGGGTATTTGGTAAAAATGAAATAAAGGATATAACACATTATCCAGCATGTATGATTGTAAATGACTCAAAGTGTGGAGCACGTGGTACACATTGGGTTGCGATATATTTTGATATAAATGGACATTCTGAATATTTCGATTCATATGGACAAGATCCTGTTGTGGATATTTCCAGTTTCATTTCATCAAATTTCAATCACATGAATCTGATGTTTGTGGACAATATTGCATATACTATTTAGTAAAGAGATGTACCAATAATAATAGCATGGAGAAGATTCTTAGCGTTTTCAATACTCTATCTAAGAAAGCGAATGATATGTTTGTTCACAGTTTTGTATGAGATAAATTCAACTATGAGTAGTGTGATCTTGGAAACATTCAATAAACTAGTTGATATTAGTAAAATCATCAAGTTAGATCTGAAATGACATTGGGAATGTTGTGTTTGTTCATATAATCTAACATCATCGGACACCACTGCTAGCATCGTTAGAATGGACTGTAACATCATTACTTATGATCAAAACAGTAAGATATCAACCATGATTTTTGGAATTCCACATAAGTTTGTAGCTGCTCAATATTATAGATGGAAGCCGATAATAGTCAAAGAACTCATAAACTTTAGAATAGACAGAATTAATATAGATAATAATAGACAAATTATAGTAAATAAGGGTAGTAATGTCTTAACTATATTTAGAAGAAAAATTAGAATAAATGTTTGAATGAGAAATGACCATGAGGTAAAGGTTGCGTCTTGCTAATAAATGTATCTTGTCATCGAATGGAGCTAAAACAACTTTATCTTCTCTACTGGAGAATGATATTTGGTCTGTTGAGACTATTTTGTTTTGCTAGGCGTATTGTTTTTCATTGTGTAGTTCATTCAGGACGTCCCGATATTCATCATGTTTGGCGATGGTCCTCCTCTGAATCCCCTTCGCTCTTGAAATCATGCTACAATCACCTAGTTTACACGAATACATTTTCGATCTCAAGCAGATGAATTCAGTCATTTCGTGTCCGCCTAATTCATCCTTGAATTTGCGGATGACCTACAAGACAAACATATATTCATTATCATGAAAAATAATTTTTTTAAAACTTTGACATATATAAACTAAACATACAAATACAAATCTCTCTAATGATGGAGAAGATGAGGTACTAGAGTCTAGCTTTGATTTTACACAATTCCAAAAGTTGGTTTGAATCCTGATATCGTGATTATATTCAGAGATTGGAACATCAGCAGAAGTGCATATAGTATTACGTAATAAATGAGAGACATACCTAATTTCGTTGGGAGAGGCCTGGGACTGTTTCAAACATTTTAAGCTACCTTTTAACAATCGTTTATTCATGTCCTTGTATTTATTTATCAACTGATGGCTAATAAAGTCCTCCGAGTAGCCAAACTTTTCTTTAAAGTACTTGTAAAATATTGAGTTCATGAGTTTTATAGCGTCATTGATATTCGACGAGTTAATTCCACAAATCAGGAGCAAAACCATGACATGTAAAGTAGCAGCTTTCCATTGATCATCAGATTTAGGCAATTTAACTTCGGGTTTGATATTTGGTAATCCAGTAGTAGGCTATGAAATCTCGGGCCAAGTACTTTCTTTACGAAACGTATTGCAAATGACAATCTACTTGCACATAATTTGGAACCCTTTCGTCGTAAGGATTGTAGTTCTCTGAAAACCGAGAAAACATCAATCTCCTTGATGGAAAAAGCTCCCTGCAGAATAAAAATAGTTATAAAGAGTTTACAGTTCTAACACTTTCAAATGTCAAAGAATCTGAAGAAAAGAACTACATGGAAAATCACTTCTTATTACCAAATTTATCCTTCCAATATAAGTAGCAATCTGACTACAGGTAGAGCAGAATTGATGATTGCCCTATAAAAACATATTAGAAAACAAGTACTTTCAACTCCTCTGAGGTGTAGTGAAGGTTCAAATCTTCGACAATTGCCTGCAGTGACTCTTGACGTCTAAGACCTACAAAATCCATGAAGAAATACAGCCATGTAATAGTAACTGAAAAATCCAAGGTGCACAAGCAAGAATGTTAGTACATGTCTAGGCATGGTGAGAAGGAATAAAACAATACCCGATATTCTTTGGGAAATTTCATTGCAGTCCGTATCCAACATTGTAGACTTTTTGCCATAAAAAAGTAGAAATAAGTTCATCTCATCCACACAAAGATCAAGCTCTTCTGTACATCTTTTGATTATAATGCTTTTGTCTACAAGTTGCTTCTGTAGCCAGTCAGGTATCAAGGAAGCTCTTAGGGAAACGGAGCATTAAATGCACTACTTATCGAAAAGAAGCAGCTTTTTTACAAACAAATACAAAAGTGAATTTCATCAAATGACCTTACTTATAAATCCTGAGTAACATCATACCCCTGGATGGATGCCAAGCAACGGTGCCACTTAAAGCATCTGCCTTGTTTATCGCTGACAGTGGTTCTTTGGAGGGATGTATGATAGCATTATATCTATCGACATTGCAACCAAGCAAAGTGGTGTTCGCAGCAATAGAGCGTCTTAGTTTAACCTGCTCCTTTGAAGTATCTGAAACAAATCTCAAGTGGTTCATAACAATCACGTTCATTATATTCATCATACTTACCAAATAGAGTTAACAGAACTATCAGTATACAGCAGATATTTTCCTTGGTAGTTGAAGCAACTTTTATGCCATACATAAATAAGACATTAAGCAATAAATCATATGAGCAGAAGAAATACACCTGCTAACCGAGAAATGTTCAACTGTTGCTGTTTTATATTAAGATAAATGTGCAACATACGAGTCTGTAGAAGCCGAAATGTACAATTTGCCAAGATGTTCCTTGCCTTCTCTCAAGACAGTATCTCTATCATACCCTTCATCCAATAGTTTCATTTCTAGGGACTCCTTCTTCTTCTTGCGGTTCACTTCTCTCTGTGACAATGTTACAATCCGATAGATTTTCTCTCGACCTATTGATTTCAAGAAGTTAAAGAAACTGTTGGATTCATTACAAATGTGAGAGAGGTACCTGAGAGGGATGCCTCAGTTCGTAAGCAGAATCATGCCATGACATCACCAAACACTAATAATACTTTTATGCGGAAAATTCTTTCAATAAGGGCATAGGTGTCAACGTAATAATCAAGAATATATAGTTTAGAAAATCGAACCCGTTATAATGCGTCCTCCCTTATCTGCAGTTTGTGCATAGTTTCTCAGTGCCTCGGCAGTCTCCAACTCTTTATGCAACTGGAAATATTCCTCCAGCTCATCAACAACTCTACTTGAACAACACTGTTCAGAAGAAGCTGGAAAGAGACGAATAATATCATCCACAGCAGTACATTCCTTTGAAGGCGATAAAACAATATATATGTGTATTATATACACAGAAGCAAAAAAAAGGAAGTAAGTGCATTGTCTAAGATAAGGACTGATATTGGCAACACAAGAAGTGGCCATGAAGTTTTTGAATAATAAAAGGGATATTGAAAACCCATATACTCAATGCATTGTTCCTTAGGCTTTCCTCCCAAGATGAAATCATGGAGTCAGCGATGGGAATCTGACACTGTCACACTAAAGCTTCTTTCTCCTCAAGGATTCTTGCCAGTGTCTTCTTAGTCTGTTTAACAGA
Source organism: Mastigias papua (assembly GCA_964019165.1). Lineage (NCBI taxonomy): Eukaryota > Metazoa > Cnidaria > Scyphozoa > Rhizostomeae > Mastigiidae > Mastigias > Mastigias papua. The sequence continues at coordinate 13,217,800 of OZ025280.1, forward strand.
GAAATAAAGATTAGTATTTGTGAATAGAAGAAAGGGCGAAGGAAAAACCAACATAAAGCTACATTGAAGGTCTAGTAGTAGTTCATCAAAGAACATAATCATGATATGTGCACATTATCTTGGATGAAAGAAAGTAAAAAGTCAATAAGTAGAGAGAAACCTTTTTGTATTGCATTCAGCTAATTAATTTGTTAATTTGTTAATTAGTTAATTTGTATTGCATTCAGGGATTTAGCCAAGTTCTCTATTTTTCTTCCATTCCAAAATGCTGTGTGTTCAGTTAATGTATCAATACAGGCTGGAAGCGGGGGGAACTTTGGAAAATAGCATACTTAACCTTTAAAGGAAAAGAACACTGCATCTATGCACATGTGAACAACAGAAGAATTGACAGTTGTATAATACAAAAGGGGGGTTACTCACATATCACCTGCAGCATTCATGTTCTTAGTTCTCAATCCACATTTTGCTAAGTAGGAGAAACATTGTTCCATACTTTCCCCAGTTGATAGAGCTGCCTGATCTTGATAGAGCCCTCCCGACACAACCTGAAAATGAATAAACAGGTGGTTACGAAAAATGACTGCCTTCTCCAGGAATTCCTATTGATAAGTCTATTCACAAAAAACATAAGCATAAGGCAGGGTAATATATACAAAGGGCTGGTTTACCTGACATTCCAGAGAATGTGCTTTTGTGTGCATCACTGACAGGGCCTTCGAAGTTGCTAGCAGATGCATAAACTCAGGTAGGTTGCACGTAACTCTTTCCAGCCATGGCCAGTACTTACACATTATATCCTGCCACAAAAACGTAATAGTAAGTTTGTCACTCAAAGCTTTATGTAGGAATAGAGCATAACCATATTGTTCTCCAGCAAACATATTGACGGCCTTCAATGCTATAACATGTCAGCATCCAGCAACACTAGGACCCATTTCATCACGGGTTGCACAGCTTCTGATTGATCTGGAATGAGCAGCATGCCAGAAGGAGGATCCGCAAAGCCTATCTTCTTGATATTTCTGGAATATGGCAACAGTTAAATAAGCATTCATCATGTACAAATATCATAAGCTTAATAAGTGACTAGATTTGGTTATATAAAACGGCAGCTTCACAGTGAACTTTAGGAATAGAATTGCGAATAATAGTAGAGGCATTTATCTGTCTTTAAAGGTTTCTCATATTATTGAACTATACTATTTAAACCAGTAACATGTACAGTATGAGACACAAAGTAGTGACATATCTAATGTCAATAGGTAATGTTTTACCGTAAATGTCACTAGTACAACTGGCATAATGCTGTAAAATGAAACACCTCCAAGTGCAATATTATATGTAACAATTCTGTTAAAACAAGTGCTTTATGAGAAAAGTAAGCATGTATTGCCCAGTACAAGAAGATGTGTATACTGATGAGCAAAACTTTACATCACTCCAGAAATGGTATAGTAGCTGTTAGATTAAAAAATGCTCCTTTCTTTAACATCAATATCACCTGGCTACCCAACTTTTCATACAAAGTTGTCATATGCTGTTGAACTGCCACATCATTACAAATGACAACATCTTCGTAAAGTGCAACTTCATTGCCACTAAAGTAATAAAGATGCAGATTAAAAGTGTACTAAGATACAATGCACAGACATAATCATATAAATATGTTTCAAAGTCAAATAAGAAATAAAACAACAGCATTCTTGCTGGGGTACCTTCTTAAAACAATATGTTTTCCTGTGACCATCAATGTGGAGAGAATGACAGCTTTTGACACAGACTGGACAGGTGAAGCTATCATCACCAGTCTGGCTAAGAATATGGCTTTGACAAAACCTCCATTCATGAAAGGACTTGGAAAAAGTGGATTGATTTATTGCTCCAGGCTGTTGATAGAATTGTGAAATGATGACAAAAAACGAACAAATACCAATGCCTTAATGCATTGTCTCAAGTATGACATGAAATCTACTTACGTCCTTGTCTCCAACTCTCAATAACGAATATACTTCGCAAAGATTTGCCACAAGTTTGATAATAGTGGCAAAGACTTCCTTAAAAGAGCATGTTTTCCCTTATTGCTCCAAATCATAGAGTACTCACATTACAAAAGTGTCAGTGTAGTCTATATCATGTAGGCCTAGGTGAGTACACACTGAAACATAACCTAATGGAGAGTGCTACTATCCACTATATTTCAGGCACATCATAGCAGCCATTAGCTGGCAATAATGGCCCATTAGGGGAAATCAATGCCCTCAAAAAGGTTTCCACCAATGGGAATCAAGGTTTCAGTGCATATGTTATTGCATGTATTCTTTCTAGGTCATTCCTATTACATGTTCATTTGATAGAAGTTACCAACAAAGCATATTCAAATATACTTTAGTGCTGAACCCTAAAGTACCCTTCCAGCACTTTTAGACATGGTTTCGACACTCTTCAACAAGGATGACAGAGATGTCCCAGGTGAATTGCAGGATATCTCATGCCAACATTCCATCAAGTCAGATGTATAAATGATTACACATTTTTGTGGTGTACCTGGCCAATAGCCAAATTTTAACATATTCTGCAAGCCTGAAGAGAACATCTTGAACTCGCATTTTGAGCAATGAAACAATACATCATTGAATTCATAGCGGCCTAAAATAGGATGAGCATACGAGATGCATAAGAAATACAATTATTCAACTAGACATACAACTTTTGAATATCATATCATACCTCTCTATGACATTATTCATAATGAGCAATGAGTTTTGAAAATTGTCCTTACAGATAAGAAAGTCAATAAGATATGCTATAAATAGAATACACACTTAATAACAGGATAATGTCAAAAACAATGATAGTACCAAGCAAACCTTTGCTTGAAATAATGCGTATGAGGTAGTCAGTGCAAGTATGGAGAAATGTGTTTCTTCCATTACAGCCAGGGCAACTTGTTGGAAAATATACAGGAAGTGGTCTGTCTCTAACAATGATAGGTATGCCATGAATGATAAATTAAAATAACATTGCATACTCATCATAACTTTTAGGATACTGACCAATTATATCTTTGTCTACATCTCAGTGAACCATTTCTAGCCTTATCACTATCAAAAGCTGAGTAAGCAATATACCTATGATGTCACACTAAGGTTACATAATAGTGGATGATGATGGGAACATTTCATACAATTTGAATACAAATTCAGTAGATAAATTTGTTCTTCCACTGAAGAACAAGCAAGTAAATATAAACAATACAAAAAAGATGTACAAATATAACTATACCTGCAGTATCTAGTTTCCCACCAAATTGCATTACAGTTCTATTTCCAATGCCTTCATAATACCCTTTGACCCAAACCTGACGATCATGAAAGGGCTGCTAAAAATGTATGGCCTGATCACATTCATTGCACAAGACTTTGAGACAAGATGTGCATCTGATCTTGGCTACGATTCCATCACAACTATCACACCTTGTAAGCAAATGAGGAATCTGGTTAGCAGCAATGCAACATGCAAGTATTCCACACATAGTCTCCATCCAATGCTCATCTAGAATTTTCTTCCTTTGTACCCACTCACTTTCACTTCTTTTTGAAGTGCTTTTAGTACAAACCTGCTCTAGGTGGCTACCAACACCTTCCATTTGCTCTATTCTCTGAAATGCTATACAATAATGATGCACTTGCAGACACTAAAGAGTAGAATGGTCTTAACAGTTATCAACCAATGATGATGATTCACAAAACATTGTCATTTGTAACACCACAAAGGGGCCTATGTATGCAGTCATGTACAAACAAAACATTGGTACATGAATTAGCAATAGCAATGAGATAAATCAGTTGGGATATAGAGATGAAAATACAAGTAATATCTAGTAATAACAGACCAAGCATTGCTTTGATTTGTGGCACTTAAAGACACGTATTTTCACATTATTATGTTGAACTTATGTCTATTTAAAATGAGCTGCTACATGATCATGGAGATAAATAAAATTTTCAGAAACACGATAATATTCCTTGGCTTTGAGCATATAATGGAAGAGGATGTGTCCCTTTACTAGTTTCTAATGCAACATCATTTTTGTACTAAAGTGTTTTTGTTATTTCAGAGATACGAAAAAATCTTACTAAAATCTCAAAAGAAAAAACTGCGATGAGCTATCTGCCTGGATTCAACCATGTGTCAATCACTTACACAAGAGTGCTGTTACAACCCCAGATGGCAATGGACAACTTATTTGGGCAAAATTTAAAGTATTCCTGTCTCATGTGGTAGACAAGCACACAAAGTTGGATGATCCATTATTTAACAAATGTGCACATGAGGAAAATCTAGCATGTAGAAAATATTTGGATGAAGGTTTGTACACTTTATCTGTCACTTGTATCTTGTGTGGACAGATCCTCTCAACTTGGATGTCTGCAGTTACTGAGAGGTTTATATCATTACATTGGTCTACTACTATCAACACTTTTCATTGTCTTTTCATATTAATGCAACTTATATTTTCAACATAACATCATTTTCTGTAAACTTTCATTACACCTGCAATGGTATGCTGAAAATATGTTCGATAGTTTGCATAACTCTGAAAATATCTGTCATATGCCCTTTTACTTTTATATGTGTCATACAGAATCTTCAAACATGTTAAATAACTCTCTTCTTTTAGATTCTGCTGTCTATAGAAAGCTGAAATCAGCACTATGCCAGAAGCAGCTAGTGAATGGCATTAAGCAAGCATCACCCCCTGTTCAAACAAGTTGTGTAGAAGGCTTTCATTCAGTTTTACACCACTTTGCCCCAAAGATGACAAGTTTCTCTTACACTGGAATGAAGTGCAGGTCAGATTCATGCTTGCTAAATCTAATGCATATAACTACTTCTACTTCTAAAGATAATAACTACTTCTAAAGAAGTAGATAATGATTTGAAAAATTCATAAAAATGATAATTGATATAGCTATTATGGAGTAGGTATTAATAAAAAAGTACTATCAATTTTCAGGCATATACTGGCGTGTCTGCATTTCTCTGCAAATCTTTTCAAAGAAAAAGCAACAAGGAAAGATGGTGAAGCAAAATTGTCATTTTACTATCCAATATTTAAAAATCACACCCATTCTCCCTTTCCACAGATTATGTTGATGCAATATATGACACCATGGTTGAAGGTGCTACAAAAGGGATTTTAGCTGAAGAACAAGAATGCCTAAAAAGCTCATCACCACTTCCTATGAGCACCATGTTCCCAAAGCAAAGTGCATCTGAGGCCATTGCAAAGCGCATGAGCAGGCAACAACTGTCAATAAAGGTTGTCCCAGCAACAGTAGAAGAGAATCAAACTTTTTCACAGAAACGAAAAGTTCCACATTGCTCTACTTGTAGACAACCTATGAAAGGGCACAGAAAAAAATAGTGACTTGTCCAAAAAATGTATAAAATTACATTTATTACTTCCCAACACTTATGAAAAAAAGATCATCTATACTGGATTTCCACTAGATGGATGTAGATAGGATAGCCAAACACACCAAATGAATGGATGTTTTGCCACCATATCCATTTGCTTTAGAGGGGCGTGGTATGAGGCACTACCTTGCTACATTACATACATAAATTCTATCAACCATAAATTTAACATCACATGCTTTCATCTTGGAAGCCAGCAAATTCTTCAGAACCTTTGAAAGTACTTCTGATCAGGAAATAGGCACATGCAGGTAAAGGTATTCTTCTGTTGCCAAGCATGCCATGAATGAGATGTGTAAACTCTCCGTATCACACAGCTCGCAAATACCTTGAACCAAGAGAATTTTGTCTTCATTAACATTGATTACTTTAATGTTTAAATTATGTATTTCTAGGAATATGTTGCATTGACTTAAATGCAGGATTATAGATTTATGTGCTAAATTCAAAGTTAAAAACGTGCCCTTCATCAGTTGCTAGCAAACTGTACTTGTTTTTGCTTTGTCTTGTATCTTGTACCTGCAAGCTGGAGTGACCATTTTGATAAGCAGCACTCTTTTGAACCCTGGATGCAAGGTAATGCAACCAAATGGCACCTACGTCATCACGAACGACTTCATCTTCTAAGGCCCTCTGACATTCTTCAATTTCGTGACAACAGTAGCATTCATATGGGTTCTTTAGGAGACTAACATCACATTTTCCACACTTGCACCTGATTGGAAAACTGGAATCTATAAGTAATATGATAAATGGTGATCCTGCCTGCCCCATCTTGCCCATACTAAAACTAAACAAACTGTTGCTTGTACACACTAGCAGACACGGCTATGGGATAACAAGACTGATAAAGTACATACCAATTGTCAATTGGCTGCATTCTCTCCAGTCTTATTTTAAACTCATCATACTTCTTGATCTCATTTTGCTTCTTTGCTCGATAATCGGCAGCCCACTTTCTGCCAGCACTTGGCTCGTCAGAGTATGGTTCGACCCATACGTATCCATCCCCGTGCTGATCAAGTCTGTCATTAGAAGAAGACTTCATGTTCTTCCTCATAAGTGGAAGAAGAGCTGCTATGGAAGCTGCCTTGTGATGATCCAGACTCATCAGATTCCATTCTTTACCCAGAAGTCAAGAGGCACCAAAAGTCAGATACAAAGCACACGAAGTAAGAAGGGAGTCAGCAGCCAAGGTCTATCCTCATTCTGGTTTCTACGTCACAGCTCCTGTGTAGTCTTTCCATGCGGGCAGCAATATTGTGGAAAAAGGGTGCTTTCTCGGGGGCACATTACATTGTTATATTACAACAAATTCAATTTTTAGCATTGTTTCCGAAATGAGGAGGTCAAAAACCCCTTTTATCCCAACTTCATGTTGACGTACATTGCACTTTAATCAAGTTCAATAATACGCCAACTATTTACACAAAATAATGTAACAAAGCTAAAGCTATAACAAAGTTATATAAAGTTATAAAGAAAAGACACTTAAGCAAAACTCACAATCTATTTGCCTTCGTAGCTATAAAGCTAACCACAACATGCTACACGGCTCTTGTAGCCTACCCAGTTTCCCAATCGTAATTTGTGTTAGTAATCAGCACCCGCACTATGCCTTCACACTTGGATGACTGAATTGTCTTCCTCCCCAAGAAGCCTGTGTACAGGTATTTATAGCTACGGAGATCGAGCACAAACATCACCATATTTTGGGACAACACGAGAAGTAGAGGTGGAAGATGTAAAGAAAATAAAAAACTATGACGTAAACAAGGCCAAAGGTCAACAAACACCTTTACAATCACAAATACACATCTAAGCATGCAGATAACAAAATCACCCAAACCGCCCCTTGACAATAAATGAAAAACATGTTTTTTTTAAAGTCAACACAAAATATGTGTACGTTACAGTATTGGTACCCCTAGATGAGCAGATTCTCTGTGCAGTCTGTCTGAGCGATGTGCAACAAGTCTTTGCCTTTCTTTGACATTGTCTGTACGTTTTGCATCATTGTTATCATAATCATCATCACTATCTTTATGCTGCTTTGTTTCTGGTTCACTGTCTGCTTCATTTTCTAAATTTGAAGGTGTTATGCGCTTGAAGTGAGACACGTTGCGAGTTATTTTACGTTTATCATTGTCTTCAACTGTGATACGCGATTTATTTCTATGCACAACAAGTAATGGCTTCTCATTGAAATAAGGGGTCAGCTTGCCTTCCTTGATAAGAACATAGTCTCCCACTTTAAAATCGTAAGGTTTAGCACGTCACTTTTTGTCAGCATAAACGTTGTTATATTCAGTCTCTAGCTATTCATTCTCTTATGCTTCTTTGTGCCGATTAATCATTTTGTTCTTTACTAACGTTGGGAATTGTCCATTCACTACACGATTAAAAAGCGATTCTGAGAGGGTGATTTTGGTTGTCGCGTGAGGTGTTGTGTGGTACTGTAGGAGGAATCGATTTAGTTCCTGTTGCCATATTCTCCCTTCCACTTTTGCTGTGCTGTTATCAAAGCATGTCCAAGAGGTTGGTTAAAAAGCTCTACTTCAGCATTGCCTTGTGGCCACTTGGATATTGCAGTGTTGCAGCTAATACCTAAAGTATGGAGATACCGATGATATGCCTCACTATTGAAAGGTGGACCATTATCTGTGGTGAGTGAAAGAGGAATACTGTGAGTAGCGAACATCTAGTCAAAGTTCGGGATACCAACAGATGCCTTTGTTGATCGAACAATTTCAACCTCCAGATAATGCGAATAACGGTCTATAAGAACTAGCAGATATTCTCCAGATGGCAGTGGGCCATAAAAATCTGCATGCACCTTCTGCCATGGTCCATCTGGCATGGGGGTCATCCATATAGGTTCGGGGGGATTGGGTTGACCAGTGGATTGGCATGGTATACAATGATCAAGGGTCTCTTTCATTAGCTTATCTATTCTGGGAAACCATACCTTCTCACGGAGGAGTGCTTTTGTCTTCACTAGACCTTGGTGGGTCTCATGTGCAATGTCTATCGCTTGTTGTTGTAAAGATTCTGGTACAACGATTCGAGAACCACAAAGAACAATATTCTGTGGAGCAATGATCAGTTCATCCTTTATAGCTTGGGAGGGTTTGACACGATTGCAGTCCCATTTATTATGACAAATTGCTGCATGTAGACTTTGCATTCTTTTGTCTGCATCAGTGGCTTTCTGAATATCACTAATTGTCATAGCTTTTGGGGCAGCTGATAAAGCCAATGGACTAACATATTCATCAGCCATGACTGCATGCTTGGAAATACTTTGTGAAGATGGGTGATGTGACAGGAAATCTGCAGGGTTGTCTTTCCCTGGATTGTACACGAACGAAAATGAGTAGGGTTGGAGTCGAAGTAACCATCTTTCAAAGCGTGCTGATGGCTTAGAAGTAATGTTGCCATAGATGACCTCAAGTGGTTTATGGTCAGTTATTAGGGTGAAATGAGAACCATATATGTATAAATGGAAATGCTCAATACCCCCAAACAATCCCAAGTGCCTCCTGTTCTGTTTGCGTGTACGGTTGTTCGACTGGGGTAAGCACGTGACTGGCATAAGGAAGGATTTGTGGGATTTCTGCATCTGTCCCTTGTTGACTCAAAATGGCAGAGATACCAACGGGACTGGCATCCATGGTTATGAATGTTTCTTTGATCATGTCAAAGTAGGACATAACAGGGGCACGTGTTGATGCCCTTTTCAGGTGATCAAAAGCAGTCTGATGGCTTGAAGTCCATCTGAAATGGGCATTTTTCTTAGTAAGAACTCGCAATGGCTCCGACATTGTTGTGTACTTGAGAATATATCTGCTACTATAGTTCGCCATACCCAGAAAACTCCGAACGTCATGAACGTTTGTGGGAACTAAGGCATTTTGAAGATCAAGAACCCGAGCTGGATCTGGTGTTATCCCTTCGGCAGTAATTACTTGGCCAAAAAATGATAAAGAGTCAGTCAAAAGCTTACATTTTGATGCATTTAAGGTAAAACCATGGTCTGCAAAACGTTTTAGGCAGGCAGAGAGTGCTTCATCATGGTCGTCACGTGTCTTTGCAAAACATAATGCAAAAATAATGCAATCTGCAAGGATTAAGACTTATTAGCCCTAACTCTTGTGCTGTTTGCATGCTCAGCACGTTTCCACTGTTTCTGCTGTTAACCACAAAGAATATTGCAACAGCGTAGCATTTCTTTGCTTCTATGACTGCTTGCAATTTGCCTTTCAAGGTAACAGGTTTTGATGAACTGTAGGGGAATGCTTTTGCACACGTTTCAAGTAAATGTTCATCTTTCATATGCAGGAATGTGTCTTCGTCAATTGCATTTATGCTAGCCCCTGTATCAATAAGAATATCTAAGGAATGTCCTAAGAACCTGTGTATATGAGCCGAGCCAGCCCGGATACCCGGGCTAGCCTAGCTAGCAAGGCTACCTCGGTTATCATGTAGACTTGCATATACTTAATATCCTGTGTCTATATGGTAGCCGGGCCAGCCCGCTTAGGTGAGATCTCAAGAGCGAGCACCCACGATCTCACCTAAACGGGCTGAGTTTTCTCCATGTACACACTTCAGCTCGGGCTGGCAACCAGGCTAGCCTCGCTTACATTTTATTTGCCTCGATACTTGTAGTCAGATTCACGCCCTAACCTTGCACATGTTTTGGTATACAAAATGGCGACGAAGAGGAAGCAATTTCGGTGGTCCACAGAAATGGTGGAAAATTTGATAGCTGCCATCAGTAGATACAAGATTAAAGTGGAATATAGAAATTTGGAGTTTGATGGCAATCGTTCTGCGCAATATACACAACTGCGCTTGTTGATGGCGGAGAAGTATGCCGAGAAAGGAGTCGAACTGTTTGGCCCTGTGACTGCACATTCACTTTCAGATAATGATATTCAACAGCTTAACAATAAGGAAAAGAGTGAGTACTATCATAAGGTAACAGAAGATTTACATCTCATTAAACAGGAGTGTGGTTCAGCTCAAGACCATGCAAATAGGTGCTCTACGAAGAGCCATGCAAATAGGTGCTACCATGCAAATAGGTGCGCAGCGGGTAGCCACTTAAACAGAAATAGTCATTCGATACTTTAATGTCTGATGAGAACTACCTATCGCCGAAAGACACAACGGGGGTACAACATATACACCACTACACATAAACACAACACGCTGTTCACGCAACGATAAGAGGACTGATTAGGCCTGTAAACCATGAAATGAATCACACGTACTTTATGCAACTTTCATTATGGTTTACTCAAATTCACTACACACCTGTGACTACCTTGTGTACAGACACTGGACTGTTTCTCGATCGGAAGAGATACGCAACGCCGTAGCACGATATACACCATAGAGCGTGTACTCTTTATGTCCTCCTAGGCCATACACTCGTTCTCTCCCAAAATGCACTGAAGACTGACTAAGTCTAGAAACCTTCACCATTATTCTCTTCCCTCAGGTTCAATGATGTTTACTAATAAAATCGATCACTCTGAGTACTCAGTGGCAAACTTCGCACTACTTTTTATTTCGCTTAAGAGGTCTTCTTTTGTATAGTAAAATAGGACCTATCATGCACATAGGTGCTGTGGGTGAAAAATCATAAAAGTGCAGTCTCCTTTCACATTAATCAATGTTTTCTACTATAATCAACCACTAGGAGTGTTAGAGCAAAAACCGGGAATATTTTAAGGTCACTTACGTAAAGAGACACACCATGCATATAGGTGCACATAGCCCGTGCACTGTTTATGTCCTATGTACGCTATATACTGACGATTGATTAGGTGTAGATTACTTCGCAAGTGTTGTCTCCTTACGGGTTCAATGATGTTTTCTGATAAAATCGACCATTCTGAGTACTCTGGGGCAAAACTTGGGAATATGTTTTATTTCAGTTACGTAAAGAGACATACCATGCAAATAGGTGCTGTGGGTGAAAAATCATAAAAGTGCAGTCTCCTTTCACAATAATCGATGGTTTCTAATATAATCAACCACTAGGAGTGTTTTAAAGCAAACACCGGGAATATTGTTTATTTCAGTTACGTAAAGAGACATACCATGCATATAGGTGCACATAGCCCGTGCACTGTTTATGTCCTGTATGCGCTATATACTGAAGAGTGATTAGGTGTAGAATAAGTCGCAAGTGTTGTCTCCTTACGGGTTCAATGATGTTTTCTGATAAAATCGACCATTCTGAGTACTCTGGGGCAAAACTTGGGACAATTTTTATAATGTTATGCTACTTTATTCAGTTTTCATGTCACGTGATTATTCATTGTATTGTATATAGCCATTTTATTGTTTTGAGAATCAGAGTTGATACATGATTTCGAGATTAACACACATAGGCGTATTCTATCATAACTGCTGCAAATATTACAATGGCGACGATGATTAACTAAACATGGCTAATGTTTCGTTGAATCCACTTCCAGTCTTTGATCCCACTTCAGATCCGACCTCTCTCAGCCAACGATGGCAAGCGTGGAAACGGCATTTCGAGACGTACCTTACTGCCCTGGGGATCACAGACGGTAAACAGAAGCGAGCACTTCTATTGTATCAAGCAGGCCCAGAAACTCACAATATTTTTGATACTTTTTCTGACACTGGTGGGGAAAGTGAGTACGATATCGCTCTCAAGAAGTTGGATGAGTATTTTGCCCCAAAGAAAAATGTGGACTACGTAATCTTTCAATTTAGACATGCCCATCAACTCGCTGGAGAGACAATCGATCAGTTTTGTACCCGACTAAGAAAACTCGCAACTCATTGTGATTTTCATGATACCAAGCAAGAAATCAAAGCTGCTATCATCCATAATTGTATCTCAAAGCGTTTGAGAAGGGTTGCTTTGCGGGAAGACAAGATAACGCTGGATGATTTGCTATCAAAAGCTCATGCCCTAGAGGCAAGCAAACTCCAAGCTACTGGCATCGAACAATCACTGAGCTCACTGACAACCTCATCTGCTCAATCAGACTTGGTAAATCGTGTCTCAACACAGTTCAAATCTGGTCATTCAACATGATCACGGCAACAGAAACAAAATTGTAATCACTGTGGATATTCGTGGCCGCATAGGACCTCGCCTTTCCCGGCGAAAGGAAAAAGGTGCAATCAGTGTCGAAAGGCAAATCATTTTGCAAAAGTCTGTTGCAGCCATCCCATGTCTTCTCAACCTCACCCGTCCAAATCGACAACACAAGAAAAGCAAACACAACAGCCTCTTCGCAGACTAGATGTTGCTCCATCAGAAGACTCAGCACTGATGATGAATATTTATACACCGTGAAAGACACCACAGATGCCCCAATGGTATCAACACTAATAGTTTCAGTGAAAGTTGACAATGTGCCTATCAAAATGATGGTTGATTCAGGTGCTACAACTGATATTATAGATGAAACCACATTTCGAGACCTTCAACGACATACTAGCCTTAAGGTGGAGAAATCCAAAACACGAATTTTGCCTTACGGTTCAAATACACCTCTGCCACTCCTTGGTAAGTATACTGCCCGAGTAGAAACTAACTCTTGCTACACTGTTGCATCTATACATGTTTGCATAGGTGGAAATGGCTCATTATTGAGTTTTCAAAAAGCCACAGAATTAGGTCTTCTCGACGTACGCATAAACAAGATCACAGTAACAAGCGCTGACATCAAACAATTGGAGTTTCAGTATCCTAAGTTATTCTATGGTGTTGGTGAAGTAAAGAATTTTACATTAAAGTTACACATTGACACCAGTGTTCCCCCCATTGCACAACCCCCACGACGTATTTCATTCCATTTGAGAAAACAAGTTTCACAAGAGCTCAAACGATTGGAAAAGGATGGAATCATAGAAGATGTCAAAGGTCCTACACCCTGGATTTCACCATTAGTTGTTGTTCCAAAGCCCAACGGCAATGTTAGATTGTGCGTTGATATGAGGAGGGCCAACGAGGCCATTTTGAGAGAAAGGCATTCACATCCGACAGTTGATGATGTAATCCATGCTTTGAATGGTGCCACGATGTTTTCGACATTGGACCTTCGATCTGGATACCATCAAATTCTAGTACATGATGACAGTCGGTATATCACAGCATTTTCTACACACAGTGGAGTAAAACAAGTCTGGCGGCTCAACTTTGGCACAAACGCAGCATCTGAGATTTTCCAGCATGTCATCTCTACGCGACTACAACGTATCCCAGGAGTTTTGAATATCAGTGATGATATACTGTTTATGGTAACACCCCCCAAGATCGTCACAGGTCATTACAAGCTGTTTTTGAAAGACTTCAAGATCATGGTCTCACATTGAACAAAGACAAATGCCTTTTGTATCAAACAAAGCTGACCGGTTTTTGGTTTTGTATTTTCTGCTGACGGTGTGTCACCTGACCCTCAGAAAGTTACTGCAATAAAAAATGCACCACCACCCTGTTCCATCAAAGATGTTCGTACCTTCCTTGGAATGGTAACCTATTGCTCAAAGTTTATTCAGAACTTTAGTGATCTCACACAGCCACTTCGCGACCTCACGAAGAAGAACACGCAGTTTACGTGGACCACGAAACATAATCTCACGTTTACCCGAGTCAAAGATGCGTTAACCAGTGATATCGTTATGGCATATTTTGACAATCAGAAAACAATGGAATTAGTGACTGATGCATCGCCTTGGGGACTTTCGTCAATTTTATCCCAATGCACACCAGATAAAGATGATAGCAGGATTGTTGCATATGTTAGCAGATGCTTGTCGCCCGTTGAAAAGCGTTACTCACAAACGGAACGAGAGGCATTAGCAATCGTGTGGGCAATTGAAAGATTACATATATATTTATTTGGTGCTAAATTCAATCTTTACATGGATTGCAAGCCTATGGAAATGATTCTAGGGAACAGAACTTCGAAAACTTCAGCTAGAATCGAATGTTGGAATTTACGGATTCAGGATTATGACTTCAACGTCATTTTCACAAAAGGGAAGGACAATCCGTCCGATTTTCTATCACGTCATCCTGATACACAGGATAATAGTGTTGACAACTGCTCAGAGGCATACATACACTTCCTATCAAACCATGCAGTTCCAAAAGCAATGACCTTAGACGAAAGTAAAACTGCCACAAAGCAAGATCTTACGATACAGAAACTTTGTGAAGTTATTCGCAACGATACGTGGAAATCATTAGAATTGACAAACCTGCAGGCAAATGATGTCCCAAATGAGCAACAATCGGATTTCAGAGCATTTCATTCGATCAGAGCTGAACTAGCTGTCAATGATTCGTCCGATATCATCCTTCGGGGATCATGGATAGTTATTCCAAAATGTCTGCAACAAAGAGCAGTCGATCTCGCTCATGAAGGCCACCAAGGCCTGGTGAAAACCAAACAACTGCTTAGAGAAAAAGTCTGGTTCCCGAACATCGACAAAATCGCTAAAATGATGATTGAGAAATGTTTGCCGTGCCAAGCAAACAGTAAAGCAAATACACCTGAACCATTACAAATGTCAAAGTTGCCTACAAGACCTTGGGATGTAGTACACATCGATTTTTGCGGTCCATTTCCAACTGGCGAGCTTATTTTAGTTGTTATCGACGCATATTCACAATTCCCAGACGTGGAAATTATTCATTCTACCTCTGCTCGGGCTACAATTCCGAAAGTGGATCGTATTTTCGCCACATGAAATACCAAGAATTATCAAAAGTGATAATGGACCTCCATTTGATGGCAAGGACTTAGCCACTTTTATGACCGAAAACGGTATTAAGCATGAACAAGTAACACCATTATGGCCACAAGCCAATGGACAGGTTGAAATCTTTATGAAACCCATTACGAAAGCCATTCGTTCTGCGTATTGTGAACAAAGAAATTGGAAAAAAGAAATTTACCAATTCCTTCTACCTTATCGATCAACCCCACATTGCACCACAGGATATTCACCAGCGGAACTTTTATTTTCTCGGAAAATACGGAACAAACTCCCTCACCATGCGGAAAATCCAGCCTCCTCAAACATTCAGCAAACGGTAGCGGAAATTGATAAAGCGGCGAAGGAAAAAATGAAGGATTATGCTGACAAATATCGTAATGCAAAAGAAGGAAATATCGAAATTGGAGATACCGTTCTTGTAATGCAAACGAAAGTTAATAAATTTTCAACTCGCTTTAATCCAACGCTATATCACATTATCAGGAGAAAAGGAACTATGTTAACTGCAAAGAGTGTACACGGTCATTACATTACCAGAAACATCTCATTGTTCAAAAAAGTAAACATAGCACATGAGGATGATGATGATGACGACGATATTTGTAAACAAACGCATGAAAGAACACTTCCAGAACCTCGTTATCCAAGAAGGACAAGAAGACAAATAGAATGATATGGACAAAATATTTACGGGACTTAAAATGGACAGTATTTATGAGACTGAATATGGACAGAATAACAGACTTCAAATTCTGTTGGCAGAAGGACCTTTTCTACATTGGTATAACTTACTATCTGAAAGTAAAGGGGAGATATAATGTTATGCTACTTTATTCAGTTTTCATGTCACGTGATTATTCATTGTATTGTATATAGCCATTTTATTGTTTTGAGAATCAGAGTTATTACATGATTTCGAGATTAACACACACAGGCGTATTCTATCATAACTGCTGCAACTATTACACTTTTTTATTTCAGTTACGTAAAGAGACATACCACGCAAATAGGTGCTGTGTGTGACAAATCATACAAGTGCAGTCTCCTTTCACATTAATCGATGTTTTCTAATATAATCAACCACTAGGAGTGTTTTCGAGCAAAAACCGGGACTATTTTTACTTTCACTTACGAAAGAGACATACCATGCATATAGGTGCACATAGCCCGTGCACTGTTTATGTCCTGTATGTGCTATATACTGTTAAACCACCGTCTCGCGTGGTCTAACTAAACGGTAAAGAGTATAAAATAGGGAACGGCAACAACTACTGAAAATGTCATAAAACTTATGACCTCTACGACAGCATGTAAACGGCAAGAACAAGTCTTCTCTTTCAACCCAAACAAGATGCTCATCAACAGCAAATGCTGAGCTCTATCTATCTTTATTCATTACCAGCATAAAAGAACTAATCAGTTTGAATACAGTGCAGCTCTATTTATTTAAAAGTTAAAGTTCAAAGTTCTAAATGACTAAAAGTACTAAATAAAGAAAATGCTAAGTAAGATAAGCTAAAAAGGGTAATTTACGAAATAGTTTTAAAAAGTCTACCAATAGCAAGGTCCCTCGTAGTCACAAGGTGACACGTTATCACCGGTGACGTAATGGTGCATCATGCACCAAATGTGGTGTCCATGCTCTTTATTTAGATCACTACGTCACGCACCAAGTGTGGTGTCCCTGCTCTTTACATTACTCCTCCCATACGTTCAAGCCTCCTGGCTTGAGGAGAGAAAGAGTTACACCGGGCAAATAAGATCTGGAGTATACGTGTCTTCAGGTCTTGTTATCTGGACAACGTCAGAACCACGATCAGAATCATCCAGAATAGATTGATCCATAGCTTGGTCATTGGCAAAGCTATCGGGAGGAAGATCAGAATCGGTAAGATCAGGTGAGCACGGATCGGCTATTAGTGGCTCAAGAGGACGATCAGCGGGATCATAATATGGTTTCATGCGATTTGCATGAACAGGGACAGAAACAGGTCGATTGTCGAATGTCCGCAAGCGAAAATGTACCGGCGAAAGCTGCACAACGATGCGATAGGGACCGTGATAATTATGTGTTAGTTTTCTTGACAATCCTTTTTCGTGTTTTGGGCGTGCACACCCAGACTTTAGAACCAACAGTAAATTGGACAGGGCAGCTGGTTTTATCGCATTGTTCTTTCATTCGCTGTTGAGCCAGTTGCGTATTAGACTGAATGGTAGCCTGGGCTTCTTCAAGATTACTAACAATGCGAGCACGATGTTCGGCTACAGATGCGGACAGGTTAGGCGAAGGTAGAAGTAATGCGGTGTCAATTAGCAAACGTGGTTCACGACCGTACAAGAGATAAAAAGGTGACTCATGAGTAGTGGCATTAGGCGAAACACGATAAGAAAACAGTACGAGTGGAATATGCTTGTCCCAGTCTCTCTGGTGTGTACTTACATACGTAGATAAACCTTCTGCGAGAGTGCCGTTAAACCGTTCAACTAAGCCATCGGTTTGTGGATGATATGCCGTCGTATGAAGTTGCCTGGTGTTCATGAGATTGCACACTTCTTTAACAATGGAAGAGAGAAAGTTAGATCCACGATCGGATAAAAGTGTACGAGGAGCGCCGTGTCGAGACAGAATGCCATTAACCAATAAATGTGCAATACGTGAAGCTTCGATAGATTTCAATGCAAAAGCCTCGGGCCATCTTGTATAATAATCTGAAAAGACAAATATATAGCGATTGCCATCGTCAGTAGCTGGAAAAGGGCCTAAAATGTCCATAGCAACTCGGTCCAAGGCGCCATCAACAGGACTTGGCAGCAGCGGTACTTCACGTCTATTTCTAGGCATCTTCTTCATGGCACAATCTACGCAAGATTTATACCAATGTTCGATATCTTTGAACATGCCATACCAATAATATCGCATGCGGATCTTCTCATACCCTTTAAGAGAACTAAGATGGCCAGCAGTAGGATCGTCGTGACAAGCAACCAAAACTTCGTGCTGGAGGGAAGCAGGAATCACTACTTGGTAGTACAAAGTGTGAACGCGACGTGTTCCGGGTGACCAAAGATGACAGAGTATTCCGTTTTCATCCAGATAGAATGAATCGATTGACAGTAAGAGAGACCGAGCTCTATTATCTTGTAAAGGATGATGCGAGGTTTCCAAGTATTGAATGATCTCTACCAAATCTTTGTCTTGACGTTGTAGCTTGTGCAGACTCTGAAGAGAAGGACTAAGTTCATCTATAACAGCAAGAGACGGAGGCTCTAGGGTTGCAGATTGTATGTCTCTTTACGTAACTGAAAGAAAAAATATTCCCGGTTTTTGCTCTAAAACACTCCTAGTGGTTGATTATAATAGAGAACATCGATTAATGTGAAAGGAGACTGCAATTGTATGATTTGTCACACATAGCACCTATTTGCATGGTATGTCTCTTTACGTAACTGAAATAAAAAATATTCCCACTTTTTGCCCCAGAGTACTCAGAATGGTCGATTTTATCAGAAAACATCATTCAACTGGTAAGGAGACAACAAGTGCGAGTTATTCTACACCTAATCAATCTTCAGTATATAGCGTACACAGGACATAAACAGTGCACGGGCTATGTGCACCTATATGCATGGTATGTCTCTTTACGTAACTGAAATAAAAAATATTCCCGGTTTTTGCTCTAAAACACTCCTAGTGGTTGATTATAGTAGAACACATCGATTAATGTGAAAGGAGACTGCAATTGTATGAGTTTTCACACATAGCATCTATTTGCATGGTATTGTAAGATAATACGTATTTTACAGGATATACAAAGATATAAAATAATAGACATAAGTCATAAAAGTACACAAGTTCCTTTGTAACGATAAATGTCTGTCACTGACGGCGACTATAATATAACAATAACTGACAGTGACTCTAACTACTGCTAACGACAAAGTCTCAGAACAGCAACAATTTCCAAACTGGCACGACAATACTCTCAACACGAACGACGACTTTAACTCCAACTCACGACAACTGTTAATGGTGACTTCACATAACAACTGACTTCACAGAACATTACACGCTTTATTTATAACAAATACATGATGCAACAGGGTAATTATAACATACAATGGAGCTAAGGGGCAATGGCATGGTAACACGTACATAACAAACAACAATGGACTACGATTAGACAACACGTCACAGACAAGCAATATGATCATGGTAACTGTAGGGGGTGGATGATGTAATGACCTAAAATGCTGATGGTGAGACAACAAAACTGGAACAAATGGGAACAGAGAACCAACATTACTTAACATGACGAAATCAAAGATAAAAATAAAACTATTACTATAACATAACTCCCTCCTTCAAAATCAAGCCTCCTGGCTTGAAAATCGAAAAGAGAGCAATACAAAAAAAATGACAGGGTACAAAACACATTACAACATAAAAGGATGTGTGGCACACAAATTACGTTATATCACAGAAGTCAATAATGTCCGGAGTAGTAGTTGTGGCAAGATACAAGTCGGCAGTAAGGTGCTCAGCTAAGGGATTACGGACTCTTTTCTTCCATGGTGCACCAGGGGTCGATTTCAGCACCTGTGTTTCTACGTAATCTTCTGTGCCCTCCTCTGATAGAAGCTCAGGAGTGCTTTGCAGTGCTTTAATTCCAACAGTTTCTTGGCTTTTCCAGTTCATGTACAATCCCATGGAGGTCTTCGAGTAACCTATCGACATCCCTTCCAAGGGACTGGACATCAACTGGGGCTCCGACGAAAGAATTTGCTGGAGGGGGCAAGTCCACAACAGAAACATGGGGACAGGAGAATGTCCTGTCCCAACAACACTTGGCTACATGGCCGACCCTCAAGCAGCAATAACATATAGGCCGGCCATCTTCACAGCGATAAACGTTAGTCCGATTGAGGAACGGGTTTCTAGCTTGGTCCTCCGCTTCCCTCACTTTTTCAGCCATAGCTGCCACAACAGTGCGCACAAGATCCAAAACACTTTTTAAGTCCATGTCTTAGTCTGAAGTGTGAGTACGTCCTGTGCCGGTGCACCAATGTAAAACAAGATTTTACAGACATGATGATAAAAATAATCAAAAGTTTCTTTGCTAAACAATAAATGTCTCAGCGATACTATTAAGAAAGACTCTTACAACTGCTAACGACAAGGTCCAAGAAACAGCAACGCGACAACTCTAAACACGAACGACGACTTTGACTGTAACTCACAACAACACTGTTAACGACTACAACTGCTAACGACGTCTTCACATAACGACTGACTTCACAGAACATTACATGTCTTATTTATATTAACACACATGACGTAACAAAATAAGTATAACATATGACAGACTAAGGGGGCAATGCAATGGCATGGTAACACAACACAACAAACGACAGTACACTACGATTAGACAATACGTCACAGACAAGTAAAGCAACATGATGACAGTAACAGTTGGAGATGATGATGATGATGCAACACATATGATGACGGGGCAACAAAAAATGGACCACATAGGAGCAGAGAACCAATGTTACTGAACATGACGAAATGAGGATACAAATAAAACTAGTATTATAACACAGGACATAAACAGTGCACAGGCTATGTGCACCTATATGCATGGTATGTCTCTTTACGTAACTGACATTAAAAATATTCCCGGTTTTTGCTCTAAAACACTTCTAGTGGTTGATTATATTAGAAAACATCGAGTAATGCGAAAGGAGACTGCAATTGTATGACTATTCACACACAGCACCTATTTGCATGGTATGTCTCTTTACGTAACTGAAATGAAAAATATTCCCACTTTTTCCCCAGAGTACTCAGAACAGTCGATTTTATCAGAAAACATCATTGAACTGGTAAGGAGACAACAAGTGCGAATTATTCTACACCCAATCAATCTTCAGTATATAGCGTATACAGGACATAAACAGTGCACGGGCTGACAAAATACGATCGTATTGTCACTGTTTACATTAAAAAGGCTAATATTCAGGGAAATTCCAATCTTTACATTCTGTTCAAAATTCAATATGTCAAGAATGATGTACATGGCTGTTTATGTTACGACGCTGTTTTTTATCGCAGTTATACAGATATGCACTTTTTGCAGTGCAGATTCTTTCAACCTTTTAGCAAACCACGCTGGACCATTTTACGAGAAACATGACAGTTTTATCTTCTCTTCCGTCTGGCAAAATAGAAAAAGTTCTGGACTGTTGCTTCGGCCCAAGAAATCTGCTATCGAGTGGTTACTTGGCCTACTCCTAATATGTGGCGATATTGACACATGTCCTGGACCGACAGTTAAATGCAGTAGCTGTGCGAAAACAATAAGAAAGAACCAAAGCAGAATTCAGTGTCCACAGTGCAATGGAAAGGTTCACTTGGAATGTTTTGTGACGATTGATTCCACAAACACGAGAAATGCCTGTTTATTTTGCTTTAACAACATGCTGAATGACACGCAGGTTATCATTGCAGATGTCAAGTCGGGTAGACCTCTTGAAAATCAACGTGAATTGCCAGAATTGAAGGAATTACTCTCAAATCATGGCTTAAAAGTTCTGCATCAAAATATCAGAGGCCTCTTGTGCCACAAACATTTCGTTTCTGAATTATTAGATGACTTTCGGAATATCCATTTATTTACACTAAGTGAAACACATACTACACCAGATAACAATCCACAGCTTCAAATTCCTGGCTACAAATGTGAACCCAAGCATAGGGAAACGGGACAGGGCGGAGGAGTAGCTATATACATAGCGGAAAATATCCCCTATCAAAGGAGGCAAGATCTGGATAGGAACGATCTCGAGTGTATTTGGATCGAGGTCCTCTTTCCCAAAGCAAAGGGTTTTCTGGTCGGTGTTATCTACAAGCCTCCCGATTCCTCAAATCATCTTACGGAAAGTTTTGGCGAAAAATTGAATGAAATGCTTTCAACTGTTATGAATGAAAACAAAGAATGCATCCTATTGGGTGATATGAATTGCAATTATCTAGAGAGGTCTGAACACAAAGAGATCAAATCTATTATTTCAAATAATGCACTAAAACAACTGATAAAAACTCCTACTAGAATAACAAACACCAGCAAAACACTAATAGATGTTATTTACAGTAACAATCCTGAGAAAATAATTTCAATTAAAGTCATACCTGCTGACCTTAGTGATCATGAGCTGATAGGATGCATGCGTAAACTTCACTCGATAAAGCACAGTTCGAAATTTAGTAAATGTCGAAACTACACAACATATGACCCAAGACTATTTTGTAAAGATCTAGAGTCGGAAAATTTTAGAAACTTTTTCGAGTCCCGCAGTACAGAAACAGCATGGACTAATCTCAAAACCATCTTACATCACTACATAAATAAGCATGCCCCAATGATAACCAAAAAAGTTAAAGGTAGGCTGTGTCCATGGATAACAACGAAAGTCAAGCAAGAGATGAACATTCGAGACAAGCTCCTCCGCAAGGCTCGGAGGACAAATGCAGAAAATGATTGGTCAAAATATAAACGACAACGAAATAGTGTAACGTCACTTGTGAAAAAAGTGAAAAACAATCATTTTCGAGACCTTCTGAGAGAAAATGCAAGGAAGCCACACAAATTTTGGTCCATACTTAAGAAAGCCTTTCCAACTAAAGAAGTGTCAAATCAGTCTAATGTAGCATTCAATATCGAAGGTAAACAGACAACGGATAATATTTCAATCGCAAATACGTTCTGTCAATACTTTTCCTGTGTTGCAAGGAAACTGAAATGCAGCAGCAACGTCATCAAGGACTATGTTTGGGGAAAACCTGCTGTCATTGAAAACTTCGTCAATGGAGGTGTCAATTTCAATTTTAAGCATGTCAATGAGAAGGAAATATATAATGAGTTGAAAAATCTGAAGAGAAAAAAGGCACAAGGCTTGGATGATATCCCCCCTGGGCTACTAAAAGATGCCGCAAGTGTGATAGCAAAGCCATTGACTTATGTTATAAACATGTCACTGACCGAAGGGGTAGTACCGAAAGACTGGAAAGCTGCGAAAGTTACACCATTACATAAATCTGGTCCTAGTGCTGAAATTGAAAACTATAGACCAATCTCTGTTCTACCTGCACTTTCAAAAATTCTGGAATGTATCGTTCACAGGCAGCTGTTACGTTATCTTGAAAGTAATCGCTTGCTTGTCAACTATCAATTTGGTTTTCGCCAAAAAATGTCAACTGACTTAGCGGTAACATTCCTAACCGACTACATCAGAAAGCAAGCGGACAGTGGCAACTTAACTGGAGCTATCTACATCGATTTTTCTAAAGCCTTTGATACAATCAGTCATTCCGTGCTTTTAAATAAACTCCCAAGATATGGTATAATGGACAGAGAGCTAGTCTGGTTTACAGATTACCTCTTTTTGCGAGAGCAGTCTGTCGAAATAAATGGGACTATTTCAGATGCTTTTCCAGTCTACACAGGAGTTCCCCAAGGCTCAATATTGGGCCCCTTACTATTCCTTCTTCATATCAACGATATAGATGGATGCCTAAAACACTCCTCGATTATCACTTAAGCAGATGACACTGTCCTCTTCACATCATCTAAGTCTGTAGATGATATAGAAAGAGGGCTGAACAAAGACATAAACAGCGTTCACAAATGGCTCAAGGAAAACGAACTCATTTTAAATCTAAAGAAGGGAAAAACAGAATCAATGTTGTTTGGGACTGGGAAAAGGTTAAGCTTGCTTGGAGGGAAACAGCTTAATGTTTATGTAGATGGAAAACTTATAAACTCAACGAAAAGTTATAAATATCTTGGAGTGCATTTAGATCCCACGTTGTCACTTGCTGAACACTTTGATAAAACCTGTAAAAAAGCTGCAAGCAGAGTGAACATAATGAGAAAAATAAGAAGTAGTTTGACGTCTGATGCAGCAGAAGCATTATACAGAACGATGGTATTGCCGATTTTTACATACTGCGGTAGTTTATCACTTGGATTACCTGATTCTAGTTTGAGAAAGATCCAAAGTATTGAGAGAAGGGGAAAGAACATCATTGTATCAGCACTTGGAAACAATATTGAACTACGAGTTCCATCAGTATCAAGCCTGATCAAAAAGAGAGTAAGCACTATGGTTTTCGATTGTCTGAACAATAACATTTGCGAACCATTTGAAAACTATTTTGAGAGAAGGGACCACAAATATGCGACACAAAACAATGAGAATTCAGTGAAATTACCCAAAGTGAAGTTAGAGACTGGACGTAAATGTTTTTATTTTTTAGCGGCTAAAACATTTAATTCTTTACCCTCTGAAGTTAGAACATTAAAATATAGAACTGTCTTTAGAAAAGCAATAGAGGAGCATTGTAAATAGGCGTAAAACTATATTTTTAATAACTTGACTGTAGATTTTAAACGTTTTATAATTTTTAATTTGATTAAACCTTTAGGAACAGAACTCTAATGATAACAGTGCTTTTTGCGCTGATAGATTTATCCTGTATAAAAATTCGATTTATTATTTATTATTATTATTGCATGGTATGTCTCTTTACGTAAGTGAAATAAAAAATTCCCGGTTTTTGCTCTACAACACTCCTAGTGGTTGATTATATTAGAAAACATCGATTAATGTGAAAGGAGACTGCACTTTTATGATTTTTCACACACAGCACCTATTTGCATGGTATGTTTCTTTACGTAACTGAAATGAAACATATTCCCACTTTTTGCCCCAGAGTACTCAGAATGGTCGATTTTATCAGAAAACATCATTCAACTGGTAAGGAGACAACAAGTGCGAGTTATTCTACACCTAATCAATCTTCAGTATATAGCGTATACAGGACATAAACAGTGCACGGGCTATGTGCACCTATATGCATGGTATGTCTCTTTACGTAACTGACATTAAAAATAGTCCCGGGTTTTGCTCTAAAACACTCCTAGTGGTTGATTATATTAGAAAACATCGATTAATGTGAAAGGAGACTGCACTTTTATGATTTTTCACACACAGCACCTATTTGCATGGTATGTCTCTTTACATAACTGAAATAAACAATATTCCCAATTGTTGCCACAGAGTACTCAGAATGGTCGATTTTATCAGAAAACATCATTGAACTGGTAAGGAGACAACAATCGCGAAGTATTCTAAACCTAATCAATCTTCAGTATATAGGGTATAAAGGACATAAACAGTGCACGTGCTATATGCACCTATATGCATGGTATGTCTCTGTAGGTAACTGAACTAAAAAATAGTCCCGGTTTTTGCTCTAAAACACTCCCAGTGGTTGATTATATTAGAAAACATCGATTAATGTGAAAGGAGACTGCAATTTTATGATTGGTCACACACAGCACCTATTTGCATGGTATGTTTCTTTACGTAACTGAAAAGAAAAATATTCCCAATTGTTGCCCCAGAGTACTCAGAATGGTTGATTTTATTAGAAAACATCATTGAACTGGTAAGGAGACAACAATCGCGAAGTATTCTAAACCTAATCAATCTTCAGTATATAGGGTATAAAGGACATAAACAGTGCACATGCTATATGCACCTATATGCATGGTATGTCTCTGTAGGTAACTGAACTAAAAAATAGTCCCGGTTTTTGCTCTAAAACACTCCCAGTGGTTGATTATATTAGAAAACATCGATTAATGTGAAAGGAGACTTCAATTTTATGATTGGTCACACACAGCACCTATTTGCATGGTATGTTTCTTTACGTAACTGAAATGAAAAATATTCCCAATTGTTGCCCCAGAGTACTCAGAATGGTTGATTTTATCAGAAAACATCATTGAACTGGTAAGGAGACAACAATTGCGACTTATTCTACACCTAATTAATCTTCAGTATATAGCGCATACAGGACATAAACAGTGCACGGGCCTAAAAGGGAGATGAAGAGGGAACGATCTGTTTCGTATATCTTCCTACTGGTTTGTAATATCGTCTGATCGAGACCTTGTTGAAGCAAGGTAGTCTCAGTTGTGTAGTGAATTTGAGTAAACCATAATGGACATTGCATAAAGTACGTGTGATTCATGTCATGGTTTACAGGCCTAATCAGTCCTCTTATCACTGCGCGAACAGCGTGTTGTGTTTATGTGTAGTGGTGTATATGTTGTACCCCCATTGTGTCTTAAGGCGATAAGTAGTTCTCATCAGACGTTAAAGTATCGAATGACTATTTCTGTTTAAGTGGCTACCCGCTGCGCACCTATTTGCATGGTAGCACCTATTTGCATGGCTCTTCGTAGAGCACCTATTTGCATGGTCTCGAGGCGAACATGATTGTTAAAGGGGACCTGCAAAGGTTAGACAACTTGCAATAATCCAGTCAAGTGTCCCATGAAAAATACAAAAGTCAACGTAAAACTTTAATTATCGAATGCGTTCTCGTGTTATAAGCGCGCAAAAGTGCGATTTTCTACCCTCCGGCGGCCATTTTGTAGAGAGGACGAGACCTCCCGCGCAAATGTCTGCAGGCCACTCTGACGTCAGAGATGAACATTGAATTTAGATGAACTATACATACCCAGAGGTTTCCGCTTATAGTTTCATAAACTGAAAGTCTAATAGAATGGCAAGCAACGAAGAAGAGTTTGACTATGGAGGTGTGGACACCTCAGTCTTAGATATCCAGCCTTTCCAATTCGAGCCGTTACCAGGCACAAGTAGAAAAAGAGGAAGGCCTAGCACTAACAGCACACAAGACGGAGATGCACACGATAGTGATGGGGGTGATGCCAGTGATGTCAATATGGAAAGAATTGGTAACAGTGACTGGTAGGTTTTTGCAATAGTTGTGCTCGGTTAAATTAATAATTTGCATTCTTTATTTCATGTTATTACGGTTACCTGCCATTTCATTTTTGACGTGAAAGGTAACCATAATAACTCAGCATACTCTTAATGATTTAGAGTATGTTGTTTTAAAAGATACGCTAATGTTGGTCTAGTTTAATGGTTACATTACAAAATTTTCGTCCTCAAGGTGTAGATGCAACAACTGTGTGGTGATGCTGACAGGGAGAGAGAGTCTTTGCTGCTCAGAGATCCCGAGAGTGAGTAGCAAGGCTAATGATGCAAACTGTCGATGCATTACAGAGCATGATGGCTTTGAACCGGTTTGCTTAAATGTTGACGTTGTGATGACAGCCATCTATCAGTATATTGAAGATGAGGAGTACCTTGATGATACTCCAACATGCGAGTATGTCTCATTATGCATTTATGCATATAGCCTGAAATTAAGCATCAGAAAAGTTCCATGGAAGTCATGCTGCATCTTTTTCAAAATCCAAGTGCCTATGTGACACAGGCACTTGGATTTTGAAAAAGAGCCAACATTACTTTCATGAAACTTTTCTGATCATGACCATTAAATTATTTTATATGTTGACAAATCGTTCTTTTTGTACATACATTTTAGTTTATTCTAGTACATGATAACTATTTCGGATACTATATTTTTTCTAGATTATTCAGATATATCAGCTACAGACAGTTTGTTCGTTGGGTGTGGCATTATTTAGGGAGACATAATAGGAAGATACTGCCATCCTGTGTTGTGAACAAGATTCGATGTGCCTTCCCTTCTGATGAATACACAGGATTCAGATATCCTGATATAGACTACTAATTGTATTGTTGCAAAGTGTTTATGTTTTTTGTATATAAATTAGCAGACTTTGTATGTATTTACTTTATTCCAACTTAAGATGTTTTTAATAAGGATATAGCTCAACATTCCATCATTTCATCTTTCTGTTCTTTCTTTCCTGTCTTTGTTCCTTGTCTTCATTTCTCCTTTTCTGGCACCTTTTCTGTTGCTTGTCTCTATAGCTATTGTCTTCTGTAGACATTTGAGGAACTGACACATCACGTGCAACTTTCAAAAATCTTGTTTTGTGTTGTTTTACAACTTCACATTTATCCTCCTTTTCAAAACATGCTGTTAAAAACTCAGGTGTAGAGGCATGCAGCGGTGCAACCTTGGCCAAAGATTTGGAATAGCTAGCTTGTTCCAAGCGCCTTCTCACACTCAAGTGCAGTAGTTCTGTGACATATCCTATGAAATAGTACAGTACAAATATGTGTGTATATATATATATATATATATATATATATATATATATATATATATATATATATATATATATATATATATATATATATATATATATATATATATATATATATATATATATATATATATATATATATATATATATATATATATATATGACTTGCCTTTCATAAGCTGATGTATTTCAAATTTATTAAATTTATTCATTCCAGTAAAGATTTTACTTCTTACCATACGTTGGCTTGGTTTTGATGGGTTTGGCTATAGCTCCTTTCTTGTATTTAGGGTAGGAGATCTTCCATCTCTCTGTACCATGCTTTGTTACTGCCTGTTTTCTATCCGTATTTTCATTAAAGTGTAAGGCTGCCAATAGTAGTCTGCATATGATGAATAAGATGGATATTTATATCTATAATACAGAATGACAGCTCATAATTGAATTGTGTTTTTTAGTCTACCACTATAGACTGTTGTCATAGTTACCAAATGATAAGACTTGACTATTTTCAAAATGAAATGAGAATAACCTCTGTGCTGTGATACTATTTGTATTAGTGTTAGAATGTGTTTAAAGTGTTACCTTGCTTTCATTACCAAATAGGAAAAATGTGTACTTTTTGGTGCAAATTGTATAACAATGTTATGATATGATTCATGTGCACTTGTTTGATGCAATGGTGACATCTTCCTCATATCATTGAGCAGTTGCTTTTTACACAGGACAGCCTTTAGCTCTTTGTAACCCTTGCTTCCTAAGAAAAGACAGAACCACCATATAGAAAGAAAAAGACAACAAATAACAATTCATCTTGCCATAAATTTCATGTCAATGAGTGAAGGATATATCAATTTGGAACTTGAGACATTGCTTTTAGGGGACATTCAGGGGACATATTGGCTGTGATGCTAAAGTACAGTTATAAGTACTGCTATAATTTACATACCAGGCTTCAACCAGTCTCTTTCCATTTCACCATGGGGACAAGATTTGTATTTCTGGCCATGGCCTTCATGAACATCTATCATATGATTGAACAGAGACATCCACTTTTCTTGAACTAGCTGGCCATCTCCATTGCTAGATGATGCACACCAATAAACATGGTTTTTGATACTTTTTAGCCAGCACATGATATCTTCAGAGTGCTTCTTCTTTCCAATCTTCTCAACTTTCTTACCAATGCCTTAGAAATTCAAGAAAAGTGTCACATGTTAAGGCCAGCATGTCAATACATTGTACTAGGCACTTCACTCTCTGGGTAGTTTGCATGTGGGTGTAGGTCACATAAAAGTAGGAAAATTATTGAAGGTGTGCATACAACAACAATTGAGCTAAGATAAGGGAAGATTAATACATACTTTTTGCAATATGAAAGACATCAAAGTAGTGATTTATTTCTGGATATCTTGTTCGCATGAATTTCTTTATCTGAACATGACGGTCTGTTACAATGGTGCCAAAGCTAATGTTGTTGGATATTAATTTGTCAATACATCTTTTCAATCCTTCTAGCTCCATATATGAGGAACCACCACATTCACTGCTCTGAAGAAAAAATTGTTATTTTAATATCCTAGTTCTCAAAGATCATAACAAAGCTAACACAACATATAATTCCAAAAATTCTTCCCATCTACTGGCAGCTCTCATTGATAAAAGCTGCTTAATGATTAGACTCCCAACCAACCTCTGATTCTCCTTATGATCTACAGGGTCACAATGTAAGAGTACACACCTGTACTAAACTGGTAACCAAAATTTTGTTTGAATCAATGTCCATGAGAGTGTAAGATCCATACTTTGCAGAGTGTCCAGGGGTATCACAATGACCATCTCCTCCTAGTGTCAAATGCTTATTTTCACACTGTCGAATCAATTTTTTCTCATGCTTTTCCCACATGTCGAAAACAGTTGGCAACAGATATGCTCTCTGAATAAGGGTGTAAAGCCTTTCTGATATAGCTGACAGATTGAAATGTTTGAAAAATGTCAGTAACTTTGCAGGTTGGGAACCTGAGAATAGGCATGCAGCAGCCATAAGAAAATTTCCCCAAGGCATCTGATTGTGCTCTGGCTGACTCTTCCATTTTCTTATGTGCCCATGCAGACAAGTTGCTTCAATAGCCACCATAGTCCCACTGATGTATTTCCTTTCTACAGTTGATGGGGCCAAGCAGATGTTACATATGGTGAAAAGCTGCAGCAAACATGACTCAAATACTATAAATTTTTTTTCATAGCAATATAGCTCTGGGCTATCATGCTCATGTTGGCTATCTTCACCAGAACTAACTTGACTGTCATGAATCCATTCATCCTGTGCCTCACTCTCTTTCATTTCAACAGAATCACTTGAGTCCTCCACACTATCATCATCCTCTGGCATCTCATATTGTGATTCAAAGTCTTGATAATCAACCTGAGTACCTTTCTCAAACATACTTCTGGACAAGCAACATTGTGTGGACTTATTCTCATGAGCAGTAGATACCTGAGTACCTGTAGTAGTGCAATAAATAATGCAAAGTTAAGTCTCAAATACAGCTATTGTTCACTGTGTGTGTATCTCTTAAAAATATATATAAAATTTTCATTCCCAGTCGCTAAAAATGTAAGGGCCATAAAAGGAGGGGAGCCCACCAAAAATTCATTAAATATTAAGTCATTATATAAGGATGAAGACTAGGCTAAAGGGTGAACATGCTAGGCAACAATGTGATCATTTACCAAAAAGTGATCAAAGCACTAAAGCCAAAATTTCAAAAATGAAACCCACATTTAGATTTCTTGCTCTTCTTATTCTTCATTGTTATGCGTGATTCGAATGTTTGACTCGACTTGTCAGTTACTGTTGCTTTGAATCCTACTAGTTGCATATCATCCTCTATACCCTCTGCCTCATTTGTGTCTTCTGGTGGTGGGGTAGTTCCTTCGTCAACAGCATCAGATGCATGGAGCAGCCCATATGCATCTATTAGGTGTTCTATTACCTAGAGTGAGAAAAATGAACAAAATCTAAGCCTATGCAACGTAGCACGATTAGGTAGACTGTGATAGAAAATAGATTGTTTTTAAAAAATCAGTATACCTTTGAGGCACTCGATATAGTCAATAAAAAGGTTCTGTATAGAAGTAAAAGTTAAATTAAACATCACTTGCATCTTTCCGTTGTCTCTTTTCGTATGCTCCTCGTTTGGGGGCTGCTCTTTGACTAGCTGTTCGCGACCCAGGTACAGATTTCTTTGGGCTAGAAGGCTTTAACTTCGCTTTAAATGTCACCCGGCCTTTCACTTGCTTTTTGCCCCTCGGTGATCCTCTGTCAAATTTTGTCGGCACAGCATCAACTTTCAGCCTTAAACGTGTTGCTCCAAGTCCAAAAGATTCCATTAAATGTGGGGTTTGCTCGTAGTCTTCGGGTAGAAAATGTTCAGAGCAGAGACGAGTGTGTGGTGTTACAAGAAAGTTCTCAAGCCGCATGTTTTCGATCCATTTCTTCTTTAGTTTCTGATCCTCCGGAAACTTGTGAAAAGCTACTTTCTTTTTCTTTTCATGCTCATCTCTTTTCGACTTATGGCTGCTGTTATTAAAGCAATTATACGCAGCGCAACCGACCATTGTTTGTACGAAAACTATTCTATCGCAACTGGCGTTTTACAGCTAGGCCTGTTTTCTAGAATTTCAAAGTTCATCTGTGACGTCAGAAGCATTGACGTCAGGATTGCTTAAGAAGTTTGCCCGCAGGACGTAAATCAAGAACTTTGAACGTCAATAAAAATAGAACTATACGTTGTAATATATTTATTTTCTCATATTCATATAATTTATATCAAGATCTTTCAAGATAAATTAACTTGTTTTGCCTTTGCGGGTCCCCTTTAAAAAGGGTATTCTCGCATTCAAGAGAAAGTAAAAGATATAAGACAGAATTTTTCTCGTGCAATCGTATCAGGAAGAAGAAGTGGGAGTGGCAAGGTAATGGTTGAATTCTATGATGAATTGGTAAAAATTTGGGGTGGCACAGCAGCAGTAGAGCTGTTATCTTCTGGTGTTGACACTGATTCTTTCTCTCGAGTTCAAGAAGTTGTACATCCTGCCAATATTGCAACCACAGAAGCATTGCTTGATATATCACGAGAATGCCTTGAGAATGATAATGATGAAAGCCTAAGTGGCCCAGATAAAGATGGTGACACTGAACCAGAGCTCATGGAAAACAGTAGGAAACGCAAGCCTGTACCAAATGTGGTACTTAAACTTATTGATAACAAGTGTAAATATCTCCAGAAAGGTCTGTCAGCAGTGCAACGTGATCATATGCTGATAAATGAAGCAAAGGAGGCCACAAAGTTTAGGAGAGAGTTAGCAGAATCGATGAAGCAGTCAAGCACTCTTTTATCAGAAGCTATACAGGATATTGGCTCCTCAAGTAAGCAAATTGGAGAGGGGATAAGCCACTCTATGGAGCTTCTACCTCATGCAATGGCTAGTAAACAGTCGTACAACCAAAATTTATTCTATTAAAATTGTCCTCCTTATCCAAAGTCTTCTGATTCTGTATACCACCAGAACACGCAACATGGAGTCACTAGTCCACATGGGCTGCAAAGGCAAACCTTTCAAAACAAGGCAATACGTGGCCAAGAATCACTCAGCAGAATATTTGAAGAATTATAATGATTGGCAGATTCTTTTATCATAACTCTCAATAATTAATTTTAACTAAATGTAACATGAACAGATTTTAACATGAACTGAATATAACATTGATGGCATAAAATACTATTCAACTAGATTGTCTGGTAAATTGTCTTTTATGTAATTTGTCAAAATAGATCTCACTACCTCAACCTCTCCAGATTTACATGAATAAACAGGGTCTGGACTATGTTTAGTTGCTTCCTCATTTTCTTTGGATCTTTGAATTTGGTTCCTAACAATGCTATCATCAACATACCTATTGTGCAATTCACAAAAATTGTGTAACCAAAACATGAATACACAACAATTGGAATAATATCAATGTTGAGATCCATTTTCCTTGCTAAAATAGTGTAACAAACGTTGGGAATTGTGGAGGAGATTTGAGACTTGACAAGGAGGTTGGAGCACATGTTCTGGGAAGAGTAGAAGAACTTTACGAACGCTTGGATTAAAGAATCAATTAATTACATAAAATTGTTTTTATAGTGGAAATCTCTAATGGGCGCAGCAGAAGGAGGGGTTTTTACTATAATTGGCGACCACAAAGGGACAACAAACTGTCTAGAAGATTGAGAAGTGAGACATGGAATCAACTGAAAGTAAGAAGACTGTGGAGGAGGTGATAAAGATCAATATGTATGGGGAGCAGATAAAGGAAGCCTTGGAGCAAAAAGACATATGGAAATTGAACCGATTATGTGAAGTTACAGTGCCAGCCAAACTAAAATTGTTGGATGAATTGATTGAAAAGACAAGTGAGCAGATGATTGACGAAGAGGAACCAATAGGAGCTGTGCAATCCTGGATTAAAGATACACAAGGTGAGTTTCAGGAGGCGTTCGAGTTGTATGAAAAGGGCAAGGCATTACTTAATGCTAATAATACAAAAGTGAATGACTTAGCTAAAGAAAAGTTACTTAACCAGGAGAGAAACTTAGAATAGAGAGAGAAGCTTGGAAGCAACAGCAGAAAATCATGATTGAAACAAAGGAAAAGGAAATTGCGATTGAAAGAAGAGCAAGAGAATCTGCAGTTAATCTGCTAAAGTTAAATATTGCACCTTTCAAGGGTATACCTAAGGATTGGATAAGATTGTCTAACCAGTTTTATGCTCAAGTAGATTGTCAGCCAATAAACAAGGTTATGAAAGTGAGCTACCTATTGCAAAGTGTAAGGGGAGGATGCCATGAGCTCATTGGCAATATTCCCAATAATGAGGAAGAATATGAAAGGGCTATGCAACTACTTAAGGATGAGTATGGACAAGAGAAAACAGTGATTGCAGCTCATACTAAAGAAATTATAGATTTACTTACAATCAAAGGGGTTAGATATTATGAAATCAAGCAGTTGTATGAAACATTATGCATAAATTATGAAGCACTAAGAGCTATGAAAAGTCACACTAAGGTTGAGGGCCTAGTATTACCTACACTTGCAAAGCTCCTAGGCATAAAAGCAGACCTCACAAGAAATGATGACGATTGGGAGAACTGGTCTTTTGATGACTTATTGAAAGAAATAAGGAAATGGCTAAGGCACAATGAAAGTGATGATGATTTGGATAAGTTTAGAGAAGAGAAAAGACTTGATTCATCAAAGCATAGAGGAACATTTATGACAGTAGAAAAAAGGGGGCCAAGGTGCTTCTATTGTCCAAAGAGGCACTGGCCGGACCAATGTGACACTGGAATTGACAAGAAAGAAATTTTGAAAAGAAAGGGTGCCTGTTTCAACTGTGGTGAGAATCACTTGATGAAGAATTGCATGAAAAGGGGCTGTTTTGTATGTCATGGGAACCATCACTCAAGCTTACATGGAGAAAGAGCCCAGAAATTGGAAGAAAGTCTAAGTGCATACACCCCATCTAATGATTGTATCATGCCATTAATCCCAGTTGAAGTGAAAGGAGAGCAGATATGGGGACTATTAGATACTGGGGCTACAAAGAAGTACATTAGCAGAAAAGCAGTAGAGATGCTAAAGCTCAAGCCATTGAGATGGGAAACCACTAGTTTGAGAACAGCTGCAGGTGAAAGCAAAGCCACAAAAAGAGCAGTATATGAAATAATAACACATACAACAAAAGAAGAAAGGCTCAAATTTGAAATGGTCTGCCTAGATCAGGACAATGTCTCTAAGGTAAACAGAGCACCAAGAAAACATCTGAGATTCAAGTACAGTCATTTGAGAAGCTTATTTACCCCTGAGAGTAGAGATGGGGACTATGAAATCCATATTTTAATTGGTGACCCAACATTTACTGATGTAAGAACTGGAAACTGTAGGAAAGGTCAGCAAGGGCAACCCATAGCTAATGAAACATTACTTGGATTGGCTGTACATGAAGAAAGAAGGGAAAATGATCAGAGTTATTTTACACAAACAACAAATGAAGAGTATGAACAGCTTTATAGACTAGATGTGCTAGGGGTAGAAGACAGAAAGGAGTTTGATCAAGAAGAAATTATGCAAGAATTTATGGAAGATAGAAAGCATCAAGCTATTGGCAGATACAAAGTTAAAGTCCCTTGGATTGAGGAATGAACACCAAAGAGTTCAAATGAAGCACAAAGCAGGGCAAGACTGAACAATTTGTTATCAAAGGTGAGAGGAGATATGAGAGAACAATATGATGCCATTGTCAAAGGGCAATTATTGGCAGGGATAATAGAAGAAGCACCAGACAGTCTGGGGGAAAAAGACTTTTCTACATGCCCCACAGGTCAGTTATTAGGGAAGGAGCAATAAGCACTAGAGTTAGAATGGTCTTTGATGCGAGTGCAAAGCCGTCACCAGAAGAGTTTTCAATCAATGAGTGCATGAACCCTGGTCCCCCAACTCAACCTCTTTTGTGGGACATTCTTATTAGATCCAGATTGGCACCTGTATGTATAGTGGGGGATGTAGAGAAAGCTTTCTTGCAAGTAGAACTGGATGAAGCTGACAGAGATGCATTTAGGTTTATTTACAAGACAAAGGATGGTCCAGAGAGACACTATAGATTCTGCAGGGTGCCATTTGGTGGGGAAAGCTCACCCTTTATGCTAGGAGGAGTTATTAAGTATCACTTGGAAACAACAGAAGGAGATGAATCAGTAAAGGAATCATTAAAGGAGAATACTTATGTGGACAATGTAATTGGGCTATTATCCACTGAAGCAGAGGCAAAGGAATTTAAAGGTGAAGCAACATAGATTATGAGCAAGGGACAGTTTCCCCTTGGTAAATGGGAGTCTAATATAGATGCACTTAATGATGATAAAGACAGGGTAGAGACTAAATTGTTAGGAGTGGGTTGGAACAAGAAAGAAGATACATTTGCAGTAGACTTAGACGTGAAGGAAACCCCAACAGTTAGCAAGAGAACAATGCTAAAGATGATTGCTAGTTTTTATGATCCTTTGGGCCTCATGTCTCCCATTCTTGTTGAGGGCAAGCACCTAGATTGGTTAGCAGCTGATGAAAAAAGAGGCTGGGATAATGAGGTTAGCAGAGAGTTGAAAGAGACATGGGTAAAATGGCTACATGGGTTACAGAATGTCAAGATTCCAAGATCAATTGCACCATATTTAGAAGACATAACAACAATAGTGTTACATCATTTGATGGATGCCAGTTCTAAAGCAGTGACGGCTCAGACCATAGCTATCGTAACGCAACCAAGTGGAATAACTCAAGCTCTCGTAACATCAAAATCAAGGATTACAAAAAGAGGGCTTAGCATTGCACGACAAGACCTGGTTGTATGCCTTATGGGTGCAAATATAGCAGCAAACACAAGCAAAGCATTGAAGAGATGGCCTATAATTGAGAACGTTTGCTGGACAGACAGTCAGGTAGCTCTTTGCTGGATAGAAAAACCATATAGTTGGAAGTCATTTGTTTCAAAACGCGTGAGAAAGATAAAGAAAGTAACTGAAGAAATTGAGATAAAGTGGAAACATGTTCCAACCAAATTTAATCATGCAGATGCTGGAAGTCGAGGTGCTTCTCACAACCAATTAGATAAGATGGACTGGTGGAATGGACCAAATTGGTTAATGGACCAATCTAGGTGGCCAGACCAAGTAAACTTGCTTAATGAACATAATGAAGAGATACAGAAAGAGAGTAAAGCCAACAAAGAACATGGTTTGCTAACTGCAACAGAGCGAAATATGGCAGATGTATTACTGGAAAAGGCCACTTTAAAGAAGGCCAAGAGAGTTATATCATGGTGTTTTAGATTTGTCCAGAATAGTAAGTCAAAAATGCTCAAAGATCCAAGAAAGGTAGGGCCATTGACAATGGAGGAAGTTGAAAGGGCAAACAATTATTTAATAATAAAGGCACAAGAAGGTGTTGATTTGAAGAACAGAGAAGCATAGAAATTAGGCTTGACAATGTGTAATGATGGAATTGCAAGGTGGGTAGGCAGACTTCAAGGGGAAGAACCAATTTTCATACCAAGAGAATCCCTATATGCAACAAAGGTATGTGAAAAGAAGCACTCAGAGGTTGGTCACAAAGGAGTTAACATTACTATGGCAAAAATTAGGGAAAAATATTGGATACCTAGATTGAGAACTATATTGAAGAAGGAAAAGCGAAAGTGTAAAAAGTACAAGATTATGCTTGCCAGGCCATACCCAGAACCACAGAGAGGTATGTTACCAGAGAAAAGGATAACTGCACAATATCCCTTGCGGTTACAGGGGTCGATTTTGTTGCCCCATTTCATCTTAAAGAAGGAAAACAAGACGAGAAAGGTTACATTATCGTATTTTCATGTGCTACATCAAGGGCAGTCTATTTTACGGCTACAAAGACAATGGAAACAAAATAATTTATTGATAAGCTGAATGAGTTTATAGCAGTCCATTCTAGACCACAAGAGATTATAAGTGACAATGCGAAAACCTTCCAAGCTGCAAAATTTATCGAGAAATTATGTAAAAGTGAAGAGCTTCATGGATTTCTGGCAGACCAAGGCATTAAGTGGGAATTTATCTTAAGCAAAAGTCCTTGGAGAGGGGGTTTCTATGAGAGACTTAACAGAGATCTAAAGAGTATACTTTTTCAGAAACTTGGAAGAAGTTATGTGCCATTTGATGGGTTTTAATGGAAACTTGGAGGAAACTTTTTCTCTAAAAGTGAAATTGAGCCATGGAGTCTCAGCAGATGGCAAGGTAAACAACGCAGAAAAGACAAAGGAACCTACCTCGATTGTAAGCAAAGAGAATACCCCTTTGAAATCACCTATTGTGTATGAAAGTCTCGAGATTGTTGGCAATAACAATGGAGTCACAAAGAAGACAAAAAGGAAGGGAAAAAAGAAGAAAAAATCGAAAGAAATCTCGAACAATGAAGTCAATGAAAAACATGATGCAACGACCGTACAAACAATGGCCTCTCCAGCTCCTGAATCCGCAGTCTACGCTGCATCGCAGAGTACTGAATCCGCTTCCACATCTTTGAATGAAACGCAGCCCAAAATAACTCTCTGGAAATGGTACCTCCCAGATGCCTCAGCGGGGTGATAACCAACATAATATCTGGCCCAAAAATACAGTTCTTATAGCTGGAGACAGTATGGTTGGAAACATAAACGAAACAACACTTAGCCGTAGGTATCATACGAATGTGAGATGTTTCAGGGGCTCCACCATAAAAGATATGCATGATTACCTCAAACCTCTTATTACAAAGAGGCCAAGCAAGATTATTCTGATGGTGGGTACAAACGACCTAGATTTTCTATCATCTAACCAAATGGTCAGTGGAATTAAATCACTTATAGACATGATTCATAAGTCACTACCTAACTGCCATGCCATTGTCTCTGAAATAATCAGGCATGCCCACAAGAAACATCTTAATGGTAAAGTGAATGAATTTAACAGAGCCTTACAAATGATGAACATCGACATACTGCGACAACAGAACATAACTGAACGTCATCTTGGCAGAAAAGGTTTGCATCTCAACCCCAAAGGTGATAGCCAACTAGCCATGAACATTATAGACAAAATTAGATCTTTTTCGTATTAACAAGTAGCCGGAGATGGCAGTGTTGAGGGGGGTTTAGAGTTAGTTGCCTGTGAAAATGATACTCAGAATATAGATACTATCAGTAGCGCCAATAAGGACCCCCACATTCACCCCCTAGGTCGCAAAAAAGGCTTGGTAATGGCCTCACTGAATGTCAATAGTCTCCTCCCAAAGATAGATGAGATCAGGTTGCTGGTTAAAAATAAGAAGATTGACATCTTGGTCGTAAATGAAACAAAAATAGATGATAAAGTTGAGGATCAACTTATAGCCATCGATGATTATTCTCGTAAAAGATGTGATAGGAATAGAAATGGGGGCGGTGTAGCACTTTACGTAAAGAATACAGTCAATTTCAAACCTAGAGATGATTTTCCTAATAACTCTCTTGAGCTAATTTGTATCGAGGTGGAGCCTAAAAACTCACTTCCATTTATCATCCTTGGGTGGTATAGGCCCCCAAGTAGTCCAGGTTCTTGTTTTGAATGCCTTGACGAGAATTTAAGGTATTTTGACGGGGAAAATGAGGAAATGATACTCTTAGGTGATACCAATTGTGACTTTAGTGATCTCTCTACCACAGATGCTAATATGAGCCACATTTCCCATTTACATGAACTGTATGATCTCTTCGGCATAAGTTGGGTTATAAAAGAACATACTGGAGTAACTATTGAAACATCTACTTTAAGTGATCATACTGCAACCACAAATCAGACAAACATCGCGACTTGTCTCAGTGATCATTACCTTGTCTATTGCGTTAGAAAGCTCCATGGAGGGACGAAAAGGGAGCACAAATATATAACATCTAGACAGTTAAAGACTTTTGATAAAGCAGCTTTCTTATCTAATCTTTCTGAGGTAGACTGGGAGGGACTTGTATCGCAGTCTCAGGATATTGATGAGGCGGTTAACAGCTGGACCAAAATGTTCTCACTTATCCTTGAGGAGCATGCACCAACATTACACAGACGAGTGTCTGATAAATTCACGCCTTGGCTTAATAGCAGTTATTTCAAACTGATGAAGACAAGGGATAAAGTGAAAAGCAAGGCTGTTAGAAGTAATTCTAAGCTATTAATGCAGTCCTATAGGCAAATTCGAGACAAGGCCAACAACTTGAACAGGCAACTAAAACGTGAATATTTCTCTGAAAAAATCACCCAGTTTGAAGGTGACCTAAAGAAAACATGGAAAACAATCAATCATGTCATTAATAAGACATCGAGCACAACATTTGTTGCTACTCTTAAGGTTGCTGGTGAGAGCATTTCAGATTCGGCTAAGATCGCATCATCGATGAATGAGTTCTTTTACACTATTGGAGATAGGCTTAGTAAGAAGAGTCCTGACAAACCTAATCCTCTCTTATCGAATGAATATTCGATTGATGGGCCTTCGTCGAGCTTTGCCTTCTCAGCAATCATGACAGATACATTAACAGCTTCAGTAAATAAAATGAAAACTTCCCGTGGATCTGGTAGTGATGGAATTGCAAGCTACTTCTTGAAGATAGCTTTGCCCATTATTAAAGGATCTTTGTGTGATTTGTTCAATTTATCGCTATTTTCTGGGAAGTTCCCAGATTGCTGGAAGTTAGCTCGTGTTGCCCCTATCGTTAAGAGTGGTCACAGGGATGACAGATCTAACTATAGGCCTATCTCCGTCTTACCATTTATCTCGCGTCTTTTTGAGAAACTTTTGTACAATCAGTTTTATGATTACTTGAACACCAATAACCTTATATACCAGCATCAGTCTGGCTTTAGACCCTTACACTCCGTTGTTACCTGCCTTATGTTAAACACTAACAAATGGTACCTTACCATTGACAAAGGAGAATATACTGGTTTGATTTTTATTGACCTAAAGAAAGCATTTGATACGGTTCACCACAATATTCTTTTGCAAAAACTTGCAAAGTATGGTGTAAATGGTCTTGAACACGATTGGTTCGCCTCTTACCTTAACAACCATAAGCAATTGTGCAAGGTCAATGGTGTATAATCTAATGTAAGTGATATAAATTGTGGTGTCCCACAAGGCTCTTGTCTTGGTCCACTTTTGTTCCTGACCTACATAAATGACTTACCGTTTTCGCTTGAAAAAGCGCATGTCAGTATGTACGTAGACGATACTACAATATCGCACTCCTCTATGAGTCTCGCAGGTCTTCAACATGACTTAAACTGTGATCTTTCGAACTTGCAGGACTGGTTGCATGGAAACAGGCTCTCATTAAATGTCATTAAAACCCAATCTCTGATTGTTGGTTCAGGCCCAAATATCCGTAAGATCCAAAGCCAGCCTGATGCTCAACCATTGTTTGAAATAGATAATGATACTATTGAGATCGTCAGTAGCTTTAAGTACCTTGGTGTTCAAGTTGACAATCAACTGAAATGGGATGACCATATTGATAAGGCAAAGACAAAGGCACTCCGAGCTCTTGGACTGGTCAAATATTCGACGAAATATCTTTCTTCAGAAATCCTTGCAAAAATGTACCGAGGCTTGGTTGAGCCCCATTTTAGTTACTGTTGCTCCCTATGGGGTAACTGCAGTAAGTGTAAAAGTGACAGCTTGCAGAAGGTACACATTTGGGCAGCGAGAATAGGTATGACTATTGGACATGATGCATCAGTGGCCCCACTTATCCAGAGTCTAGGGTGGCCAACAATTTCTAATCTTATTCACAAAGAAACAGCAACATTGATTTATAAATCTCTGAATGACCTTGCTCCCGGATACATGCGAAATCTGTTCGCAAGATGTTCAGAAAGCAACGGTATTGTACTACGCTCAACAGATACTGATCTAAAATTGCCTCTTTTAAAAACTAGGGCTGGTCAAAAGTCGTTCTCGTATTGAGGGGCCAGACTTTGAAACAGCTTGAGTCTCTATATACTAAGATCCATATATGATAATGTATGCCAAACCAATCAGATTGCTCGAATTTGTACCACATGACTGATTTTTAGCCCGATTTTAATGACACTTCTCCTCCTAGACCTGTTGGGGGATTATGACCAAACTGGGCTTAGGGGTTCACCTTGGGGTCTACTTACTCACAAAGGAGGGATTTGTCCATATCTGTTCTTTTCGCCGAGATATTCCACTGTGAACTTATGGCCATTGCTTTCCTATACCCTCCACCATGCTCACTTGACACCTCTGCGCAAGACTGTTGCTTTCACGTTGGCGAATGTTCATGTAGGAGGATGTTGCTGTGTGTGATCGCGAGGAGGCTTTTGTCACTGTCTTTCCAGGTAAACCGACTCTGTTTTCCGTAGATAGATTTAGTTAAGATTCCATGTATGTCCTTTGTCCATTTCATCTGTAGTCTTCTGTTGCCAGCCATTCATTTCTATATCTTTCAAACAGATTCAACCACCTTCCCTCGAGGGTATTGCCGCCATGACAGTTCTTCTCCAAGTTGTTTGATTCTATGTGCTAAATCACCGTGCTTTTACTGCTACATTTGGAAAACATATTCAACATATGTTTGACTTTCTATTCTGTGCTAGACTATGGCAGTTTGTTTGCTCTTCATGCATATTTTGATGACATGGAATGGCGTGCATGCTGTTTTCAGTTGGGATGTTTTGATTTACACTACCGTACTATTGCCGTGTCACTTGGAGGAGAATTTCGTCGTTCAGCTTTCAGTTTAGTGCTTTTTTCGCTTGACTTCATTGCTAAGTTATCCTACTTTTCTTACTACATTGTCATGACATGATTACTGTATGTTTACTGTTGTATTCCCTGGTAGCTTCGAATTCATTCATTGCTTTTACCACATGTACGAATGGCATAGGATATGGTTATGTTTGGCTATAAAATATTGGTAAGTGGAATGCTTTCACTGATGTATGTATAGGGCTATTGCTGAATTTGGTTACCATAATTTTGCAGTTTTTACTTTCACCCTTTATTTTCGTCGTAGTTTGTATGCTGAAATGCAAGGGGATTCCCAATTTCATCTCACGATCGCAGATACCTGTTGTCCTTTGTCTTGGAATTTACTTGCGGTCTTTTGAGGGTGATTCCATAACTGTGCTTCAGGGGCATTAAGATCATGGTAGTTCCCCTAAGTTTTTGCTTGATTTTCTGTTCTAAATTGCCGTTTTGTTACTGCAGAAGTATCATTATGATATTCAGGAGGCATTCAATGCAATATTTGCTTATGTACTAGGAGCTTTTAGCTTGCTCTTGATTCTTAGTATATGCACATGAGATTGATGTTTGGATGTCTCAAGAGTTAGGCCACTTTGTTTACGTTTGAGATATTGCCCTTCAACTCGAATTTACTCCTTGATTTTATCATACATATTTTACAGGCAAACACTAGGATGTTACCAACTTTATTCTCAGCTCAGTACCTCTCTTTTCATTTTGTTTTCGCTCTATTTACGGTAGGCCTCATGGTTATTTTCACTACATATGGAAGAGCTATTTTGGTGAAGTCATATTAAAGGGGTTCTATTAAACTAAATAGTCTTTTCTTGGGACACAGTTGCCCGTCTTTCTCAGATCACTTGATATAAATTCCATTACTGAATTCCATAGATCATTCTGCATATGATAGTATAGTTTTTTTAGGGATGAATTAGTACTAGATAGCAACATTTTGATTTATGGAGCCACTTTCTTCTATCCAACTACCATTATTGTTTGAAATCTGAATTTCACATGGTTGTAACAGATAAGTTAGTACTGGATAGCTGCATTATCTCTTTTGTATAGCCATAACCTATGGACTCCCCCCAAGAACTCTGGCTGATATCTAATATGATTCATGCTGCTCAATCAATAGCTTTACACTCTGTTATATATTACATAAAGGTGTGATATAGGAATACTAAGCACCAAAAAATGGTTGGATGCCTGCGCTAGGCTACGGGGCTTCTTGACTTTCTTCCTGTCCCTTTACTGCCCCGTAGCCTAGCACAGGTATCCGACCATTTTGTGCACACTTTTGTCTT
The DNA here is from genome assembly GCA_964019165.1 of Mastigias papua. Lineage (NCBI taxonomy): Eukaryota > Metazoa > Cnidaria > Scyphozoa > Rhizostomeae > Mastigiidae > Mastigias > Mastigias papua. The sequence goes on from OZ025280.1 coordinate 13,261,937, forward strand.
GCACTTTTCTTTGATTTGCAAAATGCGAGGCCGAAAGTCACGTGCTCCATCACAGAGGCCCATGATGTCACCTTCTCTTGATCCTATGCGACCAGACCATGCAACTTTCATGGGGGCAGAGCGTTAGTCTTTCCAAGGCTAATATGCAACTTATCAACTGGGGCTAGGGGAGCCCGCGTTCTAGCGGGCTATCAGTACTAAGCTAGTATGGAAGCTAAAGTGGCAACCTCCCTCAGTGCCTTCAATCGGTAATCAAGAAACGATGTCGATACACTGAACCAGAGCTAATGTTTTCCTTTGTCTCATTTTCTTTTCTTTTTTATTAAACGATTGTATTATGGTTTCTTTGTTATGTAGTATTATATCTATTAATTTGCTTTTAACACGTCAGTTTGGAAAACAGTATTTATATTATACTGAAACTTTGTACGTGTTTAAATAGTATAAAATGAAAAATGAAATGAAATTTTATAGAGTTGTTAAAGACGCAGAAAGCATCTTTAATAACCGACCATTACAGTATGTTGAAGATGAGTTAGGTCCTAGAGTTCTAACTCCAAACTGTATCATTCATGGAAGAGAAGTTTACACCCTTGAAGGAGATGAAATTGAAGACAGTCCAAGCAAAATGGAAAAGAGATTGAGAAGGGCAAAGATGAGATGTGGAAAAGATGGCGCACAGAGTATATTAGAGCATTAAGAGAGAGACATGATGTCACCCAGAAAACACAGTACTACCCAGAGCTAGGAGAAGTCGTACTGGTTGTTTCAGACAGCAAGAATAAACATGAGTGGCATCATGGACTTGTTTGTGAACACCTGATTGGTAAAGATGGAGTGGTGCGAGGAGTACGGATGATAGTTAGAAATAAGGTATGGGAATGCCCTTATCTGCCCTCTTGAAATACATTCAACAATGACTCCGGAAGAGTTGAATAAGCAAAGTGTTGTAGCAAACAAGGCACACCCTGAGACTCAAGTGACAAGACCAAAGAGAAGGGCGAGGATAGATGCATCCAAGAAGATTACTAGTATTGCAGAAGATGAAGAATGCTTTTAAGTAACTGAACCTTAATATAGTAAAAGTAAAACTTTGTGTTAATTTTAGGGGAGTGTAACAAACGTTGAGAAGTGTGGAGGAGATTTGAGACTTGACAAGGAGGTTGGAGCACATGTTCTGGGAAGAGTAGAAGAACTTTACAAACGCTTGGATTAAAGAACCATTTACTTACATAAAATTGTTTTTATAGTGGAAATCTCTAATGGGCACGGCATAAGGAGGGGTTTTACTATAATAGCCCATCTGGTTTTTAGTCTGCCAAATGCACTTTCAATGGGGTTTCTAGCTGTCTGCAGTAGGCCATCAAATACAACTTGTTCATCTGCTGTACAGCTGTCAAACTCTCTCATACAGAATGGAGTGAGGGGGTAGGCAGGATCTCCAATCAGATAGTTTGGGATCTTGTCACAACCTGGAAGGATTGTCTGCAATGTTTTTGGAAGTTCACCATTCTTCAACTTTTGATTTATTGACGACTTTGCAAAAACTTTAGCATCATGGGTACTACCTGGCCAACGACACTCGACATCTATAAACATTCCTCTATAGTCACAAACTGCCTGGGACTTAAGAGAGTGGAACATTTTGTAATAGACGAAGGACTGAGAGTTTTTGAATGGTCGCTTTATAGGAATGTGAGTACTGTCAATGCAACCAAACACTTGCACCATTCCACATTTAGCTTGAAACTCTGATACCTTTTGTCTCATTTGTTCTACATTTGATGGTAATGAAAGTACTTTAGGCCCTAATGATTCTGCAATAGCCTTGCAGACTTCATGCAACACCACTGACACTGTAGATATATGAATACCAAATGTATTGGCTGTCATTGAGAGAGATCCTGTATCCTTCAGAAAATATAAAGTAACTGCCAGTTTCTTTTCAGTGCTTAATGCTCTGTAGTTTGGAGAATTTGCTGTTGGGGAAATAACATTGGCTAGTTGATCAGCTAATTCATGAAATTCTGATTTTGTCATTCTTAAGTTTGTCTTCCAACTTTCTTCTGGAGACCTACCACCCAACATGTTATCCCACCATTTATCAGACCATCCTGGTTTGTACCAGCACCTTGTTGGCTTTCTTCTCAGTCTTTGCAAACATGCTTTTCTTAACTTGTACAAGAAGGGATTGCGTTTACCTAGAACCAAATCAAGTACAGTGTCATTCCGTTGACTTTCGTAAAGTCTCCATAACATTATTAAGCCATGTAGTTGCAAGGTTAATCCAAACAAAGATAAAAACTGGGCAATTATTACCGATATCATTTTACGAAGCCAATGTACATTTTCGGTCACCATTTTACTTTTCACATGGAAGCTGACATTTCCTGCCAAAACGGCCAGGCTGAAAAGTACCTTGCTTGAATGTTCTCATGTAAAAGCCGAGCTGAAAAGTACTTCCTGAAAGCCAGCCAGCCTGGGTAGCCGGGCTGGCTTGGCTCGTATAAACAGACCCTAAGAATTTAATGGTAGCATGGGGGCCTGTAGTTTTACTATCATGAATGGATAGAAGTAATCATCATCAGTATGGGACTGGGCATGGACAAGCTGTTTTACATAGGTGCGTGGTCTTGAGTGTGAGACAGTTTGAGTGCACGATTGCCCTGATTTGTGACCTGTCATTGGCTTTCCATGACACTATTTTGCGAACTGATTCATCTTCCTGCAGTTATGACACTCTTTCTCTTTTGCAGGACAGGTGTGGAGATGAGGGGTAGGGCCACCACAATAGTGGCAATTATTTGGTTGTGTGGAGAGTTTCAACATCTCTTTCCCTTCTATTGTGGCAGACTGAAATTTGCTAATTTCGTCTCGATGACCATCAAGAAGCATGGCTTTAAGATGATAACTAGAGTCACGTAAGGCCTGTTTGCGAATATGGGTGGGCGTACCCCCTATAATAATCTGTTCTTCCATCTCAAAGTCTATGTTAGTAAATTCACATGGTTCAGCTACAGTTCGCGTATGATATTGATCGAGAGTTTCATCTTTTTGCTGAAAAGCTTTACGAAAACATAAACATCATACCTGGCATTTTTCTGTGGTTGAAAATGCTGTGTAAGTTTTTCTTTGGCTGTTTCAAAATCATTAGCTTCACTACTATCACGTAGCAGAGCAAAAATGTCTCGAACCCGTGAGCCAGCTTGGTAGAGGAGAAGAGCTCATTTACATGCATTATTTGTAATGGCAGATGCAGCTAGGAACATTTCAAAATCCATAAGCTATTTCTGCCATCGAGTAGCAAGACTCACACCACCTTCAACATCGGGGTTGAAGTCAGGCATTGGATGTAGCGAAATGCTGGACATGGTGCAAAATACTACGACTTATGTGACTTAATCCTTGTCGCCAGTGTAATAGTCCTGTGTACGTTGTTAGAGCAGATTCAGAAACAACAACCTTCTTGAAACAGAAGATAACAAGACTTCTAATTCAACGCATTTACACACATAAAAAACATGTCACACTGCTTAGTGTCCTGGGCACTAGTCTCTAAATACTACAACATCCATCATTTCTGTCTCTCTCTCATCAATACTGGAGCCTTTGATGAAGACTATGGGAGACTTGGACATGGCAAAAACTGGAGTTTTGCTGGTAAACTGAATATCCCTAGCATAGGTGGTTCTAGATGCAGCGAAATGGACAATGTGGCCTTCTAACAACAATAGCATGTCATTCCTAGGTAAGATAGCTGGAGTATACCGAAAGTCATTCAAACAGAAAACTTCTTTGTCTTCAACCCCTAGCCACGCATACAAACAAGTCACAGGTGAAAGGAACGTGTTATAAATAACTCATAAGGGGTCAAGAATGAATGTTTTACCACAGTTTGCTGGACCTGTAATGTATTACGGCCCTTCCCGAGACCCATGGTGAGTAATGTAATAATGGCATCAGCAAATATGCTTTGCTGAATGTCATTGTTACAGAGAATCTGCTTGGCACACTGCAACCACTCACCTTGACAAACACACGTATCATTATACACCTTTTTGAGGAGATCAGTGCGGGACATTGATCTCCTGTCTAATGTTTGCTGTGCCCTTTCCATTGACCATACAGACTGTATGAGTTTGTTCAATTTTCTCACCTCTATTCAATACCAACTCATACAGCCTGCTGTCACCATTCGTTTTTCTCTTTTTTGCCAGAGCAAGGATATGTAACTTGGAGTCAATGCTGTGCGAGACAATGATGTTGGAGACTTCCACGTTACTAAGCCATTTCTTCTGTGCACCTTTGCCTTTCTTATGTGACGAACAGTTCCGTATTGCCGAAGATGTCTTAGGGACAGCACTTGAAGCTGGGTGATTCTCGCTTCTCAGAACCTGGGTATCCTGCTTTGTAACATACTGGTAAGCTGTATGATACCCAGAGTAACCTGAGAAGTTAACAACGATAATTCCATGTTCCTGGAGATATTTATTAACTTTCCTCCATCTCTGAAGCTTGCTCAAAAGAACACACATATGAAAATGGACACCCACATCCTTATGATGTTCCATGCAACATGCCCATTGAATGATGAGGGCTGTTTTTACAGGTTGGAAAGCAGGTGTTACACTTTTTGCGAAGGACTTGCGATTGAACCTTTCTGTATCTGCTTGACTATATGTTAGCAGATACACTTTTCTAACTTCAGTTTTATTTAGTTGAGCCATTATGATATTACTATCTCTGTGATTTTCTCGTCATTCTCTGTAACCAACTGCTACTTTTACTACCCGAGGAATAATTTGACTGCTATGTTTCTTCCACGAGAAATAATCTGACTATTACCACTGTGAGCTTATTGTTTGAAAATGTATAAATATCGACCATTAAAATGGTGCTTTTGTGGTGAAAAATCTTATTTCTCTTGTAAAAATACAGGTGAAAAACTACATGATTAGAAGCTATTTTCAGAATGTACCTACCAAGAGCCAAAGTAGTTGTGTAAAAATGTATAAGTTAAAATCTGCATGTAGATAATGGTGATTATTATTATTACCAGAGGGTTGTGTGGTACCCTTGTTTGCAATTTTTTACACACACATACCACAAGGGCATTACTCACATATATAGAGAGCTAATTTGCTCCCACTTTTGTACATATTCTCAGGACATGTTCCAGGGTGCTTGGTCTACCGATAAAATTGTGTTCCAGCAATAATCCTTTCATCGTGCTATTGCTTTAGGCAGGTAAACTGCCACAGAGGCACACCGATAGACCCTCATGTGATATGATGTCACAGAGATGACTTAACAACATTTTTATCATCACCATCGTGTTCAGCACCATAGATTATCCATTGACCGACCACTACATTGCAGGTATAAACCGTTTTGACAAATGTCACCACCAGATAATAGTCGCCAAAGTCCTGGGACACTCTGCACTTTGTTACTCTGCGCTCATCTCTCCCTCCTCCCCTTAAACAATGGTGAGTTTTGGAAGGAGTATATACGATAGTGGACAAATTTCACTTTTCCAATAGCGTCAAGTGTCTCCTCCATCAGCCAACATTGTTCCTGGGGGGGGGGGGGGGGTTGCCTGTAAGGTGTAAAAGTAAGGAAGTTCAGAGGACTATGGTTTTTTTCCTTTTTCTGTATGTGTCCCAAGGACTTCTGGCGACTATTGTAGGTCAACTTTGGGGAACACAGGCTGCAGGCTTTTTCCTTGTTTGTGGATTGATTTGTACAGTTCTTGAAATACTACCAACTGGCAAGCTAATATGAAAGCATAGTAAAAAGAGAATCTCTAAGAAAGTGTACTAGTTACATACCTTCTTGACTGAATAAGGATGACAGTATCTGTCATGCATTAAGTTTCATATTCTGATTCTTGTAGTTGGGATCACTAGTATCCCACAAACACTTATATTCTCATAAAGCTTGAAGAAAGGTTTCCTTGTCGAAAGCGTACTCTGGTATCTAACTGTCAACTTCGATTGTCGAAATAATAGGCAGAACTTGTGGACTAATAAGCTAAGCATCACACCTTCCACCATTCAAAGCAGCCATGTTGAAATGAGCAAAGTATTGTGGCTGTCAGAATATTGCAATTTGATTGGCTTATGTTTTGACGATCTCACAAGGTACGACAAAAAGTTAGAACTGGTGTAACTTTTCGTCACATGCCTGTTATCAGAAGGCAGTTCGAGTTGGTACATTGTACTTCTACAGGTGTCTTACCTTCTAGAAACGGGAGGGAGGCACTTAGATCTCCGGACTTGGCTATTTGACTATTTTCCACTGTCCTCTTGGCAACACGCCCTTCAAATGGATGGAAAAATCTTCTTCAAACTTATTCCCCTGGACAGCAACCATGTGTGCCATATCGCATAGTAGTACATTTGGCCTTTGCTTCATGTTCCTTAGCATATTGATGTAGTCTCTAGGGCTCTCAGATCTTAATAAACATTCAAGTTAACAGTATTTCTATTATGTGCCCCTTTAACTCTATTACTTATGTCCAGTTTTGAGCCTCTATCACTGACACCCACTGTCCTTGCTACCTTTTTGATTTTGATCAACTTCCCTTTATGTATAACTTCTAGCAAACTGTCCTCTGATAGTTCTTTGCAATCAGATTCTAACTCTCCTGTTCCCTTATGAATTTTCCGATGTTCAGTATTTGTAAGTAAAGTACTAGATCTTGTAAATTTACCTATATGAGGAGACTAGTTGTAGATGGATGGCTTAACCTTGAATTCAACAGGTAAATTCAGAGAAAATCCCTTGATTATGATATTGGTTTCGACTTTATTGTAACACCTTTCACAGTCCCCATAGTTGGCTGTATTGTCATCACTATCGGCTATATTGTCATCAATCATGTGGCACATGAATACAACTTTTCTTTTTAAATCAGCAATCAACACAGGGGATGGAAGCCACAAATCACATGGTAAAAGTCATAACTGTGATCACATAAAGCCACGAAATGCATGTATGCATTTAAGACTGTTTGCTGCTTGAGCTTTATGTGTAAATATTCTTGTGGTATATCACATACAGTTCCCACACCAACATGGTTTTTAACGTTTTCTCTTATGAATAAGCAGATACCTAGTGAAATATGCACTTTATCATCAAAATTATGCACCCCATCAGTGAATTCTTGATATCTATAGCACATCTTGCAATTAGGCAAATTTTGACAATAGTCACGCGAATGTGTAAAACTCCATTCATTGTCAAGACTTTTGCATTTTTCGGCAGGAGAAGCGGACCTTTCAGTTTTTGATCACACTCGTGACACCTACTTTCAATGGGAATAAATGCTTTGGGGATACCATCGATACATATGCTAGTTAAATTATGTGGAATATCAACTGGTATTCGCTTCTTTCTTTTAAGGTAGTTACACATTTTATTAAGTGTATTACTATCTTGAGGAGGATAAACAAAGTTGCCAAATATCATTCTCGCCTGAGGTTCAGGTATATTGCAGTCATCATCTGAAATATGTATATATGAAAAAAATAAAGATAGATAACTAAGAAAAAAAGAGTAATCGCAACCACACCCTGAAATTTTAACCCTAGTGCAAGTCCCTTTTAAAGAGGCATTGTGCGTTGAATACACAATGTAGGAGAGACCCATAGTAATGGGTCAATACCAATGAGTAAAATTATTAGTACTTGCCACAAGTAAGAATGTGGAGTTGTAGGTAAAATGTTGTGTGATGTTGTGTGTATGTGTATGTATGCCATAAAAAGAGAAGATTGTACAATTCATCAGCTATCCACCTGTAATCAGCATTTCGGGGGTTTAAGGACAGTACGCTATCGATTACAGGCCCCCCAACACCGCTTTAGGGGCATCATCGTACATATAAAGATTGAGAATAATTGAAAGTTGTAGAAAAATGTGTATTGTATGATGTGTATGGTATGGTTGATTAGGGGCTTACTTCATTGTAATTTCGTGTGGATCAGCATATCCTTGATATTCCTATTGCGTTTGAATGCCATCATTGGTTTGTCTTGGTGAAGTGGAGTTAAGGTAGCGTCCTCTGTGATAGTGTTCCAGTGGTGATTGAGAATGGGTCCAATTGCCTTTGTATTGGTGTTGAATGGTATGACGAAAGGCAGTATCTTTTTTTGATGTTTCTCTCTTTCAGCTAATACAGTATGTCCCTCTGGGATAAATTTCTTATAGTGGAAAAAATCGAATGGATAAGGCACGGCTCGTATCCCTGTAGTACAAGATTGTGGAACAGTGTCTTAAGGTGAAAATCTAGATTCTCATCGTTCGAGATAATTCTGCGATATCGTAGGGCTTGGCTATAAATGATGCCTTTCTTACAGCTGAATGGGTGGAACGATTGTGCATGTAATAAGGAGCAGATGTCTGTGGGTTGTCTGTATAATGTTGTTTTAATTGAGCCTACGTTGTCGAAATACGTCATAGTGTCGAGAAATGGACGTTCTTTTGTGGAGAACTTCATTTCAAATTGGATTGAACAGTGATTCTGGTTCATATGTGAATGGAAGGAGTGTAAATCGTCCATAGAGTGAGTCCAAATCATATAGATATTGTCAATGTATCGTTTCCAAAGAAAAGGGGTTTGCCCCCCAGGGGCTGTGGAGATGATTTTTCTCTCAAGTTGCTCCATGAAAATGTTAGCATAATGTGGGGCACAGGGTGTACCCATTGCTGTGCCATGAGTTTGTAAATATAAATCCCCATTAAATGTGAAATAGTTTTGTTTCATAATGACTTCTAGCAATGTCTTTAGGTAACGTGAAGGTAAGGGTAGATTTCGGTTGTACAATTGTGGTAAGGCTATCATGCAACATTGGATACCCTCACCATGAGGGATGTTCGTGTAAAGTGACTTTACATCAAAAGTAACCAATAGAGAATTTGGAGGAATAAGCCCATCGTGTTCTGAGAGGATCTGTAAAAAGTGTGTGGTGTTTTTAAAGTAAGAGGCAGTGGTTTGTACTACTGGTTTGAGGTAATGGTCTAAATATGTAGATAGATTGGCAGTGGGTGAACCACACCCAGAAATAATGGGACGTCCTGGTACATCTTTTTTGTGTATTTTTGGAAGCATATAAAAATAGGTGTTCTTGCATTGTGTCTTGGTTGTAGAAAGGAAAAGGTATCATGGTCAATCAGATGCTTACCCCTGAGGTACGAGATAAAGGAAGAAATCTCTAAGCTTAGGTGTTGTATTGGTTCACAGTGCACTTTCTTGTATAATTTGATGTCAGATAAGTGGCGATTGGCCTCGTTTAGGTAGTGTTCTCTGTCTAGTATGACACTTTTACCCCCTTTCTCTGCAGGTTTTATTATTATGTTTGGCATAGACTGTAATTCTTTTAGGGCTATCCGTTCTGAGGCCTGCAAGTAATTATGTGATCGAAGACTAGACATTTGTGATAATTCTTTACGTATATCTGCAAGATATTTCTGACTTGTGTGATTATCTGGTTCTGGTGGTTGCCAGGAGGAGGATTTATGAAAGGGGGTGTGATATGCTGTGATTTTTCTGGCATTTTTTGTCATGACCATGTGTTTCAAAAGTAATCTACGTTTGAAATCTTGATATGCTATCTGAATTTGAGTTGTTGGGGTGAGATTTGGGCTAGGAACGAATGGGAGGCCTTTACATAGACCTTGTTGCTGTGAGAATGAAAAGTCTATTTTACTTAGGTTATGTATGCAATCAGGTTGAGGAATATTGTCATGGATAATTTTCTTGGCGAGTTTCTTGAGAGAGTTCTTGCCTGCTTTTCTCGTGTTGTGTTTTCGTCGTATACCTGCTGATGTCCTTAAGAATTTCAATTTGTTCCCGGAGTCTGCCGAGCCGTCCTTAACTGAATAAGGTGGAGAAACAATAAATAAATATACACAGATCTGACCCAATCAAGTGCATCAATGAAACAGTTATCACCACTTACAATAGTAGAATTGTATGATAATAGTAATACGTGTAACAAATCTATTAGTGATGTTCAGCGTTGTCTTTAGTAAACGAGGGGAAGGTTCATTTTGTAGTAATTCAATAAATATTAGAGCTTGGTTGGCAGTGTAATTTGAAATTGGGGTTTAGTATTAAGGAAAACTTACAGAAGTGGAAAGTGTCAACGAATCTACGGATGGATGATGAGATAGGTTTGTACTTCATTCATAGTTAATATAGTGGGAACTTAAGCATGGAGGATCTGTGAAGTCGAAAATGTGTGTTTGAATACAATCTCACTTCGTTTGAAAAAAATGGGGGAAGGAAAACATCAAGTTCAAAAGGGAAATGAAGGTGTGTTCAGTAAAAAGATCTCATACATAGGCATGATTGAAAATAAGAGGTTTCCAATACTATTCTATAATAAGGATATTGAGTGTGGAGGGACATAAATGGTGACCCAGTTGACAGGAGATGGCAAATACGCTAGACGAAACTACTGCAATGATACTAATAAATTCGGTAAATGAATATAAATAGAGCTACAATGGCCGCCAAAACTCTTGGAACACTATGCTTCTTATCTCTGTATGCTGTCTCCCCTCCCCCTATACAATGTTGTAATATGGCTAGGAAATGAAGAAAAAGTGAGATCTAAGTTGACCAAGTACACCAAACATCCTGGGACATATTCCTCCGTCTTCTCAACATTGTTTCAGGGGGGAAGGGGGGGCTGTTTGTATGAAATACGACAATGAAGTGTGAAATATCTATTTCCTGGCAATTCCACGCTACTGTTCCAACTACTTTTGGCGGCCATTGTCTTTTCACAATATCGAAAACGGCCATTAGGAAATCAGAACAAACGTTCACATGGGGGTTTTCTGGGGTGCTGATTTCAGTGGTGAAGTTTAAATTTTGATCAGAATGGTGCGTGACGTCATAATAGCTAAAAGGTTGTTTTTCAATACCATATTTTATATGTTTTGCAAGATTATCCGTAGAAAACTTAGATTTCTATTAATATCAATCATACTATGTCTGTCTGTCCTACTTATCCAACAACGCTACTTGCATGGTTCTGAAACAGATCTTTTATACTGCCAGTGTCACATGAAATACATTGGAATGTTAATATAACATAAGGAACCATGTGTGAGTGAGGGCCAGTGGTTGTGCTGCGCTTTGGAGATTTTGGACAATAATGATGTCAATAGGGCAGTTTTCTCTGACGCCAGTATTAAGCTTCTTGTAATGGGTGGAGGCAAGGGCAAAAATATATAGATATAAATATATGTGGGCCAGCGAATTGTGGCAAAACATGTATATCAGATCCCCGTCACATCAGTCATAAGTCCTTTCGTTCTCCGGCCACATTTTCCTATGCTTGGCTGGGATTATACGAAAAAGAAATCATTTTCCTGAATGATTTCAGGTACTTTTCGATAATTATACCAAAGAGTGATATGTTGTTATTATTGGAAGGCCACATCGTCCATTTCGCAGCTCCCAAAACATCTTACAGCGAGGCTATCTTGTTCCAGAAAGACACTCCACTTTTTGCGACAGCCAAAGCACCCATTACTGTCGTAACGAATGGTCACCTAGACGAGCGCGAGACTGAAATGACTGTACGATGGCGTATTTTTACATTCCGCAATGAAATACCTCTGGATAAATGACAAGATGTTCACATTTGTGGACATTGCTTTGCAAGCCTGCTGTTATCTTACACAGTGTGTTGCTGTTGCTGATGCTTCCTCGTTTGTTCTAAATGTAGCCACGGTCTACGAAATGTCTCCACGGTCTACGGTACGAAAAGTACAGAAAACGTCCGTTGTTTCCAATATTGTCATTTAATAACATACTTGTCAAGCGTGCACTGATGTAGGTAACATAAGACATGAACTATTTCAGGCCAAATTTGTAGTAATCGGACGATAGACCCGAAAGTGTCACAGTCTACGGCAAATTTGTATATGAATTACATCATCAGATATATCATTCTTGAAAACAGCGTAGACCGTGCCTTTCTTCCTGAAATACGTAACTTCTGATGCATTTTACGCCGCCACAATTCACAGGAAGATACTGTATCGTCATGCACGTCTATTTGATAGTTTTGAACGAGATTGATGCAAACAGTCATCTTTTATTAGAGTAAACATTCTCATTTTCCCACCGTAGACCATTGCAGAAATCGATAGCCATCACGCTCCTGTCATCATTACCATGCATGGATAAATATATCACTTGGCGATTTAAGCTCGTAGATATTATTACATCTGTAGATGGATGACTTGAATCGGTGCAGTGTTATGGATCTATTGACACGCAATAACGTCCTGCTCAGAGTAAGAGATATTTGCTCAATAAATATAGATGTTTGTCTTCACAGATTGATTATATACTGACAGTTAAAAACATAAAATGGTATAACTACAATTATCAATATTGTATACGATAACCCTTATTTCATGATAGTATTTTTAGCCTATTAGGTAGCGAGGCACTTGTTTTATCAATGGTAAATACATTACAGTTTTTCAAATGTTTACCAACTCTCTCTTTAAACTGAAGAAACGACTCTTTTGAAATCTTCTGTTCCATGGCCTCCTTTTTCAATGCCACTTTTACGATGTGAAACACATTTTCGATGGGATTAATGTCTGGTGATCTAGGTGGAATATTAAGAAACTGTAAGCCGCATTCTTCTATAGCATCAAGTGCCACTTTACTTGTCTGGCAAGGATCGTTGTCCATTACGAAGATCAACTCCTCTCTTCCTTTCATCTCTGCCAATTGCAGTAGCCTACTATGCAGCGTGTTTTGTACAAATGTTGCAAAATAATGTCCCTGCATTGTTGCGTACTCTTCCAGTAAAACAACGCCACTTCTACTGCTTATGCCAACTAGAAAATGGATCCTTCTCCCACCAGCAAGATTGTTTGGTCCTTTTGCGGTCACCCTAAGTCCTTCATTCTAAGTCACCCTAAGTTCGCCCTAAGTTTTTCTTCTATACACCTTCCCCTGCGCTGAAACAGCTTCTTTGTACGGGTTACTCTTGTAAACAAATGAAACACCATCTAAATACAGCAAGACCTTATCACTCCAAAATCTGGTATCATATCTGTTCAACGCATCTCTCGCAAATTTAACGCGTTTTTTCCTGTCCTCTACAGACAAGGCGCCCTTTCTTATTGCCGTTAGTCTATAATAATTCGCTTCGTTCAAGGCACGTATTAAAGTCCTGCGGCTGACGTGGGTCATTACCGCTTCTCTACCAACCTCCAGCACTGTCACATTCAAGTTTTCCTCTCTCATTGCCAAAAACTTTCGTAGAAATCGGCTCCTATCTCTGTCCGTAAAGATGTGTGGTCTACCAGGTTTTAGTTTCTTCATGTTATTTTCGCCTTTATCCTTTGCCATTATGCCCTCTCTACATATTCTCAGGACAGATGATGCGGAGACTTGGCAACGCCGGCTTATTTGTCTTAATGATAGTCCTCCCTCCTTTCTCAATAAATGGATATACGCTCTTGTCTTGTCGGCTATTTTCCTTCTGAATACCATACTTGTTGATGAACAGAGCAGATGATACACTATATAGGTACGCTTATATTTCAAAATATACAGATATATATACAGAACTGTGAACAATGGGGGATCGACAACCACATGATAAGATAATGTCATTGTGGTTCAATGCCAATAGTTTTCGCCCTTACAGTTTGGGCGCCAAAAGTTTGCCCTTACATTTTGGGCTCCAAGAACAGATTTCGTGTATATCACGTGGTTTTCGATCCTTATTTTTCTTGTTTAAATGTATTACAGATGTAGCCGCGCAGTTATGCTGGAAGATGTTCTCATGCTGCCAGCCTTACTACAAATATACAGATATGTTTTTACTACAGGTTTCAGTGTAAACAGTTACTTGGTATTGCAATTTTCATGAAATGACATGAGTACCACGCGCTCCATACACAAACAGTTACATTCCTTTATCCTGTTTGACATATATTGTAGAATACCTTTATTGCTGTAAACATTTTATTATATTTAAAATAAATTGACGTGTGCTATATTATAAACATGTTCATTATTTGCGTCAAAGCGATGAAGTTACGAGGATGAGAATATGCAGCCTCGGTTTCATTGACATTTGATGCTTATTTAACTACCCCAGTTCCATGGGAAACCGAAGTCATCAGGGAAACCCGCCACCCCCCATTGTTTCTGCATGGAAATAGGTTATTTATCTAAACAACCAATAACTATAAATTACCTTCCAGTGTATTCAGACATGAAAGCAACATTTGTTTATAGAGAGATAATATAGAATATTAGAGTTGAACTAAATATGACGTCACCGATTCGTTATACAGCTTTACTTTTTGTTCCATTGAATTTGCGACCCCCAATTACCCCAGGATAGCCATCTGTGATATTTCAATATCAGTCACGTTTAAAGAAACGAAAAAGACAATGGCCGCCAAAGCTCTTGGAACACTATGCTTCTTATCTCTGTACGCTATCTCCCCTCCCCCCCTATACAATGGTGTAATATGGCTAGGAAATGAAGAAACATTGAGATCTAAGTTGACCAAGTACACCAAACATCCTGGGACATATTCCTCCGTCTTTTCAACATTGTTTCAGGGGGGAAGGGGGGGCTGTTTGTGTGAAATACGACAATGAAGCGTGAAATATCTGTTTCCTGGCAATTCCACGCTACTGTTCCAACTACTTTTGGCGGCCATTGTAGGTAAATAATATAATGAAATCATCATGAAATGTGTAGACATGAAATAAGAGTGACCATAGTTTTCAATAAATTGTGAGGGTTGCTTTGGTATAAGCGGTGTATGAATGTCTATGGAGCTAGATAAATCATGTAGTAAAAATCATTCCAAAAGTCTAGGCATGAAATAAGAGTGATCATTGTTATTTTATCAAAAAAGAAATGTGGAGGGCGACTCTAGTATGAGTGGTGTATGAGACATATCGGAGCTGGCAAAATGATGGGAATAACCATGGAGAAAAACCAAAGAATCGAACACTTTATATGCTAAACATGGGCCTGTATAGATATATATATATATATATATATATATATATATATATATATATATATATATATATATATATATATATATATATATATATATATATATATATATAGAATAAACCACAAATATACTATCCTTTAAGTAAACGTTTCGATCAGAATCTTCATCAGTACTAAACTTACAATGACATTGGGCCTGCTTAAATTACCTACATAACAATGGGGTCACAATTGATATTACCTAAGGGGGACCTACCTATTAACACCTCATGATAAAGTAAGAATACATTACATGGGGAGGGCCGAAGCTGTGAAGTAAGAAACAAAGGAGGATAATATAGAGCATATAAGGTGATGCAAAGAGTGCGAGAAGTGTGAAGAAAAGACGAATAGATGCTGGATAGACGCAAAATGGACAAAAGAAGCAAGTAACGCTAGGAAAGTGCATAGGGGATTGCTAATGATCTGCATATCTGACGTTAAGTCCCTCAGGTATAAAGCTCTGTAGTCTAAACTGCCAGAATCCCTCCTTATGTCTAGATACTCCAAATACCCTATCTATAATTTGAAAACTAACATCCTCTAAAAATCCATGATGGTTGGCTTCTGTAAAATGTCTAAACAACTCTGCCTGCGTCACTGCTACTCCACTAGAAAACTTCCTACTAGATGACTTATAATTGTTAAACCTGGCTCTAAATGATGTAAAGGTGCTACCTACATACTGCTTGCCACATACTTTACAGCCTAATAAATACACTACCCCTGAAGAATCGCAATTAAAATCACTATTTATATCATACTCCCTACCTGAAACATTACATCTAAACCCACTACCCTCTGACATATAACTGCAAACTTGACATCGCGCTTTACCACACCTAAAACAACCCCTAACTCCTTCTGTCCGAATCTTAGGAAGCTTAGCTCTAACTAGATTATCCTTCAAATTTGGTGCCCGTCTGAAGACCACAAGAGGCTGCTCTTTAAAGGCCATCCTGTGTTCTTCAGACGCTTCTAACATGGTATGGAGTTTCCTAATTATGCCCCTAAGCTCATTAAGTGCTGGATGGAATGTAACTACTAATGGAACCTGATCCTTTCTCTTGTCATTACATCTACCTTCCTGGTTAAAAAGTCTTTCTCTGTCTAAACTACTAGCACGAACTATCTGCTCCCTAACGAAATCCTCCTTATAACCCCTATCTACTAACCAACTCACTAACTCCTCCGACCTCTTTCTGAACTTCTTCTCATCTGAACAAATTCTTCTAATTCTAAGAGCCTGTCCATATGGGATTGCTTTTTTGACGTGCCATGGGTGACAAGAGCTCCTCTGCAAATACTGGTGTGTATCAGTAGATTTGCAGTAGAGATCTGTCTCCAAGGCCCGTCCCTTTCTACTTACTAAAACATCCAAATAACTGACACTATCCCTTGATTTCTCTGTTGTAAACTTTATTGTTTGATGATAACTATTAATATACTCTACAAAACTACATAACTTTTCCTCGCCATGTGTCCAAATAAAAAACACATCATCAATGTACCTGTACCAAATCCAAGGCTTAACTTCACAACTGTTCAACATATCTTCTTCTAAACTGGACATAAACAAATTGGCATATGCCGGAGCAAACTTTGTGCCTATTGCGGTTCCTAACTTCTGCTTATACACTTTACCATTAAACTCAAACACATTACTATCTAATACTACTTTTCCTAAACTAACTAATGACTTTGTAGAAATTGACGGATTCTGCCTTGTGTCCAGGGCTTTACGCATCGCCTCCAAACCTTCACCATGTGGAATATTAGGGTAGAGGCCCACAACATCCGCTGTACATAATAAGGCATTGTCCGGAATTTCACCTAACTTAGCTAGCAACGACAGAAAATGATTAGTGTCCTTAACAAATGATTTACTCTTACTAACTAGAGGATTAAGGTGGAAGTCCAAATATTCTGAAATATGCTCTGTAGCTGTACCACAATTACTAATAACCGGCCTACCTACAACATCTGACAATCCCTTATGTATCTTAGGCAACAAATAAAATCGACCCAACTTCGAACCTCTAACCTGCAAGTACTCAGCCTCCTTATCCGATAAAGCATGTTCACAAACCTGGATCTCCGAAACTACGTTACTAACCTCTGCTTCTAACTCTGATAAAGGACTACTATCTAACTCTTCATACACACTACTGTTATCTAACTGTCTATAAGCTTCCGCACA
Organism: Mastigias papua; assembly: GCA_964019165.1. Lineage (NCBI taxonomy): Eukaryota > Metazoa > Cnidaria > Scyphozoa > Rhizostomeae > Mastigiidae > Mastigias > Mastigias papua. Next base: position 13,279,208 of record OZ025280.1, read on the forward strand.
ATAATCTTCTCTGTCCCAAACCACCACTGCTGACCCTTTATCTGCTTCCTTAATAACAATAGTCTTGTCAGATTTAAGATCATACAATGCCTGTCGTTCCCCGATGGAAAGATTACTAAAGTTTCTACCTTCGGGTACAATAGACAAAGCTTCGCTTTCAAGAAGAGAGAGATAGGATTCTAATATAGGATCGGCCCTGGGAGGATTCCAACCTGACTTAATGTAAAAAGAGGGACCATTATTATTATCATGATTATTATTATCTCTACAACTACTACCTAAACTACTAACATCATTACTATTGTCTCTAAAATACCACTTCAGTCTCATTTGCCTCTTAAATTCTTCGATATCCAACTTTAGCTGACTTTTGTCAATGTCTCTAGGAGTAGGCGAAAACTTTAACCCTCTTGATAACAATTTAATCTGATCTTCCGTCAATCTCTTGCACGACAAGGTCACCACACTCCCAGAGACAAAGACGCCAGTCAGTCTAGAGCCAGGAACATCGGTAAATACCTCTTCCTGATTGTCGCCAACATCGATCATTCCCTCTTCCTCAAATCCCGTGTGCTGTAACCCTTCTTCACTGAACAGGTCACAAACTAGGTGGTTCTTTGCCTTTAATTGAGTTTGCCAATCACCAATGAACTCGATGTTCTCCTTTTCACATAGCGTCCTTGCCTTTCTCAGCCTTCTGTCCATTAACTTCAAATACTCAGTCCTGATATTGTCTTTGAGTTTCTTCATGTCCCTAACATGAAGTTCAGGTCTCCATCTCCTCAGACTGTCATAGCACTTTCTCTCCATACCGTCATGTTGCTCCCTATAGTGTAATACTACGAGCGCTAAAAAGGACATTTCTGCTTGCCGTGAAACTTCTGACCATTGCTCAATAAATTGATCCGACATTATTTGTTGCCTAAGATACATAAGGGATTGTCAGATGTTGTAGGTAGGCCGGTTATTAGTAATTGTGGTACAGCTACAGAGCATATTTCAGAATATTTGGACTTCCACCTTAATCCTCTAGTTAGTAAGAGTAAATCATTTGTTAAGGACACTAATCATTTTCTGTCGTTGCTAGCTAAGTTAGGTGAAATTCCGGACAATGCCTTATTATGTACAGCGGATGTTGTGGGCCTCTACCCTAATATTCCACATGGTGAAGGTTTGGAGGCGATGCGTAAAGCCCTGGACACAAGGCAGAATCCGTCAATTTCTACAAAGTCATTAGTTAGTTTAGGAAAAGTAGTATTAGATAGTAATGTGTTTGAGTTTAATGGTAAAGTGTATAAGCAGAAGTTAGGAACCGCAATAGGCACAAAGTTTGCTCCGGCATATGCCAATTTGTTTATGTCCAGTTTAGAAGAAGATATGTTGAACAGTTGTGAAGTTAAGCCTTGGATTTGGTACAGGTACATTGATGATGTGTTTTTTATTTGGACACATGGCGAGGAAAAGTTATGTAGTTTTGTAGAGTATATTAATAGTTATCATCAAACAATAAAGTTTACAACAGAGAAATCAAGGGATAGTGTCAGTTATTTGGATGTTTTAGTAAGTAGAAAGGGACGGGCCTTGGAGACAGATCTCTACTGCAAATCTACTGATACACACCAGTATTTGCAGAGGAGCTCTTGTCACCCATGGCACGTCAAAAAAGCAATCCCATATGGACAGGCTCTTAGAATTAGAAGAATTTGTTCAGATGAGAAGAAGTTCAGAAAGAGGTCGGAGGAGTTAGTGAGTTGGTTAGTAGATAGGGGTTATAAGGAGGATTTCGTTAGGGAGCAGATAGTTCGTGCTAGTAGTTTAGACAGAGAAAGACTTTTTAACCAGGAAGGTAGATGTAATGACAAGAGAAAGGATCAGGTTCCATTAGTAGTTACATTCCATCCAGCACTTAATGAGCTTAGGGGCATAATTAGGAAACTCCATACCATGTTAGAAGCGTCTGAAGAACACAGGATGGCCTTTAAAGAGCAGCCTCTTGTGGTCTTCAGACGGGCACCAAATTTGAAGGATAATCTAGTTAGAGCTAAGCTTCCTAAGATTCGGACAGAAGGAGTTAGGGGTTGTTTTAGGTGTGGTAAAGCGCGATGTCAAGTTTGCAGTTATATGTCAGAGGGTAGTGGGTTTAGATGTAATGTTTCAGGTAGGGAGTATGATATAAATAGTGATTTTAATTGCGATTCTTCAGGGGTAGTGTATTTATTAGGCTGTAAAGTATGTGGCAAGCAGTATGTAGGTAGCACCTTTACATCATTTAGAGCCAGGTTTAACAATTATAAGTCATCTAGTAGGAAGTTTTCTAGTGGAGTAGCAGTGACGCAGGCAGAGTTGTTTAGACATTTTACAGAAGCCAACCATCATGGATTTTTAGAGGATGTTAGTTTTCAAATTATAGATAGGGTATTTGGAGTATCTAGACATAAGGAGGGATTCTGGCAGTTTAGACTACAGAGCTTTATACCTGAGGGACTTAACGTCAGATATGCAGATCATTAGCAATCCCCTATGCACTTTCCTAGCGTTACTTGCTTCTTTTGTCCATTTTGCGTCTATCCAGCATCTATTCGTCTTTTCTTCACACTTCTCGCACTCTTTGCATCACCTTATATGCTCTATATTATCCTCCTTTGTTTCTTACTTCACAGCTTCGGCCCTCCCCATTTAATGTATTCTTAATTTATCATGAGGTGTTAATAGGTAGGTCCCCCTTAGGTAATATCAATTGTGACCCCATTGTTATGTAGGTAATTTAAGCAGGCCCAATGTCATTGTAAGTTTAGTACTGATGAAGATTCTGATCGAAACGTTTACTTAAAGGATAGTATATTTGTGGTTTATTCTATTTATGTAATTTATATACGTTGTGGATGCGGCTTAGGTTTAGTTTGTATATATATATATATATATATATATATATATATATATATATATATATATATATATATATATATATATATATATATATATATATATATATATATATGCACACACACACACATATATATACATATATATATATACATACATATATTCTAGACTGGTTGGCCTTTTCGGATATCTGTAAGGATAAGAGTAAAAGCACATATGATTGGAGAGAGTAGAACTATGTATTAGGTCGTTTATCTCCTACTCTTGGTTGTCGTGGACGTTCACTCAGTCAAGCTCAGAAAAATCTACTCCGTGACTTAGTGAAACATAGACTCTAAATGTTGTACCATGGGGACCTGGCAGCTCAATTTCAACTATATGTGGAATCAGGCACTTCTCTTCCAAAATACACTAAACCTACGCTTGACCTTCGTGACCAACACCTTTTTTCAGCCATCACACAAAATAGATTTGATGCGATTAACCTTGACTACCAGAAAGAGGTATGCTCCCTTCTTCAGAGACACCATGAAGAGATGATTGAACGTTCGAAACTTATGCTTAAACTTAGATTGGACACAAGTAACCGTTTATACAATGCTCAATCACTTACTGATAGAATGAACAAAGTCTCTAGACAAGAATCCTTAGATGCTTATACTTCAGGTTTAAACAAACGTCAACATCCACGACAACCAAGATTAGGAGATAAACGACCTCATACATAGTTCTACTCTCTCCAATCATATGTGCTTTTACTCTTATCCTTACAGATATCTGAAAAGGCCAACCAGTCTAGAATATATGTGTGTATATGTATGTATGTGTATATATATATATATATGCATGTATGTATATATATGTATATATATATGTGTGTATGTGTGCATATATATATGTATCAGGGGCGGATCCAGAGATAAAACTGACTGCCGCACAGCACAAGAAACATACCAGTAAAAGGGCGTGGCCCAAAGGCTGTGCGGTGGCCACACCCAGTTATTTACCAGTAGCATATATTTATGATTTTTGTGGGATTCGCTTCTCTTCCAGCAATCCTCCTATATCATACAATAGCCTTCATTCTTTGAAGTACGATAGTGAGCGTACAGTTATTGCGACAGCCTTAATTTGATGTTCTAAGTGTTTTTCAAAATTTCATATCAAACTCATGTCTGTTCTATTTTGTTGGCTCAGCATAGAACAAAGAAAGTAAGTGAGTGGCTCTCCTGAAGTCTGTCAGACTTTTCTGGATCCACATCTGGGTATTACAAGTCAAAACATCAGTTGTTGGAACCATAGAGAAATTGTCCATCATACGCTAATACTTTATATTATAAAACTAATAACCTTTCATTTTCTCTAAAAGCCCACTATACTTTACTAAATCAATAATCAATGTACTTTTGATGAGATGGCTCCACCATTCAAGTAAAATTCATTTTTCTGCATTTCATGTATGTACATTGCATTATATAATGCAAGTCAGGACCTCTACTTGCTTGGATAACAAAACGGAAGAGTACTGCCCAATGTAGACCTACAATAGTGGACAAAAGTTCTTGGGACACTTACGGAAAAAGTAAAAAAAACCATATTCCTCTGAACTTCCTTACTTTTACACCTTATAGGCAACCCCCTCCCTCCAGGAACAATGGTTGCTGATGGAGGGGACACTTGACGCTATTGCACACGTGAAATTTTTCCGCTATCGTATATACTCCTTCCACAAACCAACATTGTTTAAGGGGAGGAGGGGGATGAGAGATGAGCGCAGAGTACAAAATTGCAAAGTGTCCCAGGACTTTTGTCCACTATTGTCTGGAGGTAAAATTTTTCAAAACACGTTATACCTGTAATGTATTGGTCGGTCAAGGGGTAATCGATGGTGCTGAACACGATGGCGATGATACAAATGGTGTAAGTCACCTCTGTGACGTCATACCGCGTGGGGGTCTATCGGTCTGCCTCTGTGGCAGTGTACCTGCCTAAAGCGATAATACGATGAAAGGGTTATTGCTGGAACACACTTGTATCAGTAGATCAAGCATCGTGGAACATGTCCTGAGAATATGTACAAAATTGGGAGCAACTTAGCTCTCTATATACGTGAGTAATGCCCTTGTGGTATGTGTGTGTAAAAACTTGCAAACGAAGCTACCACACAATCCTCTGTTAATAATAATCATCATCATTATCTAGAGGCAGATTTTCATTTATACATTTTTATACAAGTAATTTGGCTCTTTGGTAGTATGTACAATCTGAAAATAGCTTCTCATCATGTAGTGTTTCACCTGTATTTTTACGAGAGAGATAAGCTTTTTGACCGCAAAAGCGCCATTTTAATGGTCGATATCTACTGCATATGTCCATTACCGGTAAAGTGTTTGGAAAACTTCCGTTTTCACACAATAAGCACACGGCAGGAATATTCAAATTATTCCTCGTGGCACACACGTAGCAGTTGGCTACAGAGAACGACAATAAAATCACAGACATAATAGTCCAATTATTCATTGTATAGCAAAAGTAGCACTTGCGTACAGAGAACGACACGAAAATCACAGAGATAGTAATATCATAATGGCTCACTTAAATAACAATGAAGTTAGAAAAGTGTATCTGCTAACATATAGTCAAGCAGATACAGAAAGGTTCAATCGTGAGTCCTTCGCAAAACGTGTAACAACTTCTTTCCAAGCTGTAACAACCGCTCTCATCATTCAATGGGCATGTTGCATGGAACATCATATGGATGCGGGTGTCCATGTTCATACGTGTGTTCTTTTGAGCAAGCTTCAGAGATGGAAAAAAGTTAAGAAATATCTCCAGGAGCATGGAAATATTGTTGTTAACCTCTCAGGTCACTCTGGGTATCATACAGCTTACCAGTATGCTACAAAGCAGGATACCCAGGTTCTGAGAAGCGAGAATCACCCAGCTTCAATTGCTTTCCCTAAGACGTCTTCGGCAATACGGAACCGGTCATCACATAAGAAAGGCAAAGGTGCACAGAAAAAACGGCTTAGTAACTTGGAGGTCTCCAACATCATTGTCTCACACAGCATTGACTCCAAGTTACATCTCCTTGCTCTGGCAAAAAAGAGAAAAACGAATGGTGACAGCAGGCTGTATGAGTTTGTATTGAATAGAGGTGAAAAAAGAGTGAATGAACTCATACAGTCTGTATGGTCAATGGAAAGGGCACAGCAAACGTTGGACAGGAGGTCAATGTCCCGCACTGATCTCCTCAAACAGGCCTATAATAATACGTGTGTCTGTCAAGGTGAGTGGTTGCAGTGTGCCAAGCAGATTCTCTGTAACAATGGCATTCAGCGAAGCATATTTGCTGATGCTGTTATTACATTACTCGCCATGGGTCGTGGGAAGGGCCGTAATATATATATTACGGGTCCAGCGAACTGTGGCAAAACAGTCATTCTTGACCCCTTACGAGTTATATATAACACTTTCCTTTCACCTGCGACTTGTTCGTATGCGTGGCTAGGGGTTGAAGACAAAGAAGGTATCTTTTTGAATGACTTTCGGTATACTCCAGCTATCTTACCTTGGAATGACATGCTATTGTTGTTAGAAGGCCACGTCGTCCATTTCGCTGCGCCTAAAACCACCTGTGCTAGGGATATTGAGTTTACCAGCGACACTCCAGTTTTTGCCACGTCCAAGTCTCCCATAGTCTTCATCAAAGGCTCCAGTATTGATGAGAGAGAGACAGAAATGATGGATGTCAGATGGAGACAGTTTCACTTTTTCCATCAGATTCCCATTTCTTCTCAAAAGACAGTGACACCATGCGGCACTTGTTTTGCACACCTTATACTCGACGTGGTAGAATGATAGGTAGCAATAGGTATAATAGCCCCCCACAGTCTTTATGGAATCTGTGCTATTGTATACATATGCCTTGACAATAAGACACTGCGGGCTATATCCCGCTGTGTCTGGTTGTCATATATGCTACAGTTTACACGGTTTACACCCACAGTTTACACTTGTAAAATGCTCTATAGTTCTTCTTACAATATGTATTTACCGTTTGTAAACTATGTAAAAGATGTACACAGTTTGTGTACATCCGATGGAGCTCTTAAAAGCATATAGAACACGCTGTAGTACCAGAAAAATCGACATTTCTCGACGGTTTACACTTCTGAAGACTTAAGACTCAGATCATGTGACTTTTGATAGAAAAATTTTGTAAACTGTGCAGTTTTCCTTCCTTACTGCAAAATATGTGTATGAAAAATATAATAAAAAATCACTGCCAGATGTACAACGATTGCGTACATCTGGTACAGTAGTCAGTTTCCCCCTTAGTTCAAGTGAAATGGCCTTTTTCAGTAGATTTTCAAGTGTAAACTGTGAGTGTAAACCGTTGCTACTACCAGTTGTTGTTGTTGAGTATGAGTTCTATGGGAGCACATACAAGTGTGTGATTTAGTATGATCAGCAGAAAGTTGCTTGTCCACGGTTTCCTTTGAAATATTCAAGGTTTCGGCATCTTCTCCAAATGTACTATGATTGTTCACGTTGGAAAGGAACCTAGAAAAGACTTAAAACTCTGGAGTATTAGGTTTAGTATCGACAAGAACTCTACTTATATACTACTTATGAGAACTACTAGCCATGGGGGTATCAGGCCCCCTGCCCCTCAGAGTCCCTTGTGTTATCATTAGAGTACCTATGTATTATGTAGGTGTTACAGCACTTACATTTGTACGCATCTTCTCTGTCCTAAATAAGTTGTGTACAGTTTTACATAAGAGTATCCAAGTGCACAAACATAGTGAATATTTCGTTTGGCACCCTCTATTTTTAGTCATTGTAATTAATCGGTTATACATGCTACTTATTGTTTTATCTATGATACCTATGTCATAATTAGAAATAGTGCGCACAAGTCTATGCTTAAATGCAATTAAATCTTCATTTACTATCCTATTATCTAAGGCATCTTGCCTGAGCTTCCTTTTAACGTTATGAAAGACATTCTCTATGGGGTTTAAATCTGGGGACTTTGCCGGAATTTTAACGACCTCTGCCCCTATATTGTTTAGTGCTTCTTTTGCTTTCGCACTGTTTTGGCTCGGGTCATTGTCTTGAAGAAAAAGCAATTTATACTTTCCTTTTGCAGCAGCCCGATCAATAAGTATTTTATGCACACTTTGTTTGATACATTTCGAAAAGTATTTTCCGTTCATTGCCGTATACTCCTCAACCAGCACTGCTCCGCCCCCAAAAGAAATGCCTACTGCATAGTGACACATATTTCCACCCCTGAGATCTTTTCTCCCTTTTGCTGTTAGCTCCAGACCTTCACCAGGTGTTCTCCACACCCTGGCGGCTGGCGCCAATGCATCCTCATAGGGATTTCGTTTGTGGACAAACGACACTGCATCTAAGTACAGCAGAACATCCTCTGTCCAGAAAGCTGGAGTCGTATGTTTTACAGCCTTAACTGCATACGCAACCCGTTTCCTTTTGTCACTGGCCGTGAGGATACCTTTTCTCCTTGGCCGAACATACTTATACCCAGACTGGTTGAGAAGTCTACACAACATCTTAGTACTAACATGATGGAGTTCACACTCCATGGCAATAGCCCCTACCGTCAAGTTTGGATTTTGTTTTCTCATACATTTAAACTTTCTGAGAAAGCAGTCCTTCTCTCTTCTGTTGAGTATTGGAGGTCTACCAGTCAGTTTTTTAGGCAGTTTACACTCCATACCCAATTTAGAGATGCGCTCGACGCTAGACTTAGAGATGTTACATAGAGTAGCAATCTGACGAAGCGACAACTTACCCTCTTGTCGCAATAAGGTAATGTAAGCTTTGTTTGTAATCTGTTATCTTACCGTATTTCGCCATGACACCTCACTCGTTGAGAACTGTTACAGTCGACTTTTGCTGCCAGGGGCAACCGATTATGAAAGCACTTTAGAAGCCACAGTGAACTGCATGATTACGAGGCTACCCCCTTGGTGCTTTGCTGTGTGCACCACATTATTCAAACTCCCCTTGTTTTTGTGTCGTATAGAGGGTATACTCTTGTAGTTTGCTAAACACGACTTAAATGTGAACTACTATATGCAAACGTGCCTTTTATTTGCACTTTAAGGAGGCAAGGACCATAAAACCTACCCCATGACGTTGGTATGACGTCACAGGGTAGACCTATGGGAAAACTCTTCACACCATCACACTCAGCGCCCCCGAAAACCCCATGTTCCGACCTGATTGCAGCTCAGTAGTGTCTATAGCGAAAATCTGATAGCAGACAATAGTGGACAAAAGTCCTTGGGACACTTACGGAAAAAGTAAAAACACCATATTCCTCTGAACTTCCTTACTTTTACACCTTATAGGCAACCCCCTCCCCCCAGGAACAATGTTGGCTGATAGAGAGGACACTTGACGCTATTGCACACGTGAAATTTTTCCGCTATCGTATATACTCCTTCCACAAACCAACATTGTTTAAGGGGAGGAGGGGGATGAGAGATGAGCGCAGAGTAAAAAATTGCAAAGTGTCCCAGGACTTTTGTCCACTATTGTAAGTCACTTTACAACAGTCTTCCTGACTGTAATAGCTTGATCATCACCATGATGGGGATGTTCTGTCTGGCACACAAGATGAGTGCCTTTAGCATAGACAAATGCTTATTGGCTTCAACTATATTGTCAACTGATTGCCTATAAGTATTGGTCACATGTTCAACATGACATTTCAAAATTTTGAGGAAAAAGCTTGTAGTCATAGGAGATATTCTGTGAATTTGAACATTTTTTCAAGCTCCTTCTACCTTATTAGGTCAAATAAGTATATAAGTTGCATTCATTACCGTATGGAATCTGAAGGAATTCATATCCATTCTTTGACAAAATGAAAGCAATTGGAGACAAAAAGCAACACCAATGAACCCAGAATAAGAAGGGCAAAGGTGCATTGATAACAATGTAGGGATAAACCTTCTATTCTTTAAGAGTGACACATAGGGCATCTAACCTTTGCACCTGGTTTCTAAATCTTCTCCACAATTTCAAATATGACGCAATCACCTAGTGTCACAGTTCATAACAACTGATGATAGCAACATTGCACAAACTAGTAGGGGGGGGGGGCATTGATAGGGCTCCTTCCATACATTATATCATTATCACAAAAAGTAATAGTACTAACAGAGAAAAGATTCAATGAGGAGGTAAAGTATGGTGATAAAAAGTAATTTCTATAGAGTTTACATGGGAAAGGCAGCTTTATCTGCTTTCTTTTGAGTAACCAGAGGAATCCATATATGTTGTAAGAGTGTAAGTAATCACAATGATGACTGGCACACACAGTATGGTATGGTTTAAAAGAAGAATCAATTTCTTTGGTGCTATTTCCTTCTCTACACAAAAGGAACCTTTTTCCATTCTCACTGCATATATTCTTAGGAGAAACTAGGTCACAAAAACCCTGATAGACAGCTGACTACCTGCAACTCCACCAATCTAAAGATATGGAGATACACTCCTTTTTATAAGAACCAGTACAATTGAGGTTCCCGCTGGCTGTTCTTAAGTTTTCAAATTTTCAGTATGAATTCCTCTTAATGTCCTCCTAAATGATTGGGGTGTAGGCAATTTAGACATTAGATAATATACTGTACAAGAGAACATTGGGCGTTTATGAAACAGGTATTAGTCACGTTGATGATTTGGGTGTTTCAAAGTTCCAAAAGTTACACAAATTGCTAAACAATAGACTATATAATAGTAAATAATCAGCTATATAAGTAAATACAATGAAGCACAAACACTTGCAATGTAACAAACAAAATAGGCCAGTGGATCTAAATGAAGAGAGTCTAATGGGCTTAGGGAAAAATCTACTTTTGAAAATGTCACGTTGGATAATACCATCTTGGTTCATAAAGTGACATTAAATACCAGGAAACCTCCGCTTTGCCGGGGAGGATGCATAGTCTCTTCATTGGTACAAATCTTAAAGCGGACCTATCTCAGTTAGGCCATATTCAAGTATGAGCTTCGATATATTCCAAACTCGACTCATTGCATTGGATCTTGTGAATAAGATATCCAGTGAATTAGTAGACATTAGTGATTAAACCCTCAGGTAAAGCTCCGTGTTGTCACCCAGTACGCGTAGAATACAAGTGGGGCAGACTTATACTGTCCTCAGTTAGCCTGTCTTCCGTAACCACATCTTTATAGACGTACACGAGATTAAGTCGAGCGGCATTGCACTACAGCACGACTTTCCTGACTGCCGCTAGATTTTTAATCAAAAAGACCGCCTATTGTTTTCAAATTTGAAATGCCGCTCGATTTTTTTATCAAACAGTACTGCCTATTGTTCTCATGATTGAAATGCTGCTCGATTTTTTGAAGGCTAGACAAGTACTTTGACTAGAACTGACATCTTACACAATCAATTGTGACATGTTGTACAAAGTAGGGCCTCCATAGCTCTATTGTTACCAAAATGCTGCTCTGTTGTCTGAGGTGCCGCTGCAAAAGTCCCATGTAGAACAACAGTCTTTAAAGTCTATCGTGTTCATCGTCAATACTCGGAAAGCAGTGATGATGTCATGGTATGTAATATTTTTGACTGCCGCACAGGCGGCGTGTGCGGCGCCCTGGATCCGCCTCTGTATATATCTATCTATACAGGCCCATGTTTAGCATATAAAGTGTTCGATTCTTTGGTTTTCTCCATGGTTATTCCCATCATTTTGCCAGCTCCGATATGTCTCATACACCGCTCATACTAGAGTCGCCCTCCAAATTTCTTTTTTGATAAAATAAAAATGATCACTCTTATTTCATGCCTAGACTTTTGGAATGATTTTTACTACATGATTTATCTAGCTCCATAGACATTCATACACCGCTTATACCAAAGCAGCCCTCAAAATTTATTGAAAACTATGGTCACTCTTATTTCATGTCTACACATTTCATGATGATTTCATTATATTATTTACCTAGCTCTATTGATATTCATTTACCGAATTTATTAGTATCATTGCAGTAGTTTTGTCTAGCATATTTGCCATCTCCTGTCAAGTGGATCACCATTTATGTCCCTCCACACTCAATATCCTTATTATAGAATAGTATTGGGAACCTCTTATTTTCAATCATGGCTATGTATGAGATCTTTTTACTGAACACACCTTCATTTCCCTTTTGAACTTGATGTTTTCCTTCCCCCCCGTTTTTTCAAATGAAGTGAGATTGTATTCGAACACACAATGTCGACTTCACAGACCCTCCATGCTTAGGGTTCCACTATATTAACTATGAATGACTTACAAACCTATCTCATCACCCATCCTTAGATTCGTTGACACTTTCCACTTCTGTAAGTTTTCCCTAATACTAAACCCCAATTTCAAATTACACTGCCAAACAAGCTCTAATATTTATTCAATCACTACAAAATGAACCTTCCCCTCGTTTACTAAAGACAACGCTGAACATCACTAATAGATTTGTTACACGTATTACTATTATCATACAATTCTACTATTGTAATTGGTAATAACTGTTTCATTGATGCACTTGATTGGGTCAGATCTGTGTATATACATTTATTGTTTCTCCACCTTATTCAGTTAAGGACGGCTCGGCAGACTACGGGAACACATTGAAATTCTTATAAGGACATCAGCAGGTATACGACGAACACACAACACGAAAAAAGCAGGCAAGAACTCTTTCAAGAAACTCGTCAAGAAAATTAGCCACGACAATATTCCTCAACCTGATTGCATACATAACCTAAGTAAAATAGACTTTTCATTCTCACAGCAACAAGTTCTATGTAAAGGCCTCTCATTTCTTCCTAGCCCAAATCTCACCCCAACAACTCAAATTCAGATGGTAGTTCTTTTGTTGAAGGCAATTGTAAATTCTGAGCACACGTTAATATAAGGGAAAATCCAATTTAGTGTGTCCTTCTCTGACAAAAGAACCAGAACTTAACGGAAAATTACAAGAGTAACAAATGGTGGCTAGTGTGGTTTTTTCCGAGGAGGAAAGAGTAAAGAAATCATCCAATGTCTCAATCTAACAGAGCTGTAGTGTGACTGATTTGTAATAGCTGAACCTGTACCAGATTGTTGTTTTGTTTTGTGAAATGAATATATATATATATATATATATATATATATATATATATATATATATATATATATATGAACTCAGTAGCTTGCGAGTAGCCAGGATTTCTCCTTTTTCAGTGCAGACAGAAACATTATTATTCTCAGAAAAATCAGGAGAAAATTAAAACTTGCCACCACCGGGAATCGAACCACGGATCTCTTGCTTTCCGGGCAAGCGTCTTAACCACTAGACCACAGTGGCTTGTTTTAACTCTCCTGGTTTTTAGCACCTTTAGGTTACTTTCGGCTTTCGCCTTTTTTTTTTTTTTTTTTCAAGCAGCTCTACATATGAACTCAGTAGCTTGCTATATATATATATATATATATATATATATATATATATATATATATATATATATATATATATATATATATATATATATATATATATATATATATATATATATATATATATATATATATATATATAGTTATCCATGTCGTTTCATTTTCACTCGAAATATGTGCATCCTGGATACACCTCCTGCCACTACACGTTATATGAAATCCATTTACCTGTGATTGCTCATTGTTAGATGAGACCTTGATGTGGTACATATTTATTGTGGATTCTGCTGCGCAATGCTGGAGTTGCTTGGTCTAAAAGACAGGTATGCATCTTACTATTAGCTGATTGCATAGTATTTGTAGGGAAATTATTGAGAGGAGCAATGGATATTGAAGAAGGTTATATGGAAGGCAACTCCTTATGTTGCACTCTCATTTCATTGCATTTTCTATTGATAGGTGTGCATTGTAAGATGGTAGCCAAATACCTGTGATTGCTCATTCTCAGATGACACCTTGATGTGGTATGTAGAATTGGCTTCTGATGTGCAATGCATGAGTTGCTTGGTCTGAAAGACAGATATGTATCTCAGTGTTAGCAGATTGCATAGTATTCTGAGGGAAACTATTGATAGGACCAATGGATATCGAAGAAGTGTACACAAAAGACAACTCAACTATTCGAGTTAAGATTTATGAACATGTTATAGGTACTATGTTACACTTTTCATTTGATTACATTTTCAATTGATAGGTGTGCATTGTAAGATGGCAGCTATTTACCTGCAATTGGTCATTGTCAGGTGAGACCTTGATGTGGTAGGTAGGTTTGTTGGATACTGCTGTGCTATGCTGGAGTTGCTTGGTCTGAAGGACAGATATGTATCGCAGTATTAACAGATTACATAGTATTTTAATGGAAAATATTGATAATAGCAACAGACATTGAAGAAGTATAAAGTCAACTAGTATATGCCTGTATACGGTTGCTAAACTCTGTGGTACATAAAGGCATACATTTGCTGTATACAAACATACAAAAGGATGTAGCAATAAAATGTGCTATATTCCATTGTATATGTCTGTTTACTACAGAAGAGTATGAGATTTGTCACCACTGCAACCTTTCCATTGTCATTAGGTTTTGTATGTCTCTGGCACTTCTTTGTCTTTGTAATTGTCTCTTGTGTAGGCATGATGCAGTTCTCTTCATTAAGTGATGGGAAGAAACATGCTATATATTTGCAGTGTGGAAATGTACCCTACTCATAGCATAGAGTGCTTTGACCAGAAAGTGACGGGTTGCAAGTTTCAAACCCTAAAAAGTCACCAGTTGTCTCACAGGAAATGGACTTACCTTGTTGAAGTGAGGAAAGCACGTGTGCTTGACAACAGCATTCCCACTTGTGCAATGATCAGACAAAAGGAACTTAATGCCGTTTTTCTGCTACAAGCATGCCTTGTGGGTGGCCTGAAAGGAGTACATAGTGTAGTTAATATGTATCACTATGTAAAAAATGCCAAAACTGACTTATCTCACCTCATGTTATAGCAGCTTTTCTTCATATCTGGAGCATAGACGTTGCAAAGGCTGTTGCTGGCTGTGGAACTCAATGGCTAACTGCTTCAATTTAGTTAAACAAGGAGATGATGGGAAGCTTTAACAGTGCTTTTCTGGAAAAAGTGTGACCAGGGCCGTACATCGCCCACGCAAGTCAGTCTAGGAAAATCTCAGTAGTAAAATTAAGAAAAATCTCAGTACTTGACAACAAGGCTTTAAATTAAAGTTGTTAGTTTGTTCATTGATGCTCTTTTTAGGAGCGAAGACAAAATATGACCAAGAAAGAAAGGGAAAATGAAGTCATGGAACTGAATGGATGGAATTTGAAAGGAAATGGCAAACTGTAAGATTTCACATGTGAAAGCTCAAAATGCATCCAATTTTTCCATATCAAAACAAGATACTGAAAAAGCCTGATATGTAAAATTGTGGATGCTGTTTGGTCAGTTTGTGGATTTTAACGATTGTGTGTTAGATGTGGTATTTATTTAATTTGTGTATAGCATTGTAACTTTTCAGTAAGCGTTGTCATATTCGTTCCAACATGTAACTATTTTATGTGACTATTCACCATTGACCAACAAGAACTCTGAAAAAACATTCTCTCAAAAAAAATCGAAAATGTAATAACTGTGTTATACCATGTTAGTTATAAATGAGTACTTGCTGTTTATTCTTTTTTACCAAATTGTTTACTTGCATAATTCTAGCATTATGTGCAGCACTTTAGCTAGTTGCAATGCCTGCCAAAAGTCTTGGAACACTTGCTATGATTTACGCTATAGATGAGCTATAACATTCCCTCCCCTGTTAAACAATGTTGTATGAAGCAAATATGGGCAACTTGATGGCTAATAGTGATGCATATTTTTAAAACTACTGTTCTCCGCTATCGAATCAACATTGTTTCAGGGCGGAGGGGGTCTACATTTTAAGTGGTGTCAAGGAGAAGCGGCAGGAGTCGGAAATCAGTACAATTGTGTGGGTGTCCCAACTACTTTTGGCAGGTATTGTAGCTTCATCAATGATAGACAACATTCCTTAGTATCTAGCTGTCATCCCCCGCATTCATATTTTAGGTTTATGCATGTTGTGCCCACGCATTTCAGAGAAGTGGGTTCCAAATGACAATGTGTACATCTACATTCTGTTTAATATTGGCAAATAATTGTCAGCCATACCTAGAACATATCTAGTTCAGATATATTTCTGTATGGCCAATCAGCCATCATGTTGCAGCATCAAGGGGAGTAAGTCCTCTTACTGAGTGTTACCCAAATGAATTTCATCATTCGATCATAGCTTAGCACGTTTCATAAGAAAGGAACCCCGAACAAAAGGTACCTCCTTGTCGTGGACTTTGGGCTTTAAACCAAGAGCACCTAGCATCATTTTTGGATAGAGCTACTATTGCATAGACATGTTTTAGGCGAATCATGAAGAATTATCTATTGTTGGTATTTTTCTTCTCTCTGTGTCTGTCCTGTAAGATCTAAAAACCAGAGTTGCATAAAAGCATTCTATGATATGCCAGTACAGCCTCACTTTAAAAAACGATATATTACTGTTTTCCATCAAGGTGGAAAAAACAGAGAATACTCTGTTTTTCTTAGACTACATGGCGGCACATGCGCAGTATGGCATTTACATCCGGTGAAGGAAGTTTCACTGCAGACTGACCACTGACCTTCAAGAACCGTGTTTTAGACGTATAGACCTTATGGCAGAGAACGGTAAATACGTGAATATACTCTACTTCTATGCATGTGTAAATGGCATTGTAATCGGAGGTAATGTACCAAAGACAGATTAGGACCAGATAGGCTACTGAACAGCTTTGTGTACTAGAGTCAGCATAACATGTGTGCACATCACCTTTATTTCCCTGGAAAGTGGGAAAGTGAGCTCTGAGCCATATTCTGATGACTTTGGATAGTTGCTGAGACTGGCTATATGATATTAGCTCTGATACATAAATAATAGGCAGTCTTTATCGAGAATCACTTCAGATTGAGTAGCAGAAGTTACTTTTTTACATATCCCACTGTTATTCCTTTTGCAGTGTTAGAGAACTCACTACCAAAGAAGCAGAAGTTTGTGACTATATTTTGATTGCCACTTTAAACAAGGAATGTTTGAAATATGATGAATGAGCATGAAATATACATTTTGTTTCTTTGCAATATTTGATTTAGCAACACAATTACAGTGAACATTATAAATACTTATTACTGCCATTTTGACATGAATTTGGAAGCACTGTGAAGCACAGAAAGTCAAAGGAACGATTATTGTAATGGAAATGTGTCATATATTGTGTATATGTACATACCTTTTAGACATAGCCTTTTGCTGTACAAGTACGAGTTGATGTACTGAAAAGTCATTTACTAACATATATTTACTTACTAGGCGTGTGCATCCAGGCAGTGTGGTAGCTGTTATGCACGTGTTAACATAAAAGTTAGATGCTGCCCCAGTTGTGGGCATGAGTTCCAAAGAAAGAGTAGGACTGAAGGTAAAGGCCATATCAAAAGCACCTCATCAAACAAGTTCACGGATGAGAAGAAAGCCCTTACGAGACGGGTAGGTGTATGCAAGAACAGTTCCTGCTGTCCAACCATGGAAAGCTGGTGTGGGAATCATTTAGGCATTTCATGTTACATCAAACTACTGGTATGCCTTATTTCAGTATCTCTTTTGTATTGCCAATAGTACCAAGGTTCATTACCTTATTAACATTTCTCCTATACGTAAAGTTCTC
Source organism: Mastigias papua (assembly GCA_964019165.1). Taxonomy (NCBI): domain Eukaryota; kingdom Metazoa; phylum Cnidaria; class Scyphozoa; order Rhizostomeae; family Mastigiidae; genus Mastigias; species Mastigias papua. The sequence goes on from OZ025280.1 coordinate 13,296,900, forward strand.
AGATTTAAATGGAATGGTATTATGTGGCTTTTCATAACATACTCATGTAGGGTTCCAATACCCAATGTTACGTCTATGATATTTTTGTATCTGGTTTGTTTGTATGTTGGCAAGCTGCAGTTGTGAGAGTTTTATTCTGTTACTACCCCTACACCATATTTCCATGAAGTAGTTTGCCATGAGCGCTAAGATAAACTTTAGTCTTTACTACCTCACTACTTATTTCCAGCCTCAACAAGTAGCGAGGTACCAAGTGCTACAGGTTTGTTGGCATTCAATACCACCAAGTATACTTTTTGCATATATATTTTCCTAATAATGTTAACTCCACATTGTCAACAACAAGTATAGTAGCATCAACTCTTATAGCAGCCCCCAATGGAACACATTTGTTTCCATTTAATACCCCCTAGCACATTTTTGTTGCATATGTTTCTGTGTATTAATTTGATATCTATCCTGTGATATCAAAATATATTTACTTTTGTCTCCATAATCAACAAGTGTAGCAGTGCCCACTTCAACAGGTTTGTTTGCATTTAATACCCTCATAGTATACTGTTTTATGTATATTTTGTGTATTATTTTGATATCTACCTTGTGATACCAAAATATATTTACTTTTGTCCCTAGATTCAACAAGTGTAGTGGTGCCCAATTCAACAGGTCTGTTTGCGTTTAATACCCTCATAGTATACTGTTTTACATATATTTTTGTGTATTATCTTGATATCTACCTTGTGATATCACAATATATTTACTTTTGTCCCTAGAATCAACAAGTGTAGCGGTGCCCAATTCAACAGGTTTGTTTGCATTTAATACCCTATATTATACTGTTTTACATATATTTTTGTGTGTTATTTTGATGTCTACCTTGTGATATCAAAATATATTAACTTTTGTCCCTAGATTCAACAAGTGTAGCGGTGCCCAATTCAACAGGTTTGTTTGCGTTTAATATCCTCATAGTATACTGTTTTACATATATTTTTTGTGTATTATTTTGATTGCTACCTTGTGATATAAAATTATATTAACTTTTGTCTCCAGAATCAACAAGTTTAGTGGTGCCCAATTCAACAGGTTTGTTTGCATTTAATACCCTCCCAGTATACTGTTTTGCGTATATTTTTTGTGTATTATCTTGATGTCTACCTTGTGATATCAAAATAAGTTTACGTTTGTCTCCAGAATCAACAAGTTCAGCGGTGCCCAATGCCACAGGTCTGTTGCAATTTAGTACCCCACAGATTCACCGTGACACCATTTTATGTCCCTTTCATTAGAGTAGGTTAGTGTCTTTGCTAGAGTAAGTATACCTTTCATAGCCATTGTGGGAAGTTATGAAATGGTAGATGTTTTTCCTGTCTCTTATCTAATCATACCCTCTTCTATGATCCAGTTTCGACGAATATGAGAATATTGCAAGTGAAGCCTGAAGGTAAATGCTAGTTGTTTGTTTGATTCCTTTAAAGATGAGCTTTTGCCTGATAGTTTCTATTTTAGAACAGTTTCCTCATTCAATTTCTATCATATCCGCATCATGTATGATTTTCTCCTAGCGTTAAGCATCATACGTGCTTTTGAGTAACACATTGATGAGACAACATTTCCTGAAGGATATATGGAACTGATAACAGTTTCCAAGCAGTTTTGGCCACTTGCTATCATGGTTCAATCTCTAGCTTATCCTAGACCGATAAACATAACCTCGTGAATTGATATGGCAAGTTGTTTTGTTACAGTTTTGCGTGCTCTTCTCCAATCAACGGGGAATATGAATGAATAGACATCCTTCAAAGGTAGCTGCTTATCATCTATCTCTTTGAGTCCCTATTATGCTCTTCGCTATGCACAAATGATTGTGAGGGTATATATATGTATATGCACTGAAATATTTTACAGCCTGCTATTGATCTCTTTGCAATACAGTTGCGTTTAGGAAGATAAGAAGTCTGCACTCTGAAACTATTGATTGATTTCGCAGGGATCCTTGTAGTGGCAATATGTGAAGAAGACACATGATGATAATTTGTCAATCGAATTGGGAGAAACTGTAGAAAGAAATGTTCTTATTGACATGAAAATGTATGTCTACTGGCCTTACTCCTTGAATATGATTCTTGAACCGTTGACCGATTCCTTAACTGTACAATTTGTGCCTACAGTAGGGGTTCCCGACCTATGGTACGCATATCACTGGTCGTATACAGAAGCTTTTCTAGTGGTACAAGGTATGATATGCAAAAACTGAAAACGTATTTGCTCTCCAAGAAATTGTAACATATGGAAAGGCGGCAATGTGACTTTGCCACAAGTTCTTTCTGCTCCTTACTTGTAGTACATTTCTTATGTACATATATGTATAATATAACACACACAAACAAACACGCACATACACTGTAGTGACCCCAGAGACTTATGTAAATACTGTGTGGTAACAAAGAACCTGTTGTGACTTAATTGAACATTGACGGAAGTAAGAGGGAGGTAAATATGCAACAAATTATTTGTGGGGACAACGTATCTTTAGTGAAAATAGATCTTTAAAGTTACAATTCATGCTCCAATATCACTATAATGACACACTTTGAAATTACTAATGGTCCATGATATGCCATCTTCATTGCCATGTCATTCCTTTTCAATATTCAATTAAGTCGCAATTTGAATCTCCATACAGGTTGACTTTTTCACATATATTTTGCATTTCATACCATATAATTTGTATTGTGCATAATTGTAAATGCCTAGTTACTGCTACTAGTGTGGAGGCAGCATGGGTGTTTGGATGACCATAAATACAAGTTTTTCTTTCTATATGGAAAATAGATATAAGAAACATGAGGTTCACATCAGTAAGAAGTTAAGAAGCAGGCAGGCTGAGATTGAAAAGCAAACTTTAAAAATATGTTGTTGCCTGGGAGGAAATTGGTAATTGAACTGGGAAAGAAATGCAAATCACATCAGTCATTCAGGTGTTTATAAATAAAAATGTGATTTATCATATCATAGTTGCCTTGTCGCTCTAGGAAATTTCAAGAGACACTTGAGAAAAAATCAAGGCTGGATTGGGCATAATATTACGAACCGTCCAGGGTGAACGGCAAAAGTTTGTTTATTATATAAAAAAAGCCTGTGCCTCTTCCATAAAAGTATTTCCTATAGCAGCGCAACATGACAAACAGTCTTAGCGAAATTTTCCATCTTTAGCGGTAGTTGTCAAGTGCTGGGTGTGACTGAGCATCACTTCCCTGAAAAAAACCGAGATGAAACCAAACCATAAAGATTATGAATAAATAGGAACTGCACCTATCTTGCAGAAAGTACGTTGGCTGATGTAAAGATTTCCTGAAAAATCACAATATAAATGTTGGTTTTCTTGGGCCATTTTGGGGGGGTTCATTGCCAGGCCCTTTCAAAACTTTTGAATTGTTGTACAGTGCTCCATTCATTTGTTATTTATTATTATATAATTCACGTAGCATGTGAACTACATCTTCAATGTTTTGCACGTGGATTTCTCGCATAGGTGTGAAAGAAAACTAATAAATCAGTTATACCCACAAACAGGCCCCCTCCACTTTTTTCGAAAATAAACAATAATGTTTTACAGAGGTCGAAAGAATTCGCTAATGATTGATTACTGTAGCTTTTCAGAGATAACCATTCCTTTGATGTTTAAAGGGGCGGAGTTTTAATTCTAAGGCAAGCCCAGGTCCCCCATTCTGTCTCGCTTCGCTACAGTTTAGCCCCCCACCCCCACTTTCAGACTGCTCCTCAGTCCTTGACAAAGGAGGAAAGCCTCTTTCAAGAAACGACCCCAAAAAATCCTTGCCAGTTGACATGGTTCCTCAAGACCTTTGCCAATCTGAGTCGTATTCCCTTACTATTTCACAAGAAGAGTTCCTGCCTAGGGGCATCTCATTTGTCCCCGTTCCAAATCCTATACCCATGAATCACATTTACCAACACAAATGATTGCTGAAATAGAAACAGAACTTGATGCCCCCTGTTCAAGGACTTCTGGAGTATAAAATAAACAATGAACAAGATTCGACGATTACCATATTTGGAATGATCAAAAATAGTTTTGTTATATACTCATCTTCTTCTTCATCTTCGAGTGCCGTGTCAAAAGACGTTGGCAGCAACGAGTTCTCTTTGCGATGCTTTTCTAACAAGTTCTATCGTGTTGTCACAATTCGTCCACTCTACAAGTTGGTTTGTGAATAGCATTCTTCTTCTCCCATGTGTTCTTTTTCCTACAATTTTACCAGTAACTACAAGGTATTCCAGTTTATCTTTCCTCATTATGTGCCCAAAGAAAGAAATTTGTCTTTTCGAAATGTCTGACATGATGTTGCTGTTTTGAATAGTCTTATTCAGTACTTCTTCATTGGTGATCTTTTCTGTCCATTTCACTTTTTCCATTCTCCTCAGGAACCACATCTCAGCCGCTTTGATCTTCCTGATGTCTGTCTTGTTTAATGTCCAGTTTTCACTTCCATACAGCAATATTGGTGTAATGTAGCATTTCAAGATTCGGTATCTCAACTGGAATGGCATCTTAAGGTTCGTCAATATAGCTTTCATTTCTATGAATGCGTTCTTGGCTACTGCAATCCTGCACTTGATGTCTACTGTACTCTTGGCATCAGATGTCATGATGCTTCCCAGATATTTGAATTGATTTACTTGTTTCAGTATTTCACCATTCAAGCTTACTTTTATCTTAGGGGGTTGCTTTCTCTTGCTGAAAACCATAACTTCAGTCTTTTGTACATTAATTTGCATTTCAAAATTTTCACATTCTTTTTGAACAGCATCAAGCAATTTCTGTAGACTCTTTTCACTTTCTGCTATAAGAACTGTGTCATCTGCAAATCTGATGTTATTTATATTGACACCACCTATTTTCACCCCCTCTAATGTATCTATTGATCTAAGGATGACTTCAGAGTATAACGAAAAGAGATCCGGTGACATTACACAGCCTTGTCTCACTCCTCTTGCACTTTCTACGAAATTTGAGAGTTGGTCTTTTAAGCGTATGTTGGCTTTCTGCTTAAAGTAGAGATGTTGCACGAGCCGTAGATCTCTGTCTTGAAACTCAAGGTCACTGAGCAATTCAAATAGGATGTTGTGCTGAACTCTATCGAAAGCTTTGGTAAAGTCGATGAAGCAGCAATATAGGTTCTTGTTCACTTCAATGCATCTCTCTGCTAAATTTTTCAGCACGAACACGGCATTTCTTGTTCCTTTATCTGGCATAAATCCATACTGACATTCGTTGATTTCTTGATGTATGCTTGATTTCATTCTGTTTAACAATACTGTCAGTAGTAATTTTGTTGTGTGGCTCATTACACTTATTGTTCGATAATTCCCACATTCAATTGCTTTCGGCTTCTTAGGAATTGGTATAAATGTGGATTCCAGAAGGTCATCAACAATGTCACCATCGTTATACATTTCATTGAAAAGCCTCTCAAGAATGTCAACTCCAGTATCTCCTAGGTACATTAGAAGCTCAACAGCAATTTGATCATTACCAACCGCTTTCCCTCTTTTCATACTTTTCATTGCTCTGCGTATTTCATCTTTCAAAATGATTTCTCCGGTGAGATGTCCTTCAAACTTTATGGTTTCTCTATCTCTATTCTCATCCCCATAAAGGTCTTTGATGTACTCCTCCCATCTTTTCATTATATCATCCTTATCTAGTAAGATCCTTCCTTTTTTGTCTTTTATCACATTCCCATCATTTCTGTTTTTCCATAGTTTTCCAACAACCTCTTTGATATTTTGATGACATTCTTTAGGACTTATGATTTTCAATTTTTCAATTTCTTGACACTTCTTCTCAAAGAATTCAATTTTACTTTGCATACACATTTCTCTTACTCTTTTATCAAGTATCTGGTATTTTTCAGTGTTCCTTTTCATCTTCCTTCTTTCTTCCATTGTTTCTAATATTTTCTCTGTCATCCACGTTTGCCTGTTATTCTTTTTCTTTGGAACAAATTCCCTTTTGATGTTATTACAGATTTCCTTGTATGTTTCCCAAGTACTTTTCTCTGATGATTGTCTCTCTGTCCATAGTGTCTTAGCTGCTTTTTGCATGTTTTTCATCATTTCTGTGTTTACTGCTTCGTAGTCATGTCTCATTCTTACTTCTCCTTTGTGTGTTTTCTTGAAGCAAGTTCGAACACAAGCCACTAGCAGTTGATGATCACTGCCAGAGTCTGCACTTGGGTATGTCTTACAGTCTAAAACTGAGTTTCTCATCCTACTATTCACACAGATGTAATCAATTTGATTCTGCGTCCGATCTCCTGGGCTTCTCCAAGTGTAAAGTCTGCTATCTCTATTCTTAAAACACGTATTCGTGATTATTAGTCTGTTTTGTTCACACCAGTTTGTGAAGTCTTCACCTCTATCATTGCCCTCACCAAGTCCGACCATTCCACAGGCTTTACTTTTGTTATTCAAGCCAACTTTAGCATTCCAGTCTCCCATAACTAGCTTGACTTCTCTATGTTTGCTTTTTGACAAAGCGATATTTACCTCCTCATAGAACTTTTCTATTTCTTTGTCACTACTGCCTGATGTTGGTGCATATACTTGTATGATAAATGTATCTGTTGGATGTCCTTTCAATCTCGCACACAATACTCTGTCCGAGATATGCCAGTATCCTTTCAAGCTCTTTGAGTTTTTCTTGTTTATTAATAATGCTACTCCTCTTTCTGATCTTTTTTCATTTCCTGAGTATAAGAAGGTGTAATCTCCAAACTGTATTGTGCCACTATTTCTCCATCGCGTTTCTGCCAAACCTAGAATGTCAATCTTTACCCTTTCCATTTCCTTTGTTACATTTGCTAACTTCCCGGGTTGTAGGAGAGTTCTTACATTCCATGTTCCAATCTTCTAGCAACTTTCTTATTTTTATTTCTGTTTCCCCCTCTTTTTGTTTCTGTTTTTGTTTTTGTGACAGTAGCTGGATGACGGTCGGGAGTGTCCTGTCTCTCAACACTGCACCTACCGAGCGCGGCCTCCGTGTTACGGATTCCGTTGACGCTGTTGTTTTCATTCTTGTAATTATAACTCATTGATTACTAGGCAGAATAATGGAGAGGTTTGCCGTTGCCAATCCATCCAGAGCCTCGTTAGCAGGCATTGAAATGCCTCCCAGGGGACACCGCGTGGAGGTGAGGTTGTGTTATCCCCCTATATACTCATATGCGCACGTTTTGTTACCAATTGCAGTTATGTTATGTTGATGGAATACGTTTATCTCTAAATCATAAAGTTATCATTTTATTTATCGTTGCTCTGCTAAGAGGTTATGGGCCCAGGAGCAGAAAAGTCGAGATTTCAAAATTTGTGTTTCGATGGGCAACGTAAGTCTTATGCTTTATGGAGGAAGAAATTCATCGGGTACTTGTGCAATGATAAGCCAGATTTATTCTCAGTCATGGATGAAGCCCTGAAAGAAGACGCTGACGACGCAACAAAAGCAAAATATGAAAAAGACAATAGAAAGCTGTACTACGAATTAGTCCTGGTATTGGATGATAAGACGAATGACCTTATTGGCGACAACTACGAAAACGATGGCCGTGCTTTGATGCAGTATTTAGAGCAAAAGTTTCATGGAAGCGATACCCCAGCCTTATTATCTTACTACCATGAATGGACCACTTTGAAAATGGAGGCAAATGAAGCTATTGTCGATTATATTGCGCGGGCAGAATCAGCTATTTCTGGACTAAAATCATGCGGAACAGTTCTTTCTGAGACGCTGAAAATGGCAAGTGTGTTGCACGGATTACCAAAGGCCTATGCTAGTTTCATTACAGTCCATGAACAGATGGATAAATTGAAGATGCTAGAAGAAGTGAAAACCCATGTGGACAAGCATGAAAAGACACTGAAAAATTTTAACGAAAGTCCTGAAGTCGAAGAACCAGGTGCAGTAGCCAGTCTGATGAGAACAGTAAAACGTAAAGTTCCAAAATGTTATGGGTGTGGTGAAAAAGGGCACAAGAAAAATGACTGCAAGTTGGCTGGAAATTTGTATTGCACGACATGTAATAAAAGTGGCCACAATAATAAAGCCTGTAGAGCAAAAGGGAAAAAGAAAGACGAAATGACTGGAGCAGTGTCTATGATTGAAATTAATGACACTAAAGTGTGTAAACGACCCATGAACAATTGTAAGTCTATGGTGGACAGCGGATGTTCAAAAACTGTCATCAATTGCAAGCCTATGTTCAAGAATTTCAACGTGCTGAATGGTGATGAGTACATTGTCAAATTGGCCAATGGTGACATTATAGATGGCGCAATTGAAGGCTGCGGTGATGCTGTGATACCCATGGAAGACAGTCAAGGCAGAGTTCATGAAGTAAATTTCTCAAATGTCCTGTATTCGTCCAAGTTTCCTATGTCTCTGATAAGTGTCGCACAAACCTGTAAAACGATGACTGCATCATTTCATTTTGACACATCTAAAGGTAAGAGTTATATGACATTGAAAGGCAAATGCTACAATATGACTCAAATTGAAAACCTGTTTTACTTGGAAATGAAAAGTGGTGTGGAAGTGAATGCTGTGCGTACCGCAAGTGAATGGCATAAAGGTTTTGCACATGCTTCACACGATACTATTGCTAAAATGCCTGCTTGGATTGAGGACATGGAAATCTCAGGAGCTGATAAACAATCATGCGAAAATTGCATTAAAGGATAAATGCACAGAGAAAACATCGGAAAAGGGCAAATTGCTAACAGTCACAGTCCATTAGAAGTCATACATTCGGACACATGTGAAATGCCGATAGCTTCCAAAGGTGGCTACAAGCATGTAATAATTTTCCTCGATGACTATTCTGGATATACTTTTATCTATTTGCTGAAACGAAAGAGCGATAGTCATTTGGCGCTGAAAATGTTCCTAAATCACATTAAAAGCAGCCACATTGCTCAATTACATACTGATTGCGGAACCGAGTACGTGAATGAGGAATTTCTTGCGGAGCTCACAAATAATGGAATTCGACATACAACATCTACGCCTTATGTGCACAATCAAAATGGCAAAGCAGAACGCTGTTTCAGAACCTTGACCGAAGCGACTAGATGTTTGCTGATTGAAAGCAAATTGGATCAGAAATATTGGGATTACGCCGTACGCTATGCACATTTGGTACGCAATTTTTGTCCCGGTCCCAGAAATGCAAAGATGAGCAAATATGAATTATTTTACGGGGAAAAGCCAAGTGTTGCAAAGCTGAAAATCTTTGGCGAAGTCTGCATGTCCTATGACGAACGACAGAAAACAAAGTTAGACGATCGCTGTAGATTAGGTTACTTTCTTGGTATTGACTCAAAAAGTGGAAGTTACTACTTTTTAGACAGTGATACCGAACAAGTCTGTATTACCAATTCAATCAGAACAATGAAAGAACCAAGAGAGCAGCAGGTCAACAATGAAGACACAGAGGATGCCGTTTACCCATTAGAAAATCCGCCTCCGGGAGGAAGTCACATTTTGGAGGGAGACATGGGCAACGACGATCCTTGTGTACAACCAGTCATTGAAAATCAGAATAACGATGATGCTGATGCGATTTCTGATGAAAGCAACTCAGATTATGCAAATGCAAGTGACAGTGAAGACGATATTCATCCTGTCAATGTTAGGCCACAACGTGCAACTGAGCGACCCAAACACCTTAATGACTATGAAGTAGATTGGTCGGGTGCCTGTTGGATTGGCATGTGTAAGCCTGAAAGCTACCAAGAAGCTGTTAATGGCAAGAATGCAGTTGAATGGCAAACAGCAATAAATTACGAACTGCAAGCCTTGGAAAAAAATGACACATGGGAAATTGTAAACAGACCAGAAAAGGCCAACATTATTTCACCAAAGTGGGTATTTGCTATCAAAGGTGATACTTCTCTCAGAGCCCGTTTAGTTGCAAAAGGATGTTCGCAAAAATACGGCATAGATTATGAAGAAGTCTTTTCGCCGACTGTAAACAAAGACACTTTACGACTTATGCTACAAGTAGCTGTCAACAAGCAGTACGTGATTCATCAAATCGACGTAAAAAGCGCGTACTTGAATGGAAAAATCGATGCAGGTATTTACATGAATGCACCAGAAGGAATGCAAATCGAAAAGGGACAATGTCTCAAATTGAAAAAGTCCCTCTATGGCCTAAAACAATCGGGAAAAATTTGGAACGGAACTTTGAGCGAATTCTTAGTGACAAAGGTAAAGTTCCTTCGTTCATCCAAGGATCCATGTTTGTTTATGAAAAAGGGGATCTTCATTGGAATTTGGGTTGATGATATTGTGATTTGTTGTGAAAATAAAGACTGAGAAAATGAATTCAAACGTGATATTGCTAGAGAATTCCCCATTGACGATCGTGGAGAAATTTCCGAATTTCTTGGAATGGAATTCAAATATGAAAATGGTCAACTGAGCATCTCTCAGGAAAAGTATGTCAACAAGTTATTAGACGAATTTGGAATGACTCATTGCAAAACAGTAGAAACACCAATGGTACTTAGCAAAGTGGTGAAAACTACGATAGTGTGTGATGTGAACTATAGGAAGTTAATTGGTGGCCTATTATATATTGCTACGAACACACGTCCAGATATAAGCTCTATTATATATTGCTACGAACACACGTCCAGATATAAGCTTCAGTGTTGCTTACTTATCGCGAAGTTTGAACAATCCATCATTAACAGATTGAGAATGTGGACAACGAATTCTACAATACCTTAAAAGCACCAAACATCACAAGCTGATTTATGCAAAAATGGAAAAGGAGAAATTCATATCCTACAGTGACGCAGATTTTGCAAACGAAGATGACCAGAAATCTGTGAGCGGATACGTTATTTACGGAACAGCACCAATAGCTTGGGCTAGCAAAAAGCAAACAACTGTTGCGCAATCAACATGCGAAGCTGAATATATCGCACTAAACACTGTTGTTAATTTGCAAAGATATCTTGGCGAAATGTACCGCGAGCTGACCGGATTAGAGATTGATATTACAAACCTTGTGGACAATCAAAGCGCTATTAAAATTGCAAAAAGTTTGGACACTAAGCGAAGCAAGCACTTTGATGTACGTTACTACGCAACAAAGGAATACTTTTCGACAAGGGAAAACGCATTGAAATACGTGGAATCGAAACGAAACATTGCAGATGGACTTACAAAGCCATTGCAACTTGAAAGATTTAAACAATTTTGTGCAGATTTAGACTTTTTACACCCTTAAGTCAGAGGGAGTGTTCAAGGACTTCCGGAGTATAAAATAAACAATGAACAAGATTCGACGATTACCATATTTGGAATGATCAAAAATAGTTTTGTTATATACTCATATGCGCACGTTTTGTTACCAATTGCAGTTATGTTATGTTGATGGAATACGTTTATCTCTAAATCATAAAGTTATCATTTTATTTATGGTTGCTCTGCTAAGACCCCCTGTTACAATCACTCGTCGTGCAATCCACTATAAACTAAGAATTCTTCAATACAGCAATATCTCCCATATGTCTATAGGGACTTGTCAGACCAACAACACTACAGAGTACAGCCTGACAATTTGTCAGAAACCGAAAAATCATCTCTCAAGGAAATGGTCTCTAACCCTCATAATATTATTAACCCGTCAGACAAAGAAGGCAAAATCGTTATACTAGATCTCGATGATTATAGTAATGAAGCCAAAAGCCCATTATCTTATTATAATTGATTACCAATATGATAACATTTCTTGAACAACTAGTTCATTACATAGGCCATTATAAATGTTTAACTATTGTTTTCTTTACACTTTAAGGCAAATTTAGCAACTACTTTTAAAGTCAATAATCTATATTCTTTTCAAAACAGGGCCCTCATTGATAGCAGTGCCTTTTGGCACTGAAAGGGTTTGTATCCTGTATAAATATTTCTACCACTATTCTTCCTGAAATGTGTTGGTAACGATTGTAAAAAAATTCCAAATTAGGAATTTGAAACCACTGGTAACATGATGACGTGCTCATAATCAAAACGAGTATTTCAAAAGTGTGATTAGGTAAAGACAAATTAGTTAACAAATGTATATACTTTTGAGTACCGAATAATCCCCCCTATCCCCGATTGTTAAAATCCTGTTCATTAATTTTGAAGATTTTTCAGAGATACTGTATTTTTTGCAGGGAATATTTTTAATTTTTTTCGGCACTGAAAAGTACATAAGGGGTCAGTCATTTATAACTCTGGGTACCGGGGGGCGGGTTAGAATTTACAAACTGGTCAAAAGTTTTATAACTCTTCAATTTTTGTCTAAAAGTTTTCATACCCTATGGAAAAATAAGTAATAAAGTTCATATCCCCATTTGCTATCTACCCTGTAAGGATTTTAGCATAGATTTCTTCATTGCTACTTTTAAAGTCACCATTGCCACTATCATCTACTTGAAAGATCATATAAAAGAGAATGTGTTCTGCAAAAGTACTTCCTAGGAAAAATTGCATGGAAAACCTGTGTATACAATGTTGTAAATATCATTCTTTGTGAGATTTCTTTGTATAAGGCATAGAAAAGTTTTCATGAAAAGCTGATTTATGCTTGAAACTTCATTTGAGCAAACAGCTGTGATGAATGCTAATAAGAGCACTACAAGAACACAGTATACCACAAAAAACGTAAATCAGAGAAAAATTGCTATTGGATAAACTCAGGCAACTAGATACGTATACAGTGATCAATAGACTTCTGCAGGTCATCAAGTTGATTTTCATTAGATTTTGTCTCTAAAGGATGTTGTATCCCTCAAAAATTCTCTACAAAGTTTCATACCCCCAAGGTATCCTAGAAAAAGTTTTCATGCCCTACCCAATTCTAGCCCGCCCTACTACCCAGAGTTATAAATGACTGACCCCTAACTAAGCAATGTAAGTATATACACACGAGTAGAATCACAAACTATAACGTAAATAATCTAAATGGTCCCCTTCGGGGTTATTTATTTTCTTTTCGATGAGGCTTATTCCAGGGACATTACATGACACATGCTCCATAACACCCTCCTGCCAACATTTGCACGCAAAGCGGGGTTTCAAGATACAAATCAATTCAATGAGTTGGAATAACTGAAAGACATATTCCATAATTTTCGCACACACTTGCGAATGACCTTCACATTTGGATTCCTGGCCCCTACACCTACCGACTAGCTTTTCTTATATTGACCTATGCATACGTTCACAAGTTGTAAATTAGCAGCTACCATTTCATAATCCACAAACTACCACAAGAAGTATGTTCAATACCCATCAGCTGTGCAACCGTTTGAACAAACAATTTCTTGCACTCAATGTCACGAATAATCAGAGAGCCTCCATCACGGCCATGAAAGCGATTGTTCATCATGTTAATGAATGCCACAAAATGTGGATCCATCATTAATACTAGTGTTTTAGAGTCAACAGTATAAAGTGCACTTTTCCTGCGTCTCGTCGCACATATCTGAGCAACTTGAAGTTCTAATAATAAGTCTGCGTCAACATTTTCAATGAATACAGGATACTCTTCAAAGCTATTGATTGTAATCATTTCTTTTAATAAAGTAGCACCCTTATTTGCTGACATATCACCGTTAGGCAAACATGCTTTGAAAAATTCGTATACTTTCATTCCTTCAGAAAGTGCATGACAAATCAACTGAACCAGTGACAGAAATTGCCGGCATTTTGCCCACATACCTATTGGCATATCAATTTGTGACTTTTCAAGGAGATAGCAGAGAATAAAGCCACTAAATATGCTTACTCTTTGGTCAAATGACTTGTCAACTGGAACAATATCTGCAGATTTACTCTGCTTACAGGCGAGGAGAGAAACATCATTAGAAAGTAGGAGGACTTCAGTGTCACACTCGAACGTATCATAAAGGAGAACACACGGGTTCAAGTCATATAACAGCAAGCATTGCGATATTTCCAGATTTACTTTCTGGAAAGCAACGATATTTCCATCGTCATTGACAGTACTGTCATCATCGGACTCTTCACGATTAAGGTCAGGTGCAAAGCTGGAGGCAGCAGCTACTTTGTCAAAGTATGCCTCTGTCGCACTAACAATAGTCATATCGACAGAGTATATAACTGAGAACTCTTCCGCTGCTTTCCTTAACTGTGAGTAAGCAAAGTGTGGATTCCCTGTCTCAATAGAGATTGGAAACCAAGTGCAATAGCTCTAGTGGTTACATTGCAACTGTACCTATCAGATGGCTACAACAGAGAAAGAACAATAAATCAATACAAGAATTGCTAGCTATCAATAGGAATAATATGCACATTGTTGGGCAACTTTGCTGCTAAGGTGCAGTATATGAATTAGCATCAAGTAGCAAATAACCTAATCTAGCCTGCAACCAGTATTCATCCCTACAAGCAATTTACCATAAACTACTGAATCTGAAACAAGCATTACCAAAGAAGCTGCTCCTTCCGAAAGTATAGCAGTTTGTTGATCAGAGCCTGAAAGAGCAATCGACAAGGGTTACTTTTTGGACTATAACAGAACTCACCCATGATATATAGAGGTGAATTATTTGCAAGATAGTTATTTACATGTTATTTAACACCCAGCTCAGTAGAAATGTTTTAAGAGAGGAATGCGACATCCAATACTTCATAAATCCATGAAACTCTCGATACCTTCGTGTCCATTGCTGTTAGTGATTCCTTCGATCTCTAGCAATTCGCTTTCTAAATATGGTATGACCTTTTCAACGTAAAATCTCATATAGTCGCACATCTCGTGCTGAAGTATGGCAATCTCCTCTTCAGCCCTCCGCTTGCAGATTAGTTTTTCAAAAATCTGTCGCCTTACTGACAATGATTCACCTACGTTAAAGAACAGAAGCAGACATACCAATTTCAGGGTCACTTGATTCCTAATGCAGAGTATTCTATTGTTATAGTACATTCTGGCATACCATATATAGATATAATCCCTCGCTAACAATTAAAGCAATAAAAGCATCACAAAGAATAACCTTCAATTGAATCATGCTCCATCCAAAACAGTTTCCCGTTATTCACATCAGACACCACTATTGGCGTTAGTTTCAAGTCAGCTGCTAGAGAAGTATAAATAAAGACTTTTTTTTCTATACATTCTTGCTGCTTTCTTGCCTTCTTCATGAGCTGAACAAAATGCTTGCTCGTTTCTACAACGCGAACCATATTGTTTTAGGTGTAAGAAAGGGAAGGAATATGGCATGCAAAGCATTGAAAGAAACTATACACAAATGGGATGGCAAATGGAGAATTGAAGGAGGTAGAAGCCTGGAAGTAATTATCGAGGCAGCAATTATAAATCTGATTGGTGTACTGTAGTAAGATTGAACATAAAGGCAATGTTTACATTGCCGCTCAAAGTTTCTATAGCATCCTATTTCTCATCTTGGCAATTTCTGTCACTCTTACCGGCAAATTTGCGTGCATTGGCTGAAATTTGGAACTTTGAGAGAAAAGCCTTCTCCAACTGTAGTTGTAGGGCTTTCAATAAGTCAAGCTGCATATTGCATAAAGGGGTGCTGCAATCAATGTTTTCCATACAAGAGAAATTACGAATCGCGTCCATCTGCTTTACTTCTAAAGTTCTTATATCATGTTTTCTTGGCTCCCTAATTGCACTGTATTGTCTATAGAACTTGCAATAGTCTTCTTTGTTGATTCCTTCGTTCTCCTCAGGAAGGTTTTGAAGGCTACATAGTTCTGCAAGCTGAATAACATACTCCTCCAAATAGGTATGACAGACCGATTCTCTCGACTCTTTTCAAGCTAAAAGGAGGAAAGCATTATGTCCATATATACATGTGTGTGTGTGTGTGTGTGTGTGTGTGTGTGTGTGTGTTTGTGTTTGTGTCTGTGCCTCTCTACTTATATTACATGTTACTATATGTATACATACAATACATGAAAAAATTAAGACAATTAAGTATCTCCATCCTTTCCTCCTAGATAAACGTCTCCTTAAATTATAGTAAGAGGAAGGAAACAAGTTTCATCTTTATCACAGTTGCAAAATGTCCTTCACTGACCTCTAGCAAACTCCTGTAAATCCAACTTCCATCTATCGAAATCAACGCAACTGCATTCAATGCTGCTTTCACAACAAAGAGCTAGAAACTCTTTCTCCGCGACGTTCAAGGAATTTTGAGCCCAGAATTGGTACAATAACTACTTAAAGTGCAATAAATAACTACTAAGAACAGTGTTTTGTAGCAACGATGATGGTTCTAAGCAAATGCAATTCTCTTTGCTTGTCATATATCATTCAGTAAAATTACAAACTATACTTAGAACTTTCATTGATGTCAACTAAGTTTTTTTTTATATCATTATAAAAAGTTACAATATAATGCTACATTCTACTATACTCTACTTACTATACAATACTACAAGGAACTATACCATGGAGAGCAAAAGACAATGTCTACCCCATGGCAACACATTAAGACATACAATTCAACTAAATACACACCCACAGAATGATACACACACTATACGATACTGACAGATCCTGGAGTCTGTTTCACACCTGGCACCAGACCAGCGACGGAGGCTCCTGATGCTGAACAATAGAAACTCTGGCAGAGAGAGCAACCAACAACAGCAATAATTGCTGCTGTTCCTGCCTCCCCCCGGAGTTCCCACTGCCCATGACACCGTGCCTCCAGGTTGTCTGGGTTTAAGGATCACGATTTGGATCACGATATAGTGTAGATAGACTGTCTGGAATCCACTGCAAAACAGACTCAAGGAACTGGAAAACAAATAAAGGGAGAAAAAGGAGACTTTGTGGGGGGGTATAGTGGCTACTTTAAACCATTTCAGTTGAACCTACCTGTTTGGTTAATGAAATTTAGAGTTGATTTTAGTATGTTTTTATTACTATCAGTAGGAAGGTCTTTATCACCATACAATAAAATTTGGACCATCGCATTATTTGGGAGGTTGTTTATTCGAACATATGGTCACAATAAGTCTGAAACTCCAGCAAGAAGGTCTCGTCGTTGAATGTCAAATGAAGGGCAGAGCAACAACAAGTGCTCCGTATCCTCAATGCCATCGTTCGTTGGGCACATTGGGTCAATGGTATCTCAAAAAGTATGACTGACTTTGTGAAACTTTCATTTACTGAGACCGACCCTTATTGGGTAAGATACGTTAAGCCTACTGGGTCATGAATACCAAATACAGAGTTTGCAGGGGGGCGAATTATTGACAAAAGCTTTTTCTTAAAAACAGCAACAGACGGTGCATGCCACATTTCTGGATCAAGCTTGTTCCATTCATGTAAGCAGTTGGGATAAAAGCCGGATTGAAATTGCTCGGTTCTTACCCTTATCCACCCAACAACATTCTGGTTGCGAAGAGAGTAATTTGACTGATGAGGCTGTGGGATCGGTTCTTTTGTGTACAAGGGTGTGAGATTATTCAAAATGTTATAGAACAAGGTTAGGCGTCTACTCCATCTTCGGGAGCTCAGCAACTCCCAGCCAAGTTCAATGTACAGCTTTTCCCGTGATGTTCCCTTCCAAGTCCCTGTTACAGCGCGGGCAGCAGAGTACTGAACGGATTCTAATTTTTCCATTACATTTGATAAACTGATGTTTTGACTGAATTCGCATATTTTAGCTGGTATGTGATAGATAACATCCCCGTAGTCTAAATGTGGTCGCACATAAAGCTTATATAGTTCTCTTAGGGTATGTCTGGGTAGATATTTTGAGAGATATTTCAGCAAACCAATGCTCTTTCTCGTTTTAGAGATAGCAGATTTTATATGAGCCGAGACCAAAAGCTTTGAATCTAAGATAATGCCTAAATGTTTATGTTCTTTTACTTTTTTTACAGGTATCTTGTTAAAGAGAATCACTGGATGATCTGTTTCATTTCTGTTCCTTGAAAATAATAATTCAACTGCTTGCTTCTGTGGATCAGGATTAAATGACATTCTCCAATCATGGGCCCACTGACTAATCAATTGAAGGTCATGGTTCATATCACTTGCTGCTTCGTGAGTTTCTCGAACAACTGTAAATAAGGACATATCATTGTCGAAGAGTTTGACATTACATTTCAAGTCGGCAGTCAGATCATTTATGTATACGAGAAAAATAAGGGGCCTAAAATAGAACCCTGGGGCACTCCCACTGAAATATTTCCCCAATTAGAACACTGTCAATTCAGAACAGTTCTCTGTTTCCGATCTGTAAGAAAACTTTGGATGAGAAAAAGAAGTTTCCCTGAGACACCACATCATTTTAATTTATAAATGAGACCATCATGCCATACCCTGTCAAAAGCTTTAGAAATGTCAAGATACACAGAACGTACCTCAAGAGGAGGATTACAGTCAAATGCCTTGAATATCGTATGCGTTATGTGAAGTAATTGGTTAATTGATGAGTCACCAGGACAAAAACCTGATTGACTAGGGTTCAGCACATTACATGAAACAAAATGTGAGTATAGGGAGTCGTAAACGAGTTTTTCAAACATCTTCCCAAAGATTGGTAGAAGAGAAATAGGACGATAGTTACTCTTTACATTCTTTTCATTTTTCTTGTGAACGGGGACTACATTTGCACACTTCCATATGTCGGGAAATACACCCTGTCTCAAACAGTTTGTAAATATTATTTTAAGAGGAGTGAGTAATGAAGCATCCCTTATTTTTATCATTCTTATAGAAAATCCATCCCAGCCATGTGCCTTGTTAGGATTAAGAGATCTTATGATGTTTAGAATTTTTTCCTCAGAGATATTAAAGTCGTTTATCAAAGAAGTAGGTGCTGGAATATGTTGAGGAAGTTCACTACCTGTGTCTATTGTTGTACATTGGAGTATAAAATAGTCATTAAATAACTGAGCCTTTTCAGTAAAATCAGCTATAAATAATCCGCTCTCTAAAAGGGGTGGTATTATAGGAATCTTCGCCTTATTCAGAAGAGTATTGATTAAAGACCAGTATGCCTTGCAAGATGTCCCTGGGCTAGCTAAAGGTTGCCCTGTCTTATGGAGGTAATTTGTTTGGCGTCCTCAATCATTTTTGCACCATCAGATATCATCTTTTGTATTCCCTCAAGCTTGTCACTTGGTTGACCATTCCTAACAAAAGTTTTATAAGCATGATTCTTTTTTCTGAGAAATTTTTTTACATTGTGCGTTATCCAGGGAGCTTCGCGAGGCTTTATCGTCTTAACTTGGTTCGGAATATAAGTACAGTAAATGTTCAAAAGGATTTCATTGAATAATCTTACTTGCTCATTAGGGCATGTAATTTTATCAAGATGTTCCTGCCAATGAAACATTCCAATACTTTTCATAATGGTGACAAAATCTGCCTTATCATAATACCAGATTCTGCGCATGTGAGGGGGCAGTGTAACATTCGAGATAGATAACTTCCCATAAACGATTTGATGATGACATAGCTCATGCAGTGATGGATGAACACCAGACTCAATAATGAGGTTTGGTTGATCACTAAAAATCAAATCAATGCAGGATTTTGATTCATTCATTAAGTGGGTCGGTTCTGAGATTAGCTGGTGTAGACCAAGGTCAGATGTCATTATCTCAAATAGCTTTCCTTCATTATTTTCGATATCATTTTCCCACCATTGGGACGAATGGCAGTTGAAGTCACCGGTGATTATAACAGAAAATGGATTTTCAGCATGCATTTTCGAAAGCAACAACTCAAAATTCGTCATAAAGTTTTCAAATTCACTATGATTTTGACTTGGACTTCTATAAACAACTACAGAAAAGTACTTTTTCCTGTTTAGGTGGATCTCACGAACAATGCACTCTGGAAGAGTCACCAGGTCTGAACGATTTTTGGAAGGAAGCGAATCCCTAACATATAAACCAACGCCACCTATTTTTACATTTTGGGGATGCTTATCTTTGAGAAACATATAGCCATCTAATGAAAGCCTATCTTCATCAACGGTGCTGTCAATTTGAGTTTCAACAATAACGATTAAGTCGTAGTTACACACCGAGTTATATGCTTCAATAAGGGAAACTCTTAGAAAATCATATGTAGTGATGCAATTCAAAGTCCACCAGCAAAAATCAAATGATTCCGGACCAGGATTAATTTCGACATAACCACTAAGCAAAATGGTCCTGAGAAACAACCATCCTATTCATAATGCCCTAACCGTTTTGTATCTTTTCACCAGCTGTGCAGGAAGATTCAAGATTTTCCTGTTATTCCAATGCATTATGCATTCAGTAAGTAATTCTTCTCATCCTAAAAGGTATGGTTCTTTGTTAAAGCAGCGTGTATTTGAAGACACATCTGAAACACAAACTCAACTGCATTTACAAACATATATATATATATATATATATATATATATATATATATATATATATATATATATATATATATATATATATATATATATATATAACTCAACTGCATTTACAAACATATATATATATATATATATATATATATATATATATATATATATATATATATATATATATATATATATATATATATATATATATATATATATATATATAGACTCTCATAATAAAAACAACTGTTTAACGTTTCGCATATAGCTTCATCAGAAAAATCTTTACCTTTACTTTACAGAGCGCACATATATACATAACCAAAAGTGAATAAGTACAATGGAAACACATAAATAGAAACAATACCTTAGAAAAATAATTAGCGAACTTCACACCATCTAACTGGAGGCGTAAAAATGGCACTAAGAGGAAGAGAACAAAAGAAGAATAGAAGTAGAAAGAAAAATAGGAGCTCTACCCCTGAGGATAGAGCAAGTGCAAAGCACACAATAGATGTAGTAAAGAAAGGAAATGACAGAGGTTGAATGGAGAGATGCTGCCTGTTAATCCATACAGATATGGGAAATGAGTAAAAATGGACCGTAAAGAAACCAAGTTGAGTAGCACCTAGCAACATAGCTATACCAAGGCACAATGCCGAACTTACTTTTAAAAACTTTTAGTGGAAAGGCTATTGAAGTATATATATATATATATATATATATATATATATATATATATATATATATATATATATATATATATATATATACATATATATATATATATATATATATATATATATATATATATATATATATATATATATATATATATATATATATATATATATATATATATATATATATATATCGACACAAGTCTCTGCATGCAAAATACCTTCTGGTAACATCCGTTTAGTTACCAAAGCCAGCTTGGATATGTAGCTGTTCACCAGTTCCACTTCTTCACCTGTGGTTAGTTCAGTGCCTTCAACCCATCTGCCTCCCCAAATAATCTAAAACAGATGGCAAATGTTTCCATGTTAACCTCTAAGTACAAAGAACAGTTATGATAGATGCAGCATATTGAGATATAACAACACTGCTGTAATGGTTCATTTCTGAATATTACCTCACAGTACCAAGCATGTCCCTTTGCATGCATGACTGACAATGCTGGCACCAGTTTATCTGCAACATCATGATCCACCCTTCTTAGCCAAGGCCAATACTGGCAAATTACATCTTGCCAAAAATAGCCCATCTGCTTTGGACTTGCACAGTGCTTTTGTAGGTACAGTGGGTATGCATAAATCTCCCCTTGAAACATATTCAAAGCCTTTTGTGCAATCTGGTGTCTGCATGCACATAAATACAACCCTGTTTCATCCAGCTTTGCTTTTCAGTGTGCAATATTTGCAGCAGCATCCCAAATACTGTCTCCACAACTGTTGTCAGTTCTGACATCCTACAGCATATATATATATATAAATATATATATATATATATATATATATATATATATATATATATATATATATATATATATATATATATATATATATATATATATATGCATATTGTAAACATAGTTACAGAACAGAAGAGGAAATGAAGCAGAGGAAATTGTAAAGCATTTCAACATCATTATTGCATTTACATAAATGAAGAGGAATAACACCTAAGGAAACACAAATATCTCACAGCTGAAACACATGGTCAGATTTCTACAATGATTCCTATATATAGGAATATTACATCTGTAGCAATACAGAAAAGCTTTTCAAAATTAAAAGTTGGGATCACATACTGTTGTTGTCTTTCTTATCTTTTTAACAAACTCTTCCACCTTCTGATTACGTACGACAAATTGTCCTTGGTAGTAAGAGCTACCTCTAGAGCTTGATAAGAAAGGAGTTATCTTACAATTGTATGATACATAGTCCTTTTCCATACTCTATCATTAATCAGTATTAAAATTAGTTTATCAAGCATACTACAAAAAAGCAGTTATTAATCAATTCCCTCCTAATCTCTATTCCATATCAAATGCCTTCATGACAATGCATCTGCCAGGATTTGAACCCGGATTCTCTCTGAACCTTCCAGAGAAGTGTTACCATTACACCACAGATGTGTTCATATCAAAGTCACTGAAGAGATTTGATAGATTATAGGAATTCACTCTGTTCTACTGGCTATGGTATGTAATGTCCCTCAGGGATTTATTACAGTGTAGGATAAGTAGAAAAAACTATAGCCTGATTCCACTGGGGTAATGTAAAACGATAAACATGAAATCAACCTACCACCCAGATTTCATAAGCCGCTTCAGCTTGCTGTTACCGTCTGCATGGACTGAGTGCTGTCTTTCAAAACATGGGGGGCATTCCATCCGGTCTTTACCCTGCAACTTCTGCAGTTCATATTGGCAATACTTCCATTCTTTAAAAGACCTTCCACATGCTGTACGATTTATAGATGGAACCTGCTCAAAAGAAATAGCAATGGTATGCCTATTTATATCGAATGACGGAAACTATTGTTCAATATCAGAAATGCTAATGCTCTGCTCATGAACTATCAGAAGCTTCTATGAAGACATCATACAATAGCAATAGTTGGCATACTGCAAAGCTATAACACAACTTTATAACTAGGAACAGCTTCTATATCTATTCTATATCCAACATATACTTTTTTCGAAAATAAACAATAATGTTTTACAGAGGTCGAAAGAATTCGCTAATGATTGATTACTGTAGCTTTTCAGAGATAACCATTCCTTTGATGTTTAAAGGGGCGGAGTTTTAATTCTAAGGCAAGCCCAGGTCCCCCATTCTGTCTCGCTTCGCTACAGTTTAGCCCCCCACCCCCACTTTCAGACTGCTCCTCAGTCCTTGACAAAGGAGGAAAGCCTCTTTCAAGAAACGACCCCAAAAAATCCTTGCCAGTTGACATGGTTCCTCAAGACCTTTGCCAATCTGAGTCGTATTCCCTTACTATTTCACAAGAAGAGTTCCTGCCTAGGGGCATCTCATTTGTCCCCGTTCCAAATCCTATACCCATGAATCACATTTACCAACACAAATGATTGCTGAAATAGAAACAGAACTTGATGCCCCCTGTTCAAGGACTTCTGGAGTATAAAATAAACAATGAACAAGATTCGACGATTACCATATTTGGAATGATCAAAAATAGTTTTGTTATATACTCATCTTCTTCTTCATCTTCGAGTGCCGTGTCAAAAGACGTTGGCAGCAACGAGTTCTCTTTGCGATGCTTTTCTAACAAGTTCTATCGTGTTGTCACAATTCGTCCACTCTACAAGTTGGTTTGTGAATAGCATTCTTCTTCTCCCATGTGTTCTTTTTCCTACAATTTTACCAGTAACTACAAGGTATTCCAGTTTATCTTTCCTCATTATGTGCCCAAAGAAAGAAATTTGTCTTTTCGAAATGTCTGACATGATGTTGCTGTTTTGAATAGTCTTATTCAGTACTTCTTCATTGGTGATCTTTTCTGTCCATTTCACTTTTTCCATTCTCCTCAGGAACCACATCTCAGCCGCTTTGATCTTCCTGATGTCTGTCTTGTTTAATGTCCAGTTTTCACTTCCATACAGCAATATTGGTGTAATGTAGCATTTCAAGATTCGGTATCTCAACTGGAATGGCATCTTAAGGTTCGTCAATATAGCTTTCATTTCTATGAATGCGTTCTTGGCTACTGCAATCCTGCACTTGATGTCTACTGTACTCTTGGCATCAGATGTCATGATGCTTCCCAGATATTTGAATTGATTTACTTGTTTCAGTATTTCACCATTCAAGCTTACTTTTATCTTAGGGGGTTGCTTTCTCTTGCTGAAAACCATAACTTCAGTCTTTTGTACATTAATTTGCATTTCAAAATTTTCACATTCTTTTTGAACAGCATCAAGTAATTTCTGTAGACTCTTTTCACTTTCTGCTATAAGAACTGTGTCATCTGCAAATCTGATGTTATTTATATTGACACCACCTATTTTCACCCCCTCTAATGTATCTATTGATCTAAGGATGACTTCAGAGTATAACGAAAAGAGATCCGGTGACATTACACAGCCTTGTCTCACTCCTCTTGCACTTTCTACGAAATTTGAGAGTTGGTCTTTTAAGCGTATGTTGGCTTTCTGCTTAAAGTAGAGATGTTGCACGAGCCGTAGATCTCTGTCTTGAAACTCAAGGTCACTGAGCAATTCAAATAGGATGTTGTGCTGAACTCTATCGAAAGCTTTGGTAAAGTCGATGAAGCAGCAATATAGGTTCTTGTTCACTTCAATGCATCTCTCTGCTAAATTTTTCAGCACGAACACGGCATTTCTTGTTCCTTTATCTGGCATAAATCCATACTGACATTCGTTGATTTCTTGATGTATGCTTGATTTCATTCTGTTTAACAATACTGTCAGTAGTAATTTTGTTGTGTGGCTCATTACACTTATTGTTCGATAATTCCCACATTCAATTGCTTTCGGCTTCTTAGGAATTGGTATAAATGTGGATTCCAGAAGGTCATCAACAATGTCACCATCGTTATACATTTCATTGAAAAGCCTCTCAAGAATGTCAACTCCAGTATCTCCTAGGTACATTAGAAGCTCAACAGCAATTTGATCATTACCAACCGCTTTCCCTCTTTTCATACTTTTCATTGCTCTGCGTATTTCATCTTTCAAAATGATTTCTCCGGTGAGATGTCCTTCAAACTTTATGGTTTCTCTATCTCTATTCTCATCCCCATAAAGGTCTTTGATGTACTCCTCCCATCTTTTCATTATATCATCCTTATCTAGTAAGATCCTTCCTTTTTTGTCTTTTATCACATTCCCATCATTTCTGTTTTTCCATAGTTTTCCAACAACCTCTTTGATATTTTGATGACATTCTTTAGGACTTATGATTTTCAATTTTTCAATTTCTTGACACTTCTTCTCAAAGAATTCAATTTTACTTTGCATACACATTTCTCTTACTCTTTTATCAAGTATCTGGTATTTTTCAGTGTTCCTTTTCATCTTCCTTCTTTCTTCCATTGTTTCTAATATTTTCTCTGTCATCCACGTTTGCCTGTTATTCTTTTTCTTTGGAACAAATTCCCTTTTGATGTTATTACAGATTTCCTTGTATGTTTCCCAAGTACTTTTCTCTGATGATTGTCTCTCTGTCCATAGTGTCTTAGCTGCTTTTTGCATGTTTTTCATCATTTCTGTGTTTACTGCTTCGTAGTCATGTCTCATTCTTACTTCTCCTTTGTGTGTTTTCTTGAAGCAAGTTCGAACACAAGCCACTAGCAGTTGATGATCACTGCCAGAGTCTGCACTTGGGTATGTCTTACAGTCTAAAACTGAGTTTCTCATCCTACTATTCACACAGATGTAATCAATTTGATTCTGCGTCCGATCTCCTGGGCTTCTCCAAGTGTAAAGTCTGCTATCTCTATTCTTAAAACACGTATTCGTGATTATTAGTCTGTTTTGTTCACACCAGTTTGTGAAGTCTTCACCTCTATCATTGCCCTCACCAAGTCCGACCATTCCACAGGCTTTACTTTTGTTATTCAAGCCAACTTTAGCATTCCAGTCTCCCATAACTAGCTTGACTTCTCTATGTTTGCTTTTTGACAAAGCGATATTTACCTCCTCATAGAACTTTTCTATTTCTT
Source organism: Mastigias papua (assembly GCA_964019165.1). Classification (NCBI taxonomy): domain Eukaryota; kingdom Metazoa; phylum Cnidaria; class Scyphozoa; order Rhizostomeae; family Mastigiidae; genus Mastigias; species Mastigias papua. Next base: position 13,323,051 of record OZ025280.1, read on the forward strand.
TGTCACTACTGCCTGATGTTGGTGCATATACTTGTATGATAAATGTATCTGTTGGATGTCCTTTCAATCTCGCACACAATACTCTGTCCGAGATATGCCAGTATCCTTTCAAGCTCTTTGAGTTTTTCTTGTTTATTAATAATGCTACTCCTCTTTCTGATCTTTTTTCATTTCCTGAGTATAAGAAGGTGTAATCTCCAAACTGTATTGTGCCACTATTTCTCCATCGCGTTTCTGCCAAACCTAGAATGTCAATCTTTACCCTTTCCATTTCCTTTGTTACATTTGCTAACTTCCCGGGTTGTAGGAGAGTTCTTACATTCCATGTTCCAATCTTTCTAGCAACTTTCTTATTTTTATTTCTGTTTCCCCCTCTTTTTGTTTCTGTTTTTGTTTTTGTGACAGTAGCTGGATGACGGTCGGGAGTGTCCTGTCTCTCAACACTGCACCTACCGAGCGCGGCCTCCGTGTTACGGATTCCGTTGACGCTGTTGTTTTCATTCTTGTAATTATAACTCATTGATTACTAGGCAGAATAATGGAGAGGTTTGCCGTTGCCAATCCATCCAGAGCCTCGTTAGCAGGCATTGAAATGCCTCCCAGGGGACACCGCGTGGAGGTGAGGTTGTGTTATCCCCCTATATACTCATATGCGCACGTTTTGTTACCAATTGCAGTTATGTTATGTTGATGGAATACGTTTATCTCTAAATCATAAAGTTATCATTTTATTTATCGTTGCTCTGCTAAGAGGTTATGGGCCCAGGAGCAGAAAAGTCGAGATTTCAAAATTTGTGTTTCGATGGGCAACGTAAGTCTTATGCTTTATGGAGGAAGAAATTCATCGGGTACTTGTGCAATGATAAGCCAGATTTATTCTCAGTCATGGATGAAGCCCTGAAAGAAGACGCTGACGACGCAACAAAAGCAAAATATGAAAAAGACAATAGAAAGCTGTACTACGAATTAGTCCTGGTATTGGATGATAAGACGAATGACCTTATTGGCGACAACTACGAAAACGATGGCCGTGCTTTGATGCAGTATTTAGAGCAAAAGTTTCATGGAAGCGATACCCCAGCCTTATTATCTTACTACCATGAATGGACCACTTTGAAAATGGAGGCAAATGAAGCTATTGTCGATTATATTGCGCGGGCAGAATCAGCTATTTCTGGACTAAAATCATGCGGAACAGTTCTTTCTGAGACGCTGAAAATGGCAAGTGTGTTGCACGGATTACCAAAGGCCTATGCTAGTTTCATTACAGTCCATGAACAGATGGATAAATTGAAGATGCTAGAAGAAGTGAAAACCCATGTGGACAAGCATGAAAAGACACTGAAAAATTTTAACGAAAGTCCTGAAGTCGAAGAACCAGGTGCAGTAGCCAGTCTGATGAGAACAGTAAAACGTAAAGTTCCAAAATGTTATGGGTGTGGTGAAAAAGGGCACAAGAAAAATGACTGCAAGTTGGCTGGAAATTTGTATTGCACGACATGTAATAAAAGTGGCCACAATAATAAAGCCTGTAGAGCAAAAGGGAAAAAGAAAGACGAAATGACTGGAGCAGTGTCTATGATTGAAATTAATGACACTAAAGTGTGTAAACGACCCATGAACAATTGTAAGTCTATGGTGGACAGCGGATGTTCAAAAACTGTCATCAATTGCAAGCCTATGTTCAAGAATTTCAACGTGCTGAATGGTGATGAGTACATTGTCAAATTGGCCAATGGTGACATTATAGATGGCGCAATTGAAGGCTGCGGTGATGCTGTGATACCCATGGAAGACAGTCAAGGCAGAGTTCATGAAGTAAATTTCTCAAATGTCCTGTATTCGTCCAAGTTTCCTATGTCTCTGATAAGTGTCGCACAAACCTGTAAAACGATGACTGCATCATTTCATTTTGACACATCTAAAGGTAAGAGTTATATGACATTGAAAGGCAAATGCTACAATATGACTCAAATTGAAAACCTGTTTTACTTGGAAATGAAAAGTGGTGTGGAAGTGAATGCTGTGCGTACCGCAAGTGAATGGCATAAAGGTTTTGCACATGCTTCACACGATACTATTGCTAAAATGCCTGCTTGGATTGAGGACATGGAAATCTCAGGAGCTGATAAACAATCATGCGAAAATTGCATTAAAGGATAAATGCACAGAGAAAACATCGGAAAAGGGCAAATTGCTAACAGTCACAGTCCATTAGAAGTCATACATTCGGACACATGTGAAATGCCGATAGCTTCCAAAGGTGGCTACAAGCATGTAATAATTTTCCTCGATGACTATTCTGGATATACTTTTATCTATTTGCTGAAACGAAAGAGCGATAGTCATTTGGCGCTGAAAATGTTCCTAAATCACATTAAAAGCAGCCACATTGCTCAATTACATACTGATTGCGGAACCGAGTACGTGAATGAGGAATTTCTTGCGGAGCTCACAAATAATGGAATTCGACATACAACATCTACGCCTTATGTGCACAATCAAAATGGCAAAGCAGAACGCTGTTTCAGAACCTTGACCGAAGCGACTAGATGTTTGCTGATTGAAAGCAAATTGGATCAGAAATATTGGGATTACGCCGTACGCTATGCACATTTGGTACGCAATTTTTGTCCCGGTCCCAGAAATGCAAAGATGAGCAAATATGAATTATTTTACGGGGAAAAGCCAAGTGTTGCAAAGCTGAAAATCTTTGGCGAAGTCTGCATGTCCTATGACGAACGACAGAAAACAAAGTTAGACGATCGCTGTAGATTAGGTTACTTTCTTGGTATTGACTCAAAAAGTGGAAGTTACTACTTTTTAGACAGTGATACCGAACAAGTCTGTATTACCAATTCAATCAGAACAATGAAAGAACCAAGAGAGCAGCAGGTCAACAATGAAGACACAGAGGATGCCGTTTACCCATTAGAAAATCCGCCTCCGGGAGGAAGTCACATTTTGGAGGGAGACATGGGCAACGACGATCCTTGTGTACAACCAGTCATTGAAAATCAGAATAACGATGATGCTGATGCGATTTCTGATGAAAGCAACTCAGATTATGCAAATGCAAGTGACAGTGAAGACGATATTCATCCTGTCAATGTTAGGCCACAACGTGCAACTGAGCGACCCAAACACCTTAATGACTATGAAGTAGATTGGTCGGGTGCCTGTTGGATTGGCATGTGTAAGCCTGAAAGCTACCAAGAAGCTGTTAATGGCAAGAATGCAGTTGAATGGCAAACAGCAATAAATTACGAACTGCAAGCCTTGGAAAAAAATGACACATGGGAAATTGTAAACAGACCAGAAAAGGCCAACATTATTTCACCAAAGTGGGTATTTGCTATCAAAGGTGATACTTCTCTCAGAGCCCGTTTAGTTGCAAAAGGATGTTCGCAAAAATACGGCATAGATTATGAAGAAGTCTTTTCGCCGACTGTAAACAAAGACACTTTACGACTTATGCTACAAGTAGCTGTCAACAAGCAGTACGTGATTCATCAAATCGACGTAAAAAGCGCGTACTTGAATGGAAAAATCGATGCAGGTATTTACATGAATGCACCAGAAGGAATGCAAATCGAAAAGGGACAATGTCTCAAATTGAAAAAGTCCCTCTATGGCCTAAAACAATCGGGAAAAATTTGGAACGGAACTTTGAGCGAATTCTTAGTGACAAAGGTAAAGTTCCTTCGTTCATCCAAGGATCCATGTTTGTTTATGAAAAAGGGGATCTTCATTGGAATTTGGGTTGATGATATTGTGATTTGTTGTGAAAATAAAGACTGAGAAAATGAATTCAAACGTGATATTGCTAGAGAATTCCCCATTGACGATCGTGGAGAAATTTCCGAATTTCTTGGAATGGAATTCAAATATGAAAATGGTCAACTGAGCATCTCTCAGGAAAAGTATGTCAACAAGTTATTAGACGAATTTGGAATGACTCATTGCAAAACAGTAGAAACACCAATGGTACTTAGCAAAGTGGTGAAAACTACGATAGTGTGTGATGTGAACTATAGGAAGTTAATTGGTGGCCTATTATATATTGCTACGAACACACGTCCAGATATAAGCTCTATTATATATTGCTACGAACACACGTCCAGATATAAGCTTCAGTGTTGCTTACTTATCGCGAAGTTTGAACAATCCATCATTAACAGATTGAGAATGTGGACAACGAATTCTACAATACCTTAAAAGCACCAAACATCACAAGCTGATTTATGCAAAAATGGAAAAGGAGAAATTCATATCCTACAGTGACGCAGATTTTGCAAACGAAGATGACCAGAAATCTGTGAGCGGATACGTTATTTACGGAACAGCACCAATAGCTTGGGCTAGCAAAAAGCAAACAACTGTTGCGCAATCAACATGCGAAGCTGAATATATCGCACTAAACACTGTTGTTAATTTGCAAAGATATCTTGGCGAAATGTACCGCGAGCTGACCGGATTAGAGATTGATATTACAAACCTTGTGGACAATCAAAGCGCTATTAAAATTGCAAAAAGTTTGGACACTAAGCGAAGCAAGCACTTTGATGTACGTTACTACGCAACAAAGGAATACTTTTCGACAAGGGAAAACGCATTGAAATACGTGGAATCGAAACGAAACATTGCAGATGGACTTACAAAGCCATTGCAACTTGAAAGATTTAAACAATTTTGTGCAGATTTAGACTTTTTACACCCTTAAGTCAGAGGGAGTGTTCAAGGACTTCCGGAGTATAAAATAAACAATGAACAAGATTCGACGATTACCATATTTGGAATGATCAAAAATAGTTTTGTTATATACTCATATGCGCACGTTTTGTTACCAATTGCAGTTATGTTATGTTGATGGAATACGTTTATCTCTAAATCATAAAGTTATCATTTTATTTATGGTTGCTCTGCTAAGACCCCCTGTTACAATCACTCGTCGTGCAATCCACTATAAACTAAGAATTCTTCAATACAGCAATATCTCCCATATGTCTATAGGGACTTGTCAGACCAACAACACTACAGAGTACAGCCTGACAATTTGTCAGAAACCGAAAAATCATCTCTCAAGGAAATGGTCTCTAACCCTCATAATATTATTAACCCGTCAGACAAAGAAGGCAAAATCGTTATACTAGATCTCGATGATTATAGTAATGAAGCCAAAAGCCCATTATCTTATTATAATTGATTACCAATATGATAACATTTCTTGAACAACTAGTTCATTACATAGGCCATTATAAATGTTTAACTATTGTTTTCTTTACACTTTAAGGCAAATTTAGCAACTACTTTTAAAGTCAATAATCTATATTCTTTTCAAAACAGGGCCCTCATTGATAGCAGTGCCTTTTGGCACTGAAAGGGTTTGTATCCTGTATAAATATTTCTACCACTATTCTTCCTGAAATGTGTTGGTAACGATTGTAAAAAAATTCCAAATTAGGAATTTGAAACCACTGGTAACATGATGACGTGCTCATAATCAAAACGAGTATTTCAAAAGTGTGATTAGGTAAAGACAAATTAGTTAACAAATGTATATACTTTTGAGTACCGAATAATCCCCCCTATCCCCGATTGTTAAAATCCTGTTCATTAATTTTGAAGATTTTTCAGAGATACTGTATTTTTTGCAGGGAATATTTTTAATTTTTTTCGGCACTGAAAAGTACATAAGGGGTCAGTCATTTATAACTCTGGGTACCGGGGGGCGGGTTAGAATTTACAAACTGGTCAAAAGTTTTATAACTCTTCAATTTTTGTCTAAAAGTTTTCATACCCTATGGAAAAATAAGTAATAAAGTTCATATCCCCATTTGCTATCTACCCTGTAAGGATTTTAGCATAGATTTCTTCATTGCTACTTTTAAAGTCACCATTGCCACTATCATCTACTTGAAAGATCATATAAAAGAGAATGTGTTCTGCAAAAGTACTTCCTAGGAAAAATTGCATGGAAAACCTGTGTATACAATGTTGTAAATATCATTCTTTGTGAGATTTCTTTGTATAAGGCATAGAAAAGTTTTCATGAAAAGCTGATTTATGCTTGAAACTTCATTTGAGCAAACAGCTGTGATGAATGCTAATAAGAGCACTACAAGAACACAGTATACCACAAAAAACGTAAATCAGAGAAAAATTGCTATTGGATAAACTCAGGCAACTAGATACGTATACAGTGATCAATAGACTTCTGCAGGTCATCAAGTTGATTTTCATTAGATTTTGTCTCTAAAGGATGTTGTATCCCTCAAAAATTCTCTACAAAGTTTCATACCCCCAAGGTATCCTAGAAAAAGTTTTCATGCCCTACCCAATTCTAGCCCGCCCTACTACCCAGAGTTATAAATGACTGACCCCTAACTAAGCAATGTAAGTATATACACACGAGTAGAATCACAAACTATAACGTAAATAATCTAAATGGTCCCCTTCGGGGTTATTTATTTTCTTTTCGATGAGGCTTATTCCAGGGACATTACATGACACATGCTCCATAACACCCTCCTGCCAACATTTGCACGCAAAGCGGGGTTTCAAGATACAAATCAATTCAATGAGTTGGAATAACTGAAAGACATATTCCATAATTTTCGCACACACTTGCGAATGACCTTCACATTTGGATTCCTGGCCCCTACACCTACCGACTAGCTTTTCTTATATTGACCTATGCATACGTTCACAAGTTGTAAATTAGTAGCTACCATTTCATAATCCACAAACTACCACAAGAAGTATGTTCAATACCCATCAGCTGTGCAACCGTTTGAACAAACAATTTCTTGCACTCAATGTCACGAATAATCAGAGAGCCTCCATCACGGCCATGAAAGCGATTGTTCATCATGTTAATGAATGCCACAAAATGTGGATCCATCATTAATACTAGTGTTTTAGAGTCAACAGTATAAAGTGCACTTTTCCTGCGTCTCGTCGCACATATCTGAGCAACTTGAAGTTCTAATAATAAGTCTGCGTCAACATTTTCAATGAATACAGGATACTCTTCAAAGCTATTGATTGTAATCATTTCTTTTAATAAAGTAGCACCCTTATTTGCTGACATATCACCGTTAGGCAAACATGCTTTGAAAAATTCGTATACTTTCATTCCTTCAGAAAGTGCATGACAAATCAACTGAACCAGTGACAGAAATTGCCGGCATTTTGCCCACATACCTATTGGCATATCAATTTGTGACTTTTCAAGGAGATAGCAGAGAATAAAGCCACTAAATATGCTTACTCTTTGGTCAAATGACTTGTCAACTGGAACAATATCTGCAGATTTACTCTGCTTACAGGCGAGGAGAGAAACATCATTAGAAAGTAGGAGGACTTCAGTGTCACACTCGAACGTATCATAAAGGAGAACACACGGGTTCAAGTCATATAACAGCAAGCATTGCGATATTTCCAGATTTACTTTCTGGAAAGCAACGATATTTCCATCGTCATTGACAGTACTGTCATCATCGGACTCTTCACGATTAAGGTCAGGTGCAAAGCTGGAGGCAGCAGCTACTTTGTCAAAGTATGCCTCTGTCGCACTAACAATAGTCATATCGACAGAGTATATAACTGAGAACTCTTCCGCTGCTTTCCTTAACTGTGAGTAAGCAAAGTGTGGATTCCCTGTCTCAATAGAGATTGGAAACCAAGTGCAATAGCTCTAGTGGTTACATTGCAACTGTACCTATCAGATGGCTACAACAGAGAAAGAACAATAAATCAATACAAGAATTGCTAGCTATCAATAGGAATAATATGCACATTGTTGGGCAACTTTGCTGCTAAGGTGCAGTATATGAATTAGCATCAAGTAGCAAATAACCTAATCTAGCCTGCAACCAGTATTCATCCCTACAAGCAATTTACCATAAACTACTGAATCTGAAACAAGCATTACCAAAGAAGCTGCTCCTTCCGAAAGTATAGCAGTTTGTTGATCAGAGCCTGAAAGAGCAATCGACAAGGGTTACTTTTTGGACTATAACAGAACTCACCCATGATATATAGAGGTGAATTATTTGCAAGATAGTTATTTACATGTTATTTAACACCCAGCTCAGTAGAAATGTTTTAAGAGAGGAATGCGACATCCAATACTTCATAAATCCATGAAACTCTCGATACCTTCGTGTCCATTGCTGTTAGTGATTCCTTCGATCTCTAGCAATTCGCTTTCTAAATATGGTATGACCTTTTCAACGTAAAATCTCATATAGTCGCACATCTCGTGCTGAAGTATGGCAATCTCCTCTTCAGCCCTCCGCTTGCAGATTAGTTTTTCAAAAATCTGTCGCCTTACTGACAATGATTCACCTACGTTAAAGAACAGAAGCAGACATACCAATTTCAGGGTCACTTGATTCCTAATGCAGAGTATTCTATTGTTATAGTACATTCTGGCATACCATATATAGATATAATCCCTCGCTAACAATTAAAGCAATAAAAGCATCACAAAGAATAACCTTCAATTGAATCATGCTCCATCCAAAACAGTTTCCCGTTATTCACATCAGACACCACTATTGGCGTTAGTTTCAAGTCAGCTGCTAGAGAAGTATAAATAAAGACTTTTTTTTCTATACATTCTTGCTGCTTTCTTGCCTTCTTCATGAGCTGAACAAAATGCTTGCTCGTTTCTACAACGCGAACCATATTGTTTTAGGTGTAAGAAAGGGAAGGAATATGGCATGCAAAGCATTGAAAGAAACTATACACAAATGGGATGGCAAATGGAGAATTGAAGGAGGTAGAAGCCTGGAAGTAATTATCGAGGCAGCAATTATAAATCTGATTGGTGTACTGTAGTAAGATTGAACATAAAGGCAATGTTTACATTGCCGCTCAAAGTTTCTATAGCATCCTATTTCTCATCTTGGCAATTTCTGTCACTCTTACCGGCAAATTTGCGTGCATTGGCTGAAATTTGGAACTTTGAGAGAAAAGCCTTCTCCAACTGTAGTTGTAGGGCTTTCAATAAGTCAAGCTGCATATTGCATAAAGGGGTGCTGCAATCAATGTTTTCCATACAAGAGAAATTACGAATCGCGTCCATCTGCTTTACTTCTAAAGTTCTTATATCATGTTTTCTTGGCTCCCTAATTGCACTGTATTGTCTATAGAACTTGCAATAGTCTTCTTTGTTGATTCCTTCGTTCTCCTCAGGAAGGTTTTGAAGGCTACATAGTTCTGCAAGCTGAATAACATACTCCTCCAAATAGGTATGACAGACCGATTCTCTCGACTCTTTTCAAGCTAAAAGGAGGAAAGCATTATGTCCATATATACATGTGTGTGTGTGTGTGTGTGTGTGTGTGTGTGTGTGTGTTTGTGTTTGTGTCTGTGCCTCTCTACTTATATTACATGTTACTATATGTATACATACAATACATGAAAAAATTAAGACAATTAAGTATCTCCATCCTTTCCTCCTAGATAAACGTCTCCTTAAATTATAGTAAGAGGAAGGAAACAAGTTTCATCTTTATCACAGTTGCAAAATGTCCTTCACTGACCTCTAGCAAACTCCTGTAAATCCAACTTCCATCTATCGAAATCAACGCAACTGCATTCAATGCTGCTTTCACAACAAAGAGCTAGAAACTCTTTCTCCGCGACGTTCAAGGAATTTTGAGCCCAGAATTGGTACAATAACTACTTAAAGTGCAATAAATAACTACTAAGAACAGTGTTTTGTAGCAACGATGATGGTTCTAAGCAAATGCAATTCTCTTTGCTTGTCATATATCATTCAGTAAAATTACAAACTATACTTAGAACTTTCATTGATGTCAACTAAGTTTTTTTTTATATCATTATAAAAAGTTACAATATAATGCTACATTCTACTATACTCTACTTACTATACAATACTACAAGGAACTATACCATGGAGAGCAAAAGACAATGTCTACCCCATGGCAACACATTAAGACATACAATTCAACTAAATACACACCCACAGAATGATACACACACTATACGATACTGACAGATCCTGGAGTCTGTTTCACACCTGGCACCAGACCAGCGACGGAGGCTCCTGATGCTGAACAATAGAAACTCTGGCAGAGAGAGCAACCAACAACAGCAATAATTGCTGCTGTTCCTGCCTCCCCCCGGAGTTCCCACTGCCCATGACACCGTGCCTCCAGGTTGTCTGGGTTTAAGGATCACGATTTGGATCACGATATAGTGTAGATAGACTGTCTGGAATCCACTGCAAAACAGACTCAAGGAACTGGAAAACAAATAAAGGGAGAAAAAGGAGACTTTGTGGGGGGGTATAGTGGCTACTTTAAACCATTTCAGTTGAACCTACCTGTTTGGTTAATGAAATTTAGAGTTGATTTTAGTATGTTTTTATTACTATCAGTAGGAAGGTCTTTATCACCATACAATAAAATTTGGACCATCGCATTATTTGGGAGGTTGTTTATTCGAACATATGGTCACAATAAGTCTGAAACTCCAGCAAGAAGGTCTCGTCGTTGAATGTCAAATGAAGGGCAGAGCAACAACAAGTGCTCCGTATCCTCAATGCCATCGTTCGTTGGGCACATTGGGTCAATGGTATCTCAAAAAGTATGACTGACTTTGTGAAACTTTCATTTACTGAGACCGACCCTTATTGGGTAAGATACGTTAAGCCTACTGGGTCATGAATACCAAATACAGAGTTTGCAGGGGGGCGAATTATTGACAAAAGCTTTTTCTTAAAAACAGCAACAGACGGTGCATGCCACATTTCTGGATCAAGCTTGTTCCATTCATGTAAGCAGTTGGGATAAAAGCCGGATTGAAATTGCTCGGTTCTTACCCTTATCCACCCAACAACATTCTGGTTGCGAAGAGAGTAATTTGACTGATGAGGCTGTGGGATCGGTTCTTTTGTGTACAAGGGTGTGAGATTATTCAAAATGTTATAGAACAAGGTTAGGCGTCTACTCCATCTTCGGGAGCTCAGCAACTCCCAGCCAAGTTCAATGTACAGCTTTTCCCGTGATGTTCCCTTCCAAGTCCCTGTTACAGCGCGGGCAGCAGAGTACTGAACGGATTCTAATTTTTCCATTACATTTGATAAACTGATGTTTTGACTGAATTCGCATATTTTAGCTGGTATGTGATAGATAACATCCCCGTAGTCTAAATGTGGTCGCACATAAAGCTTATATAGTTCTCTTAGGGTATGTCTGGGTAGATATTTTGAGAGATATTTCAGCAAACCAATGCTCTTTCTCGTTTTAGAGATAGCAGATTTTATATGAGCCGAGACCAAAAGCTTTGAATCTAAGATAATGCCTAAATGTTTATGTTCTTTTACTTTTTTTACAGGTATCTTGTTAAAGAGAATCACTGGATGATCTGTTTCATTTCTGTTCCTTGAAAATAATAATTCAACTGCTTGCTTCTGTGGATCAGGATTAAATGACATTCTCCAATCATGGGCCCACTGACTAATCAATTGAAGGTCATGGTTCATATCACTTGCTGCTTCGTGAGTTTCTCGAACAACTGTAAATAAGGACATATCATTGTCGAAGAGTTTGACATTACATTTCAAGTCGGCAGTCAGATCATTTATGTATACGAGAAAAATAAGGGGCCTAAAATAGAACCCTGGGGCACTCCCACTGAAATATTTCCCCAATTAGAACACTGTCAATTCAGAACAGTTCTCTGTTTCCGATCTGTAAGAAAACTTTGGATGAGAAAAAGAAGTTTCCCTGAGACACCACATCATTTTAATTTATAAATGAGACCATCATGCCATACCCTGTCAAAAGCTTTAGAAATGTCAAGATACACAGAACGTACCTCAAGAGGAGGATTACAGTCAAATGCCTTGAATATCGTATGCGTTATGTGAAGTAATTGGTTAATTGATGAGTCACCAGGACAAAAACCTGATTGACTAGGGTTCAGCACATTACATGAAACAAAATGTGAGTATAGGGAGTCGTAAACGAGTTTTTCAAACATCTTCCCAAAGATTGGTAGAAGAGAAATAGGACGATAGTTACTCTTTACATTCTTTTCATTTTTCTTGTGAACGGGGACTACATTTGCACACTTCCATATGTCGGGAAATACACCCTGTCTCAAACAGTTTGTAAATATTATTTTAAGAGGAGTGAGTAATGAAGCATCCCTTATTTTTATCATTCTTATAGAAAATCCATCCCAGCCATGTGCCTTGTTAGGATTAAGAGATCTTATGATGTTTAGAATTTTTTCCTCAGAGATATTAAAGTCGTTTATCAAAGAAGTAGGTGCTGGAATATGTTGAGGAAGTTCACTACCTGTGTCTATTGTTGTACATTGGAGTATAAAATAGTCATTAAATAACTGAGCCTTTTCAGTAAAATCAGCTATAAATAATCCGCTCTCTAAAAGGGGTGGTATTATAGGAATCTTCGCCTTATTCAGAAGAGTATTGATTAAAGACCAGTATGCCTTGCAAGATGTCCCTGGGCTAGCTAAAGGTTGCCCTGTCTTATGGAGGTAATTTGTTTGGCGTCCTCAATCATTTTTGCACCATCAGATATCATCTTTTGTATTCCCTCAAGCTTGTCACTTGGTTGACCATTCCTAACAAAAGTTTTATAAGCATGATTCTTTTTTCTGAGAAATTTTTTTACATTGTGCGTTATCCAGGGAGCTTCGCGAGGCTTTATCGTCTTAACTTGGTTCGGAATATAAGTACAGTAAATGTTCAAAAGGATTTCATTGAATAATCTTACTTGCTCATTAGGGCATGTAATTTTATCAAGATGTTCCTGCCAATGAAACATTCCAATACTTTTCATAATGGTGACAAAATCTGCCTTATCATAATACCAGATTCTGCGCATGTGAGGGGGCAGTGTAACATTCGAGATAGATAACTTCCCATAAACGATTTGATGATGACATAGCTCATGCAGTGATGGATGAACACCAGACTCAATAATGAGGTTTGGTTGATCACTAAAAATCAAATCAATGCAGGATTTTGATTCATTCATTAAGTGGGTCGGTTCTGAGATTAGCTGGTGTAGACCAAGGTCAGATGTCATTATCTCAAATAGCTTTCCTTCATTATTTTCGATATCATTTTCCCACCATTGGGACGAATGGCAGTTGAAGTCACCGGTGATTATAACAGAAAATGGATTTTCAGCATGCATTTTCGAAAGCAACAACTCAAAATTCGTCATAAAGTTTTCAAATTCACTATGATTTTGACTTGGACTTCTATAAACAACTACAGAAAAGTACTTTTTCCTGTTTAGGTGGATCTCACGAACAATGCACTCTGGAAGAGTCACCAGGTCTGAACGATTTTTGGAAGGAAGCGAATCCCTAACATATAAACCAACGCCACCTATTTTTACATTTTGGGGATGCTTATCTTTGAGAAACATATAGCCATCTAATGAAAGCCTATCTTCATCAACGGTGCTGTCAATTTGAGTTTCAACAATAACGATTAAGTCGTAGTTACACACCGAGTTATATGCTTCAATAAGGGAAACTCTTAGAAAATCATATGTAGTGATGCAATTCAAAGTCCACCAGCAAAAATCAAATGATTCCGGACCAGGATTAATTTCGACATAACCACTAAGCAAAATGGTCCTGAGAAACAACCATCCTATTCATAATGCCCTAACCGTTTTGTATCTTTTCACCAGCTGTGCAGGAAGATTCAAGATTTTCCTGTTATTCCAATGCATTATGCATTCAGTAAGTAATTCTTCTCATCCTAAAAGGTATGGTTCTTTGTTAAAGCAGCGTGTATTTGAAGACACATCTGAAACACAAACTCAACTGCATTTACAAACATATATATATATATATATATATATATATATATATATATATATATATATATATATATATATATATATATATATATATATATATATATATATATATATATATATATATATAGACTCTCATAATAAAAACAACTGTTTAACGTTTCGCATATAGCTTCATCAGAAAAATCTTTACCTTTACTTTACAGAGCGCACATATATACATAACCAAAAGTGAATAAGTACAATGGAAACACATAAATAGAAACAATACCTTAGAAAAATAATTAGCGAACTTCACACCATCTAACTGGAGGCGTAAAAATGGCACTAAGAGGAAGAGAACAAAAGAAGAATAGAAGTAGAAAGAAAAATAGGAGCTCTACCCCTGAGGATAGAGCAAGTGCAAAGCACACAATAGATGTAGTAAAGAAAGGAAATGACAGAGGTTGAATGGAGAGATGCTGCCTGTTAATCCATACAGATATGGGAAATGAGTAAAAATGGACCGTAAAGAAACCAAGTTGAGTAGCACCTAGCAACATAGCTATACCAAGGCACAATGCCGAACTTACTTTTAAAAACTTTTAGTGGAAAGGCTATTGAAGTATATATATATATATATATATATATATATATATATATATATATATATATATATATATATATATATATATATATATATATATATATATATATATATATATATATATATATATATATATATATATATATATATATATATATATATATATATATATATATATATATATATATATATATATATATATCGACACAAGTCTCTGCATGCAAAATACCTTCTGGTAACATCCGTTTAGTTACCAAAGCCAGCTTGGATATGTAGCTGTTCACCAGTTCCACTTCTTCACCTGTGGTTAGTTCAGTGCCTTCAACCCATCTGCCTCCCCAAATAATCTAAAACAGATGGCAAATGTTTCCATGTTAACCTCTAAGTACAAAGAACAGTTATGATAGATGCAGCATATTGAGATATAACAACACTGCTGTAATGGTTCATTTCTGAATATTACCTCACAGTACCAAGCATGTCCCTTTGCATGCATGACTGACAATGCTGGCACCAGTTTATCTGCAACATCATGATCCACCCTTCTTAGCCAAGGCCAATACTGGCAAATTACATCTTGCCAAAAATAGCCCATCTGCTTTGGACTTGCACAGTGCTTTTGTAGGTACAGTGGGTATGCATAAATCTCCCCTTGAAACATATTCAAAGCCTTTTGTGCAATCTGGTGTCTGCATGCACATAAATACAACCCTGTTTCATCCAGCTTTGCTTTTCAGTGTGCAATATTTGCAGCAGCATCCCAAATACTGTCTCCACAACTGTTGTCAGTTCTGACATCCTACAGCATATATATATATATAATATATATATATATATATATATATATATATATATATATATATATATATATGCATATTGTAAACATAGTTACAGAACAGAAGAGGAAATGAAGCAGAGGAAATTGTAAAGCATTTCAACATCATTATTGCATTTACATAAATGAAGAGGAATAACACCTAAGGAAACACAAATATCTCACAGCTGAAACACATGGTCAGATTTCTACAATGATTCCTATATATAGGAATATTACATCTGTAGCAATACAGAAAAGCTTTTCAAAATTAAAAGTTGGGATCACATACTGTTGTTGTCTTTCTTATCTTTTTAACAAACTCTTCCACCTTCTGATTACGTACGACAAATTGTCCTTGGTAGTAAGAGCTACCTCTAGAGCTTGATAAGAAAGGAGTTATCTTACAATTGTATGATACATAGTCCTTTTCCATACTCTATCATTAATCAGTATTAAAATTAGTTTATCAAGCATACTACAAAAAAGCAGTTATTAATCAATTCCCTCCTAATCTCTATTCCATATCAAATGCCTTCATGACAATGCATCTGCCAGGATTTGAACCCGGATTCTCTCTGAACCTTCCAGAGAAGTGTTACCATTACACCACAGATGTGTTCATATCAAAGTCACTGAAGAGATTTGATAGATTATAGGAATTCACTCTGTTCTACTGGCTATGGTATGTAATGTCCCTCAGGGATTTATTACAGTGTAGGATAAGTAGAAAAAACTATAGCCTGATTCCACTGGGGTAATGTAAAACGATAAACATGAAATCAACCTACCACCCAGATTTCATAAGCCGCTTCAGCTTGCTGTTACCGTCTGCATGGACTGAGTGCTGTCTTTCAAAACATGGGGGGCATTCCATCCGGTCTTTACCCTGCAACTTCTGCAGTTCATATTGGCAATACTTCCATTCTTTAAAAGACCTTCCACATGCTGTACGATTTATAGATGGAACCTGCTCAAAAGAAATAGCAATGGTATGCCTATTTATATCGAATGACGGAAACTATTGTTCAATATCAGAAATGCTAATGCTCTGCTCATGAACTATCAGAAGCTTCTATGAAGACATCATACAATAGCAATAGTTGGCATACTGCAAAGCTATAACACAACTTTATAACTAGGAACAGCTTCTATATCCAAGTGATGTCATTTCACTTACGTTACCTCTCGACTCTGATAATTCTTCTAAAACAGACAAAAAGGCAGACTCTGATGTTGTGGGTTGAAGTTTCTGTAACAGGTTCCAAAAGGTGAAAATTTCTTGAGAAAAAATGGTGGATATTGATTCTGTAGAGCCAGGCCAGTATTTGTTTTCAAGAACAGGTGTGAGAGTCAATAGCTTTTCACAGCTTCCACAATTGTGACAAATAACTCTTGGAACTTCAACATCATATCGACCTGTAAAATTTATGAGTAATTCATCAACTATTATATCAGCAGCCATAACCATAGAAATATCATATGAGAGTAGTTCTTCAGTGACCAATTGTGCTTAACACCTACCTGATAAGGTAACAACAATGCATTTGTCTGCTCCATTCATTGACCAAGAGGATGTTGTATACATCTCCAGTCTGCATAAACTGCACGATGATGGCTTCAAATAGAGAAAGCTACCTATATGTAATAAAACATTTACTTACTGATACATGTTTAGTACACACAAGGATCTATAGCTCACTTGCTAAATATATATGGGTTCTATGATAACCATCTCTGGCAATTCCTGACAAAGAATAATCCCAATACCAATAAAGGTGTGCCATCATTAAATTGTCTTAAGGTATCAGTTACAAAGCAAAACTTTATGACTTGATGTATGATATTTCATATATCAAAATAAGCTTACTCTTTTCAATGCATTCCATGCTGTTGACATTCAAAAACACATTGGATGGTAGCATCTCACAAAAACCTGATACAGCAGATGTTGACCTTCTGTGAAAAGGTTCAGTTTTGTGAAATGAATAGTCACAGGTAGGACACAAATAACTTGCCCATGAAGCACAGTCAGCACATGATATGACAGCTGCTTTATTGCGACATTGCATACAAGGCCCATCTATAGGTCTATGTTGAGAAACAATGCAGGAGAATATTTCCCCACGTTTTGCAGCCTAACTATCTTCCAAATGCATCATTCCTCTTCTTAGAAGAACGAACATTTAGCTGTCTGTACTCTGAGATCAATTTTTTCAATGCTACAATCAAAAAAGAGGTTGTCTTTCCTTGTATGTTCTTCAAACCAATCTCTCAAATTCATTACACTATGGGCATTACAGTATTTTGTATTGAAAAATATGTACATTTATATGTATATGTATATGTTTATGTATATAAGTTTATATATGCACGTGTTTCTATACCATATTTACATATTTTCAATAATACTTTTTGATAGAATGAGAATAAATACCTTGCTCATTAGAAGATGCAATTGCTTCATTTATTTCAGGATTATCAGCTGTAAAACCTAAATATTTGTAAAGGCAACAGGATTTGGAATTAAAACCAAAATAATACCATCTTTACAAAACAGTGCATAATGTTCTTTACTGATAATTATTAATGCACTTCACCTGCAGGCAAATCAACTATCTCTAAAGCTCCATACATGCTTGCTAAAATTATATTTTTGCACTTCAAGTCAACAAATCATCAAATCTAATAGGATGCAAAATTCATAAATGATAATTACAACAAATGCACGCTGAGCTAATATCAATATCAGCTATCTCCGTTTCTACACATGATCAACAAAATGAAATATCAGTTAACGCTTTTGGAGAAGGAATTCATTGCTGCTATACAATTTGACTGTACCACCTACCATAGTTATCAGGTACGTCATGATACAAAACGTCACCAACATCCACATTATCATAATCAGACACAATTGAATCAGCTGAAGACACAGTCAGAGAGTGGCTCGCCATAACAAATGTTTCCTTCCTGATCCGAACGTTTTCTCTCTGCCTGGCATTACGCTTTGCGTTTCTTCCAAATGGATCTGATTTCTCATAGATAGCCACTTTTGGTGGCTTAGCTGGCTTCTTTGCCTTTCTTTGGGCATCTACCTTACCTTTAAGAAGTTGACAAGAAGCTCTTAACTTGTCAAGTAACATGGCTTCATCTGCTTCCCGGCTTCTTTTCGCATCGATTTGTCGTCATTGAAAGTCGACGCCATCGCTACTAGGTCCGCCATTAGTATTTGATTCCGCCATTTCCCCTACGTGTAGCCTTGGCAAATCCTTTTACGCATGTCTGCACCTAAAAACTGTATATTACCTGTTTTATTGAGAGTGGTCGAAAACAGTAATATACCTGTTTTATAGCACGAGACAAGGCTGGATATGCAGAGATTGTAGTTCTATTTTGAGATAGAACACTTGTCAGGGAGTACTGAGGTCTGGGACTTAGTTAGTAGGGGATTGGACCCGAACATTATCATATTGCTTGATTAGTAATAGTCACCAGTCTTTGTTTTACAGTCATAAAATACAGTTATGGTTAACTCGCTTCATGATTCATTATGTATGTACTTTTGTATATAATCACGTTCTCTATATAATTTCCAACTTGTCACCTCTTTGGAATTCACAACAATCACCTGTATTCATTGAAACAAACAGCACCATTATCCTCACAAGGGTCATGTATATTGATGACAGAAACCGTTATTTAAGGAAATTTCTTCAATTATTAAGACAAATTTCATAGCAAACATGATCAACCGTGAAAGTAGGCCAATTTTGGGAAAAGTTATGGAACACCTGGAATTGCCACGGAATTTTATCTATACATTTGACTCTCTCTGACACCCATATTGGAATATGTGCATAAGTCTAAGAAATCCAAAGTCACCGTGAAATTTCAGTAAGAAACTTATAATTTTCTGCCTGTAATTCTAATCTCTGTACTTGGCAAGCCTGTATAATTCGAATGACTTTTCAGGCCATGCTATAAGATCATTTCCGTAATTCAATGTGTAAACTATCCCATGATCACCAGTGAATGATCTTCTCATTTTTGACATTGGCAATTGCTCAATCGTGAATGACTCTCCCTGGACATGTAATGGAAAGATGCAGAAAAGGCTACACAAAGAACAAACGTCTGAAATCAAATATACAGTTGCATTCGAGTTGAAGAGTGAATTGACATATGACTTTGAAAACAAATTTGGTCTCCCAGCAAGTCCACCTTCCACTTGGAACAATAGATAAAGCTTTCGATAAGCATTTGAGAAAGTGAGTGCTACTACGGAAAGGGTGAAAGTATGATCAAATCAATAAAGGTGTCCTCAAATGGTTTGCACTTTCAGGGCTAAAATCAGGAAATGTTTCTGTCTGTGGTCTCCTGATCAGATAAAAAGCATGAAATTCCATAAAGGAACTGAACATCAAAAAAACAAACAGAAGAAGGAAAACTGGCATGAAAATATAGCACATTTTTCCTAATTCCATTGCCTGACAAACTTTTCTCTATTTTGTGAAATATGAATGCATAATTCACGAGATCTAATTCATGCATAATGTCCTTAAAGTATTTCTCCATCTGTTGTCAATACCTGTTGACTGCTATGTTTGGCTGTTATTGTAACTCTTTTTTCTCTATTCAGATAATGTAGTTACAACACAGTCAGACTCTTACTATACTTTATGATTACTATACGACAAAACAGGGACAATACCAATGGGAGCAAAGGACAGCGACTACTCCACAGCTCTAGTCAGTAGTGGACCCAGAGGAGGGCTGGGAGGACCATGGCTCCCAAACAGTATGGTGCCAAAAGGATGAGACAGGCTCTTTTGAGCCCCAAACAGTATGGTGCCAAAAGGGTTAGGGTTAGGGTGGTGTAAAAACGCATTTTTGACATATTCTTTTAAGTACCGATGTTTTGAATTTGGCCAGTTTTCACAGTTACATGTCGCAAGTCCCATTAAAGTGTTTCATCACACTTGGTGTAACAGTGTACCAACATCTATACATCGAGGAAGGAATAAAACCAGTAAATTACAGATGCATTTGCCAATCTATATTTCGCTGTTTTCTTGAATAAATAATCATAAAGTGGCTTGCTGGCATATTCCTGATGAAAACATAAGCCTAAGCTCATGACATGCAAACAAGTGGCAATAAACTAGTCGATGATTGGAGTTATTACTGTTGGCTTTCATCTTGGAAAGATTCCTATAAACCTGGATAATTAGTATGTATTTCAACCTAAGCAAAGTATGGGTAATTTGTAAGAACCACAGTATCGGTTATCTGCAAGTCCAGCACTCTCACTTACTTCCAACTGTAGACACCAAGCGATGGATAAATAAATGACGAGGCTAGATGTACTCGAAATGCCCCTGTTTACAAAAATGATGGGAGTTCGCAAAGGAAAAACGTCACTACTTCGTTCGACAGACAGGATCTGGCTCTAATCTGCACTTGGTTGAAAAACGTTGTGATGTACCTTGTCATCCCTGCCACGCTAGTCAGACCTGCCACTGCACACCCATTGACTTGGGAAATGTGTTGCTGACAGTGTGATGAGTATCGAATTTCATGGTTGAGATGACAAGGTGATAACAGACCACCACATCATAGCCATTAGCCTAATTTGATTGGCCTTTTTAACAATAATATTTTTCATAAGAAGTGGAGATTGGCATTTAGACAATCAATGACTACATCCAGTTTTAGAGCTTACCAGGCATGTCCCATACTGTGTTGTATGAATATAACTTCCTATTCATTCAGGGATAGAGCAAACTAGCATGGTTGAGCATAGCGCAAGGGGTACATGAAGTCATACTTTTTTATGCTGAACTGAGATATTGCTGCTAATCGTTTTAAAGATTTTGCTTTTTACTGTTAAAGCTATTGGAATGAATGAAAGATTCATTTTATTTCTTAGGTTACAGAAAGGTCTACAAGATGACAATGTTTGTGTGCTCTCACCAGAACAAGAAAGTTCTGGTGCAGGCCAGAGACATTTTGGACTTAAAAGAAGATGTCTGTTCCATTGCCAGAATTAACTACTTAGACAGCAACGTAAGTATGCTCACATATATTACAAATACATTGCAATCCCATTAAGTCGTACCATGACGGTGCGGACAAGGGAGAAGTCTGACGGCTCTAGTTGAGAAATGCCTACTTTGCCAACGAGAGTCCCTTTGCTCAACAACATAGCAGCAAGAGTTGAGGGGCTAAATGGTGACACGGGAAAATTCAGTTACGTTTAAATCCTTCATATGATCCACTTGAACTGGAAAATGAGTGTGCCTTTCATTTCTCTGACGAAAGTACTGACATTGTTGATAAGCTGGACTTGTTCAGTCCTTTTCATAAACACTTGATTGAGTGAGACATTCAGTTAACTCGAGCGTTTGTAAAATCAGACCATTTTCCCATCCCCCTTGCAGCGCGATTTACTCTATCTCAGTATGCTGGGTAGTGTGAAAGCATGCATTCCCTTGTTCACAAATACTTCATATTGCGTGTTCATGTTCATGTTACTTTAGCATGAGATGAAATGGTTGTTGTTTAATCCTCCTGCTGCTTCCCACATGGGTGGTGTTTGGGAGAGAGCAATCAGATCAGTATGAAAGGTGTTGAATGCCATTCTAAAGGAGCAGGCACTAGATGATGAAGGCCTCCAAACACTGCTATGTGACATTGAATCAATCATTAATGGACGTCTGCTAACTATTAGTTTGTAAGTATAGTTTCTTGTTGTTGTTTTCCTTTGCACTTTATAAATGTTTTTTTGTCTTCGTTTACTCATCGATTTCTATTGACTTTTGATTGACTTTATTTGGCATTTGCAGTTGATACTTTGTTTACTTTGTCTTTAGCAAACCGCATGGTTATGGATGTATTTTCGAGCAAAGTCGTTTTTTGCTGTGTTCTCTGGGTTGCCTCGAAATACAATTTGAATTCGGAGTGTGAGTTAATATACCCTGTAGCTGGCTGTGATTGCAAACCCAAAGCTACACTTCACAAATTGCGAGCGTCCAACGGAAACATGCAAACATGCAAGCAGAAGTGCATGGACTCATAGCGATCATTCACCCAATATGTAATACATCTAGGGAGAAGGGAGGGTATCTTGATTTGGTAACCTATTGTTCAATACTCAGATATTGCTTATGCCCTTCTTTGTCACAACTGTTAAGTAGCATTATTTTGTTTTACAGCATGAGAAAATTTGGTCATAGGCAGCAGTAGTCAGCATGACCCTGGAGGACCAAGCGGTTATCGATTGGGACACCCAGGGCATGTTTGACTGCCTGCCCGATTATATTACAATTACTTTACATGTCATCCAAGTAAGTATAACATTAAATTTCTCTCAATCTAAAATGTTGAATCCTCAGTTCATGGTTTGCAAGAGTTTTATACCAAAAATGGATAATAACATGGATTGTGCATTAAATTAGGCTCCGGTAAACAAATAGATCACTCAGAAGGTAATATGCTGTGTGTTGGTGCTATAACACATTTGATAAAACTGATACCTCGCTATAAGACATTAGTGGACTATTTTTGCCGTCATTCATTTAGTACCTATGCATGAAAGGGGAGTGGGGTGAAGCAGAAGCATATCCTTTCAAACACGGTGATTGCCATATCCAAGCTTGACTTCATGGGCGTTTATTCTATGACAATAGACACATTGTTTTGGAAGCGGATTTTGTTGACAAACTGTACGACAAATTTTACCGTTTTTTTGACGTTTTCACGAGCAAGACCGGTAATAATCAATGGATAACATATTTTGTGTAAATGATATTATAAACCTCTATGTTGGAAATAGTGCTTTTTGCTGTCATTATAGTCTACAGAGACAAAAAGTGGACTTTTCCGAGGTAGAATTGTTGAATAGGCTAATAATAGCTACAGGAGATGATGATGGGCCTACATTGAAAATCATGTAGGAAAGGGGTTATAGAAACTTTATTTTATACCCTTAGCTCCTTCGAGTGGTATAAGTTGAACTTTCTTTATCTGAAAGTGATGTCTTTACTTTATTTAGTTGCCTATTATGTATTGTTGATTGTATTGTAAATTTTCACGTCATTTCTTTTGCAGAAAGAAGAGAGAATGTCACCACTTCCGAAAAGAGAACGTGATGATGTGTGACGAGGCAAAATGTGACGATGGCCTAAGTCCACCCTAATTTACTACTAGGAATCATAGTATATACTAGTATTTCTTAATGTAGATGAAATCATACTTTCAATTGACTTTAATTTCAGATGGTCCGCACTTGTCAAAGAGTAGAAACAAGCATAAACCTTTATTCCAGCAACAAAATGTCGGATCCTTCTTCAGTGGGTATTCTCTAACGATTGTTGTTTTGGCCTTAGGAATGACTGAATAACATGAAGATTGAATTGAACATGTTATGTTTCCTTGCTTCAAGAAAATCGTTCTTAAAGTATTCACAATATCCATAGAAATCACGAAAAACTTTCGTTTGTCAACAGGATAATGCATCTGCTCACAGAGCTGAGTTAACTCGAAACTTCTTCACCTAGCAGAACATTAGATTTGGCATTCAAAGACGTCAAAAAAAGCTTGGCTACCCATCAAAACATCGATTAAAGATCTATTTTAACAACAGTTTCTCACAACGTTTAACTTTTGGAACCTTCAAATTATAATTTTTTCATTGGCCGTATTTTGACTTCCTGTTTTTTTTGATTTGCTATTGTAATTTGCATCTAATTTGCGTAACCACGAACCTCATTGATCTTAGCCATTACATAATTTTTAGAAGAATTTTATAAATTTCCTTCAATTAATTCGAATGTAAGTGTACTTATTTCAGTCATTTAGCTTAGTAATAAATTGCTAAAAACTGTTGAATGAAATGTCTCTTGTCTCTGTCTCTTATCATTTAACTATGTAACTAGTAGATGTATGTCTTTAAGAGTTATAAACATAGAAGATAAAGTGTCTCATTTTTCCCCACATGTGGGGCAAACTGAGACGATATACCTGTTGTAGAAAAAGCTTGAAATTTTCAAAGTATGAAAAGCTAGGGAAAGTTGCTCTTGCTGTTGAATAGTTCATATGTTTAAGTAAGTATATGAATGTTGTCCTCTTTTATTCACATATTCCTGGCTGAGCAAGAGTAGAATATTTGCTTAAGTGTCTCATTTTGCCCCAACTTACCCTAGGCGCTAGTACGGTTTTGCACCTCTCGGCAACTAGAGGGGATATGACCATGAGTATTATACCAAACGATAGCTCTCAACTTGCTCTTTCATATGAGACCATCCGTCAATGGATCGGTCCATGTTTGCATTCTACTCCCAATTATGGTTGGCCACTATCTGGCCGCCATGATCTCTTCCCCTCAACACTCTCCTAAGCACAAAACCATGCTATATAGAGTACCCAATAATGATATATGCCTATCTTGGAATATAACATCATGCTATAGCCTGAATTGATAACATTAAACGCGCACTTACCAGCAAGCAAAGGCAGCTCCTCTTCCCCTCCAGCTTCAAGACTTAGTGTGCAAGTTTGGCGCCAAATGCTGTGTACCTCTGTGTGCTGGCGGCGCCAAAACCACTGGCGCTACTTAGGCGCCTAACTGCTCTCATTCCACAGCTAATGGGGACCCTCTGTTTACAGTGTCTCGCTTTCGTTAGGTAATAGCATGGAACAGCAGGATATGCCAATAAGTGCCTGTAACCCCCGGCACATGACTTGTGCGGACACAGTTGCACATAAACGTGCATTTGCTTGCCTAAGTCACGCAGAACATACAAACAGAGAGATGCCCTATTCATTCCACACAGTTGCATATAAATGTGCATATTCACTTCTCCTAAGTCTGTCTACCTTAAAACGTTTTGTTTCATAAGGGAAATAGCCTAAAGCGTATTTTGAATCATTCTCTACTTGTCCACATCTGATAGCCACATTGTAGTACTAAGCCTTCCCTACTTGTTCCTTACTTTTCAATAGACATTTAGCGCTATATGCATGGTACAGACGTGAGCATAGCATTTCTGGAACGTGCCTTACAGTTTACTTATAAGTTATTATGAATGGCCTGTGAAACACTCAACACAAGCATAGAAGACAATCAATCTATGCTGCTCTTGGCTGTAAATGAAGGGAGCCGGCTTTCTAATTCTTAATTCTTTGCTTCTTCATTCCTGTATTAGACATTTGTCAAAGTGACCACTACCTAACGGAAAAGGTAATTTTCATTGTACTGTTCATGATTCCTTGTTATATACTGGCTGAGCACAATTTTCTGAAGTATGTTTCCCTTTCTCTCCTAAGCATAAAATCGCAAATTGTCAGGTTTTCAATATTCTAGGTTGAAAGGTTGAAAGGCGAGCTTACGTCTAATGTGGTTCCTTATAGAAACGGGCATGTTGTGGGGTGTACCCTTCAACTGATGTTAGGGTCAGATAGGTAGGACATAGGGTACATGTGAAGTCATATTCTATTTATTTGACAGGCTGAAAACGTTTTGTACCATTGTGGCTTCGTACTATTGTGTACCTTGCTCCCTTGCGTAATTAAGGAATAGTGAGTGCAATTAGAACATGAACTTCGGACTGTGAGAGATTGCAAATAACATGTGACCACACGTAACTCGCTAGTAATTTTGCAATGATTTTCGGTATATTAAGGGGGAAAGGGCACATTCACAGAATGGCACGAAAAATGCTATGTTTGAGAAAACATTGAGATAGGAATGATACGGTGGTTGATGATGTGCGTACTAGTATTTGTGGGGGTGCAGGTTTACCTAGGAAAGCACAATTAATAATAGTCATAACTCATCCCATGCCAGTGCCAGGGTAATGTCAATCCATGTCAGTAAAAGCGCAGGGGTGTAGACCCCTGTACAGACCCCCACCCCCGGTTGGGTGTTTGGTGTAGATGGAAGTTACTGACTGGAATACTGCACTGCTCGAGAAAGGGGGTGCAGCATTACAATTAACATTTGCAGAACCAGTCCTTTGGATTGTCTATCTATTTTATAATGTTAGCACACCTAAAAAAAAGCCATGCAGTGTGCTAAATACGTTGTTGACACTTGTTCATTTGAGTTCGTACAAAAAATTACCCTCACCAAAAATTTAGTCAGGCAGACAAGCACCCTAGGGGCTTATTCAAGAAAATATGGTATGGTATAACACATTGTCTTCTGCTGCAGTAGCTGGACGCATGATTCTTACCTAAATGTAAGGAGAAATTTGTTTGGTGAATGACAACCAATCCTCATGACATGGTGGTGCATGGTTCGTCCTGTGTTTCCTTTGTCTATGTTACACATACCATTCTCTCTTGCATCATACATTGACAGTGTAATTTTCTAGAAATAAACCACATTGCAAAATTGCACGTTACGACATAATTCCTGTACCCTTCCGATCGTCCCATAAACTTAAATTGTTTTGCACGACTCTTCCATCATGAGATATATAAAGCCCCTTGAAGCCTATGCAGAGACAGTTGCAAGTAGGATTGTCAGGAAGAACTTGTCACGTACGTATCTCCGAACCTATAAAGGCAGCATGGCAAGAGCTCCAAATGAAGCTGAGTTTGGGGCAATGAATCTTTTTGGTCTGTGTGTAAGATTTTACAACAACAGAGAGGAGACTATTCGATGGTGCAGGGAAAATGGACTGTTGGCCAGGGAAATGCATTGTGCCACATGCGGCTCATTATGCACTGAGACCATTGGTCGCCGTGAAGTTGATGGTCGCGTGTGGCGTTGCTCTGAAGGAGGGTGTCGCCGACGAATTAATATTCGTAAAGGCAGTTTTTTTGAGGGGTCTCACCTACAACTGTGGCAGGTTCTCTGCTTGACCTACTTTTGGAGCATTGATTGTGGGAGAAGCAGAGGACTGTCGCAGCAACAGATAATGAAGGAGTTGGAGATAGGGTGCAACTCCACGATAGTTGACTGGAAACAATTCTGCCGCGACGTCTGTGTCTCCTACTTTCTCAACCACCCTGAGCAAATAGGAGGGGAAGACCGGGTGGTTGAGATTGACGAGAGTTTATTTGCGCGAAGGAAGTACAATCGCGGCAGAATTGTTGCAGAGCAGTGGATCTTTGGCGGATATGACCCGGTCGCTAAGAAAGGGTTCTTGGTCCCTGTACCACGTAGAGATGCTGCCACCCTATTGCCAATTGTCCAACAATGGGTTCTGCCTGGCATAACGGTGTATTCCGACATGTGGCAGGCTTACAACCAGCTTGGTGCAATTGGCTATGGGCACGGTACAGTGAACCATACCCTTCACTTTGTCGATCCGGCAACGGGTGTCACTACCAACCATGTAGAGGCAATGTGGCAGAGGGCGAAGAACAAACACAAGGCACACCATGGGCCTACAAACAGGGACATGATTCCAGATTATTGTGCAGAGTTCATGTGGTACGAGAGATTTGGGGACAATACCTTTTACCACTTTTGGCATCAAGTGGCAACGGACTTATATGTTGTGTAAGTTTTTTAATTACTACTACTTTAATTCCTATCATTGCCCTTGATGTCAGCTAATAGGCACATAATTTGTAAAGGAAAAACTCAAATCACCCCCTTGTCTCAAATCCTTGACAGCCGTTATAAATGCACCCTGTTCGACCGCCCCTGGTATGCCTTGCATATGTTTTTTGCACATCTATATTTATATATTGCCTTTACATGTCTGGTACTGACACCACATATCCGCTACCCGATGTAATTGCCCCACCACCTCCTCCCATTTATTCATACTGAGACCCAACTTCAACTATGATAGGCCAAAAGTTTCAATATAAACCCATTCCATCCCTAGCCATTTTCCCTTTTGCATACGTAAACTTTAGGCGTACAATGTTCGGTATCTTTGCAACTTCGCCCCTCCACTGTTAGCTTTTTGGAATGTAACATATCATTTTATGTGAAGGATAATAAGAAAATTATTGCAAATGTCCATGCAGGCTCATTCCCGCACCAGCGCGACATAGCAGCAGTCTGTCACTGCTGCCTTTTTGGGATATGATATTTGCTCCATTATCGTACTCCATGTAAATCGTTAAGTCGTACACGGAATGAACATACGGATAGACAGATGGGTAAATGTTATATTTGTAGTGGTTATGGTAATGCACCAATTAGAATAATGGACAGTTGTATATGTCAAGTTGTACTAATTGTGTAGACATGAGGCACTGAACAAGCCGTCGCGGACATATAATGATATTGAAAACTTCATAGTTGCAACAGTTGTGAATTGGAAATTCCCCTTCACACACCATGGCCCCATAGATAACTGCAACTTGAAATTCTAGGAGAAATACAGGCAGGACATCCTGCATGCACACACCCTTATATATGTAATTTTTGCGTTCCCAATTTGGGAGAATAGGTCTTTAGGTGAGAGGTGGTGTTCCTGTAGCTGCCTATAAGTAGTGTGATGAACTCTGAAGTGCGTCCATTGCCAGCCACCCCCGGTTATTGCAACCTCCACTGCGCAAACTGATTTTATGACATTTCAGCCCCCCTCCCCACTATTGCAACCCCCCCCCCCCAATAGCACTGCTTTTTAACATCACTTGAATATTCATGCATGAAAAGCCACCTGAAAGCCTGCCATTTTCTCATTTTTTAGTGATTTGTTATTTATCCTATGTTATCGCACTGTCTGTCTCCTCATCAGATAGTGTCCTGTTATTCTTATTGTCATGACTGGTAATTTATGAAATGAGATGGTAGTGATTTGAGAGTAGCATGAATAGGGCATCTCTCTGTTTGTATGTTCTGCGTGACTTAGGCAAGCAAATGCACGTTTATGTGCAACTGTGTCCGCACAAGTCATGTGCCGGGGGTTACAGGCACTTATTGGCATATCCTGCTGTTCCATGCTATTACCTAACGAAAGCGAGACACTGTAAACAGAGGGTCCCCATTAGCTGTGGAATGAGAGCAGTTAGGCACCTAAGTAGCGCCAGTGGTTTTGGCGCCGCCAGCACACAGAGGTACACAGCATTTGGCGCCAAACTTGCACACTAAGTCTTGAAGCTGGAGGGGAAGAGGAGCTGCCTTTGCTTGCTGGTAAGTGCGCGTTTAATGTTATCAATTCAGGCTATAGCATGATGTTATATTCCAAGATAGGCATATATCATTATTGGGTACTCTATATAGCATGGTTTTGTGCTTAGGAGAGTGTTGAGGGGAAGAGATCATGGTGGCCAGATAGTGGCCAACCATAATTGGGAGTAGAATGCAAACATGGACCGATCCGTTGACGGATGGTCTCATATGAAAGAGCAAGTTGAGAGCTATCGTTTGGTATAATACTCATGGTCATATCCCCTCTAGTTGCCGAGAGGTGCAAAACCGTACTAGCGCCCTTACCCTAGCTGATTTAAGAATGCCCCTAGAAAATACGAGGCATCAAGGAGCTCGTCACCCTGCACCGTTTGTGCCAGCAGCAAGGAAACATTGGTAGGCATTTTGTGAAGCGTTTTTGCCGCCACTTCTACTTCGATGCTCTCATCTAGAAATGCACCACCTAAAGCGCTGTTAACATACCAGTTGTTTGGAACTGGTACCTCCTTCTCCACCACTGGCTGTAGCTGGGAATTGCTGAAGACTGCAACCTGATGCAATGATAGAGTAGTAGTTATTTTCTATGAAATGTATACCTAATTCATAAATGAAGCTGAGTATACTTAGCATTTTCATCTGCTTTTATGGCAAAGCTTCAGTTCCTATATGAAATGGGTATAGTATAGAATTATGTAGTTACCTTGACCTCATCGCATAACTGTAGACATACAAGGTACTTGAGATACAACTCAGTATTTTGTCTGCCCTATACTTCACAGAACCCTTAGCATTGAAAACAAGAGATTTTAAAAACACTACCCACTATATTCTCATCGCAGAACCTTGGGAATAGAATGCTATTCTGCTTTTCAGACTCGCTGATTGCCCACTTCCTCACAGGACCCCTTTGCCCCCAACCTTTCCTTTCTTGTCCTTTATATAGCCCGTATTTGGCACACTTCCATGCAATGCCCCTAGGTATACACAATTGCTTGAGCTCTTTCCTCTGACCTTCTGCATGATGCCGATTCTTCTCCCTTACTTGACCTAATTGATAAACTCTCCAGATTCGTCTTATTGGAGTTCATTAAGATTTATGGACTCCTGCTAGATATATCATCCAGTCACGTTGCCCAATGCAATAGAATGTCCATACATTGAAGCGAACTACTTTAAACGTAAATAAAAGAAAGTACTTGATGTGTTTGAAACTAGGTCATGACTGTTTTCCAGTCAAGTTCATCGATGTAATACACTCTTCATTCATTATATATGGCGAGCTTTAAAGTAGCTATACTAGATGTGATCAACATAAACAGGCCTAACTGCCCTCCATTCACGGTTTATATATATATATACATTACCAAAGTTTCTCAGCAGTAATATATTAGAAATACACCTTAGGAAAACGACAATTGCTTTCAATTTGTAAAACATGTTTCGATTGCTTCGACAACCATCTTCAGTTACAGAATAAGCATATTACATGGTGCAAACGATATAAAGGCAAGTGATTACTCCCTAGGGGTCTTACAACAACAACTATTCCATTGAGATAGAATGCGTTGGTGCTTAAGGTGGAAGACCCCTTATGAGAAAAAATCTACCATTTCAATGACTTTTGACTGGAGTCTGTGTTTGAAAGCTATAAAGACAAAATTGTGGCAAGATGCATGTTCTATTTTTAGAATATTGTTACCATAGCAACAATGAGCAGATAAACAATAGCAAAATGTGCAGGTTTTTGTGGCCAAAGTATCTCTAGATTCCTAAACTGTATGAGAATGAAAATTTCAGCATATATTAAACTGGTATGAGACTATGCAACAAACCTATGACATTTAGCAAGGTGTCTGTAGTTTTTTAAATTTTCAAAAATTAAATGCAGAAAGAAAATTTACATTTCCTAATGTAACTTTGAGACACTGAGAAAGCTTTGTTATTGTGACTGCTAACTCTCTTAGAGGTTTATTGCACAACATGCAGTATAACCAGTATATGCTGAAAATTTATGAGCTATCTGTATTCTAACAAGAACTGTCTTGTCCACAAAATCAGAACCTAGGCAAAATCACGGTTTTGAGAAAATGAACGTTAAAGTTTCATGTCATAAAAAGAAAGTCAAAATTGTCCAGATCCATGAGATTCTCCCTCTTCTTCTTGCTTTTTCTCATCTTTGGACTTTCTTTTACCCCTAAGCTGCTTTCTCCTCACTTTTGAGTTGTCTTTTTCACTGTTTTCTGCAAAATAAAGGCGCTTCTGATTTCGCACTTTGCAACTGTCCCTGGTGTATTTTCCAGGCATAATACCACACTCCTTATAAACATTAATTGCAGCAACTGCACCAAGGTTGAAGTGTGCAACAGCATCAAATACCCCAAATTCAAAAGTATCTCTCCCAACATACTGAGCTTTTGGACATCTTTCCCAAATCATGCCATTAAATGACTCGTTCTGATTTTGAGTTTTGCCATGCAGATATCATCCAAGAAGTTCATCTGAGCTTAACCTGGAGAAAATTGGTTTCACTTCTTTAATGATAGACACTGGTAATCCTGCTCCTGCCTTGTATGTTTTAGTCCCCTTTGCTCTGTCTGATTTGAACTTACGCCAGCTGTTAAGACCATCTGGGCAGTAGGTGTGATATTCTTTGTTCTCTGATGATGCACAATGAAACAAACCAGCTAAAATGGCTGATTTCATACCGTCAAAATCCCCTTTATTGGATCTCACAGCAATACCATAATAGTTCTGAAGGCGGTCAATCATCTTATCAGTTAGTTTACCCTTTCCACCTAACTTCTTTTCTTTCCTTAACTTCCTCAAAGCTGTACCAACCCTCTTTTGTACATGTCCAATGCATTCATACTTGATAACTTTGATATTGTCCTCTGCATAGGTATTCTCAATTGATGAGAAACTTTTTCTATCCCCATCACCATAAAAGTGATTATAAATTAGGGCACGCTTCTCCTTTGAGCGTTTGAAGATCCTTTGTGCCCCATCAGGTTCCATAGCAGGGGCAGACCCCCTATACTTTGCACTACAAATATGGTTTGTCTTCCATACCAAGTAATCAGCAGATTCCCTGTCATCTCTTTCATGCTTTTGGCAACCCTTACAATACCGAGACATTGCTTCAATGTCCAAAATTTTGCCAGTGTCTATAGACAGTGCAGCTACACAACCGTTCAGGGAGGAAAACCCACGCTTCTGCCATGTTCCATCAACAGAAACACCACAACTGATGGCTTTATCTTCTCTAGCATCAGCATGCAACTCTTTGCTGGCAGCAATCATACTATCCTCTGCAACCTTGAAAACTTTAGTTGTTAATCTTCTTGAGATTTTGTCAAAATTATTTTTTGTGGGAACACCTGGAATGGTCATAAGACCACAAAACTTTTTTGCTCCTGCAAAACCTTCAATACATCTCATAGCATAAACGAGGCGAATATTTACGTTGTATCCAGTGGATGATTTTGCAGAAGTGTA
This sequence comes from Mastigias papua, assembly GCA_964019165.1. NCBI lineage: Eukaryota > Metazoa > Cnidaria > Scyphozoa > Rhizostomeae > Mastigiidae > Mastigias > Mastigias papua. The sequence continues at coordinate 13,355,894 of OZ025280.1, forward strand.
AAAATCATGTATCCAACCACAGGTCAAACACTGAAGTTGAAGACAGCTGGCACATCCCATTTTCCTATTGGGAATTTCATACAAAGCCAAGCCCTTTTCGCAACAATCTGGGCATGCAAACAGTTGAAATACGTTTCCAAGCACACCTAAGTCCATGAAACGAAAGCCTGTACCCTCCTCGATATTTCCTAACTTTTTTATTGGGCTTAGGCTCGTATCAATCTTCCTAGATGATACAGATCTTTTGGCTGGCTTGGTAATTGGCGTTGAATGAATGATTTGATCGCCACTCTTATCAACTACAGTAGGCCTAAGTGCTCCTTGCGATGGATTTTTCATTGTAGTAATCCTACTGCTTAAAACTCTCTTCCTTTTGCTGCCTGAAGTCTCAGTAAACTGATTACCTTGAAACCTTCGCTTTCCTCTCTTTGTTGATCTAAATTTTCGCCTTGGAACTGCACTTTTATCATCGCTATTATCCATCTCAAAGTTTGCCAAAGTTGAGTGCAATATGCCTGCCTCCTCTATGATCACTACCTGTGATTTACTTTTTCACATCGAGGTTAACCACAGGTAAACCAACCCAAGACATCTACTAGCCTAAATGGTCGTGGGGAAGCATTTTCATCTAATATTTCCAAATTTTCCCATTGCTAAGGGCATTGCTATGCAGCAAATATGCTACATTGTACCACATACTGGCAATTTTATCATGCATTGAGCTACACAAGATCTTACAATTATCTTTCATCTTATAGAGCAATACATTCTGTACTAAAATCAAAAATACAAAAATTTCAGTTTTCAGGGTGAAAATAAAGGGGTCTTCTACCTTAAATTGAGGGTTGTAATATATCCTATGATAATACCAATGGGTGCCAAGTGCTTAGAATGCGGGCTGTAGTATGATAACAAAGGGAAATACCTGGGGATATAGGACAATTAGAGTAGGAGCAAATGAATAGGCAGCAGATATATGAAAAAAAAGAGACAAACAAACAAACAAACTAGATGCTTAATGTTAAGGTGCTATGTGTTAGTTGGGAATTAAGATCAGGTTTGAGCCAGCTGTGTAGAGCTTCCTTACTTTTGAGTTGATAACTGCTTGTGGCAGTATCTAGGATGGTAAAAGAGTCTTCGCTTATAAGTTTTTTACGACAACTGGAAGATGAGAGGAGGTGTTTGTAAATATGCGAGCTTTTATCCCGTGATATATGCTCACAAACACGAGTAGAGAAATGTCGGCATGTCTCGCCAACGTATACGGAATTACATCCCGTACAACAGACTTTGTAAACTACACGTGAGCGCAATGATTTAGGGATGGGATCTTTGCTAGAAAACATGTTGCTGAGTTTATAGGATGAGAAGACTAATCGTATATCTAAATTAGAACAATAAGCTTTGAGTATAGATCTCACTTTTCTTTGGGCAAATGAGGAGATGCTTAAGTAGGGCAATTTGAAATTTAAGGTAGCAGTAGCTACAGATTCAGTAGACGATCCGGTATTAGATTTGACAAAAGGGGGTGAGGCTAGAGAAGTGTTGTTCAGATATTGTTTAACCCTTTGCCGTTCACCCTAAAAGCGGTGGTTGACGCAACCATTGAAAAACATAGCCATAAAATTTAAAGTATGAAATAATGTCTATCAAGCTATAGCTTATTTTAAAGCTTGATTGATATGCTATCTGATTATTGAGGCCTTGCACCATTTTATGATTTTTTTCTACTATTTGGTTAGTATTACTTGCACCTTAATTGGTGTGCAACCCATGAAAACTTGCATTCAACATAAAAAAAATGCTATTTATCTTCATTTGATGATAAAACTTACTAAGACTAATAGAGAGCTGTTTGTATGCTGGATATACACAGAAATTTTCAGCTCAGAAGCTTCTATGGTCTAAAAGTTACTGCACCATCTATCGGGTGCAAAATGTGGCTATTGATGCTGCGTTTTGCAATTATGCCTATGATAATGGTATTACTTCACAAAAATTTTCAAAGCTCTTTTGCTTGTGATAAGTAAATATAAGCTATGGTAATGAGAGAGAAGTATTCTGAAATTGCTCCTTGCATGAACAGCATGATTGCAAAATATAAAAATGAAACAATATTGATAAAATAACAAAAACAATTTTGCAGCATGTTACTAAAATTTGCTGTCCTCACTGGTTCTAACGCTTATGATCTGTGATATTCCTTGCTGTGCCAAATCTCAAAACAATTTTTGTCAGCTGTACAGTGTAAGTACACTTGACACTGAGGTGTATCACAGTAAGAAAGCACTTTGAGTTCTTTCTTTGATGTGGCATAGCATACTTTACAATTCCTTTTTGCTTTGCTAAATTTTGGCATGTGATGAGTCTCGTACATGTCTAGCTCTTTCTTTGGGGGGCCATGTATGGGTGGGTTGCCATACTGTTCAAGTCCAACTAGTTCTCTAATCAGCTCTTCTCTAAATTCAGTTATTGAGAACTTCTTTGGTCTTTGTAGTAGCTCCTCGTCTTGGTGTACTGCACGGTGCAGTTGAAACAGAATATAACTGTTTACTATGGAAGTGTCAATCATATGAAAAAATAATGTCTTCCACCATCTCAAACACTTTCGAAGAACATTTCTCGATACAATTAATTGATCAGATCTATCAACACCATTCATCCTGTTGTTATAACTGTCAATGGCTTTGGGTTGCTTTATCTCAACTCTTTGCCAAATACCATCAATTTTTTCCTTCTTTTCTGCCATTACAAAATCATTGGCATTTTCAATTGATGATAATATAGTCACCACTCTGTTGTCTTTCCATTGTTGAGCTAGGCAAACACCATCTCTTTCCCATCTCATACTACCACGCTCTTTCTTACGAGCCCATAACTTTCCTTTCTTCATGCTGTCTGGAAAGCCTTTTCTGTTTTCTGATGCTGTTCCAGTTGAGGGTACACCTAATGAAAACAGATCCTTTACAAGCTTTACAGATGTATAAAAGTTGTCAAAGTATACATGATAGCCTTGCTTAGTGTAGTCATCCAAAAGGTTCATTACAGTCTCATAGCCAAGTCCATTCTCTGAAGGCGCATTTCCTGCTTTACGTCCAACATATACATCAAAGTCTACGGTATATCCATTTGTGCTGTCAGCTAATAGCCATAACTTGATGCCCCATTTGGTTGGCTTGTTTTTTATATACTGCCGTATGCCTGAACGATGCTTGGATTTTACCATTCTTTCATCAACTGACACATTTTGAAATGGCTGGTAGAATTCTTTGAACTTTCTCTTGAAATGATCAAGAAAACTACTCACTTTACGTAATTTGTCTTTTGGATCTTCAGCTGCTGGGTCTACAACATGAAGCATCCCCATTAGTGCTTTGAACCGTCTCTGAGACATCATGCTCCTTGCCCAAAGACCATGATACAATGTCTTGGTGCTCCAGTAATGTTGAAAAGAACTTACATCTACCAGCCCAAAATAAATAATAAGTGCAATTAACTTATCCAGTTCCTGTGGAGTTGTTTCTACCCAAGCACCATGTTTGTCTCCATATGAGGATTTGTACTGTATATTTCTCCATGCATATGCATTGGTATTAGTACATATCTGTTGCATTATTGCATTTGAGAAGAAAAGTCTAAAAAAACCCAATGCTGTTGTCATGCTTCCTCTCAGTCTTGGGCCTTCCAAATGTAATCCTGGTGGCCTTCTTGGTGCAAATGGAGGGAGGTTGTTTCCTATATCAGGTGTGTCATATCCATTATCAGGCTGTGGTTGCAGTGCGACATTCACCTCAGCTGATTGTTTATTTGCACCTCTACGTCCCTCCATTACTCTTTTTCCTCGAGCAGACCTTCTCCCTTTTCTGTCTTTCATCCTTGAGACTGGGGTTGTTGTTTGAGGCTCTGCGATCACATCATGACTTGTATAGCTCTCTTTAGAAATTTCAGCTAGCTGGGATAGCCTAAATAAAGTATAGATAACATATTCAGAGCAACTGATGCATAAAAAATAGTGGTATTATTATAACAGTATTGTAAAAAATCAAAACTGTAGATTAGCACAGCTGCTACATCACTCTAGTAGGAAAGTGCAGTAAGGCAAAAGTCCTACAAAAATGTGAGAAATAAGACAAAAGTAATGCTCCTGACTGAAGCCACACCGTTATATAAGCAGTGAATATGATACTGAAGGCAATAAACTTTCTTTGAAGTGATATTGTGTTCCATGGGAACAGGATGTGAAAAAAGAATGTTTCAAATGAATAACTCTAAGGTTAGAACGGGAATGGAGCTGATATAAGTGCTGTTACTATATAAAAAATACCCCAATTCAATGTAAGAATATATCTAGATCTTTGTTGAGGAAAATTTGCGTAACATGCTGCTAGTAATTCCATGGGAACAAACTGGCCTACAATTATTTACAATTTGACTCACCTGTCGAGTGGATCTTGGTCACTTTCTCCTTCTAATTCATTGTCTAATTCAAACTCTTCTCCACTTGACATGCCACCGATCTCACTATCAATATCGCTTTCTCCCTCACTTATATCATTCATCAAAATATCTAGCACTTGTTCAGCTGTAAACCGTACATTCGAACGCTTGGCTGAGGAGGCCATTTTGAATGGCCTTGCTACTTCAAGTCTCCTTACTTCAAGAAGGAAAAACAAGAAAACCAATCAAACGCCACACTCATCCATAAGCCAATTTGATTGGTTGAAACCTATTAGCTATTGTAAGATGATAAAATATAGTCGTGTATACTTTGTTGTTGTTATAGCAACAATTACGTCATCGTTCCTGGAGGAACGATATTTTGACTAGTGAACGTCAAAGGGTTAATGACTCGATCAATAATTGTGGATGGGAACATATTTCTCTTAAGAGTAATAATGAGATTTTCGATGTCCTTATGAAATCCTTGCCATGTATTATTAATTTTATATGTTCTATCTACTAGAGTTTTAACCAACCCAACCTTATAGGGGTGCGAGGAGAAACTGAAAAAGGTAGTGAGAAGTCCAGTATAAGTGGTTTTGTGATAGACAGATGTTGTAGGAGAAGATGCAGTATTGCCAACCAGAACATCCAAGAAAGCTAGTCTGTTGCTAGCTTCCTTTTCCATGGAAAATGTTATATTAGGGTGTTGTTTATTGAGGAAAGTAAAGAATGACAGAGCATCATGTTCAGAATTGAAGAGGCAAGAGGCAGAGTAGAGAAGAGGCAGAGCATTGTCCCATATCCCCAGGTATTTCCCTTTGTAATCATACTACAGCCCGCATTCTAAGCACTTGGCACCCATTGGTATTATCATAGGATATATTATAACCCTCATTTTAAGCACCGACGCATTCTATCTCAATGGAATAGTTTTTGTTGTAAGACCCCTAGGGAGTAATCACTTGCCTTTATATCGTTTGCACCATGTAATATGCTTATTCTGTAACAGAAGATGGTTGTCGAAGCAATCAAAACATGTTTTACAAATTGAAAGCAATTGTCGTTTTCCTAAGGTGTATTTCTAAGATATTACTGCTGAGAAACTTTGGTAATATTATCTACGACTTATCAGCAAAATATGAAGGTGTACTATCAATTAGTCATCTACGCAAACTGGAGAAGGTCTCCAAAAAAGTACGTAAAGCTGAACTCGATATCCAGTTTCTAAAGAACTGCTTGACATTCAACGTGGCTCCAACATTCTTATGTTTTCCGCTTCCCGGAACATAAGGTCATGATGTAAAAGCTATCCGTCAGCGACTTCTACGGAGTGCAATCAAAAGAAGACAGAGGGAGTATAGAAAGCTCGTGTTTGAAAGAGATAAGATACACAAAGAAATCAAGGGAATTCTAACATCTATAGAACTGTACGTTGTAGAGAAAGCCATGAGACGAAATGTAAAAGATGAAGAAAGAAAGACAGCTGTGATTCACGAAAAGAAACTCAAAAGTCTAACTAAGAACGAAGCTCTGCCTTTTTCCGCAAGAGATACAATTCACAACATCTCCTCATATCGCTTAACACCGGATGACGAAGAAGTCTTAAAACATGGTCTCACTCATTCCATCATCCCACCAAGAATCCGTAAGTCAGATATTTTTACATGCTTTGAAATGATTCATCGCTCTATGCTTGGAAAGCTGATAGATTCCAGGAATGCCTCTAAGCTGAGATCTGACCTGTCACATTTGGCACACCTCTACGTTTCCTCCCATCGCATTTCTGCCAGTGATGTCAAGACACACAGGATTCTTAAAGGGCTACGTAACAACGAACAGATCGTTATTCTGAGAGCAGACAAGGGAAATTCTGTGGTTATAATAAACAACGATGATTATAGAAAAGGTATTGTGGACATTCTAAGCGATACCAGCAAATTTAAGAAATTACGCACAGATCCCACTCTTACTAGAGAAGGTAAACTGCAGCGTTTTCCTAGAGAACTTAAGACCAAAGGTAAATTAGATAATGACATCTATAGTAAAATATACCCAACAGGATCACAACCTGCTAGGATCTATGGGCTTCCCAAAATCCACAAGCTTAAAGTACCCAATACTATGCCTACTTTCCGACCCATAGTGTCTTCCATCCGCACATACAACTATGAGCTTAGCAAATATCTTTGTAGCATCTTACAGCCATGTATACCTAATGAGTACACTGCTGCCGATACATTTTCTTTTGTCTCTGAGCTTAAGAACATTGCTACTAGCAACAAATTTATGGTCTCTTTTGATGTTAATAGTCTGTTCGCCAACATACCACTAAATGAATCCATCGATCTTGCAGTCTCCTATATCTTACAGAATAATTCAAACCTCAAACTGTCTAAAGAAGACCTCAGTAAACTATTCTCATTCGCCACAGCACAGACCCATTTTCTCTTTAACGGCAGCACTTATGATCAGGTAGATGGCGTCTCAATGGGATCACCGCTTGCACCGGTACTAGCTAACCTTTTCATGGGTCATCACGAAAAGATTTGGCTTGAAAACTTTGATAACTCTAAGGTTCTCTTCTATTGCAGATATGTTGATGATACTTTTTGCCTCTTCAATTCTGAACATGATGCTCTGTCATTCTTTAATTTCCTCAATAAACAACACCCTAATATAACATTTTCCATGGAAAAGGAAGCTAGCAACAGACTAGCTTTCTTGGATGTTCTGGTTGGCAATACTGCATCTTCTCCTACAACATCTGTCTATCACAAAACCACTTATACTGGACTTCTCACTAACTTTTTCAGTTTCTCCTCGCAATCCTATAAGGTTGGGTTGGTTAAAACTCTAGTAAATAGAACATATAAAAGTAATAATACATGGCAAGGATTTCATAAGGACATCGAAAATCTCATTATTACTCTTAAGAGAAATATGTTCCCATCCACAATTATTGATCGAGTCATTAAACAATATCTGAACAACACCTCACCCCCTTTTGTCAAATCTAATACCGGATCGTCTACTGAATCTGTAGCTACTGCTACCTTAAATTTCAAATTGCCCTACTTAAGCATCTCCTCATTTGCCCAAAGAAAAGTGAGATCTATACTCAAAGCTTATTGTTCTAATTTAGATATACGATTAGTCTTCTCATCCTATAAACTCAGCAACATGTTTTCTAGCAAAGATCCCATCCCTAAATCATTGCGCTCACGTGTAGTTTACAAAGTCTGTTGTACGGGATGTAATTCCGTATACGTTGGCGAGACATGCCGACATTTCTCTACTCGTGTTTGTGAGCATATATCACGGGATAAAAGCTCGCATATTTACAAACACCTCCTCTCATCTTCCAGTTGTCGTAAAAAACTTATAAGCGAAGACTCTTTTACCATCCTAGATACTGCCACAAGCAGTTATCAACTCAAAAGTAAGGAAGCTCTACACATTAGCTGGCTCAAACCTGATCTTAATTCCCAACTAACACATAGCACCTTAACAGTAAGCATCTAGTTTGTTTGTTTGTTTGTCTCTTTTTTTTTCATATATCTGCTGCCTATTCATTTGCTCCTACTCTAAGTGTCCCATATCCACAGGTATTTCCCTTTGTTATCATACTACAGCCCGCATTCTAAGCACTTGGCACCCATTGGTATTATCATAGGATATATTACAACCCTCATTTTAAGCACCGACGCATTCTATCTCAATGCAATAGTTTTTGTTGTAAGACCCCTAGGGAGTAATCACTTACCTTTATATCGTTTGCACCATGTAATATGCTTATTCTGTAACTGAAGATGGTTGTCAAAGCAATCGAAACATGTTTTACAAATTGAAAGCAATTGTCGTTTTCCTAAGGTGTATTTCTAATATATATATATATATATATATATATATATATATATATATATATATATATATATATATATATATATATATATATATATATATATATATATATATATATATATATATATATATATATATAAATGATATATGGACAGAGTTAGGACAGGAGAAGTATGATCGATCTATCGTCTAGCAAATATCGGCTATCAATCTACCAGCGACTTAAGACACTCCAAGAATCTACTCTACTCTATGCAAGGACGCCAGGAGACCAAAGTAAGATATACACCTTTACGAATTGCATAAGCTATTGTAGTAATTATTTGTTGTGTTAGCATAGGCCGTATGATTTCATACTTTACCTAAGTATATTTAGTTTTAGCTTTACTGTATCATTTGATTTTAGTTCAAATCAACAGAATTCAATAAACCCAACACAATTCGATACAGGTCAATGCAAATAAACACAACCCCAATACCGACCAACATCAGAACTATATCTATTAAAGCCCCATCAAGGCAAGAGATCAATTATATGCAATTTATGCCATTAGCATCATATCAATGTACAATAAGTTCACTATTCGCTTGATTTACTTTGATTGCTAGTTTCACATTGATCTACTGAACCCTTTTTGAAACAAATGAACGATTGTTGCATTTGAATGTGAGTTTGCTTGTGTACGAAGACTACATTAGTTTGAATTTGTTCCCATTGGATTATCTATCTCAGTATGAATTTGTTCATTTCGTAATCTCATTATCGGGCGTCAAGTATCAGTTAGCAAACTTTGCTGCGTCAATTCAAAGCAATTTATGCAAGAATCGTAAGATTAGGGAATGTACAAGTGAGAAAATGACTAGTGGTAAAACCGAGATTAAAGTCGTCGAGGAATCGGAAATTATGGAAGTCGTATTGGGAGAGGCCGTCGCTCCTCTGAAAATGTCTGGACAAGTGACACGGGACAGCAGTGTCGCGAAAGGCCTTTTTACGAAGAAACGCAATGAAATTAGCAATATCTTTGAAGAATTGACGGAAAGGTCTGAAGTGGAGAAGAAAGTATCGGAACTGATATCTAGTTTTGAAGGACTAGTGAGGGCTCATGTTCTATATCATGATACTCTAACGGAGAAATTAGACATTGAGGAGTCCAATGACTATATGAGATTTGAAGACCTGAAGTTCAAGGAGCTAGCTCACTCTCTTGACAAATGCAAGGCCAAACTTTTGGGCAACTCAGAAAATCTGCCTGTGAATTTGCAATCGCTTGTTACACCGTATGATTCGGCCAGCCAAGCAGGGAAGAGTAAAAGATCGTTCAGTGTTGGAAGCTCACTTTCTAGTACAGAGGCAAAACTCTCAGCAAAAACGGCGGGGCTACTTGCAAAGGCCTCTACACTTGGGAAGTTAAATGAAATAGAACAGAAGCAGCTACAACTTAAGCAAGTAAAGTGAGAACTCCAGATTAAAGCAGGGCTAGCAGAGACTGAAGCAGAAGAAGACGCTTTAGCTGAAGCTGAAGGAAGCAAGGCAAGTACTTGGGTCAAGAGTATACTCCCCGAGGACCCTATGCAACCAAGGTCCCTTGTTAACTCATGGCTTTTGCAGAACACTGAGCTCAATATGCCTGCTATACCTAAAGAGGAGCTTAGCCATTCCCATAGGGAATCCACCACAAACCCTGTAATAGGTCACTTCGGAACATGCAGGACCTTTACTTTTCTCGTCCTTAGCAACAGCACAAAGGGGAAGTGTCTTTAGTTGCACTTGAAAGCTACAGCTACAGTGATGCCCAAAAGTTGTTGTGTGACGTTTTGCACAAGGAATAAAGTAAAAAATCCGGATTTAAGTGTCTATTTGCTTCCAAGTGAAGCAACAGAGCCGGAAAGAAGGTTGTAATGGCTGCCAGCTATACGAAGAGAGGACAAAGATGGGAAGCTATGGTCCCCAGCATCAGATTATTATTACGTTTGTTCAAGACATTTTATTGAAGGTATGAATTAGTTGGATTTTTAATTAGACATTTTTTACAAGCAATTCTTATTACTTATAATTGCTATGAGCCATCTCATATAGACTGACGTCATCATCCTAATCAAAGAACTTGTCTTTTCTATATTCTGATGTCTTGGTTCAGTTCTTTGTTAGCATCCAAATCTTTTTTGCCGATATTTTCAAAGTGAAATTCATTTGACAGGTCGCAAGTCAAATGATGTTGAGCACCCTGATTATGTTCCCTCTTTGTTTCCCGAAGAAAATAGAAGATCTGCTAAGCCAAGTAAGCTTGCCTGTTATGAGAGGAAACAAAAACGTGACAGCATTAAAAGAGTACTAGATGCCAATAAGCAGAGAAATTTAGGTTTTGAAGTAATTGAAAGACAGTATGAACAAGCTGTAGATGTAGGCACAGGGCAAACCACATAAAACGCCCCTTCTGAAAGTGTCCATGATGAAACTTTGCATATCTCTCCCCAAGCTAGTGAAGAAGAGAACATAGCTCTTAAGGAAGAGAAAGAAACCCTGCATGAAGAGCTTGCAGAGCTGAAAGCAGCTGATCTAAGCTTGATGATGGAGAATGGAAGATTAAAACAGGAAGTAGACAGCCTTAAAACAAAGCTTCGACTAGCAGAAGGGAGAGCTTTGAGTATTAGTACTATAAAGGAGAAGGATGGAAACTGTAGACTGCTGACAGGGATTAGTTGGGGTTCGTTTCAAGTTCTTTTTGGATATCTTGAGGGTTTCATAAAGCAAAGTGGCTCTGGTATAAACAGCAAGTTAAATTCTGAGACTCAGCTATTTCTTACCCTTCTAAAACTAAGGCAGAATGTTTCTATGGATCTGCTAACACTGATGTTTGGAATAGCATGATCAACTCTTCATGCTATCTTTAACAAATGGGTACATTTGATGTACTTGAAGATACGTTTTCTTGTACATTGGCCAGATAGAGAGGTGTTCTTCAAAACTATTCCTCCTTCCTTCAAAGCAAAGTACCCCAGACTGACATGCATTGTTGATTGCTTTGAAATCAAAATTGAATATCCAAAGAGCCATAAAGCCAGAACACAAACATATTCAAGCTACAAAAAGTCAACTACTGTGAAGTTCTTTATTGCCTGTCACCCAGCTGGGTGTATAACATATATTAGTCCTGCATGGGGTGGCAGAGCATCAGATGTAGAAATTGTCAGGAAATCAGGCTTTATATCACACAAATATTTTGAACCTGGTGACCAAATATTGGCAGATAGGGGATTCACTTATAGGAACGTGTGTTGTTGGGTCCTATAGACTGCAGATGTTCGTTCAGTGACATTCGTCGTTGATCCATGTTGTTGCGTAGCCTTATTTAACGTGCAGAGAACACGGAGGCAGAGAGAGGAGACGTTGATGTTGACGGTACTCTGACTCTACTCTGACTGAACTTTACATTACAAATAACAGTGATATATACAGAAACATTGAACAACCGAAATAAACATGAGTTACGTACAGGAAAGGGTTAGGTGGTTGTTAGTTGTTTGTTGAATAGATTCGTGTGGCGATGTTTGCATGTGGAACAACAGAAGAGGAATGACCGGGTGTGTGATGACAGGAGTGACGTATGGTCATGTCCCAGGTGTGTGATTTGAGTATGCGAATGAATGAAAAGAAGAAAATTGGCATTGAGTATGAAATGGCCTATGTGTACAATGTTTACGTGTCACTACAAGAGCTCCCCCCTTAGAATGCAAGCGGATGAGAAGCATTCGATCCGTAAGGGAGAAAGCAGTGTAGGAGTGTAAACATTGTAGGAAGAATGAAATGATGAGATGAGATGTGAGAATAGCGTTAGTTTCCCTAGTTAGGCTAATGATAAGTACAGTAGTTGCATGAAAACGTATAGGTAATAATTGAAGATACACGAATATATGAAGCGAAAATATACGAAAATAAGATGACATACACATGAAGAATTAGCGATAAAGGTCCAAACATACAATAAAAATGTCCATTTTTGCGGTGGCCACGATGTGATGTTGTCAAGGTTTTGTGCGTTGGATAACCAAGAACCAGCGTGTCGGCGTTCGACGGTTGTGATTTGCGAGGTTTTATGTGTTGGGTCACCAGGAACCAGAATGTCGGCGTTCGACGATTGAGTGTGAGGTTTTGTGAGTAGGATCAACCAGGAACCTGAATGTCGGCATTCGACGAGTGTGTGCGAGGTTTTGTGAGTAGGCTGACCAGGAACCTTTGCTGTGTTGCTTAGGCACTACAGTGGGTCGAGTGCGAGTTGCGATGAGCTGCTTGTCTTGCTTGCTTGTTGAAGCTGGATCAACGAAGGATTTGCGGGTCACGTCTCGGTCACCATTATAGGAACGTGTGTTGTTGGGTCCTATAGACTGCAGATGTTCGTTCAGTGACATCCTTCGTTGATCCATGTTGTTGCGTATCCTTATTTAACGTGCAGAGAACACGGAGGCAGAGAGAGGAGACATTGATGTTGACGGTACTCTGACTCTACTCTGACTGAACGTTACATTACAAATAACAGTGATATATACAGAAACACTGAACAACCAAAATAAACATGAGTTACGTACAGGAAAGGGTTAGGTGGTTGTTAGTTGTTTGTTGAATAGATTCGTGTGGCGATGTTTGCGTGTGGAACAACAGAAGAGGAATGACCGGGTGTGTGATGACAGGAGTGACGTATGGTCATGTCCCAGGTGTGTGATTTGAGTATGCGAATGAATGAAAAGAAGAAAATTGGCATTGAGTATGAAATGGCCTATGTGTACAATGTTTACGTGTCACTACAAGAGCTCCCCCCTTAGAATGCAAGCGGATGAGAAGCATTCGATCCGTAAGGGAGAAAGCAGTGTAGGAGTGTAAACATTGTAGGAAGAATGAAATGATGAGATGAGATGTGAGAATAGCGTTAGTTTCCCTAGTTAGGCTAATGATAAGTACAGTAGTTGCATGAAAACGTATAGGTAATAATTGAAGATACACGAATATATGAAGCGAAAATATACGAAAATAAGATGACATACACATGAAGAATTAGCGATAAAGGTCCAAACATACAATAAAAATGTCCATTTTTGCGGTGGCCACGATGTGATGTTGTCAAGGTTTTGTGCGTTGGATAACCAAGAACCAGCGTGTCGGCGTTCGACGGTTGTGATTTGCGAGGTTTTATGTGTTGGGTCACCAGGAACCAGAATGTCGGCGTTCGACGATTGAGTGTGAGGTTTTGTGAGTAGGATCAACCAGGAACCTGAATGTCGGCATTCGACGAGTGTGTGCGAGGTTTTGTGAGTAGGCTGACCAGGAACCTTTGCTGTGTTGCTTAGGCACTACAGTGGGTCGAGTGCGAGTTGCGATGAGCTGCTTGTCTTGCTTGCTTGTTGAAGCTGGATCAACGAAGGATTTGCGGGTCACGTCTCGGTCACCATTATAGGAACGTGTGTTGTTGGGTCCTATAGACTGCAGATGTTCGTTCAGTGACATCCTTCGTTGATCCATGTTGTTGCGTATCCTTATTTAACGTGCAGAGAACACGGAGGCAGAGAGAGGAGACATTGATGTTGACGGTACTCTGACTCTACTCTGACTGAACGTTACATTACAAATAACAGTGATATATACAGAAACACTGAACAACCAAAATAAACATGAGTTACGTACAGGAAAGGGTTAGGTGGTTGTTAGTTGTTTGTTGAATAGATTCGTGTGGCGATGTTTGCGTGTGGAACAACAGAAGAGGAATGACCGGGTGTGTGATGACAGGAGTGACGTATGGTCATGTCCCAGGTGTGTGATTTGAGTATGCGAATGAATGAAAAGAAGAAAATTGGCATTGAGTATGAAATGGCCTATGTGTACAATGTTTACGTGTCACTACAAGAGCTCCCCCCTTAGAATGCAAGCGGATGAGAAGCATTCGATCCGTAAGGGAGAAAGCAGTGTAGGAGTGTAAACATTGTAGGAAGAATGAAATGATGAGATGAGATGTGAGAATAGCGTTAGTTTCCCTAGTTAGGCTAATGATAAGTACAGTAGTTGCATGAAAACGTATAGGTAATAATTGAAGATACACGAATATATGAAGCGAAAATATACGAAAATAAGATGACATACACATGAAGAATTAGCGATAAAGGTCCAAACATACAATAAAAATGTCCATTTTTGCGGTGGCCACGATGTGATGTTGTCAAGGTTTTGTGCGTTGGATAACCAAGAACCAGCGTGTCGGCGTTCGACGGTTGTGATTTGCGAGGTTTTATGTGTTGGGTCACCAGGAACCAGAATGTCGGCGTTCGACGATTGAGTGTGAGGTTTTGTGAGTAGGATCAACCAGGAACCTGAATGTCGGCATTCGACGAGTGTGTGCGAGGTTTTGTGAGTAGGCTGACCAGGAACCTTTGCTGTGTTGCTTAGGCACTACAGTGGGTCGAGTGCGAGTTGCGATGAGCTGCTTGTCTTGCTTGCTTGTTGAAGCTGGATCAACGAAGGATTTGCGGGTCACGTCTCGGTCACCATTATAGGAACGTGTGTTGTTGGGTCCTATAGACTGCAGATGTTCGTTCAGTGACATCCTTCGTTGATCCATGTTGTTGCGTATCCTTATTTAACGTGCAGAGAACACGGAGGCAGAGAGAGGAGACATTGATGTTGACGGTACTCTGACTCTACTCTGACTGAACGTTACATTACAAATAACAGTGATATATACAGAAACACTGAACAACCAAAATAAACATGAGTTACGTACAGGAAAGGGTTAGGTGGTTGTTAGTTGTTTGTTGAATAGATTCGTGTGGCGATGTTTGCGTGTGGAACAACAGAAGAGGAATGACCGGGTGTGTGATGACAGGAGTGACGTATGGTCATGTCCCAGGTGTGTGATTTGAGAATGCGAATGAATGAAAAGAAGAAAATTGGCATTGAGTATGAAATGGCCTATGTATACAATGTTTACGTGTCACTACACACTCTCCATGATGATTTTGGTGCATTGGTTGGTGCAGAGCTAAAAACACCATCTTTCATGCGTGGAAGAAAACAGCTGCCTGCCAAAGAGGTTGAGGAGTCAAGGGACTTGTCAAGCATAAGGATACACATAGAACGTCTCATAGGGCTAATCAAAACAAGGTATCATATTCTTGAGGGCCAATGCCAATAAAATTTATAAAATCATTGAAGGATGAAGCCGGGGGAGTATCAGATGTTACAGTTGTTGACAAATTAGTAAATGTATGTGCAGCACAGGTTAATATGGACAATAGTATTGTTTACAATGCATAACACTTTTTCTACAATGGCTGCCAAAACTCTTGGAACACCTTGCTTCTTATCTCTATACACTATCTCCCCTCCCCCCTGTACAATGTTGTGATATGGCTAGGAAACGAAGAAAAATGTAGATCTAACTTCACCAAGTGCACCGCACATCCAGTGACATATTCGTCGTTCTTCTCAACATTGTTTCAGGGGGGAGGGGGGGCTGTTTACGTGAAATACGACAATGAGGCGGTAAATATCTATTTCTAGGAAATTCCACGCTACTGTTCCAACTACTTTTGGCAGCCATTGTCTTTTCGAAATTTCGAAAACGGCTAGTAGGAAATCAGAAACAACTTTCACATAGGGGTTTTCTGGTGTGCTGATTTCATTGGTGAAATTGACATTGTGATCAGACAAGTCTGTGACGTTATAAAAGCTAAAAGGTTGTTTTTCAATGTCATATTTTACAGTTTACACTAGCTGGCTCAAACCTGATCTCAAGTCCCAACTAACACATAGCACCTCATGATATCTGCTGCCTATTCATTTGCTTCTACTCTACTTGTCCCATATCCCCAGGTATTCCCCTTTGTTATCATATTACAGCCCGCATTCTAAGCACTTGGCACCCATTGATATTATCATAGGATATATTATAACCCTCATTTTAAGCACAGACGCATTCTATCTCAATGGAATAGTTTTTGTTGTAAGACCCCTAGGGAGTAATCACTTGCCTTTATATCATTTGCACCATGTAGTATGCTTATTTTGTAACTGAAGATGATTGTCCAAGCAATGGAAACGTTTTACAAATTGAAATCAATTGTCGCTTTTCTAAGGTTTATTTCTAATATATAACTGCTAAGAAACTTTGGTAACATATTTTAAATGTTTTGCAAGATTATCCTTAGAAAACTTAGATATATACTGTATATTCATATCAATCATACTACTATCTTATTTCCTACTTATCCAACAATGCTAATTGCATGTTTCTCAAATAAATATGTTCTACTGCCAGTGTGACATGAAATATATTCGACTGTTAATATAACATTACATAATAATCCTCCTGTGCAGCTACGAGACACATTTGTTTTTACAAGGCAACAGACATTGAAACCATATATGTTTTCAATGTGATACAGAAAACAAGAACGTAGAGAGGTGATGGTGTGTATACGCATACAGACATAAATATATAAAAAGATTAAATACATAAATAGAATATACAAATATATATATTTACAGTGTATTTCTGCACAAATCATATAATCATAAGAAAGTGTGATAACAATTTAGTAAATAAAGTATTTCAATTGATTAACTGTCCCATTCAATATGTGTGATACACCCTGAACAGCATGCCAACTGCAATCAATCCTGTAAAATATAGGAAGTAGGTAATTACAACCTTGACCGTTGAATTGATTGGTATCAATACCAGCATGCAAAGTGTCTAAAAGGCGGTGCATTTCAAATCTCTTATTTGTGAAAGACGATAATACGGAGAAATTTCTAGTTATACTTTTAAGCAGTATACATACCTTATGGCTCATAGAGAAACCGCGTCGGTGATTGCTGTCGACTCTGTACGAAAAGTGTACATCATTACATACAGCAATGCAGACACAGATGCCTTTGACCGTCATTCGTTTGCTCACGCTGTTGTTGCAGCTTTTGAGGAAAATACCACAAGTAAAGTGCTGCAGTGGGCCTGCTGTATGGAGAGTCATAAGGAAGGTGGCTTTCACTTTCACATGTGTATTTTATTAAATAGAAGTCAGCGCTGGTTAAAGGTAAAAAATGCCATTAAAGACACATATGGCATAGTAGTAAATTTTTCGGGCCACTCAGGCTATCATACAGCGTATGAGTATGTAACAAAAGAAGAGTGCCATTGTGTTAAAAGTCCACATCACCCAGAAAATGTGATTGCCCCCAAGACCCTAACAGCAACGAAAAAAAATGCAAGAAGGGCTCAAGGAGGTCAAAAAAGCTCAGAAAGTAAGCACAGTTCAAGTGGCAGACATCATTCTTAAAAACAATGTACATACCATGCTAGAAGTGTTGGCCTATGCCAATACCAGGAAAGTTGCTGGTGACTTGTCGATTTATCAGTTTGTTCTGGACAGAGGCCAGAAGAAGGTCTCTGAAGTGTTAAAGTCTGTGTGGGATATGGAATCTGCCAAAGAAAAGCTTGAGAGATCCTCACACACTCGCCTTGAGCTTCTCCAATCGCAGCTTAAAGAACCATGTGTGTGTGAGGGCCAGTGGTTGAGCTGTGCTTTGGAGATTTTGCATACTAATGATGTCGAAAGGGCAGTTTTCTCTGACGCCATTATTAAGCGTCTTGTCATGGGTCGAGGCAAGGGCAGAAATATATACATATGTGGGCAAGCGAATTCTGGTAAAACATATCTATTAGATCCTCTTCGCATCATTTACAAGTCTTTTCTGTCTCCCGCCACTTGTTCCTATGCTTGGTTGGGAGTAGAGGATAAAGACATCATTTTCCTGAATGAGTTCAGATACTCCCCAATCATTATACCATGGAGCGACCTGTTGTTGTTATTGGAAGGCCAAGTCGTTCATTTCGCAGCTCCGAAACCTTCTTACAGCGAGGATATCTTGTTCCAGACAGACTCCAATTTTGCCACAGCCAAATCACCCATTACTTTCATAAAGAATGGTGTCCTAGACGAGCGCAAGACTGAAATGATGACTGTCCGATGGCGTATTTTTATGTTCCGCTGTCAAATACCCTTCGACAAACAAAAGGTTATTCCCATTTGTGGACATTGCTTTGCAAGCCTGTTGTTATTGTAGACAATGTGCTATGTGTTGCTGTTGCTTCCTAGTGTAGTCTAAATGTATCCACGGTTATGGCGTTGAAAACATTGAGTTAAAATGGATCGAAGATTATCTCTCAAACCGATCGCAAATAGTCAGCTTTGAAGGGGAAAAGTCAAGAGAAGAAAAGATTATGTTCGGAGTGCCACAGGGGTCGATTTTAGGCCCCCTGTTATTTCTGATTCATGTCAACGATCTTCATCAGCAGATCCAAAAGTCAAATCTCATAATGTATGCAGATGACACTGTACTTCTGTTTTCGGATAAAAGTGAAGCCGAGATAGAAAAATCTATAAATCATGATGCAAAAATGTTACACAATTGGTTGTGCAGTAATGGTTTGATCTTGAACCCTAAACAAGGTAAAACCGAGTTTATGATGTTTGGAACAGCGGCGAAAAGAAGCAAGATAACACATCAAACAAAAATAACTATTGATTCTAAAGACATCAGTAATACCAACAGATATAAGTACCTCGGAATACATCTAGATCCGTCCCTAACTCTGAACGATCACATCCAAAAAATCTGTAAGAAATCTTCAAGCAGACTAGGTCTCCTTCGCCGAATTAGGCCAATACTCACCACCCATGCCGCTGTTGATTTGTACAAAGCCATGGTACAGCCAGTTATGACTTATTGCAGCATTGTGTTCGCGACATTGTCAGAGACAAATGAAACGAGGTTCAGGAAGATTGAGAAGAGAGCACTTAAGAGCATTTTTGGAGAGCAACATAAAAAGCATCGTGTATGGCGATCATTTGCATCGATAAGATCAATTCAATGTGCAGATTTCGTTTTAAAATGTTTAAATGGAACAGCTCCTGAAGTCTTCCACAACTATTTTATGAAACTTGAACACGGAAAAGCAACGAGACGTAATGGTACGGACTTGCGGATGCCGAAAGTTAGAACCGAAAGTGGAAAAAGAGGGGTATATTACAGTGGAACAAAGATCTTTAACGACTTGCCACTTTATCTGAAAACTGAGAAGTATTACATTCATTTCAAGAAAGCTTTGAAGGAACATTTTATAGATTAGCTTATGTATTTTGTCATGGACAAATTTTGCTGAATATGACATTAACCTTTTAAGATTAATTTTAAACATTTTTATATGATTTTGTATCTTCTTCCTTATGTATGGCAATTTTCTTTAACTTTTTTAATTTTAATTCTATACAGGGCTTCTCTTGATAGCAGCTATATTTATAGCTGATTGAATTACCCTGTGAAAATATGGTATTATTATTATGTCTACGAAATATATCCACGGTCTACGGTAGGAAAAGTACAGAAAACATCCGTCTTTTTCACTATTATGATTTAGTGACAGAATTGCTAAGCGTGCACTGATGTAGGTAACATAAGAAATGAACTATTTCGGGCCAAACTTTCAGCAATCTGACGATAGAGCCGAAAACCTCATGGTCTACGGCACATTTGAATATGAAGTACATCATCAGATATATCATTCTTGAAAAAAGCGTAGACCGTGGCTTTCCTCCTGAAATACGTACCTTCTGATGCATTTTAAGCCGCCAAAATTCACAGCAAGATACTGTATCGTCATGCACATCCATATGGTAGTTTTGGAGAAGATTAACACAAAACGTAATCTTTTATTAGAGTAAACATTCTCATTTAGCCACCGTAGACCGTTGCAGAAATCGATAGTCATCACGCCCCTGTCATCATTACCATGCATGGATAAATATAAGGTGGCCATTTAACCTCGTAGCGATTATTACATCTGTAGATGGATGAATTGAATAGGTGCAGTGGTATAGATCTATTTACACTCAATAACGTTCTGCTAAGAGTAACAGATGTTCGCTCAATAAATATAAATTTTTGTCTTCACTCATTGATTATATACTGACAGTTACAAAAATAAAATGGCATAACTACAATTATCAATAGTTTATACGATAACCCTTATTGCGTGACAGTATTTTTAGCCTATTAGGTAGCGAGGTAATTGTTCTATCAATGGTAAATACATCACAGTTTTTCAAGTGTTTAATGACTCTCTCTTTAAACTGAAGAAACGACTCTTTTGAAATCTTCTGTTCCATGGCCTCCTTTTTCAATGCCAATTTTACGATGTGAAACACATTTTCGATGGGATTAATGTCTGGTGATCTAGGTGGAATACTAAGAAACTGTAAGCCGCATTCGTCTACAGCATCAAGTGCGACTTTACTTGTTTGGCAAGGATCGTTGTCCATTACAAAGATCAACTCCTCTCTTCCTTTCATCTCTGCCAATTCTAGTAGCTTACTATGCAGCGTGTTTTGTACAAATTTTGCAAAATAATGTCTCTGCATTTTTGCGTACTCTTCAACTAAAACAACACCACTTCCACTGCTTATCCCAACTAGAAAATGGATTCTTCTGCCTCCAGCCAGATTTTTTGTTCCCTTCGCAGTCACCCGAAGTCCTTCATTTTTTCTTCTATACACCTTCCCTTGCGCTGACACAGCTTCTCTGTATGGGTTACTTTTGTAAACAAATGAAACACCATCCAAATACAGCAAGACTTTCTCACTCCAAAATCCGGTATGATATCTTTTCAATGCATCTCTCGCAAATTTCACGCGTTTTTTCCTGTCCTCTACAGACAAGATGCCCTTTCTTATTGCCGTTAATCTATAATACTTCGCTTCGTTCAAGGCACGAATTAAAGTCCTGCGGCTAACGTGGGTCATTCCCGCTTCTCTACCAACCTCCAGCACTGTCACATTCGGGTTTTCCTCTCTCATTGCCAAAAACTTTCGTAGAAATCGGCTCCTATCTCTGTCCGTAAAGATGCGTGGTCTGCCGGTTTTTAGTTTCTTGATGGTATTTTCGCCTTTATCCTTTGCCAGTATGCCCTCTCTGCATATTCTCAGGACAGATGATGCGGAAACTTGGCAACGCCGGCTTATTTGTCTTAACGATAGTCCTCCCTCCATTCTCAATAAATAGATATACGCTCTTGTCTTCTCGGCTATTTTCCTTTTGAATACCATACTTCTTGATGAACAGTGCAGTTGAACCACTATAGAGGTACCTTTACATTTCAAACTATACAGATATATATACAGAATTGAGAACAATGGGGGATCGACAGGCACATGATAACATAATTTCATTGTCGTTCAGCACCAGCAGTTGGCGCCAAAAGTTTGCCCGTACATTTTGGACGCCAAGAATAGCTGTCGTTTATATCACGTGGTTTTCCATCCTTACTTTTTTGCTTGAAAGTGTTACAGATATAGCCGCGCAGTTATGCTGCAAGACATTCTTAAGCCGCTAGCCTTACTAGAAATATATAAATATGTTTTTGCTACAGGTTTCAGTATAAACAGTTACCTGGTATTGCATGAAATGACATGAGTACTACGCGCTCCATGCACAAAAAGTTACACTCCCTTATCCTATTTGACATATACTATAGAATACTTTTATTGTTATAAATATTTTATTATATTTAAAATAATTCGACATGTGCTGTGTTACAAACAACTTCATTATTTGCGTCATAGGGTTGAAGTTAAGAGGATAAGAATTATACAGCCTCGGCCTCATTGACATTTGATGTTTACATAAATACCCCAGTTCCATGGGAAACCGAAGTTATAAGGGAAACCCGCCGCCCCCCCCCCATTGTTTCTGCATGGAAATAGGCTATTTATCTACACAACCAATAACTTATAAGTACCTTCCAGTGTGTTCAGACATGAAAGCACCAGTTATTTATAGACAGATAATATAAAATATTAGATTTGAGCCAAGTATGACATCACCAACTCGTTATAAAGCTTTCATTTTGGTTCCATTGAATTTGCGACCCCCAATTACCCTAGGATAGCCAACTTTGATATGTAAATATCAGTCACTTTTAAAGAAACGAAAAAGACAATGGCCGCCAAAACTCTTGGAACACCTTGCTTCTTATCTCTATACACTATCTCCCCTCCCCCCTGTACAATGTTGTGATATGGCTAGGAAACGAAGAAAAATTTAGATCTAACTTCACCAAGTGCACCGCACATCCAGGGACATATTCGTCGTTCTTCTCAACATTGTTTCAGGGGGGAGGGGGGCTGTTTACGTGAAATACGACAATGAGGCGGTAAATATCTATTTCTAGGCAATTCCACGCTACTGTTCCAACTACTTTTGGCGGCCATTGTAGTTAGGTGTTAGGGTATTAATGTAGCACCTTTTGCTCCATTGTCAAGGTTTTATGCTAGTCCTCCAGCCTTTAAGTCTGTAAAATAAGTCCTATTCTTGTGTGGCTTCATGAAAAGCTTTTTGGCATTTGCCACTGCAAAACCACAATTTCTTTCATGGTTTTGACTTGATCCCAAAACAGCTATAATGGAACCATTTGAATGTGCATGTGTTGTTATCACATCCAACCATGGGTTCATCTCTTGATTCCTGACATTTGCAGAATGTCTCTTCAAGTGGCTCTTCAACTTCACCTCCACGGCACAATTGTGGAACAACATTCTGCTTCCAAAAGGTGCATAACTGAGGAACACTTTTTGTTATGAAATCCTCATCTCTTCCTACAAGGGATATGATGCAATCCCTTGGTGTCCAAGTTATAAAGTGGCATTTCTTTAATTGTGTTACGTACAACTGAAGCTGCACTTGGGTGAACTACTTGTGAGACTTCTTTAGCTCCCCAGATTCATCAAGATGGCTGGATCTTTCTGTCAGCATATCACTGAGAGTGCTTTTTTCATTTGCCCATTTGAATGGGCATTTAACCTCAAGTACACACTTTTCACAACACTCACAGACTAAGTATGCATCTGGGGAGGCACCAAGCCAAGGGTTCTCTTTGCAAAGCAAAAGTCCAGCAGACAGTATAGCAGGGTTGGAGTGATTGAACTCTATTCCCTTAGAAAATACTATTGTGCCAGATGGGATACATAGCCCTTCATCTGTTATGCCTGATAGGCACCTCTTATACATTGCAATGGCATCGTTTTCATGATGTCTCCCCCATTTCATAGCTGGTATGTCAAGATCATTTGCAATTGGACTGTATATAGATTTCAGTAGGCTTTGAAATGGTGATTTGTTATTGGTATGTAGCACTAAATGAGCCTTTGATGCTGTAATTCGTCCAATGCGCTGTTCATGCCACAGAATACTATCTGCTTGCTTCATAGTTGCTTCTTCCAGATGTTTTATTTGTTCATTAGTATATATCATATTTTCCAGTATATTTTCTATATTTATGTCTTTGATATCAAACAGCAAACTCTTCAAAGGTTGAGGATACCCCACATAGTTCTCCACAGGTTTTTCACAGAAGAAATTTTCTGCAAAGGCATCAAATGTACAACGGCAAATGGCTTTATTGTTTGATCTATGTATCATATCTAGGAAAGTATTCTTCTCTGTTGCCGTTGCCTCTACTTGAGGAGCCTTAATACTTTTCATCTTGACTTTGTCTTTGGCAGCTTGAGAGTAGAACTTGATAGTTTTTAGCATGTCTGGTTCAACTTTCTTGACATAGTAGTCATTCCATTTGCATGGCTCACTTGTGCATGCAACTGTTGTATGTCCAAGATGAACAGGAGCCTCTACCTTGAAGAGGATTGCAGCAACATGAGAACATGACTCCCCCAGCCTGGAAGAAAATGTACAATATATCTTTGAAAATGTACTTTGAATTACATAGCTTAGAGGACCATCATTTAGAATATTGAGATGAATGATAATATAATGTAAACTTCAATGCCATGTGACATGCAGCTGTAGATGTTGAGTAGTAATGTAATCTACAGGTAGCTACTTTTATAAAGATTTGACTCTTACTTTATAGTAGGCTTACTCTACACAGGGAAAGGTACACTGGGACATTGATATTCCATACTTACCCTGCTTTACAAGTACAATGGGTGGTAGTAACAGTTCCATCATGTTTCAAAGCAATCCAGGCAGAATGGTTCTCTTCTGTCACTCTCCAAGATGGCGTGACATTTGCGCGTAAAATGACTTGGTCTGATTTTTCTGGTGTACGAATAAAAACCGTTTGCACCCAACCAGATGTAAAATAAGTATGGGCCTCAAGGGACTTGTAATTTTTCATGCTTTCTTTCGTAAAATGCACTCCTGTGATGAATGACAGAGAAAATGAATGAAAACAAGCCTGCATCACTTGTTTACTAATTGAGTCAGGACATGGACGTTCAATTCTAGAATGTTGTTTGTCGTTGTTCTAACGTTCAAATCGATAGTGGATTTGCAATTAATTTAGCTGTACATCATTTAAATTAGTTGAACGTCTAATTTCAAAATGTCAAAAAATCTAGAAATCCCTTACCTGGCGAAAAAATCAAGTAGTTGCAAGTGTCCGGATATGCGAGATTAGGCCACAACCATGGGTGATTTCTCCAACAACTTGCCGCCAAACGAAACGAACATTCCCTCACTCCAATAAGTCGAAGCTTAGTTTCATATCTGGCGCGATCTTGGCCATTGAGTGAATCTACGTAATCATATGACATATTTACGTGAACTTTTAACAACTCTCCTATGGGCAATTATCTTCCCCTTCTGGTTTGTTTTCCACTTTGCGCGAGAGCGAGACTTCGTTGCTAAGCGTGATGACGTAGTTCTGAAGTAACCTAGGAGGATGGAAGAGCTGTTACTCAAACAACACCAGCATACATTAGCTCCGATGCTTCCTCAACCTGAGCTACCAACTGATAAACATGATTTATATACTGGACGACGATGGCGCCAGGTACACTACTTGGCAGACGTGTTTTGGTGCCGATGGGTGAGGGAGTACCTTCCCACTCTACAACAGTGACAACGTTGGAACAGAAGTAGACGCAATTTGTCTGTGAATGATATTGTGCTTGTAGCAGACGAATCTACTCCTCATAATCTGTGGCCGCTGGGCTGTATCTTAGAGGTGATAAAGAGCAATCATGATGGATTAGTGCGGTCAGTCAAATAAAAGACAAGGACATCTGTGCTGAAAAGACCTATTGACAAGCTTGTCTTTCTGGAAGGTGACGACTGCAATGCTGAGGAGCCCACTGCAGAAACAGATAAGTAAACTTTATGGATTGTGTTTTCAACACAAAATTTCTAAACACTATTTTATTCTTTGCATTTATTCACGTTTTGTTATCAACAATACGATTATACTTGATTATCTAATTTGTAACTGTAAAGGCTCTAAGTATCGTCTTTAAGGGGCCAGTATGTTAGCTTAAATCGCAAACAATAGCAGCCGTTATTACCCTCTAGCCTATCACCTATACACCCCCTATAGAGAGCACGCGTTTAGGGTTTTCGATGCTATGGACAGAGTTAGGACAGGAGAAGTATGATTGATCTATCGTCTAGCAAATATCGGCTATCAATCTACCAGCGACTTAAGACACTCCAAGAATCTACTCTACTCTATGCAAGCAAGCCAGGAGACCAAAGTAAGATATATACCTTTACGAATTGTATAAGCTATTGTAGTAATTATTTGTTGTGTTAGTGTAGGCTGTATGATTTCGTAATGTACCTAAGTATATTTAGTTTTAGCTTTACTGTATCATTTGATTTTAGTTCAAACGAACAGAATTCAATAAACCCAACACAATTCGATACAGGTCAATGCAAATAAACACAACCCCAATACCGACCAACATTAGAACTATATCTATTAAAGTCCCATCAAGGCAAGAGATCAATTATATGCAATTTATGCCATTAGCATCACATCAATTTACAATAAGTTCACTATTCGCTTGATTTACTTTGATTGCTAGTTTTAAATTTATCTACTGAACCCTTTTTGAAACAATTGAACGATTGTTGCGTTTGAATGTGAGTTTGCTTGTGTACGAAGACTACAAACTATGAGCCCCTATATGTATGGTATGTCTCTTCTCGAAAACTATGAGAGATTTCTTCAAAATTTCTTTACAGTTTACTAGAAAACAGTCAGTTACCTAGAAGGTTCCTGTGAAATGGATAAGGAGATGATAGTTGTGTGTTTCTCATGTGTACACTGGCCATGTATAGTGGTATTTAGATATCCCCCATAAGATTGCATTTGTTGATTTTTGGGCTAGATTTGTAATGGTGTTGTGATCCATCAAATGGCCACCCGTAGCACCCCTATTTGTATGACAGCCGCTATTTGTATGTTGTGTTGGAGAGTTCCTAATTGTATGGTCATACTTCAAAGACGTTTGAAGGAGTTTTGGTGAGAATAACAAACTGGTAGTCATCCAACTCCTTCCCTCCTTCACTCCCAACTCCATTCTGGTAAGTATCGTGTAATTTACTATTCTGTTTTGTCATCAGCCAATGTCGTTACATACTTGTATGAGATTTTAGAGCAAGCATTGTATCACAACTCCAAATAACAAAGAAAGGGGAATCACATGAAAACCAATTTGGAGGATAGATTTGACATAAAGTAGTCTTGAATATCATAGAGAGCATCTAATAGTGTTTTTCCAAAGGGAAAAGTTTGTTCTGCTGGCTTGTTATAAAATGCCTGAAAAGTCTTTTCACTTGACCATCCCACTGCCTTTATGATATGTTGGACATTCACATACATTTGTGCAAGGTGTGAGGATGATGCTGATCTAATGCTAAGTACCTTAAACGTGACTGTATTGGCACCTGCAGAAAACAACTGTTGCTGTATCCATCTAGAGATGGCAGATGTTGAATTAAACCCCGGTCCAAAAAATCAACAGAAGAGTACTAAATCCATAAAGACTGATGAAACTCCGGATTTTCCCAAGGTTCTCCTCCGTCTTGATAAGAAACTTGAAAGCAGTCAAGAGAGCATTCTTGAGAATCTAGGTTGGAATCTAAGTTGGATCTATTTTGGTTAAATTCGTAAGCCACAAATCCAAGGAACTTGTTATGAGGTGTAAAAAGAAGGTGATGCATATAAAAATACATGAAGACTTGGCTCCTGGTATTGAACATACTTTTAATGAGGTAAGTTGGAATAGGAGATTTCTTAAAGTCGAGAGCATATGGACTATTGATGGAAAAATTATTATTTGGTGGAGGACCAAGTCCATTTCTGTTAGGAGCAATAATAGCAGAACACCTGAAGCAATACAAAGAGAAACAACTTCAAGTGGTAGAAGAACGTCATGATTCTCTATCTGTGGATGATATTATATCTGATGGTGATGAGATCAGCAAGTTGCATGACATGAAAAGGCAAATGATCAACATGTTCAAAGATGGGGCATTTCAACTGCATAAATGGCATTCAAACGCAGTAGAGTTAGAAGACTGCACATCATCACACGAAGCTCAGATGTATGCAGACGAGTCATTGGGATCATGAAACGCCCAGGTGAGTATCCTTGGACAGAAGTGGAACAAGAATCAAGATCTGATCTCAGTGACTTTTCTGCCTGCAAAGGAGACAACTGAAATAACGAAGAGAGGAATTCTCAGAGGTATGGCTCGAGTCTTTGATCTTTAGGGGATAGCAGCACCAGTGTTATTGAAAGGCAAAACAATGTATAGACAAGCCTGTTAAGATAACCTTCCATGGGACAAACAACTACTGGAATCATTGGCCAAGCAATGGGGGAAATGGCAGAGGCAACTACCTGAATGAAACTCAATACCCAGGTATGTGTCTTTGAAAGCAGTCAAGAATATCCAACTATATGGATTTGGTGAAGTTGATCATGCATGAGCACATTCAGACCCTGCATGGGGGAGTCAATTCAACCATGGTGAGAACACAGAATCATTGGTGGATTCCAAAGCTGAGAAGACTTGTGAAGTCCATCATTCATAGCTGCCCAGGATGTAAGAAGTATCGATCAATTCCACTTCAAGCCCCAGGACAAGCAAACTTACCAGAATTTCGGACAACTCCAGGAAGACCATTTCAAGTAACTGGTGTAGACTTTGCGGGACCAGTCATTTATTGACATAAGAAGAAAATGCAGAATAAGTGTTATGTTGTCATAAAAACTTGTACTACAACCAGAACAGTGTCATTCCAATTGTTGCCAGATTCAACAGCAGAAGAGTTCCAGCAAAGTCTGAAGTTGTTTATTGCAAAGAGAGGAACACCAAAAATGCTAGTGAGTGATAATAATAAAACATTTGTGGTGTGGTAAAACATTTGTGGTGTGGTAAAACATTTGTGGTGTGGTAAAACATTTGTGGTGGCTGGTACATGGATTAAGAAATTGAAGAAGAGCACAGATTTGAGAAGCTGCTTGGGTAAGAGTCAAATCGTTTGGCAATTTCAATCTCAGCCATGCAGCATGGTGGGGTGGATTTTTGAAAGACTAATTGGAATCATCAAGCATACTTTCAATCAAACCAGTGGGAAATCACTGCTGACATTCAAGGAGTAGGAAGATGTTGTTGTTGACATTGAGATATCAATGAAAAACCAGCCATTGATGTACCAAGGAGAAGAGTTTGATTCTCAGCCACAAACTCCAAATATGCTTATGTTTGGTGGGAATGTCAGAACTCTGGAAATTGATCTTGAAGTTGAAGTTGAAAGGTTGCCCTACATTAAACGGGAAAAGTACCTACATTGTGGACTTGCTGGACGTCTGAGTATGTGAAAGCCCTTAGAGAGAGACAGTACAAGATGGAGAAGTAGTAATTATCAAGGGACAAGAAAAATCAAGGATTCTGGGAACTTGGAATAGTGACATCCTTAATCAAAGGGAAAGATGGAATCATAAGAGGAGTAAACCTATGAGCTGGAAAAGGTATAATGGAAAGACCTTTACCACATGTATATCCATTGGAACTAAGGACAGAAACATTGAAGTTTAATCCGAAGGCTAAAGAGTTCCACCAAGACTGTGTGCTCATCAAGCAAACTAGAGGAGCAAAAGAAACTGCTAAAGCACTAATTCAATATTTTGCAGACGAGAATGGTGATGAACTGTAGACATGTATGGAAAAATATTTTAGCTCCCTTGGACTAAATAGGGGGAGTGTGTTGAGAATAAACTGATTTGTTAATTTTGAGTTATATATGTTATATTACGTAATTACTATATTCAGTCTAAAACTCAGTTCATACTTCATAATTTTTCTCAAACTCATATGCTTAATACTGGGCTGGCGCCAGACAGTCTGCTCCATAATCCGTTGTAAGTTCCTTAGCATACTTACGCAAAAATAGTGGAAGTGTGGTGGAATTCCTTCGATTGGTAAGCAACACAATTACGGATTTGAAAATAGTTCAACTTTTTCGTTATCCTTAAGCACCTTCACATACAAAATGCAGCACCCTGCCACATAGTATGGACTTTTTGCATTCTAATCCATATGAATCATGCACTTCCATATGCACTCCCTTTTCTGCACTCACTTTGCCTACCATATTTTGATACGGATAACTTTGAAGCAAGGCTATGAGAAGTACAGAAATATCCGCATTTATATAACCATACACTAAAAGAATACCGGGACTCAATGAGAGTTCAAAAGTCCTCTCGTGAAATTGGTGAAACATTAATCAATGGTCAACAAACTAAGTGTTGGTGAACTATGTGAACTTTCAGATCACAGCCCAATCAAGCTATCTATAAAAAGCTCAAACAATATCATTACATCGGAAGCGCAGCCTGATATATCAGTCTGTTATATCATAAATCTACCTGCGTATGATGACAATAAGCTTCTACAGAAGTATAAAAAACAATACTATATCAATGGTGCTTCAATGTCAGAAATTTTATCTTTGGCAATGGAAAGCAGCGAGATAACTAGTTTTCTAACAGATATATCAAATGAATTGGACTATAGTGATTTATCCATAGAGGAAGTTATTGCATCATTGTGAGCCAACATGATAGATTTATTAGAGGCTCATTTAACTCCAGAAATATTTTTCGTAAAGCCAAAAATAAAAACAATCTTAAGTGGAGGAATAAATGTCTTTGGTTTGATGCTGAGTGTTGGAAACACAAGCAGTTATTAAACAACAAACAAAAATAATATCAAGCTGCACTGAAGACTTCCTCCAATTTTGAAGATAATCACAGTAATAATCGTAAGTCAGCTTATTTTCAATAGCAAAGGGTTTATAAAAAACTAATAAGATACAAACGCCACAGTTTTCTTGAAAAAAAGAAAACAGAACTTCGGTATCTGAATGGAGAAGCTCAAAAAGTTTTCTGGAAACTGTTGAAAAGCAGAAATGAAAACCAGAGTCTAACCTTTTCTAATAACCAATTGTCAAATCATGTCAGTACCCTTCTAAAACTCTGAAGATAGCAAGGACAGATAACAATAATTATGAGATCCTGGCTCCTTCTATTGACACCATGATGCAAAAAAACCTAATTGATGAAACTTTAAATCGTGACATTACTTTAGAGGAAGTCAAACTGATGGCAAAAAGCTCAAAAACGGAAAAGCTTCTGGGCTTGATATGTTGTCTGCTGAGCTTCTAAAACATGCAAATGACAATGTCATGCTTGTGTTTACTAGACTATTTAGCAAACTATTACACTTTGGAAAATTCCCTGGTGAATACTTTTAGTCCTTTTAAAAGGGGGGATGAAGCAAATCTGAATAAGTACAGGGGTATTACACTATTAGGTATATAAGATAATAGCATTTTCGACAGTTTTTCGAAGTTGTTTAACTTTACTTTTTACCCTCAAATAACCCCACTTTAAGTAGCTTTATTTGATAGGATATCAGTCTTTGCAGCTTTAACTTTTCCTTGTCACTGGCATCTGCTTTTAAAGGTAAAGCTTCAATGGGGCCAAATGCCTCCTCTTGGTACAATGCTGCCATAAGCTGTCAGATATCTTCGTACATTTTGACCAGATCTGCCTCCATATCAGTTCCCTCAAAGTCTTTTTTAACCTTTTGCTCATACAGACTAACATTAAGATTGTGTACTTTTTCATCATTCCATGTCCATCTCTGTTTTTCGTCAGAACTTATCACCTCACTGATAAGCTAATCTTGGAACTGAATCCTTGCTTCATGAGTTGCTGGGTGAGATTTGGCTATCCTCACAGCTACCTCTACTGTCCAGACTTTCATTGTCAGAAACTGTCAGTGCTTGCATGGCCATTAGCAAACACGGTTTGGCTTGGTGCCATCCTTAAGAAAAGTAGGAATTGGTGTTTTCAGCATGAAAGCAAAGGATGATATGATAGCCTTAGGAATCATAAAGTGGACACAATTGATTGCAGGGTTGGATAGGCCTGATTCTGTTGACCTCAAGGTAACTTTGGAAAGGACATTAGTTAGTCTTGCAAAAAATATTTAAATACATTAGATTTTGTCATACTTTCTTTTAATTTCAAGAGTCTTGCTCTTTATAGCCTGATGAAAAGCCATCTTTTACCACAAATTGAGTGCTGCATGCCAAATTCCCAAAGATTGCTATTCTCGAAGGCCTATTCACAAGCCAAGTATCATGCTGGCATGAGATCGCATGCCTGTTTGGAATACCGAAATGACACTCATGCCAGCACGGACCTCGTGCGAGCATGACATTTCTCATGTAAAAGGCCTCTTACTGAAGTAATGACAAAGCCAAGAAACACCAGGCTGTGGTTGGGAACTAAAGCTGACTTTTGGGGACAAAGAACAATCCCCAGTGTATCAAGATGCAGGATAGATTCCGCTACAGTTGTAGCAAAGCCTTGATATGTCTCATACAGGAGGATAAAATCATCTAGATAGCCTGCAATGGTGTGTCCTTCAACATGTAGTTTTGAGATAAATGGTTTAATTAGTTTTGTAAATTTCCATGAACAGCTTGCGAAACCATTGGGGTAGGCTGTATACTTATATACATTGCTATGGTACTTGAGGTTTAGACATTTCTGATGGTTTGAGTGACTTTTTACACAGTAATATGCATCTTTTAAATCAACAGAGACCATCCAGCACCCTGGTGAGACCAACTTTAGAATAGAATGGATTGTTTCCATCTTAACATGGGCATATTTAACATACTAATTGAATTCTGTAAGAGCTAATATTAAGCAGACATATCTATCACTTTTTGGGACAGTAAATGTAGGAGAAACAAATTCCCCAGGCTCATGTATGCTTTTTTCAATCATGCCTTTCTGCAGTAAAGATTTTATTTCCTTATCAACCTGCTCCTGATGCTCCTGTGAGATAGAAGTGTGCTGTATGACTGTTTGTGAAGGCACAGGAGCATCAGATTCCATTTTCTCCCCAGCGTTAGATTCTAAAATACTTTTATCTGAAGTAATAGATTTCCACCGGTTCAAATGCCCAGAAAGCTGGCCTGCCTGGCAGTTTCTAACTGCTGAAGTTAGGTAGGGAATGATATCACTTTGCATTAATAATTCATAATCTTTTACCTGTGTATGGGCATTGTCTACTGTTTTGTAAACTTCTTCTTTCAAATGCTGTGATTGGGATTTGTAGGGCCTTGGGTGGTATTGGGGTCTGGGAGGATGGGACTTATCTCCCTCTCTGCCCTGAAAAAGGCCTTATCTGACTAGAGTGATATGAAAATGCTCTATTTCTACAATTTTGCAGTGGCTCATTGGCTTTCATGGCCGAGTTAGTTAGATGTGGCTCAAAAGGTTTTAATTGTGTCTGGCAGATCATCACCATAAAGGAATTTTCCTGGTTTCAGGTTATGTGAACAGACCTGCTTGAAATCTTGGCTCAGGTTTGGCTTTAACACCTCTCTACATTTATGTGAGAGTTCTTTATTAATATACCCCAAAATTGCAATGGCAGCAATAATTTTGGCAATTATAGCCTTATACTCTGGAGTTTGCTTCTCTTCATGGGCCTTCAACAAATTTTCACTAGATTAAGAAATGGCACCTGTCACTCTCAACAGAATATCTTGCTGAGTACATGCCTTCACTTCATTTCTTCTTGCAAAAGAGGGCAATTTACCCCAAAAGGTTCAGGTTGACTTTGGGGGTGAACAAGGAATGACATTTTTGGGGACCTTGTATTTAACAAGGATTTTCTGTCTTTTTTCAAGGTCAAATTCTGCCATGAATTTAGCACTAAGAATGCTTGCAAGATGGTCCAAGAGTGGTGGACCTGTTATGTCAGATGGGACAAGAGCATCTCCTATAAGTGACAGCAAGGCATTATAGACTATGTCATGAACAGCCTCATTGTAGGCAAATCAAACTCGGGGCCCCCAAACAAACTCATAACATCTTCATCTGAAGACCTTACAGCTGCATTCGAGTTTCCTAGTACAGCACAATGATCACTTGTGGATGCTGCATGATTTGCATTCATGGATGCTACACAGTTTGCATTCAGGGATGCTACATAATGTGCATTTGCGGATGCTAGATATTTTGCATTTGAGGATGCTATACATGCATTCATCGATGCTATGCATGCATGGATGCTACACAAGTGTCATTCATGGGGGCTGTATTAGTTGCTTTCATGGAAACTATGCTGAAAACCTCAGGTTCGAGCTGTGGGAAATGCTCCTCCTCCTGTGTTATCCCTGAGGCTCCTGTAAAATGCTTAGAAGGGGTTCCCTCAATTTCAAATGAGGGCCCATGTCTCTCAACAATGAGTGATGCCAGAATCTGACTGTTCTGAGCTACATTGGCTTGTATGCACATTAATGACGATTGAAAGTCAGAACTTGTCGACGTTTCAGAGTTCAAAGGACTCTTGGGTTTGCATGAAAGTTCTTTGCCTTCCATGCCACCTTCATCATGAGATGACTTGACGGACTACTGACAGTTGGAAGTTGTCACATTAGTGAACAGAAAGTAACTCAGAAGGTTATAACAAAAACAGAACAAAGGTTTACAACAATACGTATCTTGCAACTGGGGGGAAGAAACTCCATTAAATAGTTTGATCAGTAACTTTGAATCTCCAAGAAATGTGCAAACACGTGTCTAGCTGGCAAAAGAACTGTCACAACTGGCTGATGCATGCACTGCACTTTCTCTCTCATACAACCTCGTAATGATGTAGGGTGATGACAAAATATAACGTCTGTGAAAAGAGTACATTGTGGAAAAGTAGTGTCAGACTTAGTATAGGCCCACAGCTAAGAGGATTGGTTAGCTAGGGGCACAGTTCTGATCAAGGGGTCGTTCAATTAGTACGTACACTCTAAATTAGCTAAAATTTGACCCCCCCTCCCCCCTCATATGCACACGTACGCTTGATACTCACCCCCCCCTTTTTGCGTACGTACTCTTGGTTGTTTGACCCCCCCCTCCCATCTCTAACAGAATGTTTCTTGGCATCTAAAACCACGGAGAAAGACTTTTTAAGCTTTCACGAGACATTAAAATGATCACTTCAAATGTATTTCATGAAAATTCTGTAGTGCTGTTCAAACAAATGGCCACATAGGGTATAATATGGCGCCACAATGGCCTGGTAGTTTGACGGAACCCGAGAGGGCTAGGTAATATGGGGCTTTCAAATATACATATCTCATCACATGTTTCCTATCTGGCACGCTAGGCAACGGCGAAAAACAGGGTGCTCAGCATTGTAAATGCCACTAGTAAATGCCGCTATTACAATGGGAAAAATATCGCTAGGTTTCAGTTTATTCACAATTCCTAGGGCCATATTGTCGGATTCGACCTGAGGGCCGTAAGCTTGACACCCCTGTACTAGAAGTAATTTCACCTGAATACGTAGTTCATTTATTACTTGTTGCAGGATGTATGCAAAAGGCTGATAATTTTTTGCTTTGCGTACGTACTTCATGTGTCAACCCCCCCTCCCCCCTTGTACACATTCGTACGCATTTGCTTGACCCCCCCTCCCCCCCTTCGTGCGTACGTACTAAATGAATGACCCCCAACATTCTGCTATGTAGCCTGGGGGAGGTGTTGTGGGAAAGTATGATGCTTCCCTGAGTCTCATAGGATGACCCACTATGGTTTGGTCTAATACACAAGAAACTGTTTTAAAATTTCACCCTGTAGACTTCCCAAAATGTGTTTACAGACTAAAGGTTGACTGATTTACTATATTGAAAACAATCCTTGAGGAAAAGCAAATAGAGAGTATAATGCCTTGAAGAAAGTTCTACCTAAAGCCTTCATTGTGTCATGCTTGATGAACTAAAAACAAAGCAACTGTGGTAAAGCATCTTACCCATTGGAAATATTGTGGAAGGGCTTGCAAGCTCCCCAATACTGTCTGAGATTGGATTTTTCAAGATGTATTAACTAGCTATGTTATCTCATAATGAAATACAATGTTCCCTAATCTGTACCAGCTCTCTATGGCCTTGTAAATGACGTCAATGACTTCCTGCATGTTGGAAAAATCCACAAAATAGATGAAGAAATCAGGCTCCAAACTCTCACTGGCTAGACTTAATGGAATACCATAATTCCTTGAATTGCCCCCCCCCTTGAATAAGCCCCTATCAAATAAGCCACCATCCTAGAGCTAACAATTTACAATAAGCCCCCCTTGAATAAGGCCCCCTGGACAACTCGCCCACTATTAATGTATTGCTTTGTATGTAACCCAATGGTATTTCATGGAACAATAACAAGTAATTCAGGCATTAATAACTGAATAAGTAAATGCTGTTAGACACTAAGAGGCATCTTAACAAGGAGACCATTATTGTAAGGAGGTTACCCCTGTTCCTCCCCCCGTACTGGCTGTATGTATTCTTGTTCATGCTTAATTTTAGTCATTCGGTTATAGATCTAATAGAAAACTTGAACTCTGTTTCCTTTCGATATAAGTATCTACATTTCTATAACCGAATCTACTCAAACATGGAAACCAAGATTAAATGTTTTGATGGAACTAGAGATGTGAACGTTTTTGTGGAGAAAGTTTCGTTACATTCATCGTTGAAGGGGTATGATGGAGAGAAAGCTGCACAAAATTTGGCCAGCAAACTTGAGGGTCGTGCCTTCGACGTTTATATGTGGTTGCCTACTGCTGACAAGACAGACGCATCTAAAATAAAATCTGAGCTCCTAAAAGACTTTGAGAGTGGGAATGTCGACAGAGAGGCGGCGATCGTGGAGTTGAATAATCGGAGACGCAAATCAGACGAATCTCCACAAACATTTGCTTACACACTACTTTCGTTAGTAAAACTCGCCTACCCAACCTGTGACGACAGCAATCAAAAGACAATCGCCAAGGACTATTTTCTGAAAGGACTGCACCCAAAAATGCACATTACATTAAAATCACTGCCCAACTTTACAGAAATCGATGTTGAAAAGCTGGCAACAGAGACAATGAGGCTGCAATTGGCCGGTATAGATTCATTTGCCGTAGGCAAAACTCACGAATGTATGAGTGTGGAAAGCCCTTCCATGGTTAACGCAATTGCTGAAAAAGTACTCGAAAAGTTGCGAAAGTCAACAATTGCAGATCACGGAGCCTTAGACGGGGGTAAACAAGAATCCTTAGTGGCAAACTTTGTCAGCAACCAATGGCGAGGGTACCCTAGAAGAGGAAAACAAAATAGATTCCCTAAAAAATTGTATCATCCGAGAGCAACAACCCAACAAAACAGCTGTTCCTCACAGAGTGGGAGAAAATCCCGTTCATGCCAGAGCCCAGATCATTTTGTCAGGGAATGCCCTAACCGCTATTGCCAGGCTTGTGGAAACCAAGGCCATGATGCTTGGAATGCATTTTGCCCTAAATATCAATGACTAGATGGATATCGAACAGACGAACATCAACAAAAATTTTCCGCTGTGATAGAAATAGACTTAGCTGCTTTGTGCATGAATGCTTTGATCAATACGGGGGCTAGCTGCTCTCTGATAGATATTGGAAGTTTGGAAAAGCTTAGACTAGCTCAACTTGTAAACTCAACCAATCATCATTTAATAAATGTGTCGGGTAACGATATGAACATAATGGGATCAATCGATGTTGAACTCTGTGTAAACAATAAAAGTATTTCGCATAATATGAAAGTACTGAATTCTCGATCTTATCGAACTATCCTTTTAGGTCGAGATTTCCTAATGCACTTTTCTTCTATTCAATTCGATTTGCATAAAAATAGAATTCATTTGGACTCTATTTGGCATGACTTTGTAAGGATCAGCAAAAACAACTGCGTAAAATTACTAAATAATGCCGTTTTCAAAGCTAGATTGGAACATATTGTGACTGTTCAATGCAGCAAATCATGGTCTTTGGTAACTGCAGACTTTGATCCTATTTTATTGTCAGAAACACTAGGGATGCACGCTACGCGATGCCGTATAATCCCTAATATTGAAGGAGTCTTTCAAGTATCGTTCCTGAACACGACCACCCAGCAAATCTCTCTCCCCGCTAATACAGACATTGGTTTATTACTAAATATCAATGATTCAGTAACAGATTTTAGTTCAAAAACCACAGATAACTCTGAAAATCTGAAAAATAATACGGTGTACGGAGAACATCTTTCCCCACTGCAAAAAGATCAAATCTCATCACTGATTTCTAACTTTGTTGACATTTTTGCACCAAACCCTAAAAAGCCGACTCTGGTGAAAAATATGGAACATCGTATTATCACCACCGAAACACAGCCAGTAAATCATGAACCCTATCGGATTCCCCACGCTTGGCATTCCGAAATCGATACCCAAATCTAGGAAATGTTACAAAACGACGTCATTAGGCACTCTTCATCACCCTGGAATGCTCCTGTCATTCTTGTGAAGAAAAAGGATGGTTCAATGCGCTTTGTTTGCGATTTTCAAGGCCTCAATGACATCACCAAGAAGGACTCCTATCCCTTACCCCATATCCGTGACGTCATCAACAAAATGTATGGTGCGAGATATTGGACGACATTGGATGCAGCTTCTGCTTATTGGTCCATGCCATTAGCTGAAGACGATAAAGAGAAGACTGCCTTTTCGTTACCTCGCGATAAATACGAATTTAATGTTACCCCATTCGGACTCTGCAATGCTGGGGGTTCCTACCAAAGAATGATGGATATCACAATGTCGGGGCTACCAACAGACCGTGTGTTAGCATACATGAACGATGTTGTGATTTTTAGCAAAACATTTGAAGAACATCTCACCAACAATGAGCATCTGTTCCAACGACTTCAATCTTCAGGAGTATCACTGAAGCTTTCCAAATGTGTATTCGCCAGTGATAAAGTGGATTTCCTAGGCTTTGAATTGTCCCCAGAAGGTATAAAGCTGCAAGCTCGTCTAACGGACGCAATTTATACTTACAAACAACCTTCCTCGAAGAAAGAGCTTAAAGCATTCCTTGGTCTTGCTGGTTTTTATCGAGCATTTATCCCAAACTTTGCACACATCAGCCAACCATTAAATGCACTCACCAGCAAACATTCCGTTTACCATTGGTCAGAAGATTGCGAAAGGGCGTTCAATCAATTAAAATCTAAGCTTTTATCCAAGCCCATACTACAGTTTCCTGATCTTTCGCAACC
This sequence comes from Mastigias papua, assembly GCA_964019165.1. Taxonomy (NCBI): domain Eukaryota; kingdom Metazoa; phylum Cnidaria; class Scyphozoa; order Rhizostomeae; family Mastigiidae; genus Mastigias; species Mastigias papua. The sequence goes on from OZ025280.1 coordinate 13,394,749, forward strand.
GTTTACTCTCGAAGTAGATGCTAGTGATCAAGCCGTGGGTTGGGTATTGTCACAACAAAACAAAGACGGTCGATTGCACCCAGTCGCTTACTTTTCGACAGCACTGCAAAACTCACAACGCAATTGGTCGGCAAGATATAAGGAAACATTTGCACTAGTTGTCGCTGTAAGGCATTGGCACGTATACCTTGCCGGAAATAAATTCATATTACGTTCCGATCATAATCCTCTGACTCATCTTCGAGAAAAGCAAAACCAGCGTGGAAAAGTCGGACGTTAGCTATCGGAATTAGAAGAATATGAATACACCATCAAATACATTAGCGGTCCAGAGAATGTGAAAGCAGACGCTTTATCACGTAATGATGCAGCTTCCCACCATCAACCAGAGTCCGAAATTGAAGACAAAATATACTCGTTGTTTTCCACAAATAAAAAGTTCTCTACCCAATTACTAGAAGAACAATCAATCGATCCGTTAATCCAGAATGCTCTACAACACATTCGTAATAACACTAAATGTCCAAAAGGCGGTTTGAAAAGGGTACAACATCAACTTCGCATCAAAAACAAACTGTTAACTAAATCTGGCCGCCCCATAGTACCACCTTCATTGCGAAAAATTGTCGTTCGCGAGTACCATGATATTGCACATTTTGGAACTGACAAGATCTACAACTTACTGAAGAACCGATTCTATTGGCCAAACATGTATCATTATGTGCAACAATGTACTGAAGCTTGCGAAACCTGTCAGCGGACAAAAGGCGACACTCACCCGCCTAAAGCTCCATTAGTCAAAATGTTTATTCCCAATAGTCCTATGCAATTTATTTTGATTGACATTGCATACTTACCAATTGACAACAGCGGATTCAAGTATATGTTACTTATTGGGGACATTTTTTCAAAATGTATCGCTACCGTTCCTGTAAAAGATCACACAGCTTCTTCTGTAGTTACTGCATTGTTACACAATTGGATTTACGTCCATAGAGTCCCCTCGTACTTATTGTCTGATCAGGGATGTAATGTCGATGGACACATGCTACGAGAGATTTGTAATACCCTCGGTATCAAAAAACGCAGATCGTCAGCTGATCACAGACAAGGGAACAGATTCGCAGAGCGAAACATACGAACGGTGAAGGACATGTTAAGAGCAGCTTTATTGCATCGACGCCTCGCTCAAGTCCAGTGGCGCAACATTCTACCACCACTGGTTTTCGCTCTAAATACATCCATAAGTCAAGCTGCACATTGCGTTCCATACAATGTAGCATTTGGCCAAACCACTACCCTCCCCCAAGACATTGTGTTTGGTGGTTTCCAACCCGACCCATTCAAGTATCTGTCGGTAAACGATTACCAGCAAGAACTGCCTATCATGCTAAGCGACATTTATAAACATGCAATAGAGACCCTGGAGATAAGTAAACGCAAGATGCAATAGCACTATAATAAACATCTGCTTTCCGCGATTACGAGGAAGGACAAAAAGTCTGGTTAAAAGCCAAACACTATAAAACTGGGGAATCCAGAAAGTTAGCACCTTGTCGCAACGGCCCATGGACAGTACAAAAAAACTACCAAATGGAGTGAACTTCAGGATACAAAACCTGAACAAAGAACAGAAGGTTGTACACCATGATCACCCGTTGCCCTTCAGACACAACGAACATTCGCGAGAACAAATTATTCGACAAAACGATTTTTCATTGGAACAGTTGTCAGAATCGTCGGATTCCGACGAATCGATTGAATCGTCATCAAACAATGAACTTGAAAACGAGAATAGAAATAGCAGCGGTTCAGAGGAGGACGAAAGTGTAATTAGAGACTATCCTCGACGTGAAAGACGACCGAGACACTTGTCTGGCACTCTCCCTTGTGAGGTGTTGAACATTTAGTTCATTTTAAATCTTGTTTTGTTAGAGGGGGAGAAATGTAAGGAGGTTACCCCCGTTCCTCCCCCCGTACTCGCTGTATGTATTCTTGTTCATGCTTAATTTTAGTCATTTGGTTATAGATCTAATAGAAAACTTGAACTCCGTTTCCTTTCGTTCCTATAAGTATCTACATTATGTATGGCAAAGTCGATAATATATTCTGTTTCAAGCAGCTTTTTGTTCACTATTTGAGCATGCTTCTGGTTCTCTATGTATGCGATATACTTTGCTGGAATGACTACACCAATTTCTCACTTTCCTTACCTACTAATGACAGCAACAACAAAGTTTTTGGTTGTGGCTTTGAGAAAATAGTTTGTTAGTTGAGAAATGTCAATTAGAATATGATGAACTAAGTGCTCATTTTGTCAGGCTGATTGGAAACCACCAGTTGCATTATGGTCATACTGTATAGCTTCTTCCTGATCATACTTGTGACACACCAGCTCTTCTCTTACTTTAGGGCACCATGTTTCCTTATATGTATGATGTCCTTTTATTGAGGCTGTAAATTCTACTTTTTAGCACATATTGTAACTTACTGGTACTCCTCCTGCCACTATATAAACAGTAGGAAGACAATCTGTATGTACAATATACACTGCTATGTACTGTATTGCTTTGAAATGGTTTTGAAGTCATACTAGATATTGCATCCCTGCTTTCCAGTCATACCATCCTGCATGAAGATGCTAAGTTAATTCACAAACAAAATCTCTATTAGCAGCTTTATATAGAAGTATGCTATGTCTTGCACTTTAGCTTATTGTCTGTATAATACCCTGTTGTGATGGATATAGGTATCTATAGGTATCCTGATTGGCATATTACAGTTAAAATATATCTATTGATCATTCAGGTGGTGAAGTGAAGTGAATAGGTGTCTTAAGAGATCCCGACTGTCAGTAGCTTTGAACAAAATGATTGCCCTGGCTGACAAAGAAACAAATCATGATGCTTGCTCTCACAAATGCAAAGTCAGTAAATCTTACACCTTTGAAAAAAGCTGGAAATTATCAAAGGAGCAGTGAACACAAGCAAAACTGCAGCAGCCCATAAGTTTAATAGTAATAGATGAACCATGACTGAATGGTGCAAGAAGAAAGACAATATTGTGGATATGGCATGCCAAAATAAAGAGTAAGTCCACAAAAGATTGCCAGGAGCTGGAGGAATGCCATTATCAGAAACTGTAGAAAGTGCTGTAATGGAATGGATTTTGGAAAGAAGAACGAATGGGTTGAGGGTTTCAAGCTTGCTTATAATGAAACAGGTGAAGGTTTGTGTGTATGAACATTATGTTGAAACATCAAACACTACACAGAGGAAGCTAGGGCATCAGAAGGGGTGTTCTAATGGCATGTTGCTAATATCCTGGTTTGTAGCAATAGTTGTTTTGGATCATCCATCCATTACTTAGCATCTCTGGGGGCAGGAGGGTACCTTGATTTGCTCCGTTATTGTTATGAAAAGGAGACTCATCACTAGTGTAGACATATTGGAAAATGATGTAATAACTAGTTCAAAATAAACTGCCAACTGCTGGTGCACTACTTTCATCAGAAATCCATATGAAGAACCAAATTGGACAATTGTCATTTCCATTTCATTTCATTTTCATTTAAAAGTCCACTACATACACCATTCTGACAACAATACAACTAAAAACAACAAATAGAATAGCAATTAAATACAACACGAATTATACATAATATTGACATGAAAGTTTGTAGGTAGAGTAATTTATTTAAGGAGGAGTTCTCTCAGTAGATAAACTAATCGAGGAGAGAGCACCCCCTTAGCAAAGAACCTTATTATTCATCAAATTTAACATGATTAGACTTGATCGGGAAAAAGATTATTTGATAGAGATATTAAAGACTGGTATTTTGTGGAAAAGAAATGCTGTTTCAATTCACGACAGAAAATCACTACTGAACGGGATTGTTTAATAATAGCAGGAATTTCATTCCAGGATTTAGCACCAGCATATTTAATGGACCTTAAGCCATACTGCAGCGTATTTTTATGTGTCATGACAATGTCACCCTTGCAAGCCTGTCTTGTATTATATTGATGAACACAAGTCAAAGTATCAAAAAAGTTATGGAAAACGGTAGGAGAAAGTAAATTAACACATTCATACACGAGGTTAAGCAACTTGAGATGAAATAAATAATATAGTTTAAGAATTTTTAAATCATAACAAATTGGAGTAGATGGAGAAGAAAAATTTTTGAAAGTAATAACTTTAAGAACTTTCTTTTGTCAACTGTATAATGGCTTAGTAAAGGTGTCATATGTAAGACCCCATACAATGATACCATATTGTAGAAAAGATGCAAATAAAGAGTAATACAAAGAAACTAGAACACTGGTAGGTAGGAGAAGTCTTATTTTAAAGAATATACCACTAGTTCTAGCTAACTTTTTTCTTAGTTCACTCAGATGATACCTCCAACTAAAGTTTTCATCCAAGAGAAGACCAACGACTTTTACATATTTGGCCTGTTTAACATGCTCCTTACCAATCTTTATGTTCACAGGTTTACTTAAGGAACGTTGCCGAGAATGAAATATAATAAAATTTGTCTTATCTACATTCAATGCAAGTTTATTAACATCAAGCCATTTTTTAACATGCTTCAGCTCATTGTTTACTAATTTTTCCAGATGACTACGATTCTCAGATTCAAAGTATATGTTAGTATCATCAGCAAAAAGATAAAAAGATAGCTTTTTGGATGATTTTGGAAGATCATTTATGTAAATGAGAAAAAGAAGTGGGCCAAGGACAGAGCCTTGAGGAACACCACAAGTTATTTTATGATGACTAGAAATGTGGCCATTTACAGATACACACTGTGTTCTGTTACTAAGATAGGAACTGAACCATGTTAAAGCCATGCCTCTTATACCATAATGCTTACGTTTATTTAAAAGAGTTTGGTGATTGACAGTATCAAAAGCTTTCTGAAGGTCCATAAAAAGTCCACATCCAAAATGCTTATTGTCCAGACTGTTTTTGATGGATTCTGTTAGACTGACCAATGCATGATTTATTGAATGAGAAGCACGAAAACCAAACTGAAGATTGTAAAGAATTTTATGAGGATCTAAACAATGGTATAAGCGCTTATACATCAATTTCTCTGTGATTTTACTGAAAACAGACATGAGGGATATTGGTCTTTACTTAGAAGCTGTTTCAGGACAGCCTCTTTTAAATAGTGGTATGGCCTTTGCATGTTGCATTTTTTCTGGAAAAACTCCAGACTGAAAAGATTCATTGATAAATTGTGATAAAGGAGAGGAGATATATGGCGAGATAATTTTTAATACCTTTATGGGTATACTATTGGGGCCTACAGATTTGTCAGATTTTAAGGCATTTATTACATCTGATACTTCAAATGGAGCTGAAGGACCAATAAAAAATGAATGGGGATTTTCATCACCAAGGTAGTCTAAGGGGGATTTTGGTGACCTGGGTATTTTCTTTGTAATACTGTCTGCCACACTGACAAAAAAAGTCATTAAATCTAGAAGCCATTTCTGCAGAATCTGTTGTTACATTACCATTTGAATCCTTAAGTTTATTTACAACATTTACTTGAGAATTTTTAATGTTAATGATTGATTTTATGCCACTCCATAGAAGCTTAAAAAATAAGTGGTTTTACTCTCTTTAAGCTCTATAACACTCTATTTCTTAACTTTTTGTAAAGAAGGCATTTAGCATGATCAGGTGTTTTCCTAATAGTTCTTAGAATATTATCCCTTAGATGCATCATTTTTTGAATTCTATTATTTATCCAGGGCTTGTTTCTAAATTTTATATCTCTTTTAGTTAGTTTCTTTAAAGGGGCATGTTTTTTAACAACATCTTCAAGATTACTTAGAAACCTATTGAATTTTACATTTACATCAGTTTGATCATCATATACATATTCAAGGTTAAGGTTATTGAAGTCAGCAATAAAGTTTTCTTCATTGAATTTTGAGTAATCATGCTTATAGTATGATATAGTTGTTTTATAATACCTGCTCTTTTAACAATCAAACATTGTGGGAAATGATCTGCAATTTGTGTTAAAATGTTACCACTTTGAGTGTCAAAATTACAAACTATTGAAGAGATGTTATCAATAATTGTAGAAGAATGACCAGATACTCTGGTTGGATGGATTATCAATGGAATGAAATGTTTAGAAAGAAGAGGGCTGATAAAGTCAGAGGTGGGAGACTGAGAATCATAATGTAATAGGTTTATGTTAAAATCACCTAAAATAAATACCTGCTTTTTACAACAGAGGGTTTAGATAGTGTTTCTTCAACATATTCCATGTAGTTTTCAATGTCAGTACTTGGGTGACGATATGAGCAACAAATCAAAATATTTTTCTCCTTAGAAGTTTCAATTTCAATCCACACTGTCTCATATTCATCACTGTCACTGTTTAAATCAGACCTGAGACCAGGGCATAGGCTAGTTTTAATGTAAAGACCAACACCACCATTTTGACTTTTAGATTTTGAAGAGAAAAAAGTATAGCCAGGAATTTCAACATTAGTGCTCAAAGGCCCTTCAAGTGAATCCCAGGTTTCAGAAACAGCAACTACATCAAAACTAATATTTAGATTAGACAGCAAAGTTAGAAGCTCATCAAAGTGACAGGAAAGACTTCTTATAGTCATATGTAGAAAAGAAAGATAATTGCGAGAAGTGCTTGAAGTTCATAGCTCTTGGATAGTATGATAGCTAGAATTAATATTATAAGACAAGTGTTCGTCAATATCATAGTCTTGTAGGTCTGGCACGTTGGTGAGATGATTTTCAAATGATGGTAGGGAATCTACAACTGAGGGCTTGTCATAACCAAAAAGAGTAGAAAGTGTTTCATTGTCAATAGAGCCAAAAGGGAAAATATTTTCATGGAAATCAATTGTGCAAGTTAGACAAAACCAAGGGACATCATCATGTTTATTACAAAGTGCCTCATATTCAGAAGCAGATATATCATTGCATTTCATGTGAATCCAGCAATTACATTTTTTTGCAGAAAATGCCCTTTTTGGTCACATTTTTGTTACAAATGCCACAGGAACATTTTGGATTTCTAACCATTTCGATTAATACATTTATATGAGCTGAAAAAACAATTTTTTAGCGTACTACAAAGAACACAATTACCAACCACCCTTTTAAGAACAGTAATTAAATATAGGCCTAAATGAAAAGGTGTAAACATAATAGGCCATGCACTAAAGAAAACGTAAGCTAGTGAAACAATGCAGAATCTTGTCAATGCAGAACTAATGAAGAATCGTGTCTCCTATCTGGAGGTTTGTCCGTCACAACGATTTTGTCCATTACAAGATAAGCGATCTTACCCATTTTCCTCTGCTTGATGAGTTCAGGGATTTTCTCTGCACGGCGATCAAGTGTTCTCTTGGCAAAATCTGGAACAAGTTTGATACCAATGAGCTTCTTCTGTCTTGCAACACGAAGCACATTTTCTTTCTGTTTCCAAATGGTGAACTTTGCGACAATAGGCCTGGTGAACTTAGACCCTTCATCATCACCACCCGTGCGATCATGGCTGCCAAGAGCAAGTGGCTTTCCCACTCTGTGAGCTCTCTCGATATGGATATCTTCCTTCAACTGGAGTTAATTGTGAATGACATTTTTACAATTTTCTCGGTTTCTTCCCATGATGTTTCCTTTTTCTTGTCTTCCAGTAATCCAAGGATCTTGATATTATTTCTCCGGGACTGATTTTCCATGTATTCACTTTGGTCCTCGACATACTCCATGACTTCTTCTTGGTCATCAGCTTTGATTTTCACTTGGTCTACTTTACTTTCCAGGGTCGCAACTTTAACTTCTGTGTCTTTCACGTCTTTTTGTGAAAATTCTACGCTTCTTTTCAGTTCTTCAACGTCTTTCTTTACATCTTTGATGCTGTCTTTTAGGCCTGACACGAGTAGCTGGAAGGCCCGCTGTTGAGTGGCGAGCAGTTCTTTTACCACCTCAAGAGTGACGAAGTTTTTATTTGACATTTTTGCTTCGGTTTTGCGATTCTAAAGTCGACTGAATTTATGAAATGAAACTGAATTTTATTACACATTAGCTTTTATTAACTTAACAATTAGCTTTTATTTCATAATCGCTTAGCTGTTAGTTATAAAAGGGGTAGTTTTAGAGGTAGATGAGAGTCTTTTTGTGAGAGAGAAGTAGACATTCAGCCAAGCTGTAAGTACCTTTAGAAATCTCTTATAGTATAGCATAGGGCACATCACGATTGGCTTATTGAATTCAATGTAGTTCCTTGCCAGTAGATTGATCTATCAAATGTACAGGTTGTAAGTTTTATTCTTATATGTTAATAGAACATTGAACTATTGTATACATTTTTAAGAAAATGTCGCCTTAAGGAACTCAGAGTTGAGCCCCTTATAAAAGATAGGCTTACCACTATTGCTTACTTTATATGGAGAGCTATAGTACAGAGCTTTATGAGAGAGGGAAGCAGTATCTAGGATGGTGAATATGGTGGTACATTATGGTGACTGAGCCCTGTGTGCTTTTAAGTATTGAATCATAGTTTGATCAGCAAGGCCTCAAGTCTTTCCTTATAGATACATCATGTAGAGAGACATGGGAGAAGAGATCAAGTTTACGCAGTATAGCCAATTTACTGCCAGTAAAGAGTGGTTTGAAAAATGTGCAAATTGTCATAATCTATCATTACAAATGAGGATATTGGTTGCTCAAAAGTACCTTCATCAACTTGGCAATGCAAGTTGCATATGTTGTAAGAGTGAGGGGCTTACAGATGAAGCACAACTGTCAAGTGGCAGTATGATTAGCAATGGAACCCCTGTATGATTAGCAATGAATTACTTGGGACACATATTAGTGTCAGCCAGTCCATTCCTTCAAAAAGCATAGATGTAGCTGTTGTTCCAGGTAGATGCACTAAGTACATCCAAGCACTGGACGTGTCCTGGAACAAACAATTTAAAACTCCATGCACAGATAAATTTCATGAATGGGTGGTATCCTATGGAATGAATCAGGTGATGGATTATGGAAATTTAAAACCACCACTATAACAAGACATTGTGTGATGGATTTTGGCAAGCAGGGAGAAGTGTCCAGCAGAGATTATCAGAATATCCTTCTTGGCAGGCAGCATTTCCATTGCCACTGATGGTAGCCAGGATGACCAGATAGCATGCTTCAAGACTGATAAGCCGTTGCAGTGCTTGACAAGACATCCTAAAAGCCCAAGTGGAGATAGTTGACAGTCATGAGGAAAATCCATTCATTCACAAGGAAAGTGATATACAAGCGGTATGTCCAAACTTCATGATCCAATATGAAGACATCACAGAAGATGTAGAAGATATTGTCATCAATTGACTTTTAGACAATTGAAGGTAGATTATAAAGTTATCCTATCAAACAGGAGCTTTGAACTTGAGTGTTGCTCAGTAATACTTCATATTTCTGCTCATGTTCATGTTCATTTTTTAAACTCCATGACCTACAATCAACAACAACTAAATAAGGTACAATAAATATATATCAATAAAGTGGTATTACAATATAAGATAACATTATAAAACATAATTCAAATCTTGTAGGTAATAAACTTCCAGCAAGTACATCCACAGCGGTCACAGCAGATTTCTCATTTCTTACATGTGCAGATACAGCAACATCATACAGCAATAAAGTACTTGTCGACTGTGGAGCAACATGCCACATTATAAATGATAAAAATCATTTCATCTGTTATGATAGGGAATTTGACCCAGACAAGCATGTTATAGAACATGCTGATGGGCACCGCAGCAACAAACTAACAACAGTCGGGTACAGCAACCTTTACAGATTTAGATTCCAACGGGATATCACAGAATGTTACATTAAATAATGCACTTTCAGCCCCACCATTTCCAACAAGTCTCTTTTCTGTATGAGCAGCCACAGATTGCAGAGCAGAAGTGGTATTCAAAAAAGGAAATGGAAGACTAGTTTCAGGGGAAACGCATTTCAATTTTGAGAGACAGGGACAACTGTATTTTCTACAAAGTGAGAATGCTGTTGCAGCTACTGCGAAAATACTGCCAGAATGGCACACTATTCTTGGCCATATGACTTATGAAGATATTTTAAAACTCCAGTCTATTACACAAGGCATGTCAATAACACAAACAAGCAAGAAAGAGCTGTGTTTAACCTGTCAGAGAAAGAAAATTGGCAAATTGCCAAAATCAAATGAAGAAAAGCCTATACATGCCACACACCCTTTGGAAAGAATACATTCAGATATTTGCAGACCTATCAGTCCAAAGTCAAGAGAAGGCTATAATTATATCATCAACTGTGTGGACGAGTTTTCAAGCATGGTATTTGTATATTTCCTAAGACGAAGCAAGCACAGCTTTAAAGAGCCTTATAGCTGATGTTGCACACATAGGAAAAATCAGTGAGATACACAGTGACAATGGAGCTGAATACATGAGTAAATAATTTCAGAACAGTCTTCTTGATAATGGCATCAAACAAACATCAACTGCACCCTAAAGGGAAAATCCAAACGCAATTGAAGGAGTTTGATGGAAATGGCAAGGTGTTTACATCCAGATGCCAACATAGCGAGACTATTTTGGCCTTTTGCAGTTAGACACACACAGTACTTAAGAAATCAGAGTTATCAACATCGCACAAAGAGCACTGCATAGGAGTTATTTACCGGACACAAACTGGACATGAAACATCTACATCAATTTGGAATTTCGTGTTTATTTTACAAAGAAGGTGCAAAAGGACAACTGGATACCAGAGGAGAAGATGGCATATTTCTTGGAATTAACCCCATTAATAAAGGGTACTATCTTCTCAATCCTATGAAAAACAGCATTATCATTTCATGTAATGTATGCTTTCAGCAGCTAGAAGTAAAGGATACACATTATCTGTACAAACCACCAGAGAGAGTACACGAAAACCCAGAGAACCAACAAATATATGACATAACAAGTCTAACTGATGGAGAACATCACCTATCCAGGGAATATACTGACAAGGAGCCAAAGTCAAAAAGCAAAGACAGGCCACAATGCGAAGTCAAAGTCCCAACACATTTCAGAGAATATTACATGACAGCAAGTGCGAATGTCGACTATGCTTATTCTGTAATCCCAGAAGTTCCTCAGTCCTACGAAGAAGATATGAGCTCTCCAGATTCCACATAATGGAAAGCAGCCATGGATCATGAAATACATACACCTACAGAAAATCAAACGTGGGATCTTACAGTCTTGCCGAAATCATGTCAAGCAAAGCATACTATCAAGCAAAGCTTAAAACCCGGAGAAGTTCAGTACAAAGCCAGGTACATAGCTTGTGGATTCATTCAGATTCAGGGAATTGATTATGAAGAGACTTATTCTCCAACAGCACGTTTTATACCTATACATACCTTACTTCAAAAGGCAGCAAATGATAATCTTCTTATTCACCAAATGGATGTTAAGGGGGCATACCTTCATGCACCCATCGACAAAGAGATCTACATTCAACAGCCACCTGGATATGAAGAAAGAAACGAATCTGGAATACCATTTACCTGTCATCTTCTAAAGTCCTTATACGGCTTTACATAAAGCATAATAGATTCATGCATATACAAAAGCATTAACAAAGGTGAGCAAATATTTATCTTATTTTGGGTAGATGATATTCTGATATGTAGCAGCGAATTGGAACTGATTCGTGAAGTCAAAGACTTACCTTCTAACAAAGTTTGCATGGATGATCATGGAGAACTGAAATGGTTCCTTGGGATAGATTTTCAGAGATTACCCAGCAGAAAAATTGAAATGAGCCAACAACATTATGTAGAATCTATTCTGCAACATTTCAAAATGTCAGATTGCAAAGTCATTAATACACCAGCAGAGAAGCAAGTGATTTTGCAACCAAGAAATAAAAACGAACATTCACCACAATGTCCTTACCGAGTAGCAATTTGAAGTTTACTTTATCTGGCTACCGCAAAAAGACCAGATATCAGATGGATTGTCTCCAAACTCTTGCAATACTTAGACAAACCATCTGAGGAGCACATCAAGGCAGTAAAAAGAGATTTTTGCTATCTCAAATGGACGAAAGCTGTCAAGTTTACTTTTAGTCCAACCAACGGGCAGTTAATCAGTTACACAGATTCAGATTGGGCAAATGATCCTAACGACAGAAGATTTACATCAGGCCATATCATTACACTAGGCAGTGCACCAATATCGTGGAGATCATGTAAACAATCAACTGTATCATTGTCATCTTGTGAGGCAGAATTTATAGCACTAGCAGAAGCTGGAAAAGAAATAATATAGTTACAGACTCTTTGTTCCTTATTATCATTGCCACACTTGTCCTCCTCAATTATGTATTGTGACAACCAAGTTGCTTTATCATTGACAAGTGAAGGGTGTCCACCAGTCCAGATATGCTGATTTTGCCATATTTTGTACAAATCGTGTTTTTTGGCTTATAGTATGTTATTTTCTATGGGGAACTTAAATATGATCATATTTTGTGTGTAAATAGAATAAATAAGGAGAAATATACCATTTTACATAGGGAGGTTGGATGCCGGAGAGAATGGAATAACGTCTCAGAAGATTTTGGTTAGCATTTAGATTCCCAAATTTCGCTCTGCTATTTTCTCAATACCCCTTGTCCAATACATATTCTGAAAGCCCTATTCTTCCTGAATTGCGTTCTGGCCTTGGTTTTTAACTTTGATTTACCTGTGGTGAGATATTAACCATTGTTTAAACCTTGAGAAACAATAGAAGTTTTTGTTGCTATGACATTGCTAGCACGTGACAGATTTGATTGGTCAATTCAAGTAAAGCCGTACTTTTATTGGCTTGCCTGAATCCAAAATGGCGTCGCTGTCGTTCGGGGCCGGTTGTTTGTCATTGAAAGTGTGGAAAGCGAAGACTGCTATCAATAGAAACGCATCAACGTTATACGACCAGAGTAAGAAGTAAGCGAAGAATGGGGAAAATGAAGGAATGAATGCGTAAACCGTATCATGGAAGAAGAAAGATGGTGTCAAAAGTCCGCAAAAAGAACATACAAGTATTGGCTGAGGGTGAGACTATAGTAAACAATGTCAACATGTCTTGTGGTGCCTCAAACGATGGACCTAATCTAGAAAGCATATCTGCCAGTGCAAAAAAACTTCAAGTGTTTGGTGTGACAGTGGAATCGGATAATGAAAACATTTTTTCTTCTGACGTACCTGACAAATTCAGTGAGACTGAGACATACTTTATTGCTCAACAAAGGTGCATTTCAATGCTTATCTCGAAATTGTTGTGCCCTTACTGTGGAATGTCTGGAGTTTCATTTCAATTAGTTCCAGAAAGCAAATGCAGATTTGCTGCCAAAGCAAAAATAACTTGCAGCAATTGTGATGAGACGTCTAGCACCAATTTCTTGTGTGAAAGAGTCGGCAACAGTCTATCAAATAATGTACCATTTCATATAAACGTGAGAGCCACATTGGCATTTAGAGGTATTGGATGTGGGTTTTCATCAATGAAGGAGTGGTCAGGCATCATGAACATGCCATACGTGCTATCCCAGAATTCATACATAGAGCACAACAACAAGCTAGAACAGGGTAGCAAGAAGGCATTTAAACAGATGACCCAAGACTCAAATAGAGCAATAGTCAATGCCTACTCAGTACTTGGAGTCCAGCCAGATGACCAAGGCATTCTGGATATTGCTGTGTCTTATGATGGAGCCTGGCAGAGGCGTGGGTTCTCATCACACAATGGTGTAGGATTGGTGATTGACTTATTAACTGGACTCCCAAGTGACTTTGAAGTATTGTCAAACTTGTGCTCAAAGTGTGAGGCCATGAGTGACAGTGACCAAGCTTGGAAGGAAAAACATAAATCATCTTGTGAAAAAAATTATGAGGGATCATCTGGATCAATGGAGGTTGAATGTGCATTGAGGATATGGAAAAGGTCAATTGAGGAGTACTCACTCAGGTATACCACCATGTTATCTGATGGTGATAGTAAGGCATATGATGCAGTCTGTGAGGCAAATGTCTAGGGGAGCCAAATTGAAATTGAAAAGGAAGACTGCATCAATCATGTGGCAAAGCGGATGGGTACAGCACTAAGGAAACTTGCAAGTGTGGCAAAGGCACAAAGAGCAATAATAACTGGGAAAGGAAAACTTACCAACATCAAGATAAAAAAAATCCAGAACTACTATGGTAAAGCCATTAAAACCTATTCATCTGATGTGCCATTATTGCAAAAACGTATTATGGGAATTTTGTTGCATCTCTCATCAACTGACGAGCAACCAAAACATGCACATTGCCCACCTGGAGTATCATCATGGTGTTTTTGGCAGAGAGCAATTGCTAAATCAGAAGAGCCAGGGAGTCACACAGGACATGACACCCTTCCAGTTGACATTGGGAAGAAACTTGTCCCAATTTCTCAAAGACTCTCTGATCCCAAAGTATTAAATCGTTGTTCAAGGAACATGACACAGAATGCTAATGAAGCTCTGCATCATATTTTATGGAAAATTGTCCCAAAGTCCATCTATGTGGGGAGGAAAACAATGCAGACTGCAATGGCATTTGCTGTCTGCAAGTATACAATGGGCGCTTCCTTTCAAAGTCTGATATGCAAAGTGATGCAGCTTGAGCCAGGGACAGCTTTGGAAGAAGCAGCTAGGAAAAGGGACTTGACAAGACTCAAGAGGGCAGAAAAAGCTGCAAGTGAGCCAGCAAAGAAAAGAAGAAAATGCTTGAAGTACTGTCAATTGAAAAAGGATGAATCAACAAAAAAGACTGAGGGTGAAACGTATGGTGCTGGTGCATTTTAATGCTACAATGTATACTGTTTTAACAACTTTTGATTATTTTAGACTGTGTTTTTAGATATTTATTTGACTAAGGTACATTTAAGACAGAAAACAGCATTTAATTGACAGGTGTTTTATGGTATTTCTCAGTTTTGGACTTTGCTAAACTTTGCCAATGATTTTCGCTTTTGTGGAAGTTTCGAAAACCTGCAGACTTAGTACTTGCAAAAAAAGATGATTTATTACTATATCAATATCTATATATCAAATGAAAGCCAGGAATGTGTAGAGTGAACTTATCTTATTTATTTATTGATTCAGTTTAGAGTACAGGTAGTGCTGTTGCTCAAGTTCTATGTAGCACTGCTAAAATTTATATGGCTTTATGTATTGTTGTGTAAATCTTCTGGAACTATTTCTTGAGTAGATTAAATATGATCATTTCACTCTATAGGCTTTGTGGATTCAAATGATATATTGTAACATGATGTTGTGTTTAGCTTGTAAATCTTTTGCATGTCCTTAGTAGTTCACCTAATTTCCTGTTATTTTTGGTTACCATGGTAACTACTTGGCAAATTAAAAAGTTTTTTCATTTTTGAATTCAGTGCATCAAGTTACCCATCTGTAGTCAGTTTTTGCTTTTCTCTGACTTAAATCCTACAAAAGTTCATTTGGACTGGTGGACAACCTGAAGGAACAAAACAACACCAATGTACCAAACACATTGATGTGTGCACTCTTATACAACACCTTATGGCTTTTAATAGCCAAAGGTCAATACAGGTCACCAAAATCTCCCTTGAATTACCTTGTCAATAAAAATCAATAGTCTTATTTCATAACTCCCTCAGTCCCTTATGAAGTATCAGATGTCGTTAATACACTAAAAGCTGGAAAATCCATAGGTCCCAACAGTATACCCATAAAGTTATTAAAAATTCTGTCTCTTCATGTTTCATCTCCACTGTCGCACTTAAATAATGAATCCTTCTTATCTGGACTTTTTCCTGAAAAGATGCAGCTTGCAAAAGTCACACCGTTATTTAAACAAGGTTGTCCTATGATGGTCTCAAAGTATAGGCCTATATCTCCCTTTTCTGTTTTCAGTAAAATCTCACAAAAAAAAATAATGTACAAGCATTTATACAATGTCTTGGAGCTCCATAAAATCTTGTATGATCTTCAGTTTGGTTGTCATGCATCACATTCAATAAATCATGCTCTGAACAATCTAACTGAATGTATCAAACACATTTTGGATAATAGAACCTTTGGATGTGGCATCTTTCTTGATCGTCAAAAAGCTTTTGAAATAGTCAATCACCAGATTCTTCCCAGCAACCTTGAGCATTATGCCATTCGTGGTACTGCTCTAGCATGGGTTAAGTCCTGCCTTGGCAGTAGAAGTCAGTATATATCTGTAAATGGCCACAAGTCAATTCATCTCACTGTTACTTGTGGTGTACTACAGGACTCTGTTCTTGGTCCACTTCTTTTTCTTATTTACATAAATGATCTTCCAAGCTTTAACCCTTTAGGTGGCACATTATGAAAATTCTACAAGACAAATTCCTAATCTTGAAATACAGTCACTTTTGGAGTGACAAATATATCTATCGAAAGACTTTTTAATTTTATAATGTTTTGGCACATACAGTGTTATGATGCCGTATGGATTCATTGCCAATATTGGTTTGAAAATGAGTATGATTAACTTCATGGTGATTTAGTACTTTTTGAGCACTTTATGTTATAGGAAACCACAGGCTCTGTCTTATTTACAATTAATGGCTCTATGATTACCAAGACTCATACTCAAAGCACATAGTTATGCATATTTGAAAACATTTAAATAAATATGCATCACATGTTACAGAAAGAAATAAAGTGCTCACAAGAACAATTAGTATAATCTAGAGAGGTTGAACAAAAGTACACTAGAAATAATTGCAAATCAATATGATCAAAATCTTTAAGATTCCCAAGTAAAAGGTATGCAGAATGGAACAGTTTGAAGCAAGTTCTCTCAGCAAGTAAGCAAAGAGAGACATTACATTTCTCACATGTTGTACGAGAATAAGACTGGCACAATCTGCATCGCTTTTTGTCAGATGAGGGCTTGGGCCAATGGGTTACTTGGTCAAATCTTATTTCTGGTATTGGTGTAGGGACAGCAGCTTTTTTCCCACTGAGTCGTACTCTTTGAGTACATGGTCTCTTTGCAGGCCTTCCTGGGCTAGGACGCTTATCCTTGTTAGCATGCATGAGGGCATCAGCTATGTCAGTTGTAAATTCTAACACTGTTTTCTCATGCTTTTTAGGCTTCCCTGCTAGCTCATAGTGTCTAAGGTACAAGAGCCATGCATTTACTTTGGTAATGTCAATGAGGTGCCAAAATATCTTGACATACCCTCACATGGTTTTCACCTCAATGTGATAGAGGGCAATGAACATATCAGCCAAGTCCACACCCCCCATGCATTTATTATAGACAGCAACTATCTGGGGGCATGGGACTGCTTTCCTGTGACCTACTTTCCTGCACCAATGGGTGATCTCTTTAACTGGCATGACCCCAGCATACTTAGAAGCTAGTAGAACTGTGCTGTTATCTACCCATTTAACAACAGTGATTCCTGAATTTTGTCCACTTTGTAATCATAACTTCCTCTTCCCTTCTTTTCTAGTTCTTTGTTGGGTGTAAGTGGGCATCCTAGTAAGCGATTTGACCGAACTGTCCCCAGAGGCAAGTAACCTTTCTTCTGCATATATAGCATCAAGTCAAGAGTAGTGAATCAATTGTCAAAGAATACTTTATGGTTCTGATGGCATGGCAGCTC
Source organism: Mastigias papua (assembly GCA_964019165.1). Classification (NCBI taxonomy): domain Eukaryota; kingdom Metazoa; phylum Cnidaria; class Scyphozoa; order Rhizostomeae; family Mastigiidae; genus Mastigias; species Mastigias papua. The sequence goes on from OZ025280.1 coordinate 13,412,469, forward strand.
TTTGCATAATCTTGCAACAATTTGTGAACTTTTTTGTAGAAGTTTGTACTGGAAATCTACTTCTACATCTGTTTCTTTCCCTGTGTAAATGTAAAAGTCATACATCACGCCAGATGAACCAGCACACACCAAGTTTTTGAATCCCCACTGTCTTGGCTTCTTTGGATTATACTGTCTAATCTTGGAAAACTTTGTTTTTGAGGGAATAATCTGCTCATTGATAGCATGAAACTCTTCTGGCTCTACCGTAACATATTAATTTCTTATGAAGTTGATTATTGGCCTGATCTTTGCAAGCTTGTCTGATTGAGTGTTGATACTACTATTGTCAGTAAAGTGCAGGTACTTTTTTATTTTCTCAAAATACTTGATTGGCATTGCATCTGCAATTATTGGATACCTCAATTTCTGTGACCAGTAGTCTTTATAAGAAGGCAGTTTTACAATCCCCATAAGCATGTTCATTCCTATGAATGTTGCAATTTCTGTCTCACTGATGTCAATACTCTTGCAGGTTTTCTGTACACTATACGAATTGGTCTGTTCTGCTACTAGAGCAACTGCTTCATCTGTGAAAAACATCTTAAACTATTGCAGCTGTGTCAAGTCTGGTTGGGGAGGGTCTGAAAAGCTAGATTGAAAATGAATCATCAATAGCTGGTATATCATCCTTCCTCCATCTAAATATGTGCCCTCGTATTCCTGGCATGCTTTCAACAGCAGATGATGCATCAGCAGACATGTCTTCAATATCTGTTTCATCATCAACATCATCATTTGCATCGTCAATGATAACATCTTCACCATATTCTTTACTGCTCTCGTTGTTCTGTTGTTCAGTTGTTATTTCTGATTCTTCGTCATCACTGAAATCTGATAAATTTGACTGATCACCAGCAGTTATGAGTTCAAGAGCATCATTTATGCTGTAACGTTTCCTTACATTCATATGTCCTGAATAAGGAAATTTATGTGTAAAGTTTTGTGACGACAACCAACTCATTTCTATAGAGGTATACTGGTAGTGATTTTAAATAGTGATACTCAACTGAGATAAATCATGAAAAAAATGAAAGCTGAGTACTATACTAAGTAGTAGTGTAGTAAAAATCATAACAGAAATTGCTACAAATCATAGCAACAAACCATAAGAAAAGCGATAAAGGCATAGCAATCAGTTAAACAATACTGCAAAAAAATTTGAATATTTTAGTCACCCCCTGGCAATGATGCCATTTGGCATAGACCAAAACTGCCTCAAATGAATGTAATATCCATCATAAATGAGAGGCTCATTGGCTTCCAAAAATACTAGTGTGATACTTTACAGTACACACAACTGCCATGGACTAGGCATTCCAGCAGGCTTACCTCTATACAGCTTGCAAATGCTCATAACTAGCACACATTAGAGCTTGACTGCAACAATGGTCTTTGGCTTGTTTTGTAGTACTTTATGTATGCAAAAGCCACTAAAAATAGTTGATCTGCAGTTCCAAACGAGGTTACAGCAAAAAGGTGAACTAAAGTCATTGATGTCACATGGCATCAATGCCACCTAAAGGGTTAAGAAATTTCCTCTACATACATACCCTACATGTTTCTGTTTCTATTGTTGTAATTTGCATTTGTAAGTATTTGTATTTTGTTGTTCTTTGTTACTTATTTGTATATGTACAGGATGTTTGTAGTAGTGGACTTTTAAAATGATAATGAACTGAATAAGATCATGATTGTACAACGGATTGTAAGCTTCTAAAAGAGAGACTCGCAAAAAAGCCATGTGCAGACGTACTATTTGGATTCTAAGTACAAAAAGTGAGGGTCTCAGGTCCTGAATTCATTTCTACATCACCACTCAAGGAAATAAGGATAGCTGCTAACCAATGCTTGTTTAATTTGTAAAATGCTGTTGACTTGGTAACAGAGCTTAGTAGAGCTCGTTCCATAAGTGTCATGATGAATGACATGAAAAAATTGATATGCAAATAGATGATGTGTTCTAAAAATAAAATATATATGACATACCTCTGAAGAAACTGGAAGAAACTGGATTATCACAATAAAAGGTAGAACACAAATGCCGAATGCTACAAATTTGTAGAGATCCCAGTATAACGTAAAAAGATGAGAAATCAATGAAAGTGACCTTGCACTCCTGGTGATGCCAGAAATAATTTGCACATATGCACAGAAACTACCTATTGCTGCCCTCCGTGCATTGATGTCAACTGTCATCATCGTTAGGAAATCCTCTCACTGATTCTATAATGTGGTCAGTTACAGTACAATCAGTAGCAAACACGATACATAAGGCTGCATTCACATTGCACAATCTTTTACTGGCGTCTTACCACAGTAGGGAACAGCGCGCACAGCCAGCGATTATCCTGTTCAGATTGGCAATATGTTTAAAGCGGGCGAGTATTTTCAGTGTTGCTGTTTCTCTGGTCACGCAACCATTGTAACAGTCGCTATTAGACATGTATCGTATAGGACTCGCTGAAAATCCATATTTAAATCTTCACAGAAGACTAAGGCATCGTCAGGGCCGAAAAGGTGCAGTCCATCCTATAAATAGAGCCCGAGAAGTATTGGGGAATACCACCACCTGTTTCATCAGCTACAAGGAGACCCTCAAAAGTTTTTCCATTACATGAGAATGCAGAAGAGCACGTTTGGCATTATTTTAGAAACTAGTGTGCCCTACCTGGAAAGACAAACAACAAAGTTTAAAACACCAATATCGGCAGAGGAAAGACTTGTAATAACGTTGGGGTAAGTTAAAATCTCTTTTAGAAAATTGATGTAAGTAAAACTTAGCAAGTTCAAAGTTTCCAAGGCCTGTAAATATCTGAATCGTTGTTTGAATATAATGCTTCATGCAATGTTTGCTGAAATTTGATTTTCACGCTAGCTTTTTCCCTCTCTGGAACTTTCTTAATAATAGGCAGCAAGCTCAACAGAAACAATCTGTCGGAGTCGTTTTCTTCTTTCTCTTTCCTCTTGTTATCTCTCAATACGAGTTGCAGTTTTTGCTTCTCTATTTCAACCTTCTCCTTCTCGATAGCGATAAAGTTTTCTGTCTCATTCTCCATGCTGTCCCCGACCCTCCTTCGCTTCCTCTTTGACTTTTGGACAAAAGTTGATTCACAAGTTGAGGGCTGTTGCAATGGTATATCTCTTGGTAAAGTCCGTGATGTGTCGTTTGTACTTTGGCAAGATAATGCCGGAGAAGTACAATTACTGTCGACTGGGTCTGATTCAGTGAGTCCTGCCTGCTTTTCTCTGGTTGAGGATGCTGTCAGATTCCCAGACATTTTTCTACCAACCATTGTATCTTGCAGAAAAATAGCATCCTGAAAAAAGGCCATCTGGATAGGTATTGATCTACTAGTAGTATAAGGAAAGAGTGTTCTAGCACACCTCCTGCGCAGCAGTCGGTAGCTGCGCAAGATGATGCTAGGGTATACTGACGTAATGGTTAATTAAAGCTAATGGCAACCCTATATTTATACAAGAGTAGGATGTGATGGGTGTTAATTATGGGAATATAAAGAAATCGCGCATGCGTGTAGCATAGGAGTGTTCTAGCACAGTAGTAGTATATAGGGAGAGAGCCTTATCTTCCATCCGGCCTCGCAGCAAAATCTAACTTCCCTCGGCCCCGCAGCGTCCTTTTCGGGCGGGCGAGAATTTTCGGTGTTTTGACGAAAATTGTCGTTTTTTGGGTTTTCGGGAAAAAGTAGATTTTCGGTGGAAAAGTCGTTTTTTTGGTTTTTTGAGGGTTTTTCGTGGGGAAAATGTTCGTTTTTCGATGTTTAGAGAGTTTTGTTGAGGAATTTTGTTTGGGGCAAAATAGGTGAGTGTGGGGGGTTTGGGCTTTCAGGTTACAGGTTGGATTGAGGGAGGATTGGTAGTTCGTGCTGTGGATTGTGTGGCAACCAGTGGTCCTGTTGTAGTACGGGAGTCGAGCAATAGTGGTGACGATGGATGACTCGTTGACGCAGTCGGTCCTTGAAGTGACGCTCGAAGATGGCTGTGAGTCGGTTATCGTCTCTTTTGAATAAGTCGTATTTGCGTTGACAGAAGTCGGCGAGCTGATTGAATGCGTCGTTGTTTGGTGCGAGGTCCTGTCTACTCATCGTCTCTTGTGTGTGAATGAGTACGAACGATAAACGAAAACGATTATGTAGTACTCACCGAGTTAGTAGGTCTTGCGGCCATGACGATTGATAGTAGCTAGGTCGTACAAAACATAATTTCTCGCTCTGTGCGGCTACAGGCTTGAAGGCTTAGAGCTTGCAGGCTACAGGCTTGCAGGCTTAGGGCTTGCGGGCTACAGGCTTGCAGGCTTAGAGCTTGCAGGCTACAGGCTTGCAGGCTACAGGCTTGCAGGCTACAGGCTTGCAGGCTACAGGCTTGCAGGCTACAGGCTTGCAGGCTACAGGCTTGCAGGCTGGACCGTCCAAGCGACCGCCAACTGCGGGCTTCGGGCGTGCAGACCGCAACTGACGAGGAGGGGTGTTCTTTTGTATGTGGCTGGTGGTTATTGGCTGGTTTTTTGGGAGATCTTCGCGTGGGTTCCTTCTCTGACTATAAATACCGGTAAATGGCTCTAGGTCGAGTGTCGTGTTGAGAGAGTCAATGACAGTGGTGCCAAAAATGGATTTGAAAAGGAAAAGAGATGTTACTGGCAATGACTCTGGGAGTGGAGGAAACCAATCATCGAAGAAATTCAAGTGCTTGACATGTGAGAAGAGCTTTGATCGGTATCTGAATAAGCAATACCACGAACAGTCCTGTCACAATATGTCGAATATTGAGAGGGTAGATCTTGTCGGTGGATCCAAGAGAGATTCAGTTGATTCTACGGGTACATACACAATTGGTGAGTACCTGTCGGGCGAGAGTACTGCTAGCGAGCAGCCATACATAAGGGTTGTAATGGAAGACGTTGGGGATCTGTCTTATTTGAAGCAAGGTATCCAGCACGTTATACAAAAAAGACTGTCAGTGGCATCGCAAGCTTTGAAATATATGATTAATGTAGATGTCCTGTTCCACAAGCCACTGGACGATATCATCACCGATCCACCGGTTACATTCAGAAGCAATGAACCTACAATTTTGGGGAAATACGACATTGCAGACATCAATGAAAGGGTGGCTGATTTCATTGTTAACCTAGAAAATAAAATTGAAAACTACACGGAGAATGGTAGCGGTTGGCGATTCGAGAGATTCCTTAAAGCTGAAATTAAACTAATGCAGCATGATCCAGTAACTGGAAATAAATACCTGCCATTACCACCATATGTGAAGAATAAACATGCCATTATAAACATCAAAAATGATGACGAGAGATGCTTTCTATGGTCAATCCTCGCTGCTCTACACCCTCAACCTCGAAATGCCAATAGAGTTGCAAAATACATGGAGTACGAGGGTGAACTGAACTGTGAAGATATTTCTTTCCCGGTTGATCCTCTTCAACACGCTCAATTGGATAGGTTTTGTGGAAAGAATAACCTTTCGCTAAACATTCTGTTAATGGAACAGCTAGATACCAAGAGCGTTTCATTCCAGTTGCTGCACAGCACTACAGAACTTCGCAATAGACACGTAAATCTACTGTTGATCATGGATAGTGAAGGACAGGCTCATTATGCCTGGATAAAAGATCTGAGTCGCTTGATGGCGGGACGAGATGGTCATAAACACAAAGGTCATAGGTTCTATTGTAACTTATGCCTCTCGGCAAGGTAAGTTTTTCGTGATTTTTTGTTAACTGTGTGTTGGACAGGTAGCAAACCAACCCATTCCTCAAACATAATACCTTCATGTTGTAAGCTTTTCTGTCATTTCTGTCATTTCTTCAGCAACACCGAAGAAGCGCACAAGAAGCACGTGGATAATTGTAGAAAGCTAAACATCGTACAGGCGGTTCGATATCCTACTGATGACAAAAAATGGTTAAGATTTGAGGAAAAGAACCTAAGAAAGACCATACCATTACCATTTGTCATCTACGCGGATTTCGAATCGATATTGGGAGACTGCCCCGGTACTGATCAATACTGCGGTGCAGCTTACCAGAAGCACGCACCGATTTCATATTGCATCAATGTGAAATCAATTGATCACAGGTGGAATCGAAAACCGGAAGTTTATACGGGTTTAGACTGCATGAGAAAATTTATGGAGACAATGGATCTACTAAATGAGGAAATACGTGACGTATTCAAACTCACCCAGCCGATGACACGTCTATCCACTGAAGAAGAAATACTGCACCGCATAGCAACACACTGTTATGCATGCAATCGACGATTCGAATCCACAGCTGGTGGCACTGTTGTGAAGAAATTCCGAGACCACTGTCACATAACTGGCAAATATAGAGGTATGGACATTTCTTTACCTATCTCTTGTTGACCTATGGTTACAAAATGGTACATGTCTCGTCGCAAATTTCAGTTAAATCACACTATTTGTTATCTTCAGGTCCAGCTTGTCAGAGCTGCAATTTTAATTATCTAGACATTGTGGTAAACAAGCATCCGATAACTGTGGTATTCCACAACCTCAAGGGTTATGATCTGCATCATATTTTGCGAAACCTCGGGGATCGTTTCACGTCAGTTATTGCAAACAGCAGTGAGAAGTTTCTTTGTGCACAGATTCAACATGAAACCGATAGAAAAGAGGATGCAATGGAGAATCCACTACATGCTCCGAGAATTAGGTACATAGACTCACTGGCATTTCTGAATTCTTCACTTGCAAACCTAGCATCTAATCTATCTGAGGACAAATTCCATGCAACACAACGATTCGCAACCAACCTTTTACTTCAGAGAGCTGATCCGAATATACAACTCTACCCTGAGATTGTGATGAGAACCCAAAATCAAAATCTACAATACAGACTGAAAGAGAAGAGATTCCTCACACAACATGATCACCAAGATTATAGAAATTGGACCCAACCACAATCACACTGTGACCTTATCGAGGAAAACGAGCAATTCATCGAGCAAGCAATGTACTTACTGAGGAAAAAAGGTAATGTCGCTGTAACAATACTTTAGTTCTTTACATTTCTGTTTGTGGTCATTTACGTGCATGTTACTTTTTATTTACAACATTATGTTGTGTATCCTCAACAGGTGTCTACCCATATGACTGGATGGATAGTATTGACAAAATGGATCGTACATCACTACCATCAAAGGGGGACTTTTACAATAGGAAGGACCAGAAACATATCACAGATGATGATTATCATCATGCACAAACGGTTTGGACCTTCTTCAACTGCCAGACATTTAAAGACTACCACGAGCTTTACCTGACCACTGACGTTCTACTACTGACTGATATCTTTGAAGAGTTTCGCAGCATGTGCGTCAAGGAGTACCGTCTCGACCCTGCCCATTACATAAGTCTCCCATCCATGACATGGGATGCCATGCTTCTCAAGACGGGAGTTCAATTGGAATTGATAACAGGTTCGTGCTCGCTTGGATTCGTCTTACTTCCATCAAAATAATTATTATTATTTGAGTGCAATTGCATTAGTAATAGAGTTCATATATTAGCTATTTTGAAATTCACAACTTTGTTTTGCAGAGAAAGACAAAGACATTTACGTGATGGTTGAAAGAGGGATACGAGGTGGTATCTCAACTTGCATCAAACGCCACACGGTATCATCACCTGACAACACGCTCCTGTACTTGGATGCAAACAATTTGTATGGATGGGCAATGTCACAGCCATTACCCACTGGCGGTTTCAAGTTTATCGATCCAACTACGGACATTATGACAATTCTAAGTAAAACGACAGGTAGGGATATTGGTTATATTTTCGAAGTCGATTTGCACTACCCACAGCATGTGCATGACAAGTTAAGTGACTTGCCACCAGCACCCGAAAACGTCACTGTGACCGAAGACATGCTGTCACAGATACAGAAGAAATTGTACGATTCCCATTACTCCAACAAAACATTCAAGACAACCAGGAAACTGATACCATCATTACTTGACAAGACAAACTACATTATTCATGAGACGGTACTGAAACAGTGTATAGAGCTAGGTCTGGTTGTGAGAAAGGTTCATAGTATCATCTCATTTGAGCAAGAACCGTGGCTAAAAAGCTATATTGATTTCAACACGTCAAAGAGAGCCTCGGCACGGAACAAGTTCGAGAAAGACCTGTTTAAATTAATGAACAACGCGGTATACGGAAAGACAATGGAAAATGTTAGAAATCATCGGAAATTTGACGTTAGACCAAAGAACAAGACATTGCTCAAACATTTTCGTAGACCAAACTTCTTTGGTGTTATCGATATCGGTGACGATAACGTATTGGTTGAATCAAAGATTGTGGAGGTTGAACTGGACAAGCCGATTTATGTCGGATTTTGCGTACTGGAGTTAAGCAAATATTTGATGTATAATTTTCATTATAATTTCTCGAGAATCAAGTTTCCTGGAGTAGAGCTCTGTTATATGGACACAGATTCCTTCATTTACGACATTCCAATCTCCGAATCAAGAGTGTTTGCTGTCATGAAGGAGAACGAAGATGAATTCGATTTCTCGGAATACCCCAAAGATCACATGTGTTACTCCGCAAAGAACGCAAAAGTATGTTTGCTTTTATTTCATTTCCATAGGTTTCGAGTTCGTCGTCTGACCTCTGTAGCGAGAAAAACTTTGACTATGGATAGCTTTATATCAGACATAGATTGTCCTATATTACATCTTCTAACAAATAATTTATCAACTATTCCAGGTCATTGGCAAATTCAAAGATGAACTGAATAGTCGATGCATGGAGGAATTTATTGCCTTGCGTTCGAAAATGTACAGCTGCAAGACTGTTGATGGGGTTGTGAAAAAAGCAAAAGGAATCCAGAGGAGTATCGTGGAGAATATCCTCACTCATGAAGATTACAAGCAGGTCTTGAATCAAACAAGGACTACCCCTCTTGTTGTGACCCAAAGGAACATAGAGTCTCATCAGCAGATCATATACACAACCGAAAGAAAAAAGATTGCCCTGGCTCCATTTGATGATAAACGTTTCTTTATAGAGAACAATAATACGTTGCCTTACGGACACTACAAACTCAACTAATTTTTGTTCTTTTTTCTCTTTTTATTAACATGATGATGGGTTTATAAACATGTCTATTCTTGTCGTCTTCTGAATACGAGCATAACAAATGCATCGGGATCATCTATAAGAATCGGCACATTTTCCAAATCGGTCACTCTCACTTCGAAATTTGATAAGTCCGTTATAAGAACTTTCCTCCATCTCAAAAATTTGACATTCAATATCAGGTTTGTTATGACATCCATGAATATCGGTTGTCGTATATTGCGATCAAACTCTATGACATTACAGCTAAGACGGAGGATTTGCGATGTCTCGGTCTTTACGTAATAACTGTGAACACAGCACTCCCAATCACTCGAATCGTCAATGCGTACAATCTTCGAGAGATCAACCGGTCTATTGAAAGTTTTAAGACACAAATACTGACTCATCCTAAATCTCCCGTATAATAGTTCAGCATGTCTTGCACTAGAGCAGGCTAGTAAGTTCTACCCTCCCCGATACTTCAACTCTATTTATAGACAGATGGATAAGAAGTAAAAAACAAAGTTTGATATTTATATATATATTTTTTGCAATCATTAACAATTAAATTTATTATGGACATACTGTAATACAAAATGATCATTTTCACGCCGGGTATTAACATCTAACACGCTAAGAATCTTGTTCATTGAAATGTTCTCGCAGCGCTTTGTCAAATAGTAAATGCAATATTGGCCACAGACATCCGAATTGTAGCTTTGGAATTGCTTCGTATTCATCTGGCAGACACCTCTAGTGTTGTGTGATAGGAATCTTTCAATGGCAGGAACCGGGAATTGACCATACGAATCAAAATATTCGCAATTTCCATCCAAATCGAAGTAAACTGCCACCCAGTGGGTGCCTCTTGTTCCAAAGTCCGATTCGTTGACTATCATACAGCATGGATACCTCTCAACAGGTCCCAGTTCATTTTTCCCAAACACTCCTCGAAATTTGTTCGATGTTGGTGTATACACCCTAAGTATATTGTTTATTTTGAGATCGTTCATGACCTACCAGTTTCTAATCACGTTGTTAAAAGAGTCTATTTCACTAGTTGAGTCAATCAAGCCATACATGATAATCGTAAATGGTCCTCCCGCAGATGCGCCACTAAATTTAAGCTCAATTCTCAGATTTCCAGACCTTGCGGGATGGAACTCGTGCAGTGCATTCGCTCCTTTTGGTGATAAATCGAAAGCCCAAATGTTGTGCACAGCCCACGTTTGCGAGTTCAACAGACAGCTCTTTTCACCAGTAGCTTTCAGTATCTGTAAAAATCCCTCCTGAAAATGATTTGCAAAATCCGTATGGATTGTAGGGATAACTGGTACACCGTCAATGTAGACTCGTGTCTCGTTAATACCGAGATTTCGATAGTGGAAAGGATTCTTTGCACGTGATCCATTAAACGCGGCGTTCTCCACGATACCAAACATGAACAATTTTGGAACTTTGCCACTGAAGACATTATCTTTCTCCCAGCTGCGAACACCGTTCTCAATTAGAGCGGTGGTCATCAAGGGCACTGGTGTTGGATAGACTGCGCGTCTCTTTTGGAGATTCCTATAGATCTGTGCTGCAACTTGCGGATTTAACTTCACAGTTCTAATTCTCAGTTTAATGTTTCTAATATAAACACCATATGTCGTTACAGCAGCATCGTCAGCATACGTTAGGAGGAAATCATCACTATTTGGAATAAGTCTGAATTGTACTCTCGTCTTTGGGAGTAAATATCTACCCTGGGCAAGAGGACCTAAATGCGGTTTTATGATAGCAGACACCGTGTTCCCATTGTCAAATAGTGCACTTCTAACAGTCAATCCAGCGTTATCGTTATTTGACGAATACATCATTTGCATTGAAGCCTGTGTCTGCGTATCGGGAATATATCCTTCGAGTCTTGGTCTACCCTCCAGATCTCTCTCGTCGTAAGTAATTACATTTTCAAAGTCAACCTGGTACGGATATGTACCTGTTGATGTGTTCATGTCTATGTCACCCTCTTGCAGCGTGATCTGTTTGAATATAGCGTGACCAAAATTGTTGCAGATCCCGTACTTTGCGGCAATCATTGTGCTATCCAGTGGTGCATTATTTGCCTTATTACGTATCTGAAGTTTCATCAAAATCTCAGTTGAGCTCAGGTCAATAAAATCCACTTCGGATTTGTTGATAACCTCTATGGTGATGGTCTCCTTGTTATTATCCGGTACGGAGTCGGATGGATAGTAATCCGTATCTTGACGTGATACAATTGATGCATCACTTACGGGCGTGTTGAACAGGTTTAGTCCTTCTGCCATTGTTACTGACCTTCTGAATACTAGAACTGACTGTCTTCTATTTATACCTTTATATGTCGTTGTCGTCCTCGTCGTTGACGCGGTTGCCGTCTTCGTCGCCCATGTCTTCCACCAGTCATTGCCCGATCTGCAGCATATCCAACACCGGCAACAGTGGCGCCCTTTGCTAATTCTTTAGCACCTTTGACTGCTAATCTCTTCACTGTTTGCTTTGTTACTTTTCTGGCAGCTTGACGAGCTACTTGTTTTGCTCCCTGCTTTACTGCCTGTTTGATTGTCGCTTTTGCAATTGCACCTCCCATTTTCCTTCCTGTTCTACTACGAGACTCCCTTTTATACCCTTCACCACTCATGAGTTTCATTGCTTCCACTCCTCCATCATCTTTCAACATGTCATCAAGAACCATAGAAATTGCAATAGAGGTTGCTAGTCCCGCCATTATTTTTACGTTATATAATGAAATTTATCAAGATGAGCTTTGGGCACTCCCGCCGACTTCCAAAATTCTCTAGGCAGTACCGATGCGGGTTTCCATTTACCTGTTTTCTTGTCTAGAACTTTTGCAAAGAATAATTTCTTTGGAACAGGTGTCATTTTATAAGCTGTTTTTGTAAACCAGTTTCGGATATTTTCAAAGAGTCCCTTCCCGATGAACTCATTTCTCCTTTTCCCCCCTCTCTTCTTTGATCTTGCTTTCTTTCTGATAGGCTGACCTCTCTGAAGACTTCTTCTCTTGCGCTGCTTTGCTTTATTAGACGACGATGATGATGACGGTCCTGTCATATTCTCAAAAACTGACTTTACAGATCTATTAGAAATTAGCACCGGAATAGATCATTCGCTCTGCTTGTCTAACCAAATCATTGTGTGATGGTTCTTTTATAGAGGATTTTCCAATCGCTTTCTTAACACGATTCTCGATACCTCTCGGTGAAGCTGCCACCAATTTTCGAGTTGCTGCGGGACCCAAGTTTTTAACCTTTTTATTGATTATACCCTTAACATTGGTTGATAGAGTTTTTGACCCAGTCAGTCTCTTCACGGCTGTCTGAAGCTTCTTATTCAGTGCTTGTTGAACCTTGCTTTTTGCTGTCTTTTGACCTCTCCTCTTCTTCACTGCTTCCCTGGCTTTCTCTTTCAACAATGTTCTAGACTTTGCAAGGGTACTTCTTACACCCTTTTTGAGAGCTGATAGTGCCAGTCCGTCCCCTTCGAATTTGGTGGGCTTTTTAAATATCGGATACCCTCCTTTCCCATACTGTCCGATGCTAACAATACCGGGAGTTGTGGTTGGATTATTGTACACTGTTTGTACCGTGTTCATGCCTTGCGAAAGTGTAGCGTGAGATATACCTTGCTCTCAAATTGCTTTCCCGTTTCGTCGTGCACGCTTATATCGAAATGTTGGAACTGCTGGTACTTTACCGGAATGTAGTGTGGATTATTGAACTGTATCCAATTTATACCTTTTTTATTACCATCGAGGCCGACGACTCTGAGAAGTGGAGATCTGATGCTACCAACCAATTGATACTCAATCAATTCGCAGTATACCAGAGCATACAGTTCATCCTTTTTAACATCTTCTCGACTCGTTAGGCGTTTGCAAGGATCTAGCATTTTGTATGTCAGAGCCTTATCCTCGAGTGGCGCCTCTGGCAGTGTTATAAATTGTCTACTGTAATTTCCCTCGATCCCTGTTAGTTTGCTCAGCCAATTGGACATTTCAATTTGTCTTACATAAAAGGGCAGATGTAGGTGAATAAGATCCCCATCAATTTCAAATCGGGGGTATTCAATATACTGTGTTATCTTTGATGCTCCATTTGTCTTGGAATATATGTACTGGAGATAAACTTCAAATCCCTGCGCTCGAAATGATGCATTTAAATGTGATATGATGGTCCGCAGATCGAGTTTTAGTTCTGGACGTAACCGAAATTTTCTAGTGATTGCATTCACGGTCACGGTATAACTCCCTCTATCTACTCGCTCAAAATTCCATATATCGAATTCGGACAGTTGTACCCTTGTTCTAGTATTGAATTTAGATCTGTAGAATCTGCGACGTTCTTCTCCTGATAGACCGTCTTCGGGAACATTCACATGGAACCTGATATCAAAGTTTTCGTCAGTTAGTAAATCCCCACCATATTTCTGCTCCACAGATTTATCTATAATCAAATCTAGAATTGCAACCTCATATTTGCCATCTAACCTTATATTACTGTCAAAAGTGACAGTTTTTTCGTTCGGCTTCAACTCCAACTGCATATATTCTTGGAACTTCATACTGGCTGAATTTTTAAAACCAAAAATGGCGTTCCAATTGTTGATTCGTATTTATAATCTAGAGGTTCATCAGTCTTGTGTTTCAACAGTCGGCATCTGATATACGAAAACTCATGCAATTCCACGGGTACCAGTATGTCCTGTCTACTCTCTTCTGTGTCGGTGTTGAAATCGAAAGCGTTCTCGACAACAGATCGTACAATTTTTCCCTTTACACCCGCAATCTTGTTGCTCTCCACAACACTGCACTCAATATCCAGTATTCTTCTAAATTCACCCTTGTGCTGTTTGTATCCCGATAATGCAGTTATACCCATGGGTATTTTATTTGTAGATGTAAACACGATACTGATAATACCAGTGCTCTGTTCCGGTAATATTCTGCATGTAATACCATAAACACTCGATTCATCGTCATCATCATCAAGCTTCTTCACGAATCTAAAGTGAGGCGTCTCTGATCCCAGGAAACGAAACCCTACTTTTGCTGGTAATCTCAAACCAATAAAACTGTTCTCGGGAATGTCGTCTGTGAACTTGATATACATTTGATTATTGTGCTGACCAACTTCTAGAGGCACCTTTGCTGTACACATGGACTTCTCGTGCCCTATTTCAGTATTGTCGTTAACCTCTTTGTAAAAGTCGACAAAATCATTTTGAAAATAGTACTTCTGGCTAAAAGGGGTAGCTCCGGTTTTATTCCAGATATATTGAAACCACTGATGATGCACAACATTGGCATATCTCAAATCAATTGGTATAAATGCATTGACCAGAGTTGCTCTCCATTGTTTAGAGGGATCTAGTTTAATTGTTGACTGTAATTGTGTATGAAAATCACTCATAAATCTTGCTTGCTCTTCTCGCGTAGTGGCTCTCTTTGTCGGTGTTAGTGTTAAGAAGAACGGCTTCACCCTATATCTCATTTCGGCGTCTAAAGTACAGTGTCGCCTGAACGTCTCTTATAAGTTTATCGTTCTCTGCTTTAACCACAATGTTCAAGTCGCTTAATGACGTGTAGCGAAGTGGAACGTATACCAAGTGGTTAAATTGCTTATAGACATCTCCATCTCTCCAAGTTGTAAACCTTAGTAACGATTCAGAGAACTTTCCAATAATTGTTTCTTCTATGATATTTGGTAATAATACTACAATTCCTTGCTCATCCCGCTCCACTTTCACCCTACCCTGGTTCTCAACTCCAATGTAATTGACAAGATTTTTGCTCGGAGTAATGATCCAATAGGGGTATGTTCCCCACTCGTAAAGAGTTCCACCAATCTCTGTCTCATGTCTGTAATAGTATGTTCCCCTCAATTGACTTGGAACGCGTATTCCAACTCTCGTGAAAATCTGTGACACGTTGTTCCTTACAGATAAGACTTCGAATCTGAAAATTCTGTTTAATTCATTTGCGATATATATGCTCTGTAGCCAGTAGGGTGTCTCCATTTTAATAAATCCATCTTTGTAGCTTAACAATGGCAAACGAAAGTAAGGTGTATTGATAAGTGCGGTCTCGCCTCCTGTACCCTTAAACATTTTTCTAATATAGGTCTTAATTTCATTTTCCTTTGCTTGAATGTCAAGATTCAGAAGATCTAATAGTGCATTTAGTGAGATCTCGGCATCGGGATTTCGATTAAAATATTCACTCAAATGCTTGCAAGTGACTTGCACCCAGAATCCCGCTATATCAGAAAAGCGATCTAGAGGTATTCTATAGTTCCATCTGTCGAAGTCACTCGTCTGTCTCCCAGATCTACCAATATTACCATAATTATACTTCTGAAATGCTCTTCGCAACCTCGCGTCCTCTTCATTTTGCGAATCGCGTATTATCATTCTGTCCATTACGATTTGGACATAGAAGTGCAGCAAAAGACCGTTTTCTCCATGCTTGATCACTTGTTCAAAATCTCTTTTCTTGTATGTACCAACTCCTGCATTATGATATTTGGTTGGTGCGGGAGGAACATTACCCAACGTCAGATCGACGAGCGCAATTTCCCATTTACCCTCCAGAGGGATTGGGGGATTGAACGAATTTTCAGAGGTGTTGACACTAACAAAGAACGACATGTTTTAAATTTGAAACTGTGGTCTTATATTTATAACAATAAACGGTATTCTCTCAATATAAACGTCTTCTTTAGTCACTGAATCGATTATTTCCATAGATATAGAGTCTATTTCTACTGTCTCTAATTTAAAATACTTCAAGTTTATATTCTCGTGGTTGTCTACGTTGACGACGTCCATTACTCTCGTGCCTCCCTCTCTTCTGCCAAGTCTGGTTGTCTCAATAAGACTACACACCACATCCAGGAATTTTCCCACGGCAAAGTCATCTCGTTTTGTAGAAACATGTTTGAGAGATACGTTTCTACGTGACTTAAATACTAGTCCATTCATATCGCTCGCATCATTCCTCGCATACGGGTTTTCATCGGTGAAATGAATCCTTAGCTCACTCGAATTGGCCTCATAATAGCACCACGGCTTTTTATTGGGTATCAATTGAAGCTGCTCGCCATTCATGTATGCATCAAAATCGTCGCTGATACCAGGAGTGAAAAATGCTCGGTAGTGGTCTGAAGGCATCCTTACTGCTATACACTCACCTCTTACAAATTCTTTTACAACTGTAATCTGCAAGTGATCTTCGATAACCTCGATTTTCAATTTAGGATCGTGTCTCTGATTCGTGAATTGACCATAATTATCTACACTTTTTTGAACCCTATCGAATTTATCTATGAATGAGTGAACTACTGATTCGTGGCTTGCAGGGTCGTAGTAGTGTCTCTGGTACGTATTCAAGCTCTGAGGAATACCGATACAGACGGCATACTGAAACCATTTTGGATTAGAATCGTCCTCTTTAACCTTGTCTGTGCCCACTGGCAAGTACGAATCTATAATTGCCGCCTCCCACTCTCTTTCTGGATTTAATCTAATGGGTGATTGAAGGTTTACTCTGAATCTGTTAGATTCTTGATGAAATGGACTCACTACTATGTTGAATGAGGAATTTCTTGTATGTCTTCCACTGGAATCCATTGCATGAATTGTGAGGGATATCCCCTCCAGCTAACGAGTGCCTCTTTCTTTTTGCCTCTTGTACGCCTCCTGTGTACCTTCTCTATCACGAATGTTGTCGGTAGCTCGACCTTTTGCAGTTGTTGACTGTAGAACCTCTCGGTAATTACATCTCCTAGAAGATCTTCAATTATGTATGTTATGGGCCTTGTTCTCTCGTTGATTTTTTTAACCAGAAATATTTCCTCGGTCCAAGCAGGAGCGTGTTCCTTCTCGAATAGTCTTTTCTTTCTACTTATTCGAACATAATCCCCCACTTTAAACTTGGGTTTCTGTTTCCCCCTATTTATAGGGAAGAGTTTTCTCAATACCATGTGCGAATTCTCAACACTTACTTCGTCAGGTTTCATCCCAATAGATCGATGGTATGTACCGTTATATGATTCTACCAGATCCTGCAGAACATCGATGTATTTGACAGTATTCATCGCTGTAAAGTATCGATACATCTTATTTTTGAATGTCCTATTAAATCTCTCGACAATTGCGGCCTTTGTGTCGTTTTTTGCCTCGTACGAGTGTATTCCTTCCACCTTTAGCAGCTTTTGAAACACTCTGTTCTTGAACTCCAATCCCAGATCGTATCGTACATTTTGTGGCTTCCTTCCACTATCCCTGAGAATAGATTTGAATGCGCCTGTCGTTTCGCTACTAGTTTTCCGCAATAATGGTCTTATCCAGACGTACTTGCTGAACGTGTCTATACACATTAGCAGAAAAGTATAGTCGTCATTAAACTCCTTCAATCCAGTAACATCTACGAGATCTATTTCCCACAGATAGTCAATGGAACTTGTGTAAATTCGCTCTCTCGGAAACCGTTTTCTTGCACTCTTGTGTAGTGTATACGCGGCGGACTGTGCACTCCATTTCTCAAGATCCTTCCTCGTCAATTTTGGGATTTTCTTCTTTGCTTCGACATAAAATCTGTTTAGGCTGGTATACGACGCAGGAAATTTCGGATTAAAGTATAACTCGTCAATCTTCGCATTCATTTTAGAACTGACTTCAGCTGCCGCTTTGTCAACTTTCTGAGTAACCTCCTTAACATATCATTATCTCTTTTATAGGGTTTCGAGCCTCCTCGCTGCTGAACTATGGGTCTCAGACGAGTTTTAGAGCTCGAGGGGGTTGCAGGACTCGACGTGGTTGTGACGGCTTTATTCTTCGGAACATCGGTGGGAATAACGACAGGACTCGGGGGCATGCTACTATTAACAATATTATTATATACATCTATAGGTAATAAGACCATCTTTTGATAACTCATAGTTTGTATGCAATTGTCGGTGCTTCACCGGGTAGTATATTCGTCCTGAAACGAATATCTTCCGATGTTTTCTGAGAAAAGTCGCAATGCAGGTAGCCGTATTGCTTCTTTGTCGAGTCGTTGAAAGCTTCGAGGAAATTTCTAACTTTACCAGGAGCAACTTGTTGAGCAAAGAATCGTATTTGACTTTTGTCTCTCGGATTCTTAAAGATTATGATGTGCTGCGCATTTATAGATAAGTTCCGCATTTCACTTCCCTGCGGAAAGACGTTTTGCCACAATAGAATAACACTACAGTTTAAATGTGATCTCCCCTTTGTGAACAGTTTACCAATTCCACTATTTGTGGACATTTCATGCATCAAATCATCGATAACTATTATCGAGTTCCTTCCATTTTCTTCGATTTGCTCGTAAATGTCTTTAGTAATTTCCCCAAAAAACTCCACTCTCCCTCCAAATGTGCTCCGAATACGTTTGAATAATTCCGGTTGCTTCGTTCCACTAAACCAAAACAATTGCCTGTATCTCGACCCGTCATCGTCGTCAGTTAGTACGTCTGTGTGTTTCAAAAATTTCTCTAACCAAGTTGTTTTCCCAGACCCGCTAGCACCAGCCAAGATCATTGAGAATGGTGTTTTTATTCTGATATCGTACAGAGACATTGTGAAGTAAATGAGACAACATACAAACATGTATTTATAGATGAATAAACAATTGATCTTTTACAAAGCTCAATAATTTGAGTAAATAAAAGGATATGTTGACTTTGCGCCATTCACCATTCCCATTCAGATTATTAAATAGATGATTTATTTTATCTACATCAAAATCAGTGCAGGAGGGTCCAATAACCAATTCACTCCACCTTTCTTTACCTAACGACAACAGATTCACATTGGCAATACCAATATGAAAAGCCAAGAACTTCAATGGATCCCCAAACAAACAGTCACTACGGTGAGGCTCGGTATGCCCGTTACAGCTTGCACAGTATTGACTTGACTTTTGCATCATTTCTTGAAATAACAAGTTGGCATAGGCTTTATCAATTTTGTTTTGATCTGTTGTCTTTTCTTCTGATTCGAGTCCGTCGGGTGTGGAATGTGATTTACTCTTGATTTCCTCATTTACATGTTCAATGAATTCTTCATCTGTGTTTTTCTTTGTCTGTGGTTCGTCACTAACAAGCTGTGCCAGTATTCGTTCATTTATAGTAATGAATACTTTAGACTCTTTATCTTTTTTCCACCTTTTAATTGTGGCATAGAGTCCGATGGGTTCATCATCACGTTGCAAACAGAATATTTCCATTTTGTCTGAAATACCGTTGCTTGATGACAGTACATCAGTAAATAGGGATAGAAACTTCCTCTCTTTCCCTGCGTATCGTTTTGAGTCAATTAAATAACTGCAATCGGTCATAAGGGCCTTCGGGTTCGTTCCATTGAATGAACCATCAGCACGGATATTAGTTGTGATATTATTCAAAAATTTTGTCATTGCTTCATGAGAAACAATAATTGACTTCTTACCGATACGTAGAAGCCACGACTTCTCACGTTGTTCAATTACGAGTGTGTCACCACCTCCTTGGATTGCAACGTCAGACTTGATCTTCCGCTTGCCCATCGTGAAAAGAACTGAATGATGGCACTGCATCCCCTTTTATATTTTCTCTGCTGTGTGATTGATAATCTGATTGGTCGAGGAGGTATCGATAAATCCACTCTAATAATCTGATTGGTTGACAAGGCACCAACAAAACCCGGTAAGGTGCCCAGAGAGAGGATACTTTTTAATGCAGGCCAACGCAGTTGTTGCGTAGTTATACCCTCTGCCAATACGGTATTTAAGATAAAATCGACCGTACGCATCGTGCAGACAACTGTGCAGGTGGCATACTCTGAATCTACCGAATAGACATTCCATCATTTGTGTTAGACATGAATTTCCCGGTCCTATTAGCCCAATTTCCCATTGATTATCAGTTAGAATACTATCTATTGACAAACATTCTCTCAAATAGCAGATACCCAGATACTGATAAGCAAGAGCACTTTTCACTACCTGGTCATCGACCTCAGCGTATTTTGATTTCACCTTTCTGAAGTTAAAATTAATGTAGTCCAGAGTCTTATTCGGTGAATCATCCATCATAGATTTGAGATTTGAGAGGAGGAAGAGTCCAATTTATAGCAAGATCTAGCAATAACACATTCATAAGAGTTACAATATCATAGAATCTTCTAACTTTAGCACAAGAGCAGTGAAGAGAAATTCTTTCAGTCTCAGTTCACGCAAAAGTTTTCTTCCTTGCCATGCCTTCAGTACCATACAAAGCTGCGCTCTGTTGTCGTCCGCCTTCTGGCAGATAATCTCGAACATGACTGTAATGTCTTCGTGTTTCATTAGTGTTTGATTGTGGACTTTTAGAAATCTGTACATCCTATCACCATACATTCTGGAAGTCATCTTGTTCAGGTTTTCATTCGAAATCTGGTCTGCAGTCTTCCCCGCAAACTCCAAGTATCCACATGCGGGTTTCTTCACGAGAGCACGGACGCTGTCTTTGAGTTTTTGCATTCCATTATTATCGATATTGACGACCCGTATTTTCATCAAATCACCAGAACCATCTTTCAGCTCGAGTTGCCAGTTTATAATCTGTTCGAGAAACAGGTCTCTTCTAATCTTGAAGGATCGGTCTGATGCTTCGAAAATAATATATTCCTTCTCAGTATTCTCAACCATACCTGATGCTGGTAATCAACTAACGGGATGAGGGACTTGGTTCCTTTTATAGTAGACGAGCATATCCAGTCATTCAATTCAATTGTCACGTGGGTAAGAACTCGCAGGTTTCCGGTAAGTTCAGGCATGAATAGACTTGCCGTCTTAGTCTATCCATCCGACTATGATTCCATGGTACATGCTGGTTGTGCTGCTGCGACTGTTATAGTATGTTTCCGCACCGCCTAGTGAAACTCCGGCTACCGCAATAGCAGGTATCTAAGCCATTTTAACCAACATGACGACCTATCGTCGAACTGGAGCAAGAATCCTGTCCACTCGCCATGTTCTATGATCAACTTATCCCTAGAAACTAGCTCATCTTGAAGCCAATGGATAACTTCATCAGATTCTATACATTTTGCCACGAGACCACTGAATGCGAAAAGAGTTATTACTCGTCCCCAGTTGAAACTATCGACAAACAGGTCACTTACAACCTCTTTGTATATTTCTTTTGCATTTTCTTTCCTTATATGCAGTCTAGTGCACATTTCATCGAGCAAATACTTGTGGTTTCTAATAATGTCTCGAGCACATCTCAACATTAAATGCGTTTCGGGATAATTATTATCAAGTTTTATGCGCCCTATGAAATGTCTTATAAACTGGTTAGCTATTCGTTTCGAATCACAGATTGATTTTGTATCCATATCTGTCATTTCTAATGCCATGCGTCCTTTTATACAGAATTTGTGAGACAGAAAGAGATTTGTATTTCAAAACGACAGTATCATTAACAGGAATAGCACTAGTCACAATAATAACTCTGAGCGTCTACTTCGTCCCAGCCATTTCGCCAACTGCAATCGCATTGGGAATACCCGTTGTACAACCATCCGCAAGTGATGCAGTGAACTAGTCCGGTCCCTGTTACCAAGTACGGTGCGAATAATTGATAATCTGAGAATGTTCTTGATGGACTCATCATTCCCTCTAAGTGAATATGACACGCTGTGATTCCATTTCCCTGATTCATTAGTGAAATCGACGAACTCTCCCTTATAGTTATCATTGGTGGTATGTGCCAGAACGTATACAGTTCGTGTAGGAGATCACAGAATGCTTCATTCAATTTGTAGGACGGCCAAACTTCAATATCGTAGTCGTTATATTCAGTGTCGATGTAAAAATGTCTCGTTACAAATCCATGGTAATCCAGTTTTGATGATTGATCCAGTTTGTAATAGTCAATGGTGGTGTTCAGCTGGTTGTCTGTTTCGTCAACATAATATTTCCCATCACTATATATCAACCTGTTATGATTGATGTAGGTGATATCTTTTTCCAAGTATGGAACAAAGTTTCTTAGTTCAAGCGATCTGGAGTACGTGTACATTGTCATTAGTCGTGTAGCAATATTGATCGACGATACTTTTATGCACGAGTTGTCTTTCTGCCTAGAGAATTTTAACCAATCAGAATACAGAGAATTTTAGATCACATAGACACGAACGTGCAGCACATATAGAAACGACCGTGCAGCACATATCGACACGACCGTGCAGCACATATAGACACGAACGTGCAGCACATATAGACACGAACGTGCAGCACATATAGATACGAACGTGCAGCACATATAGAAACGACCGTGCAGCACATATAGACACGACCGTGCAGCACATATAGACACGACCGTGCAGCACATATAGACACGAACGTGCAGCACATATAGATACGAACGTGCAGCACATATAGAAACGACCGTGCAGCACATATAGACACGAACGTGCAGCACATATAAACACGAACGTGCAGCACAGTCTAAAGAAGGAACCCACGCGAAGATCTCCCAAAAAACCAGCCAATAACCACCAGCCACATACAAAAGAACACCCCTCCTCGTCAGTTGCGGTCTGCACGCCCGAAGCCCGCAGTTGGCGGTCGCTTGGACGGTCCAGCCTGCAAGCCTGTAGCCTGCAAGCCTGTAGCCTGCAAGCTCTAAGCCTGCAAGCCTGTAGCCTGCAAGCCTGTAGCCTGCAAGCTCTAAGCCTGCAAGCCTGTAGCCCGCAAGCCCTAAGCCTGCAAGCCTGTAGCCTGCAAGCTCTAAGCCTTCAAGCCTGTAGCCGCACAGAGCGAGAAATTATGTTTTGTACGACCTAGCTACTATCAATCGTCATGGCCGCAAGACCTACTAACTCGGTGAGTACTACATAATCGTTTTCGTTTATCGTTCGTACTCGTTCACACACAAGAGACGATGAGTAGACAGGACCTCGCACCAAACAACGACGCATTCAATCAGCTCGCCGACTTCTGTCAACGCAAATACGACTTATTCAAAAGAGACGATAACCGACTCACAGCCATCTTCGAGCGTCACTTCAAGGACCGACTGCGTCAACGAGTCATCCATCGTCACCACTATTGCTCGACTCCCGTACTACAACAGGACCACTGGTTGCCACACAATCCACAGCACGAACTACCAATCCTCCCTCAATCCAACCTGTAACCTGAAAGCCCGAACCCCCCACACTCACCTATTTTGCCCCAAACAAAATTCCTCAACAAAACTCTCTAAACATCGAAAAACGAACATTTTCCCCACGAAAAACCCTCAAAAAACCAAAAAAACGACTTTTCCACCGAAAATCTACTTTTTCCCGAAAACCCAAAAAACGACAATTTTCGTCAAAACACCGAAAATTCTCGCCCGCCCGAAAAGGACGCTGCGGGGCCGAGGGAAGTTAGATTTTGCTGCGAGGCCGGATGGAAGATAAGGCTCTCCCCCTATATACTACTACTGTGCTAGAACACTCCTATGCTACACGCATGCGCAATTTCTTTATATTCCCATAATTAACACCCATCACATCCTACTCTTGTATAAATATAGGGTTGCCATTAGCTTTAATTAACCATTACGTCAGTATACCCTAGCATCATCTTGCGCAGCTACCGACTGCTGCGCAGGAGGTGTGCTAGAACACTCTTTCCTTATACTACTTCTACTGGCAACCCACAGTCTCCAGATGTTCCCACTGGAACCTTCTTTAATTCATTTCTACAAGTGTCCCGAAGTGACTTCCATTTTCTCTTTACAACGTCCACTGAAAGCAAAGGGAATCTGTATAAGTTGACAATTTTTTTTAACCCTAGGTTCATGGCTACTGGTGAATCGTATCATTCACTCGCATTTCAGTTCAGACTCGGAAGTTCAACTGTGTCAGGCATTATTGTAGAAACAGCAAGAGTACTATGGGACTGCTTAAAGGAAAGATACATGCCCATACCCTCGAAAGACAAGATAATAAGATGTGAGCGTGAATTTAGTGACAAGTGGAACTTTCCAAATTGCTTTGGTTGCATTGATGGAAAGCACATTCACATACAAAATCCTGCCCATGCTGGCTCCATGTATCATACTTACAAACAGTTTTTCTCGATTGTGTTGCAAGGTCTAGCAGATGCTAAGTGCAAGTTTATAACAATTGATGTCGGTGCCTACGGGAGACAGAGTGATGGTGGTATATTCCGGGAATCAAGGTTAGGGAGATGTCTAGAAAATCGCGATATAGATATCCCTCCTCCAAAGGTTTTACCAAACTCAAATGAAGTACTGCCATATGTAATACTTGGGGATGAGGCATACCCTCTAACTTCCTATCTCATGAGGCCTTTTCCACGCCAGGATTTAAATGAAGCAAAACAAACTTTTAACTACAGGCTGTCTCGTGCACGCCATTGCATTGAATGTTCGTTTGGAATTCTTCGTTTGAAGTGGCGCTTTCTTGCTAAAGAAATAGAAACCAGTGCATCTAATTGTGAAACTTTAGTTAAAACAGCATGTCTTCTGCATAACGTAATAAGTGAAGAAGAAGGCCTACCATTCGATGACTTTGAAGAGCAAATGGGAGACGAAAGTATCTATTTGGGACAAGGACAGCAAGAAAATGTGCAATGCGCTAGTCGGGGTACCAGCATTAGCCATGATATTAGAAATAAAGTCATGATGTACTTTACTAGCCCAGGAGGAGAAGTTCAATGGCAAAGACATTGTATTAAGTAATGTTGTTATAATTATCGATTTATTGACAGATGTACAAAATATGTATTAATGTTATAAATACCTTGCATCTGAATAATCCCTGCAATTTCTGCCCAGCACTTTGCCGCTAAATCTCAATTGCAATGTCCTGGATCCCTTGGGTTCCAAACCGCGGGCCTTTTTCCAACTTCTGCTATCAATAGTTTTAAATCCATCGCGTGAGTAACTTATCTGTCAGCTTACTGGAAAGCTTTAATAGCATTAGTGCGCTTGCTACCACCCGGTGCGAAGTGCGCAATGTGAACACGACAAGGGATCAGTATAGTGGAAATTGGCTAGCGCGTATAGTCGCCAGCAAAAGATAGTGCAATGTGAATGCAGCCTAAGAAGATATCATGACACATAGTTGATAACAACAGGATGATGCACAGGAATACAACCTTCTGAAAAAGTTAAGCACCATTGATAAAAATGAACACAAAAATTAGAATTTGATACAGGTGCAAGGAGGGTCAAGTTCATTTAAGCAATACATAGAGAGGTGAAGAGTGAGGGAACAAAATGTGTGTTGAGGTGTTGTGTTATGTTTATTATGTCTTGTATCATGTCCTGTGGTTGAGGTCATTCCTTAAGTAGTAACATCAGGAAAAAAAGGAGAAAATATCTGTCCACTGAGGGGAAACTTGTATGGGGAGCAAGCCAGCTTACAGAATACAACGACTACAATTAAATACACTTATCCTACCATCCAGTTATTGTGTTTTGCAGATCCTTCCAACCAATCCTTAATGAGATCTAATAAGTCATCTTCGTAAAAGGGGTGGAACCTGTCTCTAAGCTTTAAACACAATCTGCAATGTATGTCAGCAAAAGTACACCCTTCGATATTTTTCTCATGTAAGACATTGTTGGTTTTTCCACTTAGTTTAGCTTTGTGTTTTGTTAAGTCCAAACGAATTTTGTATGTTTGGGATTTATTCCTAGTTTTAAACCATTGTATGGTGGCACCATGTAGTTACTCTCACAATAATTTGTTGAGAGTGTTTACTATCCTTCTCTGAGACCTTGCCAATGCAATGGGCTGTGTCAGTGACGGAGTCAGGGATGCCAACATCAATCTCACTAAATATACCTTTTACTTTCTCACGACACTCTTCACTTGTTTCCCTAACTGCCTCTTTCACATTGACACCATTTACCCTTAAACAGAGATGCCATTGGCATTGCTCTTGCTCATCTGAAGTGCTTTGAAGTTGGCTTAAGGCCGATTTATAGTTGGTATCATGCTTGTATCATGCAACCCATCATCATCACGAACACTTCAACGTGCGAAACTGATAATGAGGAGGCAGCTCAAGAATGTCAATCAGAGGGATCCCATATCGCGCTGTCCACTTGCATGATACAAAAAATAACGGAGTTGAACTCCATTCAACTTTCCAGACCTGTATCATGCAAAATTGATTTACAGATGTCACAAAATTGGGATTCCTGCTGAGACACGATCACAACTGTGAAGTGCGCTGTTTGTTTTGACATGCGTTAAGTGAAATGGAATGTTGTATCATGCATGATCAAGTGAACTATAAATCGGCCCTTACATATCGTTCCATCGAAACAAGATTCAACTCAAGGACATTAATGTTTGCATTTTGGTCTTTAATCACTGCTTTTAAGTCTTCAATGTCATCTTTTGTAGCAAGATTTTCCTTTGACAAGACCAGTTTCCAGTCAAGTATCTGTTTGAAAGTTGAGGAGGTAATAAACTTGTGCACGGTGTTGTCAACAAGACCTATGTTGTCAGTTTTCACTGCTTGCTCTGTTGCTTGTCAATGCATATTTTGTGCAAAAAGTTAGTGATTTCCTTGGGACACATAAAGCTTACTTGTTTAGCATCTACAGTCCCTGACAAAAAAACATGAATATCAACACAACAATCCTCCAAATTGAATACTCACTGAACCACGTCTGCAGTCTCCAACATGGCCACATTCTCTGCAAGTATGCCAGGCTGCATACTAGACTTATTCAGTACTCTATGTACATTCCGTTTGTTCCTTCATTAAAGTCAAGGGTAGCTGAATGTATTCCAATGTCAAGTACTTTTCTTTCTACAAATTTTGGGCATTTTGTTCATATTATGTTGTTCAGTGCTTCATTATAAGTTTGTGCCTGTCCATGGAGGCATTTTTATGGAAGCTCCTCTTCACTGAGGTTCTGAAAAACTGGCTTCAATATTTCATGTATCCTCAAAGGCATACCTTGCTTCTCCTTAAATGTGTACCCAACTAGAGATCTAATCTTTTGCCATTTGCACCAGAAGTCATTTCCCCATGAACAGAATCAATGTCTATACTCAGCATCTTCAAACTCAGTTAAATGCCTTAAAATGGCTCCAATAGCAATTTTCATGGCATAAAGCTCACCTAGGGTTTTTCCTTATGGCTAAACCAAAGTAATTCTGCAATGAATGTATCATTTTGTCAGTTAAGTACTTGTGCGATTTATCATTTTGTCAGTTAGTCTACCTCTTCCTGATCGTGGTGTGCTAGTAGTGTTGTATTGTTTGAGTAAATGTCTTTAGTAATATGTCAATTCTGCAGTGGTAACCAGCACTTCTTCCTTGTTCGTAGGTGTTGAAGTCTTATTTAACATGCAGAGAACATGCAGCCAGAGATAGATGATGTTGAGCTAACAAACTGATCTACAGACTAATAGTGAACATAATTTCACACACATATATACACAAGTTTAGCTGACAAATCATTACACACAAATCACCACATGACTATATAAAAAGGTTGTAGGCTGAGTAGGTGGAATGGACATATAAGATAAACAAAAGCAAAGGAATGACCTGCAAGATGTGATGACAGGGCTGATGTAAGGTGATGTCCAGATGTGGCATGACTTAGCAAAATGGAGCAGGCTGGTTGTGAATGAATGGTGGTAGAAGGCCTAATATGAAGGTGGTTCCTGGTGTTTAAGGTCGCTACAAGTCTATGATGATTACCAAGCCACTTTTGACTGTGTCCTATACATTCCAGTTTATTTGGAATTATACAAAACTCTATATTTGGCTTGGAATCTACAGTGTCCTTGAAAGATGATGCATCACCATCCCCAGTGACATCGTTACAAATCTGTTTGTGATTTGCAATGGAACTGCAGAAGATATCTGATGCTCCAGCAGCTTCCATTGCACCTGATGATCGTTTATGGTTGATTTTGCAATAATGGCCAAGTTTCCATTGCTCATGTTTGTTTAAAACAATATTAAATGTAAAACAAGAAATAAAGGGTAATCTCAGCAATGACTGGCGATGGGAATGAGGCCAGTGAGTCACAGTGCATGGAAGAATAGTAATGGAAATCAGGTATAATATGGATTAGGTATGTAGAAAATGGAAATGTATATGAGAGAAGCATAATGTATATGAATATAGGTACGATTTGTCAGCTATCAACCTGAGATCAGCGTTTCCAGGGTTAATGATAGTATGCTTTTATGATCACAGGACCCCAGCATCCCATTGGGACACTATCGTACCAGATGAGGAGCAGAAGTAGTATCAGAAAAGGTATAGTATAGAGAATCTTAATATGATACATGAGTAACGAACCACAATGTATATTCAGCATTATAATACAGACACAGTGTCCGATAAAACAGGGTAGAGAATGAAGCCATGAAAAAGTACATCACCATGTATAGTATAATTGAATCATATCAAGAGACATTTCTTCGTCTTGATTTTATAACGACATATCCAGTGGTACTATTGCGACTTTACAATTAATCTACGACATATCCAAGAAGTAAACGTTTCGACTCACACGAGAGTCATCATCAGTATTAAAAAGATGAATGAGGAAAATATATCTATATATGAAGTTGGTACAAAGGGAGGATCAATTGGACGGAAGTGTGTACCAGTAAATGTGAATCAAGTCACGTACGATTAAGTAAACAACCTAGGAATAAATATCAGGGGAATAACAAAGTCAATAAACAAAAATGGAACTAAAAGCAAGAAAGCAGAGGAAAGAACACTGGAGAGATAAGAGGAACCTAACAGGTAGAAAAGGACTAAGGGGATGGAAGACTGTTGGGAGTTAAGGATCGTATGTGACTTGATTCACGTTTACTGGTGCACACTTCTGTCCACTTGATCCTCCCTTTGTACCCATGTCATATATAGATATATTTTCCTCATTCATCCTTTTATACTGATGATGACTCTCATGTGAGTCGAAACGTTTACTTCTTGGATATGTCGTAGATTAATTTTAAAGTCGCAATAGTACCACTGGATATGATATGTCATTATAAAATCAAGACAAAGAAATGTCTCTTTTTTTGGTTGCAGTCTTTGTACTGAAGTTTATTTTAAAGCTGCGTTTTCCATCAACTGAATCATATCATGTATTTGGACTGGTGACCTTAGTGTAAATAAGTAAATCTTCAATGTTTGTGTTCCTTTTGAATGCTAGAATGGGTGTGGTTGATGCTATGTCACATAGGTTGTCATCTTCTTGAATGATGTGCCAATGCCCATGTAGTATCTGTCCGATCCGTGCAGTATCCAGATTAAATGGAATAATGAAGGGTACTTTATCACAAGAGGCCTATGAATTGGGTTGTAAGATAGCATCTCACGATAATGAGTGCACCTTGGAAAATAATTTGTTAATGAGGCCACTATTATAGCCCTGTTTGATAGATATGGTAGATATTTGTTGTAAATGGAAATCCAAATCGTCATCATTGGAGACAATATGATGGTATCACAGAACTTGACTGAACTGAGTATATGATGCTCTATAGAGTCCATGAAAATGTTATCATAATTTGGAGCCCATAGCAGTACCCTGTGTTTGTAGATAAAAGTTGTCTATAGACTGAAATTAGTTTCTTTGGAGAATGAAGTGAAGTATCTGTCTTACAAAGCCTATGAAGTGAAAATAGACATGTTGTTTTTTCGACAATATGATATAATTTAGGCTTCTCCGATTTATTCTCCGATGTCTCCGACAAAGCGAAGATGGTTTAGTTGTTGAGGAAGCTGATGAAGGTCTTTCATTTGTAACAATCGAAGCTAGATACAATAAAGTGGAGCCAGTTGCTCAATGGTTTTTACTTTACTTTTATTATTCGCTTTAGATGTACAATCTCCGCAGCCATTGATTATGATAATGTGAGAAATGACAGGTCTTTCAGTTCCTAGACAGATTATATTCTGGAGAAGTATATTAACCCCACTTTAGCTGCAGATGTACCCCTTACAATGATCAGTTTCTGGTTGGAGCAAGAGAGTTCAGATGTTGTTGGGATGTGCAGAAGGCCTTAGGCAAATTGACTTTTGAGGGGTTAGAAGAACAGATTCCTTGTGACAATGCATCCAGACTATATGCCTATGACCAATCGAACAGTACTAAAGACTGTAGGACCTCTTCTTAAAGACAGGAATGGCAGGAGATATAGACAACATGGACATCAATCTGAAAATGAGTAAATACACAAAGTCTAGAGTGCTTCACATTTAATTCTGAACATCTAACATCTTGCTGTCAAAACAACTTCCACTATTAAGAAAAATCTGCTTCATCTAAAATTGGTTTTTATACTGTTTCTATAAATTGTACAGAAACATTTAGTATGCTACATGAATTCATGATTCAACAAATACTTTTTAGTTATGCTAGAGCTGTTGGATACAGGTGGCCTGCTAGGTGGATTTTTGGATATATGGGCAGGGATAATACAAGGCCCCTACCAGCTTGCATATATATGATGAATTGAGGACAGGACAAGATCTCCTTCAGCCAATTCAACTGGATACAAGACAACTCTGGAATTGGAATAAGTAGAACTTATAGATGAACATGTTGTTGGTAAAATATGCTTTCGAAGCTATGCATCATCAGGGCAGAACCCTCTTCGATGCCCCTTGAACAATCTTTCACATTTACTGCATTTTCGTGGTTGCTTTGATTTTAGATGTACTCTTGAGTGCCTACTTGCCGTCCCCCTCCACTACTTAATGTTTGAAAACTTTCCCAACCCCCCACTCTTATTAGGGCCCCCTGGCAATTATTTTTAGCATATTTTGCGTTGTCACGTGACTATTAGACTTTGTAACAAGTATCATCCTTCAGAACGGAAAAGCTACAAACGTGTATCTTCAAAGGCAGAGACATTTCTAAGCATATTTTCATATTTCATATTTTCAACATATTTATACAGGGTACAAATTCAATAACTATATTGTTTTACAATTTGGCCCTGTTACAATTAAAGTACCTAACAAACTATTACAAATAAGTTCGATAAAAATATATACAACTGATGACAATAAGCAACTACAAAATTAAAGATTTTGGTACCCCAAATGTCTCAACCTTGATTTAAAAGAGTAAACCGAGGGGGCCTCTTTGACACTGTTGTTAAGCTTGTTCCACACTTTTGTACCACGGTAAGAGAATGCCTTTTGGCCACTTACTGTTCGCATTAACGGTACTGCAAGATTACTTTTAGTGTTTCTTAGCTCTAGTATGTGGAAATCGGGTAGCCTAACGAATAGATCACTAAGGTACTTTGGTGCAAGATCGTTTTGAGATTTATACATCATTGTATATGTCTCTTTCACATTCATTTCTTTGATGGACAGCCAGCCAAGATCTTTGCGTAAGGGCTCAGAAGGTGGGTCATAGGAGCTATCCGTAACGATTCGAGCAGCCCTGTTTTGCAGCTTTTGTAAAGACTCAATTCTCGTAATACCACTACTGCCCCAAATGGAGCAGCAATAGTTTAGATGTGGTTCTACAATACTACGATACGTTACCATTGATACAAAGTTTTCACAATATTTTAAAAGGCCTATTGCACGAGAAACTTTCCCTTTTATATTCTCAATTTGGCACTTCCATGTTAGACTATTGTCCATATGGAGGCCAAGGTATTTTACTTTGTTCACTAAGTCAATATCAGTACCACCTACATGAAACACAGGCAACATAGTAGGTTGCACCACCATTTTATTTACATTTTGCATAGAGCCAACTATCATAGCCTGTGTTTGTCCACGTTTAATGATAGCTTGTTACCTTGAAGCCATGTCTTGATAGCAACAAGTTCAGCGTTTAACACCACGTGCACAAAGCAGAAAAAGAAGTGGTCCCAAACAAGACCCTTGTGGCACACCAATATCGATATCTTTCATGTCAGAAGAGATGCCATTTACTTTGCAAAGCTGCTTTCTGTTATTCAAATACGATCGAAACCAATCGTGTTCAATGCCACTGATACCATAGACTTTCATCTTACCTAAAATAAGTCCATGATCAAAAGTATCAAAGGCCTTCTTGAGGTCAATGAAGATCATAGCTGTACATTTCCCTTTGTCATAGCATAGTGCAATGTCAGTCAGTTTGACATGGTCTGAAACCATTTAGCACATATGATAGTGCATGCGATACAACTATTCCAGTACATGATGGAAGACAACAATGAGTCAAGCAGAAGAAACTTTGTTCATCAGTTGGAGAAGTATTCATTGGCAGAGAAGCAAATGCTCGGTGAATGCGTTGAAATGTTTAAAAAAGAATACAATGCTCAAGTGGAATGTTTGAAGGGAAAGACTCGATAAGATGCCATACGCAAAAAGTTTACACCACAGGATATTGGGACTTTATGTTACACTTTCTTTGCTACATACTTGTTCTATTGATATTGTTCAAACTGATTTTCCATTATTGGTTACCTATTACACTGTACTAGTGAAGGCATAGTTGCTAAGAAAATTTGCTCCTTAAGTGGAGAAGGCAAACCAGCTTAGAGACCTTTTTAAAATCCATTTATTAACATGACTGCCTAAAAGCAGCCCCCTACTAAGTCCAACACCCATTAATTGACGTTCCCAAGTATTTCCAACCCCCCCACTGATTCCGACCCCCCCAGCACTTAGGCACTTAAGAGTACTGACACAGCTGGATCTTGTTGATATTGTCCAAGGCGTTTTTCTTGTTCTTCAACTAAATATAGTGTGATTAGGTACTAGGGGTTGAACCCAACAGTTTCTTTCTTACGCTTGGTTCTCACTGAGAGTTAAAGTGTGTTTAAGTGCACTCACCCTTTGAGAGTTTAACTGTGGAATGTAAACCCAGAGGCATACTCACTAGTACAATTTTTATATGCGCAAGTTTAACTGAGAACAGTCATGAGTCATGAGCAAAGACAACGATTATGGATACCTGATGTCTAGAAGAAGAGAGCAGAGGTTGAATCACAGAATGAGAGGGATCGAGAGTACATTTTTACTTATTTTTGAATGACCCCAGAAAGCTTTAGAATCTTTCAAGTTTGGTGCGACCTACAATTGAAAAACATTATACAAATGTTAGAACATCCATTCCTAGCATCAGTTGAAAGACCACAGTTGTTAGCATATTCATATTGTATTGGCAGTACAACTGATAAACAGCGTACCTGAGACTTATGACACTACAATGATTGTTTCCAGCTTGTTTCCATAGAAACCACATGTTCATCAATGAACGTCCTCCTGATGATGTGTGAGATACCACGGCACCTCAGAACTTTAAACGCCAAGATCAAAAAATTTTGTTCTGCGAGTTTAACTTATTTGAGTGCTCGCCATCAGGAATTCAAACGTACTGCATGGTCTCACTGGAGTTTAACGTGAACTCTCGCAGGCCCGTGCACTTAAACTTGCAGTGAGAATCAGGCTTTAGCAAACAGTGCTTGTTCCTAACACAATACAATTCATGACTATTTAAACCCACAATCATAAACATGTAAGTGATGTATTTGTTTTATAATAGCTGAATGTCAGCATGGTGTTCAAAAGTCTTTTTAACAACTGTTATTCCAAATGAATTCAGTGGAAAATATGCTTAAAGACTGTATATTTTCTTTCACCTGGTTGGAACATGATAAAAGTGGTAGACCGTCTGGTCTGCCATTTTGCCACTGCTTCTTTCCTGCTCAACTGGTTATCACATTGAGAAGAAAGTGGTTCAGGAGAATTTTTTGTCATATTTTTGAAGATAGTAAGAAGTGTGTCAGCATCTGTAGTAAATAGTTCTTCTTTGATCTCTTGTACATATGCTACAAAACCAAATAAATCTGTGATATGGTGGTCCATTTTCATGTTAATTCCACTTCTTGTTTGTTGCTGTTTAGTATTTTGGCATTACAACACTGAATTTCATAGAGGGTATAAAACATGATGAACACGTTTTGAGCATACCATACATGGCTGGAACTGGAATTTTTAGTACCATTTCCTCTCCACGGTTGAACTTTGGATAGACCACATGGAGGTGATCATCACCTTTTTTTGTCTGAACTGTTTCTCTTTTCAGATTCTCATTGAAATGACAAATAGCCAACATTTGTCTGGATATAAGTGAGAAATCAGCAAAATAGATAAGTCATAAGGTAGCTTTATTTTCTACTAAAAATAACCCAAGTCACACCTACTCACCTACACTTTGCACCCAGATAGGAAAAGCACATCACCTTGGGGGTGCCAATGATTTAAGGTAGCATGAAAGCCCTCTATGCAGCTTGTTTGTGCATCACCTGACATTCTAGCACTATCCTGCGTCAAGTGCTTGTCCATGATAATGGCATAGAGCCTATCAAATGATTTGGTTCCTACAAGGCAGGGAAATTGTTAAAGCAAAATCTGCAATTTCTCAACATATTGGTTTATGCAGCTAAACTGCTTGTTTTATTCTATTTTTGAAAAGCAGATGCTAACCAGTGGGTTGAAATCAAACTTTGAAGTAACCTCCAAACAAATATACTGTTTGCTTATATCATCATTCTTTGATCCATGATCTTGGCTCTAACTCCTCATATGCACAATGTGGAAAGAGATCATTAAGTTAACATTACGTTCTAATGTCATATTGAGTGTATAGATGAACATTGAATATGAAAAAAGTGAATTGATCATTGATCCAAGGAAAAATATGGCTCAAGTATATAAAATCATCAGAAAAAACAGTAAATACGTATAAAGTAGATCTAAAGAACACTGTAGAAGAAACAGATTATGGATGGGAACGCTTTTGTCAATGATTGCATTTGAATTTGGTAAGTAATTAAGTATAACCATCACTTCAAAGATCCTTAGATAGACTTTTTAGGCTCACATCAGACTCTCCCGCTTTCATAGGAATCAACCTACAGTCCTTTCAGTCAAGACATAGCTACACTTCTTTCAATCATGGCCAATTTTTACAAGGTTTGATTGACACTATCAAGAGCAGGTTGATCAATAACTCTGAAGCTTCGTTTCTGTGTGATATCCAAGCTATTATTCCTGACAGACGGCCTTCATATGGGGAAACGCCTTGGCTAGAAGGGGAAAATAGCAGTGCCAAGATATACGACAGGTTCAACATTTACTCTAAGGATATAGTAACTTCATTTGGAGACTTCTTCAGCGATCCAAGACTTGTTCGAGCAGAGGTTGATGAGAAACCCATTAAAGGATTGTTGAATGTTTTTCCAATAAGCAGTGCTGAAGCAGAGAGGGGCTTTTCCAAGATGAATTTGATTTGCTCAAAGATGAGATCTTAAATGACAATCAAACACCTTTCTTCTCTGATGTTTATCATCATAAATGGACTTCCTGTTCATCTTTGGGATGCCAAATATGCTATGTCAAAATAGTTTCAGAACCATAAAAGTGCAAGTGACAAGAGAACATGGAAATGTAGACAGTCATCAATCCGTGATTTGACTAAAGTTCAGCAACTGCTCTGCTAAAACATTACCATATGACACTTTCTCTAACGAAAGTTCTTTCAACAGCTTCCTTTATATCAACATTTGTCATAGCATTAAGTCATCTTCTTTCTAAAGTGGACATTTGTCTTATATTTGTTTTCATTACTGTTCTTGCTTTCATTTAAAGAGGGAGCTAGCCACTATTTAGTTTTAATGATTTCCATTCAATGTTATACTGTAGAAGCACCACCACTTCTAAATCATTGCTTCCATTGTTGAATAGCCTCGTTTTGGAATAGGATAGATAGCCTCGTTTTGAAATACTGGAATTTATACATGAACCCTTCTAGTTATTTAGTTAGCTCTACACCACTGGGTCACCCTCCACTTCTTGAGAATCATCCTAGTCTTGTGTCGCAAGGATGATGATGTTATTTTGAGAAATGAAGGGATCAACAGAGTCTGATGGAGATTGTTCAGGATCACAGATATTGTCAACTGTGAAAAGGAATAAATGTGTATGAATAGTATGTAAATGTGTGGTGAGAATGGATGTATAGCATAGAAAACCAAAGTAGTACATGTAGTAAACTAATGTTCTGCAGATCCAGTATAGGCCATGTTGATGTGAGTCATAGGTGATCGGTGAGAGTGAGCATGATAGAATTGTGTGTAAGAGAAAATGAATTGCTGCAACTACCATTTAGATGAATGTCCCCTTTTCTGCCATGAACCATCCAGTGACCACTGGCGAACTGTAGTGCCTTGAAGTGTCTCTCCTCCTGACTCACTTACCTCTGCAGCAGCACCTTTCATTGATGCATCAGCAGCAGCTTCATAACCCTCTGCAAGCCTATGGTTAAGCTTTCTGCATGCAGTCTGAGACATTCCTTACATGTTCATACATATGGAGAAGTGTTGAATTCCTAAATTTCCCCTACACATTTCCCTAAAAGCTGCTACAACTCGTATATTTACTTCTACTGGACTGCTAGTATTCTTTCCTTCCTGTAAGCATTCTTTTGATATAAAACTAAGAGCATGCTAACAGGCAACTTCTAGTTTTGTGACTAAGGGCCCATGTACACAAGACCAAAAAGTCCTTCTAAAACAGTGGGGAGTACTGCTGTAAATTCCAAATGCCAACGTTTCCGGCTAAACCTTTTCTTAAGTCACCTCAAGTAACACCAGAACAAATCGTAACCTCAATCATTGATTTGATAATTGGCTTTCTTTTCTTGTGCCTGTTTTTCTGAATGAAAGAGTTATCTGCATTACAATTGCTTTCATCTACCGCTTGAATACATGAGTAACTTCTGTTATCAAAATGACTTGTTTTAGACAATTTGTAAATTAGAATTATTCTGAAAATGAACATTCAGGGCCTCATGATGGAGAATTTTTTGATGGCGACTTAAGCAGTGAACACGCTGCAGTGTTTCTGAACAAATTTCGTTTTTTTCTTGCGTTGGAAGTCAATCATATAGGATGAGTCGAAGCTTGTACGAATTGCAGGATCTTTATGAGAGTGACTTAACCAGACTGTCAGTGAAAGACCTTGTGAATGCCATTAAAACAGCACCAAAACTACAAGACGTTAAAACGGGCCTACAGAACGATCTTCGTGAATACCAAGATCAACAAAAAGCAATCAGTGGTGACCTTGTTAAGCTCACTGCTGATAATACTAAGTTGAAAAATGAAATCGAACGATTAAATGAAAAAAACAGTTATCTGGAGAACGGTCTTCACGATCTACAACAATACTCTAGACGGAACAACCTAGAAATATCTGGTTTGGCAGAGTGTAGGGACAGCAACGAAGAGGAAACCAGACTACTGGAATTTTTTCAAGAGCTGGGAGTAAGCATCCACACCGAAGATATCGAGGCTTGCCACCGGGTACCGACCAAACGAAAGGATAGGAAGAAACCCCTGATCGTAAGGTTTATTAATCGACGCAAGCGTGATGGAGTATATGCAGCTAGGAAGCAGATAAAGGGAAGAAACATCTTTGTGAATGAGCACCTTTCTCCGCACAATCGTTTGCTATACACCCTGGCCCTTGAAGTTAAGAGGAAGAGCAGCTTTAGATACTTATGGACAAATAACGGAACACCTTGTCTACGAAAGAGTGACAATAGTCAAG
This sequence comes from Mastigias papua, assembly GCA_964019165.1. Classification (NCBI taxonomy): domain Eukaryota; kingdom Metazoa; phylum Cnidaria; class Scyphozoa; order Rhizostomeae; family Mastigiidae; genus Mastigias; species Mastigias papua. Next base: position 13,450,318 of record OZ025280.1, read on the forward strand.
GTATCAAAGTGTCTTGTCCTGCAGTCCTGGAGGGTTTGTAAAGTCTTACACTCCTTAATACCCAACATTTCTAAAATGAAAGTTCAACCATTGTGTTTTAACGAATGTGAGGAATCATAGATACCCTTCTTACTAAAGAAAAATTTGTTAGATTTAATCATATATGTAGTCGAATTGTCCCAACCTAATTAACAGATCCTAATTCACAGTCCTATTCCAACATTTACCTTAGAAATAACACATAAACTCACACTTCTGTTCATAGAGTGCTGCAACTTTTCAATTACTTCAAATAGTTAAATTTACAAATCATTCGCCTTTGTTGAAATAACTGACGTGTCAAATGCCTTAGTATAACGAGAAAGAACTAAATACTGCTGCCAAGGAAAGGTGCTGTTGTTGCGATAGACCTGTACATATTCGAAAAATTGAATGTGGCCATTGTAAACTTCCTTCCCATATCAAGTGCGCACAAATCTCAATAGAGGCCTATGCATGATTATGCTCGGAAAACAAAGAATGGATCTGCAGAAAGTGTACATGTAAACAAATGCCGTTGTTTAGTGTTGTCGACAGAGACCTCGACAATACCTTTGATCCCACTTCCACAAAGCTTCTTGAAAGCCTCCAATCTAACCAATCTGTAACCATTGGCTCCTTATTGGACAAACTCCCAGATCACAAATTCTCAACAAATGATTTTATTGACGATATGATCACCTCGAAATACTACACTCCCCACGAAATTAAGCAGGCTCGACTAGATTTATCAACGTTTCACATGAATATAGGCTCCCTTCAGCTGCACATTAATGAAATACAAACACTACTGAAGAAAGTAAACTTCCCGTTTGATATACTTGGTATTAGTGAAACTCGCCTACGTCATGGCGAACAACCACAAACAGACATAGAAATACCGGGCTATGAAAATTCAATCATACCGCATCCCAAACTAAGTGTGGGGGTGTGGGCCTGTACATTAAACCTGGGAAATTTAAAAAAATAAAACCAAGACCTGATATGTGTTTATCAATTCAAAATATAGCAGAAACTCATTTTGTTGAAACAACTGACTTACGCAACAAAAAATTACTTTTTGGGATCATTTATAGACACCCAAATACAGATATCAACAACTTTTCCTCAGAAGTTCTTAATAAAATAATCTCAATAATAATAAAAGAAAAGCGAGAATGTATACTTATGGGAGACTTTAATGTGAACTTATTAAATGTCGAAACAGACGCTGCTACTGCCGACTTTTTCAATAATCTGTCATCAGCACTTCTTCAGCCTCTCATACTTCAACCAACACGTGTCACTAGCCACTCAAAAACACTAATTGATACTATTTTCATTAACAAATTAGAATATAAATGCACTTCTGGCAATATAACTACGTCCATTTCAGACCACTGTCCTCAATTCACACATATAGAAAGGCTCACAGATTTTACCAAACTAAAGAAGAAAATATGGAAACGTGATTATAGACATTTCAATAACCAAGAATTTCCGGAGGAAATAGGGAAAATAGACTGGGTCACAATCCTAACAGATACTAGTGCGGAAGAAGCCTTTACTATTTTCTACAGCACTGTAGATGATATCGTAAATGTAATGGCACCTGCGAAGTTACTAAATAGAAAAGAAATTGGAGTTTTAACAAACCCATGGCTACCAAAAGGTATACTCAAATCTATGGATACAAGAGACAACTTGCACAAAGCTTTTACAACAGACCTTCGTCCTGATATTAAGGAATATCTTCATAAGCAATATAAATCTTATAGAAATTTACTACTCACATTACAAAGAGTAAGCAAGAAAAACTATTATACGGAATACTTCCGCGTTAATGCAGACAATGCTCATAAAACCTGGTCAGGTATCAAACAAATTATAAATATCTCAAAAAAATCAACTCAAACTACTCCTGCCACTATAAACTATAATGATACAATTCTTAGTAATGAGAAAGACATAGCAAATGCAATGACTGATTTTTTCGTAAATGTAGGGCCAAATCTAGATAAAGATATCAAGAATCCTACATGTTCCTATATTGATTTCCTTGGACCATCTACTCCTAACTCAATCTTCATAACAGACGTAACATCGTATGACATTTATGTGCTCCTTAACAAAATTCAGATAAACAAAGCTTGTGGACCATTTAGTTTCCCAAACAAAGTTTTAAAAAATAATGCTGGCCTATTTTCCGGTATCCTTCAAATTTTAATTTCTAAATCACTTCACAAAGGTCATTTCCCATCACTACTCACAGAAGCCAGAGTCTGCCCCATCCATAAAAAGGGTGACCAAGAAAAATGTAGTAACTATCGACCAATCTCACTACTTTCCAACATTAGTAAAATCTACGAAAGAATAATGTATAATAGAGTCTATGATTTCATACTAAAAGAAAATACTCTCTATGACCTCCAGTTTGGTTTTCAAAAAGGAGCCTCCACTACTCATGCACTCGTAAACCTAGTTGAAAATATAAAGAAATCCTTGGATAATAAAGCAAATGTATGCGGGGTATTTATTGATCTACCAAAAGCTTTCGATACTGTGAATCATAAAATCCTACTTGACAAACTCTACCACTACGGAGTAAGAGGGACAGCTCATCATTGGTTTGAATCTTACTTAACTGACAGGAAACAACAAATACAAATAAACTCTATCAATTCAAGATTAACAACAATATCGTGTGGTGTGCCCAAGGATCTATGCTAGGACCATTATTATTTCTAATTTATATAAATGATTTAAGACACGCTACTCCAAATTCACTTGTACATCATTTCGCAGATGACACAAATCTTATTATTGCCAATAGAAGCTTGAAAACTCTTAAAAAGTCAATGAATAAGGAGCTCAAATCTCTGTACGACTGGCTTTGCGCAAATCGACTTTCTCGTAATGTTGCGAAGACGGAATTTCTTCTCTTTAGGAACAATCTAAGCGAAACCAGGAACTTCAACTTCACTCTCCGTTTAAATAACAAAACTCTACATGAGTCCCATCATATAAAATACTTAGGCATTCTTATCGATAACAAATTGAACTGGAAATCACATATAAATGTACTTACGAAAACACTAGGTAGAGCTATCGGCTTGCTAAGTAAAATCAGACATTTTGTAACTAGTTCAACTCTAAAACATCTTTACCACAGTCTTTTTAACTCACACCTATCTTATGGATGCATTTTATGGAGTAGTGCAACTGATGCCCAACTTGACAGGATTCGTAAACTCCAAAAACGGGCTATACGGACAATCACTGTTTCTGGATATAACGATCACACATCGCAGCATTTCAGAGACTTAAAAATCTTAAAGTTAGATGATATTCTCAGTCTTCAAAAAGTACTCTTTATGCATGACTTTGAAATGAATCGACTACCAACCGGCTTAAACTGGCTTTTTCAGAGAGTTGAAAATGTGCATAATCGGCTGACTCGTCTTTCATCTGCTAGAGGACTTCATTCACAAAGAGTCAATACAACTACCTATGGGCTAAGCTCTCTGCGCTATACTGGCACTAAAGCACTTAATGCACTAAAAAATGATCCGCTCTTTAAAAATGTGACAAATAAAAAACAACTTAAACGTATATTTTCCAATAAGACCTTTGATTCTTATTAAACAATCCTGCCTCACCAAAATATCTTTCTGCGGTTCTGGCAGCAGCTTCTCTCCTACGCAGCAGTTCATAGTTCATTTTCATTTACATTCAAGGACTAGATACCTCAGTTGTTACTTCTGAATCGGCCGGGTCGGCCGGGTCGGCCGGGTCGGCCGGGTGGGGGTCTATGAATTAGCTCTGCTATAAGATCCCTTCCCAACCATTTGGTATAAAAATTTAATTTTATAGATTTAATCACTTGGTTCCACATATTAAGGTAATTTAGTCTTGTTTAATTTCTATGTTGTTCTATGTTGTTCTTTATTTCATACATTAACTTGTAATCTTTTTGGTTGAAATGAAAACTCTTATGTCTTATGTCTTATGTCTTATGTCTACATGACTCAGCCTCAATCTTATGTATTCTAATATATTCAGCAAGAAAAGCCATCATTCTCGATTTTGTCGATAATAAATATACAGTTATAACTAACAGCATAAAAAATTCTACATCAGATATTGTGCTTTTAAAACAAGTAACAGAGAAAGAAAACAACATTTAATCCATGTTGACATGTATCACTGAGAAAACAAAAGATGACTTAGCATTGGGAAGCTTGCAAGCATCCCAGTACTAAGTAAGCGGCCAGTTTCATCCTCACCAAAAGGTTAGCTGGTAGAATTTCTACACAAGACCATGTACACTGGACATTGAAGGTGCCAACTCGCTATCCCTGCAAATATTTAGAAAAGTAGCTCATGTACATGGGGCCTAATCCCATCCTAGACTCTACGACATTGTGCATATCAATAACATCACCACATGAAGGGCACTTGCACATTGAGGTTAGCATTGTCTTAAGGAGCTTAAAGTTAACAAACATGAAGTAATCATCTTCATCCAAACTCTGAAAAACATCATAATCACATGGCAGTTTTTTGTCTATTGGGTGTTGAACAGTTTGCTTCCTCATCAGTATTAGGCCTCATTTTAGTCTCTCTTGCTTGTTCTTCTCTGGTAGAACTTGTGTCCTTTTCTGTCTCAGATGTGAAGTGATTTCCATTAAACTCCCTTTTCTTGAATACAGCCCTGTGACTCTTAGGTCTGTTCTTCATTAGAAACATGACAATTCTGCGTGGTAACCAACCGGCTGATGTTGTCTTATTTACCGTGCAGAGAACATGGAGCCAGAGATAGATGATGTTGAGTTAACGTACTGACCACTGACTGATATTCAACATAATTTTATACATATGTAGTGACACGTAAACATTGTACACATAGGCCATTTCATACTCAATGCCGATTTTCTTCTTTTCATTCATTTGCATTCTCAAATCACACACCTGGGACATGACCATACATCACTCCTGTCATCACACACCCGGTCATTCCTCTTCTGTTGTTCCACACGCAAACATCGCCACACGAATCTATTCAACAAACAACTAACAACCACCTAACCCTTCCTTTACGTAAATCATGTTTATTTCGGTTGTTCAATGTTTCTGTATATACGCATGTAATTTATGTTGTAAAGTCAGTCAGAGTAGAGTCAGAGTACAGTCAACAACACAGTCTCCTCTCTCTGCCTCCGTGTTCTCAGCACGTTAAATTTGACACACACAACAACATGGATCAACGAAGGATGTCACTGAACGAGCATAGCAGCTTATAGGACCCAACAGACTCACGATCCTATACATATAGACATAGAAATGTAGCTGACGAATCATTACACGTGAACTGCTAAAGTGCTATAAAAAGAAGGTGGTGGGCTGAGTAGGTGGAATGGACTTATGAGATAAACAAAGGCAAAGGAATGACCTGTAAGATGTGATGACAGGGATGACATAAGGTGATATCCAGATGTGGGATGACTTGGCAAAAATGGAAAAGACCAAGTATGAATGAATGATGGTGGAAGGCCTACTTTGAAGGTGGCTCCCAGTTTTTAGGGTCACTAGAGCAGCTCCCCCCTAGAATGGAAGCAATGTGAAGCATTCAATATGTGAGATGGATTAAGTGTTCCATGATAAAGTATAACATGAAAGAAGACTTGTATACTTTCCTACAATTTCCAAGTGAACCTACACCTTTGGCACTATTGTTCATTGTAAGAATACTCTTGAGTTTAACTACATTCCGTGGGTTGTGCACCAGAGCGGTTGTTAAGAATATTATAAACAGAGCCTCCTCATTCAAAGAGATAGAACCTCCCTTAAGTACCAGCAGTCCTCCATTTATATGGTTCTATTCTAATGTCTTGCTGTTCACTAGCTGTTTTTTCTGTCTCTACAGTTCTTTTCATTCCTCTGGGTATTTTTATTCAACTAGTTACAATACTCCTGTTTTTCAGTTGACATCACATGGGTTTTTATCCATGTATTGTGCTTCCCCCTTTTATATCCCTTGTCCCCTCTTCTCTTTACTGAGGATGACTCAAGGCTTAGTCAAAATGTCTGGATTATTCATATTGTACTGGATTAGTCATACCGGATTTGTCAAAATGTAACTACTGGAATACTCATATGACTTGTCTATAATTAATATGTCTTTTTTTGTCATTGTCCTGATTGTTAAGTTCATAATGTTGTGTTATGTTATGTTCTGTTAAAATAGTATTATACATCGTACCCCTGTTTATGCAGAGAGCATGCGCTCTGAGGAGGGACTTGAATAAAGATGGTTACTAGATTAACACGTGTTATTTCCATCATCGATGCTACACACGAAATATCGTAACATAATACATATCAAAGCTGTGATTTCCAGCTCATACATGAATGTTATCAAGGTCTCCATTTTAACTGTAAGTATGTCATCTACCTGTCAATTTTTGTGACTTGTAGATTTAACATTTGACAGCAGTCGTCGAGACTACCTTGCTGATACAACATCAAAGTAATTTAGTACATAGTAGTTGATAAACTGATGGATTCCTCAAATTCTCTATTTTGTAGAAGCTAGCAAGCATGGACAAACTTTTTACCTACATAGCGAAGGCTGACTTCACACTAAAGGATATGACAAGCTAGATGCCAAGGATAGAGTGGGCAGAAAGGGAACTCAAGACCAATATATGACCAATATTTGCCTCATACCTCACCATAGGGGACGTGGATGTTACAATAAAACAGACACATCAAAAACTAAATGCTTACCTCTGATTCTGTGGGCTTGGCTTTATCTTCGACCCTCTACTATATGTGACATAAAATTATCCTACAAGTTTTATATCACTAACAGATTACAATTAGTTGTAGCAACCAGACAAAGTGAAATTCCAGGGTCAGTAAACATTTGATAGTCTTGTAAAACAGGGTATGACTATACTATATGCTAATAGTCGAAGAAGGGAAAGCATTATGGAGAAACATATGTTATAATAGTACTACACAGTAAACAAGAGCTACATTAGTACAAAGTTGTATCCTAAGAAATGTGACATGATAGATACAGGCAATTTATTTCTGATGGTTAGCAAAACATTTACACATGACATAATACCGCGAGCTCTTCTGCTAACAACACCTTTGAATTTCTATGCCAGAAGGCATGGTCATTCTCTGTAAAGTTTGTATGAGAATGATATATACATTATAGTGTTGAGGATAGTATCGAGGGGGGGGGGCAGAGGTGTAGGAAGCATTTATAAAGTGGGGACCAAGTCCTAAAAGGGGCACATTACCATGCCCATTTTGAGAGTCAAAAGGGAACTTTTGAATAGATGGCTAAAATCAGGGCCATGGCCCCTGTGTCCCATGGTTTCTATGTCCCTGGGGGGGGGGCTTGAGAACAAGTGCAAGCCAACTTGGGAGTATACAGAAATGGCAGGAAGGTGGATGAAGAAGGGGCTTAGGGGAGAAGCCTCTTACATTGTTGCAGTCCAGCCCTATTATTCAGCCAGGATCATCACTTCTACTTGTGGACTATTCAGTTGCTGGTTCTCCTGTTTTGTGACTAAATCCACCTGACACTTACGAAATTTTAATTACATGTTTCTTTTATCTTGCTTGGCAAAGATGCTCTCAATTGTTTCTGTATCTGCTGCTGCATTTCATTTCCATATTTGGAATTTGTACCTTGTTTTTTGTAGTTCGTACCTTCTATAGACAATTGCTGTATTCATGTCTATATCTTTTATGCCAACTCCTTCGAAGGTTGAATCCATGCTAGCAGCCCCTTCACTCCATAATAGGACTGGTGCACCAACTGTACTCTTTGGTGCCTAATACAAGGGGGGTTGGAAAAATCCCCAGAACTTAATTAGCAGGGGAGATGGAATAAATGGGGGGGATTGTTGGAAAGTTGCCCTACATTTACTAGATGGGGGTACTGAAACGGCTTCTAGGTAGTGCAAATTGTCCTGACACCAATAATAGCAAATAAGAAACAACAAATAAAAAGAACATGATTATTCACGTCATTCATAAAAGCGTATTTAGTTTCACATGTGTTCCAAAATGTCAAAAATGTTACCCTCGTCCTCTCTGAGCTGTATCTGTTCAAGAGCTGTATTGCTACTGTCCTCTCTGATTCACTTTTTTACAATTATACGAGCTTCATAAAAAGCTGCTTTCATCTTTTTAAGATGTGGTTTAAAAATAACACTTGTTTTGTTAGCCTCGAAAACATTTTGAAATGCATCTAAGAACTTTACATTCGTGTTAATCAAAGGATCATCAGAAATATTCACTAAAGATGGAAGTGTCTTTAACTGTGCTACATTCAGGGGCGTCGAAACGATTTTGAAAGTGGGGGGCCTACTTAATCGGATTCACCAGGGTTGCGGATAAACTCTGACTTCTCCTTTTTTGTGTTTGCTAGAGCATCACATTTTAAAGTTTTCAAAATATGAACACGTAGGAAATGGTCTTTTGTGGTACCTTGTTCTAAAAAAATATGTTGAATGATAAAAGTTCAGCGTCTTATTTCATCACATCTTTACCATGTAACTTCTACAAAGTAGCATGTTTTATAATAAAGGATTCTAGTATTTTAATATTAGTTAGATGTTTTTACCATATGCATGATGTGAAAGCATTCAATTAAATGCGTTCAGTGACATTTAAAGTACCGAAAGCAAGGTTTCATTCATAAATGCACCTTTTTCTACAAACATACCAATTACCCCAATGCATCAAATCTGCCTAAACCAGACCTATGCTGCCGCTGCGGTAACAAAAATGGAATGATTCCTTTGTAAATTAATGCTGTCAGAAAATATTTGCACAAAACTCTATCTGAAATATAGCTACAAATCAGATTTGGTAAAAGTTCTAAAATTGTTGTATCTCACACTATTCAATGACACAAAATCATTGGCAATGCTGATCACATCCAAACCATCTACCAAGTCCTTGTGTGTGTGCAGGAAAGATAAGGCATTGAACCTTGGCGGTGTCATGCTTGATCGCAGCCTGGTGTTGATTCTTCTTGCGACAGGAAATGATCTTTCTGGGGTAGCACTTGTGGCGAGGTTTATGGGCAGCAGTTGACTTGCAATCATAACATTTGGAAACAACAACCTGGTGTCTGATGTTGTTTCTTCCATAGCGTTTAAGATGCCATCGAAGTGGTTGACTTTTTCCTTGAAAATCTGTTTAAAAACTAGAAGCTCAGTCTTCAAAGCACGTATGTCTACATCATCAGTATACCTTGAATGCATCCAGGCTAATTCATCATTGATCTCCTCTCCAGCAATGGATTTTAGCGAATGTTTCCATATTAGCAAACGCATCAATGCAAGGCTTATTCAATCTTTCACTCAGAGCCAAAATCATGCAATCAATGGCTTCAAAGTAGATTCTCCGAAAGTGGTCTTAAGCTGTAGCATGTGTGCAATTTGCCACACCTGATGCGTTTCCATCGAGGTACTGAAGTATACTTTACGCAGCTTTCGAGACAAGCTTGGCTCCTGGATAAAATCTTGCCTTTCAGCCTTTCTGACCATTGTTTCATAAAACAAAACACTTCTTTCATCGCTGCGCATGGTTTCAATTGTTTTCTTGGTTAATTCAGCATTTCTTTTCCCTGATAAAGCTGACATTCTGTGCGATTGAAGAGATTTTGGAAAAATTGTCAGTCAAGGCGTATAGCTTGTGGCTTAGGTGTAGAGCGAAGTACAATTCAAATTTTTCCATTTGAGATTTGCATCCAATCACTCTGGATTTGATATCCGTTTCCAGTGACTGTGATAAACATGACAGCCAAAGTTTATAGAGAGAAGCATAGTTATCACTGATTTGCTGAAAGCAATTAGCACGAACGGTCCAACAGGCTGTAGATAATTTTGAGAGGCTTTCTGGTCTGAACAAGTTGTCTTCGCTGTCCTCATGCTGCCGTTTGGACAAAGAGGGACTTCTAAGTAATGGTCCATATCAAATGTCAGACATGCTGGGACAGCACGAAAGTAAGGACCGGATCCTATCTTGTGAAAAAGGAATCAGTTTATTGTTTCACTATTTGTTATGCTTTTTCCTTTTATGCTCCACAGCTAAAAAGTGGGGGGGCCAGTGCCCCCTGACCTGCACTCTGCTAGCAAAGGCGTTTCCATTAGCTCTCTTCAAACCATTTGCATATCATTAACAAGTAGTGCAAACAGTTTGTCAGATACTAAGTGGTTCTCTGATCCATCCAGTGCATTGGTAACGAAAAGTTTATTGAATACATCAGGAAAATTGTTTGGTACATTCTGCCATGCAGATAAAGGCATTTGAACCATATCTTCATGTTTTGGTGATGGAACTTTGTTTTTATCTATTTCCAACATTTTCAACATCAAATCCATCTCATCATGTCAGTATACATTAAAGGCAAAAGGGCGTTTTCCAAAGTTATTTCAGACATTTCCAGAGAAATGTCGGACGAATACAAAAAAGCATGTATTTAGTTATTTTTAATGCTTTAAAAAAGATATCTTAAAGTTAACTCTTTCAAGTTTGTTAAGTAAATGGTTCGTTACTGCTTATAAGTGTTTAAATGGGTCCTCGTCAGGAACTTCAATTGTGGCAAGATGAAGATGATATAGGCCTATTTGATGATGATCAAGCTGACGAGGATGATATTATTATTTTAGAGAATGACGAGTCTGATTCTAGTTAAATGTAGTTACAAAAATACAATTTTGTATCACTCAGTGGCTCTCCCACACTTTCTTTCACTTTGTGCCATTTTGACATAAGAAACCTAGCTCAGGCCCTACTAGTAGAAGTTTTTTAAATTTTATATTGTTTTCTATTGTTAATGACAACAAAAGAACTGTTGTGTCTTTAGGTTAAAACACACAAATCAAACAAATAGTTTATTAACTATTTTAATATATCCACAGGCTCGGTTATACTGTATTAGAAACTGTTTACTCTTACTATGTACGTAATGCTTGCATTTATCAATCAAATACAATAGAGAAAGGTGGTGTATGTATATACATCCAATAGAGAATTCTAGAAAGGTAAAGAATATTAATCACGTCACATGGTATGACATTGTTCTCGAAAGTTCTGGTTATTTCATCTAGACTATAGGGGAATGACCTGTAGGAAAACTCAGTTTATTTACATAATGAATCTATCTTGGGTCAGTAAGTCAATAATGTCTCTTTCCATTACACCTCCTCACTCAAGACGAGATTCTTTCTCCAAAAAAGTCAGGCTTCTTCCTGGCTCGCTTGGACCTTCTCGGATTTCCTGGACCGTACGAATTGGATCCCACATTTTCGGGCTGTTGAATGTCTTGCATTGGTAGTCTAGCTATCTCGCAGTTTTTGTCCTTGGAACTATTCAGACCAGTTTCCATTTGTCCCTGACTTGTACTGAAGTCGTCCCCAAACTTGTTGTCTTCTGATCTAGACCAGCGTGGTCTGATCTGATCAACATACCTTCTCCAGGTAGGGCCTTTGGGGAGCACACGCACATTAACACTTCTGGTTCCAAGGACTTTGACAACAGTAGCTGGAACCCATCTTGGCTGTTTATGTTGTCGTGGACTGTAGTACTTTGCATAACAAGGTGAACCAATTACGTACTTGTATGCTAGTTTCTGTACTGTTCGTAGGTTTTATTCTGCCTGCTCTTTGGATGCCTTAGCTGCATATGACACGTGCAGAAAATAGCAGCACAAAAATAGACATAGCGACCCTTTTACACAACAATGCTTTATTACTCGTTTTAAACTAAATTATTTCAGTTCTCAGTCACTAAATGGAATTTTTGTAGTTCAACCTCCACATAAAGTTGTTTTCATTGGGATTAGCTTTGTTTTATCGGAAGTATCTTTGGCCTAGCCACATTTGTTCAGCAAGTACAAAGTCATGGATCAACCAGTATTGATGTTAGTAGTCCAGAGTTTTCTTGACAATCAAGCCAAGAACTTTAAGACAACAATTGAACTGATTTCTGGAGATTTGAAGAATGAAATAAAGGAGTTGCGCAAAAAAGTATCAGATTTGAAAATTAGCTTGCAAGTCACTCAAGCGAAACATGACGAAATGGTGAAAAAGGTTGATTTGCTAGGGAAGAAAACCAGTATCAATGAACAGTCTGTACACCGGTCATTTGATCATATTGAAGTGATGGAAGATAATGTAGAGTACATGGAGAACCAGAATAGGCGTAACAACGTAAAAATTCTTGGAATGATAGAAGATCCTAACAATGAAATATCATGGCATGACACTGAAGAGCTTGTACAAAATCTGATCAAGGATAAGCTGGGAACAAGTAAAAGTTTTGATATAGAGAGATGTCATCGTGTTGGGCATGCAAGCCAACAACAGTTATCCCATGACAGTCCTCACCTCAATCACAGAATGGATGAGCCACTACCTATTGTTGCCAAATTTCTGCGGTGGAAAGACAAAGAAGAAGTTTTAAGACTTGCAAGGCAAAGAAAGCCTGAAGGTGTCAGTTTTGTTCATGACCTATCCAGAAGACCCTTCTCAGGAGAAAGGAAAGGATTCCAGAGCTCCTAGAAGCAAGAAAAAAGGGAAAATTGCCTATTTTGTCATGGACAGACTGGTCATAAAAATGGACACCCTCACTTTCATAAAACAAAGCCCCCAGATGTGAATGGAACTGTCAGTGAGACCATCAACAAAGGAAGTGAAAGAGGTATTGAGCCCATTAACAGTAACAATGATATTACTTTCAGTTAAGTATATACAGGTATTATGAACTACCACATTACTTTCAGTTTATATTAACTTTTTTGTTTCTTCTTTTTTTTAACTTTACATCTGACTTTTGTTATTTTGTTCTTTTTTCACTTCAGTTCAACACCCCTCTTGCATTATTTGGCTCTAAATTTAATCAATAATGATGACAAGTATAGCTACTTGTCCATGTGGTATTTGCCACAAAAATATACATTCCAACCACATGGCACTTTGTTTGTAATAACTGCAATTTCTATGTCCATATTAAATGCAATGATATCTCTGCTTCAGAATATAAGGAACTTGAAAATGAATCTGATGATGTTTCTTGGTTTTGCAATAAATGTACCTCTGATATGTTTCCATTTGGCTCCTTAGCAAATGATAAATTCTTAGGACCCCATGATTTTTATCTACCCTCATTCATTGACTCTGCACCCTCATTTGAAGTTGCTTCTTACCTTGTGGACTTGCCCAATCTTAGTGATTATGATATTGATGAACATATGCCTCAAAATATTGATTCTCACTACTTCAAATTACCTGAACTCTCTTCTTTGCAATTATCCTGTACTGACTTTTCTATTCTTCACACTAATATTAGAAGCCTTTCCCTGCATCATGATGAATTAGTTTCTTTATCAGCTTGCACTAATTTGAATCCCAATGTGATTGGAGTGTCTGAAATATGGCACTCTATGGACAACCTGTTGTCATAAAATGTTGATATTCCTGGCTATAACTTTTTTAAGACTCAGTCACTAACTCAGAATGGTGGGGTTGGTTTATACATTAAAGAGTCTCTTACTTCCAACCCAAGTCATTTTCAGAATCTTCTCTCCAAAATATCTTCTAACAAGCTGGTATTTGTAATGGGTGATTTCAATGTTAACCTTCTAGATTATGCTTCTCATACACCAACAAGTGACGTTGTCAATAACTTTTTCTCCCATAGCCTTCTTCGTTGCATTCATCATCCAACTAGAGTCTCAGAGCAAAGAGCATCAGTTATTGATAACATATACACTAACGCTACTAATGCTAATATAACAAGTGGCAATATTGTGATGCAAATTAGCGATCATTTTCCCCAGTTTTTGATTTTGAAAAATACTCAAGTTAGTCATAATAAATCTGAATCTTTCAGATGTGACTACTCCAGATTTAAAGAAGATAAATTTCTTGAGGACTTCAATCAGATTGATTTTACTTATTTAGAAAACAGTGAGTTGGACATGACCATTAAAGTTGATAGATGTTTGAAAGATCTTAATACTTTGACAAAGCAGCATGCTCCAGTCAGAAGGCGCAGTAGAAAGGAAATGAAACTCAAAGATAAACCATGGATAAATAATAGAATCCAAAACATGATGAGAATCTGTGACAAAGTTTTACAGAAATTGAAAACGCAGCAGACTCCTGAAAACCTTAAACTGTATAAAAAATTTAGAAACCATGTGTTAAATGAATTAAAATAAAGTAAAGCAAGGTATTTTCATAGTTATTTTTCTACCAATAGTAAAAATGTGAAAAAACTGTGGGCAGATATCTAGACAATAATCTCTGATAAGTCTTCCACTTCTTCTTCAATCAACAAAATCATAGGCAAAGATGGGAATGTAACATCAGATCCCTCTACAATTTCAAATATTTGTATGTTTTTTATGTTAATGTTGCTGGTGGTATAACAAAAACAATCCCATTAACACCAAAATCTCCTCTTGATTATTTATCTGACAGAATATGTAATTCACTTTTCCTCACTCAAGATACTGTGGTAGAAGTTAATGATCTAATCAATAGTTTAAATCCTTCTACATCTGTAGGTCCTAGTAGTATTCCAATAAAAGTGCTTAAAAGTATTGGACCCTCTGTTTCCCCTTTTCTTGCTCTTATTGTGAATCAGTCTTTCCAGTCTGGTATTTTGCCTGATAAACTTAAAATTGCCAAGGTGATCTTCCTAGTTAAAAAAGGAAATCCTGAGCTACCTTCAAACTATAGGCCAATTTCTCTTTTACCCATTTTCAGCAAGATACTGGAGAAGCTAATGTACAGGCGACTTTATAGATTCCTTGAACATCATAAAGTTCTTTATTCTTTACAATTTTGATTCCGAGAAAACCATTCAATTGATCATGCCCTTGTGAGTTTGACAGAAGCTGTAAGAAATACGCTGGATAACAAAAGACTTGGTTGTGGTATTTTTATTGATTTACAAAAGGCTTTTGATACAGTTAATCACAGGATTTTGCTATCCACATTGGAACATTATGGTGTTCGTGGATGTGCCCTTGAATGGTTTAGATCTTATCTGTCTGACAGAAAGCAATATGTTTCTGTTAATGGAAGTAATTCAGACTTACTGTCAATTACTTGTGGTGTGCCACAAGGTTCTGTACTGGGCCCATTACTTATTCTAATCTATATCAATGATCTACCAAATGTTTCTATGACATTTACTTCTTATCTCTTTGCTGATGATACAACTATCTACTATGAATCCAAAGATTTATCTAATTTACTTAAAATTGCTAACAAAGACTTTAGATTAATAAAAAGATGGCTTGATGCTAACAAATTATCATTAAACATTGATAAGACAAACTATATTATCTTTCATTCTTTTTCTAGGAATGTTCCTTCTGATTTTACGATAAAAATAGGGAAAAACATGTTAAAAGAGTTAAGTTTGTTAAATTTTTTGGACTTCTGTTAGATGAGCATCTAAGCTGGAAATACAATCTCAGTGAACTTTCTAAGAAATTAGCTAGAACATGTGGAATCTTTTTCAAAATAAGAAACTTACTTCCATTAGATGTTTTGCTTTGTTTGTACAATGCTTTGTTTTTGTCCTTCCTACAATATGGTCTTATCGTTTGGGGCCAAACATTTGCATCATACATAGATCCAATTTTCAAATTACAGAAAAAGCAGTCAGATCCATTTCATGTCAGCCTCGCTTGTCACCCTCTCTTCCAATCTTTAAAGATCGTAAACATCTCAAGCTTTTTGATATTTTTAAAGTCCACCTTTTAACTTTTGTTTATGACTCTGTTACTAAAACTTCACCTTCTTGTTTTCATAACATTTATCTATTCAGTTCATCTGTTCATCGGTATTCCACAAGACAGGCCAGTCAAGGTGATCTGTACTTATTCCGTAAGGACAGTCTTCAATACGGTCTTAAGTCAAGTCGATATCTTGGTGCTAAACTCTGGAATGAATTACCAGTAGAACTCCGTAATACTCCATCTAAAATATCCTTCAAAAAGCAACTGAAAATTTACTTATCGAAGACTGCCGATCAACAATCCTGAGCTATTTTCTAATAGTTGCATGATTTCTAATTTATTGTTTGTAACTGTATAAATCTGACCAACATCATTTGAGATCATCATAGGATTGCAGGGGGTGCTCTCTCCTTGATTAGTTTACCTATTGAGAGAGCTCCTCCACTAAGTAATTCCCGTCATGCAAGTTGAATATATTTATATATTTATTTTTGTATCAATTCATTATCTTTCTGTAATTGTTCTATCTCCTTAAAGTTTAGTTCTTTGTTAGTATGGTAAACTATGTATGAACTGTATGAAGTGGAATTTAAAACATGAAACTGAAACTAAACTGAAACTGAAACTGGTGATGGTTTAGTAATATGTAATAGTGTAATAAATGTTCAAGAGAATATTATTAATCTCTCTTACCAACCTTGACTGTTGTTGCCGTAGACGTGTTGAAGCAAAGATGCTAACTTGTATCTTTTATAATCACCATATAATCAACTGAGTATTCAACTTTTACACTGATATTTATATGTATTTAAGTTCCTCTTACAAACAAGATTACGTAGGATGTATCAGGTGAGAACAGGAAAAGTTCTGAAAGTAGGACAGCATGTGATAAGAGGATGTAAGCTAGAACAGTAGCGAGGAAGAACATGCGGAGGTTGTGAAAGTAGTGATTGAGGAAGTAGAAAATGGGGTCACTACATAGCTCCCCCCCTAGAAGGCAAGTGAAAGGCAGCATTCGATAGATATATACAAGATAAAATATATATTAAAAAAACTGAGTCAATTGAAGGAGCAGTATATAATATCATAATGACGATGTAGCCTCAAACTTGAAATCGTACTGGAAAACGAACTGTGCGGCCAGAACGAGTAGTTCTTGAGGTAGGTATGGACGTTTCCGCATCAGGAGCTGGAGGTATAGTGGAATGGCAATCAATGTATGCAGGTTTCAGGTGGTCGATGCTAACTGTGGAAGATTTGGTATGGATCTCGATGTTGAAATGCTTGGGTGTCCGTTTCACTACTTTGAAAGGTCCTTCATAGGGCGATTGGAGAGGTGTGCGAAGAGCATCAGTGCGGAGGAAAACATGGCTGCCATGTTGAAGATTAGAGGGAACATGATGCGCCGGGTGTTGAGCACGAGGGGCAGTGGGATGGAGGTTGTGCATGGTAAGAGTGAGACGATCAGCATACGAAGAAGGATCTAAATCGGAAACTGGTGTAGAAGGAGATATAAACTGTGCAGGTAAACGAAGCGTGGTACCAAAAACACGTTGTGCAGGAGAACAGGTCAAATCTTCCTTGACAGTGGTACGTAGGGTGAGCATGATGAGAGGCGGGAACTCAGTCCAGTTGGAAGGGTCGGGTTGGGCGTGCATGGCAGCTTTTAAAGTGCAATGAAAACGTTCTACCAGACCATTGGCACACGGATGATAAGCTGTGGTACGGATGCGTTTTGAGCCAAGAAGGTTGGAAAGTGATGTAAACAAAGAAGCTTCGAACTGGGCACCACGATCAGTAGTAATGGTGGAGGGAACACCAAAGATGGAGATCCATCTTGAGACAAAGGCACAGGCAACGGTCTCTGCAGTGATATCGGGCAATGGTATGGCTTCGGGCAACCGTGTAAAGCGATCAATGCATGTAAGCAGATAACGAAAACCAGCGGAAATGGGAAGTGGGCCAACGAGATCCAAATGTATGTGATTGAACCGGGCATCTGGTGTGGCAAAAGTCCCTATAGGAGCAGCTGTATGGCGAGTTACTTTGGCTTTTTGGCAGTGGGTGCAAGAGCGTGTCCATTGACAAACATCTTTGTTAATGCCAGGCCACACGAAACGTCCAGTCAAAAGTTTCTGGGTAGCGCGAATGCCAGGATGGGAGAGGTTATGTAGACTTGCAAAGACAGCTAGACGAAATGAGGAAGGGATATACGGACATGGTGTTGAAGTGGTAACATCATAAAGGATAGTGTCGGATGAAAATGGCAGAGGAAAATCTTGTAAACAGAGAGAAGAGGAAGTACGCAGCGATATCAACGCAGGGTCATTGGGTTGAGCTTGAGCAATGAGGTTAAAATCAATCATGGTGGGAGTAGAGAGAGCATGAATGTCGACTCGCGATAGAGCATCAGCAACTGGATTTTGTTTGCCATGAATATGCCGGATATCAGTGGTGAAGTGGGAGATGAAATCAAGGTTGCGAGTTTCACGTGGAGAATAACGGTCGGGGGAAGAAGACAAGGCATGAGTTAAGTGCTTGTGATCAGTCTCAACATAGAAGGTCCTTCAAGATAATGGCGGAAATGGTGATTGAACAAATAAATGGCAAGTAATTCCCGTCCAAAAGTACTGTACTTGACCTCTGATGGCTGCAAACATTTGGAGAAGAAAGCAATAGGATGCCAGATGCCATGACGTTTTTGCTGAAGAACACTCCCGACAGCAACGTTAGATGCATCAACCATTAGACAGTACAGTGCATCTGGAGCAGGGTGAACCAACAGAGTAGCAGTAGCCAGGGCAGCTTTGATGGAGTCAAAAGCAGCATGAGCAGCATGTGATAGGGGAAATACAGGCTGAGGGAATTTGCTGGAAAGTAAATCAGTGAGTGGCTGCAGAATGGTGGCACAGTTGGGGATAAAACGGCAGTAGAAATTGACCAGGCCTAAAAATTCATGGAGCTTGCAGATTGTGTGAGGTACTGGAAAATCAGCAATAGTTTGAACTTTGGAAGGGAGTGGAGATATGCCGGCAGCAGAAACATGATGTCCCAGAAAATCCAAGGATGGAACAGAGAAGGTGCATTTGGTAGGGTTAATGACAATTCCATAATGTGATAAACGTTGAAAAAGGAGGTCCAAGTGGTGAATGTGTTCCGACTCGGAAGAGCTGGCAATGAGTAGGTCATCAATATAAGCATATACAAAGTCCAAGCCATGAAGGGCTTCGTCAATAAAACGCTGGAAAGTTTGAGCAGCATTGCGAAGTCCAAAGGGCATGCGGAGAAATTCAAAGAGACCAAAAGGTGTGGCCATAGCAGTCTTTGGAATATCATCAGGATGCACTGGGATTTGATGGTAGGCACAAACAAGGTCAATTTTGGAGAAAATTGTTTTACCATGCAGCAAAGTGGAAAAATCCTGAATATGAGATATAGGATATCGGTCAGGAACTGTTTGTTGATGTAAAGCACCATAGTCACCGCAAGGTCGCCAGTCCCCAGGGTTGGGCTTAGGGACCATGTGGAGAGGCGAAGACCAGCTACTGGATGAAGGGCGGATAATACCATGTTGCAACATGTGATCAAATTCGGCTTTAGCATTTGCAAGCTTGTCAGGAGGGAGGCGGCGAGGACGGCAGAAAACAGGAGGACCTTTGGTATGAAGGTGATGCATGACGGTATGTTTGACAGTAGATTCTTGATAAGAGGGCCGAAGGATATCAGGAAATTTGTTAAGGAGTGCACAGTGAGGAGGAGCGACATTGGGTAGACCATACACTGGGCTAGGAGACGTATGAGATGATGTGATGCCTTGAACACATAAGGTAGTGGCTGTGTCAACCAGGTGCCGTTGACAGATATCAACACAGAGTCCAAAATGGGCAAGAAAATCAGCACCCAGAATTGGTATGGGGACATCAGCAATAATGAAAATCCACCAAAAGAGACGACGGAGGCCGAAATCAAGGGAGAGGGATTTTTCACCATAGGTACAAATAGAGGAATGATTCACTGCTTGGAGTTTGAGAGAGCCAGGATGACGTCATTCTGAGGGCGAAGGTGTCAGAACACTGACATCAGCACCAGTATCAATTAAGAAACGAATTCCAGAAGTTCTATCAGTAACATAAACGAGGCGACTAGGAGTGGAAATGCCAGGGGGACTCGTCGCCGCTAGTCGCTGGCTGGAAAGTTTTCCGGTGGTTGTGTGGAAGCAGCTGAGTCAAAGGAGCAAGGTGGAGCACACTTCCGAGCATTAGGACCAAAGTGCATATGATACCAACAATGAGGGCGATTGGAACGGGAAGTGCTTGCAGAATGGCGAGGAGTATGTAAGGGAGGTGTGGGACTACGACCGCGAGAGCAAGAGCGAGAGTTAATCTGCAGGGCATTCACAAGGGTGGTAAGTTGAGATGTGAGGCTGTTGACGTGGCTGCGGAGGTCTTGCAAGTCCTGTGCGAAAGAGGAAGCAGCAGGAGGGGAGGCAAGTGTAGCAAGAGTCGGCTGTGAAGGAGCAACTTCGAGACTATTGTCAGCTATCAGGGCAAGTTGATCGAGAGAACTGGTCGTGGAAAGTGAAGCAAGGATGAGCTGAACATTTGTAGGCAGACGTTGGAGGAAAAGCTGTCGTAAAATCCCGTCCTCTAAGACTTTATCGCCGAGGAGCTGGCGCATCTTGCGGAGGAGCTGTGAGGGCTTGCGATTGCCAAGTTCTTCAGATATCAACAGTTGGTGTAAACGTGTTTGTTCCGAAGCTGAAGTGTGTCGAATAAGTTCAGACGTCAAGGTATCATAAGGGTGATCAGACGTTGGAGAAAGCAACAGATCACGAATCACTTGAGCAATCTCAGGTGGTAATGACGAGATGAAATATGCAAATTGAGTTGACTGAGAAGTGATATTGCATGTGAGGAATTGAGCTTTGACTTGAGCAAACCAAACAACAGGATCATTAGGCCAGAATGGGGGCAGTTTTAAGGCAACAGCATGAACAGCAGGAGATGGTAGAACATCAAGAGGAGTGGAAGAAGAACTGGCGGTGGCTGGTGGGTCAATCATGATAACAACTAGCAGGGAAAAGGCAAACCACATGAGTGAACGAAAGACAAACAGTGACTGACAAACAATAGGAACTGTGAGTAGACACGAATGGCAAGTAACGGGAACAGTAAACTGAAAATCGTAGGCTCGGTCAGAGTCCAGAAAATGTTCTAACCTTCCTCCGGTCATCAAATCTTCGCCATAAACCTTCCTCTTTTGCCACAATCAAAACTAGCCGAAGTTCTTGAACTCTGCATTGTGTATGTCTCGGAAACGTGGTGGGGCTGAATACTTCCTCACTTTCATCGATGACAAATCAAGATTTGTTTGGGTTTATGCCCTAAAACGCAAAAGTGAAGTTTTTGAAAAATTCATTGAGTGGAAAACTATGGTGGAAAAATCATGTGGCATGAAGGTTAGAGTACTGAGGACCGACAATGGTGGAGAGTACACATCCAATGAATTTGAGGAATATCTCAAACAGCAAGGTATACTACATGAGCTGACTGTTCCAAAAACACGACAACAAAATGGAGTTGCAGAACGGATGAACAGAACACTTGTGGAAACTGTCAGGTCTATGTTAGCAGATTCTGAACTACCACAGCGTTTTTGGGCAGAAGCATTGGTGACAGCAACATATCTTCGCAATCGTTCTCCAACTGATGCTGTGCAAAACAAAACACCATACGAGGCATGGACAGGAAGCAAACCAAATGTTAGTCATCTTCGTATTTTTGGATGTGATGCCTTTGCTCATGTACCTAGAGATGAAAGGAGCAAGCTTGATTCAAAGACCAGGAGGAGTATTTTCCTTGGATATGGACATGGAGTAAAAGGATATCGTTTGTATGATAAAGCACAGAAAAGGGTATTTTTCAGTAGGGATGTTGTGTTCAATGAAACAAGATCAACTAAGCAGGATGATCTCCAAACCCAAGTACAAAATGAATCTTCCATAGAGCTGGAAATCGAACATCAAGAGAATGATGATGCTACAATCCAACCTGCAGATGAGGAAACAAGACAGTTAGGGAGAAACAGACACCCACCAAACAGGTATGGTGAATGGGTTTATATTGCTCAAGAAGAAGACCCCATCACAGTAGAGCAAGCACTGTCAAATCTAGATGCAGAAAAGTGGGTGAAAGCAATGGAGGCTGAACTGGAATCACTCCACAAGAATCAGGTGTGGGAGCTATCTGAATTACCTCCAGGAAGAAAAGCTGTCGGAAGTAAATGGGTATTCAAACAAAAGCGCGATGCTGATGGGAATGTCGAAAGGTATAAAGCAAGACTAGTTTCCCAAGGATATAACCAAAAGTATGGGATCGATTATGATGAGACATTTTGCCCAGTGGTGAGGTTCGAATCAGTTAGAACTTTACTAGCATTAGCAGCAAGGCAAAAGCTTCAACTTCATCAACTTGATGTAGCTACTGCTTTCTTAAATGGTGAGCTAGAGGAGGAGATATTTATGAAACAGCCACAACAGTTTGAAGAGAAAGGAAAAGAGAGTCTTCTCTGCAAACTAAAAAGAAGTATCTATGGTTTGAAACAATCCTCTAGATGCTGGAATGAGGCTCTTGACAAACATCTGAAGAAAATGGGTTTTAGACAATCTAATAATGATCCATGCATCTATACACTGCAATCAGGAGGAGAAACCTTCATTATTGCTGTTTATGTTGATGACATCATCTTGGCTGGAAATACATCTGAAAGAATTCAAACATTCATCAAAGGGATAGCTGAAAAATTCGAAGTTTCAGATATGAGTAGACTACACCATTTTGTTGGTATCGAGATAAGCCACTTGGAATCTGGAAAGATCTGGATGGGACAGCCAACATATGTCAGAAAAGTTTTACAAAAAGTCCAAATGGATAAGTCAAAGCCAGTGTCCACACCTGTAGAGAGTGGAGCAAAACTGGTCAAGGCAACAGATGGGGATGATTTGATAGATCAAGAGCTGTATCAATCAGCAGTGGGAAGTCTTCTGTACCTATCAACTAAGACAAGGCCTGATATTACATATGCTGTTGGTGCTGTTGCTCGGTTTTCATCACAACCATCACAGGCTCATTGGGTGGCAGTTAAAAGACTTATGAGGTACTTAAGTGGAACTCTTGATTATGGATTACTATATGGATACAATGATAATATTGCTAGATTTTCAGATGCAGACTGGGCTGGGGATTGCAATGATCGCAAATCAACATCAGGGTTTGTGTTCATGTTGAGTGGTGCTGCTATCAGTTGGAACAGTAAAAAACAAACATGTGTAGCATTGTCAACAGCTGAGGCAGAATACATTGCACTAGCAAAGGCTGCTCAAGAATCAATATGGTTGCAAAAACTATTGCAGGATATGAGCGAAACTTCTGTGACCCCAATAACTATCTGTGAAGACAACCAATCCACCATTGCGATGACAAAGAATCCACAGTTTCACAGCAAAGCAAAGCATATTCACATAAAAATTCCATTACATAAGAGAGCTTGTCACTACAGGAAAAGTTGACTTGAAATAGTGTAGAAGTGACGAAATGATTGCAGACATGCTAACAAAAGGGATTGGCAAGATACAATTTACTAAATTGAGGAGTATGATGGGACTGAGGAATATATCTGACTGCGAGTGAGGAGGAGTGTTGGAAAGTGATCACTCTTGTCATTATATACAAAGAACATTCAAGAAAGCACTAGCCTGCTTACCTCATGCTAAAAATACTTGAAAAGAACTTTTGAGAACTCATGGACAATTATATTTACTAGAACCTACTAGAAGAACTCCCTGGCCTATATAAACAGCTTCTTGTACCTTTGATTTAGTCTATGATTGTAGTTGTGTGTATGAGTTGTTTGAATCAGAAATAAAGTCTTCTTTGATTCCTTGACTGCAAAGTGAAAACTTCAATACAACTTTGTAGGTATAACTAAATGTGCACCAAGGAACAGAAAACCAATCTCAACACACAATGAATCTGACATCTTCTTACAAACTTTGATTTCTTCTGAGTCGATCTTCTGAGGCCAACCTTCTTGCACATAGTGCATGACTTGAGCAATCGTAGGGTCAAGCTTTGATTCTTTGGCTATCAGAGACCAGGTGCAGTTGGATTCAAATGTAGACTCACTTGCTTGATTGTCAACACTGTACTGACTTCTTCCCTCTCTTCCTCCCTATCAAAAGAAATGTCTTCACCTTGAGGTAGCCTGCTGAGTGCATCTGCATTTCCATGGTCACTGGTTTTTCTATACTCAATGGTATAGTCATACTGGCTCAGGGTCAATGGTATAGTCATACTGGCCCATCTTGCTAATCTATTGGCTGCAACGGCTGGAGTACCTTTCGAGAGACTACAACGGGTCAGCAATGGTTTGTGGTCAGTCACCAAGATGAATTTCCTGCCGAAAAGAAATTGATGAAATTTCCTTAAGCCAAATAGTACTGATAAAGCTTCTTTGTGTACCTGACTATATTTTCTCTGAGTCTCAGTCAAAGTCTTTGATGCATTTGCTATAGGGCATTCACTACCATCAGGATTTCGGTGAAATATTACTGCACCAATTCCAATGCTTCAAGCATCACATGCAATACCAATCGGTGCTCCTGGGTCAAAGTGTGCCAATATAGTATCACTGGACAGGACTTCTTTCAAATCTTGGAAAGCTCTTTGTTCCCTTCCAGTCCATGACCATGGTTGATCTTTTCTGGTGAGGTCAAAAAGTGGTGCTGCTCTAGTTGACAGATTAGGGATCCATTTCCCATAAAACTGAACTGAACCAAGAAAAGACCTTAACTCATTTGAATGTTTTGGAGCAGGCATCTGCGTTACTGCTTCTACCTTGTGTCCTTTGCTAACGCCTTTGCGTAAAAGAGTATGTCCCAAATACTCAACTGATGGTTGTGCAAAAGTACACTTCTCCAATTTGCATCGAAGACCTTTGTCTTGCAATCTTTGCAAGAGTGCACAAAGAGTGTCAAGGTGATCAACAGCATTGCAACCACTAACTAGTATATCATCCAGATATACAACCACTCCAGTTAGATCTCTTGTGATCTTTTCCATTATCTCCTAGAAATATCCTGGAGCTGAACTGATACCAAATGGTAACCGTTTCTGCAGCAACACACCTCTGTGTGTACTTAGAGCTAACTTTTTCTGGCTTTCGGGTGACAACTTTACCTGATTATAAGCATCAGCCAGATCAATCTTCGAGAAATAATATCCTCCTGATAGACAATGTATCAGTTCATCAGGTAGTGGTATAGGCTGTCTGTGGGTTTCTAACTGTGGATTCACTGTTACTGAGTAATCCCACATACCCTTATTTTGGCTTTCTTCTGGCCTGGAAGCAAAGCCTTCCTGATTGGCACTACTGGAGGTCCATGTTCACAAAATGTGGTAGGTTCCCAAACACCTTTCTTGATGCCAGTTTCATATGCCATATTTAGCTCCTTCAGCATGGCATATGGTACAGTTCTTGGTTTGTAAAATACTGGATTTGCATCATTTTTGAACTTAACATCCAGCTCAAAATCCTTTAAACAACCAAGTTCTTCTTTAGGTAAATCAGGAAAGTCAGGACATACCTTCTTGCAGCTATTTTCCAATGTTAGATCCAGAGACGTATCTTTGATAATTGCATTAATGTTGCTGAACTGTGGTGTATTGAATAAGTCATTCATATCCAACTTTAGCATGCGCATTGCTTTAAGTCCCAGGAAATTACCAAATCTTCCCAAACATCAAAGGTAATGATAGCTTTTGTTGACAAATTTGTCATCCACACCTCAGCAGAAAATGTCCCTAACACTGGAGTCTTGTTCCCTGTACAGGTCAAATATTCACACACTGGTGGCTCTAAAGGTGGATTACCCACTTTTCCCACACGTCTTTGGAACAGAAACTATCTCGGGAACCTGTATCCACATCAAACTTTACTGGCTGATGATTCACTTGCAGTGATACTTGTAGCCTATCGTCCTCTGATCCGAAGGTTGTGCTAACAGTTTGTGGCGATCTTACCATAATTGATCCCATTGTTGACTTAGTCTGTGTTGTCTTGGACTTGCAGACTGCTGATAGGTGTCCCGTGTTCTTGCAATTGTAGCACTCAGAGTATCTGAATGGACAGTCTTGGGGTTTGTGTCCTGCCCTTCCACATTGTTGACACAGCTTGTTGACATTGGTACCACTCTTCTTTCTTGGTGGTTTTGTATGGAACTGGCTTTTGACTACTTTATTGACAGGAACTGCGCCAATGCCATAAGTGGTTTCTTTGGCTGCTTTCGCTACCTCTTCACTCTCAGCTGCTTTCTCAACTGCTCTGGCAAAAGTGAGTTCATCATCTTTCACTTTGAAAAGAGCTTTAATGACAGCTTAATTCTTGATAGAACAAATAAACTTGGTTCTCATGTTTTCGTCTTGAGGGTCCTTAATGGCAGTAAAATTGCAAGTGGCAGCTTGTTGTCTTATCCATGCAGCCAACTCTTGAACAGTTTCACCAGGTTTATGATTCATATCAGACCAAAATTTATACCTTTCATGGACCACGAAGCATTTTGGATCGAACTGCTCCTCCATCATTTTAATAATCTCATCCAAACTGAGCTCCTTCACATCCTTTGCAGGGGTAAATTGACCGGCTAGTGTACACAAAAGCTTGTATGTTGTACCAGACTGATTGATCAGAAAAACCTGAGGCTGTTTTGCATTAGGGACTGAATTAGCACCCACAAAAGTTTCGAATCTGGCCAAGTAATCTTTCCAAAGTTCCGTAGAAGGTTCAAATGCGACAAAAGTTGGTGAACCCACCTGTGTAAATAGCGATGGCCCTGCTCCAGCCACACTACCAGCCCCCAACTGAGAAGCTAGTAGCTGCATCTCTTCTCGATGTTGCTTTTCTTGTTTTTCCATTAACTGAAGCATTTGCTGTTTCTGGGTTTCAGCTTGTTGTTTAAGTAAAACTACCAATTCTGCCAGCTCTCACATTTTGCAAGATGTACGGTATCCAGAACAATACAGCACTAACCATATAAATTTCCTGTTGAAATATCCTGTCGACTGCACCAATAATTTGTTGTGTCTTTAGGTTAAAACACACAAATCAAACAAATAGTTTATTAACTATTTTAATATATCCACAGGCTCGGCTATACTGTATTAGAAACTGTGTGCTCTTACTATGTCCGTAATGCTTGCATTTATCAATCAAATACAATCGAGAAAGGTGGTG
This sequence comes from Mastigias papua, assembly GCA_964019165.1. Classification (NCBI taxonomy): domain Eukaryota; kingdom Metazoa; phylum Cnidaria; class Scyphozoa; order Rhizostomeae; family Mastigiidae; genus Mastigias; species Mastigias papua. Next base: position 13,477,418 of record OZ025280.1, read on the forward strand.
TATGTATATGCATCCAATAGAGAATTCTAGAAAGGTAAAGAATATTAATCACGTCACATGGTATGAAATTGTTCTCGAAAGTTCTGGTTATTTCATCTATAATATAGGGGAATGACCCGTAGGAAAACTCAGTTTATTTACATAATGAATCCATCTTGCATCAGTAAGTCAATAATGTCTCTTTCAATAACAAGAACGAAAGAATCTATTGTATTTTACCTCAACTTCTACTAGTAGGTTTGTTATAAAGCTGTTCTAATGGCCCACCAGACACAGCCATTCACTTGCAATGTAGCCTTGGAAAGACTAACACCGTTGCCCATCTCAGTTGCATGGTCAGCATTTTCGATGAGCAAGTATCACAAAAGCTTGCATAGGATCACGGGAAGATGACGTCATGGGCTTCTATGGTGGAAAACGGGACCTTCGGCCTTGCAATGGTCAAATCAAAACCAAGTGTGAGAAAACACTGTGCAAAAGATGTTTGGATACCTGCGCTAGGCTATAGGGCTGTAAGAAAGATAATCTTAACAAAGCCTTGAAATATGATATAAATGCGATCAGATATGTAACTCTTTTTCCCAGTCCTATTATGTTGTCATCATACCCACGACTGGACTTGTCTCAGGTCATTCATCACAGCTCGTCTGTGTCATATTGCGTGATGAATCCTCTCTAGCCTGTACCGGGTGAAAGTGCATCTTTCATTGATGGTACATAACATCTGCATCTATTTGCCAGCCATTGCCGTTGTTTGTGTCTGCATCGCTTTCTTTCTCATCCTTTATGATAATAACCTCATGAGAGAGTTTCCAAGTTGTAGGTGCAACTGGAGTGAGTTGTGGTCCTTGTGCTGGTTCTGGTGATGATGGTGGCTGTGCTAATGGTAATGGTGCTGGTGGCTGTGGTAGCAGTGCTGGTGGCTGTGGTAATGCTGCTGGTGGCTGTGGTAATGGTGCTGGTGGCTGTGGTAATGGTGCTGGTGGCTGTGGTAATGGTGCTGGTGGCTGTGGTAATGGTGCTGGTGGCTGTGGTAATGGAGCTGGTGACTGTGGTAATGGTGCTGGTGGCTGTGGTAATGGTGCTGGTGGTAATAGTGATAATAATAACAGGGATGCTAGTGCTGGTGGTGGTGGTGGTGGTAGTGGTGGTCTTGTTAGAATGTCATCAATCCATGGTTCCTTCCTCAACGGTATCGAGGGAAAAGGAATATATTGTGCTCGTTTCCTTGGTCCTCGTCCTTGTTGTCATTGGCTCTGTGCATAGTGTCCCCTTGTTTGTCTATGGGGATCTATTCATCTGTTGTAGTACTGTTATAACGAGAGACATATGTCAGTGTATGATGTTTTCATCTTTTTCTATTGTTTGCATTGTCATTGTTTTGTGTTTTCAAGTTCATCATTATCATTTATTGGCACCTACAGCTTCTGGTCATGTATGTATTCTGTCTTTGTCCAAATACAATGGTCATTGTTTTGCTCATGTTATTGGTGAGGATAAAATAGCAAAGTTGCAGCGACTTGGTGTGATTGATCTGTTGGCTCCAAATTACATGTCCATTCCTGTTGATGTTATACATTCTCCGTATCGTAACAGCCAGTATCGTTCAGTATTATTCCATATGATGTGCTCTGTATATCTGATCTGTTTTATTCAACTGTTGTACGTGTTGCAGCCTGTGATGTACAGATGTAGCGCTTTTGTTCATTATGAGGTATGTCATGTGCTGTTGCATCATGCTCTTCCACACAGTTACTCGTTGTTTTGTCTTTGGGTGCTGTTCAGATGAGACATGGAATTGATAGTACTGCAGTGCCGGACATACTTCATTATGTCCCTGTAGTGTGTCTCGTTGATGTTCTGTCCACAGGTCTTCTATCTCGTTCCACATGTCTATTATATCGTTGTCTGTTGGCAGTGATGTAGAGGATAAATTCATGCGTAACCAGTAGTCCTGCTTTAGCTCTGGTGTCCAGTAACAGTCATCTCTCTGCTTGTCAATGTGAACTTGTTTGTGAAACTGTCACTCAAAAATCTCCCGTAGTCAACTGTCGTTACTTCTCTTTTGACTTTGGCTGATCGGCAATGGATTGATCAGTCGGTTCTTCTCTTCAGAACTTCTTTTTTGATCTGTCTTTGGTGATCTGTGGTCTTCTCTTGTCTTTGCATGATATTCTCGCTTGATTATTTTCATCTCATCTGATATCTTTGATAACTGTCATCTATATCTTTTCTTGACTCTCATTCAAGCTTGTCTTTGCTCTTTGAGTGTTTGAGATTGAATGTGGATAGAGTAGAACTAGCTCGTTTTTATGCAGTTCTTGTGTAAATATCCTGTCGTCACATTTACGAAATTGGCAATATATCCCTTATTAGTCGGGGGGTTAGTACTATATCCATTGTCACAATTTACATTGGCAATATATCCATTTACACAAAGGAAATATATCCAATTGTAGGTATGTGTGGCTTGTCATGTGATAAATATAGACCTGTCTGTCGGATTAGCGCATAGTGTGATCTATTGTATTCACCCTCAAAAAACCTCAAATCCCTTCAAGTTGCTTAATATTTGAGGTCTTTTGAGGTGATTTGAGGGTTTTTGAGGCGATTTAAGGTTATACCCCCATGCTCCAGTAATATATAGTTCAGGTACAGACATGCAGGCAAGACACAAGAAAAATAACTACACGCATACATTCTACAATACAGATATGAGTTTCAAACATATATCGTCAACTATAACAGGTTAGAGTATTTTTATGTACTATGGTCCTATTGCTGTGATGCTGATTTCACTTTTTTCTTTTCCTGTTTCTCTGCTGGTTGATTTGTCATGCACTTGGCAAGTGCAGTCTTACGTTTCTTGTTTTTCGCCAATGAGCCAAGAGAAGCTGTGAGTAGTGTTCCCAAGGCGGGCGTGAAGTACGTATTTTTGTCCGAAATGCGATTACTGACAATCTGTGATGTCCACATTACCCAATGCTCTGACTGTTGTTAGTCCTCATAGATGCTGTCATTCTCTGTTGTTTAATGACATGATTTTATTATGTCTTTCAGATGTCACTGATGACTACGGCGGAGCTGACATACCTCTCAGAGATCCTGACTCTGTGTGCAGGTTCTTATCCGATGACACTGCCTGTGATTGACTGTGTGCTGGGGTTACGGAGGCGATTGGTGGTTCTTCTTCAGATGTGCCACATACCTGTCCCCAGCAAATCTAGAAAAATATTCAGATGCCGTACATTCAAAAGGGGCAGCTGTTCATAACTGCTGGGGATTTATTGATGGAACAGTCAGACCAATTTGTAGACCGACTAGGAATAAACGCCTTGTCTACAATGGTCACAAAAGAGTCCATGCCATTAAATTCCAATCCATTGTCACCCCGAATGGCTTAAGTGCACACCTCTTTGGGCCAGTTGAGGGTCGCAGATATGACAGCGGCTTGCTTTCAATGTCAGGGCTGTTAGATCAACTTGACCAGCACTCTTTCTCCCAAAATAGACATCCCCTCTGCATTTATGGTGACCCTGCTTACCCACAAAGAGTTCATCTAAAATGTCCCATCATAAGAAGGGGGCTTTGACAGATGAGGAACTTGCCTTTAACTCCTAAATGAGCAAAGTCCGTGTTGCAGTGGAATGGGTCTTTGGGGATGTCATAAATTATTTTAAGCTTGTTGATTTTAAGAAAAACTTGAAAATTGGAATGAGTGCTGTTGGTAAAATTTACATAGTCTGTGCCCTTTTGAGAAACGCCATGACTTGCTTGTATGGTTCATCAACAGCAAACTACTTTGATGTACAACCACCAGATATCAATGAATATTTCAGGTAGGGTTGATTCTTTTCTCAAGTTGACTGGCCCTAGTTCTTTCTCATTCACCTACGTACAGCTCCACAAAAAGGTTTTTTTAAAAGCCACCATTTGTACCAAAGCTCATACACACATGATGAAACTTAGGGATTGTGGATTGGGTTTTTTAATCTTTCTTATTTCACACAATCAACTAAAGATTGTCAAGAAGCTACAATAGCAGCAAATAAGGCCTTGTAATAGAATGAATTGTATAACTTGCCGAATTGAAACGTGATACTGTCAGTTTTATAACAAATGTTGATAAGCAAAACAGGTTTCACATGTCTTTTTATATCATAAGATAAAGTGCAAACTTTATATAGGTATTCAACTGTGAAGCCACATTGATTTTGCTTATTTGGAAAACAGTGACATTTACGTGAATATTAAATTTGACAAATTTGTGAAAGATTTTAATACTTTAACAAATAAGCATGCTCCAAACAAAAAGTGGAGTAGAAATGAAATGAAACTCAGAGATAAGCCATGGATAAATAATGGAATACTGAAGATGATGAGAATTCGAGATAGAATTTTGCAGAAACTAAAGAAGCTGCACACTCCTGATAACCTGACATTGTACAGTCAGATTTTCTACCCATGATTAACATGCATGGAGCATAATTTGAGAAAAATATGGAAGGGCCAAGGGCTTGCAATTCATAGGCAACTGTTTGTGGGGGGTGGGGTGATTTTTGTAAATAACTTTTTCTTTTACACCAGGTAACAATCTCAGGCCTACTTGTTTGACAAAAACTTTTCACTCAAATTTTTCAGCAAATCAAGCAATAACTGATTTAACTGAGAAATGTGACTGAATAGCACTTGCTGCTGTCGAAGTAAGCCACTTAATCTATTTTCTCTTTTTTCAGCAGCCGCAGCATCTTTTTGCCTTTCTTTAGCCTCTTGTTCTTTCATTGCCATTTCTTGTCTTATCAAAGAAATTTCTTCATTTTGACCTCTTTCTTGCTTATTCTTTCTGAGTATTTTTCTTTCTAACAATCGTAGTTCCAATTTGTTACGTCAATGTCTTCTTTGGGGCAACTGTAAAATGCAGGTCACCAGGTCATGTAAAATACAGGTCATGCCACAAAACAGGACGTTACTCGGAACTATTTATGTGGCTAAGGCGGTGGGAATGGCTTGCAGCCGTCTGCTGTAGTTTTCATTTGTACATAATTTGCAAGCAATAGCTGATTGTCAAGAGAGGGAATAGAAAATGGAAAAAATAATGTAAATCGGGATTTGAACAAATGGAGAGGGGAAATAATGTCAATGAGAATTTGAGAGGCACAAGTACGCATATAAGCATCGATCATTGGGGATTACACGATTGTTTTCATAGGGAACAGGTTTATAAGAAACCTAGTACTAGACACATTAAAATGTAAGAAGCATTTGTAACTACAAGGAAAGAGTTAAGAAATGGTAGAACTTTATGTGCTTTCTTTCAAAGTTTTGTAACCCCCTCCCCACCTTTCACTACGGATTTAAAAAAGTTTCCACTACAGTATCTTTATGTCCTTAACCCCAATACAAACAACTGCTTTCCGTTCTGCTTTCGTTGTCACTGACACTTGTTCTATCGACTTACGGAACTTTTAAGACCTGTTAGAACAAAGACTGTGAACAACAGTTAGGAAACCTTTACTACTAGGATTTGAGTCAGGTTTCTTATAAAATAGAAAAGTGTATGGTGTACGACGCAGGGGGAGTTGAGGTTATAGTCTAGATCACTGGTTTTAAACATTAAACATATGTTTTGTAGAAACAAATGGTGAAAGGTTGTATTCATATTGATTAGAAATAGTTTATTTGAAAGTGCATTAGTAAACTGCTTTTGATTCAATTATTCCAAGATATCGTCGAGAGGACGAAAGTAATTTCGGAGACGGTTAGTGAACGTGCTACACGTTTTACCTTTTACCCATGTTTTCTGGCAAATTTTTCAAATCTAGGGATGAGTGAAATGCCTATAAAGACAATGCCTGTCAAGCATGGTGCAAATTGTATTCGATTTCATAATGCGCTGTATCACAACACGACAGTCAGAGTTCAACATACCTGATTTTCATTGCCATAAAATATTAACTGAGACGGTTCCTAGAAAAATGATGTAAAACATTAAGTGCCCTACCAGTTACAGAGCAACTACACGGCAATCTGCTAAGTGCATATTGATATGAATGCACATCATCCCTGCCTGACAAGTTATCAATGTGTCATCTCAAAACATTTTCAGATTCATTGACGGCCTCTAGCCTCGCTTCCTTATGGGATGGATTGGACCGTATGGCCGTCTGATAAAAATGCAAGCGGCTGTCAGCGTGACCTGCATTTTACATGACCTGGTGACCTGCATTTTACAGTTGCCGTCTTCTTTGTGCCTACCTTTTTAGATAATCCATTGCTTCCCTATTTCTGTCTGCTCTCTTCTTCATTGGCCCTCCTGTCTTCCCTCTCCCTGTTTTCTCCAAAGCTCTCCATGGCTCTCTTCCTAACATTCTCTGCAGCTGCTCTCTCTTTCTAGGTCCTTACTTTTTCTCTCGACACTCCTCACAATTTCGTCTTCAGCTCCTTCCATTCTGCCTATTATAGTCTCTAATGCCTCGTCCAGTTCCAATGACTCCAGGTTTATACTGCTTGCTCTTTCCTTCAACGCCATTTTCCTCTTGTAGTCACGAATCAATGTCAAAAAGTGATCCCTGACAGCCCTCTTGTCAACAAGGAAACGTGGCTGAGCAACAATGTTTAAATTTGTCGTGATTCTCTCCCAACAGTGGCCACGTTCACAAGAACCAATTTTTATTGGTAGGGCTCTACCACCATCATCTCCCTACACAACATGATGTTGTGATCTTCAGTCCAGTTCATTTTTGACCTATGGAACAGTTTAATTCTCAGATTTACAGAGAAGATACCTCAGATTAGACACCTCCATAACAGTTGACTGTTGTCTCCAAGGAGAAAAACATGTGGGCAAGTTAAGTCTAAAGCTTGATCTACTTAAGTTTCAACTATCTTGCTGAATGTTGGCTATTTATTCCTTACAGAGCTAATTGCCAAGAGAAAAAGTACGTAATTAACATGAATGTGCTACCAGAACAAATTGAAAAATAATAGTCAATTATTTGTAATACTACTTGATTGCCATCTCTTGTAGCCTAACACGGAAGTTAAAGTTGCAAACAAAGCTTACAATTGTAACCTAAGACATGCAAAATCGTACAATTTCTAAGAAGGTGTACTATTCATAACACTCTAAGAAGGTGTACTATTCATAACACAGTAGCACAGTAAGTTTCTCTAGCAGTTGTTGCTGCATATGAGTAGGGTAAGTTACGAACGTCTGGACTTTTTTCTGTGGCTTTCCAATGTTTTCTTGGCTGGCCATTGCGAGAACTTGTAGCTGCAAAAACAATCAGTATGTTGTAGCCATAGAGTTGTATCATATAAATAAGACAATAAAGTGAAAGATAATGTATCACTTGAAATAGCTACAACAGGTAAGAGTTGATGAATCAAAAGTTACTGACAATACTTGCTTAATGTTATCTTCGTTTACCTGACTGTGAGACTGTCTCTGTTGATGTTCTGAATGTCATGAGGACGCTCTTGTAGGAAGGGGGATCACCCTGTGGCACTAGTGCCTAGACCTCGCAGCTGTGTCTTCTTCAAGCGTGTCATGAATCATAAACACTCTAATAATATGATATCGTGTAAATGCAGGCGTACTCTTAGGCCAGATTTTCAGTTTCATTAGAAATTTTTTCAAAAAGCAGGAGGATTTCAAAATTGTTGGGAGGTCAGGAGACGACCTATGAAACCGGGAGCCTTCTGGCCATACCGGGGGGTTGGAACATATGCATTTTGGATGGAAGTTTACACTGCCTTCTCTATTGGTGTTCAGCAAATGGTGCCTGTGATAAGACATGACCTGCAACAGGCAGAGTGGCAAGCAATGGCCAGGCTTTTAATCTATGGCCTTAGCTTCAGAGGCGGATCCAGGCATTCGCAACACCCGCACTGGCGAAGGTCAGATTTTCTAATTGCACATTAGCTGTCAAAGATCTCTGTGTATAGAAACTAGCTTTGATTCTTATTTGACAATAATCATATAAAAACCTCACTATCTATCAACAACCCCATTTTGTAACCATAGTAACATTATCTGTTGTTTATCTTTGGCAATACTTGTTATTGTGCGTTGTTTTTGGGCTCCTCTTAAGTATTGTTTAAATTGGGTGATCCCCAACATCATACATTACACAGAGCCAAGTATTGTGTGCGACCTTCACATAAAAGTAGCATCTACTTATCTGTGCGTGCGCAGAGAAATAGTATGTGAAAAGTGTACCCCCAAAAGCTGTGCAAACTTCGGAATGGATGGTGCTATTAGTACGTAAAAAATCAATAGGAAAGTGTATGGAGAAAATGGTTGTGCGAATGTGGCGAAGGTAGACATGACGGATGTTATATGGAAGAGAGCGGAGGATAACCCTATACTACCTGTCTTGATAACCATCTCTTGCGTGCTAGGATATCTTGTGCGTACAGTTTGCCCAATTCTCCCAAATATCCAGCTGAAGGGATTCAATTGCAAATTGAGGAAGTAACATGAATCTATGAAGGTCTATTAGCAGTCTCCATATGGGATGTGAATGGCTCTACAAACACTTATACCAAAGACGATAACAGCCCAATACTGTAACTATTCTATTTGTATTTGTGACATTTGTTGCCATCGATTTCAGTTAGGCATGCATGGTAAGCACTTACATAACCATCGATTTCTGTAGGAAATGTAGACCAAGCTCCCGTTTTGTTACAACAAGGATATATACCAAGACTGCAAGTCACTAACACTCAGTGAAAGGTTAATTAATAATAGCATTTCTAAATGTTGAACGAATACCCGTAGGCTTGGACTGTTGTGGGCTACTCGCTGTTAGATTTATTTATCTGCAATTCTCACCAGCAGACACTTCGATTTACTCACATATATGAAAAATCATTGCAGTTATTACGTAGATATTACGGGCTCTCTCTGCTTTACATGGGGTTGTACTAGGTAGCAGTACTGGGGTTGGAATAGGGACTCTGCAGGCATGGTTTGTAGGTGTGGTTTATGGGTGTGGTTATTTGGTCGTGGCACTTATTTTGCAAATTGTGCCAATGTCAAAATTTGTCCTGGATCTGCCCCTGCTTAGCATTGATTATTTTCCTGACAGATTATGCATTGCATTCCTTTCAGGTTGCCTTTTTGGACAAGAGGTAGTCACTGATAAGCTGCTACTAAGCTCATTCCAAAGCTATGTTGCCAAAGATGAGGCAGATGTATTAACAAGATGTATATCAGGTACTGATGTTGACCCATCAGATGATGAGGATGTGCTTGAATTCTTGTCCTCCCACACATGTTTTAAAGTTCCAACAAAGGAAAATATCAAGACAATTATCATTGAACTGACACATCAAGAAATAATTCAAAAACTACGTTACTCTTAGGTTCCTAACAAACGTCCAGGGACGCATATTAATTTTTTGATTTTTTTCTGACCCTCCTGGACCGTAGTAGGTCCCCCCGTTTATTAATTTCTAAGTATTTGACAGATGAGGTTGTCTTTTTTTTCTTCAGCATTTACAAATTGCTTGTCTTTGTGTGCTCCGTTAATGTATCAGAGTTATTTTTGATGCTTACAGTATATACATAGATTTTCATGCTGTATTTGGCTTATATTTCTTATTCTTGGGTTATCTTCAAAACTGCTGTTATTAGTGTCTCTTGGTTTTGAAATGATATCCTCTATGGAATTGTGTTTTTTAGAGATATGACATGTTATCAAAATTCCAACCCCCCCCCGTTTATTAAATTTTCCAACCCCCCTACTATTATGACCCCCCTTTATTAGGAACCTAAGAGTATATGGCTGATTGTTGGAATAAGGTTTTAAAGACAACACCAGTTATCATAGCATCAAATCTCAAGCTGACTTACAGCAGCTGTATATGAAATATGCAGTCTCTGCCAAGAAAGTTGTTAGTCTTTTGCAGTCAAACCCTGCAACTGATGCAGAAAGGGCCAGCTTCCAGCACTTGAAAAGGTTTATCAAATCATTGGAGTGCAAGGACTTGGGTATTTTGCTGACGTTAATCACAGGTATTGATGTCATCTCTGTGATTTCCATAGAAGTATCATATGTAGCATTGGCAGGATTTTCAAGAAGACCAACAGTCCGTATTTGTGGACCACTCTTGGAATTACCCAGCACATATTACAGCTACAGTCAACTATCCAAAGAATTTTCTTCCATTAGTAGTAATGCAAAAAGGGTATTTTTGACATTATTTGAGGTTCATATCTAGAAAATTGTAGCTTTTAGATGGTTTGGTTGCTGACGGTGCTGTGGTATTTCACAAGGTACTGCAGTTGCCATAAAGTCTCTATTAAGCTCCCTGGGGGTTTACTGATTTCAAGCACTCTAAAGGGGGGCTAATAAAAGAGAAGGCTAAATGTATTATTCAAATATGGGACAATTGTCAGTAGTACAATTTATTGAAAACTGTTGTCTATTGAGCATGTTCAAGCTTTCTATATCTACTTTCATATCTACTTTTAAGCTTATTCACTTGTGATACTATTCAATGCTTTTGAGGGGGAGGCTTAATAGACAGTTGGCTTAATAAGTAGGTAAGAAGTAGGTACTTGAAGTCAAACAACCGAGAGCAATAGTTTCTTTAGAAATACAAACAATAGATCAAGGTACAGCTGTCAATGATGCCACTTTCAATAGAACAATGAATTCAATAGAACAATGCATTTGATGTTAGTGATAGGGAAGTAATCAAGATGGCGATCAAGCTGGTACAGTAAATAGTTTCAAGCGTGAGGTGTTTTGGGTTAGAGTGGATATTTTCCAGGATTGAGAGCTAATGTAGGCGTAGTTTATAACAGAGAATCAGAATATCTAATTGGTTTGTTATAAATGTTATAAAGTATTAATGTATAGTCGGGTACACCATTAGCATAGTGGTTTAAGTATAGATATGCAGTAAGATAAGGCTAGGTGAAGGTGTACCCACATTAATAATTCTCAATAATGATGTTGATAGTAATGTTTAAATCCTAGTGGAAACTGGCTGTCTTTACAACCAACTTTTTATTTTGTAAGTTCAACGCCCACGTACATTTATTCAAATCATAATGAATTGTAAACAATGGTCGGTTGAAAGTCCAAGAAATCTTCGATGGTGTAGACCTACAAAGATGGCTAAAAGACCTGCTCGAGACAACGGTGTAAAACCAACATTTGATTGTAGAATATGCGGCAAGAGTTTTTCCAGGAAATGGAATATAGAGAACCATGAGAGGACACAGCACAGTTTAGGAATGGGGGAAAAACCTGTTAGAAAACCAAAGCAATCAACACTGATTGGTGGTTCAGGCACTGATGCAACTTCCAGAGTCTTGGATATGGACTCATTTTTGCATGAAGGAGTAGAAACCAGATATACAAATATAACATTAAAAGACCTAAGTTCGGCTAATGAGTTAGAAGAGACATTAAACATCATTCTTGAGCATGGATTGGACATTTCAACGACAGGTATAAAATACCAAATATCAACACAGGTATCGTTCTTGAAACCTATTGAGAACATCTACACAAACCCAAACCCAGCATTTCCAAACAAAGAAATGAGAATCCTTCACTTCCAGAATAATGATGCAATTAAAGAGCAAGTAGCTGATTATATGACACACTTGGATGAGATGATAGATAAATTCACCAGAGAAGGTTGGGTGTTTTCGAAGTTTGTAAATTGTTCAGTGAAAATACTGAAATACAACCCAATACAAGGAAGCAGTTACATAGATCTACCAAAATCAATTAAAAGCAAGCAAGCATGCATCAACGTGAAAAACAGAGACAACAAATGTTTCATGTGGGCAGTTTTATCTGGTTTTTCATCCACAAGCCACTAATGCAGAAAGATTAACAAAATACACACCATATGAGAACACCCCAGATGTCTCACTGATTTCATTTCCTGTGAATCTGTGTAACAGCAAACCCCTCAACGAATTTGCAATCATAAATAACTTATCTACAATGATCATAATGATTGAAAAGAACGAATGTGCGAGTAAAGATAAACCAGAAGTTAACTTTAAGGTGATTCATGCTAGCAAAACAATTAGAGAGAAACACTTATTTCTGTTATACATTATGAATGATAATAGCAATGGTCATTTTGCATGGATCAAAAACATGCGTGCATTTATGAGAGGTCGAGTAGGAAGCAAAAGCAACACTACTAGATACTACTGTCCAACATGCATATGCATGTATTATGATGAAAATACATTAGAAAATCATGGAAAAGGTTTGCCGCTTATCAGGAATCGAGGAAGCAGTGCAATTTCCATTGAAAAAGAAAGACAAGAATGGTTTACCAGTTGAAGAACAACCATATGTGAGGTGTACAGAACTAATTATAAAAAACAACAAGAAGTTCCATTCATAATCTATGCTGATTTCAAATCAATATTAGAAAAATTTGATGGCGATGAGAAATGTAAGTCAGCTTATCAAAAACACATACCGATTTCCTACTGCTGGTATGTGAAATCAAGTGATAAGACATGGAATCATGAAGCAACCATCTATACCAGTTTGGATTGTTTAGAGTGTTTCATGCACGATATGGACTTACTAAATGATGAAATTCGCACTGTTTTCGGAAAAGAAGTGAAAATGATACCATTAACCGATGATGAACGCCTTCAATATGAATCAGTGACTACTTGCTATGCATGTCACAAAAGATTGTTTACAGGCAATGATAAATCATCAAAAGTATGAGATCATTGTCATATCACCGGATGTTATCGAGGGGCGGCATGCAGTAATTGCAACCTGGACATGCTCGAAATTATAAAGAAGTATTATCCTGTAGTTGCAATCTTTCACAATGTATGTTGATATGTCATTTACCATATAACGAGGAACATCAACGAAAGAAGCACAGATATTGTTGCAAATACGTCAGAAAAATTTCTATGTGCATCAATAAAACATACCGACATTACAGATTTCGCTACTTCCGGTTTACCCTTGAATGAAAATGATATGGACAAACAGGGGAAAGAAAAGAGAATAAGTTATATAGATTCGATGGTTTTCCTAAATTCATTACTGAAATCGTTGGGGGATAATCTACCAACAGATACATTTCACAGTGTGAGAGATTTTGCAACTTAAAAGATATTAAACAGAGAAGATCCGAACATAATATACTTTCCGGTGATGGTGATTCAAGCCAGTGGATCAGTAACACGATGAAATCCTGCAACCATATTAGATTCAACAGACGCATTCCATTACAGAAATGTCACTCAACCACCAGATCATGCTGAAGCAATTCGGAGAAACCAAACAAACAGTAATCTTGCTGTCGATCTGTTAAGATGCAAAGGTATTTTTCCCTACAATTGGATGGATGATGCATCGAAAATGGATATTACTGAACTCCCTCCAAAAGAAGGAAGTTCTTTGGATGTAGGTCATTGAAAGACTACCACAGATTGTATCTGGTGGTTGATGTGCTAAGTTTACCAGATGTGTTTGAGGAATTTCGTAGAATGTGTCGCGAGAAGTTCATAAGCTTACCATCGATGCCCTGGGATGCAATGTTACTACAAACGAATGTTAAATTGGAGCTTATCCAAGAGGAGCAAACGGAAATATATTACACATTCGAACAAAATATTTGTGGAGGGATTTCTTCAGTTATGAAGAGACACGCTGTAGCAGATGATAACCATAGCCTCATTTATCTCAATGCAAACAAGTGATATGGGTGGGCGATATCGCAGCCATTACCTACAGGCAATTTTAGAGTTCTACAGAAAAGTGATATGGACACTGTTATGAGAATCTTAAATCGCCAGAATACTAATAAGGGCTGTGTTTTTGAGGTTACTCTTGATTATCTGGAGAGCCTCCACAAATATTTATCTGATTTACCTCCCGCTCCAGACAGATTACAGGTCAAAGAAGAATGGCTTTCAAACATTTAAAAAGACATCTACACAAAACATTACAACGGGAAAAAGTACAAAACCACAAAGAAACTAATTCCATCTTTATTACGATAAACAAACTATTTAATTCATGAACAAAACCTTAAGTAGTGCATGGATCTCTGTGTAGAAGTAACTGATGTACACTATATAATCGAATTTAGCCAAAGTTTGTGGCTTTCCAGATATATCGAATTCAGTACGGCTAAACATGCAAATGCAACAAAGACATTTGAGAAGGATCTGTTCAAATTAATGAACAATGCTGTTTACGGTAAGACCATGGAAAACGTCCGTAATCACCGTGATTTCAAGATAAAGCAAATTGATGAGTTGTTGCAGAAGCATATAAAAAACCCTGCACTATTCAACATTAAAGAAATTGGTGACAACATCCTGCAAGAAAACAAGAAGTTGGACATTTTTCTCAACAAGCTGATATATGTTGAATTCTGTATCCTAGAACTTAGCAACTTTTGAATGTATGATTTCTATAATAAATTTGCTAAGGTTAAGGTGCCTGGGGTCTGCCTCTGCTGTGTGGATACAGACTCCTTCATATATGTAATCCCTATTAGCCATGAAGACCTACGATCAGTCTTGAAGGAAAATGAGGATCTGTTTGATTTTTCAGAGTACCCTCAAGATGATCCACTTTATTCATCAAAGAATAAAAAGGTAAGAATATTCGGTTTTATTTGTTTCCAAATTTTATTCTGATGATGATGATAATGATGATGATAATGATGATGATGATGATGATGATGATGATGATGATGATGATGATGATGATGATGATGATGATGATGATGATGGCTTCCCGAGAAACAAACTTACATGTAGTGGGAAGTGTGGGGTGATGTCACTCGCAAATTGTTTCAATGAGATTTGTTGGAGGCTGGAGGGGATAGCAAGTGATCAACAATAGTCAAAGCTAATCTCAAAAGGAGAGAGCACAGTGGCCGCATGTTACCTTTCCTTAAAAATATCATGGGCCTAAGTCCGATTGGACTCAATCAACATTTGGCAACAGGAGTATCAGAGACTCAACAAAACGGAACAAAGCAAAGTAAATGAAGAAGGGAGAGAAGGAAAGAAAGACAAACTATGAAAAGACATAAACATATACAAAATCATAGCTTTAACAACAAAACGACAATGAAAGTGTGGACCTGGAATGTGCAGAAAACATCATTTGCAGTGAATAACAGAGGAAGATTGAAATGAATAGTAGAATACGCCTGGATGAACAAAGTTGATATTTTGCTGCTAACCGAAATCACAGCTAACAATAATGGTATCTCTTGGATGGGGAGCGAGGGAAGAGGACAGTTATCATACATAGCAGAAAAAACGGCAATTGCACTTATTGGAATTTGGATGGATTTGTGGCTTGAAAGCGGAAGTCAGCATTGGAGGACGGACAGAACAACGACAGTACTTGTCAAGACCTATCGTCTAATGTCAGTTTATCAACCACTATGGCATTACAGACTGAAGGAAATCAATGAATATAGGCATGCAATCGAGGAACAGATAGCAATGAGACGACACGATGAATGGTTAATTATAGGAGGAGATCATAACGCATCTGTAGGTAAACGTGAACAAAAGTCAAGCCCTACAAGAGCCAGGGGTATATATGGTTGTGGGCCCAATAACGAAGCAGGAAATGATCTCATAGCATGGTGTGAATTGAATGGCATGACTTGGGCAAATTCTTTCATGAGCCACCCTGATCGAGGGACATGGTTTCACCAAGGCTATGGAAGATGGTATGAATTAGATGGATTTTTAATCAAACAAGAGCAACGGCATCAGATTGTAAAGAAAATGAGAACAGTGAAATAGAACAGTTTCTCAGACCATCGACCTAAAGAGCTAATTACAAGAACAGTGACCAGACCAAGAATAGTGACAACAGGTAATAAAAAGGTATCCATCAATCATTTACTGTTAAAAGATCCCAAAAAGTGTGAAGAATATAAAGGAAGGACAGAGAAGGCTATGGAAAAAATGATAGAAGATGGAAAAGAACCAAATTGGTTTAATTTAAGTCAAATGATAACTAAGGAAGCCGCAGGTGTAGTGGGGAGGATGCTAAAGAGAAGGGATTCGCCATGGCTTGAGGGGCACGAAGAAGAGGCACAGGGAGAACACAGGCAGATCACTGAGATTAGCAGCGAGTTATTTTCATTGATTGGGGCATCAAAGCAATGCCTAACGGATGAAGAGAAAGAGCAGAAAGATCTTGCAATTAAAGTGAAGCGAGCAGAGAGGAAACGTAGAAGGAAAATATTTAGGAACAAATTGAGAGGATGGGAAAGAACATGGTGGCAACAAATCATAGACCAATGCCAAGAAGCAGAACAACAGAGTAATTTAGGGAAGATGTATCAAATATTAACAAAGCTAGGAATGAGAGACTCAAAGACGGCATCAGCGAGGGATTATTTTACTCCACAACAGTATAAATTACACTTCGAAACGGTATCAAAAGATAGATATGAGGAGAGTGAGGAAACGAGGAAGAAAGCAATAGAAAAGATTACGGATATTAGAGACAGTGAAGCAGCAAGAATTGAGGCAGGTAAACTCAACAGCCCAATAACACACACAGAAATTTTTGAAGAATGGTCAAAAGTCAAAGATGGAGCCCCATGATTAGATAATGTGAGGATAACATATATAAGACATGCAAGTACAACCACCCAACAGGCAGTATGTAATGCTACACTAGATATGGCCAACAAACTGTAGAAATTATTCAGCGTACCAACGCCGACTATCTGCTGGTTCAGGGATGTAGTGCTAAAGTGCCAAGAGAACAACCAGAGAGACACCAAGTTTCGTATCTTGTTACTCTTCATCCAAATCAATTTAACTCAACGTCAATACTTCAGATCTATCCTACTCTCTCTCGCTACTTCCATCTCTCTCTTGAACTCTGTCCAACTATCCAACTATCTTTTTCTCTCTCTCTCTCTCTTTGTAGACAAATTACACGAATCTATAAATTGCTACCAATCAAAATTAAGAATAACAGGATACGAGATTTACGTAAATATGGTTAGTAAACAACTTGCAAAAACAACTCTGTAACGTAATCATGACTAATGTTAAGGTTACACTTAAGCTGTGCATATAGTGAAAAATGATATTATTGCATATCGCAACAACTAGTCATACACAATATACGTCAGCTGCGTGAGAAAGTAAATGAATGGTTAAAGAAGAAAGATCGCTGCGAAGGCGTCGAAGCGTATGGAAAATCCCCGACACACTCCCCTCCTTGACTCACCCTGAGTCAAGCATTAAACGCGTTTTCCATACTGAATCCTTAGCTGCAGCGCGCGTAGGCCTAAAAGCATCCCTGCGCTCACAAGCATTTGGCTCTCGATCTCTGGTCTGAGCTATGTTGCTATCACTGTCTACAACTACACTTCTGACTTCAAAGGGATATAATTTCTGCAAAGGTCTATATAAAAAGTCTGGTTTACCTTTTCCTCCAATACGTACCTTTGCTCTTCTTGTCACTCTATCCTTTCCAGTAATCAGATCCGATACTACACCCATTCTCCAATTTCCCCTGTGCACGTTGTCCTCCTTGATCAGTACGACATCTCCGATTTTCGTCTCGGAACGGTCTCCCTTGTTAATGCAATGCACTTCTCGTAAATCAGTGAGATATTCTCGTCTCCAGCGTGTCCAAAAATGATCGAGCTTCTTGATGAGGAATAAAAATCTCTTACAGTAAGCTGGACTATCTTCATCAGCATTGTCTGTGGTACTTTCGATGCCTTCAGCTAGCTGTGGTAACCTTCTACCGTAGATTAAGTGAAATGGTGTTAACGCGTCATATCCTAACTCGTCATACAGATACGTTAAAGGTCTCGAATTTAAAGTCCATTCAATTTCTATCAGAATAGTATGTAATTCATCAAATGTTAATCTAGCATTTCCCAGAGTTTTTCTTAAACACCTTTTTACACTACCCACTAATCTCTCAAGATGACCTCCCCACCAGGGTGACCGTTCTAAGTTGAATTTCCAATTTATCCTTTTGGACTGCAAAAAAGAAACTACTGCGTGGTCACAAGCAAGCTTATGCAAAAACTTGTTGGTAAACTTGAAAGTTTTTGCATTGTCTGACTTTATCAAATCTGGAGTTCCTCTGCGTGCTGTAAATCTCCTTAAGCTGCGAATAAAAGTTGGCCCTGACAGATCCTCAATTAAATCTAAGTGCAATGCTCTAGATGTACAACATACATAAAGCACAACATAGCATTTTTCCATCTTACCTGTCTTTGCCTTATTGTATATTGGACCTGCAAAATCTATCCCTACATTTAAGAAGGGCAGTGTCTTCTGAACCCTGAAATGTGGCAATTCTGCTGTTTGTGGAGCTGGATAAGACTTACCTTGAGCTTTCTTACAAATAACGCATTTTCTAATTAGCTTCTTAACTGACTGTCTTCCCTGTGGGATCCAATATTTGCTACGGATTTCCGCCAGCGTTGATTTAAGACCGTTATGGAGAACTCTATCGTGGCAAGAATAAACAAGCAGTTCTGTAAACTTACCTTCTTTGGGCAAAAGAATAGGAAATTTTCCCTCTAACTCTAAATCTGAATGTCCTAACCTCCCTTTGCATTTAAGTATTGTATCTTCTTCAATCAGACCTAAATTAGTAGACAATTGATCAAACTTAGGGTCCTTACGAATGGATATCTGAGCATCAACAACCCATTTGAGTTCAGCGTTTTTCAACTCCTTCACATTAAGTTCTTCTAATTTTACTGACGATGATGAATTATTGTGTTTGGCCTTAACAATTGCAATAAAACGCAACACGTATGCCGTGACTCTAAAAAGCCGATCAAGAGAACTAAATGTGTTGATGTCAATAATTTTTGAAATACCTGTAGGCCTATCTTGAGCTATTGTTAATGCAACGGAAGACTTCTTCTTTTCCTCAGTAACATCAGATGTACTATCCAATAAAAGTTCCGTTGGCCAATGTTCTCTTTCCATCAACAACCAATGTGGCCCTTGCCACCAAATTCTGCTTTTAATCAGTTCACTTGCCAAAGCACCATGTGAACCCAAATCTGCTGGATTGCACAAACCTGCACAGTGTCCCCAATCCTTCTTATCTGAAAGCTTCAAAATTTCATCTACTCTATGTTGAACAAATTGTTTCCACTCTCCGGCATTGTTAATCCAATAGAGTGCAGTTTTACTATCTAACCAATACCTGCAACCCTCTATCGTAAGCTGTGATTTAAGTGCTGAAAAGACGACTTTCAGTAAGGTGGCTAAAATTCTAGCGGACATTAGTTCTAGACGTGGAATACTCAATTGTTTCAAAGGTGCTACTCGAGTTTTTGCACAGACCAGTTGTGATTTGATTCCATTATCTGACTTGTATACTAGATAAATCATGGCACTATAAGCAGATTGACTAGCATCTGCAAACCCATGAAGCCAACAGTTTCTAACATTCTCAACATTCTCTTCATATAAACAACGTGGTAAAGATATAGTACCAATTGCCTTCAAATCACTCACAATAGATTCCCACCTTCGTTTCTTATCCGTCGGAAGTTCTTCATCCCAATCGTACTGTTCTACACAGAGTTCTTGAAAAAGGACCTTCATACTAACTGTTATTGGACTAACCAGTCCCAACTGTTGTGTATTTACTTATTTAAATCGAATTGCATATTTGTTATTGTATTATTTTACAATTGTGTATTGAGTTGATTTGATTTTTGCTTTTGGAATACGAACGAAGCGTGATGAAATATGATGAGTTTGTTTACGGTTTAATCCGCTTCCATCAATAATTTGATTTGAAAAATATAACAAAATTGACGACGAGGATTTATGGCTACAGCTATTAATACAGATTTCAGTGGTATTCTGCAGTTTAATTGTCATGGGGACCCCACATCAGTTGGTATAAGATGGAAGAAATGGAAACATGCTTTTGAATTTTTTGTTGTTGGAAAGGGTATCACTGATGTTACGCAAAAGAAAGCACTGCTTCTTCATTGTGGAGGGATGGATATGCAGGACATATATCATACTCTGCCGGTAACTGTGCCTGGAGAAGGAGAAGATGAGTATCAAGTAGCTATTAGGCTCTTAGATCAGTATTTTTCACCACAAGTAAACGTGCCTTACGAGAGACATCTCTTTCGTACTACCGACCAGTCGCCTTCGGAAACGATCGATCAATATGTAACAAGGTTAAGGCAAAGGGCGGAATATTGTGATTTTGGGACAAGTAATGATGAGCAAATAAGAGATCAGGTGATTGAAAAATGTTTATCTCCCGTGTTGAGGAGGAAATTACTGGAAAAAGGGAGAGCATTAACTCTTCAACAGTTGCAAGATATTGCCAGGGCTATGGAAGCAAGTGAACAGCAAGCTGGTAATATTGAGGGGTTTCAGAAAGCAGAAATGAATCAGGTAAGATCTAAGTTACATAAATCTAGAGAACAAAAGAGAGCTACCATGAAGTGTTTCAGATGTGGTCAAGTAGGACATCATCAAAAAGATCTGACTTGTCCAGCAAGAGATAAAGAATGCTTTAAGTGTAATAAGAAAGGGCATTTTTCCAAGTGTTGCAAAACAAAGTATAACCAAGCAGTAGGAAAGTCTATGAGCTCCTATAGAGGGAAAAGGCCAAATATTCATATGGTAAATGAAAGTGATAGCACAGATGATGAATATGCATTTGCAGTATCAGGTGGGAAACTACCAAAAGTTTGTTTAGAAGTTGGAGGAGTGCCAAATGTAAAAATGATTATTGATTCAAAAGCATGTTGCAATGTGATAGACAGAGAATTATGGGAGGAGCTTAAAGAAAATTAAATGTGTATCAAGGAAATGTACAAAGCATTTGTATCCTTATGGAAGTAGTCAGCCTCTTAAAGTTCCAGGATGTTTTGTTGCTACATTATTTTTTAGAAATGCCTCAGTTGATGCAGAATTTATAGTGATAGAGGAAAAAGGCCAAGCTTTGCTAGGAAGAGAGACTGCAGTAAAGTTAAACGTGTTGAAAATTAATGATGGTGTTGAAATCAATTCAATTTCCAGCAGTGAATTAAATGGATATGATGTCCTTTCTGAATACAAAGATTGTTTTCAAGGTCTAGGTAAGTTGAAGGATTTTCAATTAGACATTCCAATAGACAAGTCAGTGAAGCCAGTAGCACAGCCAGTACGCAGAGTACCATTCAGTTTAAGGAGCAAAGTTGAAAAGAAATTAGATGAGCTTGAGAAGCTTGATGGTATAGAGAAGGCTAAAGGTCCAACTCCATGGATTTCACCTATTGTTGTTATTCCAAAGTCAGAAGAGGAGATCAGGTTGTGTGTAGATATGAGGCAAGCAAACAGCGCAATTGTGAGAGAAAGACATCCTATACCTTTAGTGGATGAAGTTTTACATGAGTTCAATGGGAGTTCAGTATTTAGTAAGCTTTATATTAAGTGGGCATTTCATCAAGTAGAGTTGAATGAAGACTCAAGGTCCATCACAACATTTGTAACCCACAAAGGTCTTTATCGATACAAGCGTTTAATGTTTGGAATTTCTTGTGCACCTGAAATGTCTCAGAGGATTATCCAACAAGTTTTACAAGGCTGTGATGGAGTAATTAACATTTTTGATGATATTATAGTTCATGGAGCTACATTTAATGAGCAAAATCAGAGATTACACCAGTTACTTCAGAGGATTAGAGAAAGAGGACTTTCATTGAACAAGAGTAAGTGCAAATTTAATATGTCACAAGTAGAGTTCATGGGACATTTATTGTCTGCCAGAGGGATAGGTCCAACAAAGGTAAAAGTTGAAGCAGTTCAGCAAGCAAGACAACCAGAGTCAGTCTCAGAAATTAGAAGTTTTCTAGGACTTGTAACTTACTGTGCACGTTTTATTCCAGATTTATCAACTATTTCAGAGCCCTTAAGGAAGCTTACTAAGCAAGGAGAAAAATTTATATGGGGGCCAGAGCAAGAAAGTTCATTTCAAGAATTGAAGTGTAGGCTAGCTAGTGCTGAGACTTTAGGTTATTTTGATATGAGGGCTAAAACAAAGCTTATTACAGATGCAAGTCCAGTAGGGCTGGGTGCAGTTTTAACTCAAGAGCAAAATGGAGAAGATAGAGTTATTTGTTATGCCAGCAGGAGTTTATCAGAAGTAGAGAAAAGATATTCTCAAACAGAAAGGGAGGCTCTGGGTATAGTTTGGGCATGTGAAAGATTTCACATGTATCTTTATGGAATAGATGTTGAACTTCTTACAGATCATAAACCACTGGAGTTCATCTATTCAAGGAAATCAAAGCCAAGTGCTAGAATCAGTAGATGGGTTTTACGATTACAGCCCTATAGGTATACTGTTAAACACATTCCAGGAAAATCAAACATTGCAGACCCATTGTCACGATTGCAGTTTTTCCAAGAAAGCAATTCAAGATCATTTGTTGATACAGAGGAGTATGTAAGGTTTGTTGCTGTTAATGCTACTCCAACAGCTTTAACAACAAAAGAGATAGAGCAAGCTTCAGTCACAGATGAAGAGTTGTCAAATCTGAGAAAGAGTATTAGATTTAATAGATGGCATGAGCTGAAGAATAAACAGTATGTTTTGGTAAAAGAAGAGTTGTGTCTAATTGGAAAATTGGTTCTAAGGGGGACAAGAATATTAATACCACAAGATTTGAGAGATAAAGTTTTACACATTGCTCATGAGGGACATCCTGGGATAGTTAGTATGAAAAGAAGATTACGTTCTAAAGTTTGGTGGCCAGGGATTGATAAAGAAGTTGAAAAATTCTGTCAAACTTGTCATTCATGTCAGTTAGTTGGAAAACCACAGCCACCAGAGCCAATGAAGAGTACAGAATTACCTCAAGGACCTTGGCAACATATCTCAGTTGATTTGATGACACCAAGTTTACCATCAGGACATACTTTATTGGTTGTTGATTATTACAGCAGATATCTTGAAGTTGACTTTCTTAATTCAACAACTACAGGTAAAGTTATTGCAAGTTTAAAGAAAATATTTCTGATACATGGATTGCCAAAAGAAATAACGACGGATAATGGTCCACAGTTTATTAGCAAAGATTTTGCAGATTATTTAGAAATGCAGGGAATAAAGCATAGGAAAGTTACACCATTGTGGCCGCAAGCCAATGGGGAAGTGGAAAGACAGAACAGATCATTGCTAAAAAGATTAAAGATTTCACAGATAGAGAAGAAAGATTGGAAAGAGGAGTTGTCTGAATATCTTATAATGTACCGAACAACACCACACAGCACCACAGGAATAAGTCCAGCAGAATTGTTGTTTAAAAGGAAAATTCGTACAA
This sequence comes from Mastigias papua, assembly GCA_964019165.1. Taxonomy (NCBI): domain Eukaryota; kingdom Metazoa; phylum Cnidaria; class Scyphozoa; order Rhizostomeae; family Mastigiidae; genus Mastigias; species Mastigias papua. Next base: position 13,500,761 of record OZ025280.1, read on the forward strand.
GATTGCCAGAGATTGATTATTATGATTATGATGATTTAGAAGTGCGTGATAGAGACAAGGAGAGTAAACAGAAGAGTAAGATTTATACAGATGAGAAACGTAGAGCCAAAGAAACTATAAAAGAAGGAGATAGGGTATTGTTAAGACAAGAAAGAGAAAATAAATTGACACCTATGTTTAAGAGTCAACCTTATGAGGTTAAATCAAAAGTTGGGAATAGTGTTATTGTGAAATCACCAGAAGGGGTACAATATCAGCGTAATGTAACCCATTTAAAGAAATATCATGAAAGAGAACAACCAGAGGTAACTGAAGGGGAACCAATGAGTACAGATCAAGAGAAACAGACTGTTCAGCTACCATTACCAATTGCACATCAAAATGATGGAAGAGCAAATAATGGGAAAGAACAATCAGAAGTTATAGAGAAACTTAGAGAGAGGCCAGTTAGAGCAAGGAGGATACCAGAAAGGTTCAAGGACTTTGATATCAATTGGAAGTAACTGTGAGAACTCATTTTTACTTTGACATTTGTTTTGTTTCCAAGAAAAGGAGGGATGTTGTGTATTTACTTATTTAAATCGAATTGCATATTTGTTATTGTATTATTTTACAATTGTGTATTGAGTTGATTTGATTTTTGCTTTTGGAATACAAACGAAGTGTGATGAAATATGATGAGTTTGTTTACGGTTTAATCCGCTTCCATCAATAATTTGATTTGAAAAATATAACACCAACGGATCAAAAAGTTTTGCCAAGCTACTTAAAATCTTTCTCTTTGTTATTCTTTCACCTTCCTTCAGTTCCCCTATCTTACTCAAATCAAATTCAAACTTATCGGATGCAGTGTCCCAAGGAATACCTAAAACTTTCGTCCTACCATCTTCTACAATATCGCCTAGTGTTTCTTTCGCATATGTTCCTTCCTCTTCTTGAGATACTGCATAACTAGGATCCCTCTTTTTGAACTCCTGCACTAACTCAACATTACTACTCTTCCACTTCCTAAGATTAAATCCTCCTTCCTTCATTCTCTGTATAGCCTTCAAATGTAGATTTCTTGCATCATCTACATTAGAAGCTCCGAACACTAAGTCGTCAACATAGAAATTGCTAGCTAATTTAGTAGCAAATTCTGGATCTAACTCTTGGTATTTACTAATGTGGTGTCTTAGTACTCCATTCAACAAAAATGGTGATGAATTAACACCAAAGACCACTCGATTAAAGCGATAAACCTCAATTGGCGAATTTTCATCATGAATATCCTTGACCCAAAGAAATCTTAAAACATCCCTGTCTGCCTGGTCAATCTCCACGTTTAAAAATGCCTTCTCTATATCTGCCACCATTGGTACTTTAAATTCTCTAAATCTCAAAAGAATATCGAACAACAAAGGCGTAAGTGGTGGTCCCACATGTAAACTGTTATTAAGAGACGTACCTATCTTCCCTTCCTTTGATGAGGCGTCATATACAATTCTTATCTTGGTAGTCTCTGCATGGTCCCGAACTACTGCATGGTGTGGTAAATAGTGTTCCTTTTCAGTGGCTTCAAGTTCTGCAACCTTTTCAATTATGTTTTGCTCCAACTGGTCCTTGATTATATTATCATATGCCTCAAGCACGTGTGGTTCCTTTTTCAATTTTCTCAGCTGTCCCTTTAGCCTGCAAAAACTATTTTGAAAATTAGATGGAAGGGGTTTATGCCCCACCTTCCATGGCAATTTAACTGAATATCTCTCTCCATTGAATGAAACATTATCGAGTACTTCATCATGTACTTCATCTGTACTTCTGATGCCAATTGTTTCCAAGTCCCATAGCTGTTTTACCTCATCATCAAGCCTTACAGAAGAAGTAACATGTAACCTTATGGAAGGATCATGGACAAGGTTAATATTGACATTGTTGCTGGAAGCAACTGTCTTACCCTTCAAAGGACCAGATAACACCCATCCAAGTTTTGTCTGCACAGCAACTGGCTGTCCTGGCTCCCCTCTTATAACCTTATCTTCTTGCAATTCATGGAGGAAATCGTTTCCTATTAACAAATCGATTGTCAGCGATTCCTGTCTAGGAGAAACATCTGAAAACCAAATGTTAGCAAGATGGCGAAAGTTATGTTTAACTATCTCTGGGTGTTCATTTCTAATTTCTGAAATATGCTGCACTACAGAAGCTACTATTCTAATTGGCTTGCTACCTTGTACTGAATACAGCTCGAGTTCAACTACATCTCTCATTCTTTCTTCCACTTTAGCAGAACCAAATGTCTTTATTGCCAAGCTTTCCTGCTTAAAAGGCGCTTTCCCTAAGTAATCAACAATGTCCTGCGTGACAAATGTCCTATGGCTACCTGTGTCGAAAAGTACGCGAGCCTTAACTATCTGGTCACCCCTTAAAATTGCTTGCGCTGTGTGCAATGCTACGCTCCTCCCGTTTCCTACATTACCCATGCAAGATGTAGCGTTAGTTAGTGAGGCTGGCTTAGTAGCAGCTGACGGCGAAAACGGCTTAGCTTCTACACTTATATCATTACTTTCATTGCCTCTATTAGGCCTATTACAAAGAGACGAATGGTGCCTTTGATTACATTTTAAACAAGCGATTTTGGAACGACATTCAAAGGCCTTATGGTTTCTCTTAAAACAATTAAAGCATCTACCATACTTTAAAATAATGTTTTTACGTTCCTTGACGCTGGCAGCGTTCTTGCAGCAACTTTCTTCGTGGTTTCCTTTGCAAAACACACAAAATCTCTTACCTTTTTCGTCGCTGTATGCATTTGTCGCAGCATGTAGAGCACTTCCGCTAGTTGGGGTTTTCCATGCAGACCTCGGCTTCCTGTCATCTTCGTATCTTGCTGTTCTGTGGTTTGGTTGGTTCCTCTCGAATTTCTAATTCGTCTTTAAATGTGTCTAGCAGTTCTTCCATGGTCCAGTCATCAAGGTTTTTGATACCCCTTATCATGTTCAATCTGACTGCATCTGGAATCTTTTCCATAACCGTTGGAACGACAATGCAAGAGTAATTTTCTTGATCTACTCCTAAAGTTTCTAGCCCTCTAAAGTGGGTTTCAAGACAGTCGTACAAGTCTCTCATCTTTCTGATATTTTTCTCATTGAAAACAGGACTGCAATTCATAATTTCTCTTATATGGGCTTGTTTGCTTATAGCAGGTTTGGCAAATCTGTCCTTCAATAAATTTAATGCAACCTCGTAGTTCTTTTCTGTCAGTTCTAACCCTGAGATTACTTTTTTGGCTCCATCTTCTAACTAGTATTTCAAATATGAAAACTTATCTATGCTTGAAAGTTCTTCGTTCTCATGAACAGCACTTACAAACCCGTCCCAGAACTCTTGCCATTCTTGTGGCTTCCCAGAATACCTTCGTAGTTCCAGTTTCGGTAGTTTTGCCCTAACTTTCCTCACATTTTCATGGCATGATACTCTTATGGAACTGTTCTGTTCACCTCTATGCATAGGACCGTTAGGCAAAAGAATTTCTTGAATGGAAAGAATTGCTGAATTTACCTTGTCTTGGAAGGCTGCAGCTCCATCTATTTCTTTACTGACTGCGCCTGCCCCCTCCGTGTCTGATTCACTCTCTTCGTCTGCGATCAACTCTAGAATTTTTTCGTCAAGGTCTTTAACCGTCTGAAACTTTTCTTTTAACTGCATTTCCAACTGCTTTAGCTTTTTGACATCTTTCTTTTGTTCATCGATTGTTTTCATCTGCCTTGTGATGTACCCTCTATGGCCTCTCCGTATCTTCTTTAATTTTGTGGCATCCATTTTCTCTTCCTTTAGCTATCCAGCTCGGTGGACCAAGATGTAGAAAGTATTCAGCGTACCAACGCCGACTATCTGCTGGTTCAGGGATGTAGTATTAAAGTGCCAAGAGAACAACCAGAGAGACACCAAGTTTCGTATCTTGTTACTCTTCATCCAAATCAATTTAACTCAACTTCAATACTTCAGATCTATCCTACTCTCTCTCGCTACTTCCATCTCTCTCTTGAACTCTGTCCAACTATCCAACTATCTTTTTCTCTCTCTCTCTCTTTGTAGACAAATTACACGAATCTATAAATTGCTACCAATCAAAATTAAGAATAACAGGATACGAGATTTACGTAAATATGGTTAGTAAACAACTTGCAAAAACAACTCTGTGACGTAATCATGACTAATGTTAAGGTTACACTTAAGCTGTGCATATAGTGAAAAATGATATTATTGCATATCGCAACAACTAGTCATACACAATATACGTCAGCTGCGTGAGAAAGTAAATGAATGGTTAAAGAAGAAAGATCGCTGCGAAGGCATCGAAGCGTATGGACAATCCCCGACACAAACACCCAAGTGAATGGGAATCAGTGGCAAAAACTGGTTTGGTAGTCCCTTTGTTCAAGAAGGGGCAACGAGATGACATTAACAACTATAGAGGGGTTTGCCTCCTAAGTATGGCAAGTAGAATATTGGCAAGAATCATGGCGTCAAGATTAAGAATATGGGCAGAGAAAATAGGAGTGATGGATGAAAACCAAGACGGGTTTCGAGTTGGTAGATCGCCAGCAGATGTGGCACACATATGTATGAGACTACATGAAGAAGCAGGGCTATATGTAATTGAGAGTAATATTGAGGAAGCCTGGACTCCTGTAGCAACACTTTTGGACATAAAAAAAGCATATCCACGAGTCAACAGACCAATTCTATGGAGCATGCTAAGAAATTATGGAATGAAAGAGGAAAGCATTAGTTTACTAAAAGGACTGCACGAGGAGACTGAATACAGGGTAAGAGGGAGGGAGGAAACAGCGATTCATGGCGACCATTACGAGGATTACGAGAAGGATGTGCTACGTCTCCTATACTCTTTAATATCTATCATTCAGCAGCAATGAGGCAAGCAGCAGATGAAAGGGACAAAAGTGCACAGGAAAAAGGATTGAATGTAGGTATAGAGTTTAGTTGGTGCCCAGGGAATTCTCTACCACCGAAATCAACAAAGCAGGCGATAAAGAGCACAGAAAGAGAAACTTTTAGACTCACAGAAGCTTTATTCACTGATGATACGACACTGTATGGTGAAAAAGATGAAATGAGACAAGGCAAGGAAATTGTAAAATTAAGCATGAGAAGTTTTGAAGAAAAGTGTCACGATGGCAAAGAAGAACATCTAGCATTAGGCACAGCAGCTGGAGGTGAAACACAAATGCTTGGGACATGGGTAGGCAGGAGACAAGATTTAAACCAAAGGAAAAAAAGGGGAAGACATGCTCTTATGACCATCAAGAAAAGGTTGAAAAATTCCAAACTCGCTAAGAACACACAAGCAATGATTATTCAAGCCATAGTTGAATCAACGATGACATTCAATTGTGAGACAAGGGCATGGCGGAAAAAAGAGATAAGAGAGATGCAAAAAATAGTAGACCAGGGTTATTGTTTTGTATGGATGAATAAGAAAAGGGGACCTGCTCTTAAGCAAATGGAAGAGAATAAAGTGAACATATGGGGAGAAGAAGTCTTGGAGTCAGATCGATGGAAGCCAAGATCGAGGAAAGAGTATTGAGAAGGATTGGTGATGTGCTAAGGATGGACAACAATCGCCCAACGAAACGGATAACACTCGGCTGGTATGTACCACCAGTGACACCGACACCACAAAGAAAGCCAAGACATGGAACGTTAGAATATTGGAGGAAGATAATCTATGATGCTGGATTAGATGCAGATTCAATTGAACATCTTGTATGTGACAGGTCAAAATGGAGGGAAATAGTACGTAAGAGGAAAAAGCATTTAGAAGAATGGGAAGAAGAGCAATCAAAACTTCATGGAAACCCAGCAAAGATCACTAGTATGTCAATGGGCTGAATGTAGGAAAACATTTAAATCAATCACAGGAAGAAAGAACCATGAAAAGATACATAGAAAGAACAGGCAGCAAGAAACAAAGTGTGAATGGTGTAATACTGCAATAGCAGAGAAAACATTGATAAGTGGCCACCAAAAATTTTGCATGGGGGCCCCGAATGGAATTTGCCCACATTGTGGAGAGGCAAGATCCATAGGAAACATGGCCCGCCATAGAAAATCCTGTGGACTTAGAAACAAAAGTCAGTTTACTTTAACGGAAGAAGAAGGAGCGGTACAGAAAGAGAAAAGAAAGAATGAGATAAAAGGGGACTTGATAATTTGCGAACTTTGTAGTCAACCAAGATCAAGAGCAAATGTCAGTAGGTATAGGAGAACCTGTAAGGGGACACAGGCCAATGTCGAGATGGGAAATCGGACGGCGGATTCCTGATAAGGAATGACAGCCTATGACGACGACGACGACGACGATGATGATGATGATGATGATATTAATGAATATTATGTTTGTCTTGTAGGTCATTGGCAAATTCAAGGATGAATTGAGCAGGTGTGAAATGAGGGAATACATTGGTTTGAGATCCAAAAGGTATTCATCTCAAATAAGTGAGGGCAGTATAATGTCAAGAGCGAAGGGGATTCAGAGAAAAACCATTGCCAAACATGAAGAATATTGAGGTGTGCTCAATGAACTCTACAATGAAAAATTATACGCAGTACAAACCAAAATCATCTCGAGAGATCAAGTATTATTTTCTAGTAAAGAAGATAAGGTTATACTAGCACCATTTGATGACAAGAGACACATTTATTAATAACACACAAACATTACCTCATGGCCATTTTTCAGTAAAACATTTATATTAATGTCTCCGTCTAAATATAATTCATATATTACTTCCATTATTCACTGTAATCTGTTTATTATTATTTATATTAAATATGTCTATTCTAAAGTTTGTGAGTTCTTTGACTATTATTGGCTTCCATCTATAAGCACCCCAAGAGACAGAAAAAGACCCTGGTCAAAAGAAAATAAGAAGAAACTGAATGACTGTGAAATGCAAAAACAAATGATTAAAACTATGGCCTCAATTCAAGAAGCCATTTCAAAGTCTACTGAGTCCCATTCTGGCTGTTAAGAAATGGTGACTGATGCAAATGATGCAGATAAGGTGTTTTGTCTCAGTCTTGCGTGTCTGGCGTGATGATTTTCGATGTAAACTGGACTGTAGAAGTGTGGATAGCAAAGGAATTCATCCACTCTTGGGACGAAAAGCTTGCATTGGCATGAACATTATTAAGTACGTGGACAATGATGAGATGAACAAACCATTAACTGGAAGTGCCAATGTTTATGCTATAAATGAGCCCAAGACTTTGAATAAGGATATGTTACTGAAGAAATTTCCTGACGTTTTTAGTGAGGAAGTCGGTATGATGGAGGGTGAGCACCATATCAGGATAGACAAAAGTGTGGACCCTGTCCAGCATGCACCATGACGAGTGCCAGTGGCACTAAGAGCCAAAGTAAGAGAGACTTTGCAGTCACTTGTGAAACAGGATGTCATAATTTCTGTTACAACTCCTACCCCGTGGATCAATTCTATGGTTGTAGTACCGAAGGCTAATGGTACCCAATTACACATCTGTTTGGACCCAAGGGATCTCAATCATGCAGTGCAACGTGAGAAGTACCCACTTCCAACTATTGAGGACATTGCAACCCGACTTCACGGAGCCACAGTTTTCACCAAACTGGATGTACGAAACGGTTTTTGGCATGTGAGGTTGAGTGAAGAATCCTCTTATCTGACAACCTTCAACACTCCATTTGGTTGTTACCGGTGGAAACAACTTCCTTTTGGCATCAGCTCTGCTCCAGAAGTTTTTCAGCCTAAGATGCATGAACTGATCGAGGGACTCAAGGGAATTGAAGTTGTTGCTGATGATTTCAGTATAGATGGTAATGGTAATACAGTCCAGGAAGCCAACTGTAACCATGACAACACATTCCTAACGTTTTTAGAGTGCTGCAGAGAGAGGAATGTGAAGCTAAATAGTGATAAACTGACTCTACATGAGAAGGAGGTGCCTTTTATCAGACATGTTGCAACTGATAAGGGACTGTGTGTAGACCCAGTTAAGGTGAGAGCCATAACTGACATGCCTGCACCTACTGATAAAGCTGGAGTACAGCGACTGTTGGGCCTAGCACAGTACCTCAGCAAATTCTTGCCATGCCTGTCAGACATCACCAAGCCTTTGCATGAACTGACACAGAATGACATACAGTGGTTCTGGGGCAAAGCCCACAGGTGGCATTTGATGCTTTAAAGAAGGCACTTACGGAGACCCCAGTACTTCATTATTACAACCTAGAGGAAGAAGTGATCATTCAATGTGATGCGAGTTCATCAAGTATTGTAAGGGCAGTACAACGACACGTCAAGTCTGAGACAGACATCAATATCAGTTGTCAATTGCCTATAAATCAGCTGTCTAGAACAAAGGGATGGGTTTTTTAAATAAGACGTGATGCAGATAAGTAGTGGTTATTCTTTAGTATGTTTTGCTGTAAATAAAATGAAGTAAAATATATATGTGGTATCTCTGACTTTCCAACCTCACAACTCCTTCACAACAAATGGTGCCCAATGTGGGGCTCGAAAGTCAGTAAAAAGAGAAGAAGTGAAAAGAAAGCAGCATAAAGAATACCAGAATGATAAACAAAAGAAACGAAATCGAAGAAATGCATGAAAATTACGAATGATTGAGGAGAATACGAGCAGGAAACTGAGCCGTGGTAACGAAAATAGAAAGGGAAGCGGCTGATATCATAAATGCTTATGGAAGCAATCTAAGCCAGGATCATATATTAAAATTAGAATCATGTACGAAAACTTTGAAAATGAAACAGAAACACTTGGCAGAATTAGACGATCAGATTTTAGCGCAATGCGACTTGGAAGAAATCGAAAAGGAAGTTGAAGAATCGACCGAAGTCAGTTCAAAAATCGAAGTTATAGTGTTAAAGATAGAAAAATGTAGAATTGGATTGGCACGTAATGGAACAACCGAAACAGTCACCACACAAGATACGTCCACACAAGATACGTCTGCACAAGATACGTCCACACAAGGTACGTCTACCCAAGGCACGTCCGCACAAGGTACATCTGCACAAGGTACGTCTGTACAAGGTATGTCTTCTCAGATACAAAATGTGTTTACTCCATGCCGACTTAAATTGTTAACCGAAAATTCACCATCTGGATGAAGCACGTCGTCATCATCAAGTGCACAGACTGGAATTAAACTGCCAAAGATATCTCTAGCAAGATTTAGCGGGGATATTACAAAACATCAATCAGTCTGGCAATGCTTTAGACGTGCTGTTCACGAAAACACAATTTCAACGGTACAGAAGTTTACATATCTAATGAGTTCATTGGAAGGAACAGTGTACAGAGCGTTAGAGGGGTTTGATTTAACCAAAGACAATTACAAGCAAGCCATAGATACCTTGAAATCTAGATTTCGCAAGTTCCAGCAAATAATAAGTGCACACATGTAAGAGATTTTAAAGTTGAACACCTACCCTAACAAAACAGTAACGCAACTAAGAACAAGTCTAGACAAAATCAACATTCATGTTCGGGGCTTAGAGGCCTTAGGAATAACATCGGAACGATATGGAAGTCTTCTCATTCCCCTAATAATGTCCCACATGCCTAATGAAATTACATTACAAGTCACTTGAAAGGTCGAGGAAGACCAATGGAAAATAGCGGAAATATTAGAAATCATACGAAAAGAGATTGATGCCCGAGAATGGAGCCAAAAATTACTTGGTGACTCACAACGAAAGAATGAAAAGGGCCCAAAAAGCTATACAACGCAACCAAATTCGACAACGAAAGCCTTCGTTACGAAAAACGACAGGGAACGAAAACCCGAATGCTTCTTTTGTATGAAAGACCATTATTCCAATCAGTGTACGGAAGTCACTGATGTTAAGCAAAGAAAATCGATTCTCATGGATGCCAAAAGATGTTTCAACTGCCTGCAAAAAGGTTCCAGTGCCTGCAGAAGCGCATCTAAATGCTACAACTGTCAGAGCAGACATAACACTGCACTCTGTCCAAAAAATGCGAATGATGAGTCAATAACAGAAAGTAGCAATAAGTCTGTAACAACAGCCACGACGAAAATGAAACAAGATGTTATACTCCAGACAGCCCAAGCATAGGTTTATGGGGAAGATCCAAGCAAAAGACAACTAGTTCATGCTTTATTCATTTCTGGAAGTCAGAAGACGTACGTCACTGAAGAGCTCCAGAAGAAATTAGAACTGCAAGCTGAAGGCAAGGAATTTATTAATCTCAATACATTTGGGTCAGAAAAATTTAGTAAGAAATGCTGTGAGTGTGTAAGAGTAAATCTCGAATTAAGTGATGAGGTGCTATCTATTAAGGCCCTTTGTTTCCCCACCTTATGCTCGCCTATAAAAACGCGCATAGATATAAGTAGCTTCGCACATTTACAAGGAATAGCGCTCGCAGATAACTTTGATGAGAGCGATAAGGCAATTGACATGGTAATCGGCGTAGATTACTACTATAATATAGTTCAGGGCGATGTTCGTAAAGGTAGCGTGGGGCCTGTTGCTGTTAGCAGTAAGCTTGGCTGGTTTATTTCAGAGCCAGTTAGCTACATGAATAATGAAATATCTTTATTTACCAATATTGAAACAAGTCTTGTTCTAGACATTTTGCCTTCGGAGTCCAGGGAAGTACATGAAAAGCAGGAAATCGTTGAATCCTTGGACAGGTTTTGGAAACACAAAGAGTCAGGTTTGGCTGAAAACGAAAAAGACTATGAAGAGAGGCACGAAACCAATGAAGCGAAAACCTACATTAAATTGAAAGATGGTCGCTATTCGGTAAGTCTTCCTTGGAGGGACAATAGTCCTAAAATGTCATCTTTGGATATTGATATGTGTAGTGTTAGACTTAAATCTTTGTTTACCAAGTTGAATTTAAACCCCGATCTTTTAAGACAATATGACGATATTTTATGAGATCAGTTAAATTCGCATATAATAGAGAAGGTTTCAGAAGCAGACATTGTGAAAGAAGGCACACGTTATCTCAGCCATTTCAGTGTTGTAAGGACAGATAGAGAGATGACTAAACTACGCATCGTTTTTGATGGCTCCGCAAAATCGGGAAAGGAATCCCCTTCTCTTAATGAGTGTTTAGAAGTAGGAGGTAACTTCATGCCATTGTTGTTTGATACCCTCGTATGTTTCCTTTCACAGCCGATTGCTATTACTGCTGATATAGAGAAGGCGTTCCTGCAAATAGAAATTGACGAGAAAGATAGAGATATGTTAAGGTTTTTATGGTATGATGACGTGTTGAAGCCACAGCCATCTGTAGTGCAGTATAGGTATCGGTGTCTGGTATTTGGTTTGACATGTAGTCCAGCATTGTTAGGAGCAACGATACATCATCATATCGCTAAGTACAAACATGATTACCCCGAAGTCAATAAAATTCTCAAAAGGCTATATGCTGACGATTTAAGCTGTAGCGTTAGAACACCTCTAGATGCCATGAATATCTACAAGCAGGCTAAGAACATTATGCTACAGGGCGGATTCAATTTACCTAAATGCACTTCTAATGACAAGGTCTTGCTCCGTGACATTCGTAAATTCGAAAATGAAGGTAATGTACTGACAAATGGGAAAAGTGAGTCGCAAACTGTGAGGGAAGATGACCAAACTTATTTGGAGTACGCTACAGGATCTCCTGCAAATGAAAAGTATTCTAAGGTTTTGGTGGTGAATTGGGACAGTACAAATGATACACTTGTACAGGACATAACTCATATAATAACGTTTGCAAAGTCATTACCTATAACTAAACGCTCTGTTTTGAAACTCGCTGCCAAGATACTCGATCCACTTGGATGTATTAATGCCTTTACCATAAATTTGAAAATGCTATTTCAACAGTTATGCGTAGATAAAATAGAATGGGATAAACCATTAACCGGTGAGTATCATGAGCAATACACTAAGTTACTTAATGATCTCGAAAAAGTTAATAACGTATACATTCACAGGAGTCTGTTTAAGCAAAACGACATGGCAAAGAAAGTAGAAATACATGGGTTTTCAGACGCTAGCGAAAGAGTGCATGCTGCTGTAGTTTATCGTAGAATAGAGTATAATGATGGTAAGGTCGAAACTCAATTTCTTGCATCGAAGTCGAAAGCCAGCCCACTTAGAACACAAAGCATACTGAGATTAGAACTCTTAGGAGCGTGTCTCTTGGCTAGATTAGTACAATCATTGCGTACTAGCTTACAAGGCGAAAACAGAACCAGATATTACGTATGCAATTTTAGCTCGAGACAGAATGCCAGGGACAGTCATGAATATTGTAGACATAGAACGTTTTAATAGTAAAGGTAAATTGTTAAGAACCTTGGCGTGGGTGTTAAGATTCATTGACAATGCCAAGGCGGCGATCAATAAGAAATCCGTGAATAAAGAGGAAATTGTAAGTACCGATGAAGTTAGTGCTGCGGAAATAAAAGTGATACGGGCAATTCAAAGTCAACATTGTGAGAGCGAAATAGAATTTTTAACGTCGAACGAAACAGTTAGAAAAACTAGAAAGACCCGGTGTATATTAATCAATTTAATCTGTTTTTGGATGATAACGCTGTTCTTCGTTGTAGAACTCATGTTAGGAATTCGTCAGTTATTGAATCAGGAAAGATACCTATACTTTTGCCATAGAAACATGTATACTCTGATTTAATAATTAAGGATTACCACAACAAAGCCTTGCATTGTGGAATAAGAGATACCTTAAATCTACTTCGTCACCGTTATTGGGTGCTTCAGGGGAGGGAAAAGGTTAAATGTGTTATTTGTACGTGCATAGTCTGTAAGAAACTCGAAGGGATGCCATTTAGAACAAAATATTCTCCGGATTTACCAACATTTTGTGTTGACGAAGGGCCACCATTTAATCACATTGGAATAGATTTTGCAGGACCTCTACTTGTAAAATGTGGAAGCTTGGAAAAAGAGAATATGAAAGCGTATATTTGTTTATTCACGTGCACCAGCACAAGGGCCATTCATTTAGAAGTAGTAACCTCGTTGACTGTAGAGTCATTCATTCGTGCTTTTCGATGTTTCTGTGCTCGTAGGGGGTTACCCTCCACATTAATTAGCGACAATGCAAAAACATTTAAATCGGCAGAAAAGGAAATACGCATGTTATTAAGGTCACCCAGGCTTAATGAATATTTTAGGAATAAAGAAGTGAAGTGGAAGTTCATTGTTGAGCTTGCACCTTTTCAAGGAGGTTTCTGGGAAAGATTGGTGTGCAGTACCAAACGTTGTTTAGTTAAAATCGTGGGTAGAGCGCTCTTAGGAATAGATGAACTGAGTACCGTTATTGTAGAAATAGAAAGTATAATCAATTCTCGCCCTCTGACGTATGTGTTTGATGATTCAGGGGGTATATCGTTTCCCTTAACGCCATCGCAGTTGATTAATGGCAGAAATTTAGATTGTTCACCCAGTGGTTCATACTTTGAAGTAGTTAATACGTATGAAGGATTGTCAAAACGTGCCAGGTATAATCGAAAATTGTTAAAAGAATTTACAAAACGATGGAAAAATGAGTATCTACTCATTCTTCTAGAAGCCTATAAACCAAATAGTAGTCAAACCGACCCATCTATTAATGTGAATGATATTTGCCTCTTACGAATTGATCAGGAGAAAAGAACCTTTTGGAAGCTTTGCAAGGTGGTGGATTTGATAGCTGGAGCTGATGGATCTATACGATCGGCGAGAATAGAAGTCATGTCAAATCAGAAAGGTAAGAGGATTTTGAATAGATCTTTGAAATGTCTGGTACCTTTAGAAATTCTTAGCCAATCTACTACCTCAGCAACATCGATCGCAGGTCATTCGCGCACCACAGCGCAGCCAACGGCACAAGCGCAGCCATCGGCGAGTGTGCAGCATAATCCTGCAGCAAGGCCAAAGCGAAACATGGCAGTTATTGGGGAACTACTCAGAAGAGACAGATAGTAGAAATAGTGTATTCTTTTCAGATTTTATGGACTTGCTGTTTTATGCTTAGATGTGTGTTTGTTTAGAGATGTTTTTGTTAAAGTATTGATAAATGGACAATTTGCATGTAAATATTGTTTAATTTTGATTAGATTGTAATCAAAATCGGGGGAGTGTATTGTAAGGGCGGTACAATGACACGTCAAATCTGAGAGAGACATCAATATCAGTTGTCAATTGCCTATAAATCAGCTGTCTAGAACAAAGGGCATGGGTTTTTTAAATGAGACGTGATGCAGATAAGTAGTGGTTATTCTTTAGTATGTTTTGCTGTAAATAAAATGAAGTAAAATATATATGTGGTATCTCTGACTTTCCAACCTCACAACTCCTTCACAACATCAGGCATGGCAGCAGCATTACTTCAGGCTGGACAGCCAGTAACACGTTGGTCAAGGGCCATGACACCTATTGAGACCTGATATGCCCAGATTGACAAGGAACTATTAGCTATTGTGTTTGCAGTGGAGCGTTTTGAGCCATATGTGTATGGTCGTGGCAGGGTAGCAGTAGAAAGTGACCATAAACCACTTCAGTACATATGTCAGAAGCCACTACATGCTGTCCCAAAACGCCTCCAATGAATGCTTCTAAGGCTGCAGAAGTACAGTTTGAACGTCCTTTACAAGAAAGGAAAAGAAATGTACTTGGCTGATACACTCAGCAGAGCATATTTGCCAGAGCTCAATGCCTGTTACCTCATTAATGAGTTAGAGGAGATTGATCACAAACAGTACCTTGCAGTTAGTGAAGATTGATGGCAGCAGATCAGACATGCATCAGCTGATGATCCAGTATTACAGCAACTCCAAGTGACAATTTGTCATTTTTGGCCAGAGTCAAAGTCAGACCTACCAGAGGCACTCTACCCTTACTGTGACCACAGGGACACATTGACAGTTCAGGATAATTTAGTGTTCAAAGGTCAACTGCTTGTCGTTCTGGCCTGTTTGTGGAAAGAAGTAATGGCAGTAGCACACAGTACTCACATTGGCATTGAGGGGTGTTTACGTCAAGCACGAGAAAGCCTCTACTGGCCACGGATGTCAACCCAGTTATGCGAGTATGTGGCCAAGTGTGATATCTGCCTGTCACACCAAACTGGCCAGCAAAAGGAGCCATAGATACAGCATGAGGTAGTAGCTTGACCGTGGTCAAAGATTGGAACTGACCTTTGTGTTCTGAACAATAGAACGCTACTAGTCATTTGTGACTATTATAGTAATTACATTGAAGCTGCCAGACTGACTTCTGTGACATCACAAAGTATCATCAAGGAGATGAAGGCAGTATTTGCCAGGTATGGAGTACCCGATATTGTTGTGACAGACAATGGGCCTCAGTTTGCCTCTGTTGAATTCTAGGTTTTTGCTAAGACATGGCAGTTCAGTCACAAGACATCTTTGCCATACCACCCCCAGTCAAATGGTAAAGCTGAGAATGCAGTGAAAACAGTAAAGCGTATTTTTACCAAATGCCAGGAGTCAGGCAGGTCAGAGTTTCTAGCCTTACTTGACTGGCGCAATACACCAACAGAAGGAGTTGGTACCAGTCCAGCTCAATAACTAATGGGGTGTCGTTGTAAGACTCTCCTACCTGTAGCTGGTTCGCTTTTAAAACCAAACTTTCCTATGGAGGATGACACACAAGCTATTATTGGAAAGAGACATAGACAACAGATTTATTATGACCGCCATGTTAAGCCACTGCAGCCCATAGTCGTTGGTGAGACAGTCAGGATTAGAAACCCTAGAGAGAAATTGTGGACAGCCGGTACCTGTATGGGACAAGTCGGCCCTCGCAGTTACGACGTGAAAGTTGGTGAGTCAGTGTAGGAATTATCCTTGCTAAGTTTCAGTTCTGGCCTAGGTGGGACATTTTATCTGTATTTCCCCCTAGGGTTGCAAGGTTAGAAATTACCCCGTGTGACCAGGTTCGAAATATGAGTTCTAATGCAAGACGACTGCATATAATCAAATGAAATCAAATTACAAATAACAAAGAATAATTGCTAATTCAGCTCAATATATATATTAGAAAAAACAATCAAAGTTACTGTTCTTGATAGTTCTGATCAGCCTTCTTTCTTTTCCACTATCTTCTTCTCTGTTCTTTCAAAAGAATGTCCATAAATTTTAGATTGTTCGTAGATCATCTAAGAGTTCTTCTATTAGTACATTTGTATCGACAGACTTTCCTTTTTGCGTACCTTCATAAAATTAACGTAACTCATGATCGATCGCCAGACCTCTTCTGCTCTCTGAGCTCAATTAGCTACATTATAAACATGAATGATAATAATGTGAGGCCCTTAACCCTCAGCCCTATAACCCTATTCCTAGGGGGAGTCTCACAAGGGGAAGCACCTCCACAGTTCAGTACACTCCCCACTTGACCAGCCTTGCTTCACTGGTCATGGATTGTCGTCTTCTTCATCAAGCTGGTCAATAATATGACTGCTTTCCCTCATGACAACAGCTGCTTTTCTTTTTGGTCTCTCAGTCAGTTCCTCTTCGTTGGCTAATGGGGTTGATTCCTCTGCACCTGTCGAAAGTTCCAATGGAAAAAGTTTTTGAATCAGTCTTTCAATAAGATTTCCATTCGATAGCTGAACTATTGCACCTCGGTGTATGCTGTCCTTTCCAGTGATCACGTCAGTTATATGACCAAGTCTCCATGCAGCACGATTACGAATAGTTTCGTTCTCAATAGTGACGATATCACCGATATTTATCCTTGGTCAGTTATGTGTTTTGCTTTGAGCCTTATGATGTTCTCGGAGATCTACGAGGTACTCCTTCTTCCATCGTGTCCAGTAGTGCTCTATTACATATGACAAATATTGTTCTCTTGTTCTTGCAACACTTGAAGTCTTGTTGTAATCGATATCTTTGTACGTTCTGTAGTCTGGCAAGCTCAATAATCTTCAGCCAATAATAAGGTGTGTAGGTGTCAATGGCTCTTCAAGTTCTGATGAGTATAAGTATGTAAGAGGCCTTGAGTTTAAGACTGATTCGATCTCTGCAACTATCGTTTGTAACTTGTTGTAAGTAAGTCTCGATCTGGATACATTTTTCTTTAGACATGACTTTATCCCACGTATTAACTGCTCGTCAAATCCTCCCCACCACAGGGCCTTGTCAAGGTTGAACTTCCATGTAATTTTACGATGTGCTAAGTACCTAGCAATTTCCTGCGATTTGAACAGCGTCATAAGTGTCTTTGATGCAGCCTTGAACGTTTTAGCATTGTCAGTTACAATTATGCTTGGAACTCTCCTTCTACTCACAAACCTTGTAAGACATAAAAGACAGGTAGATGTATTCAAATCTGGAACAATTTCTAGATGTATGGCCCTGGTTGTGGCGCACGTAAATAATGCAAGGTATACTTCTTTTTCAAAGACTTATCTTCTGTTCTAATAAGAAGAGGTCCCGCAAAATCAATGCCAACAGCTTGGAATGCATGAACTTCTCGAATGCGAAATTCTGGTAGTTGGCTCATATCTGGTTCTCCTTAAGATAACCCTTAAATACGGGTGCAAACTTTGCATTGTCCAATAATCCTTTTTACAAGCTGGCATCCCTTGACAATCCAAAATTGTAAATGGAGTTCTGCAAAAGTTTCTTTCACACCATTATGCATTACGTTTGAATGGCTTTCCCATATACAGTCGACTCTCATTATTACGGACACCATCAGGACCAAAATGTTGCGTCTGCAATTACGAGAGTCCGTAATAGCGGGATGAGACAAAAATCACTAATTTATTGGTTGAAAAATTATTACGTATTTTTAATCAATAGCAATCGTGTAATTTTGTTAGCAGAGATTTGTATTGCTGGAGTTTATAAATTTTGTATCATTTTGTAGTTTGTGGTTTTATTGTTGTAAAAAGTACTCTTCAAGTGTCGTCTGGTGTGATTGCTTTTTCAGTGCATGTGCTGCAACTTTACTACTGAGGCATGCGAATTCACTTGCTATCGTCGCAAGACGATGCTGGATGAGAAAAACTTCTATGTCTCTCACCAACTTTGCAACATCGTGATAGCTCTTCAAGCTGATAGTCGGAGTGACTTCATGTATAACAGGATCATCATTATCTTCATCATCATCATCATCATCATTATCATCTGATATAACCACTTCCACTTGCCCATTCATCACTAAAGAATCTAGCAGTTCCTTTTCATTATCCATGCAGTAGCATATAGGCAGCTCGGTATCTGATAGCAGGTATGTATAAGGAGTGATGGTGGTTTCGGGTGAAACTTCTTTACTTAGATTTTGGAGATCTTCATTGATGTCATTGAGGTCACTGAAGGGATCTGCCTCCTCGTCTTCTATCAGTGTATTGCTCGAAATTCCCCTAGAAGTGAAACACTTACTGATGGCTGTCACCTTAACATTATGCCATGCTTCCCCACCCAGTTCATTGCCTGTAATACGTTGAGTGATTTGCTGATCTCTGAGGCGTTCCTTTCACTTGAGGTCATTGTGATGATAAAGCGTAGCAAAAGCTTTCTATAGTGAACTCTGAAGTTTTGAATAATGCCGAGATCAAGAGGTTGCAACTCAGATGTGCACTTTACAGGAAAAAACACGAGCTTGATGTTCGAGTAGCATCCCTTCAAATCATACGGATGGCAACCAGCTGAGTCGAGAAACAACAAAATTGATCGTTTTTTGCTTTACATGCCCTGTTACATTGACTCAAGATCTTATGCAGAATGTCGGAGGTCATCCATGCATTTTTTTGGCTGTAATATTGACAAGGAAGGTCCTCTCTGTGGACATTTTTCAAGCACCTTGGATTGGCATACTTTCTGATAACTAGTGGTTTCATCTTTTCTCCAGTTGCAGAGGTCATCAGGGCAACAGTCAGACGTTCTTTGAATTTCTTACCACCTTTACATTTCTTTGATTTGGCAAAAAGGCTTTTGTCTGGAAGAGCACGATAGATGAGGCCAGTCTCATCTAAGTTCCAAATGTCTTGCATGTCATAACCAGAAATGATTGAGCCAAGCCGCTCTTTCCAAGACTTCACTGTATCCACTGCAACATCAGCAGATTCTCCGCAAACTTTGTGATGTGAAAGATTGTGTCGTTCTTTGAATCTTGTCAACCAACCACTTGAAGCTTTGAAATCAATGTAACCTTGCTTTTCGGCAACTTGAGATGCAAATTCCTGGATCATTGGACCATCAACTGGAATTAGTTGATCATTCTTGTTTTTATACCACTCCCAGACAGCATCATGTAAATCTGAAACCTGAGAAGTACGGTTTCGTTTCTTTCCTTGAGGAAGTCCTTTTTCATATTGTTCTCTTACTGATACCTTGTTTTTGATGATGTTGCTTATCTGCGTCTTTCCACACATGTATTTCTCAGCTAATTTTCTTATTCTTAAAGAACCATTAGTACTTTCATATTCTTCAACAATGTGGAATTTCTTGTCCAAGGACAATTCATTCCTTGCTCTTTTGGCTGACTTCTGTTTAGGCATGGCAAGATCGTATGAAAAGTTAGCTCGGTACAACTGAGCAACAATTTTCTGCGCTTCGTTGTGATGGTTTTAATCGGCCAATAGTGATCAAAGTTTGAAATCCGGCAATGCCACTGACATGTCAACATTGTCTTGACATGTCCTGACATGTTTACTTCTCTGACACTCCTATTTGTAAACAGTGTGCAAATACAATTGTGTCTGAAAACAGACTAGGCTGTTGGTTGTAACTTGAATTTAGCAACCCTGCACCGCAGACATACGAGACACACAGACCTTTGCAAAGCATAAAGCTAAGCCCAAATTTAATCAAAGATTCATGCTAAGTCAAGAGCAGAACGCACACTTTAGGATGTATTGCTCATGGCTGAGAGGTCACCATGCTTACAAAGATGTGTTCAGTCCAGAGATTGGTAAAGTGTTGACGCTTCAACGAGAACCAGAAAATGGTATAGACAGAAATGCTGTGGCAATTATTGAAGAAAATGGGCGAATTGTTGGGCACATCCTCTTTGGATTATCTCAAATTGGTTCTTCTTTTTTAAAACGAGAATGCAACAGTGGGGTTACAGTTATTTGTGGCAAGCGAGTAAACAGAGGGGCTGGATTGGGACTCGAGATTCCAGTTATGCTTAAACTTTATGGGAAAGCAGATTTCTTAGAGAGACTCGATATGCTGATCAAGAGCAGTGAGACTGCAAAAAGGCGTTGTGTTTAGAATCAGAAGGGATATCAAGCAAGGAGTCATTGAAACGACCACCTGGAAAACACAAATCTGTTGCTAAAAATCAACACAGGGCTAAAATTCCGCTGAAATAGATTGTACAATGGATGCTTAAGATGGACACTTAATTAACAATAGTCTTAATTAACACTTAATCTGACGGTTATATTCAGCATGTGTCCGTTCTATCGAGAGTTAAATATTTTATATGTTCAAATGGGACCACACGTAGTGTCCGCATTTCCGTATTAGTGAGAGTCCGTTATAGCGAGAATTATGTTCAGTCACTTCTTTGTATTTTCAGTGGGGGATTTTTTTTGTGTCCGTAATAGGGGGTGTCCATTATATCGGGGTGTCTGTAAGGCACAAGATGACTGTAATAAGATTTGTCAAATGGTTGTTTCTTGGAAGCATATTGGGTGTTTGGTCTGAATGTCCACATTTGAATTGTTTAATCGGCTGCCACATCTCAGTATTCCATCATTATCTTTAAAAATTCCAAGCTGAGGGGTTATCTTTCTCAAATAGTCTTTGTCAAACATGCACTGAGACGACTGAATGAGAATTTTTTCAGCTCTGTCTGCTTCATCTATCGACAATTCGTCAGTTCTTCTATTGCTCCTATGTCGACAGTTGTGAAAGAAATGTAGCACGTAAGCTGTTATTTGTACTAGTTTCTTGTATGTACTGTACTTTTCTATGGAGATTACTTTGGCAAGAGTAAGCACTATTTCCGTATTCATAGATAGAACTGCTCTTTCAGTTTTACTGTTCCCTCTCAAGTCTCCTGTACAGTCCACGGGCATGTCTTCTAATTCAACAGAGTTTTCTGATGCAAGGGGGGATAGCTGAGCATTCATAAGCCAATGAGGACCATTGCACCACATCGAATTCTTTACTATTTTTGATACATTTGACTTTCATGTGGGTATGTCTACAGAATTCTCCTCCCCTTTACAATGTGACCAACAACCAGGCTTAACAAGTCCCCTGATCTCCTGCACAAGATTTTCCACAAACAACTTCCACTCTCTGGATGTCCCCTTTATCCAGTACAATGAGGTTATCGAATCTGTATAACATCTCATAAATTCTATTGCTACCAATGGACTGAGCATTTCCTTCACTGAGATAATCAGCCATGCGAGTATTAGATATGAAAGCAGTTCAAGTCATGGAATAGTTAATCGAGACAATGGAGCGACACACGATTTTGACATCACAAGAGCGACAGAGGGTTTGTCTTCTATTATAACTCGTGCGTATACAACTGCAGCATATGCTTTCTCTGAGCTATTGCAGAAACTGAACAATTGACTCTTCTTTGGGCTGGCCAATCAATGTCGTAAAATAGTATCGTGGCAGAGATAGTTCACCAATGTCCTTCAAAGCTGACATCATTAGTTTCCAGTCCTTTTGCCACTGGTCTGAAATGTCACTGTCCCATTCAAGTTTCAGTTCAAACAGTTGTTGTAAGAATACCTTCCTTGGTGTGACTATGGGTCTAATCAGCTGAAGAGGCTCAAAAATGCTAGCTATTGTTTTGAGAATAGTTCTCTTAGTAATCGGTGTGGTTTCTGTGATGGTTGATAGTTGTGATAGTTTAAAGCTGAGCATATCGGTTTCGCTATTCCAAGGAATACCCAGCACTTTAGAATCCATTTGGTCTGTATTTGATAGCTGCCGTGTGGTCGATTTCACGAAGGATTCATCTTTTTCTTCTGAGCTTCACTATTATTCATCTCATTAGCTAGTGATAGAACTTCATCTTTCTTTATTTCCTTCATGACTTCTGCAGAGTTTGAACGCCATTTTCTCAAGTTAAAGCCGCCCTTCTGCATTATAATTTTGGATTTATTATAGAGATCCACAACTTCCTTAATTGTATGACTTCCTGAGTTAATGTCATCGGCATATAGATAGTTCAAAAGATTATTGCAGATTTCAGGTTCTTCTGTAGAGTAACCATGGATGTGCCATTTCAAAGTTGCATTCAGAAGGAACGGACTACAGAAAACTCCAAGAATTACACGGCAGAATCTGTACGCTTGAATCTTTCTTTCTTGTCCGCTAACGCTAGAGAACCACAAAAAGTGCAAGATGTCTTGATCAGCTTCATTAACAGATATCATTAAGAACGCCTTCTCTATATCACAAGTTAGAGCAATTCTGTTTGGATGGAACCTTGTGAGTATTTCTGCAACAGTTGTTAACAAACAGGGTCCATCATATAGACAGCTATTCAAAGACACTCCCTCAGGTGTGCTTGCCGACGCATCATAAACGATTCGAATCTTCGTTGTGGTTCTATCCTGCCTTATCACGGGATGATGCAGCAAGTAGTGAGTATGGCCTACTGGGCTTTCTTGGCTATCAGCAACTTTTTCAATAATGCCCAGTTCTTCCTGTCCCTTAATAATAGCATCATACTCCTTCAAACACGTTTGATTTGCATTCAATTTTCTTGCAAGTCCTTGCAATCTTTTCTGACATAAACTATAGTTGTCTGGAAGAAGAGGGTGCTCCTGTTTCCATGGCAATCTGACTTCATACCGTCCATCCTTGAATTCAACTTCCTCCTCTAACTGTTGATATACGGAATTTTCCTTTCGTTGATCAATGCCTATGCTCTCCAATTCCCAAAATCTGGATACTTGCTCTTCAAGTCTGTGCTCTTCCGCACATAACACGTGTCTGGGCAAGAGTAGTGCAAGTGGAATTTGCTTCTTACAGTTTGGTATTTCGCCAGAAAGTATCCAGCCGAGTCTAGATTCCAGAGCAATAGGACCCCCTATTTCCCCTCTTATGTTCCCTCCAGTTAAGAATGACCAGTAGAAGTCTAGTCCAATAAGAATGTCAACATCTAAAGTACTGGAGTTAGTTTGAAAATCAGCCATTTGCAGATTTGAAAGGTGAGGATAAACAGTAATGGCAAAATCTATCTCCTGGTTTCTCAGAGGTGCGCAGACAACAGGAACAACATAAGCTCTGACATATGTACTCATGTCGCTATAAGGGCTTCTTATGCAGAATTGAGTTATGTCACAAGAAAGAACCTCTCCTTCATTGTTTCCGAACGTTTTACTAGTCAAAGTCTCGCGTCCAACAGTTGGTAGGGCCAAAGACGTAGCTTGGCAGAAATGTAAGACCGTTGGCTACCACTGTCAAAAATGATTCGAACAATGGCTGTTGGCTGAGAAATAGCCGGTGGAGAAATGTAACCCTTGGCCGTTTGCAAGAGAATTGCGTTTTTAGATTCCACAAGCAGTAGAAGGGCTGTGGAGCCGCGGCCTACCATTCTCATTGGAACTTTGAAAGGTGTAGGTATTTCCACTGGCGCGGGTTCTTTCAGGGAATTGTCCAATGTGCTCCTCTGACTGTAGGGGATTAAACCCAGCTGATTGGAAACTAGCACTCTGAGGAGCAGATGACTGATACAACTGTAGAGGATTAGCTTTCTCGATGTGTGGCATTTCACCTCTCCATTCACAAATACTTATATGATGACGTTGCTTGCAGACAAAGCATCAAATGTTGCTCGCACATGCCCTTGATAAGTGCCCCCTCTTCAAGCAAACAAAGCATCATCCTTGCCTGTTAAAAATTTCCTTTCTTGCCTGTGAGCTTGAAACAATCTGGCATTTGGTGGATTGATCGGTTCCTTTACAAAATGTACAGGTTATTTTTCCTTCTGATGAAAACAAGGCTGATGTAGTAAAGGCTGCATTGCCTGAGTTGGCTCTAGTACTGTTTGCGTTGCTATCGAATTTCATAACGCCACACTGCTCTTGTGCTTCGATTTCTGTTCTAAGAGTTTTCAAAAAAGCCCCAGGTTCCCATTTGTCAGCACTTGCCCCCTTTGTGATTGTCAAAGGAATTTCCTCGGGAAGTTTTGACATAATGATTGGGACTAACAATGTTCCATATTGTTTGAAATCAATACCGAGAGACTTTAAGCTACGGGCGTTAATTTCGCCAGAATCATATAGCTTTCTCAACCCTTTTATGTCTTTTTCTGATGATACTCGTGGTAGATTAAGTAATGTTTCAATATGTGCATTTACGACAATCTGCCTTTGTGCGAAACGTTGAGTTAAAATGTCAATTGCCTCTTTATAATTTGCCCCAGTTAAGTGTATGCCCGAAATTGCTAATGCTGCAGGGCCTTCTAAAAGTGACTTCAGATGCCTGAATTTATCAGCAGGGGCTAGAGAAGAGTTTTTATCCACAACTTCACAAGCGTCCCAAAACTCCTGCCATTCTCTAGGATCACTGTGATATTTTGGCAATTGTAATTTTGGTAATTTTGTTCCAATTCAAGATGAAGACGTTGCAACGCAAGGAGGGCTTTCAGAGTTAGAGAAAACTTCCTGTTTATTCAATTTGCATTTTAGATCGTCCCGTTTTGATTCTAGTTCTATAACGATTCCCTGTACTTCAGATCTAAGCTGTTCACAAGCTAAAACCTCTTCCTCCACTTCATTAGTATCAATGAGAGTCAGAATTTTGTCATCAATACGTTGCAGACTATTAAGTTTATCTTTCAACGAAACAGCTAAATGTTCGAGTTTTGAATAGTTCCTTTTCCTGATCTCAAAATTTCCTTGGCCTCATTAATAGTTTTAGTGCAATGGGCTCTGTAGCCACCTCTACTCCTTTTCTTTTTGCCGAGTATGGAAGGCAAGACTGGATCTGGGGGAGCTGAGACAGGATCTTCCTCGTGAGACATTTCAAACTAAAATTTCCATCCCATAAAACAAACAACAAAAAACTACTTACAAGTTAAAGCAAACAATCCGGCTCAGTGGACCATGTACGAATTATCCTTGCTAAGTTTCAGTTCTGGCCTAGGTGGGACATTTTATCTGTATTTCCCCCTAGGGTTGCAAGGTTAGAAATTACCCCGTGTGACCAGGTTCGAAATATGAGTTCTAATGCAAGAGGACTGCATATAATCAAATGAAATCAAATTACAAATAACAAAGAATAATTGCTAATTCAGCTCAATATATATATTAGAAAAAACAATCAAAGTTACTGTTCTTGATAGTTCTGATCAGCCTTCTTTCTTTTCTACTATCTTCTTCTCTGTTCTTTCGAAAGAATGTCGATAAATTTTAGATTGTTCGTAGATCACCTAAGAGTTCTTCTATTAGTACATTCGTATTGACAGAATTTCCTTTTTGCGTACCTTCATAAAATTAACGTAACTCATGATCGATCGCCAGACATCTTCTGCTCTCTGAGCTCAATTAGCTAACTTATAAACATGAATGATAATAATGTGAGGCCCTTAACCCTCAGCCCTATAACCCTATTCCTAGGGGGAGTCTTATGAGGGGAAGCGCCTCCACAGTTCAGTACACTCCCCACTCAATTGCTGATGTGCCTGTGTCAGATAGTTTAACAAAACCACCACTTGCTGATGGTCCTATGTCAGATAGTCTATCAACTCACCTTGCAGCCCCTCAACCCGAGGTGCCCATGTTACCACCAAGTCTTTCAACACCGCAAACCCCACTACTGCCATCTCAACCATTGCCAGCACAACCAGTTCTACGCAGGTCACAAAGGCAACGGAAAAAACCAGCTGCACTTGAAGACTATGTCCAAAGCTGATTTATGGACTTTTTGTTGTTGTTGTTTTGTTGACTATAAGAGGAAAGATGTGACGAGATGCTTCATTAAACCTATTGTGCATGTTCGCGAAAAAGAACTGAAACTTGTCTTTATTATTAGAACAATGGACAGTTTTCTTTGTTTTGTTTTCAGTTAGTTTTAACTTGTTCTGTTTAGTGTTAGGCTGCTCTTATTGAGATTCACATGCCTTCAAACACACACGTTTATCTTACACCTACCTTCAAACTAGAAGACATAAAGGGTGGATAAACCTTCGTCTTCAAATCTGTGACTTTTAATTCTGTATTGGAAGAGATTGAATTTTCTCTACTTTCAAGCATGAACCTTTACTAAGACCAGGTCACACACTATTGCAAAAATAGTGGTACAATGTGATCTAGTTAAAATGAAGGATTTACATCACTTACAGAACCAGCATAATGCGACCATAACAAATGGATGTGGGAATATGCCGCTTCTGGATTAGAGAGTTTACGAAACACTACGTGGCGAGCTACTATGCCTCAGGGGAGACTGAGCACTAGCTGAGCTGAGGCAAAGCAGCTCAGGAGCAAAATTGTTTTCCAAATCACGAAGATACCTCAGCAAAGCCCACGAAAGTAAACAACAGCAGAAATCGATCAAAAACTACTTACTTTTATGCATCATGGTGGTGAAATTGGCTATGAGGACTGTCTAGATCTCTAGTAGGATAGCCGATGTGGGATTTCAGATGCAGTACATACGTTGAAGAGTTAAGGTAGACTCAAATCGCAGAAAAGATAACTACGCCGAGAGCTTATAACCTGCAATTGTACATCTCTGATATGTGCAGAGGTGTGAATAAATTTGGGCAGCCGTAACTCTATGAACTATTCATAACTGTGTATGTATGTTCTCCATATCAAGAATAACTGCACTGCACTCAACAATAGTTTTGGATTTACTTTGGGACCGGTAAAGCCAATTTGAAGTCAACACATATGCAAATGATGCTGTAAAATGGATACAAAAAGTAGCATTCATGGTAATTGTAGTGTGTGATTACACCAAATGAACACACTAAACATCTGAGAAATGACATGTAAGGGAGGAAATTTAGCAATGCAATAACAACATTATATACTTGTTTGGAACAGTGATCATTTCCTCCATTAGGCCACGTATTTGCACTTATGCAGATAATAATGACCCTGCATCTGTTTGATCAGACCTGGTATTAGGTATTACCCCAGAACAAACGATGTCTACACAGTTACAGGAATACATTGGTCATCAAGGCACTGTATGTTTCGAATTTTTTGAATACATATAATCCTAAAAGACATGGTTGCTTGTGCTGGCAAGATTCATGTTGTATGAGAAGACACTTCAAGAAGTTTCACTGGTCATCAAATATATGGAAAACTGTTTACATCCCTTTAGCTCTGTTTTAAAATATCTATTATATTTTTATTTTGTTCCTCAATTCTAGTTAACTGCTGTTGTAACATATTTAGCCCTCCTTTCAACATATCCAATCTCTCTGTCACTACATTTAATTCCCTTTCTTTTACCTCCAAGCTCTTCTCTTGCACAAGTAACTCCCTCTCTCAATGCTACTTCCCTTTGTCATAACTGCACATCCATTTCAAGTCTTCTCTCTTCCACCTCAAATTTTCTTGTCTCTACATCCATATGACCTTCTTTCATTTTTGTTTCAACTACTTGCTTTTCTTTGAAGTACTGCAAATAGTCACTTGTTTCTAAACTTCTCCTCTTCTTTTCCCCCTCCCTGGCTTGTGTCTGTGACAACCTTTACCTGGCCCTTTTTCTCATACTCAGCTGTCTCCTTTTGCTGCTGCACTTCTTGTCTTGCTTGCTTGCACTCTCCTTCCTTTCAGCAATCTCCTCAAGTGCACTGTCCAACTCTGTGGGTTCGGTTGAAATTCCACTGGCCCTCATTTCCTCATTCCTTCTACGCTTGAAGGCCCGTTCAAGTTTTACAACTTGCTCCCTAACAGCCCTCTGATCAACAAAACAAGATGTTCTTGACGAATTAAGGTTTTCTGCTATTTTGTCCCAGCATTTCCCTCGTTCTCTAGAACCAAACTTAAGTTTGAACAGGTCTTCAACTAATATCTCCTGACACAAAAGCAAGTCGTGCTCCATTGTTCAGTTCATTTTGGGCCTAATTGAAAAAATTACGCGTTTATAAGCTTCCTGTCTATATGCACCCCCACTATTAGCGAGGAGTAACAGATGTCGGAATACATACATACATACATATATATATATATATATATATATATATATATATATATATATATATATATATATATATATATATATATATATATATATATATATATATATATATATATATATATATATATATATATATATATATATATATATATATATATATAGATGTCGGAATACATATACCTATAGTTTGTAGACATGAAACAGTGTTCCGTATATCATATATCACATCTCACATAACATTTCTAGGTATATTACACATTCATATGGGATACAAAGTAAACAAATTTCTCTTCACACCAATATGCCGGAGCTGAAGTATAACAACAAACACTCTTCATATTCTACAATACAGTACAACTGTAAGGAGGTCATAAGTTTCTCTGTTTACGAGACTTAGATACAAACATCAGTGTTCTTTTGTGGGCTTCAACTTGTACTCCTGCAGTGCTGTTTGAGGCCATCGTTCAATACGGCTTGTTGAAGGTTTTCTTTTACAATAAGACAGCACATATCAGTATTATTTACAGTTTGTTAATAGCATAAATGATAAACCGAATACTGAAATCAGAATGATAAGAAATAACATATACAATGTACCTTTCAATCTTTTAGTTCACTACAACGTGAGTTGGTCCAGTCGGAAGTAGTGGAAATGTGTACTACACCTCAGCAATTGGGGTATCCCCGAAAACGCGCTGTGACCTAGTCTCCCTTGAGGCGTAGTAGCCCACTGCGTAGTATTTCGTAAACTCTCTATTGTTTGAGACTTAACTACAACATTTAACAATTTGACAGCAAACTTTCCAAATGCAATACATCCAGTTTCTGGGTACAGAGGGTGTATGGCAGTACCATTAACACTAGCTAATGCCAATAACCAATCAAATTGGCTCCATCCTTTTACCTGACAAATTTTCAAGGTCTCCAGCTGCACTAGCTGGCAATGCTTATACCCTGGTGTATTCATCAAATCACTAATCTAAGGGGTATGAGATAGCTGAAAAAATCTACCAATAAGTTAAAATGTTTGTAGTGTTGTCAGTAAGGATACTAATTGTGGAAGTGATGCATAGAGAGAGGCATTATGATAAAGCTCAGCTGACATAAGTGCTCTGAGTGTCAAAAGGACAGTTTTTCATCCTCAGAGACAGCCACAGATATTGCAGTATACAGGCAATTAGAATCACCACTTATCCTGGATAAATATGCTACAATACAAGAAATGCAACAAACAAGCCAAGGCCAAAATCAACTGAGACAAGCAATGGCTCCTAAGCAGTATGCAAGCAAGGAGAGATTATACTAAGATGTAGATTTCAGATTTCATTTCTATCAATAACCTACGTACAATCTACATTGAAATATAAACACAGCGTAAAACTAAAACAAATAAACATAACAAGTGCGAACAAAAGCAGGAAGAAAAACAAATCATTCCAGGTACCACTATTCCACAGCCACACTCAATGCATAAGGCAATAAAATTTCATGATATACTTCATGAAAACAGTAAGGATTATGTTGCTGCATCTTTGAATAGCTGGAACTTCTGAATAGCCTTCTCATGGAGGATGCTAGAACTTCTGTTAAGCTGGAGAATGAAGCAATGAACTACCTGGCACAAAAATGTTATCCATAACAGGGAGCAGTATGGCCCAGCTTCTTCACCTCTGCCGTCAAAAGGTCTCTGAGTAGGTCTGATTCCTTAAAGTCGACGAGCTAGTCAATTCTGCTCAAACGATCCATTGTACACTTTCACAGCTTTGCTTGCTTCCCCAACGTGTTCCTATATCACACTCCAAGTGAGGCTATAGTGCTTCAGCAAATCCATTTAATTCACTCTGTTTCACTCATGGAAACTGTGTGGCAGTTGTAAGGCAGTTGTAAGGCAGATATCCTTTTCTTTGGTTAATCCTGATCTGCCGCACAACCCCTCCATAGAACAATAAAACCAGCATGGGTCTCAAAATCTATAATGAAAAGCTGAGTTGTCAGCTAGATAATTTATGTGATCTGCCGCACAACACTTGCACTGCATACATTATCAAACTTGCATACGCGTTGAACAAAAACGATTTATGATTATAAATCATTCCCAATGACATCATTGATCAAGTCTCTTACCCTGAATACGAGGCAAATGATGAAGGCAACAGAATACAAAGGAAGATTGATCAATCATTATGAAGGTACACAGGGATTCAATGTTGGAGGTGGGTATAGAAAGAGCAAATAGATCCACGCTGTTCTGAAAATCCAGAAAACTTATTCCAGTTTGAGAAAAAATCACTGCCTTCCTTAAGGTACGGAAGGCACATTGGATCCGCCTCTGGCATCCTTTGCTGGAATATATCATGAACCCACATTTTTCTTCTCCGTTTCACCTTTCATGACTTTACTCTTTCATGTGCATAGTAGGTCAACAGTAATCCACATTGAATTGCTAACTGAAGTTGCCTGATTAGAGCTGGAGCCATTTCCTTTGTCATGCCTTTGCTTCCCACACGAAAAGATTTTAAACAACAACACTAACAACAATTCAATAATGACCATCATGGCTAGTGGCAAAGATATCATTTGTGAACATATCACCTGTGGTAGCCTGCTGCGGATGTACCTGCGGCAGTTGCCGGCAGTTATGGCTATGAACCATCCTAAAAGGAGTGAGAATATTAGGCCAATTGACAACACATGACATTCAATCTCAAATAGAGCTAGTGATTTTGAGAGAACAGTGAAGATTTGACAATAAGAGATTTAAAAGTGACAGAGAAAGATTGACTTTACAGAAAATTGACAAAGGACTTTTTATCTGTAAGGGAAGGATCGAAGGAGACTATCAGGTGTACTTACCAGAAACGTCACTTCTAACTGACAAGGTAGTTGAACACTGCCATCTGCAAACCTTACATGGGGAGTTAACATCACTATGACAGAAGTCAGGCGTAATTATTGGGTACCAAATCATAGACAGTGAGTAAAGAGCATAAGACACCAATGTCATGGGTGCAAGAGATTTCACACTAGAGCCTTCAGCCAACTTCCCTTCAAGTCTGTGCTCTTCCACATGTAACACATGTGTCTGGGCAAGATTAGTGTAAGTAGAAGTTGCTTCTTTACAGTTGGGTATTTAGTCTGACAGTCCTGGGTAAGACTATAAACTGCATCTGGTGACAGGGGCCCACTTGAGGAACAATGGAGTTACCTCTCAACTGTCACTACTCCCAGGTCACCCTTGGGCAAGGTGTAGCACCCGTAAGCCTCCCTAGCTCAGGGCCATGAGCATGGGTAGACAGGACTCAACAGCTTTGCAAGGAAAAACCCAGGACCGAGATGTCCTATGGAGGATGATTATCAAATGGTGACAACGGCATTCTCCGTGGAAAGGAACTGGGGACCCTACCACATTCTCACTCCAAGACTATCACAACATGTATATACCATTAAGTAGAAACCACAACAGCGTGAACAGAGGTAGCATGATCACACCTACAGCTGCGCTCGGTGAAGATGCTCTGATTACTCAGGGAGCTCTGGACCATCATCAAGCTACTGAGTTCAACACAAGAAATCAGATAAAAATAAGAACTTGGAATGTTAGGGCACTATATCAAAAAGGGAAACTCGAGAATATCAAGCTTGAAATGGAACGTTTAAAAGTGCAAATTGTAGGAATTAGTGAAACAAGATGGACTAAAAGTTGAAGTTTTAAGATGGAAGATTATACTATGTACTACTCGGGAGGAGACGATCATGAACATGGAGTTGGGATTTTACTAAATTAAACAGTAGCAAATTCAGTCATTGGATTCTGGCCAGTATCAGATAGAATAGCTTTAGTGAAATTGAAAGCCAAGCCTTTTAGCATAAACATCATACAGGTTTACATGCCAACAAATGCATCTACTGAAGAGGAAATGGATGAGTTTTACGAGGAATTAGATAAATGCAAAAAGGACTGCAAAGGTCATGAAGTGAATATAGTAATGGGAGATTTCATTGCTAAAGTTGGAGGAGGAAGACACACAGACATTGTAGGAAGTGAAGGCGTAGGAGAGATGAATGTAAGAGGAGAAAAGTTAATGGAATGGTGCGAACAAAATGACCAAATCATCATGAACACACGTTTCACTAAACACCCAAGAAAACTCTGGACATGGAAAAGCCTGGATGGGATTACTAGGAATCAAATTGATTATATCACAGTCAATAGGAGATACAGAAACACTGTTAGAGATATTCGCACACATCCAGAAGCAGATTGCAACAGTGACCACAACATGCATGTTGGACACATAAGAGTGAAACTTCAATGACTAAAGCAACATACATTCACCTCACCAAAGCTAGACCTAAAATCCCTAGAGAAAGAAGTTAAAAGTAAATTTACAAAGAGGTAGAAGCGAAAATGGAAACAATAAATGAAAACCAATGCACTGAACAATTAGTAAAGATATTTCAAACAAGTTTAAGAGGCAGCCAAAACGTCAATACCACTTTGTCCCAAAAAGAAACACACACCATGGATAACACAAGAAATCCTTGAGCTAATGAACAAAAGAAGGAAAGTAAAGAATAACATCAAGGCATACAAGAAATTAGACAGGGAGGCTAGAAATGCTTGCCAAAAAGCAAAAGAGACTTTACTCAACAATAAATGCCAGGAAATTGAAGACCTAGATAAGAAAATCCCCCAACTATTGCATGCCAAAATAAAAGAAGCCACTAGAAAATACAAAAGTTGCTCTTCAGCCAATTGCATTGAAGCAAATGATGGCACTATTATCATGGAAAAAGAAAAGTTACTGGAAAGATGGAAAGAATATATTTGAGAGCTATTTGAAGATAACAGACCACCAGAGTATCTAGTTACGAGGAGGGAAAAGGAAAACTTGCCTATACTAAAAGAGGAAATGGTTAAAGCTATCAAAAGTATGCCAAAAGGGAAAGCAGCAGGTCCGGATGAGGTTACTATTGAATTAATTCAAGCCCTTGATGACTTAGGTGCAGAATGGATGACTAAGATAGCCAACAAAAATTATGATGAAGGACATTTTCCAACAGATATGTCCAGATCTGTCTTTATTACCTTGCCAAAGAAAGCTGGTGCAACAAAATGTGAGCTCCATCACACAATAAGCTTAATGAGCCACGTGGCAAAGGTGACACTGAAGATTCTATTACAGTGAATGAGAGGCAGGACAAAGGGTGAGATATCAGAGGAGCAAGTCGGATTCATCCCAGACAAGGGAACAAGACATGGAACATTCATGCTTCGAATGATAATAGAGAGATGTGTTGAGATGCAGAAAGATGTATATATATGTTTTATTGACTAAGCAAACGCTTTTGATAAAGTTCAACATGTAACGTTATTTGAAATACTTCAAGAACTGGATGTTAATGGCAAAGATGTAGAACTAATAAGGAATCTCTACTGGCAACAACTAGCAGCTGTACGCATAGGGCAAGATATGAGTGACTGGGTAAACATAGCAAGGGGTGTAAGACAAGGATGTGTTTTATCACCAGAACTATTCTCACTGTACACAGAGATGATAATGAGGAAAATCAACCACACGGATGGAGTAAGAATAGGAGGGATCAATGTAAATAACATCTGATACTCAGATGATACTGCCATTGTTGCAGATTCAGAAGAACAGCTACAAAACCTTATTACTTTAATAGCGGAGGAAAGTAGAAAATTTGGTCTAGAAATTAACAAACGAAAGACCTTCTGTATGACCGTTTCAAAGAAGAATGTAAGCCCAAAGTGCAAATTAGAAATTGATGGAATAGAAATCAAACAGGTAGATAAATTCGAATATCTAGGGAGCTTAATAGCATCAGAAATACGAAATCAGATCAAGAAATAAAACGTTTGTACCAGCGAATTTAATGCATTATTTTCAGCCACTGGATCTTTCGGTCAACGGCCCTGCAAAAAAGTTCCTGAAATCAAAGTTTGAGGAGTTGTATGCTAGGAATATCGAGGCACAGCTCAATAGTGGAATTGATGTCTATTCTGTGGAGGTTTCAGGAAAGCTTTCCACAATAAAGCCTCTGCATGCACATTGGCTGATTGGGTTGTACGACCATATGAGGAACAACCCCAAAATGATCAAGAAAGGCTTTGAATTGGCAGGGATCAATGATGCATTTACCACTGAACTGGAGCCAGAAGACCCTGTTGAAGATCTAGATTAGATTTTGCACTAATTATAAGCTAAACTATCATCTGCACTTTGTTTCATTTACGTCTTTGGTAATCCTGTCAAGGTCCCTTTTGTCCGAAAGTTGTTTTGTCTGAAGTTATCAAAAAACAGTCCAAAAGTTTTTTGTCCGAAATATTTTGTCCAAAAGTTTTAAGTCCGGAAGTTTTCGGTTTTAATGTAAGCAACTGATAGTTCAATGCATCCCATGTCGAGTGAACAGACCAGATAGCAGACCAGAACCATTAAAAATGTCACTGTTGCCCCCTGAACCATGGCATACAGTAAATGTGGATTTCTGTGGACCTTTCCCCATGGGAGAATACCTGCTTGTGATGATCGATGCTTACAGCAGATTTCCTGAAGCCACTGTTGTTCAATCTACATCTGCAAAAACAACTATTCCACAACTAGAAAAAATATTTTCCACAAATGGAATTCCACACATTGTCAAAAGTGACAATGGCCCTCCATTCTCCAGTGCAGAAATATGGGTACTTATTGATGAAAATGGCCCCACACACAAACGTATCACTCCGCTATGGCCACAAGCGAATGCCCCCGCAGAGAACTTTATGAAGCCACTTACTACAGCAATCGGAACTGCATTCACATCTCAAAAGTAATGGAAGAAATAACTGAATAAATTATTGTTAGATTAACACGCAACCCCACACAGCACCACTGGATTTGCCCCAGCGAAATTGTTGTTTCCTTGCGATATAAACACAAAGTTGCCCCAAGTCACAACTGATAACAAATCACAAACTCATATGGAAGTGTGCAAGCAAGATGCGCTCGCTAAAGGAAGAATGAAACTACACTCAGATGACAAGAAAAGGGCAAAAGAATCTAACGTAAAGATTGGAGATACAGTACTTGCCCAACAGCCCAAGAGGAACAAGTTTACAATGATGTATGATCCAAAGCCATATACAATTGTGAGAAAGAAAGGAACTTTGATCGAAGCTGAAAGAGATGACCACCGAATAACTAAATAAATTCTCCAAATAACTTTCTCTTCAAGACAAGTCTACTTATGATTATGATGATAATTATGATTATGATGATTATGATGATGATTTAATAAACAAAAATTCTGATTTAAACGTGCAAAGATATCATATAAGAAATCGTAGACCAGTATATAGATATGGACAGAACATTTATGATTGCTAGAAAAATATCGTTCACAACTAAAGTATATAATCGCTAGCTTAGTACATGTCAAATCATTTGTTTTGTTATTTTATATCGTTGATTGCAGTAAATAAGTAGGAAATGGACATCTAATTCTAAGTAAAGGGGAGATGCAATGCTTACAGAACATTATTATTGATTAATATAATTAAAGGTAGAGTGATTGATTGACACATGCTAAGTACATATGCCCATTTCATATATTCATAGAGTTAGTTATTACTATGAGCCAGTGAATGAACATTGCTGATAAATATTTAGTGTTACGCTTTGTCATAACTGAACATTACAATTTGTATTTGAAGTGCCATTTGTGTTTCTGGATATAAAGATTAATTTATATTGTAAGTGCCAGTCATAGTGGAAACTCAATGACCTTGTGTCTTTTTCCATTATGATTGGCACAGTTGAATTAAATAATTGTAGTTGTTGCTAGTTGTAACTTTTAACATTTTATAGAAAAAAGAAAAGACGGTTTGCAAAACTTTACACAACTTGAAGTAATTCAACACTTCAACTCAATAGAAACATATTGCTACACCTTTTTTTTATAAGAAAACAGTTTATAAGAAAATGAGGCTCAAATGGCCAAAATCTTAAGAATATCCTCAGAAAATCACAAGGCTCAAGTTCAAGAAAATGCTAGGAAACTCACAGTTCATCTTCTTTACATGCCAGAAATTGATATTGGCACATTTTTGCAAACTCTCGTACAAGATCGAGACTTATGGTGGCCCAACAAATACAGAGTAGCCCGTTTCAGCAATTTTATTCCTGCAAAAGTTAAGAAAATCCTAAGAAAATCTCAGCCTCAAAGTCGTGAAAAGTTAAGAAAATTGAGCCTCAGGGAAAAAAGGGGTTTTTCTTATAAACAAAGGCGTATTTGAAAGCACTCACTGTGTCTGTGATGCTTGCAGCCAACATTCTCCATAAGGAATCTCTAAAGTTTCTCTATTCAAAACTTTCCTACAGTAAGTAGCATAGCCGTGAAGAATAAACATGTGTGTTAGGAAATTTCTCTTAACATCATTAGTTCTAGGATTAACATTATTTATATAACATGGTAATTAGCACTGCCTTACGATTGCTACAGTTGCAAGATCCTGTTGTTAGTTTGGCTCATTGCAAGCCATTTTGGTGTCCTAAATGTCATATTATAGCAGTACTCTTCACATTCCCGGATGCTTTTGTAGATGTAGGTATATTGCTCATCTGCATAAATTACATATTTTTGCAAATCAGTGGAAGTCCATACTAAAGCACAATCTAAATAGTAAAACTTATGAGCATTGTAAGTCCATTTCTATCAAAAACATACAGTTTCAATGTTGCCATTGAGCAATTAGTCTTTGGCCTCTGATCCACTAACTTTTTGAATACTATAAATTAGTTTGAAAGCTATATATCTTGACTAAACAAATTGATAATGCTACCTAGTTATCATTTCTATGATACAGAGGGTAGGTTGAAAAATACATATTAAATGTAAAAGTAAGGAAGGGCCCATGGTATCTTGAATTTGCACATGTGTGTACTACCTTTGTGATTCTAAAAAGGACATTCAAAGCATCAATAGCCAACAGAGAAGCCAGACAACAACACTTGGAAACACTTCAACCACCAGCTTTGAACAAAGATCCATCAGGCAATCATCATCATCATCTTGTGCCATCTGCTCCCAGCAGGTTGGCTGTTATGGACCTCCATTCTTGTCTGTTCTCCGCAGCTCTCAGGCATTCGCCATAAGTCTTTCCTGTCCAGTCCTTGATGTTAGTTGCCCATATAATTCTTGGCCTTCCTTTTCCCCTTTTTCCATTTATTTTCCCTTCTAATAAAAGTCTCTGTAGCCCATTCTGTCTTACCATATGCCCGAAATATTTGGCCTTCCTTTTTCTGATACTATCAATCAGTAGTCTCTTTATCTTCATCATGCCCAACACCTCTTCATTCGTCTTATGCTCAGTGTATGATATCCTTAACATTCGCCTATAGCATCACATTTCAAATGCTTCCAATCGCCTACTCATAGCCCTTGAAATGGTCCATGTTTCAACTCCGTAGGTAAGTGTAGACCAAACATAGCATTTTAATAGCCTAAATCTCAAACTAATGTTTATGTTTCTGCATGTCAACAATTTCTTCATGTTAGCGAAAGCTCTCTTTGCAATTAGAATACGTCGCGCTATTTCTGCATCACTTCTGCCATCTTCCCTTATCATATGCCCTAGGTAAACGAACTTAGATACTTGCTCAATTGGCTTTCCGTCAAGTTCTAAATCTATTTATTTATGTGCCGTTCTACTAACTACCATACTCTTTGTTTTTACGATGTTCATCTTCATTCCATACGGTTTCCCACATGTAGTTACTTTATCGAGTAGTGTCTGTAAATCTGCTGCATTTAAGGCTATTAGTGCTGTGTCATCCGCATATCTCAAATTATTAATATTCATACCACCGATATTAACTCCATTTCTATCTATTACTTCTTTAAAGATTTTCTCTGTATACAAATTAACTAAATTTGGTGACAGGACACATCCCTGGCGAACACCTCTCTTGATGCTAAATTCTGATGAAAACTCTGTTTTTGTTCTAACCACAGCTGTTTGATCCCAGTATAGCCCTGCAATAAGTCTCAAATCTTTTTCATCAATTCCTATTTCCTTTAGACACTCTATCAGCTTGGAATGTTTCACTTTATCAAACGCTTTCTTATAGTCAATAAAACAGATAAAAACGTCTTGTCCCAGCTCAATAAGTCGCTCACAAATAATTCTTAGATTGAATATACCCTCTCTTGTTCCAATCCTAGGTCGGAAACCACTCTGAAAGATGCTAATTTCTTGATCTATTTTTGCTATAACCCTTTTTTGTATGATCTTCAATAAAAGCTTCGTCATATGACTCATCAAACTTATGGTACGAAAATCTGAGCAACTGTGTGCATTTGGCTTTTTTGGTATAGGCACAAAGATTGATTGTCTCATGTCTTTTGGAATAAAACCAGTGTGATAGATGTCATTGCATATCTCTGTGATGATATTTAGGTTGTTGCTATCTAATGCTGCCAAAACCTCAGCTGATATTTCATCTGGGCCTGTGGCCTTCCCTCTTTTCATTGCACTAATTGCTGCCTCGACTTCTGACTTTAGGATTGCCTTACCAGTAAGAGCATTGTTGTCTGACAAGGGCTGTCGTTCATCATCATACAATTCAGCTATATATTCAACCCATCTATCTGCTACATCTTTTTGTTCAAACAGTATCCTTCCATCTTTGCTCTCTATGCATCCAGAACTCCGTTTACTTGATTTTAAAGTTGTCAGTTGTTTTACTCTATTATGCATCTCCTTAACTTTGTGTCCCCTATCAAGTTCCTCCACCTCTTGGCATTGCTGTATCATCCAATCTTCTTTTGCATTTCTACACATGTCAATAACTTCTCGGTTTAACTTGTCATATTGCTTTGGATCATTATTTTTGGCTATTCTTCTGAGATCCATTTTGTCTAGAATGTCATCTGTCATCCACTTCTGCTTCTTAGTAATACTTTTTCTCGGTAGAACCTCTTGTGCAGTTCTATGTAAAGCGTTCTTTACATAGTCCCATTTCCTCTGTACTGTATCTGTACTATCTGGTGCTTGTTCCTGTTCCTCTACATTAAGAACATCAAATTTATTTTGAATTGCAACATTGAACCTACTTCTGATGTTTTCCTCTTTCAACATATCTAGATTCAGCTGACCTTGCCTTCCCTTTGTTTGTACTTTTTTAAGCTTAATTTTCAATTTCATGACTACTGGGTTATGATCTGAATTGATATCTGCTCCTGGGTATGTCTTGACTCTTCTAACTCCATTCTTGAACCTGCTGTTTATCATAATGTAATCTATTTGATTTCGAGTTTCTTTGTCTGGGCTTTGCCATGTGTAGAGCCTTCTTGGATGTTGCTGAAACCATGTGTTTGTGATTACTAGATTGTGCTGTTGGCAAAACTCTATTAGCCTTTCACCACGTTCATTTGTGTCTCCTAGCCCATATCTTCCAACTGTATTCTCTAACGTGGTTCCTACCTTAGCATTAAAGTCGCCCATTATGCATGTAACCTCTCCAGATTTAATCCTTTGAATCACATTCTCTACCTTTTCATAGAAAGCCTCAATTTCCTCATCTGCATGATCTTGAGTGGGAGCATACACTTGTATTATATTAACATTGAAAGGCTTTCCTCTTATCTTCACCATTATTATTCTGTCTGATACCGGCCAGTAACCTATGATTGAATTTACTAATCTTTTCCCTAAAATGATACCTACTCCATTTTTATGTTCATCTCCTCCTGAATATATCATGGTATATTTGTCCTTCGCTATTCTTCCATTCTCTGTCCACCTCACTTCCGATAGTCCCAGTATGTCAATGCTCATTCTATTCATCTCCTGCACAGCATTGTCTAGCTTTCCTGATTGATACAAAGTTCTGACGTTCCACGTCCCAATATTTAAGATTTCACCTCTAGTTTTCAGTACTGCATTGTCAAACAACCTCCTTCCAGTTGGGTTTGGGTGGCCATCGTCATTCGCAGCCCTATTAGCCGGATGGCTACTAACTTCTTCCCTGTCATTTGAATCCGGAAGAGTCGCAGGGGGCTCAACTCGTCCTTCTCTATCTTCTTCAATTCTATTAACCAGATCCATAACAAACTATTGGTATTTACATGGTGGGGCCCTAATCCCTTCCACGGAGGCTGGCCACAAGTCTTCATCATCAAGAGTATGCCCTGAGTGTGCCTCACACTTTGCTGTTGTGCCTTTGGAGCCATTGTCTTCTCTTAAAGATCTTCTGCCTCCTCTGCCACTCCAGACTTCATGCACTTACAGGGGTGATGTCCCCTTTTACAGCAACCCAAACGGATTACTGATACCCTCTACTTAGTTTAGCTCACCAGTCGAGGTGATGTACCATGGTGTGGCTGTTGGTGTGCACTACCAACTACTTGGAGCCATAAGTGAGAGCTGTGTAGCAGTGGAGGACCAGAGTTCCTATCCACATCCAGAATGACCGGAATGTGCGACTGACAGGTCTACAAAGGTGCTACCCCTCACATACTACACCGAACACCACATCAGGCAATCACCTAATTGTTTATATTAAACTAGGCTCAGAAGAAGGCATTTCCCCAGATACAGCTGAATAGTGCATAGCAGCAAAAGTCTTTTGTAACATACACTCATAATGGGGATATTCCATATAGAAACAGAAAAGTCATGGAAAGTCAGTGTCTTTGGAGCTTACTCACTCAGTGGGAGCATTCATCACTATTGGAGACTAGGGAAAAAAGGACAAGGTTATTGATGAGTTAGTTAACTACAGAGATAACTTTAGGTCTCATTCGTGATTCCTAATCACTAGTAAACAACGTAACAGCACTTAAATACATGGCAAACAAGTTGCATTTATCCACGCGTAGCGTAAAACACGCACCTATGGGAATGAACGTATCGAGTAAACAACTTTACTATAACACAACAACGTCCTTTTTTTTGAAAGGAAACAATATTTATGAAATATTATTAAATATTGTTTTCTAGGGTCTCTCTCACTTTTTTTTGTCTTATCCAAAAGAGGTAAAGGAACTTTTCTTGGCACATTCAATGCATAAGGTTCTGCATTGGATTTAATCAGACTATTATATTCACCATTTACTTCACCCAGTCCTTCAAAAAGCTTTGGATACTTGTTCAAAATTTGCATTTTAGCATTTTGAGCTACAGAGTCAGACAATTTATTCTTTGAACTAATTTCATTAACTTTTTTAATCAAATTCAACAAAGAACTAGCATGTCTACTGAGAAGAGGTCTCTCTAACCTTTCCACTATGTAGATATCTTCATACAGATTCTTGTTGTCAATGGATAGCTTTGCTTGAAATTTTCCTTTGCAAGTTATTTTGTAATTGCAAGGACTAAGTAATGTTTTGCTACTTCTTTCAAGGTTTGGACAC